>BSQW01000012.1:25324763-26762904 GCA_030161315.1 Eutrema japonicum | reverse complement strand
TATGTATAACTCTCGTTTGCAATTATTTCCTGGTAAAATGCGTTCTCGTTGGTCAGGTCCCTTCACAGTCAAGGAGGTCACAACACATGGTGCCGTTGTGCTGATTAGTCCTACAGGCGAGGAGTTTACTGTCAATGGTCAGAGGGTGAAACATTATTGGGCGAAAGCCAAGATTCCAACAGGGCAAATAATGCCTCTGGATGATGCACACACCGCCTGAACATTGTTAAAGTCAAGCTAGTGACGTTAAACATGCGCTTGGTTGGAGGCAACCCACTGGTAAGTCTGTACATATGAGTCTTTTATTTTTCCAGTTTTTGTTTTGTGTTTTGCTGTGTCACGTGAATCAGATTCGGAGGCTCAGTATCGATCGACACCACTTGGTATCGGTCGATACCGGTTTTAAACACACATATTCTAGACCAACCTCCGTGTAGCGAACGATCGTTTCACCCCCCGTGTATCGATCGATACCACTTATGGTATCGGTCAATACTACTACCCAGGTAAGTTTCCTTATAAAACCCTAAGGTTTTTCTTCTTCTTCCTCATTGCCTCCATCGAGCAACACATAGCATAATCTCCCCACAATCACCAAATCTTTGTTTCTTCATGGATTTGAGTGAGTCAAGGGTCTATCCTTGTCGGATTTTTGTGCTCTTTTCATTCTCTCACCCTTTCACTCGATCTACAAGGTATGAAACACGAATCTGCTCTTTTTCAATCTGTGACCAAAGGTTGGGTTTTTGATTTTTGGCTCTTAGAACTCGTTTTGTTGGACGAATACCACTTGATTAAGTTGTTCTAGGACTAGTCGGAACCCGCCTTACGCATAATTGCCATTAGTTTTTACTTTTAGAATTTTTGGATTGTGAATCTTCGTGTGGTTCGAATTCGAAAACTTTTTGAGTATCGATCGATACCACCTGGTATCGGTCGATACTTTGTGTATTCCTTGATCGTTTTTGCTATGTTTGAGAGAGATGTTGGGTTTATGCTATTTGTCTTTTGTTGTTGATGCAGATGCAGCCTAGGAAGAGGACACGAACAGAGGCCACAAGCTCGAATCCACCTGAGGATCCTCCGCATGAGTTTCGTTTTCTTGAAAGAGTTAAGATCTTTGACGGTCTCACTTGGCGCAGAGGGATGGTGAAAGCATGTTTGGCAGGGAACCGATACAGGGTGCGATATGATAGTTTAGACGAGGATACAGATCTTCCACACGCGTGTCTACGGGCAATACCTGTGACTCCTGCTGCTTCACCCTCGCCGCCTCGCTCTGGTCCCACTTCTCCCGTGTCTCCGGGCAAAGCGTGTAGGCGTCCTTGGCCTAAGAGGAATGAGAAGGTGAGGATACCTCTGACGCAGGAATTTGAGGGTATATATAAGGAGGTTTCTGAGAGCAAGGCTTGCGTCTCCAGGCCAATTTCTGAGCAGTGGGACGATTATGATTCGTTGTTCTACAACGCATGGTTGGATGTTGATGTGCGGCCCACCCGGTTCGTGGTTGACACGCTCACTATGAGGCATCTGGGTTTTGACAGGGAGCTCGACAGATTCATCCGCAAGATCGGTTTGGGGACGATGCCTACAAGACAGTTCAATCTTTATCCCGATTTAGTGCACCAGTTCCTTGCTACAGTTCGCGTCTATTATACTGGTGAAGCTCCTACGACTGCACATTAGGGTATTCTGACTTTCATGATTCGGGGTGTGCGATATCGGTTGCCATTTCAGGAGCTATGCGACATCTATGGGTTCCACATAGACTTTTCAAGGTGTGAGTTTCCTCATCAGTTCCTCGATATTTACGCATTCTAGCAGCACTTTGGGCACGGAGTTTATGATAGCAAGACCACTACTCAGATGGATGTGCGGCATCCTGTTCTGCGTTGCCTCGCGAGGATCTTGAGCAACACCCTCTTGTGCAAGATGGAGCCTAACAAGATGAGGTTGTCTGAGCTTATTGTTATCTCTATCGGTATTGGGGACATTATTGAGGATGAGGACTACGAGTGGCCTGAGATGGACCTTGCGGTCAACTTAGGTGATGTGTTCGTGCACCACTTAGTCTCGCTGAAGGCCAAACCTTTCACAGGACGTGGTTGCACGACTCGCATGATTGAGACTAGAGTCAAGACTGAGACGGTGGGCAGTCTTCTCAGTCCCATTTTTCAGCACCTTGGGATCAGTACCGCGAGCTGCTCGGTTGTGACTGCACATTATCTTATGGACGAGCAGCACTTGGAGAACCTGAGGTGCCTGAAACCAGGTCGACGTTGGTGTTTCAGCACTTCTGATGGGGACTTTCTGGTTCAGCTCCCTAACACCGACCTGACGGACATTGGTGATGATCCTACTTAGTTGCTTTTCACGCCTAATCCGGTGGACAAGCATGCTGCACCTATTACTCATCGTCGAGGAGGAGCCTCATCTGGAAGATGTGTTCCTGCTGCTGCTGAGGACGCACCCGCACCTGACCTTGCTGGAGGTCGACCACGACGTTCGCGACGTGCGCATACACCCGCTGCTGCTCCTGCACTTTCTCTTCCTCCACTGCCTGACATGGAGATGGATCCTTTTCAGCGATACGTCATCGAGAGTCTACAGACGATTTGGAGTGCCATTTCACGATGCAGCTGTATGGTTCAACCTCGTCCTCGTTCACCTCGATCACTGTGCACACCGACGGAGGCAGGACCATCCCACAGTGCTGGCGACGACACCTCTGATGAGGAGGATTAGTCTTCATTCTACCTGATTATCACGTTTGATTTTTCTTTTCCTTTTTATTTTATTTTCTTTTGAACTTTTGAGTCTTTATGTCAGCATTTTCTTTTGTTTTGGACTTGTGGATTTATGCATTTATGATCTTTTGTTGCATCTGCCTTGTGTTTGAGTGATCTAACAGTGCTAGCTATAACAATTGGATCGTTTGACACCAAATATAGAGTAACAATTGACCCATTGTCGCTTATTTGAGGACCTGTGTCGACTCAAACCTGGTATCGATCGATACCAGTGATATGTGTCGGTCGACACCATGACCACGATGGTAACACCTCTTGACCTTAACATTTTCCAATGCGTCCTTTTGATTTCGTTTACCTTCTCTAGGCTTAATACCACAGGGGACAGTGTTGTTTAAGTTTGGGGGAGGTAGTTGCTGACATGTTTTTCTGTTTTCTTAGAGTCTAAAAAAAAATTATTATTTTATCGACTCAAAACATTTTGGAGATTATGATCATGTTCTTGAACCTATTGTTCTGATTTTGCTTTTGCGTGACCAGTGTTACAAAATCCAAAGACTGACCAGTTGACTAGAAAACACCAATGTTTCCAGCAGAGTTCTTCTAAAGCCTGAGCCAAAATTTTTCACTTCATCGATGTGGTTAGTGTTCATAGAGTTTGATTCATCATTCATATATGACAAAGGAACCCATGTGTTTGAAAGTAATGGTATACCTCTCCCTTGACACAAGTTGGAAAATAAGTTGCATAAAAGATGAGATGATTTCCGCCGATTAGAGGGCTAGGAAAATTTCATGCGATCCCACTATTCTACTTGGATAAGGAATGATCACACAGAGGTTGGAAGCGAGGGGTAGGAATGTTTTCCGTGACCCAATTATTCGCCTAAGGCCTTTGATACATTGAGAGAAGAGAACCGAGGATTTGGTGGCAAACACCACCAATACTCACGTCTCAAAACTTGATTTGTATATGCGAAGTAAAAAAAAAAAGAGAACATTAAAAAGGAATAAGTCTGGGGGAGAGGAAAACAGTACCAAAAAAGTGTGTGAATTGGGTGGTTCTTTGGTCGTGATATTGTATGATAAAGAATCTAGAAGGTTCTTGAACATTGGCAGCAGCGATGAAACTGGCGGTGAAGGCTTTGGATGGATGATGTTGTGAGATAATGTGGGGAGTCTGAGAAAGCTGTGAATGTCTACGGAGAAGTACATGGTGGTTAGATCTGGAGCTGGTTAGGTGACATTTGGGTGTTTAGGAAAAGGGTATTTGCGATGGTTCAGGAATAGGTGAGTCTCCGTGTTTTCAAACCTCTTTCTCTGGTTTGGTTTTCTGTTTGCTTGAGGGCAAGCAAAGGCTAAGTCTGGGGGAGTTGATATATCATGGTTTTACCCCTTTTATCCATAATATAGGTCCTTTTTATAGATTCTTTCTAGTGTTTTCATAGTGTTTTAGAGTCTTTTCAAGTTTTAGCACGTTTGGAGCATAATTGGAGATATTGGAGCTTTTTGGAGATTTTTGGAGCAAAGCAGAAGTTCGTGCAACTGAGTACCCGATTTGAAGCTCGAGCATCGATCGATACACTTATGGTATCGGTCGATGCTAACCTCAGAAGCAGACACGACTAGCGATTTAAGAAGAATATGGATTTTGCTCTCAAGTCCAGAAGACTTTATTATTTACATTTAAATCCAAAACGTGTTTAGCAGTATTTATTTAGGTTTTACAACCACTTTGGCTATTACGCTATATTTTACTTTTGTTTTGGGACAGAGCTTTGTGAGGGAGACAAGTCAGAACTCTGTTCGTCTGAGAGAAGATTTCGAACCCTCTTGTTCCTCTTTTCTTACTGATTTATTCAATTATGTTGATTGTTTCATTCTCCATGTCTGAGTAGATCCATCTTAGGTTTAGGGTTTTCTTATAGGGATTTCTCTGATTGCTGGTAATTGATTAGTTAGGATTCACCATCTGAATTAGTTATTCACCATAGGTTGTTCTCAAAGCTAATTCTGGCCTGATCACCTAGAACTGATATCTTAGATTAATCAATTAGGCACGACAGTGCAATTGAGAAATCAGACAGAACCTAGGGTGAGCAAATTAATTATTCGAAAAGATATTTGGTTTAGTTGGTTTGTGAACATATCAAACTCGTATTAAGGCTGATTTATTCTTAGGAATTTGCAAAGAGATTTGGGATTCTGAAGATTAGATTTAGATAATTCTCGCAATGACAGTTGGTTAATTATAGCTTGGTGATTTGAGTTCAAGAACCGTGCTAAATCTGAATCCTGACTGATTGGTTATCTGCATTCATTGATTTCCTGATAAATACCTTGAGCCTATATTCTCTCCATCGATTTTACATCATTTCTATTGTTTATTGCTTTTGTTTCAACTAAATTGCTTAGCTTGATTCGAAACTATTTGGTCTATTGTGTGATTTTCTTGAGTCTTTGTGGTTCGACCCCTAGATATACTGCAACTATAGCTTAGTAATTTTAGGGTATATATTTGAGCTTATCACTTACCCACAAGAGATGCCCCTTCTACTCTCAACGTGGACGTTGAGAACCAAAGTGAGGGGGTGGAACTTCAAGAAGATGAAGACTTGGTTGAAGATGTGGTAGTGAGAGGTCAAGACAAGGGAAAACGGGTTGAAGAGGTGAAGACCAAGACCGTTGTTCAAGAAGCGCCTAAGAAGAAAGAGAGTGTATTTGTGCCAAAACCTTATGTGCCTAAGTTACCTTTCCCGGGGCGTTTCAAGAAACAACTCATGGACAAGTACAAGGCGGTCTTTGACAAGCAAATGGAGAAGGTCGAACTTACAATGCCATTGGTTGATGCATTTCTACTTGTACCCCAATATGCGAAATTCATCAAGGACGCCGTGAAGGAAAGAGCCAAGGAAATGGAATCCATGGTAATCTTGACCCATGAGTGTAGTGCCATCATCCAAAGGAAGGTGATATCAACAAAATTTGGAGATCCCGGTTCATTCACCCTTCCATGTGCCCTTGGACCCTTGGCCTTCGATAATTGTCTTTGTGACCTTAGAGCAAGCGTTAGCCTCATGCCGTTCTCGGTTGCAAAGAAGTTGGGTTTCACGAGGTACAAAGCTTGCAACATCTCGTTGATATTAACGTATATGAGTGTGAGGGTACCCATTGGTTTGCTTGAAGATCTCCCAATAATGGTTAGAGACTTCATCGTCCCCACAGACTTTGTTGTTCTAGAAATGGATGAGGAGCCAAAGGATCCAATTATCTTTGGAAGACCCTTTTTGGCAACCGTGGGAGCCATTATTGACGTGAGAAAAGGCAAGAATGACTTGCACTTGGGAAAATGTGAAGTCCTCGAGTTGAACATTACCAACGTGATGAAGAAGCCCACCATAAATGGGCAATGTTTCTACATAGAAATAATGGATGAACTCGCGGATGAGTTACTTGAAGAGTTGAGTATTGAAGACGGTTTGCAAGTGGTCTTCACACAAGAGCACGGTGTGCATGGATTCTTGGATGAAGAAAGCCAAGGATATGAGCTACTTATAGACTTTCACAAGCCGGTTGAAAGAGAGACGCCATTTGTAGAGTTGGGTAACCGAGTGATAAGGTTTGAAGTTTGGTCAAGCATGGGTACGGTTCAAGAGAGCTTTGCGTTGGTCGTGGAAGAAACTAGCAAGGGTAAGTCTAGTTTTGAGGATGACGATTGGAGCGAGCTCAAAGCCCCTAAGGTGGACCTAAAACAACTTCTCGTTGGGCTAAGGTATGCGTTCTTAGGTCCCAACGAGTCTTACCCGATTATTGTAAATGATAGTTTAAATGAGAATGAATTATCCTCCCTCTTAGTTGAACTTAGGAAGTATAGGAAAGCCATTGGTTATTCTTTGGATGACATCAAGGGTATTTCTAGTACTTTATGCTCACAAAGAATCCATCTAGAAGATGAATCAAGGACTTCTATTGAACATCAAAGGAGGTTGAATCCAAATTTGAAGGAAGTTGTAAGGAAAGAGATTCTTAAGCTTCTAGAGGCGGAAATTACCTACCCAATATCGGATAGTACTTGGGTCTCACCGGTTCATTGTGTGCCTAAGAAAGGGGGGATAACGGTTGTTAAAAATGAAAGGGATGAAATGATACCTACTAGGACAATAACTTGGCATATGATGTGCATTGACTATAGGAAGCTCAATTCATATACTCGTAAGGATCACTTTCCATTACCTTTTATAGATCAAATGCTTGAACGTCTAGCTAATCATCCATTTTATTGTTTTCTAGACGGTTATTCTGGTTTCTTTCAAATTCCCATACACCCGAACGACCAAGAGAAAACGACTTTCACATGCCCTTATGGTACCTTCGCATATCGAAGGATGCCATTTGAGCTGTGTAATGCACCGACAACATTCCAACGGTGCATGATCTCCATTTTCTCGGATCTTATTGAAGACATGGTAGAAGTTTTTATGGACGACTTCTCCGTGTATAACTCTTCATTTGGTGTTTGCTTTCTAATCTTTGTAGGGTCTTTCAACGATGTGAAGAGGCGAACTTGGCACTCAATTGGGAGAAGTGCCATTTCATGGTACGTGAGGGCATCGTGCTTGGGCATAAGATCTCCGAGAAGGGGATTGAGGTAGACAAGGCTAAGATAGAGGTCATGGTTAGATTGGAGCCACCAAGGATGGTTAAGGATGTCCGAAGCTTTTTGGGTCATGCGGGATTCTATCGCCGTTTCATCAAAGACTTCTCAAGGATCACTAGGCTACTTTGCAAGGATGTTGAGTTCAACCTTGATGACGAGTGTATGGTGGCGTTCTTGGAGATAAAGAAAGCGTTGGTTAGTGCTCCCATTGTCCAAGCCCCGGATTGGGATCTTCCTTTTGAGATTACGTGTGACGCGAGTGACTTCGCGGTTGGAGCCGTCTTATGCCAAAGGAGGGACAAGAAGACCAACGTCATCTATTACGCAAGTAGAACTTTAGATAACACTCAAGCTAGGTACCCCACCACGGAGAAGGAATTGCTAGCGGTAGTCTTTGCTATGGAAAAGTTTTGGTCTTATTTTGTGGGTTCAATGGTGATTGTTTACATGGACCATGTTGCCTTAAGGTATATCCATGCCAAGAAAGACACAAAGCCAAGACTACTCCGATGGATCTTGCTCTTGCAAGAGTTTGATATGGAAATTGTGGATAAAAAAGGTATTTAGAACGGGGTCACGGATCACCTATCAAGGTTGAGGATTGATGACCTAGTTCCAATAGATGACAAGCTCCCCGATGATAGTCTCATGGTTGTTAGTGTCTTGAGGAAAGGGATTGAGGCCGTGAAAGGTATTGAGAGTGCTAACGGTTTAGAAGATGACAAACTCCCTTGGTATGCGGATTATGTCAACTATCTAACTTGCGGGAGAGAACACCAAGGTTTGATGGATATCAAAGGAAGAAATTTTGTAGGGACATCACACGGTTCTATTGGGATGAGCCTTACTTGTATACTCTTTGCAAGGACAAGCTCTATAGGAGATGTATCCCCGAGGAGGAAGTTGGTGGTATCTTGATGCAATGCCACGGTTCGTCGTATGGAGGTCACTTCGCTTCTTTCAAGATGGTTGCTAAAGTTCTACAAGCGGGATTTTGGTGACCAACGATGTTTAAGGATGCCCAAGAGTTTGTATCGAGGTGTGGTGCTTGCCAAAGGAAATGAAGCATTAGTAAACTGGATGAGATGCCCCAAAATCCGATCCTTGAGGTGGAAGTCTTTCGAAAAGACTTCATGGGTCCTTTCCCTTCTTCTTATGGGAACCAATATATATTGGTGGCGGTAGATTATGTGTCTAAGTGGGTCGAGGCAATTGCAAGCCCGACCAATGATGCGAAAGTTGTTCTAAAGATGTTCAAGACCATAAACTTCCCACGGTTTGGGGTTCCACGGGTCGTGATTACTGACGGAGGGAGTCACTTCATCAATAAGGTATTCGAGGGTCTACTTAAGAAGCACTGGGTCAAGCATAATGTAGCCATGCCTTACCATCCTCAAACGAGCGGACAAGTAGAGGTTTCCAACCGACAAATCAAAGCCATTCTAGAGAAGACGGTTGGAAGTTCAAGAAAAGATTGGTCCAACAAGCTTGATGATGCGTTGTGGGCTTATCGAACCGCCTTCAAGACACCGATAGGGACCACCCCGTTCAACCTTCTCTATGGAAAAGCTTGTCACTTGCCGGTTGAGTTAGAGTACAAGGCCTTGTGGGCGGTGAAACTTCTCAACTTCGACCTAAAAACTGCACAATAGAGGCGGTTGATTCAACTCCAAGAGTTAGATGAGATTAGGCTAGATGCCTATGAGAACTCAAGGATCTACAAGGAACGGACCAAGGCGTTCCATGACAAGAAGATCTTGTGAAAGGACTTCAAAGTTGGAGACCTAGTGCTATTGTTCAACTCCCGGTTGAAGCTTTTTCCCGGGAAGCTCAAGTCAAGATGGTCCGGACCGTTCGAAAACAAGGAGGTGAGGCCATATGGGGCCCATAGTACTTGTGAACAAGAATGGCCAAGAATTGATTGCAAATGGCCAAAGACTCAAACCATACCACGCCAAGGAAATCATTGAAAAGGGAGGCTCAATCTCCCTCGATGATGTTCCCCTGGCTTGAAAGCGGTAACCAACATTGAACTTAGTGACGTAAAAGAAAGTGCTATTGGGAGACACCCCAAGCTTATCTTTGTATATATTTCTCTTTTTATGTTTTTCAATCTTTGATAGTTCGTTCTAGTCTTCTCGCTAAGTGTTTATAGGTTGTCGGAAGTCTTGAGGAAATCCAGACCTCGCACCATCCGCAAGGTCCAATTTGGTCGGTGTTGAAACAGGAAGTTAGACCACGTGGACTGGACCTCCCCGATTTTACACGGTCCAGTTTTTGCCAATTTCCCTCGGCTGGAGAAAAATTTTCCCCGGGTGAATTAACAGAGATTTCCCCCGGGTGGATTGGACCTTCCTGATTGCACACGGTCCAGATTTCCCCCGGATGGAGAAAAATTTCCCCCGGATGGATTGGACCTCCCCGATTGCACATGGTCAATTTTCCCCCGAGTTGGACCGCGTGGAGCTAACCGGCCGGATGGCGGGCGGTTGAGAAGTTTCAAATTTAAAAAAATTGGCACCTTTGACCAGTCAAAGTGGATATTTTATCCAGCAGTCAACCCGGTGCCTCGACACGCCTCAAACCGACCCGACCGACCCCTCTCTCTCTCCTAAAGGCTAAGACGAATCTTTCTCTTCTCTCATCTTCATTTGCTCATAACTCTCTCATTTCTCACTCAAAAATCGAGATTCAAGTTGCTCTAGGCTCATCTTTCACTCTACTTTGTGCATTCAACATTGTTTTGACCACCTAAGCACAAGATCCCAAGGTATTTTCATAAAATTCATCATCTCCATAGTTAGCAAAAACTCAAACTTTTAGGTTAGTCATTTTTCTTGGAAATAGCTAGCATATGAGATTAGAACCTTGGGATTAGGGTTGAAAAAGGTTTGATATCTTGGATTCACGGAGCAACTTGTGCATTTACAAGAAATTTTTGAGAAATGGGTTTATGGAAATAATTTCTTCAAAGATGGTTCCTTTCTTGCAATTTTCTTGGAAAAGAGCATTTAATCTAGATGATTTGATAATTAAAATTTTGTTTGCTAGACTAATTTGCTCTTATTCATGGGACAATTTCTCAAATTGATTATCTCTTCAAAATTTTGCTTCTTCATTTTTCTTGGCAAAATTTTTGATTTTAATGGATCTTTGAGAACTTATAGGAAATGGCAAGAGTTAAGGCAAATCCACAAGGCAAGGAGGTCCTGGTCCGAGCTAGAGCAAGTGAAGTTGCCTCAAGCTCTAGGGCTAAGAAGAGAGCCACGGCAAAGGAGAAAAGAAAGGATGTGGCTTTGGATGCCTCAACCACAGTTAAGGAGAAGAAGAGAAAGGGAATGGATGAGGCTTCACCCGCCGTTGAGTATTTCAACAAGTTCATGGAAATGGACTTTGAGCAAATGAGGTTTCTAGACCCGGAAGTGCTAGAGAGAATGGACATTCTTGAAGATGTGGTCGCAATCTTCGATAACATGGAGTTTGTAAAGTTCATCTTCATGAAAGAGCTAGCTCACCAAATCTAAACGTGTCAATTCCTCTCATCCCTTAGAGTGACGTTCTACAATGAGAAAACCACCAAGGCAAATGCTCGGACCGGGTTTGGAGTGCTTTACTTCATCATTGGCCAAACCGACTACCGTGTCACTTTCCTAGAGTTATGCGAAATTTTTGGGTTCGAGAAAGAGGGCATACATTTTGGTATCTACTTCCATTACCCGAAGAATGAGTTAAGGAAACTGTGGGAAACAATTGGCCGTGGGAAGTTTGTTTCCGGGCACATCAAGTCCAATTCCATCCATCATCTGGCAATCCGTTATGCACATAAGGTGCTTGCTCATATGTTCTTCGCCTAAATCGAGTTTGGGACTGTTGGTCTTGACGAATTGGAGTTGTTAGGCGTCGGGTTGAAGCCTCTCCTCAAGACTTTTGGAGATGGAAGTGAGTTCAAGGGATGTGAGCGGATGCCTTCTCTAGCTACTCTTTTGGTGAGGAACCTCTTTTGCTTCAAAGAATGGGTGTTTGTGATACAAGGATTTTGCCGTGTATCAATTACTCTAATGCCTAAGTAGCATTTGAGGTATCGAATCCGTGGATATAAGTTCCAAGCATTAGTAATGCATACAACTAAATGAGTTAAGCAATAAAGGTGGGGTTTTGTAATTAAATAACTAAATTGAAGCAAGTAAAAGCAAACTAAACAAGATGCAATTCAATGAACAAAAGCGGATTCAAAGATGAGGTTATCGATATAAGGAAATCCAAGTCTAATCCATGGTGTTCAAACACTCAAACAAGCCAATTCCTAGGCATAAGATCCTTAATCTTGACTAATTCTTTTTCAAGCAACTAATCACTATACTAATCACTAATTCATTAAAAAAATCTCATTTGTTACTCATTGATTAGCAAGCATTAAGAATGTATAAACAAGATCAACAAAAAATATACCCTAGACAACTATTCTCATAGGCTAGGAGCATAAATCTCTTGAATAGTTCATCAAGGCATTTCATCAAACACTTGGTGTGCATGAAACGCCTTATGATCTAAACCCACTTTCGCAAGCTAGATCTTGCATTAGGATCACTATTCAAGAAGGAATATAAGATTAACTTTTCCTAAACACCATGGATCAAGCCTTGAATCACCATAATCTACCCAATCTCTAAATCCTAAAGAACTAACCCGCGGTATGTCTCGAACCACACGTCCAAATCGCCTGATTCAACTTCCCCTGGACAGCTAACTCACCCCTCTACAACATTCATGAAGGTCGCCAAGGCTGATTCAGATTGAAGGGCTGTCGTCCATACACATCTTTCCGGCGTCTCGGATGGACTTCGCACTCCTCTTAGGTCCAACTCTCCAAATATGTCCAACCGCCTCCGATTACCTAGAAAATACTCCAAAACATGCAAAGACTCACTAGGACCTAATGCAAACACCTAATACTCTAAATGAGACAAAACGAATAAGAAATGCTATGAAACCCATGCATATGAGATGAAACCTAAGCTAAATGAATGCTTGAGAAGGGTAAAATATAAGGATATCAACTCCCCCAAACTTAGGTCTTTGCTTGTCCTCAAGCAAAAACATCGTTAAAAGAATCCAAGTCCAAGTGCAAGCTATAATGTGCGATCAAACATGTCTACTCAAAAGGAGCTAGCAATGTCCATCCTTACATAAATCAAGCCTAAGCCTCAACTTACACAAGCTTTCTTATCATCCAATCCTTTGACATTCAATTAGCGGTTTCTAGTGGATCATGCTCATGCAATGCAAACAAACTCATTTGGTTAAGGATAAGGTTTTGAGACAAAGATGATCTCAATACATGTGGTGGTTTCCGAACAAGGGATCTCTCATTGAAGGAATGAATTTTGGCAAAATGCTAAGGGTAGAGAGCAATTGATGCATACAAGGCTAGACTTCCATCTACCCAATGACCCATTACAAAACCGACCCTAATTCTAAACCCACAAAGAAGCAATCCTAGCTACCTTTCACAAGGCATTTTTGCCTTCTTATGTCTCATCTCTTCATCATCCTTCTTTTCTTTAAACGCCTAGGGGGTTTCTTCTTCAACCAATGGTTTGGTTTCCATTACTTTCCTTGGTTTAGCTCCTCCTTTAGCTTCTTAAGTCTATTTCATTTTTCTTCATGTCTAAGCTTATCCATTTTGGCTTCTTTTCTTTCTTTTTCAAGCTAGAGACTATCTTTTCAAAACTTAGAGCTAAACCAAATATATTATTGCCAACCAAATCAAACTTATTGCTTCCCCCAAATCATTCTCCCAAATCTCTTTCTTTCTCTCCACTTTTCCAATCCCAACATCCTTCGTTCTTTCCTTATCATCCATTTCCCGCGCCCCAATTATCAACCTATCTAACTTAGCCTAATCTAGATCATTGATGCGTGAGCTAGTTTTACATGAAAGCCTTTCCTTGTCGCTCTAGACCCAACACTTTTTGCTAAGTTCATTCAAAAACAAGGCCTCACAACGCTCACTAAACATGGAGGCTTGAAAGAAGGTTGGGTTCAAGGTGGGGTGAACCATTCCAAAGATGGGAATTGGTTACTTGGGCCAACAAGAGTGGTAAAAAGGAATAAGATGACCCAAGTATGTATGCGGAATCCATGAGTTCATTATGCAATGCATGAACACGATAATTAATGTGTCAAAGTTAAGGTTCTCACTTAGATAGGATTGGATTCAAATCGAAACATGCTTCGGATAAGACCTAAGTAATGAGACATGAAATCCAAACATGGTTCGACCTTGATTTCACACACGGGATCTAAAGCATAGGACTTAAACTCTTAAAACGACACTTTACAAGGAGAAGTTATCCTAGTTCCCTATGCACATGCAATGCATTATCTCCATGCTATGCATCTAGACTCAATCCTATATGAAATGCAAAAAAATTCAAAATTTTTCAAATTTATTGAAAATGCATGATATGCATGAGACTCAAGATGCAAAAAGCAAAATAAGAACACCAAAAACGATGTTAGATAACACACAAACCCTACCCTAAACTTAAATTACACAGTCTCTTGTGTAATAGAAGCTTAAGGAAGAGTTAAACAATGCATGAAAGAGAGGAAGAGATATGATCCTAAATGCTATGTACAAAGTTTGGAGTGTTACCTTGGGAATTGATGGTGGGGACGAGAGGGATTAAGGGATGCCATACTCCATCACCACATCCTACGCACCTTAGTCCAGAAGTCCTTTCCCATTAGACCATCAAAAACCTACTTGCACTAAGCAAACCCATCAAAAGGAACTAGCAACGAAATAAAAGCATAAAAGGAAATATATACAAGGATAGCTTGGGGTGTCTACCAAGAGCACTTTGTTTTACGTCGCTAAGTTTGACGTTGGTTACCCTTTTAGGTGGGTGAGAGGGGAGTGTGAACACTCCAAGGCGGATCTTTGAGTTCAAGTTTAAGGATTGCTTTGACCGAGGCAAAGAGCTTGGGCCGACCTTTGCATTTGATCTTGTACTCGATCAACCCATCCTTGTGTTTCCCATGGAGTGAGAGTCATCATAGAAAGTTGGCTTTGCTCGGACCTAAACCCATGAAGCGTGTTTGATCTGTTTCCCATTTTAGCATTGGCTTTTGTATTCTTCTTTGCACCCTTACTACCCTCAACGTCATTCTACATTGTGGTGGGAGGGATCGGTTCCACACAAGTGATAATGTCAACTCCCGAAGCTTCCTTGTCATTACCATAACCCAAATCTTTTCTCTCAAGAGACTTCTCTTCCTCTTCATAGACCTTTAGGGGTGGAGCTTCTTCAACCATATCACATCTATCAACATACCTCACTTCTTCTTCTCAAAACTCATCATCCTTCATGGTGATTGTACCACAAAGTTTATTGGAAGAAGTCCTCATTGGGTAGTACACCTTATCATCCACATTCAAGGGAACTACCATTTGCTCTTTGAAGTCCATTCTAGCACCGGTAGTGAGTAGGAATGGAGTTCCAAGGAGTAGTGGAAGCTTGTTGGTCTTCTTCATTTCCATGACCACAAAGTCCGTTGGGACTATGCAATTCCCAACCTTGAGTGGATAGTCTTCGAGGAGACCAAGTGGCTTCTTTGAAGAAGCGTCTCCAAAGGTGATAGGTGATGGATGATAGGCGAGGGTTCTTATACCTAGACTCTTGAACATCTCATGGGACATTACATTCACACTTGAACCGGAGTCACACAAAGCATCCTCAACGTCCAAATCACCAAGAGAGCAAGCTATATATAGAGAACTTACCGAGATTATGATACAAGACTTTTTAGTCTCTAAGGAGGTATCAATATCCCCAATACGATGTAGTAAGGAGGTTATCAATCCATAATTGGGATTGTTTCAACCACTAAGAATGGAAGGCATTTAAAGTAAGTTAAGCTAAACAAGTGTGGTTTGTTGTTAAGTATCCAATTCAAAACAAGTGAATAGCAAAGCAAGCAAGATGTAAATCAATAAACAAAAGCGGAGCTAGAGATGAGGTTATTGATGTAAGGTGATCCAAATCCAATTAGTGGTGTTCATTCACTCAAATAAGCTAATTCTCTTTCAAGAAACTATTCACTATGCTAATCACCTAATTCATTAACAAAGTTTCATTTGTGAATCATTGATTAGCAAGCATTAAGAATACAAACAAGATCAACCAAAAATACACCCTAGACCATCATAGGCTAGGAGCATAAATCTCTTGCCTAGTTCATCAAGGCATTTCATCAAACACTTGGTGTGCATGACATGCCTTATGATCTAGATCCACTCTTTCAAGCTAGATCTAGCATTAGGGACACTTGACAAGAAGGAATATAATATTATCTAACCCTAAACACCACTAATCAAATCTTAGACCACCCTAATCTACCTCATCTCAAGATCCTAAAAAGACTACTCAAGATCCATCAAGAACACCTCAAAATCAATATGGATAGGAGATGAATTCATTGATGGGTGATGGATAATCAAGATGAAAAGAAGATAGATGGAAGAGATTCAATGAGATAAACACCTAAATGCATAAACTTCAAAGATCTCTCTTTTAAAATCCAAGTTCTCTCTCAAAGGGGGAAAATGTTTTTGACTAACAAAAAGCATAGCAAATAAAATTAGGTTTTTAGAGTATTTATAATAAAAATAGAAGGGAACCGGGTCAACCCGGACATTTTGTGTAGGAATCGATCCCGGGTTGTGTCAAGTCGGGATGAGGGACCGGGATGAGAGGTTTTAGCCGAGACATTTGGTCCCGGGCTGATTCTAGTCGGGACAAGAGATCAGGACAAGAGGTTTTAGCGGAGACATGTGTGCCGGGTTGATTCTAGCCGGGATGATGGGCCGGCATATCTCATGGTCGAGGAAAGATTGCGTGCCGGCTGAGGGGATTCTTTCGTGCCGGCTAACTTCTAGACGGGACGATGCTGAAGAGATTTAGTCGAGAGAAATGATCCCGGGCTGATTCTAGCCGGGATAAGAGACCGGCATATCTCCTGGTCGAGGAGAAAATGCGTGCCGGCTGAGGGGATTCTTTCGTGCCGGCCAACTTCAGGCCGGGACGGTACTGAGGGAGAAATCGTCGAGAGATTTGGTGCCGGGTTGATTCTAGCCGGGACAAGAGACTGGCATATCTCTTGGTCAAGGAGAAAATGCGTGCCGGCTGAGGGGATTCTTTCGTGCCGGCTAACTTCAGGCCGGGACAATGTTGAGGGATTTCTTGCCGAGGGAAACGGAGACTCCTTAGAAAATCGGCCATATATCTCAAACTCTGGTAGACAGGTAACTCCTTCCTCTACATCTTCTATGAAGACCGTTGAAGCTGATTTAGATCGAAGGGCCTTCGTGCAGACACATCTTTCCGGCGTATCGGATGGACTTTGCTCTCCTCTTAGGTCCAACTCTCCAAGTATGTCCAATTGCCTCCACTCACCTAAGGAATACTCCAAAACATGCAAGAATGCAATAAACCTAATGCAAATACCTAATAATCTAAATGAGACCTAAATGCAAGACAAGATCATGATTATGCATGCGAATTACACAAAACTCTAAATGAAATTCATGCTAAAACATGAAATATATGAGGATATCAATTCCCCCAAACTTAAACCTTTGCTTGCCCTCAAGGAAACAAGAGTAAAGAAAAGGGAGAAGACTAGAAATGGGAGCTCAAATCCAAAAGTGCCATAAAAAGAATCCTAGCCCAATGTCCAAGTTGCAAACTTGTTGATGCGATCAAACAAATTACTCAAAAGTTACTAGCCATACTTATCCTTGCATGACTTACATTCAAACCTCAACGTACACAAACTTTCATATCCTCCAACCTCTTGACATTGATTACGTGTAATAAGCGTGAATCATGTTTATGCAAGATTAAATGAATTCGTTTGGCTAAGGGTGAGGTTATGAGATGAAGGTGATCTCATTATCATGCATGGGCAATTAGGTACAAGGATCTCTCATGAAATGAACAAACTTTAGCAAAATGCTAAAGGTAAAAGGTAACCTATGAATACAAGGGAGAATTCTCATATACCCAAATGCCTAGAGTATCTCTAACCTAAAGCTTCTAACCCGTTATGCCCAAATCCTAAGCTACCTTTTTTATCTTTAGGCATTTTGCCTTCTCAAACCAACATGCTTCACGTCTTTTCATTTCACCTTCTTCTCATTCGGGGATCACTTCTTCTTCCTTGTTCTTTCATGGTTTGGTGCTCCTTTATTGTGATCTAACTCTTCTTTTCTTGTTTTTGGTTCACGCCTCTTCTCATTCTTTGATGCTTTGGCCTTTTTGGCCTTCTTATCTTCTTTCTTATCTTTTAGAGCTAGTCTTATGATTTTGGCACCAACCAATCTACACAAATCCGATCCCCTATTTCTTTTCTCCTTTTCTTCTTTTCCATTTCACAATCCATTCTCAAACGTTCACCAAATCTAAAACCGCTCCCCCAAACATGAACCAAGAACCGCCATCCTAACTAGCCTATTCCTAGATTAACTCTGAGATGTTGGAGCTAAATATACATGAGAATTCCCTCTTGTCGCCCTAAACCTAACACGTTTTGCCAAGTTTGTCCGAAAGAAAGGCCTCATAATTCACACATTAATAACATTGGCTTGAAAGAAGGTTAAGGTTAGGGTAGGGGAAACCATTCCAATGATGGGATATGGCTACTTGGACAAGCAAGAGTGGTAAAAAGGAGGAAGAATATCCAAGTATGTATAGGTGATCCACGAATTCATTATAGATTGCACAAACATAACAATTACAAGTCAAATTTATGGTTATCACTTAGATGAGGTTGAATTCAAGTCAATGTTTGTTTCAATCAAAGCAAGAACAATAATACATGAGATCAAAGCATGGTTCGTTCTTAATTTCTACACGAGATCAAAGCATCAAGTAACTAGCAACAATGGCATGGGACTATGCTCTTAATAAGGCACATTATGAGGAAAAATCTATCATTGATCCTAATGCTCATGCAAAGCTACCTTATATGCTATGCATCGAGACTCAATCCTATATGGAAATGCACAATTGTTTTCAAATTTATTGAAAATGCATGATATGCATGAGACTCAAGGTGCAAAAGACAAAATAAGAACACCAAAAACGATGTTAGATAACACACAAACCCTCACCCAAACTTAAATTATACAGTCCATTATGCAATAGAAGCTTAAGTAAGAGTTAAACAATTCATGAAAGAAGGAAATAAGATATGATTCTAAATGCTATTTACAAAGTTTGGAGTGTTACCTTGGAAAACGATGGAGGGGACAAGAGGGATCAAGGGACGCCATATTCCATCACCTCATCCTAAGCACTTTAGTCCGTGAGTCCATGCCCATATGGCCATCGAAAACCTACTCGCACTAAGAAAACTCATCAAAAGGAACTAACAACGAAAGAAAAGCATAAAAGGAAATATGTACAAGGATAAGCTTGGGGTGTCTCCCAAGAGCACTTTATTTAACATCACTAAATTCGACATTTGTTACCCTTTTATATGGGTAATGGAGGAGCGCGAGCACTCCATGGTGGTTCCTTAAGCTCGAGTTCGAGAATTTTACCCATTAAGCCTTGAAGACCGGTTTGATCTCCCTCTCTAACCTTCGGTGTGGGGGTTCCTATGGCCTTGGAAAAGGGCTTTGGACACCCATTACATTTGACCTTGTACTCAATCATCCCTTCTTCATGTTTCCATGGGATGAGAGTCATGGTCGAAGGTTGGCCTAGCAAGGGTCCAATCCCCTTGAGCATCCCCGTTTTCCTCTTCTCGGACCTAGTCTTTGTTTTTTTCTTATCGACCTTAGCACTTTCACCCTCACTCTCTGTTGTGGTGTGAAACAGGGAATTCAAGCAACTTCCATCTAAAGCTAGGGCTTCTTCAACCATTCCTTGACTCACCGTCTCACAAACACCCACATACTCAACCTTCCGGGCATGGACTTCATTGTCCCCACAAATAATTGTCCCCCAAATAGCGGTGGAAGAAGGCATCATTGTGTAGAACTTTTTGTCATCCACGTTCTTAAGAACAACCCTCTTGTTTATGAAGTCCAAGCTTGCACCGGTTGTGTTGAGGAATGGAGTCCCGAGGAGTAGAGGGAGCTTTACGTTTGGTGCCATCTCCATTACCATGAAGTCCGTTGGTACAAGACACTTCCTAATCTTTAGAGCAAAGTCTTCAACCAAGCCAAGAGGTTTATTCGTGGAAGAGTCTCCAAATCTGATGGTGGAGGGGTAATCTTTCAACTTATCTATCCCAAGACTTTTGGCCATCTCCAAAGTCATGACATTCACGGTTGAGCCCGAGTCGCACAAAGCATCATCAACTTCCAAGAGTCCAAGTGTGCAAGATATTGAGAATTTCCCGGGGTTTCCAAGCTTTGGGAGAGTCTTAGGCTCAATCCTTGTTGTCCTTGGAGGCGCTTTCTCTTGTGCCTTATTGAGGAAACAACCGGGAAATGGAAGTGGAGGCTCATATGGGGGAGGTAAAGTGCGAATGGGGTCTCTTTTTGACTCAACAAGTATATCTACATTTTTCACTCTTGCCACGTCCTTGATGTACTCCTCAACCTTGTTATTCTTTTCTTCAACCAACACCATATCATTCTCATTCCCAAGGGTCACCTCCCCACCTTGTTGGTCAATGTCCTCATTGAGGCTAGAGACTAACCCGAGGAACTCCTCAATAATGTGATCTTGCTCTTTAAGAGTGGAAAAGGTGTTGCAAGACTCTTTAGAGGTTAGTATGGCCTTCCCATTTGAAGAGCCCTGAGGGTGATGTGAAGAAGGGGCGGCACTCCTTTGCTCCATTAGTTGCACCTTTGAGCTCAATGCCTGAAACTTACTATTAAGATCATTGTAAGAGCAAATGACCTTGTTAGTGGTTTCCGTTAGTCCCTTGACTAGTTATTGGAGCATGGAGGCCAAGTCAAGCTCTTGCGGTTTAGACGTAGGGGCTTGACCTTGGGGCACAAACCCTTGTTGTTGACCTTGAAAACCGGGTGGGGCTTTTGGTTGGAATCCACTTTGATTTCCTTGGAATTGGTTCCTTGGGACATACCCTTGTTGGTTGGAGTTAGAAGGTTGAACTTGAGATTGGAATTGTTGTTGTGGAACTCCTTGAGCTTGAGTAGATTGTAGAGGGTAGAGTTGGTCTTGTGGATTCCTATAGGTTTGTTTGAACCCTTGTCTTTGGAAGTTACCTTGGTTCCCCACGTAGTTAACTTCCTCTTGAGTTTCCACGGCTTCCTCTTGATAAAAAGCTTGATTGTTCTCGTAGTCACCAATGAAATGGACCGCCTTTTGAGACTCTTTTGAAACCACAAGAAGCTTATCTATCATGGCGGCTTGTTTATCCAACTTCTCATTAAAGGCTTTCATGTCCTTGGCTCTCTTGTTCTCATCAAAGTCACTCGTGGTCCTTGTGGCACGGTCATATTCGTCGCCATAGGTGCCATCACTTTGAGCCAAGTTTTATACCAACTCCATTGCATCCTCCACGTCCTTAGCTACGAAATTACCATTCGATGCCGTATAAAGTAGCATTCGAATCTTAGGCAACGCGCCTCGGTAGAGAGTACTAAGAAGTGAGGCGTTGGAGAAGCCATGATGTGGGCATTGAGAAGTGTAGCCTCTAAATCTCTCCCAAGTCTCGTTGAAAGACTCAATAGACCGTTGTGTGAAGCTTGAAATCTCATTGCGAAGTTTGGCGGTTCTAGCCGGTGAGAAGAATTTGGCTAGAAAGGCCCTTTTGCAATCATCCCAAGAAGTAATAAAACCTTGAGGCAAGCTTTTCTCCCATTGGTGAGCCTTGTCACCCAAAGAGATCGGGAAGAGACGAAGCTTGAAACCATCTTCGGATACTCCATTAATCTTGGTGAGACCACATATCCGGTCAAATTGGTCAATGTGATCTAGAGGATCCTCCATTGACAACCCATGAAACTTGTTAGCTTGAACCATGTTGATTAGCCCGGGTTTGACCTCAAAGTTGTTGTTTTCAACCGGAGGTGGTTGAATCCCTTGACGGTTTTGGTGTGAATTTGCCGTATCACCTTCTCCTACGACATGCCTAGCTCTAGGCGGGTGGTTAGAACGGTGATGATTTCCATTGCCACCACCTCCTTGATTGTTTCCGTTTCCATTCCCATTCCCACCGTTCCTTTGGTGGGGAATGGGTTCATTGATGTTTCCAAGTGGAACATTCTCAAAGTGGTCCATGTCGTTACCAACCTCTTCTTGAACTCTCACATGGTTCCTTCTTGCTCTTGAACCCCTTTCAAGTAGATCAATATCGTCCCTAGGTTGTATGAGATTGGTATTGCCACGGGAACGGGTATGCATACACCTATAGAGAGCAAAAGCAATGGGAAGTGAAGAAGATTAGTGACGTAGTAGAAAATAATACTTAACCTTAATCTCAATGTTAAAACAAATCCCAATATGGCAACAGCGCCAAATTGATACAAGACTTTTTAGTCTCTAAGGAGGTATCAATATCCTTAATACGATGTAGTAAGGAGGTTATCAATCCATAATTGGGATTGTTTCAATCACTAAGAATGCAAGGCACTTAAAGTAAGTTAAGCTAAACAAGTGTGGTTTGTTGTTAAGTATCCAATTCAAAACAAGTGAATAGCAAAGCAAGCAAGATGTAAATCAATAAATAAAAGCGGAGCTAGAGATGAGGTTATTGATGTAAGGTGATCCAAATCCAATTAGTGGTGTTCATTCACTCAAAGAAGCTAATTCATAGGCATAAGATCCTTAATCTTCACTAATTCTCTTTCAAGCAACTAATCACTATGCTAATCACCTAATTCATTAACAAACTTTCATTTGTGAATCATTGATTAGCAAGCATTAAGAATACAAACAAGATCAATGAAAAATACTCCCTAGACAACTATCATCATAGGCTAGGAGCATAAATCTCTTGCCTAGTTCATCAAGGCATTTCATCAAACACTTGGTGTGCATGACATGCCTTATGATCTAGATCCACTCTTTCAAGCTAGATCTAGCATTAGGGACACTTGACAAGAAGGAATATAATATTATCTAACCCTAAACACCACTAATCAAATCTTAGACCACCCTAATCTACCTCATCTCAAGATCCTAAAAAGACTACTCAAGATCCATCAAGAACACCTCAAAATCAATATGGATAGGAGATGAATTCATTGATGGGTGATGGATAATCAAGATGAAAAGAAGATAGATGGAAGAGATTCAATGAGATAAACACCTAAATGCATAAACTTCAAAGATCTCTCTTTTAAAATCCAAGTTCTCTCTCAAAGGGGGAAAATGTTTTTGACTAACAAAAAGCATAGCAAATAAAATTAGGTTTTTAGAGTATTTATAATAAAAATAGAAGGGAACCGGGTCAACCCGGAATAAACCGGGTTTTGACCCGGACATTTTGTGTCGGAATCGATCCCGGGTTGTGTCAAGTCGGGATGAGGGACCGGGATGAGAGGTTTTAGCCGAGACATTTGGTCCCGGGCTGATTCTAGCCGGGACAAGAGATCAGGACAAGAGGTTTTAGCCGAGACATGTGTGCCGGGTTGATTCTAGCCGGGATGATGGGCCGGCATATCTCCTAGTCGAGGAAAGATTGCGTGCCCGCTGAGGGGATTCTTTCGTGCTGGCTAACTTCTAGGCGGGACGATGCTGAAGAGATTTAGTCGAGAGAAATGATCCCGGGCTGATTCTAGCCGGGACAAGATACCGGCATATCTCCTGGTCGAGGAGAAAATGCGTGCCGGCTGAGGGGATTTTTTCGTGCCGGCTAACTTCAGGCCGGGACGGTACTGAGGGAGTGATACGTGCTCAAGTGTTGAAGAAGCTGGACTAAGGTCTCTCTCTTCTGTCAACGGGATAAGATGGAGGTTGCTGGTGGGGCGATGAGAACCACAAGAGAGGCGACGGTCTCTTGATACTTCAAGGGGTTTCCCTAAGGATCGGACTCACTCACGATCTAAAGAGAGAAAACGTTTTTGTGGAGAACAAAAACTCGAAAAATAACCAAGAAAATTATTATTGTCTGCGTCAATACAAATGAAAGCTAAGATGAGCTTATATAATGCTCTACACGAAATTCTTAGCAAGAAACAAATCAAAGATGATCAAAAACTAGCCGTTGGACAATAATGAGCAAATCGGCAAAATAAGGCAGCTGTGATGTCGCCTTTTATCTGGACGGTTTGAGAGGATATGTGAGCCTCTCTGGAACATTCTGATCTCCATAAAGGTTGCCCAAGTCGTGGCATTCATAGGCAAGGATCCGTTGGCCATTTATGGCCCTAAGTGTGAACGCAGCCATAAAAGGAAAGTATACTTGCAAGGGGATCCGCCTGATCATGTGTGTGTTGGTGCATGGTAAGGTGTTTGCAAGCTTCCTTAGTTGCCTTAGAATCTCTCCTGGTCGCCATAGATATGTTTGCAAGGTGTAGCAACCATTGGATCGAAGAATTTCCTTAAACATAACCAAGTCAACCCGTTTTGGGAAAATGGGTGTAACTTGTGGATCCGATGGGCATTTCGTTGGATCTTTAGCTTGCTGGATCCATGAGAGGCCCTTTGATATTATCCAAGTGGTCCTGGGCTTATATCCTTCCTGAGTTGGGCTGTGTAGCTCGATCTTTGGTCTAGTCGCTGGATTGCGTCTAAAGCAGGTCCATCGATTTGTAAAATCGATAACTCTCAAGTCTGAACCGGGAATGAGATGAATCCAATTGTCGGTTCTTCCCTGATGGATCAAGATTCCAGAACAAGTCGGTTTGTAGCTTAATTCCTTCTGGTTCGATTGGAAACCTCCAATCAATGCACCTATGTCCAAATCGGGTAAATTGGAAGACACCTGATTTGTAAATAGCATAACTCCTTCATCTGGGATCCAATTTGACTGATTCCACTTCGACGCGTGATCTGGTTGAGCTAAGAATGTAGCCCAAGTGGTTTCATGGCCTAAATCGTTGTTCTTGAGGCATAACTCTTCAAGACATGCATCTTCTTCCATTTGATGGGTGCTGAGCGATAGTAGCGTAGGAGCAACTGTCCCAACAACAAGAAAGGTTCTGCTGTCGCCAATAGGATCAGGATCTAAGCCTGCCGTACGCACAGTACAGTCTCTTTCTGAGGTGGTAGTAGTTCCATGAGCTTTCATGGTACTGATGTCCCCATCATACCATCTCTCTTGGAAAAGTTTCG
Source organism: Eutrema japonicum (assembly GCA_030161315.1). NCBI lineage: Eukaryota > Viridiplantae > Streptophyta > Magnoliopsida > Brassicales > Brassicaceae > Eutrema > Eutrema japonicum. The sequence goes on along the minus strand of BSQW01000012.1, from coordinate 26,738,230 downwards.
TCCTCGAAACTTCTTCTTTACCTGCACCCAAATAGAGCAAGTTAGTATTTTCGTAAAGGAGTGGGTCTAGAGATTTACCTCGGGGAATTTTTTTGCTGCTGTTCCGGTAGGATTGATGCTGAGCATCTGGTGGTTCTTCTTTGATCAACAAAGAAGCTATGACTCCTTTCCATGGCAGCTGATGGCTTGGCTTTAACAGCAAGTAATTGGATTCCCCATGGTCTTTCTTTGGATCCGAGATTTTGTTTATTCGTTGAAGCGGTTCTCTTTGGATATTGGTCTCGTCTTGGGTTCCTGAAATTTTCTCAGCACTCTTGGTAGTAGACAAGTGTATCAAACAAGCATTGGAACAATTAGTTGTAGGAAGAACTAACTCTGGATTAGATGTAAAATTTTGTGGTACTTTTTCTACACCTCTTTCATCTTGTTCTTGTTCGCTTTGCGGTTCAAGCAATGGTATGGGATTTGGCGTTTGTTGAACCTCCTTTATTTGAAATGATTGCTTAGCCTCTGTTTGCTTCTTTAAGGTGTTTGAAATCACCTTCCCTAGCTCAGGGTAGTAGGTGTTCTTGTGGTCAAGAATGGGCTGCGATTTTTGTGTTGACATCCATCTTTTTGAAGTTGTTGGGAACATATGCCTCTTGGGGATGTAGCTGCGGTTGTGGGACTTCTGTACATACTCTATGTACATACGCTGCTTGAGATTACCCCAAATGATGATCGGATTATGATAGTAGGCCCGAGCTTCTTCTTGTATCCACCATGTATGAGCATCTCCAACAAGTGTGTTAATGGCGTAGGACAATCTATCCTCCTTTGGGATGTTGTGGGACCGAAGCCAATAATCCATGTCCTCCTCCCACCGTAGGTAAGCTTCTGGTCCTTGTCCATGACCTAAAAAAGAGATGTGATCTGGGGGCTCCGGTTCAGGTTCTCCCCCGCCTTGTTCCTCTTCAAAAATAGAGCTTGAATAGCCAGCTCTTCCTCCTTCCCATGGAGCTTCGGGCTCTTCACCCCAATCAATCTCGGAGGTGTTGTATTCACTTGCTCCATCTTCTTCTTCACCTGAATCCATGGCGGCTGCTGTGTCCTAGGTTTCCTTGCCAAAAACAAAGAAGACAATGAATCAAAAAAATTAGAATCGTAATAAGAACGAAAAGGAAACAAATAAATGGCAAAAATCAAAACGATGGTTTTTTTTTTTTTTTTTTTGACTAAAACAAATTTCGAAATTTAAACAAAACAAAAGGAAATAAATTCTTATTATTTTATTTTCTGGTTTATAATAAAAGGAAATCGACAATCACAAATTATTTTATGGATTTTTAGATTTTAATTAAAACATGAATAAAGCACAAATGATTTCCGGATTAAAAAAAAACTCAAAATTTTTTTTTTGAGGTTTTTGATTTATGAGGAAACAAGAACAAAACAGAATGAAAAGAATCAAATCACAATTTTTATTTGGTTTTAATTTATGAGAAATCAAATAACAAAATAACTAAGAACAGAATTGAAACAAGAACAATTTTTTTTTTTTTTTGAATCTAGCAACCTAACAAGAACAAGAACAAAAAATACAGAAAATTAAAAGATGATAAGGGAACGTTTACACCTTAGATTCATGAGCTTTTGAAGCTCTGATACCAAAATGATACGTGCTCAAGTGTTGAAGAAGCTGGACTAAGGTCTCTCTCTTCTGTCAACGGGATAAGATGGAGGTTGCTGGTGGGGCGATGAGAACCACAAGAGAGGCGACGGTCTCTTGATACTTCAAGGGGTTTCCCTAAGGATCGGACTCACTCACGATCTAAAGAGAGAAAACGTTTTTGTGGAGAACAAAAACTCGAAAAATAACCAAGAAAATTCTTATTGTCTGCGTCAATACAAATGAAAGCTAAGATGAGCTTATATAATGCTCTACACGAAATTCTTAGCAAGAAACAAATCAAAGATGATCAAAAACTAGCCGTTGGACAATAATGAGCAAATCGGCAAAATAAGGCAGCTGTGATGTCGCCTTTTATCTGGACGGTTTGAGAGGATATGTGAGCCTCTCTGGAACATTCTGATCTCCATAAAGGTTGCCCAAGTCGTGGCATTCATAGGCAAGGATCCGTTGGCCATTTATGGCCCTAAGTGTGAACGCAGCCATAAAAGGAAAGTATACTTGCAAGGGGATCCGCCTGATCATGTGTGTGTTGGTGCATGGTAAGGTGTTTGCAAGCTTCCTTAGTTGCCTTAGAATCTCTCCTGGTCGCCATAGATATGTTTGCAAGGTGTAGCAACCATTGGATCGAAGAATTTCCTTAAACATAACCAAGTCAACCCGTTTTGGGAAAATGGGTGTAACTTGTGGATCCGATGGGCATTTCGTTGGATCTTTAGCTTGCTGGATCCATGAGAGGCCCATTGATATTATCCAAGTGGTCCTGGGCTTATATCCTTCCTGAGTTGGGCTGTGTAGCTCGATCTTTGGCCTAGTCGCTGGATTGCGTCTAAAGCAGGTCCATCGATTTGTAAAATCGATAACTCTCAAGTCTGAACCGGGAATGAGATGAATCCAATTGTCGGTTCTTCCCTGATGGATCAAGATTCCAGAACAAGTCGGTTTGTAGCTTAATTCCTTCTGGTTCGATTGGAAACCTCCAATTAATGCACCTATGTCCAAATCGGGTAAATTGGAAGACACCTGATTTGTAAATAGCATAACTCCTTCATCTGGGATCCAATTGGACTGATTCCACTTCGACGCGTGATCTGGTTGAGCTAAGAATGTAGCCCAAGTGGTTTCATGGCCTAAATCGTTGTTCTTGAGGCATAACTCTTCAAGACACGCATCTTCTTCCATTTGATGGGTGCTGAGCGATAGTAGCGTAGGAGCAACTGTCCCAACAACAAGAAAGGTTCTGCTGTCGCCAATAGGATCAGGATCTAAGCCTGCCGTACGCACAGTACAGTCTCTTTCTGAGGTGGTAGTAGTTCCATGAGCTTTCATGGTACTGATGTCCCCATCATACCATCTCTCTTGGAAAATTTTCGTCCTCGAAACTTCTTGTTTACCTGCACCCAAATAGAGCAAGTTAGTATTTTCGTAAAGGAGTGGGTCTAGAGATTTACCTCGGGGAATTTTTTTCTGCGGTTCCGGTAGGATTGATGCTGAGCATCTGGTGGTTCTTCTTTGATCAACAAATAAGCTATGACTCCTTTCCATGGCAGCTGATGGCTTGGCTTTAACAGCAAGTAATTGGATTCCCCATGGTCTTTCTTTGGATCCGAGATTTTGTTTATTCGTTGAAGCGGTTCTCTTTGGATCTTGGTCTCGTCTTGGGTTCCTGAAATTTTCTCAGCACTCTTGGTAGTAGACAAGTGTATTAAACAAGCATTGGAACAATTAGTTGTAGGAAGAACTAACTCTGGATTAGATGTAAAATTTTGTGGTACTTTTTCTACACCTCTTTCATCTTGTTCTTGTTCGCTTTGCGGTTCAAGCAATGGTATGGGATTTGGCGTTTGTTGAACCTCCTTTATTTGAAATGATTGCTTAGCCTCTGTTTGCTTCTTTAAGGTGTTTGAAATCACCTTCCCTAGCCCAGGGTAGTAGGTGTTCTTGTGGTCAAGAATGGGCTGCGATTTTTGTGTTGACATCCATCTTTTTGAAGTTGTTGGGAACATATGCCTCTTGGGGATGTAGCTGCGGTTGTGGGACTTCTGTACATACTCTATGTACATACGCTGCTTGAGATTACCCCAAATGATGATCGGATTATGATAGTAGGCCCGAGCTTCTTCTTGTATCCACCATGTATGAGCATCTCCAACAAGTGTGTTAATGGCGTAGGACAATCTATCCTCCTTTGGGATGTTGTGGGACCGAAGCCAATAATCCATGTCCTCCTCCCACCGTAGGTAAGCTTCTGGTCCTTGTCCATGACCTAAAAAAGAGATGTGATCTGGGGGCTCCGGTTCAGGTTCTCCCCCGCCTTGTTCCTCTTCAAAAATAGAGCTTGAATAGCCAGCTCTTCCTCCTTCCCATGGAGCTTCGGGCTCTTCACCCCAATCAATCTCGGAGGTGTTGTATTCACTTGCTCCATCTTCTTCTTCACCTGAATCCATGGCGGCTGCTGTGTCCTAGGTTTCCTTGCCAAAAACAAAGAAGACAATGAATCAAAAAAATCAGAATCGTAATAAGCAAGAAAAGGAAACAAATAAATGGCAAAAATCAAAACGATGGTTTTTTTTTTTTTTTTTTTTTTTTTGACTAAAACAAATTTCGAAATTCAAACAAAACAAAAGGAAATAAATTCTTATTTTTTTATTTTCTGGTTTATAATAAAAGGAAATCGACAATCACAAATTATTTTATGGATTTTTAGATTTTAATTAAAACATGAATAAAGCACAAATGATTTCCGGATAAAAAAAAAACTCAAAATTTTTTTTTTGAGGTTTTTGATTTATGAGGAAACAAGAACAAAACAGAATGAAAAGAATCAAATCACAATTTTTATTTGGTTTTAATTTATGAGAAATCAAATAACAAAATAACTAAGAACAGAATTGAAACAAGAACAATTTTTTTTTTTTTTTGAATCTAGCAACCTAACAAGAACAAGAACAAAAAATACAGAAAATTAAAAGATGATAAGGGAACGTTTACACCTTAGATTCAGGAGCTTTTGAAGCTCTGATACCAAAATGATACGTGCTCAAGTGTTGAAGAAGCTGGACTAAGGTCTATCTCTTCTGTCAACGGGATAAGATGGAGGTTGCTGGTGGGGCGATGAGAACCACAAGAGAGGCGACGGTCTCTTGATACTTCAAGGGGTTTCCCTAAGGATCGGACTCACTCACGATCTAAAGAGAGAAAACGTTTTTGTGGAGAACAAAAACTCGAAAAATAACCAAGAAAATTCTTATTGTCTGCGTCAATACAAATGAAAGCTAAGATGAGCTTATATAATGCTCTACACGAAATTCTTAGCAAGAAACAAATCAAAGATGATCAAAAACTAGCCGTTGGACAATAATGAGCAAATCGGCAAAATAAGGCAGATGTGATGTCGCCTTTTATCTGGACGGTTTGAGAGGATATGTGAGCCTCTATGGAACATTCTGATCTCCATAAAGGTTGCCCAAGTCGTGGCATTCAAAGGCAAGGATCCGTTGGCCATTTATGGCCCTAAGTGTGAACGCAGCCATAAAAGGAAAGTATACTTGCAAGGGGATCCGCCTGATCCTGTGTGTGTTGGTGCATGGTAAGGTGTTTGCAAGCTTCCTTAGTTGCCTTAGAATCTCTCCTGGTCGCCATAGATATGTTTGCAAGGTGTAGCAACCATTGGATCGAAGAATTTCCTTAAACAGAACCAAGTCAACCCGTTTTGGGAAAATGGGTGTAACTTGTGGATCCGATGGGCATTTCGTTGGATCTTTAGCTTGCTGGATCCATGAGAGGCCCATTGATATTATCCAAGTGGTCCTGGGCTTATATCCTTCCTGAGTTGGGCTGTGTAGCTCGATCTTTGGCCTAGTCGCTGGATTGCGTCCAAAGCAGGTCCATCGATTTGTAAAATCGATAACTCTCAAGTCTGAACCGGGAATGAGATAAATCCAATTGTCGGTTCTTCCCTGATGGATCAAGATTCCAGAACAAGTCGGTTTGTAGCTTAATTCCTTCTGGTTCGATTGGAAACCTCCAATAAATGCACCTATGTCCAAATCGGGTAAATTGGGAGACACCTGATTTGTAAATAGCATAACTCCTTCATATGGGATCCAATTGGACTGATTCCACTTCGACGCGTGATCTGGTTGAGCTAAGAATGTAGCCCAAGTGGTTTCATGGCCTAAATCGTTGTTCTTGAGGCATAACTCTTCAAGACACGCATCTTCTTCCATTTGATGGGTGCTGAGCGATAGTAGCGTAGGAGCAACTGTCCCAACAACAAGAAAGGTTCTGCTGTCGCCAATAGGATCAGGATCTAAGCCTGCCGTACGCACAGTACAGTCTCTTTCTGAGGTGGTAGTAGTTCCATGAGCTTTCATGGTACTGATGTCCCCATCAGGGAGAAATCGTCGAGGGATGTGGTGCCGGGTTGATTCTAGCTGGGACAAGAGACCGGCATATCTCCTGGTCAAGGAGAAAATGCGTATAGGCTAAGGGGATTCTTTCGTGCCGGCTAACTTCAGGCCGGGACGATGCTGAGGGATTTCTTGCCGTGGGAAACAGAGACTCCTTAGCAAATCCGCCATATCTCTTAAACCATATATATGAATGGCCTGAATCGAACTCTGGTAGACAGGTAACTCCTTCCTATACATCTTCTATGAAGACCGTTGAAGCTGATTCAGATTGTAGGGCCTTTGTCCATACGCATATTTCCGGCGTCTCGGATGGACTTTGCTCTCCTCTTAGGTCCAACTCTCCAAGTATGTCCAATTGCCTCCAATCACCTAGGGAATACTCCAAAATATGCAAGAATGCAATAAACCTAATGCAAATACCTAATACTCTAAATGAGACCTAAATGCAAGACAAGATCATGATTATGCATGCGAATTACACAAAACTCTAAATGAAATGCATGCTAAAACATGCAATATATGAGTATATCAGATTACCAAGCTTGGGGAGAGGCATAGGCTCGATCCTAGTTGTGCTTGGTGAATCAATACAAGCAACACTACCCTTTGGTTATTGAACCATGGTCACGTCCTCATTCTTTTCAAGGGTCACTCCCCCACCTAGTTCCACAATGTCCACATTGAGCTTCAAGGGAACGTCTCTAGGGGGAAGGTGTTCAACATGTAAACCATAAATTAGAAGCTCAATCTCTTTAGTGGCGGCTTCATGATCTTCAATGGGGTGTGGGTCATATGAGGAGATGGCAGTAAAATACTCCTTTGAGGGTTGTATTACTTTCCCATTTGAAGAACTTTGTTGCACTTTGTCTCCAATGGCTCCCTTGGTCTCCATTGGCTCCCTTGGTCTCCATTTGTTACACTTTTGAGCTCAATGCCTCAAGCTTCTTGTGGAGATCATTTTATGAGCAAGCTACTTTGGTATTTATTTCCTCCATCTTCTTGCTCATATCCAATGCTCCACTAGCTTGTCCTTGTAGAATTTGTTGAAGCATGTTCTTCATATCAAGGTCTTGAGGCATGGAGTTGTTGCTTTGAGTTTGTGGGACAAAGCTTTGTTGAATGCCACCTTGGTTCCCTTGGAAGTTGTTCTTGGGAGCATAGCTTTGTTGGTGATTAATGGGGGCTTGACCTTGGATGCCATAGTTGTTGTTGAAGCTTCTTTGATAGCCACCATTATTCCCAACATAATGCACTTCTTCTTGGTTCCTAAAATCCACCATTTGTTCTTGGAACCCATGGTTTGCTTCACCATTTCCAACAAAGTGATCATGGATTTGGTTCGTTGTTGCTCCTCGAAGTCACTTGTGGTTCTTGTAGACCGGTCATACTCATCACTATATGTACCATCACTCAAAGCAAGGTTCTCAACCAACTCCATTGCTTCATTCACGTATTTGCCTAAGAAGTTTCCATTAGAAGCGGTATCAAACAACATACGGATCTTAGGAAGTGCTCCGCGGTAGAGTATGCTCAAGAGGGAAGCATCCGAGAATCCATGATGAGGGCATTGCGATGTATAGCCTCTAAACCGCTCCCATGCTTCATTTAAGCTCTCATTTGCATGTTGAGTGAAGCTTGAGATCTCATTCCTTATCTTAGCCGTTCTAGAGGGAGAGAAAAACTTGGCAAGGAATGATGTCTTGCATTGGTCCCATGAAGTGATGGAACCGTGGGGAAGGTTCTTTTCCCATTGTATTGCCTTATCTCCAAGAGAGAATGGGAACAACCTTAGCTTAAAGCTATCCTCCGAGACTCCATTCATCTTTGTCAAGCCACAAATCCGGTCAAAGTGATCCAAGTGATCAAGTGGATCCTCCACCGCCAAGCCATGAAATTTGTTGCTTTGTACCATGTTGATGAAGCTAGCATTGACCTCAAAGTCATTGCTCTCAACCGGTGGTGCTCGAATGCCTTGGCGGTTGACATGAGCATTGGCCGCATCACCCGCTCCAACTATGTTAGAACCATTACGGGCGGGTGGGTGGTGGTTTCCATTACCACCATTTGCTCCTTGATGTGGAGCATAAGCAACGTGGTTATTACCACTATCCGGGTTCACTTGCACGTTTTCCATACCAAGCCTAGCAATGTGCACAACCCGTTCTCTATCTCTTCTTGCTATAAGACCGCGGTGTAGAAGGTTGATGTCGTCTCTTGGCTCAAAAAGATTGTTGTTTCCTTTAGAACGCATGTTCATGCACCTACAAGAGAGAGCTAGAAGGAGAGATTAGTAAACAAAAGAAAGAAAAAGGCTAAATCTCAAAAAGAAGTAAAATTATAATGTCGAAAGCTAAACCCAATTGGCAACGGCGCCAAATGATACAAGGATTTTACCGTGTATCAATTACTCAAATGCCTAAGTAGCCTATGAGGTATCTAATCCATGGGTATAAGTTCCAAGCATTAGTAATGCATACAACTAAATGAGTTAAGAAATAAAGATGGGGTTTTGTAATTAAGTAACTAAATTGAAGCAAGTAAAAGCAAACTAAACAAGATCGAACTCTGGTAGACAGGTAACTCCTTCCTCTACATCTTCTATGAAGACCGTTGAAGCTGATTCAGATCGTAGGGCCTTTGTCCATACGCATATTTCCGGCGTCTCGGATGGACTTTGCTCTCCTCTTAGGTCCAACTCTCCAAGTATGTCCAATTGCCTCCAATCACCTACGGAATACTCCAAAATATGCAAGAATGCAATAAACCTAATGCAAATACCTAATACTCTAAATGAGACCTAAATGAAAGACAAGATCATGATTATGCATGCGAATTACACAAAACTCTAAATGAAATGCATGCTAAAACATGCAATATATGAGTATATCATATTACCAAGCTTGGGGAGAGGCATAGGCTCGATCCTAGTTGTGCTTGGTGAATCAATACAAGCAACACTACCCTTTGGTTATTGAACCATGGTCACGTCCTCATCCTTTTCAAGGGTCACTCCCCCACCTAGTTCCTCAATGTCCACATTGAGCTTCAAGGGAACGTCTCTAGGGGGAAGGTGTTCAACATGTAAACCGTAAATTAGAAGCTCAATCTCTTTAGTGGCGGCTTCATGATCTTCAATGGGGTGTGGGTCATATGAGGAGATGGCAGTAAAATACTCCTTTTAGGGTTGTATTACTTTCCCATTGAAGAACTTTGTTGCACTTTGTCTCCATTGGCTCCCTTGGTCTCCATTTGTTACACTTTTGAGCTCAATGCCTCAAGCTTCTTGTGGAGATCATTTTATGAGCAAGCTACTTTGGTATTTATTTCCTCCATCTTCTTGCTCATATCCAATGCTCCACTAGCTTGTCCTTGTAGAATTTGTTGAAGCATGTTCTTCATATCAAGGTCTTGAGGCATGGAGTTGTTGCTTTGAGTTTGTGGGACAAAGCTTTGTTGAATGCCACCTTGGTTCCCTTGGAAGTTGTTCTTGGGAGCATAGCTTTGTTGGTGATTAATGGGGGCTTGACCTTGGATGCCATAGTTGTTGTTGAAGCTTCTTTGATAGCCACCATTATTCCCAACATAATGCACTTCTTCTTGGTTCCTAAAATCCACCATTTGTTCTTGGAACCCATGGTTTGCTTCACCATTTCCAACAAAGTGATCATGGATTTGGTTCGTTGTTGCTCCTCGAAGTCACTTGTGGTTCTTGTAGACCGGTCATACTCATCACTATATGTACCATCACTCAAAGCAAGGTTCTCAACCAACTCCATTGCTTCATTCACGTATTTGCCTAAGAAGTTTCCATTAGAAGCGGTATCAAACAACATACGGATCTTAGGAAGTGCTCCGCGGTAGAGTATGCTCAAGAGGGAAGCATCCGAGAATCCATGATGAGGGCATTGCGATGTATAGCCTCTAAACCGCTCCCATGCTTCATTTAAGCTCTCATTTGCATGTTGAGTGAAGCTTGAGATCTCATTCCTTATCTTAGCCGTTCTAGAGGGAGAGAAAAACTTGGCAAGGAATGATGTCTTGCATTGGTCCCATGAAGTGATGGAACCGTGGGGAAGGTTCTTTTCCCATTGTATTGCCTTATCTCCAAGAGAGAATGGGAACAACCTTAGCTTAAAGCTATCCTCCGAGACTCCATTCATCTTTGTCAAGCCACAAATCCGGTCAAAGTGATCCAAGTGATCAAGTGGATCCTCCACCGCCAAGCCATGAAATTTGTTGCTTTGTACCATGTTGATGAAGCTAGCATTGACCTCAAAGTCATTGCTCTCAACCGGTGGTGCTCGAATGCCTTGGCGGTTGACATGAGCATTGGCCGCATCACCCGCTCCAACTATGTTAGAACCATTACGGGCGGGTGGGTGGTGGTTTCCATTACCACCATTTGCTCCTTGATGTGGAGCATAAGCAACGTGGTTATTACCACTATCCGGGTTCACTTGCACGTTTTCCATACCAAGCCTAGCAATGTGCACAACCCGTTCTCTATCTCTTCTTGCTATAAGACCGCGGTGTAGAAGGTTGATGTCGTCTCTTGGCTCAAAAAGATTGTTGTTTCCTTTAGAACGCATGTTCATGCACCTACAAGAGAGAGCTAGAAGGAGAGATTAGTAAACAAAAGAAAGAAAAAGGCTAAATCTCAAAAAGAAGTAAAATTATAATGTCGAAAGCTAAACCCAATTGGCAACGGCGCCAAATGATACAAGGATTTTACCGTGTATCAATTACTCAAATGCCTAAGTAGCCTATGAGGTATCTAATCCATGGGTATAAGTTCCAAGCATTAGTAATGCATACAACTAAATGAGTTAAGAAATAAAGATGGGGTTTTGTAATTAAGTAACTAAATTGAAGCAAGTAAAAGCAAACTAAACAAGATCGAACTCTGGTAGACAGGTAACTCCTTCCTCTACATCTTCTATGAAGACCGTTGAAGCTGATTCAGATCGTAGGGCCTTTGTCCATACGCATATTTCCGGCGTCTCGGATGGACTTTGCTCTCCTCTTAGGTCCAACTCTCCAAGTATGTCCAATTGCCTCCAATCACCTACGGAATACTCCAAAATATGCAAGAATGCAATAAACCTAATGCAAATACCTAATACTCTAAATGAGACCTAAATGAAAGACAAGATCATGATTATGCATGCGAATTACACAAAACTCTAAATGAAATGCATGCTAAAACATGCAATATATGAGTATATCATATTACCAAGCTTGGGGAGAGGCATAGGCTCGATCCTAGTTGTGCTTGGTGAATCAATACAAGCAACACTACCCTTTGGTTATTGAACCATGGTCACGTCCTCATCCTTTTCAAGGGTCACTCCCCCACCTAGTTCCTCAATGTCCACATTGAGCTTCAAGGGAACGTCTCTAGGGGGAAGGTGTTCAACATGTAAACCGTAAATTAGAAGCTCAATCTCTTTAGTGGCGGCTTCATGATCTTCAATGGGGTGTGGGTCATATGAGGAGATGGCAGTAAAATACTCCTTTTAGGGTTGTATTACTTTCCCATTGAAGAACTTTGTTGCACTATGTCTCCATTGGCTCCCTTGGTCTCCATTTGTTACACTTTTGAGCTCAATGCCTCAAGCTTCTTGTGGAGATCATTTTATGAGCAAGCTACTTTGGTATTTATTTCCTCCATCTTCTTGCTCATATCCAATGCTCCACTAGCTTGTCCTTGTAGAATTTGTTGAAGCATGTTCTTCATATCAAGGTCTTGAGGCATGGAGTTGTTGCTTTGAGTTTGTGGGACAAAGCTTTGTTGAATGCCACCTTGGTTCCCTTGGAAGTTGTTCTTGGGAGCATAGCTTTGTTGGTGATTAATGGGGGCTTGACCTTGGATGCCATAGTTGTTGTTGAAGCTTCTTTGATAGCCACCATTATTCCCAACATAATGCACTTCTTCTTGGTTCCTCAAATCCACCATTTGTTCTTGGAACCCATGGTTTGCTTCACCATTTCCAACAAAGTGATCATGGCTTTGGTTCGTTGTTGCTCCTCGAAGTCACTTGTGGTTCTTGTAGACCGGTCATACTCATCACCATATGTACCATCACTCAAAGCAAGGTTCTCAACCAATTCCATTGCTTCATTCACGTATTTGCCTAAGAAGTTTCCATTAGAAGTGGTATCAAACAACATACGGATCTTAGGAAGTGCTCCGCGGTAGAGTATGCTCAAGAGGGAAGCATCCGAGAATCCATGATGAGGGCCTTGCGATGTATAGCCTCTAAACCCCTCCAATGCTTCATTTAAGCTCTCATTTGCATGTTGAGTGAAGCTTGAGATCTCATTCCTTATCTTAGCCGTTCTAGAGGGAGAGAAAAACTTGGCAAGGAATGATGTCTTGCATTGGTCCCATGAAGTGATGGAACCGTGGGGAAGGTTCTTTTCCCATTGCCTTGCCTTATCTCCAAGAGAGAATGGGAACAACCTTAGCTTAAAGCTATCCTCCGAGACTCCATTCATCTTTGTCAAGCCACAAATCCGGTCAAAGTGATCCAAGTGATCAAGTGGATCCTCCACCGCCAAGCCATGAAATTTGTTGCTTTGTACCATGTTGATGAAGCTAGCATTGACCTCAAAGTCATTGGTCTCAACCGGTGGTGCTCGAATGCCTTGGCGGTTGACATGAGCATTGGCCGCATCACCCGCTCCAACTATGTTAGAACCATTACGGGCGGGTGGGTGGTGGTTTCCATTACCACCATTTGCTCCTTGATGTGGAGCATAAGCAACGTGGTTATTACCACTATCCGGGTTCACTTGCACGTTTTCCATACCAAGCCTAGCAATGTGCACAACCCGTTCTCTATCTCTTCTTGCTATAAGACCGCGGTGTAGAAGGTTGATGTCGTCTCTTGGCTCAAACAGATTGTTGTTTCCTTTAGAACGCAAGTTCATGCACCTACAAGAGAGAGCTAGAAGGAGAGATTAGTAAACAAAAGAAAGAAAAAGGCTAAATCTCAAAAAGAAGTAAAATTATAATGTCGAAAGCTAAACCCAATTAGCAACGGCGCCAAATGATACAAGGATTTTACCGTGTATCAATTACTCAAATGCCTAAGTAGCCTATGAGGTATCTAATCCATGGGTATAAGTTCCAAGCATTAGTAATGCATACAACTAAATGAGTTAAGCAATAAAGATGGGGTTTTGTAATTAAGTAACTAAATTGAAGCAAGTAAAAGCAAACTAAACAAGATCGAACTCTGGTAGACAGGTAATTCCTTCCTCTACATCTTCTATGAAGACCGTTGAAGCTGATTCGGATCGTAGGGCCTTTGTCCAGACGCATATTTCCGGCGTCTCGGATGGACTTTGCTCTCCTCTTAGGTCCAACTCTCCAAGTATGTCCAATTGCCTCCAATCACCTAGGGAATACTCCAAAATATGCAAGAATGCAATAAACCTAATGCAAATACCTAATACTCTAAATGAGACCTAAATGCAAGACAAGATCATGATTATGCATGCGAATTACACAAAACTCTAAATGAAATGCATGCTAATACATGCAATATATGAGTATATCAGATTACCAAGCTTGGGGAGAGGCATAGGCTCGATCCTAGTTGTGCTTGGTGAATCAATACAAGCAACACTACCCTTTGGTTATTGAACCATGGTCACGTCCTCATCCTTTTCAAGGGTCACTCCCCCACCTAGTTCCTCAATGTCCACATTGAGCTTCAAGGGAACGTCTCTAGGGGGAAGGTGTTCAACATGTAAACCGTAAATTAGAAGCTCAATCTCTTTAGTGGCGGCTTCATGATCTTCAATGGGGTGTGGGTCATATGAGGAGATGGCAGTAAAATACTCCTTTGAGGGTTGTATTACTTTCCCATTTGAAGAACTTTGTTGCACTTTGTCTCCATTGGCTCCCTTGGTCTCCATTTGTTACACTTTTGAGCTCATTGCCTCAAGCTTCTTGTGGAGATCATTTTATGAGCAAGCTACTTTGGTATTTATTTCCTCCATCTTCTTGCTCATATCCAATGCTCCACTAGCTTGTCCTTGTAGAATTTGTTGAAGCATGTTCTTCATATCAAGGTCTTGAGGCATGGAGTTATTGCTTTGAGTGTGTGGGACAAAGCTTTGTTGAATGCCACCTTGGTTCCCTTGGAAGTTGTTCTTGGGAGCATAGCTTTGTTGGTGATTAATGGGGGCTTGACCTTGGATGCCATAGTTGTTGTTGAAGCTTCTTTGATAGCCACCATTATTCCCAACATAATGCACTTCTTCTTGGTTCCTCAAATCCACCATTTGTTCTTGGAACCCATGGTTTGCTTCACCATTTCCAACAAAGTGATCATGGCTTTGGTTCGTTGTTTCTCCTCGAAGTCACTTGTGGTTCTTGTAGACCGGTCATACTCATCACCATATGTACCATCACTCAAAGCAAGGTTCTCAACCAACTCCATTGCTTCATTCACGTATTTGCCTAAGAAGTTTCCATTAGAAGCGGTATCAAACAACATACGGATCTTAGGAAGTGCTCCGCGGTAGAGTATGCTCAAGAGGGAAGCATCCGAGAATCCATGATGAGGGCATTGCGATGTATAGCCTCTAAACCGCTCCCATGCTTCATTTAAGCTCTCATTTGCATGTTGAGTGAAGCTTGAGATCTCATTCCTTATCTTAGCCGTTCTAGAGGGAGAGAAAAACTTGGCAAGGAATGATGTCTTGCATTGGTCCCATGAAGTGATGGAACCGTGGGGAAGGTTCTTTTCCCATTGCCTTGCCTTATCTCCAAGAGAGAATGGGAACAACCTTAGCTTAAAGCTATCCTCCGAGACTCCATTCATCTTTGTCAAGCCACAAATCCGGTCAAAGTGATCCAAGTGATCAAGTGGATCCTCCACCGACAAGCCATGAAATTTGTTGCTTTGTACCATGTTGATGAAGCTAGCTTTGACCTCAAAGTCATTGGTCTCAACCGGTGGTGCTCGAATGCCTTGGCGGTTGACATGAGCATTGGCCGCATCACCCGCTCCAACTATGTTAGAACCATTACGAGCGGGTGGGTGGTGGTTTCCATTACCACCATTTGCTCCTTAATGTGGAGCATAAGCAACGTGGTTATTACCACTATCCGGGTTCACTTGCACGTTTTCCATACCAAGCCTAGCAATGTGCACAACCCGTTCTCTATCTCTTCTTGCTATAAGACCGCGGTGTAGAAGGTTGATGTCGTTTCTTGGCTCAAAAAGATTGTTGTTTCCTTTAGAACGCAAGTTCATGCACCTACAAGAGAGAGCTAGAAGGAGAGATTAGTAAACAAAAGAAAGACAAAGGCTAAATCTCAAAAAGAAGTAAAATCATAATGTCGAAAGCTAAACCCAATTGGCAACGGCGCCAAATGATACAAGGATTTTACCGTGTATCAATTACTCAAATGCCTAAGTAGCCTATGAGGTATCGAATCCATGGGTATAAGTTCCAAGCATTAGTAATACATACAACTAAATGAGTTAAGCAATAAAGATGGGGTTTTGTAATTAAGTAACTAAATTGAAGCAAGTAAAAGCAAACTAAACAAGATGCAATTCAATGAACAAAAGCAGATTCAAAGATGAGGTTATCGATATATGGCAATCCAAGTCTAATCCATGGTGTTCAAACATTCAAACAAGCTAATTCCTAGGCATAAGATCCTTAATCTTGATTAATTCCTTCTCAAGCAACTAATTACTATGCTAATCACTAATTTATTATCAAATTCTCATTTGTGAATCATTGATTAGCAAGAATTAAGAATGTATAAACAATATCAACCAAAAATATACCCTAGACAACTATTCTCATAGGCTAGGACCATAAATTTCTTGAATAGTTCATCAAGGCATTTCATCAAACACTTGGTGTGCATGAAATGCCTTATGATCTAAACTCACTTTCTCAAGCTAGATCTAGCATTAGGATCACTATTCAAGAAGGAATATAAGATTAACTATCCCTAAACACCATGGATCAAGCCTTGAATCACCTTAATCTACCCCATCTCTAAATCCTACAGAACTACTCAAGACCCATTAGGAGCATCTCAAAATCGATGTGGATGAGGGTTGAATCCATGGATGAGTGATGAATAATCAAGAAAGAAGATAGATGGAAGGAAGAAATCAATGAAAGACAAACTTAAATTGCATAAATCAAAATGATCTCTCTTACAAATCTCCCAATCTCTCTCAAGAAGAGTTCTTAGACATGAGAAAAGAGATAAAATAAAAATTAGGTTTAGATGGGTTTTTATATGAAAAGTGGGCGACAGGGTTAACATCAACCAGTTGCATCACTCTGTGGTCATTGGTTGCTGGTCGATCCTAAGGTTTTTTCCCCCTGATCTTCCATCGCCCGGTGGTCTCCATGTAAACGTCCTGAAGCTTGAACATCGCTCTGTTGCATCGCTCGGTGGTCGCGGTGTAAACGTCCTGGCTAGTACAAGTCTTCGGCTTCTCGGCTAGGTAGAGGCGACTTCAGTAAAACCGTGGTAGCTCTCAAACCAAACGTCCAAATTGCCTGATTCAACTTCCCCTGTACAGCTAATCACCCCTCTACAACATTCATGAAGGTCGCCAAGGCTGATTCAGATTGAAGGGCTGTCGTCCATACACATCTTTCCGGCGTCTCGGATGGACTTCGCACTCCTCTTAGGTCCAACTCTCCAAATATGTCCAACCGCCTTCGATTACCTAGGAAATACTCCAAAACATGCAAATACTCACTAGGACCTAATTCAAACACCTAATACTCTAAATGAGACAAAATGAATAAGAAATGCTATGAAATCCCATGCATATGAGATGAAACCTAAGCTAAATGAATGCATGAGAAGGGTAAAATATAAGGATATCAGTTTGGGACAAGCAACAACAAGGCCAAGATATAGATTGGATGGCTAGTTGCACCGATCCTAAGGGCCAAAGGCGAGAAGATGTCAATTGAGAACCTAGAATGGGATTTTTTGGATGAATCTTACCTAACTAGGACCTTGTCCTTGAAAGGGAGAGTTGTAGATAAGCTTGCACACAACATCAAGCTCTCCCAAACGGACGTGCGCCAAGTGATATTGCCTAACCCTCCTCTCACCGACATTCATGAAAATAGGAATATTCCTTTCTACATCCCACGTGATCTTTTGTACAACCCGGCCACTGATCCGCCAATCAATGTGATAAGCAAGAGGAAGGTAAAGAAGGGTGCGGTGAGGAAAGAGACTCCAATGTCACCAAGAGGGTCAAATGAGAATGAAGATGAAGAGACCGAGCCCTCTTCTCCCGCGCCCATCTATTGTGGAAAGAGATATCATTTCGACCCCTATGATGGGACTATGCCCAACGCCGCCACCCACCACGCCAATAACCAAACACGGCTCCTCCAAAGGTGGTGCAAGTGGCAAGATGATACCATCCACAAGTTGGTAAAGACGGTGAGGAGCTTGAAGAAGGCGGTTAAGAAGCTCAAGGGGAGAGGTGGAGAAGCGAGTACATCGCCCGATCACAGGATTGATCAAGGAGTTTTGATGGTTTATGATGAGACACGAGCTCAACGTGGGCATGAAGACACCACGAACGAGGAGGTAAACATCCCAACTCCATCTCCCGGTTCTAGCAACGCTTCATACTCCATGGGGTCCTCTTCCCCATCTCAAAGTATCTAGGTAACACTCCATGACACTTGTACATAGTTTTCTTATTTTGAGTCTTGCATTGTATGGCATTTTATGTTTCTTATTTTTGAGTCTCTTCCTTTGATTTATTTCACACCGGGACGGTGTGATTTAAGTTTGGGGGAGGGACCGGTATCTAATGTCATTTGATTTGTCTTATTTTGAGTTTTGCATTTTGAGTCTCATGCATTCATCTAAGGCATAGAAAAATAACAAAAAAAAATTGAAAATTTTGAAAATTGAAACACAAAAAGAAGTCATTTAGGTTGTCATTTGAGATGCATTTGCATTTGTACATTGAGTCTAGGATTGCATACTTAGGATTCATTGCATATGCATGGGAATAATGATGAATCTTCTTTATAGGGTAGCACTTTAAGAAATTAATTCACGTTCGTAGTTGTTTTATGCATTTAAGTGAGTATGAAAGTAAAGATGCACCATTCTTAGTTCTCATGTATCATCATACTAGCCTTGATTGAAGCATGCTTGAATTGAATCCAACCTCATCTAAGTGATAACCCTAATCTTGACTTGTAATTATTGTGTTTATGCAATTTTGAATGAATTCGTGGATCACTTATACATACTTGGATAATCTTTTCCCTTTCACCACTCTTGTTTATCCAAGTATCCATATCCCATAATTGGAATGGTTTCCCCTACCTTAACCTCAACCTTCTTTATAGCCATTGTTATTAGTGTGTGAATTGTGAGGCCTTTCTTTCGAACAAACTTAGCAAAATGTGTTAGGTTTAGGGCGACAAGAGGGAATTCTCATGTAGACTTAGCTCCATCATCACGGAGTTAATCTAGGAATAGGCTAGTTAGGATGACGGGTTCTTGATTCAAGTTTGTGGGAACGGTTTGAAACTTGGCAAATGGGTATGTTCGGAATGGTAATGTGGATTGGAAAAGATGAAAAGGGGGAAAGAAAAAGAGGATCGGATTTATATAGATTGGTTGGTGCAAAAATAAAATCATAAGACTAGCTCTAAGAATAAGATAGCCTAAAAGATTCAAGGAAAAAGAAGAAAGCCGGAAAGGCCAAAGCATCAAAGATGAGGAGAGGGGTGAACAAAAATGAAGAAAAGAAGAGCCAAGTCAAAACAAGGAAGCACCAAGCCATGACATCAATGAAGAAGAAGTCGATCCCCAATGTGAGAAGAAGGTGAAGCGAAAACACAAGAGGCTTGTGTGGGTTTGAGAAGAAAAAATGGCTTGGGATGAAAAGGGTATCTTAGGATGTGGGCACAACGGGTTAGAAAGCCTTAGGTTAGAGACACTCTAGGCATTTGGGTAGATGAGAATTCTCCCTAGTATGCATAGGTTGCCTTTTACCTTTAGAATTTTTCTAAAGTTTGTTCATTCCATGAGAGATCCTTGCACTTGATTACCCATGCATGATAATGAGATCACCTTCATCTCATAACCGAACCCTTAGCCTAACGAATTCGATCTGACCTTGCATAAACATGATTCATGGTTACACCACTAATGAATGTTAAGGGGTTGGAAAATATGGTTACTTGTGTAGATTGGGGTTTGGATTTGATACATGATGAAATAGGAATGGCTAACTCCTTTGGAGTATACTCACTTGTGCATTTAAGAACTATAAAATATGATTTCTTTTTGTGCTACTTGTGGATTTGAGTTCCCACCTTCAAACCTCTCTCCCTACTTTTTCTTAATTGTTTGCTTAAGGGCAAGCAAAGGAGTAAGTTTGGGGGAGTTGATATCCTCTCATTTTAGCCTCCATAGCATACATTTCACTTTGCATTTCGAGTCACATTCGAGAATATCTAGGTCCTTCATGCATGTTTTGGTCTTGTTAGAGAATAAGATGTTTTGCATTAGGTCTTAGAGTGTCTTGCATGTTATGGAGTATATTTTAGGTACTTTTGAGCGGTTCGAAGATGTTCGGGAAGTCCCGAAGCTCAAGCACGATCGGCTACGGATTCGAAGAAGGACTTAGCACAGAATCTGAGTATCTTCGTCGACTGAACCGGCCAGCATCCAGGCGTTCCAATCCGTGCGGTCCTAGCACATAAATCTTAACCGGCCCAAAGATGAAATCCCAACCGGCCAGAAGCCGCTCGGTCCAAGCCAGCAAGCATTCATCATCGACTGAACCTACCAACATCCAGGCGGTCCAAATCCATGCGGTCCTGGAACAGGAATCCTAACCGGCCGGAAGACACCATCTCAACCGGCCAGAAGCCACTCGGTCTGCAACTTTCGCCCAAGAAGATCCAACTCGGCCGGGTCGGAATCCGGTTTATTTCGGGTCGACCCGGTCGAGCACTATTTACTATAAAACCCACTTTACCTAATTTTTGCAACTTATGCTTTTCTTGATTCAAAAACCCTTACCTTTTGGGAGAGTTCTTAAGATTTGTAAGAGGATCTTTTGGTTTATGCAATCTACTATTTATTTCTATCAATCTCTTCCATCTATCTTCTTTCTATCTTGATTATTCAACATTCATCCATGGATTCAACCCCTATCTCCATCGATTTTGGGTTGGTTCTAATGGGTCTTGAGTAGTCCTTAGGGTTTAGAGATGGGGTAGATTAGGATGATCCAAGGCTTGATTCATGGTGTTTAGGGTTAGATATTCTTATATCCCTACTTGTTTAGTGTTCTTAAGGCCAGATCTAGCTTGAGAAAGTGGGTCTAGATCATAAGGCATTTCATGCACACCAAGTGTTTGATGAAATGCCTTGATGAACTAAACAAGAGATTTATGCTCCTAGCCTATGATAATAGTTGTCTAGGGTGTATCTTTGGTTGATCTTGTTTATATAAACTTAATACTTGCTAATCAATGATCCACAAATGAGAGTTTGTTAATGGATTAGGTAATTAGCATAGTGATTAATTGCTTGAAAGAGAATTAGTCAAGTTAAGGATATTATGCCTAGGGATTAGCTTGTTTGAGTAAATGATCATCATGAATTGAACTTGGGTCATCTTATATCCATAATCCCATCTTTGAATCCGCTTTTGCTTATTGATTTACATCTTGTTTAGTTTCTTTATTTGTTTTGAATTGTTTACTTAATCACAAAACCCTTTTGATTAGCTTAACTTACATAGGTTCCTTGCATTCTTAATGTTTGGAATCATCTCCTAATACGTATTGATAACCTCTTATACTACTTGTATTTAGAGTTATTGATACCTCTTTAAGACCGAAAAGTCTTAGTATCAATAGCTACATCTAACCACATCGGTTAAGATTCAGGCCCAAGGAAATCACTAGGTGGGTTTGTGAATCATTTGTGTGCTCTTTTTCCCTATCTTCGTTTTTGTCCCATTGGGTTTTACGAAGATAGGTTTTTAACGAGGCCAAATGATCCACAATCTTATTGACCCATCTTGTGATCTTCCTCAAGCCCAGCAAGGCCCATCACCTCAAATTTCGACCATGAAGCAAGGCCCATTATGTTATTTTCGTTTTTATGCAAAGCCCACATGTTTTAGGGCTTTTTCTTTTGTTGTTTTCGTTTAAAAACCCTTGTTTCTCTTTGTTGCAACTCACCTTGGTTTAGGTCATCAAAAATTATTAATCTTTCTCTCTCAAATAAACCTTTGGCGATAGAAACTCTTCATCTTCTCTTGAGATCGATTGTTGCTTTTGCAACATCTTTTCGATTCTCACCTATCTCTCTTATCTCGTGTGTGCGATTCGTTGCTGCGAAGCAACATCTTCATCGCCTTCTCTCTCTTGAACCAGCAATCTGATTCCATCATTCTATCTATGTCTCATCCAATCTCAGCTTCTTTGTGACGATCTAAGGAGGTTCTTATTACGCGAGTATTGATGGTGTTTGCCACCTAATCCCCGGTTCTTCCCTCAAAAGTAATAAAAGGTGTAGGCGAATAATGGTATCACAGGAAATTTTCCTAACCTCGCTTCCACCTTTGTGTGATCATTTCCTATGAAGTAGAATAATGGGATCGTAGGAAATTTTCCTAACCCTCTACTCAGGAGAAAATCATTTCATCTTTTAATGCATCTTATTTATTAACTTATAACAGGGAGAGAAATATCATTACTTCAAACACATGGGTTCTTTTGTCAGATACAAATGAGGAATCAAGCTCTTTGAATACTAACCACATCGATGAAGTGCAAAAATTTGGCTCAGGCTTTAAAGAACATTGCTGGAAACATGAGTGTCTTCTAGTTAACTGGCCAGCCTTTGGATTTTTCATTAGTCGATCTAGAACTGATTCTGTAATAATGGTCACTTAGAAGCAAGGTCAGATCAATAGGTTCAAGAAAAAGATCACAGTTTCCAACAAAATTTTGATTCAATAAAACAACGAATGACTCAAAAACAACTGACTCTAAGAAAAACAAAAACAAATTCAGCGACTACCTCCCCCAAACTTAAACAACACTGTCCCAGTGTTATCTAGCCTAAGGTTGGTGAAAGAAAACAAATGGATCAAATGGAAATATTAGAAACAAAAAGTTACCGTGTTGGAACATCGAGTATCGACCGACACACAGCTTGGTATCGGGCGATACCAGGTTTAAGTCGATACGTGTTCTCCTCATCCGCGTAGGGTGTCGACCGATACCAATAGGTATCGATCGACACTCAAGCGATTTTGGTGTCAACGACTAAGGTAGATGTAACGCCAAAGTTGTGGTAAACGATCCAAGTGTTAGAAGTAAGCATTGTTAGACCACTCAAACACAAGTTAGGTGCAACAAAATGTCATATAAGCATAAATCCATAGATCCAAAAACATAAAAGAAACATAAAAGTTCAAATGAAAATAAAAAGAAAAGGGAAAAAGAACAGAAAAACAAACGTGATAATCAGATAGAAGGATTACTAATCCTCTGTGGCCTCGGAATCACCATCAACATCGGAATCGTCAACAGGAGAAGGATCAATAAGCTGCAGCGAGGGATCAGCATCCGTGGCAGTCATGCAGCGGCATCGCGAAATCGTAGTCCATCGAGAAACTGCACAAAATACATGCACATCGAGAAACTGTGTAGGCAAAGCAACCTTCCGGAAATCCCTGTGGAAACCATAAATGTCGCAGAATACCTGCACATCGAGAAACTGTGTAGGCAAAGCAACCTTCCGGAAATCCATGCGGAAACCATAAATGTCGTAGAGATCTGGAAGTTGCAGCCGGTATCTCACTCCTCGAATTATGAAGGTCATGGTCTCTTCCAGCGCGTCCTTTAGAACCTCATCCTGATAGTAGACTCGGACTGTCGCGAGGAACTGCCGTACCAAGTCAGGGTACAAATCATACTGTTTCATCGGCATAGTCCCCAAACTGATCTTCTCTATCAAACTCTCAAGTGACCTGTCGATACCCAGGCTTCGCATGGTCTGAGGGTCCACAAATCGAGTGGTCTGTATATCAACATCCTGCCAGGTGTTGTGGAACAACGTGTCGTAATCGTCCCAGGTCTCGGAGATGGGTCTGTAAATGCAGTCGTTACTCTTAGCTATATGCCTATATGTTCCCCCTAGTCTCTATTGCAGGGAATCCTGGCTCTCTCATCTCGCTTAGGCTAAGGGGCTCTAACTGTGGCGGCAGGAGCAGCGGGAGTAGCAGGTGGTGACGATGGTTGTGCCACTGGTGGGGGTGGTGGAATTTCGCGTAATAAAGCACACGGAACCTCGATGTTTGCCGACGCTCCATCAATCAGCACCCTGTAGGTGTCGTGGCCCAGTTAACCATTCACCACACCTTTCCGCCAATGCAAACCATCCCAGATTTTTGCACGTTGGCCCAAATGGAATTCTCTGGTTGGTGGATTTGAGCTGGATGCGTCTGAAGTGCGTGCCCTCTTTGGTCTAGATGTCATATGCATACAAAGACATAAAGACACAGTATAAATCCGACATCTCTCTCAAACACAGCAATCTCGGCTAAGTGAAACGATCAGTATCGACCTATACCAATATGGTATCGATCGATACTCAAGCAGGTATCGAGCATCGCAACGAAGAACATGAGTCTGAAAACTCCAAAATTGTAATCCAAGGGCAATTAGGTGCAATGCAAGATTCGACTAGGCCTAGAACACACTAATTAAGTGGTAATCGTTCATCAAAACAAGTTCTAAGAGCCTAAAAGTCAAAAATCAAACATTGGGTCATGGATTGAAAAGATGAGAATTCGTGATTCATACCTTGTGGATCGTGAGAATGAGTGAGAGAATGAGATGGAGGATGAAAATCCAAGAAGAATAGGCAAAAAAATCACTCAAATCCGTTGAAAAATGAAGATCTGTGAATTTGAGAGAATAGTGTCGGTTTTAGTATCGAACGATGGGCTGTGGGAGAAAAGGAAAACCCGTAGGGTTTATAGGATACTTACCTGTGCGTGGAGTATAGACCGATACTGAGGGTCGCGAATGACTTGTTTGCCATACGGAGGTTTGGTCCCGAGTGTGTTTGTTAAATGACGGGTATCGACCGATACCAAGTGGTATTGATCGATACATGACCTCCGAATCTGATTCACGAGACACAACGAAACACAAAAACAAAACAAGAAAAATAAAGACTCATATGGACAGACTTACCAGTGAGTTGCCTCCCACTCAGCGCTTGTTTAACGTCACGAGCTTGACTGTACGGACGATCAGTCCGGATAAGCATGAGACCTTGCAGCAAAACAGGCTCCACAACTTGACATTTCCAACTTCAGGGTCTTGCGCAACATGCGCTCCACAACCTCATGCCCTTTCTCTTTCAGCTCTGGAGTAAAAAGAACGCTAGCTTTAGAAAATGGTCGCGAGGTCCCTTTGCATTTCACCTTGTACTAGATTGAATCTCCATCGCACTTCAGAGGGATTAAGGTCAAACGTGGAGCACTCTCGACTCTTTTGTTCTTCACTTCCTTCTTTGCCTTAGTCCTTTTTATGACATCCTTAGTGACGATAGGAGGATGATCAAGCATGTCTATGGCGTTAGGCTCGTTAGAAAACTCTTCCCGATTTTCAGCTACCAACGACTCTCCTGTGACAACATCGATGCAAGAGAAACGTGTGGGAGTTCCTCTAGTAGGAATGGCGTCGTAGAAAACCTCCTTGTCAATGTAGGAGAACGAGGTTCTCTTGCTGGGCGTGTCTATGATTGCACCCACTGTAGCCATGAACGGTCTTCCAAGAATCAACTGCGTGGTGGACCTTTCACTCATCTCCACAACCTGAAAATCAGTAAGAACCAGGGAATCCCATATTGCGACCATCAAATAAGGGATTGTACCGTATGGAAGTGAGGTGGAGAAGTTCGCAAATGTGATGGATGTCTTGGGAGAACGAATTTCGGCTCCCAATCTCTCTGCAATTGCTTTCGACATGACATTGACCCTAGCCCCTGAATCAACCAGAGATTCTTTGAATTCAACTCCAGAGATAGAGCATGGAACAGAGAATATTCCTGGGTAATCTCTCTTAGTCAACTGCTTCAACAGAGGTGGTGTACTTCTGACCTTGGCAAAAAGTGCCTTAATCTCTTCCTCAGTTTCTTTGCAATCTCGGAAGTGAGTTAGCAGGGGGTGGTACTCTAGAGCTTCTTCAAAAGTCAGTGAGAGGGGGATCCTTCGTACCATCTTCTCAAAGCCAAGCAGCTGCTTTGGAGAAATTGGGTCCCTGAGATGTCTAGGTAGTCTCGGATACGGTATCTTAGGCTTGTAGACACGTTCCTCGATCACTTCCGGTTTCTTTACAGTCTTTGGTTCGGCTTGCGATGGGTGTCGATCGATACAAGGGTGGTGTCGATCGACACAAGGTTCATGTATCGGTTATGCAGAGTGGTATCGATCGATATAAGCAGGGGTGTCGATCGATACTGACGAATCAGTTTCCGAATCACCTTCGAGAGGGTTTTCGAGGTTCCCTGCACTTCTCAAGGTCATTGCATTGACGTATTCGTTATGTGCTTGAGTCGCCTTTCCGTTCACAGCAGCTGCAGTTTGAGCCACTTGCGTTTCCAGCATCTTCTGATGTGTATTGAGAGCATCGATCCTTCCACACAGATCCTTGTACACATCATCTATCTTTCCGTTGAGATTCACTATGAGTTGCTGCTGTCCTTGAACCAGCTATTCAAACATAGCCTCGATCTTGCTGTCCGGAAGCTTAGTAGGTACGGGTTGATAAGAAGAATTTCCCTAGTTCCTGGTATACCCACTGTTCTGAGATGGTTTCTGACCAAACTGATTCGAACCTCCTTGCTGATAGTTGTTGTTGAAGTTTCGGTTGTTGTTGAATTGATTCCTCTGTCCTTGAAAACCAGAACCACCAATGTAGTTAACATCCTCTACTTTATCCTCGTTAAATACCTCAACTTCTTCAGCAAAGTGAACAGCCTTTGGTGTCTTGCCCATGAGAAGACTGTGCATAGAATCCAGCTTGGCTTGAACATCAGCAATTTGTGTACCATCCATGCTACCAGCTAGCTTCTTTCTCTCAAAATCAGCATTCTTGGTGCTATTACTAGATGCCAAGTTCTCAATCAACGCATAAGCATCCTCAGGATACCTGGTGTTGAAGCTTCCATTTCTCACAGCATCCAAGGTCATCTGATACCTCCAATCGAGCCATCTGAAAAAGAATCCCATCAACTGAACATCAGAGTACCCGTGATGTGGACAATCTCTCTGATACGATTTGAATCTTGTTCAAGCGGCCTTGAATGCCTCAGTAGGTCCTTGAGAAAACTGGGAGATCTTGTTCTTCAGATCCTCAGATCGTGCATCATCATAGAAATTGTTCAGAAAAGCAGTCTTATTTTGATCCCAAGTAGTCAGCGATCTAGGAGTCAACTGTTTCAGCCAGTAAGTCGCTTCTCCACCAAGTGAGTATGGGAAAAGCTTGCAGAAGAGGTAGTCGTAGGATACTCCATTGCTCTTGATGCTAGTGACCAAGTCCTCGAACCTCTCAATATGATCCACGGGATGTTCGTTGGAAAGACCATGAAAAGGATGCTGTCCCACAAGAGTATAGTATGCAGGCTTTAGCTCAAAGTCATTCCTCTAGTAAGGTGGAGGACGAATCGCTGATCAATTTGCATAGAACTGATCAGGTCTGTTCCACTCACCAATCGTTCTACCACGATTAACTACAACATTCTCAGCGTTCGCGTTCCCAGCGACAATCCCAGTAGCAACAAGAGCAGCGGGAATGATGTTCCCCTCTCCATCCTGATGTTGTCCCTGCGCATTGCACAAACGACCCTCTTGGTCTCTGTAAGCACCAGCTTCATCTGGAACCAACTCTTCCTGATTGTTGTTCATCTCTTCTGGTTTCTTTGCTTTTCTGTTTGTGCGTTCCACAAGTGCTAGCTGCTCCAATGACAGTTCGACTAGCTTAGTGTTCTTGTTTCCCCTGGTTTTATGACTAGGCATACACCTGAAAACAGAAATTCAAGAACATAAGTAATCGGTGCCACGATGAGTATCGACCGATACCAAGTGGTGTCGATCGATATCAACAAAAGAGAACGACGAGTATCGACCGATACTAGTTAGTATCGACCGATACTAGTTATTATCGATCGATACCAACGAACTTAGTCGAAATTCTCAGACTAAAATCTAATGGCGAATTGAGTCCCCGGCAACGTCGACAAATTTGATATGCTCAAATTAATACCCTAAAAGTACTAAGCAGTAGTTACAGTATAGTAGGGGTCGAACACAAGGACTCACAGAGACACAATATATTATAAAGATGAGAATTAAGCTAAGCAATCAATAATTTTGAAAACAAGACTTAAATTAAAACGGTTGTAAATTCAATTGGAGAAAGATAGGTTCAGGGTTTTTCTCAGGAAATCAATGAATGCAGGTAAACTAACTAACATGATTCAGATTTAGCGCGGTTCTTGAACTCAAATCACTAAAGTATAGCTAACCAACTGATATGCTCAAATTAATACCCTAAAAAATACTAAAGCAGTTGTTGCAGTATATGTAGGGGTGAAACACAAGGACTCCAGAAATCACACAATAGATGAATTAGATTCGAATTAAGCTAAACCAAAAGATGTAATTGAAAGCAGTGCGTAAATTAAACAAGTTGTAATTCGATTGGGAGAAAGATAGGCTAAGGGTATTTCTCAGGAATTCAATGAATGCAGATAAACTAACTAACATGATTCAGATTTAGCGCGGTCCTTAAACTCAAATCACTAAGGTATAATTAACCAATTCTCGTTGCGAAAACTATCTAAGTCTAAAACCTAGGAATTCCAAATCTCTTTGCGAATCCTAAAGTCTAAACCAGCTTTTAGATCAAGTTTGATTTGTTCACAAAACAACTAAACCAAAGCTCTTTGCGAATAGTAATTTTGCTTACCTTATGTTCTATCAGGTAATTAATCGCACTCTCGCGCCTAATCAATTATCCTAAGATCTAAATTCTAGGTAGCTAATCTAGAACAAGCTTTGAACACAACATAAAGCGAAGAACTAATTCAAATAGTGAATCCTAATTAACTAATCAACCTAGCATTCAGAGAAAACCCTTATGAGAACCCTGAACCTAAAGTGGATCTACTCAGACATGGAGAATAAAAACAACATGATTGAATAGATCATCAAAGAAATCAATAAAAACACAGGAGTTCAGAGTTGTCTCTCCAAATACCAAAGTAGAATCAAGAATAATGAAAAGTCTAGCCATCAAAGTGGCCGAAAAACCTAATTATAATGCTAAAACACGTTTTGGGGCTTATTGTAATAATTAAAGACTTCTGGACCAAATTGCAATTCCTCAATTCTTGATTTAAGTTGCGACTCGTATCTGCTGAAGTGGGTATTGACCGATACTAGGTACTAGGTACTAGTGCATCCCGGAGAACCTCGTCATGGTAGCAGACGCGGACTGTCGCCATGAACTGACAAACCAAGTCCGGGTAAAGATCGTACTGCTGAGTGGCCATCCTGCCAAGACCAATCTTCCCAAGTAAACGGTCCAGCTCTGTGTCAAGGCCCAAACGACTCATGGAGACCCCGTCAACAAAGCGAGTAGGTTCGATGACCACTCTCAACCATGCGTTATAATGCAGCGTTTCATAATCGTCCCATGCCTCCAAGATGGGTCTGTAAATGCAATCGTCACTCAGCGCGACCGCTCTCTCTGTCCCGTTCCAAACTCGATGACAAGGGATCATGGCCTTCTTGTTCAGCTTAGGCCAAGGACCTCTGCGTGGGGCCGCAGGAACATTAGGAGTAGGTGGATCGGAGCACGATGCATCTGCGGTGTGTGCCCTCTTTGACCTAGATGTCATCTGCAAACAAGACAGAAAGAAACAGCATAAATCCAACACTTATCAGCATTCACAGCAAATTTTTATCGATCGACACCCTAGCCAGTTTCCAGTTAATCGAACTTCCACAATCCAAATTATCCAAGAGTCCAAATTAAAGGCAATTGAATGTAAGGCAAGGTTCGAAACCACTCTAGAGCATCTCAGCAAATGACCATTGTCAAGAAAAACAAGTGCTAAAGAGTAAAATCTCACAAACCACAAACCTAAAATTCGGACTGAAAAGTAGAATTTCGTATGCATACCTTTGCTTATTGGAGAAACAAATTCTAGAAAGAGATAGAGGATGAAAATCCAATGAATATAGGTACTTGAATCACCAAAATCGGTGAAGAAATGAGAGAGATGCGATTTGAGAGGAAAAGAGAGGCGGTATCGATCGATGGAGAAGAAAGAAGAGAAAGAAAAACCCGAGGGTTTTAAGAGAAAACTTACCTTCCCTCACGGCGTCGATCGATACAAGATAGTATCGGTCGACACCCATTGGCCGAATATTGTGCTTTTTCCGCGTGGTATCGATCGACACGGACCGGTGTCGGTCGACACCCTTCTCTAAATCTGCTTCACGGTAAAACACAAGACACAAAACACAAAAGTAAAAGACTTATGTACAGACTCACCAGTGGGTTGCTTCCCACTCAACGCTTGTTTAACGTCACGAGCTTGACTGTACGGACGATCAGTCAGGAGAAGAATGAGAATTTGTGCCGGAACAAGCTCCACAATTAGACATCGCCAGCTCAGAGTTATGCTCATCATGCTCTCCACAAACTCCTGTCCCTTCTCTTTTAGCTCCGAAGTGAGAATAACTCTAGCCTTAGAGAATGGTTTCGAAGTCCCCTTGCACTTCACCTTATATTCAATTGAATCTCCATCGCACTTTTGAGGGGTTAAAGTCATGTGGGGAACGCTTTGTACTCCTTTGCTCTTTACCTTCTTCTCTGCCTTGTCTGTTTTGACGTCTTTCTTGGTGATGACAGAAGGACTATCTAGAAGGTCTATGACGGTTGGCTCGTCAGGAGGCTCTTCCAAAAGATCAACTACCAATGTCTCTCCTGTAACAATGGATATGTGTGGGAGTTCCTCTAGGGATGGCTTTGTAGTACACCTCCTTGTCAATATATGAGAACGAGATTTGCTTGTTGGGTGTGTCCATAATGGCACCAACCGTAGCCATGAACGGTCTTCCCAGAATCAACTGCGTACGAGAATGTGCACTCATCTCTACAACCTGAAAATCAGATGGAACCAGGCAATCTCCTACGTTAACCAGCAAATCAGGGATTGTACCATAGGGAAGTGAGGTGGAACAGTCTGCGTATGTGATAGATGCCTTTGGAGGTCGAATATCATCTCCCAATCTTTCTGCAATTGCCTTTAACATGACATTTTTGCTAGCTCTTGAGTCAACGAGAGACTCTTTGAATTCAACTCCAGAGATGGAGCATGGAACTGATAATATCCTTGGGTCTTCCCTCTTGGTCAAATGCCTCAGCGGTAGTGATGTACTCCTGACTTTGGCAAAAAGTGCATTAATCTCTTCCTCAGTTTCTCTGCAATCTTGGAAGTGACTTAGCAGGGGGCGGTACTCTAGAGCTTCTTCAAAAGTCAGAGTAAGGGGAATCCTTCGTACCATCTTCTCAAAGCCACGCAGATGCTTTGGAGAAATATGGTCTCTGAGGTGTCTAGGTGGTCTAGGATATGGCACCTTAGGTTTGTAAACACGTTCCTCAATCACTTCCGGTTTCTTAAAAGTCTCTCGCTCGGTCTGCGATTGGTGTCGATCGATACCAGGTAGGATATCGATCGACACTCGTGGTTCTGACTCGACTCGAGAAAGGATTTGGACGGATATCGATCGATGCTCGCTGGTGTCGGTCGACACCCTAGGATTTGCTGAATCCTCGTCGTCATCTTCTACAGGATCGTCGAAATTTCCTGCATTCAAACCTTCTCTACCACCGCAGTGATCTCTTCAGCACCTCTTACAGTGATTGCATTGGCGTGTTCATTGTGTGAATGAACCATCTTTCCTTTGCCAGCTGCTGCAGTCTTAGCTACTTGAATTTCCAACATCTTCTGATGAATATCGAGAGCTTCGATCCTTCCAGTCAGATCTTTGTACATAGCATCTATCTTACCATTGAATTCTACAGTTAGCTTCTGCTGTCCTTGAATAAGCTGTTCAAACATATATTCAATCTTGCTCTCAGAAGTCCTGGGTAGTGTGGGTGGCCGTTGATACCTTTGATCATGAGATCCAACTCCTTCAATGTAGTTAACATATTCCACTTCATCCTTTTCAACAAGATGAACAGCCTTCTGCTGCTTGCCCATCAACAAATTATGCATTGCATCTAACTTAGCATTCACCTCAGTAATCTTACTGAAATCCGAGTTACCAGCTTGCTTCTTGCGCTCCATGTCTGCATTCTTGGTACTATTGCTAGAAACCAAGTTTTCAATAAGCACATAGGTATCGTCGGGATATCTGGTGTTTAAATTTCCATTACTTCCAGCATCTAAAGACATCTGATACCTCCAATCGATCCCTCTGTAGAAGGTACCCAGCAGCTGAACCTAAGTGAACCCATGGTGCGGACAATCTCTCCGATATGACCTGAAACGAGTCCAAGCAGCCTTGAGTGCTTCTGTCGGTCCTTGAGAGAACTGAGAAATTTTGTTCCTGAGATCATCGGATCGTACATCATCATAGAAGTTGTTCAGGAACGCATTCTTCGTCTCATCCCAAGTAGTCAGTGAACCAGGAGACAACTGTTTCAGCCAGTAAGTCGCTTCTCCACCAAGTGAGTATGGGAAAAGCTTGCATAAGAGGTAGTCGTAGGACACTCCATCGCTCTTGATGCTAGTGACCAAATTCTCAAACCTCTCAATGTGATCCATAGGGTATTCATGAGAAAGACCATGAAAAAGATGCTGACCCACAAGAGTGTAGTATGCAGGTTTCAGCTCAAAGTCATTCCTCTGAAATGGTGGAGGGCGAATCGATGATCGATTGGCATAGAACTGATCAGGCATGTTGTACTCACCAATCGTCCTACCGCGATTAATCATAGCGTTCCCTGCATTTACAGCAATTGCAGGGACAATGATATTTCCAGCTTCATCAAGTCGCTGCCATCTCTCGTTGCACAATTGACCCTCTTGGTCTCTCAAAGTTCCAGCAGCATCACGAATCAATATCACTGGATTGTTCATTTGTGCTGGCTTCTTTGCATCCCTATCTGCACGTTCCAAACTTGCTAGCTGCTCATTTGACAGATCAATTAGCAGAGTGTTCTTGTTCCTTCTGGTTTCACGAAGAGACATGCACCTGAAACACAAAAGTCAAGAACGTAAGTAACTAAAATTCACGACGGGTATCGACCGATACCACTAGGGTTTCGATCGATACTCCACGATTTAGACGAAATTCTAAACTAAAATCTAATGGCGAAATTGAGTCACCGGCAATGGCGCCAAATTTGATATGCTCAAATTAATACCCTAAAAAGTACTAAAGTAGTTGATGCAGTATATGTAGGGGTCGAACACAAGGACTCCAGAAATCACACAATAGATTAATTAGATTCGAATTAATCTAAACCAAAAGATGTAATTGAAAGCAGTGCGTAAATTAAACAAGTTGTAATTCGATTGGGAGAAAGATAGGCTAAGGGTATTTCTCAGGAATTCAATGAATGCAGATAAACTAACTAACATGATTCAGATTTAGCGCGGTCCTTAAACTCAAATCACTAAAGTATAATTAACCAACTCTCGTTGCGAAAACTATCTAGGTCTAAAACCTAGGAATTCCAATCTCTTTGCGAATCCTAAAGTCTAAACCAGCTTTTAGATCAAGTTTGATTTGTTCACAAAACAACTAAACCAAATCTCTTTGCGATTAGTAATTTTGCTCACCTTAGGTTCTACCAGGGAATTAATCGCACTCTCGCGCCTAATCAATTATCCTAAGATCTAAATTCTAGGTAGCTAATCTAGAACAAGCTTTGAACACAACCTAAAGCGAAGAACTAATTCAGATAGTGAATCCTAATTAACTAATCAACCTGGCATTAAGAGAAAACCCATATGAGAACCCTGAACCTAAAGTGGATCTACTCAGACATGGAGAATAAAAACAACATGATTGACATCAAAGAAATCAATAAAAACACAGGAGTTCAGAGTTGTCTGTCCAAAAACCAAAGTAGAATCAAGAATAATGAAAAGCCTAGCCATCAAAGTGGCTGAAAAACCTAATTATAATGCTAAAACACGTTCTGGGGCTTATTGTAATAATTAAAGACTTCTGGACTAAATTTCAATTCCTCAATTCTTCATTTAAGTCGCGACTCGTATCTGCTGCAGTGGGTATTGACCGATACTAGGTAGTATCGATCGATACCGAAGCTTCAAATCGGGTACTCAGCTACACAAACGTCTGCTTTGCTCCAAAATGCTCCAGAAAGCTCCAATATCTCCAATTATGCTCCAAACGTGCTAAAACCTGTAAAAGACTCTAAAACACTATGAAATAGTAGAAAGACTCTATAAAACGGACTTATATCATGGCTTAAACGGGGTAAAAACCATGATATATCACCAACTCTCGTTGCGAAAACTATCTAAATCTAAATCCAAGGAATTCCAAATCTCTTTGCAAACCCTAAAGTCAAAATCAACTTTTAGATCAGGTTTGATTTGTTCACAAAACAACTAAACCAAATCTCTTTGCGAATAATTATTTTGCTCACCTAAGGTTCTATCAGGTAATTAATCGCACTCTCGTGCTTAATCAATTATCCTAAAATCTAAGTTCTAGATTCGTCAACCTAAAATTAGCTTTGAACACAACCTAAGGTGAAAAACTAATTCATATGGTGAATCCTAATAACTAATCAACCTAGCATTCAGAGAAACCCCATATGAGAACCCTAAACGTAACAAGAGATCTACTCAGACATGGAAATTGAAGCAATAAACATGTTTGAATAAATCATCAAATAAAATAGAAAGAGTAACAAGAGGGTTCGAAATCTTCTCTCGGACAAACAGAGTTTCAGACTTGTCTCCCCTCAAAAGCTCTCTCACAAAACTAGAATAAAATAAAGCATAGCCATGAAAGTGGCTGTAAAATCCTATTAAATAACCTAAATCACGTTTTGGGGCTTCTTGTAAATAGTAAAGTCTTCTGGGCCATTTTGCAATTCTGTAATACTTCATTAAACTCGCGGGTCGTGTCTGCCTCGATGAGTATCGACCGATACTAGTCGGTATCGATCGATACGGATGATTCAAATCGGGTGCTCAGCCACACGAACCTCTGCTTCGATCCAAAATGCTCTAGAAAGCTCCAATATCTCCAATAATTCTCCAAACGTGCTAAAACATGTAAAAGACTCTAAACCACTACGAAATAGTAGAAAGACTCTATAAAACGGACTTATATCATGGCTTAAACGGGGTAAAAACCATGATATATCAGTCACGACACATTAATGTCCACTTTGGATTGTAACATTTATGATAGCATCGAAAAGAAGAATTAAGGCAAGGCTTAGACATTTGGAACCAGTGATCGACTTTTCATACTTTAACATATACATACATTCATCAATTTTCTTGGGAGCTTTGTCATATTTTGTACCAAACAACTCTTCCCAATAAGTAGGCACACCAGGCAAGGGACGTTGCTTTTCACAATGAAGTTTATTTGATGGTAGCTCTGCACAATTTAATCATGTCAGCAGTGCGTATTCACGAAGAGAAAAATGATTAGGTTGCCCACCGAATACAAACCACATCTCGTTTTTTTTGCATGTCTACAGTTGTCTGGACATCATATTATTAATGATTTTTCCAGAGAAGACTAGTTTCCTGTGAGGAAGTCGCATAATGGTTCCAAACTGACTCTAAGGCAAAAAAATTGAGCCCCGTAGTACTAGAAAATGCATTAATAATATCTGCCAACAACTCCGGCTTCGAATAGCCATTGATCTGACCACCAACATGATAATAATCTCGTACAAACAATCTATCTGGTAGGTTTGTATCCCACATATTAGAATCTTTAGGTTTGTCTGGCTTATTTAGAAGAGTCTGAATATTTGCTTCTGCAAAGGAGATTTAAAAATTCAAAACATGTTGAAAATGGTAATAGTAAGAAACAAGGGAAGTGGGTGAACTACCGACAAGTCGACATATCATGCTTACTGAACAAAATTGCTAGTATACACTTAACAAGTAGACAAATTGATTATTAATTGTGATGACAATTAAGATAAACTATAGAAGCGGCAAAACGAAAGATGAACAAACAGTGGGAGAGCAACATATCCATCACTGTCAGAGAATAAAAGTGCCATTAACAGAAATTCCGTTGAATATTGATAACACCGTTTTTTGACCATTTTTATGGATCATTTTAATATCTTTTGCAGGATTTTAAGTTCCGTTTTCAATGGTTTTTAAGTGATTTCCATGTTATAGAGTTTTGAAATACATTTCAGTTAACTTGGGATAAAATAGTGCATTTCGGAACAAAAATACGTTTTTGGATAAACTTGGACAATTATAAGTCTTGAAGTCAAAGAAGACATTCTCACCGTCTGATCATCACCAAATTTGGAAACAACAAATAGGACACAACCAGCTTTAAAATGCAATTGGTTTGGAGACATTCCAATAGTTGGATCATCAAATATACACGAAGCACTGAAGGCACATGAAGCTGCCTCAAATCAGATTCACTGCGGGCAGATGAGCTGCACCCGCGGCAAACCGGCACTCTGCCGTGGCCAGGAGGGCGCCACCCGCGGCCGAAACCATTTTGCCTCGGGTCGAGACCACGCACCCGCAGACACTCCCTGTTCGACCAAATTAAAGCAAACCTGTTTTCTTCCCCGATGCCAATTCCGTCTTTTCAAGTGAAACCCTAAACGTCTACAATGAAGTGAAGACTATAAATACTTGTTTTTAGGTCTCTTAGACACAATCTCTTTCACGCTTTAAGGCATAGGCGAATTCCTATCAACTTTTACTCTTGTTTTTCGGTTCGGAGAAAAGGATTCTCGACACGTGTTCTTCGATAGAGAAGTCTTTTTCATCCCTTTTTCTTACTGTTTTCTTTTCAATTATTGATTATGTTTATCTCAGCTATGGCTGAGTAGTTCTCTTGTTGGGTATAGGTGATGCCTCATGATCGCTCGCGACATGGGATTTACCCTTTAGCTAGGTTGCAAGTCCACATCAAACGCAATAGTATTTAGGGATCGAATCAACGGGTTGAACATTTTTGATTTCTATCGATTTCTAAGTTGTGTCTAGACCTAATAAATTAGTATGGGTTTTGTTTGTCACGATTGTAGCTAGAAAATTAAACTAAATGAAATGATGAAATTAAATAGCAAGTAAGTAAACAAATAATTAAAACGAGGTTGTAAAACAATTAAACGAAGCGTTGGACAATTGGGTAATCTCTAGGGTTCATGGTCGATTTTCACTAAGACTTTTCAAAGATTTCTAAAGCAACTTTTTGTCGTCTTTGGATTCTTGAACTTGGAACATGGACACTATGTGTAGTCTACTTTCGTACACCTTACACATCGACAACTTTATTACTCAACCGGTAGCTTTCGTCTCCGGCCGCGCAAAAAGTTATGATTATACTCAAAAGTCGTTAACGCTCACAATCCCTCCACACGTATGCTTTCGTATCTTATGACGGTTTTGCTCGTCTACCCTAGGTCAAGCATATGGATCCAGTATTTTGGTAGTTCTAAAAATACCTAAGTTTAGTTGAAAGGAGATCAATCATGCATTAAAATGGTATCCTAGTCTAAAAATTCAATGAATAATCGAACCATGAGAGTCCCTTTGAAACCCTATACCCAACAAGAGAACTACTCAACCATAGCTGAGATAAAGATAATCAATATATTGAAAAGAAAACAGTAAGAAAAGGGATGAAGAAAGGCTTCTCTATCGAAGAGCTCGAGTCGAGAATCCTCGCTCCAAACCGAAGAACAAGAGTAACAAGTTTGCAAGGGATTCGCCTCTGCTTTATGCGTACAAATAATATGTGTCTATGTGTCTAAAAGACCTTAAACAATTATTTATAGTCTTCACTTCGTTTAGGGTTTAATGTGCAAAGATGGTTTTGGCCTCGGGTGAAGAAACGAGCTCCTTTTAGTAGGACAGGGAGTGGCCGCGGGTGCGGGCCTTCTGGTTGCGGCAAACTGCTGGTTGGACGCAGGTCGAGCTCCTCCAGGCGTGGTAAAATGGTGCTTGGCCGCGGGTCGGAGCTCTCCAGCCGCGGTGGACTTCTCTTCGAGGTAGCTTCATCTGCCTTCAGTGCTTCGAATATATTTACGGATCCAACCATCAGATTGTCTCCAATCCAATTGCATTTGAAATCTGGTTGTATCTACTTTGTTGTGTCCAAACTTGGTGATAATCAGACGATATGAAGGTCTTTTTTTATTGCAAGACTTCTGATGGTCTGAGTTTATCCAAAAACGTACTTTTGTTTCGAAATGCAATCATTTATCCCAAGTTACATGAAATGTCTTTCAAAACTCTAAATCATGGAAATCACTTGAATGTTTTTGAAAACGGAGTTCAATTACTTGCAAAAGATATTAAAGTGATCCATAAAAATGGTCAAAAATCGGTGTTATCAACTCCTCCAGACTTAGATATTTGTTTGTCCTCAAACAAAACAGAAATCTAAACTCAGAAAGAAGTTTTGAAAACGTAGGAATTAACAAAAATGTCAGTGACCGTCCTTCTAAACCGTAACCAATGTAATGCATCAATCGGACTTAGTCTAGAAAATTCTGACTAAAGTACTGCAACGCTAGTCCATGGTACCCGTCATTAGAAATCTAACCACTTAGATCCTAACCTTTAGTCAACTAGCTCTTAACATTCATTCAAAGGTTGCGTGATTCTCATCAAAAATACTATCCAAGACAATCGAGGCTAGGCATTAAGGGCTTTTTAGAGGTGAGGTTAAAAGTATTTCGGGTTACCGTATTTCTGCCGGAGGATGCTAGATATTATGCAAACCAGCAAGAGAGGGTGGAGCTGTTGATATCCACAGTTTCATGTCGCTTCTTACTCTCATCAATGTAGTTGCGAATTCTTCCTTCTCCGGTAATTTTCTGTCTTTGACAGAACTTTTATGCCATTCCCCCGGACATAGATTTTTCTCGAAATGATTTGAATGGCTTTTTACTACTCACATATGATGCTCTTAGATTAGTCTCCGAAACTTCAGGTTTTAAATTTGTAAACCTAAAAGTTCTGCAAGTGCACAAACGTGCGTTGTAGTAGTTTAGGTATCGATCCACATGGAGGGAATGCTGTTATGCGAGACCTTAGAAAGAGAGTTAGTAAGGAAATCTAAAAAGATAATAAGGTTTATGGTTTTTGTTATGAAACGAGTTCTGAAAATTTGAACTAAACTAAGCGAGAAAGTAAAAAAAGCAAGTAAGCAAAGCGAGTAGGTAAAAACGAGGTTGTAAACTAATAAGCAAGTACACAAAATAAGATTGTAAACTAAACGAAAAACTAAGAAGGCAATCAAGTAAATAAGAAAGCAAGTAAATAAATTAAACGAATAAGCAAAGCGAAAACGTAAACAATTAAACTAAACATTGAGGAATCATGAACTCTATAGGGATCATGGCCAAAAATCATAAGAATTTTGCTAGGGTTTTTTAAAGCGACTTTTTGTCGTCTTTGGATTCTTGAACTTGGAACATGGACACTATGTGTAGTCTACTTTCGTACACCCTACAGACCTACAACTTTTAGTACTCGACCGGTAGCTTTCGTGTCCGGCCGCGCAAAAAGTTAATGATTATACTCAAAAGTCGTTAACGCTCACAACCCCTTCATAAGTATACTTTCGAAATCTTGTGACTGTTTTTTTCATCTACCCTAGATCAAACATATGGATCCAGTACTTTCGTAGCTCTAAAAATATTTAAGATCAGTTGCAAGATAGCTAATCAAGCAAACATACATTAAGAATAAGGATAGAACGAAGAATCATAATCGATACCCTACACTAAAACCTAATGAGAAATCGATTCATGAGAGCCCATTGAGAACCCTTTACCCTTCAGAACAGGAGTCTTAGGAAGGACAAAAATTACCAGTGATAAAATATTTCCAAGGAAACTTTTAAGCTTGATTTGTTGATACCTCCACAACCGAATCCATCTCGTCTTCTGTATTCTCGAGTGACTGAAAAATGTGTCGTTCCTCCCTCTCCGGCGTTTTTGCACATATCTGCACATAAGACAATAAGAGAATAATAATGGATGAGGTTCAAAAATTAAATGGTTAAGGTTCGGGGTAGGGTACCAGCTAAAGATGAACTGGCCACCTAGGACAACGAAGAATGTGGAAAATGAAAAAGATGTCCTATATGTATGATTCGTTGTCTCGCCTAAACCAATTGATGCAAAAATTAAATATAGATTAAGTTCAAATAAAGTGAGCTAGTATATCCTGTCGGAAAGAATCTCTATAGATCGAAATCCTATGGGGATGTCACATTGCAAGCACTCTAGCTACCGCGTAGTCTAGTACCAAACCACAAAAGAGCTGGCACGAGGAAATAGCGTAGAAGCACATAAGTCGAAATCATCATAGATTTTGTTCTTATGCTCCTGAAAAATCCTTAATAAAAATAGAAAAATATTACACGAATAGTTTAAAATTAAAGCGAAAAACAAGTAGATAAATTCAAAACAAAATAAAATAAATTAGTAACGGATAAACATCCTCCCCCGGACTTAAATCACACTGTACCCAGTGTGAAAAAGTTGGTGAAAGGATGAAAAAGACATGAAAATAAAATTGCAAATAATAGACGGTTCGAAAATAAACTAAAAATATAGAGGGAAGAAGATCGATTGAACCATGGTGGTGATGTGCGTGGCTAGGCATCGCCTGAGTCATCAGTCTCTGAGTCGGGCATGTTACCATCGAACTGGTGATGCTCTTCGAGAAAGCGTCATACACGCTTGTATCACCTCTCTTGTCGTGCCATATTCTTCTCCATAGCTGCGTATTCTGGTATGTGTGCTTGTGAGGAGCTCTGATAATCCCATATTTTACATCTTTTAGCATGCATATTATTTGGTGTTTTGTGTCTCATGCATGTGTCTTGCATAGTTTTTATAGAATTTTGGTATTTATTAGAGTATTAGGTGTTTGCATTAGGTCCTAGTGAGTTTTGCATGCATTTGAAGTGTTTTTAGGTGTTTTGGAGACAATTGATGGTGTTTGGAGAGTTGGACCAAAGAGGAGAGTTGGACCAAAGTTGTGTGCAAAGCCCATCCGAGACGCCGGAAAGATGTAGCTGGACGAAGGCCCTACGATGTGAATCAGCAATGAAGCTCTTCATAGGAGTTGTAGAGAAGTGAGCTATCTATCTATAGGAGTTGGAGTCAGGCCATTTGGACATCTGGTTTAGGAGATAGCGCGGATTTACTGAAGATAACCTCTCGGCAACAAGACTTTTCCTCATCCCGGCTCCGCGTACCGGCTCCACACAGCCCGGAATTGCACTTTCCCACGGGCAGGGGATATTCCGGCCTCGTATCCCAGCTCCACACAGCCCGGCATTGCACTTTCCCTTGGACAGGGAGAATCCCGGCCTTCCATCCCGGCCTGAAGCTGCCCGGTGCCACAACCTCTCGGCAACAAACTCCTCATCTCGGCTCCGTGTCTCAACGTTGTGTCTAGACGGGGATCTTACAATCCCATTCAGCTTCAACTGCCTGAATATAATTTGTAGAGGAGTGAATCATTTTTACACAGGAGTTTGAATCTGGTTATTTGGACGTGTGGATAGAGAGATAAGATGGATTTATTGAAGGTATGTCCGTCTGGCCGAGAGAAGATGACACCGTCATAAGAACCGGCAAAACGAAGGCCTTCCGCTATGAATCAACTCAAACGGTCTTCATAAGAGCTGTAGAGGGACGAGTTAGATGTCTACAGGAGTTTGATTCAGGTCATTCGGATGACAGGTGCAGGAGTTATGACCGATTCACCGAAGACTTCTCATCCCAGCCTCCCGTCCCGGTTAGAAACCAACCGGCACACAACTTCTCGGCTAAAAGCTCCTCGTCCCGACTTGACATAGCCCGGGATCGATTACGACCCAAAAATGTCCAGGTCAAAACCCGGTTTGTTCCGAGTTGACCCGGTTTGCTTCCCCTTTTTCTATAAATACTCTAAACCTAATTTTTATTAGCTAAGCTTTCTTTTCCCTAGAGTTGGATTTTCTCCCAAACTCTTCTTATGATGATTTGGGATGGATCTTCAACATTCATGCCACTCTAGTGAAGGATTCTTCAACCTATTTTTATATTATGTTTATTTAATCTTTGTTATTTATCTTTATGTCTCTTTTTCTCTTGTGTTCTTCCTTGTTCTTCATGTTTAGGCTTTAGGCCCCTTTTTGTTGGATCTTAGATCTAGCTTGATTTAGATGATTTGATGATTGATTCTTGATGCTTATGTTCTTAATCCTTGCATTCCTTTCTTGTTTAGTGTTCCTAATGCTAGATCTAGCTTGAGAAAGTAGATCTAGATCATAAGGCATTTCATGCACACCAAGTGTTTGATGAAATGCTTTAATGAACTATTCAAGGGATTTATGTTCCTAGACTAAACGATTAGTTGCCTAGGGTGTATTTAGGTTGATCTTGTTTATATTCTTAATGCTTGCTAATCATTGATCCACAAATGAGAGTTTGCTAATGGATTGAGTGATTAGCATAGTGATTAGTTGCTTGAGAAAGAACTAATCAAGATTAGTGATCTTAGCCTAAGGATTAGCATTGATTGTGTGTATTAGCATCATTAGTTAATTGTCTTTATGATTAGATGATGATGATTTAGGTTGATTCTTGTTAGGTCTTTCACTTAGGTTGGTTCTTAATACTAGATTTGATAAGATAAACCAAAGTTTAGAACTGCACCTAGATTAGGTAGCTCTAGTTGGCGTGACAAACCAATCTAGAGCTACACCCTTGGATTTTTGGTCTCATCCCATGCATTATAGAGAGATTCGAGTAAACGGTGTTAGTGCTAGATTAGGTTTATCCATTCGAGTCTTGAATTAGGCATTTCACTCATAACCCGAGTTTAAATGAATTGCTTGAACCGAACCTTTTGTGAGCTTTTCTTGCCTAGCAAACGAGAGTTGATGTCTAGGGTGATTAGTGAACTAATTGGGATTGGATTTTAATGCTTGTTAATCATCTTATCACAAACGAGAGTTTGATCTTGATTTGGTGATTAACAAAGTGATTAGTGCCACGAGAGTGGATTAATCATAATTATGAATCCCATGTTCTAGGATAGTGTTTAATGCTTCCAAATGATTCATTGTTTGATTCTTACCCATCTCATTGATAGCTTAGTTCATGATCCACATTTCTATCTTTGTTTTCCTTCTTGCATTTGTTTTCTTTAGTTTAAAAACATAAAAACCCACAAACATTTGCTATAGCTTAGGAAGATTCATGTATTCCTAGTGCTTCAATCTTAACCTCTTTTGTTCGATATCTCAAATACTACAATGACATGAGTGGGATTTGAGTGATTGACTAGTAAAAATCCTACTATCAAGCTCGCTGGAGCGGATGGTATGCGGGCCTGTGATTGTAGAAGTAGTCGAGTACGCTCCGCAACTGCGTCTTGATAACACCAGTTTTTGACCATTTTTATGGATCACTTTCATATTCTTTGCAGGTGTTTTAACTCCGTTTTCAAAGATTTACAAGTGATTTTTATATTTTAGAGATTTGAAAGACGTTTCAGGTAACTCGGAATAAAAGAGTGCATTTCAGAGCAAAAATACGTTTTTGGATAAACTTGGATCGTCAAGAAGTCTTTAAGTT
Organism: Eutrema japonicum; assembly: GCA_030161315.1. Taxonomy (NCBI): domain Eukaryota; kingdom Viridiplantae; phylum Streptophyta; class Magnoliopsida; order Brassicales; family Brassicaceae; genus Eutrema; species Eutrema japonicum. Next base: position 26,695,177 of record BSQW01000012.1, on the reverse strand, counting down.
AATGGAGATCTTTTCACCGTCTGATCATCCCCAAATTTGGACACAACAAAGTAGAGACAACCAGCTTTCAAATGCAATTGGATTGGAGGTAATCTCATTGTTGGATCCTCAAATATACCCGAAGCACTGAAGGCAGATGAAGCTGCCCCGAAGAGAAGCCCACCGCGCCTCGAGGAGCTGGAGCCGCGGCCAACTGCCAATCCTCCACTCCTGGAGATTCTCCACCCGCGGCCAAACATGGTTTTGCCACTCCTGGAGAGCCCGCACCGGCGGCCAGGGCATGTCGCGACCAATTCAACTCGTTTCTTCACCGAGGCCAAAACTGTCATTTCTCATCAAACCCTAAACGTAGAATATCTCTATAAATACTTATTATATGCCTTTTATACAGACACCTTAGATTATTTTCACATTTTTTGGCAGAGGCAAACCCTAGCAACTTGTGTTCTTGGTTTTTCAAGGATTGGAAGAAGGATTCTTCATCGGTGTTCTTCGATAGAGAATCTTTCTCCAATATCTCTTTTTATGCATTGTTTTCTTTTAAATTTATTGAATATGTTTACCTCATCTATGGTTGAGTAATTTTCTTGTTGGGTGAAAGGGGTTTGAAGGGGAATTTATGGTTCGATTCTTATTAGGTTTTTAGTCTAGGATACCAATTAGGGTTCTTCGTTCTATCCTTGTTGTCAATGCGTTGCTTGACTAACCGTCTTAGCAACTGATATTAGGCTTTTGGGTTTGGGGTTTGCATCTTTGGGTTTGGACTTTGGCCATTGCGACACGATAAGGGTAAGGCTAGAATCTCGGGTCCTGGGCCTCACAAGTTTCATCACACGATAAGGTTCGCATTCTTTTTGAGGCTTTCGTAATGAATTCTTAGATAATAATTGTCGAACAATAGGAAGCCTTAATCTGAACACTTTCACTTCACGGAATTGATCACCATGCATCTACAAGTTTATTTTGTCTTAAATACCAAAGATGAATTAAAATGGACTATTATTTAGTCTTAGAAGGATTTTAGAAATCAATTACAAAAGATGACCACTACACCAAAACAGGGTTTTTGCTACTGATTGTTGCTACTGATTAGGCAGTCGGTAAATTTACCGACTGTTTCGCTACTGATTTCCGACTGATTTAAGACTATTTTCAAACAGTCGCAAATCAATAGGTATTTAGTGACTAAAAATTTTAGTCGTTAATTAGTAGCCGTTTTACGACTGATTAGTGACTGAATTGTAGTCGGAAACATGCAGTAGCTAATCAGTAGTAATTTTAGCGACTGATTTGCTACTGAATTCGGTGGATCGTAGAACAGTAGCAAATCAGTAGCAAAACAGTAGCAAAATTTGAAAATCCAAATCCGCTGACAAAAGAAATAAAAAAGAAAATCCAGAATCCAATAACATGCATTACTAAAAGTTTTACAAAATATTCAATCATACATTACCAAAAAACTTATAAGTCTTACAAAAGAAGCAAATTTCAATCTTCAAAACAATAGTACACAACTTATCTAAGTTGGATTGTTGTTCTTGGGTCATAAGGGGAGTAAAGGCACGAGTTAAGTGTGTGTTTTTGTTTCTAAGTGTTATAAAAACATCAAATGGTTTGGTGCTAAAAACTAAAAATCCTCCGCCAAACTTAAACTTTGGTGGCAAAAACCAAAACTTTTGGTGGCAAAACCAAATGTTTTGGTGGCAATAGGTTTGGTTTAATTTCAAACCCAATCGGTTTGGTTTTAAAATTCCAACTTTATTGATAAACTAATAAACCAAAGAATTGGGTTTAAATTAATATAATTTTTTCCTAATTTTTTTGGTGCTAATGTTCATTTAAACCCAATTGATAATGTTTTATCACAATAAGATTAATCTAAATTTTCATTCTCAAGCCCAATTGACTTGTCATTTGGTTAGATTTAGGCTTAAAAATAATTATAAGTAAATAGTTTGAGATTGGTTTTATGTAAAGTATATATTTAAAGTTTAGGGTATGGGGTTTGAGGTTTAGGTTTAAGAATTAAGGTTTGAAAAAGATTTATAAAACTTGACTTTTTTATAAGTGTTGGATCTTAGTTTATAATTTAGGGTTTGGAGTTTAGGTTTAAAGTTTAGGGTATGTGGCTTGAGGTTTAGTTTTAAGAATTAAGGTTTGAAAAAGATTTATAAAACATTACTTTTTATAAGTCTTGGATCTTAGTTTTGGGTATATTATAGTAATTAATTATAAGTTTAGGTTTAAAGTTTAGGGTATGGGGTTTGAGATTTAAGTTTAAGAATTGAGGTTTGAAAAAGATTTATAAAACTTGACTTTTTTATAAGTGGTGGATATTAGTTTATGATTTAGGGTTTGGAGTTTAGGTAAAAAGTTTAGGGTATGGGGTTTGAGGTTTAGGTTTAAGAATTAAGGTTTGAAATTTTTTTATAAAACATGACTTTTTATAAGTCTTGGACCTTAGTTTTGGGGTATATTATAGTAATTAATTATAAGTTTAGGTTTAAAGTTTTTTTTTTTGGTTTTATTAGGTTTAAAGTTTAGGGTACGGGGTTTGAGGTTTAAGTTTAAGAATTAAGGTTTGAAAAATATTTATAAAACTTACAATTTTTTTTAAATATAACCATTTTATAAATCCTGAATTCTAAACCCCAAACACAAACCCTAAACCCTAAACCCTAAACCTCTAACCCTTAATCATAAAATCTAAATCTTTAATTGTAAACTAGATCTTACACATAAATATCTAATAATATACAAAAAAATTAACACTTACAATTGTTTTAAATATAATCATTTTATAAATCCTAAATTCTAAGCCCAAACACAAACCCTAAACCCTAAACCTCTAACCCTTAAAATATTATCAATTGAGTTTAAATAAATATTAGGAACAAACAAACAATTGGATTTGAAATTAAAAATTATATTAATTCAAAATGCAGCACAAAAAGAATGGCTTCTCATTGGTTACCTCATATTGACGAGGATCGCACACATCCACCGTTGATAATACTCAATTCAAAGGTCACAAATCTTTTTCCTTTTTCCTTTTTAATTTTATTTTTTTAATTCTTTTTTTTTTGCTTCTCTTTCTCGCCTCCAAGGCTCCAATGCCGATGCTAAAACAAATTTGCAGACGTGGACTCATGGTAAGTCTTATCTTCTCCTTCTCCTCTTCTCCTCTTCCTCTGCTTCATCCTCCTCTTCTCCCTCCTCATTTTCTTCATACCTAACTCTTTGTTTTTCAGATATTGCCGCCGCCGTCGAGACAGCCAAAGTAATGTGGAAGGAGACGGCGAGATTAGCGGATGAGAACGAGAGGATGAGGCGAGAAATCGAGGCGAGCGAGGCTCTGAAGAGAGAGAGCGAGAGGAGAGAGAAGGAAGTGGAGGTGGAGACGGTGGAGCTTCGGAAACTTGTCTTGTCGTCGCTGAGGTGTCGATGCTCTGTCACCGGACGTCAATCGGAATCCATCGCAACTTCTACCTTCAATCCGCTTGATTTTCTTGTTTTTGGTCTGTATTATCTCATACTCCTCAATGTGAAGCTTCCGTTGGTAGTTAGCAATCGAATTACGATAGTTTAGAGGGTTATCAGCTTTTGATTTGATGGAACCACGATTCGGAAACAAGTTTTGGCTCGGACGGAAGATCGGCGGTGGATCATTTGGAGAGATCTATCTTGGTATTGTTGATATGGGCGCTGGTTGAAGAAGGATATATCTGTGTCGTTTTCAAGTTTACATATGTCGTAGATGTGATGCCTTTTCCTTGAGTCTCGAGTCTGAACCCCTGAGTGAGATGTTGTGAGCTTAGGGTCCTTCCTGTTAGCCAACACATTCTTTCTTGTTGGTTCCTTTGCGTCTTTGAGTTCTCAGTATGTGTTTTCCTCTTCTCTTGCTGTCTTTCTTCTGCCTTAATGGTCAATCCATTGATGTTCAAAGTAAATAACGGCCAGTCTACCCAGCTGGAGAATCATTGATTTATAGCACTGGAGTATTAATGCTATTTAAAGCTTTCGGAAGTTCTTTACATACATAAAATAAAGAGATCACTTTGCTTTACCGGAAAGACAATGGACAGGTATCTCATATTTCTCTTAACTTTTTTTGAATATCTTTGGCATTTGGCCTCTTGATTTATGGCTTATATTTTTGTACTCAATGCCTTATGAATCTATAGGTATAAGTTAATTAAAGAGGTTGGCGATGGAACTTTTGGTAGTGTTTGGCGAGCTATCAATAAGCAGACGGGTGAAGTCGTAAGTTGATTTCTTTTGAGAGCTATCTTATCTATGCCTGTATAATGTTCTGTGCTTGATTGTTTACTAACTGGAGTTTTCTATGACAGGTTGCAATTAAGAAAATGAAAAAGAAGTACTACTTGTGGGATGAATGTATCAATCTGAGAGAAGTGAAGGTAGTGAACGGACTTCGTTGAGATGCGTTTTTGTGGTCTTCTTTACTGTATGTTTAATTATTTTTTCTTTTTTCTCCTATTAGTCGCTCAGGAGAATAAATCATCCCAACATCGTGAAGCTGAAGGAAGTCATCCGGGAAAATGATATCCTATACTTTGTCTTTGAGTACATGGTATACTTCTTCCTGCCTGTAATTTGATTTTACCTGACACTTTGCTTCATTGCACTGAATCTGCGTATGTCATTCTTACTTGATCAGGAGTGCAATCTTTACCAGCTTATGAAGGATCGACAAAAGCTCTTTTCTGAAGCTGATATCCGAAATTGGTGTTTTCAAGTCTTTCAAGGCCTTTCATACATGCATCAGCGTGGTTACTTCCACCGTGATCTTAAGCCAGGTAATTAATAACATTGAGGTGTCAGTTGTTACAAAGCTTCAAGCATCTGCTGTGAAAATTGACTATTCTGATTTTAATCACTGCTTTTTTTTTTTGGGGGTCAAATAATCACTGTCTTTTTAACAATCATGGTTAAATAACAAATGGTCATTGAATATATATTTATATTGTGTTGGTTGTTGCAGAAAATCTATTGGTCTCTAAGGACATCATTAAGATTGCTGATTTTGGTCTGGCGCGGGAGGTTAATTCACGCCCACCTTTTACCGAGTATGTTTCTACACGCTGGTAAGATTTGCTGCTCCTTTGTGTTGCAGTGCGACATTCAGATATCTAGATGTATGTACTTCAGTTACCCATTAAATGATTTCTTTTAGGGTCCAAATTTGGTGTATGGATTTCTGTTCTTCATTTGTTTTACTTTACTTTTGTAAACTTGAATGTTTTATATGTAATTAGTCTACATTTATATTAATAAATTGAATTTTTTTTTTAATTTAAACAATATATCAGTCGCTAATCAGTAGCTATATTTTGCTACTGAATAGCTAAAATCAGTCGTAAAAAATCACAAACCAGTAGCAAATCAGTTGTTAAAAAAATCACAAACAAGTAGCAAATCAGTAGCTAAAGTAGTAGGTAATCAGTCGCAATTCAGTAGCTAAATTTTACGACTGATTACCGACTACGGATGTAGTAGCAAAATTCAGTCACTATTCAGTCACTAATCAGTCGTAAAATTTTGCTACTGATTAGCGACTGAATAGTGACCGCCTAATATCAGTCGTAAATCAGTAGCAATTTTGCTACTGATTTTTTTAGCGACGAGACCTTTACCTACTGCAGAAATCAGTCGGTAATCAGTCGTAACATGGTGTTTTGCTACTGATTTCCGACTGTTTTTGCAGTAGTAAAAAACATGTTTTCTTGTAGTGGACATATTCAGGACAATAAAGATGATATACATATACAGATTGACATATCTACTCTGTTTCTACGGTTTCTGCTGTGCAATTAATAAAGTCTGAAAGATAATCAATGAACAGACTTCTCTTTCTCACTTTGTCTCCTTGACAACAACCTCCGGTGGAGCTACTCTTCCTGTTTTTCCTCCCGGTTATAAGTCAGAAAAATGAATGATCTTCCAAAGATAGAAGTTAAACTTTTCCATCATATGAATAGGAGCTTTGTATGGAATTTGTATTCAGGGAAGAAGTAGATGCGGATTTGCTGATAGAATTGGTGCCTTTCGAAGGAGAAGAAGAAGGTAGTGGAAGCTTCTTTGGGAGCATTTGTTCCCAGTGGACCTGAGGGAATCTTGAAGCCTCTGAGATATGTAGAAGAAGTGAGACAAGAGCCAAGAACATGCACATTTGTCTGCACAAAACAAACGATGTCATCTTAACCGTACGCGTGAATGTGAGTGAAAATGATCAAGTGATTAGAGAGAGAGAGAGAGATTATTATGTATAAGAGAAGATAGACGACCAGAATACTGAAGAAGCTGCGCCTAGGTGTTTAGTTTAGGAAAGGTGATGTCAATTGGCCGACAAGAATGACCACTTTTCATTTCTTTGTTCTAGTTTTATTGTTTCTTACGTATATAGAATAATAGAGTATGTTTAATTTTACACTAAGAACAGTGTCTTTTGGAGGCTGTAAGAGAGCAAATAAGACTATCTTAATCCATTAATCATGACTGCACGAGTGTTGTTTATTTTTTCTAATACAAAGCTAAATAAATTCTTGGAGAGAGAAGAAAAAGGTTTTTGAGAATTGGACAAAAGGTCTTTCAAATAGCACCTTTGACACTCTTGTATCCTCCTCGGGCAACAATGGTGCAATTTTCAATAGCTTATATTCGTTATATATATGTGGGTGATTAAAAAATATGTATTCGTGTAATGTGTATCTTATAAGCGTATGTGTGCTGTATGTGGTACATAGCGTAATTATTGACAACTAACATTACCTTTAATTGTTGATCGAAAGGTATCAGTTTTCTTAAAGTAGTTTAAGCTTCAATTAACTAAATGCAATTTAGGCAACTCCTAGGGACGATCAAAAGACTTCTCATGCACCCATCAAGATTATGTATTAATTATTTTTTATAATATTCATTTATATGTGATTGAAAGGTATCAGTTTTCTTAAAGTATGTTTTTATAATTTTCATTTATATGTGATAATTTTTTAAGTGGTCAGAAAATGCAAACTTTTAATTATTTAGTGGTCAGAAAATTAGTATATGTTTTTTTGAAACTAAAATTAATATTTGTTGACATTAATGACTTGATTTTATTCTCGGTGAATGCTCTTCTCACCGTATTTTTCGAGAGGCTCTACACTTACTGTGTATTTTGGTACTTCTCAGTAATTAATGTATAGAAGATAAATTAAAAAACCAAAAGATATGTAGTAGCATCGGAAACCTCGTACATTTTACAGTTTTTTAAAAACGATAAAGAACATAGATAGATAAACGATAATGACAGATTGTATTTAAATAGAAAATAATTACAAGAATTTAACATGAACATATGAGAAAATCAACAACTGCAGGGACACCAGTGAAGTCTTGAAAACGCACAGGAAAATGTCATTGCAATGGAGAAAATCAGGTTGACCTGTGTTCGTTAAGCAACGATGCTACATTTGACTGTTGGGATCAACTGATTTGGCATAAGCAATCACTTCAGGGATTCCGTCTGGTGCATTTGCACGGACAGCGAGGATCATGTATGTTGGATCTATGTACTTCACATCCACAAATATATCTATTTAGTGTTTTGCATCCCTTTTTCGCACACCTTTGACGTTCTGCACGAACACGAAGTTCTTCCTCATTGCAACGCCACATGGACATCTGCAAACAATCAAGATCAATGCTCCAACATTAGCAGTCTAACACTACAAAAAAATAGATTTTTTACTACTGCAAAAACTGTCGGAAATCAGTAGCAAATGACTATGTTACGACTGATTACCGACTGATATCTGTTGTAGGTAAAGATCTGGTCGCAAATACAATCAGTCGCAAAATTGCTACTGATTTACGACTGATCTATGCGGTCACTATTCAGTCGCTAATCAGTCGCAAAAATTTACGACTGATTAGCGACTGAATAGCGACTGAAGGTTGCTACTACTTAGGTCGTCGGTAATCAGTCGTAATTTACGACTGATTAGTGACTGAATAGCGACTGAAGGTTGCTACTACTTAGGTCGTCGGTGATCAGTCGTAAAATATAACGACTGCGTTGCAAATGATTACCTACTATTTTTGCTACTTATTTACGACTGAAATGAGCATCTGTTTTGTATTTTTTAGCATTTTTTACGACTGTTTACCGACTGATTTTTTAATTTTTTTGTTACTAAGTTTCTACTAAAAAACTACAACTAGATTATCAATTTCATAATTTGTTTATCAACTAATTGGGTTGTTGATTATAATTAAAACTTGAAACTCTAAACATAAGTGAAGCAAACAATCGGATAAGACCAAAATCATACACCAAACTACAAATTCATACAACAAAATAACATAACTTTCATGTTCTAAACCAAAATGGAAAGACAACTCCACCTGAGGAGTTCTTTCCATTTCCAAAAGATAACATAAGTTTAAAGTTTCAAGTGAGCTAAAGAAAGGAGAAAGAAGTTAGCTAAATCAGTGGAGAGGAAGAGGATGGAACATCAACATCAGTTTCTTGGGCAAGGAATGCGAGGAATCGGTTGTCGGTTTTCAAGAACTTGTTCACAATCGCAAGCTCGGCGGTCTGGGTCTTTTGAGCAGCTGCAAGTCGAGCATTCTCTGCTTCTTGCTGGGCGATATGAGCAGCTTGTTCCTCCAATTTCCTTTGAGCCGCTTCAAGCTGTTGTTGTATCTGCTGGAATGAAGCAGAGGTTTCCAGGTGTTTTCCCTTTCCCTTAAGCTGATTCTTGAGGCTTCCAATGCCAAACAGGTCTCCTCTATCGTTTGTGAACGTAGACTACCAAAATAAAAGAAAGAAAATTAATACCAAACACTATATCATCAATCAAAATCCAAAACATAACAAATTAGTTAAGGAAGCACTTAACCTGAATAAAAAGCTCGTTATCCTCTTCAATGGATAGCTCTGGATGTCAGACTCGAGGGCAGACAATTTCTCTTGCTTTTTCTGCATATAGAGCTCAGCAACTTGCTCCGCTTTTTTATCTGCAAAGGTTCCATCTTTCTTCGTATTAAACCTCACCGAGACTCACTGGTCTGCCTAATTCACCAACCTGAGATGGAAAAATGATAACCAGTAAACTCAAGGTTCAAAAGGCAAAATAAGAACACCAAAAACAATGTTAGATAACACACAAACCATCCCCCAAACTTAAATTACACAGTCCCTTGTATAATAGAATCTTAAGGAAGAGTTAAACAATGCATGAAAGAAGGAAAGAAGATATAATTCTAAATGCTATGTACAAAGTTTGGAGTGTTACCTTGGAAAATGATGGAGGGGACGAGTGAGATGAATGGACGCCATATTCCATCACCTCATCCTAAGCACTTTAGTCCATAATTCTATGCCTATAAGGCCATCGAAAACCTACTTGCACTAAGAAAACCCATCAAAAGGAACTACTAACGAAAGAAAAGCATAAAAGCAAATATGTACAAGGATAAGCTTGGGGTGTCTCCCAAGAGCACTTTGTTTAACGTCACTAAGTTCGATGTTTGTTACCATTTTAGGCGGGTAATGGAGGAGTGCAAGCACTCCTTGGCGGTTCCTTAAGCTCGAGTTTGAGAACTTTACCCATTAAGACTTGAAGACCGGCGTGATTTGGCTCCCTAACCGCCGGTGTGAGGGTTGCTATGGCCTTGGCAAAAGGTTTGGGACGCCATCTACATTTGACCTTGTACTCAATCATCAGTTCTTCATGTTTCCATGGGATGAGACTCACGATCGAATGTTGGTCTAGCAAGGGTCCAATCCCCTTGAGCATGCTCGGTTTCCTCTCCTCGGACCTAGGCTTTGTCCTCTTCTTATCAACCTTAGCACTTTCACCCTCACTCTCCGTTGTGGTGTTAAAGAGGGAATTCAAGTCTCTTCCATCTAGAGCAAGGGCTTCTTCAATCATTCCTTGACTCACCGTCTCACAAATGCCCACATACTCAACCTTCCGGGCTTGGGCTTCATCGTCCCCCCAAATAATAGTCCCACAAATAGCGGTGGGAGAATGCATCATTGTGTAGAACTTCTTGTCATCCACGTTCTTAAGAACAACCCTCTTGTTTACGAAGTCCAAAGCTTGCACCGGTTGTGTTGAGGAATGGAGTCCCGAGGAGTAGAGGGAGCTTTATGTTTGGTGCCATCTCCATTACAACGACGTCCGTTGGTACAAGACTCTTTCCAATTACGAGAGGAAAGTCTTCAACCAAGCCAAGAGGTTTCTTCGTAGAATAGTCTCCAAATGTTATGGTGGAAGGGTAATCGTTCAACTTATCTATCCCAAGACTTTTAGCCATCTCCAAAGTCATAACATTCACGGTTGAGCCTGATCACACAACTCATCATCAACTTCCAAGAGTCCAAGTGTGCAATATATTGAGAATTTCCCGGGGTTTCCAAGCTTTTGGAGAGTCTTAGACTCGATCCTTGTTGTGATTGAAGGCACTTTCTCTTGTGCCTTATTGAGGAAATGACTGGGAAATGGAAGTGGAGGCTCATGTGGGGGAGGTGGAGTGCGAATGGGCTCTCTTTTTGACCCAACAAGTATCTCTACGTTTTTCACTATAGCCACGTCCTTGATGGACTCCTCAACCTTTTTATTCATTTCTTCAACCAACACCATATCGTTCTCATGCCCAATGGTCACCTCCCCACCTTGTTGCTCAATGTCCTCAATGAACTCCTCAATAATGTGATCTTGTTATTTAAGAGTGGAAAAGGTGTTGCAGGACTCTTTAGAGGTTAGTATGGCCTTTCCATTTGAAGAGCCTTGAGGATGATGTGAAGAAGGGGCGAAATTCCTTTGCTCCATTAGTTGCACCTTTGAGCTCAAACTTGCTATTAAGATCATTTTAAGAGCAAATGACCTTGTTAGTGGTCTCCGTTTGGCCATTGATTAGTTGTTGGAACATGGAGGCCAAGTCAAGCTCTTGCGGTTTAGACGTAGGTGCTTGACCTTGGGGTAAAAACCCTTGTTGTTGACCTTGAAAACCGGGTGGGGCTTTTGGTTGGAATCCACACTATGGTTGCCTTGGAATTGGTTCCTTGGGACATACCCTTGTTGGTTGGAGTTAGAAGGTTGACCTTGAGATTGGAATTGTTGTTGTGGAACTCCTTGAGCTTGAGTAGATTGTTGAGTGTAGAGTTGGTCTTGTGGATTCCTATAGGTTTGGTTGAACCATTGTCTTTGGAAGTTACCTTGGTTCCCCACGTAGTTAACTTCCTCTTGTGTTTCCATGGCTTCATCTTGATAACAAGCTTGATTGTTCTCGTAGTCACCAATGAAATGGACCGCCTTTTAAGACTCTTTTGAAACCACAAGAAGCTTATCTATCATGGCGGCTTGTTTATCCAACTTCTCATTCAAGGCTTTCATGTCCTTGGCTCTCTTGTTCTCATCAAAGTCACTCTTGGTCCTTGTGGCACGGTCATAATCGTCGCCATAGGTGCCATCACTTTTAGCCAAGTTTTCTACCAACTCCATTGCATCCTCCACGTCCTTAGCTAGGAAATTACCATTCGATGCCGTATCAAGTAGCATTCGAATCTTAGGTAAAGAGCCTCGGTAGAGAGTACTAAGAAGTGAGGCGTTGGAGAAGCCATGATGTGGGCATTGAGAAGTGTATCCTCTAAATCTCTCTCAAGCCTCGTTGAAAGACTCAATGGACCATTGTGTGAAGCTTGAAATCTCATTGCAAAGTTTGGCGGTTCTAGCCGGTGAGAAGAATTTGGCTAGAAAGGCCCTTTTGCAATCATCCCATGAAGTAATAGAACCTTGAGACAAGCTTTTCTCCCATTGGTGAGCTTTGTCACCCAAAGAGAACGGGAAGAGACGAAGCTTGAAACCATATTCGAATACTCCATTGATCTTGGTGAGATAACATATCCGGTCAAATTGGTCAATGTGACCTAGAGGATCCTCCATTGACAACCCATAGAACTTGTTCGATTGAACCATGTTGATTAGCCTGGGTTTGACCTCAAAGTTGTTGTTTTCAACCGGAGGTGGTTGAATCCCTTGACGATTTTGGTATGCATTTGCCGCGTCACCTTCTCCAACAACATGCCTAGCTCTAGGCAGATGGTTAGGACGGTGGTGGTTTCCATTGCCACCACCTCCTTGATTGTTCCCGTGTCCATCCCCATTCCCACCGTTCCTTTGGTGGGGAATGGGTTCATTGATGTTCCCAAGTGGAACATTCTCAAAGTGCTCCATGTCGTTACCAACCTCTTCTTGAACTATCACACGGTTCCGTTTTGCTCTTGAACTCTCTCAAGTTGATCAATATCGTCCCTTGGTTGTATGAGATTGGTATTGCCACGGGAACGGGTATGCATACACCTATAGAGAGCAAAACAATGGGAAGTGAAGAAGATTAGTAACTTAGTAGAAAATAATACTTAAGCTCACTAAGAACCTAAATCTCAATGTTAAAACAAATCCCAATATGGCAACGACGCCAAATTGATACAGGACTTTTTAGTCTCTAAGGAGGTATCAATATCCCCAATACGATGTAGTAAGGAGGTTATCAATCCATAATTGGGATTTATCCTATTCACTAAGAATGCAAGGTGCTTATAGTAAGTTAAGCTAAACAAGTGTGGTTTGTTGTTAATTATCAATTCGAAACAAGTGAATAGCAAGGCAAAAAAGATGTAATTCAAATAACAAAAGCGAATCCTAAGATGAGGTTATTGATGTAAGGTGATCCAAATCCAATTAGTGGTGTTCATTCACTCAAAGAAGCTAATTCCTAGGCATAAGATCCTTAATCTTGACTAATTCTCTTCCAAGCCACTAATCACTATGGTAATCACTTAATTCATTAACAAACTTTTATTTGTGAATTATTGATTAGCAAGCATTAAGAATACAAATAAGATCAACCAAAAATACACCCTAGACAACTATCATCATAGGCTAGGAGCATAAATCTCTTGTCTAGTTCATCAAGGCATTTCATCAAACACTTGGTGTGCATGAAATGCCTTATGATCTAGATCCACTCTTTCAAGCTAGATCTAGCATTAGAGACACTAGACAAGAAGGAATATAAGATTATCTAAACCTAAACACCACTAATCAGACATTATACCACCCTAATCTACCTCATCTCAAGATCCTAAAAAGACTCCTCAAGATCCATCAAGAACACCTCAAAATCGATATGGATAGGAGATGAATTCATTGATGGGTGATGGATAATAAAGATGAAAAGAAGATAGGTGGAAGAGATTCAATGAGATAAACGCCTAAATGCATAAACTTCAAAGATCTCTCTTACAAAAGCCAAGTTCTCTCTCAAAGGGGAAAGGGGTTTTGACTAACAAAAAGCATCATAACAAAATTAGGTTTAGATGGGTATTTATATGAAAAGTGGGCGACATGATTAACATCCAGGAAACTGGTCGATACAACTGGTCGATGCTAAGGGCCTGGTCTTCCATCTGGCTGTTGCATCGACATGTGGTCGCGATGTAAACGTCCTGAAGCTGAGCATCGAGGTAACTGGTAGATGCTAAGGGTCTGGTCTTCCATCTGGCTGTTGCATCGACCTTTGGTCACGATGTAAACGTCTTGAATATGAGCATCGAGGTAAATGGTCAATGCAACTGGTCGATGCTAAGGGCCTGGTCTTCCATCTGGCTGTCGCATCGACCCGTGGTCGCGATGTAGATGTCCTAAGGCGACTTCAGTAAAACCGCGATAGCTCTCGAATCGCCTGATTCAACTTCCCTTGGACAGCTAACTCACCGCTCTACAACATTCATGAAGGTCTCCAAGGCTGATTCAGATCTGAGGGCTGTCGTCCATACACATCTTTCCGGCGTCTCGGATGGACTTCGCATTCCTCTTAGGTCCAACTCTCCAAATATGTCTAACCGCCTCCAATTACCTAGAAAATACTCCAAACCATGCAAGAATACACTAAACCTAATGCAAATATCTTAATCTCTAATTGAGACCTTAATGCAATACAAGACCATGACCATGCATGCGAATTACACAAAACTCTAAATGAAATGCATGTTAAAACATGCAATATATGAGTATATCATATACAAACATTTGGAGACTACAATCGCATCACTCAATCGTAGAATGTACAAACTTATAATCTACGCTATACTCTCGGACTTACGCTTTTAGTAGAAGAAAAACACGAGAGGGATTGAAGGATTTTTTGAGCTTTTGTTCTACGTGAGAAGTATCCAAATGAGAAGGTCGAAGGCTCGTTTTTAAAGCTACGTGACGACCGCAAATGAGGGAGAACGTGCGCACGATCTGCGCGAGGAGAACAATCGTTGGGCGAGATACTCGGAGGCGATCTTTGACTCATTTAAATCGCGTTTCTTTGACTCATTCAAGTCGCGTTTCTCTTCGAGTTTAAACTAAAGATCGTTTTGTTTTGGGCCAAAAACTGTTAACCAAAACGCGGCCCAAAAAGAACATCTTGTAGTGGCCCTGGGGCCACAAGACCCGTGCCCGAGCCTTGTCCGGTCCGGCGGCGGCGGCGGGGCGCGCGTGGTCTCTCTTTGTTCTCCTTCACACACCATGGGTCTAAGCTTTTGAACTTAGACTAATGTTCATTCTCATTTATAGAAGAGATATTCCCCATTGCTTCCCGATGTGAGATTTTTGCAAATTCATTTACTTATTCACATTTAACAAATTTTAATAAGCTTTTGGGCTTTAATAAATTTGGTCCAACAATTCCCCACATGAATAAAAATGACTCTAAAGATACGAAGACTAGACTGACTTGATAGACTAGACTAACTAGAAAGACAGACTTTCGACAGTATAAGCGAAAAATCATTGTGTTTGAGATGGTAGCGTGTTTCAGCCTTGAACCACTCATTGTTAATATATGTCGGGTTTAATTTGCCAGAAGGTGAACATGATGTCTTGAACCACCCGGATCATTATGTAAACTGAGACAACATGTACAACCTAGTTTCATTTTTGCGTAGAGCTAAGTTCTCTATGGTGTTCATTTTGGCCTTGAACTTGCTTGGTTGAACATGAGTGAACTTGGAGAATATAACATGTCATTCATCCTCCTAGAAACAACCCCATTTCTGATATAAGACTCGGAGTCACACCGATCTTATGATTCACCAAGGTTGTCAAAGACAACAAGCTGGTCGCGGAAATGGATGTGATGGTGGGATGGATGGTGATATGTGATTGACTCACACAATCTGATGATGATAGACTCTCTCTATCAAGTGACCAAACCAACTAATTGAATCACACAACTAGTTAATTCGATATTCTAGTGAATATGTGAATCGCACACAATATTCAAAAGAAAAGAACTCTCGCAAAGAACACTTTGACAAGAAATGAAAATGCTTTATTAATTTTAGATTGAATGGTGATCTACAAATGAAGGCTAAGCTGAGCTTTGAGCTCACCTCTGGTGGGGCAGCTGGTTCGATGTCCTCATCAATTTCACACTCACTAGGGTAGTTGCAAGTAGTCTTTTTCTTAAGAAGTATCTTTAATACTCTACTGATATATTAAAGCTATGGTCTCATCATTAAAAGCTATGCTTATCCTTTTATACATACTGTAAGTAAATGTATCTTTCAAACTAGGTAAAGACGAAAAGTGTTTCAGTGCAATTATTAGATGTTGTTTGATTTAGTTGTCCCTTTCAACCTTACATCTTGGGATCTCCAATCACGTAGGTGGGGTTTCAATCAAACATCAACTTTAAGTTATAGGCTTTAAACCCATTCCCTTTGATGATTTTTCAACTTGATCACGTGCTAAACCTTTAATAAATGGATCCGCTAGGTTCTCAGTCGATTTGACATAATATGTGGTGATTACGCCAGTTGTGATCAAACTTCTAATGGTTTTATGTCGTCTTCTTATAAGACGTGATTTACTATTATAGAGATTATTCAGTGCCCGAGCTATATCCGATTGGCTATCACAGTGTATACGTATTGCCGTGACTGGTTTCTCCCACATTGAAATATCTTCCAGGAAATTTCGAAGCCATTCAGCTTCTTCTGCAGTTGTGTCTAAAGCAATGAATTCCGACTCCATGGTTGATCGTGCCCGTAGAGTTTGTTTGGAAGATTTCCATGATATTGCTTCACCTCCAAGGGTAAAGACATATCCACTTGTGTATTTTGACTTTTTGGAATCAGATATTTAGTTTGCGTCACTGTATCCTTCCAAAAATACGGGTTCTTTCCCATAGTGAAGCCCATAACATTTAGTGTATCGTACGTAGTTTAATACTTTAGTTATGACTTTCAAGTATTTGTGACATGGATTACTTGTGTAGCGACTTAGTACGTTTACCGCATGTGCTAGATCGGGTCTAGTACAGTTGGTTAAGTACATAAGAATACCAATTACCCATGCATACTCTACATGTGACACAACTTCACCTGAATTTTTAGTCAAGTGAAGTCAACTGGAGTTTTTGCAGTCCCATTTGAATAGTTTTCAAACCGTTCAAGTATCTTTTTAGCATAGTGAGATTGAGACAAAATGATTCCGTCGGAAGTTCTTCTGATTTTAATCCCGAGAATGACATCTGCTAGACCCATATCTTTCATCTCAAACTTTCAACTAAGCATTTTCTTAGTTTGTTGGATAATGTCCTTATTGCTACCAATAATTAGCATGTCATCTACGTACAAGCATAGTAATATATACCCACTAGGAGTAGTCTTTATGTAGATGCATTTATCACATTCGTTGATGCTAAAGCCATTTGACATCATTTTGTTGTCAATTTTTTCATACCATTGTTTTGGAGCTTGTTTAAGTCCGTATAATGATTTCACAAGTCTACAGACTTTGTGTTCTTGTCCCGGGACTACAAATCCTTCTGGTTGTTTCATATATATCTCCTCTTCTAGTTCACCGTTTAGAAAAGCAGTTTTAACATTCATTTGATGGATTTCCAAATTTCTTAAGGCTGTAATCCCAATAAGCATTTGAATTGAAGTTATTCTCGTTACTGGAGAATATGTCTCAAAGAAATTCAAAACTTCTTTTTGTCAGAATCCTTGCACCACAAGACTGGCCTTGTACTTATCAATTGAGCCACCATGCTTCAATTTTGTTTTGAAGATCCAGTTACACCCTAGTGCTTTAAACACTTTAGGTAGATCAGTTATTTCATATGTATGATTTTGCTGAATGGAGTCGAACTCACTGTTGACATCTTTCTTCCAAAAAGGTGCATCAGGTGTAGTCATAGCTTCAGTAATTGGTTCGTTCTCTGTGAGAAAAACCATCATGAAGTCAGGACCGAAAGATTTTTCTTCACGAGCTGTTTTGCTTCGTCTAGGTTCATTTTCTTCGTCTGCTTCAGTTATTGAAACACCAGAAATGCTAGGGTAGCCCAGATTCCTGCAACATTGTATTCATCATTTCTTTTAGCGTTCGGTTTTTTCGTTCTGCAACTCCGTTAGATTCTGGTGAGTAGGGAGCAGTGGTCTGATGTATAATGCCTTTTTCTTGACAGAAAACATTAAAAGGTCCACCGTATTCACCTCATCTATCACTTCTAACGATTTTAATAGTTTTTCCGAGTTGATTTTCAACTTTGATCTTATATTCTTTGAATTTTTCCAAGACTTCATCTTTACTACTTAGTAAGTATATGTAGCAGTATTTTGTGCAATCGTCTATGAATGTTACAAAATACTTTTTACCTCCTCTAGTTTGTACGAACTTTAATTCGCACAAATCT
This sequence comes from Eutrema japonicum, assembly GCA_030161315.1. Lineage (NCBI taxonomy): Eukaryota > Viridiplantae > Streptophyta > Magnoliopsida > Brassicales > Brassicaceae > Eutrema > Eutrema japonicum. Next base: position 26,677,411 of record BSQW01000012.1, on the reverse strand, counting down.
GTGTGTATTAGACCTAGAGGTTCGGTGGTTCGTTCGACACGAGGTGATGAAGTTTTAGTGAGTTTTGCTTGTACGCATGTCTCACATTTATTTTTACTTATTTTGCATTTCGGGATTATATTTAAATTAATCAATCTTTGGATAGATTTATAATTCACATGCCCTAACCGTTCATGCCAAATATCAAAAGACTCAACCAAGTAAGAAGATGCATTCTTATTAATTGAACTAGAAGAGGTTATATCATTTTTGAGAACTGTCATTATACACATTTTTATCATATCCTCCTTAACAAAACCCATCCCAATAAAAAACCCCATTTTTCCTTAAAATCAGCTGGTCAGACTCAAAGTTGATTATGAATCGATGTTTGTTGATCATGGTCCCAGAGATCAGGTTCTTCCTCAAGACTGGCACGTGATTCACGTTGGTCAGAGTGAGTTACTTTCCTGAAGTCATCTTCAACATCACATTGTCAATGCCTTGAATCTTGGATTGGGACACATTCCCCATCAGCATGTGAGCATCGTTCTTGCTCTTTTTGTAGGTGGAAAACTGGTATCTGTCAATGCATATGTGAGTGATTGCACCAGTGTCATACCAGCCATGTTTCCATATGTGACCACCGCACACATATCAACTTCAGTCAGGTTGGCTTGAGCTTTGGAATCTCTCAGCTTGCTGCGACATTCTGCAACCTTGTGCCCTTTTTGTTGTAGTAGTTCCTTCTTGAAGGAAGTGGATGATGAAGGAGCAAACTTGTTGTGTCCAACTTTCTTGGGAATAAATTTCCCATTGGCTTTGCCTTTACCTTTGTTCCTGTACTCAGCCACGTTAGCATTGTGTGAGTGGAATGGCTCAAGTTTGGCAGGCGGCACAGATTTTCCATCGCGCTTCAAGGACTTATTATGCAGCCTGGATATCAGATTTGCCAAGGTCAAAGACTTTTGCTTGTGATCCAGATAGTTTTTGAAGTCTACCCAGCCAGGGGGAAGCTTGTCGACGAAGTAATTCACTGTGTATGTTTCACAGATCTTCATTCCTTCCTCTGCTATCTCTTGACAGATCATTTGAAGTTCAAGCACTTGTTCCATGATGGGCCTTGAGTCCACCATCACGTATCTCTGAAATTTTGCCGTATCGTATCTCCCAAAAGATTCATTAAAAAATTTGTACTTCTTTTCCAATGCATCCTAGAGAGCTTTATAAAATTTGACCTCACTGTAAACGTTATTGATATTCCCATATTTTGTCTCTTCTATGCATTCATTTAGCTTAGGTTTTATCTCATGCGCATATAGTTTCATTGCATTTCTTATTTGTTTTGTCTCATTTAGAGTTTAGAGATTTCATACTAAGTCCTAGAGAGTCTTGCATGTTTTGAAGTAATAGATCCTTGAGGCAAGGTCTTTTCCCAATTGTGAGCCTTGTCACCTAAAGAGAACAGGAAGAGACGAAGCTTGAAACCGTCTTCGGAGACCCCAATGATCTTAGTGAGACCACATATCCGGTCAAATTAGTCAATGTGATCTAGAGGATCCTCCATTGACAACCCATGGAACTTGTTAGCTTGAACCATGTTGATTAGCCCGGGTTTGACCTCAAAGTTTTTGTTTTCCACCGGTGGAGCTTGAATGCCTTGCCGGTTTTGGTGAGAATTAGCGGCATCACCCTCTCCAACAACGTGTCTAGCTCTTAGTGGATGGTTGGGACGTTTTGGTAGGTGATGGTTTCCATTGCCACCACCTCCTTGGTTGTTGACGTGTCCATCCTCATTTCCACCGTTCCTTTGGTGGGGAATGGGTTCATTGATGTTCCCAAGTGGAACATTCTCAAAGTGCTCCATGTCGTTACCAACCTCTTCTTAAACTCTCACACGGTTCCTTCTTGCTCTTGAACCTCTCTCAAGTTGATCAATGTCGTCCCTCGGTTCTACTAGGTTAGTATTGCCACGGGAACGGGTATGCATGCACCTATAGAGAGAAAGAACATTAGGAAGCAAAGAAGATAAGCAAATTGGTAGCAAATAATACCTAAGCTCACTAAGAACCTAAATCTCAATGTTAAAACAAATCCCAATATGGCAATGGCGCCAAATTGATAAAAGACTTTTTTAGTCTCTAGGAGGTATCAATAACTCCAATACGTGTAGCATAAGAGGTTATCAATCCATAAAGGGATTTATCCTAATCACTAAGAATCCAAGGAACAATTGTAAGTTAAGCTAAACAAGTGGTTTGTTGTTAAGTATCCAATTTATAATTAAGCAAAAGCACTAAGCAAGATTGTAAATCAATAAGCAAAGCGAATCTAGAGATAGGGTTATCGATATAAGAAGTCCCAAGTTCAATTCATGATGTTCATTTACTCAAACAAGCTAATCCCTAGGCATAAGATCTTTAAACTTGACTAATTCTCTTTCAAGCAATTAATCACTATGCTAATCACCTAACCCATTAGCAAATCATCATTTGTGGATCATTGATTAGCAAGCAATAAGTTTAAATCAACAAGATCAACCAAAAATACACCCTAGACAACTATTGTCATAGGCTAGGAATGTAAATATCTTGTTTAATTCATCTAATGCATTTCATCAAACACTTGGTGTGCATGAAATGCCTTATGATCTAAACCTATTTTTTCAAGCTAGATTTAGCCTTAAGAACATTAAACAAGAAAGGATATAAGAAGATCTAGCCCTAAACATCATGAAGCAAGCATACGAACATCATAATCTACCACATCTCAAGATCCTAAAAGACTACTCAAGATCCATCAAGAACACCTCAAAATCGATGTGGATAGAGGATGGTTCCATGGATAGATGTTTGAATAATCAAGATAGAAAGAAGATTGATGGAAATAAATACTAAATTGCATAAATCAAAAGATCCTTCTTACAAATCTCAAACTCTCTTAAAGGTAAGGGTTTTGAGCGTAAAACAAAAATTAGGTTTTTTGAGTTTTTAAATAGATGAGGATTTGATCGGGTCAACCCGGAACAAACCGGGTATTGACCCGGTCGAAATGGGTCAAATCTGGTCTTGTGTAGAACCTTCGCTAAAACCGTGATATCTCCTGGGATACATGTCCGAATGGTCTCAAACCACCTCCTGTAGACAGCTAATACACATGGCTACAACTTTTGGGAAGGCCACCGAGGCTAAATCCGATTGGAGACCATTCGTCCAGCCAGATCTTTCAGGCATGTCGGGTGGCTTCGTTCAGACGGACATACTCTCAGTAAAGTGGCCTTATATAACGAACCACGTATTCAAATGACCCAAAACAACTTCATGTACTCAGCTAACGTACTTAGATACATCTTTCATGAAGACATCAGATTAAACTGGGCACGGGAAGGTCTTCATTTGGCCTGATCTTTTAGTCCCTTAGGCTGCATCCCCCGGTGGGAAGGAACTGGGTCGATGTAAACGCCCTGAAGCTGAGCATCGATGGGTTGGTCGATGTGAAAGGGAACTGGGTCGATGCTAAGGCCCTGATATTGCATCCAGTATCAACATCGACCTGTGGGAAGAGCTGGGTCGATGCTAAGGAGTTTTTAGGGAGACAAGAGAAAGCTCCTCGGCTAGGCAGAGACGTCTTCAGTAGATCCGCGATAACTCCTCAACCAAATGTCTACATGACCTGAATCCAACTCCTATAGACAGATGACTCACTCCTCTACAACTCATATGAAGACCATTGAGACTGATTCATAACGGAGGGCCTTCGTCCAGCTACATATTTCTGGCGTCTCGGATGGGCTTTGCATTCCTCTTATGCTCCATAACTCCAAACATCATCAATTGTCTCCAAGACACCTAGAAACACTCCAAATGTATGCAAGTCTCACTAAGACCTAATGCAAACACCTATTACTCTAAATGAGACTTAAATGCAAGACTAGACCATGATTATGCATGCGAATTACATAAAACTCTAAATGAAATGCATGCTAAACATGCAATATATGAGTATATCAACTGGTTTTTTTACTCTTCTGTTTGTGCGTTCCACAAGTACTAGCTGAGTGCTCTTGTTTCTTCTGATTTCACGAATAGGCATACACCTGAAAACAAAAGTCAAGAACGTAAGTAACACGGTAATACGATGAGTATCGAACGATACCAATGTGGTGTCGATCGATATCAACAAAAAGAAGACGACAAGTATCGACCAACACTGAGTAGTATCGACCGATACCGACGAGTTTAGACGAAATTCTCAAACTAAAATCTAATGGCGAATTGAGTCCCCGACAACGGCGCCAAATTTGATATGCTCAAATTAATACCCTAAAAGTACTAAAGCAGTAGTTGTAGTAAAGTAGGGGTCGAACACAAAAACTCAAGAAATCCCACAATAGATTATTTAGTATCGAATCAAGCTAAGCAATTCAGTTGAAATAAAAAGCAATAAACAGTAAAAGAGTTGTAAAATCGATGGATGAATATAGGCCCCTGATATTTCTCAGGAGATCAATGAATGCAGGTAACCAATCAGTCAGGATTCATATTTAGTGCGGTTCTTGAACTCAAATCACTAAAGTATAATTAACCAACTCTCGTTGCGAGAATTATCTAAGTCGAAATCCTAGAATTCCAAATCTCTTTGTGAATCCTAAAGTCTAAACCAGCTTTTAATTCAAGTTTTATTTGTTCACAAAACAACTAAACCAAATCTCTTTGCGAATATTTATTTTGCTCACCTTAGGTTATATCATGTAATTAATCGCACTCTCGTGCGTAATCAATTATCCTAAGATCTAAATTCCAGATTCGTCAACCTAGAATTAGCTTTGGGAACAACCTATGGTGAATCCTAACTAATCAATTACCAGCAATCTGAGAAAACCCTATGAGAAAACCCTAAACCTAAAGTGGATCTACTCAGACATGGAAATTGAAACAATAAATATTACTGAATAAATACTCGAATAAATAAGAAAGAGTAACAAGAGGGTTCGAAATCTTCTCTCGGACGAACAGAGTTTCAGACTTGTCTACCTTCCAAAGCTCTCTCAAAATCCAAAGTAAAATAAAGCATAGCCATCAAAGTGGCTGTAAAATCCTATTAAATAACCTAAATCACGTTTTGGGGCTTATTATAAATAATAAAGGCTTCTGGGCAATTTTGCAATTCTTCAACTCTTCATTTAAGTCGCGACTCGTGTCTTGCTGCAGTGAGTATCGACCGATACTAATCAGTATCAATCGACACTGAGGCTTCGAATCGGGTACTCAGTTACACGAACTTCAGCGTTGATCCAAAATGCTCCAGAAAGCTCCAATATTTTCAATTATGCTCCAAACGTGCTAAAACCTGTAAAAGACTCTAAACCAATACAAAATAGTAGAAATACTTATATCATGACTTAAAAGAGGTAAAAACCATGATATATCATGAAACCCTTAAACCCAACCAAAAATATACTCAGACGTGATTAAGAAAGACATAACATATAAAAACTGCATGATATAAATCAAAGTAGAAGACCAAAGAGTTTAGAAATCTCTTCTATGAAGTACAAAGAGGATGAGATATTTTCCCAAAGTAAAAAATCTAAAACTCTAAGAAAAATGTGGCAATCGTGTTTGTGACTTGTCTATGATTCTGTACAAAGATTGTGTCGAAAACCCAAATAAAAATAAGTATATATACGTCTTGGTGTCTTCAAAGTCGGTTTACGGTTTTTCCTTTTAGGAAAAGAAAAGTTTGAGCCTTGTTTGGGTCAAGAAGCTTCCCCATTGTTGCTGGCTGTGGTCGTTGTGATAAGAAGTGATATGTCCATGGAGAATCATCAAAAGTGGTCATGGTGCATTTGTCTTTGCTTGATATTCATTTTCCACTTGTTTCTTTCGCGAGTCTGCTTGACATATCTTCACTAAAATTTGCGTAACTCTTGATGACACAATTTGATTGACTTCAAAACACTTATGGAAGAAAGATAATTCTTTTGGCTTTCATAGATCAAAACTTCAGCTTGATCTAAATGTTGGAAGTTCTTTATCTGATGCTTACAAACTTTAAAACCTGAAAAGATTATTGACACCTCAAATACTCTAAAATCACCTAAAGTACTATAAAAATTACAAAAAACTTATAAAATACTTTAAAATCAGGGTTAAGAGGATGTAAAAACGGATTACATCAACTTTCCCAAACAAGACATCAATCCAAACATTGAAAATAGGCTTGAAAATAACGGAAAATGGTTTTTTGTTTTTTGTGTGAAACACAACGAAAAAATGTTTATCCTATAGAAATATGCCTAAGATCACAACATGTAGACCACATTAAACATACATTCGTTAGAAACACTCTCATTGTACTTTACATTAATTGGCAAGCTTGATCCATTTAATTCCAAGCCTCCAAAAATTTCGAGTTCAAGTAAGTTAATTCTCTAAATTCATTTAAGATTGACATCGGTTTCTCATCAAAATTATATTTTAGGGTAGAGGACGCTAGAAATATGAAAAGGATAATTTAGTGGTAAGATTAAAAGTATTGAGGGTTACCATTCGCTGCAGAGGATGAAATATATTATGCAAAACAACAAGAGAGAATATACCTCTTGATAGTCACAGTTTCCAACAACTTCTCTTTTCGCGCCTTTCTTCTTATATGTTTTGTAAATTACACTGACTCTCGAACTTGATATGTGGCATTCCTTAGGGATTCATCTATGATAATAGATTATTTTTATAAAGCACCGGTCATTTCCTATTAGTTTTCATTTTTTTAAAAAGAGGAAGCAAATGTTTTTTGAAAACAAGTCTCATAGGCTACACAATTTTACCCTTAAGGTGTGAATTACCAAGGTAAAACTAGACTCTTGATCTGAATCATCGTACCCACCATGTCTTCGCGATCTTTGTATCTTCAGTGGTTGGAGAATTGCATCGATCCTTTTCGCTCCAACGTTTTGCACATATATGCATATCCAACGACAAAACAAAAATGCATGAGGTCTAAAAAGAGGTAGGGTTTATAGTGGGATACCAAATAAACATTAGTTGGCCATTCAGGATCAACAGAGAGTGGTAAATAGAATAAGAACTGAAGAATTCCTAAATGTGTTATTCATTTCCCTGATTTAACACCTTTGCTGAGAAAAATTAAATCAGATTATTAGTCTAATAAAATAGAGTTATTTTTTGATCCAACAAAATCTTTGCAGGTTGAAATTAATTTCCCGGGGGTAGGCCAGCTACAAATTTCTAGCTTGGATGTCTCAAACAATTTATGTAATAATATTCACTAGGTAGATAGCCAAAACATAAGTTCCTAAAAAGCTTCTAAATCCCACTGGTTTTGACTCAGTAAAATGACTCGATATCAAAAAAATAATAGTCAAAGAAAATATTAAAAGCTAAAAGAATATTACTTAAGGATGAACATCTTCTCCCAAACTTAAATCACATCGTTCCCCAAGCTAAAATTACAATGTCCCCCAAACTTAAATCACAATCTCCCAGTGTGAAGAAAGTAAGAGAAAAGGATGAGATAACTTTGATAAAAAGGTGGATAAAAAGATGAGATAAATTTGATAAAAAGGTGGAGATAACTTTATCTCTTAAATTTTTCCTTTGCTCTCACAAAAGAAATATCCTATAAGATGATTCATCCAAATTTTTTTGAATGATGTACATGGAGGAAGGGCTTGTGCGGTTTTGTTGAATTCTGCAAGCTTCTCTAGGCTGATGGAGTTCTTCTTCCAATTGTGCATGGCTGGTCGAGGTATATGACGAGGGTATGATGTGAATGAACTTCTACTTCCTTTCGAATAGACTTCACTTTAATCTTGGTTCTCAATGCTATCTAAGAAATAATCTCTCAATGGTTATGATCTCCATGTCACTACCAAAAAACACCCGGATTTCCGACGGCATTTTTGACGGGTGTGAAACCGTCGGAAATTTCCGACGGAATACCGAGGGAATAACAAGGGCATTCCTCGGAAATTGGTCGGGATTTTTCGACGGATTACCAACCGTCGGAAATCCCTCAAACTATTCCGACGGATTTCCGAGGGAATATCGACGAACCTGTATTCCCTCGGAAATCGGTCGGAATATTCCGAGGGATTTTCGACGGCTGGTAATCCGTCGAAAAATCCTGACCAATTTCCGAGGGAAATTAATCCCTCGGAACGGCCGTCGGAAATCCCTCCGAAAATTCCGACGGATTTCCGAGGGAATATATATATTCTCGCTTCGTAAATACTTGTCCCCTTGTATATACGTTTCTTGCTTTGTTTGTAAACGGTTTGGAATATTTCCGCTGGATTACAACTGTTTTACAACTTTGTAAACATTCCTTGCCTTTTTCACATGTCTTTGTTCCTAGGTTGTTCCATGTTTAATTCGTTTGTTTGTCTTTGGTATTTTGAAGATTCTTGTATATAGTTCCAGAGAACAAACAAACATTTCTCTATAAATACTCCTCCCCTCATTCACAACATTCACAACAACAAAAAAACAAAATTCCACAATGTCTTATTTTCGATCGTGGATGGACAAACCTCTGCGTGATCCCGCGACGGGGAAATTGACGGATGAGTTCGCACAAGGTGTGGAGGAGTTCATGAACTTTGCGTCAAACAATAGCATGACATCGGAATACGGTGAAATGTATTGTCCTTGTACTAAATGTCGGATTCATAGATTAGTCTCAGTTAGGGATGTGAGGAAGCACTTATATAGGAATGAATTTATGCCTGGTTACAAGATTTGGTATACCCACGGAGAAACCGATTCAATGGTGCAATACTATGGTAGCACATCAGATAGGTTTGGTAGTACTTCGGGTACTAGGTTAGAGGAACCAACACAGGAAGTAGATGTAAATGCAGGTTACACACAGATGGTGAATGGTGCGTTTCATGAAAACATAGCATCGTATCATCATGTTGAGGATGGTAACATGATAGAGGAACCAAATTCAAAAGCGCGGAAGTTTTTTTGATATGCTAGATGCGTCAAAGCAGCCATTATACAGAGGATGTAGAGATGTAATATCGCCCCTTTCAACTGCAAGCAGGTTGATGACTGTAAAGACGGATTTTAACATGGCTGAAGATTGTGTTGATGCGATAGCTGATTTTGTGAGAGATGTCTTACCTTAAGATAATATTTCACCGGTTTCATACTACAAGATTCAGAAGTTTGTAGCTGGTCTTGGATTACCTTATCAGATGATAGATGTGTGCATCGACAACTGTATGATCTATTGGAGAAAGGATGAAAACCGGTTGAAGTGTCATTTTTTTCACAAACCTCGCTATCAGGATACAGGAGGCATAGTACCTGTTCCACATAAACGGATGTGGTATCTTCCCCGAGCTGATAGGTTGAAGAGGCTATATCAATATCAGCGCACGGCAGGGCCTATGAGATGGCATGCAGAACATAACTCAGCTGGAGAGATAGCGCATCCTTCAGATGCAGAAGCATGGAACCATTTTCAAGAGGTTTATCCTAGTTTTGCGTGTGAGCCAAGGAACGTATACCTCGGGTTATCTACGGATGGATTCAACCCTTTTGGAAAGCATGGGAGGAAATATTCGTTGTGGCCAGTAATCGTCACACCGTACAATTTACCGCCATCTATGTGCATGAAACGAGAGTTTTTGTTCCACACGATCCTCGTCCCAGGTCCAGAGCATCCTAAGAGATCGCTTGATATTTTCTTACAGCCATTAATTTATGAGTTGAAAATGTTGTGGAAAGATGGTGTTGAAGCGTTCGATGTTTCCCTGCAACAGAATTTTATGATGCGTGCGGTACTTATGTGGACCATAAGTGATTTCTCAGCATACGGTATGCTATCTGGATGGTCGACGCATGGAAGATTGGCGTGTCCGTATTGTCAAGATAACACTGATGCGTTCCAATTGAAGAACGGACGTAAGACTTCTTGGTTTGATTGTCATCAAAAATTTCTACCGCATGATCATCCATATCGTCGAAGCACAACATTTTTTAGAAAGAACAAAAAAGTTTTCGATAGTCCACCTCCTGAGGTAGATGGGAATTATATTATGAATCAGTTCAGAGATTTTGGTGCCGAGAAGGCAGTTTCATGCGGGGGGTAATGGGCATTATCCCGTTGACGGTTGTGGTGAGTACCACAATTGTCACAAGAAGAGTATTTTCTGGGATTTGCCATATTGGAAAAACCATTTGATGCGCCATAATCTAGATGTGATGCACATTGAAAAGAACTTTTTCGACAACATCATGAACACTGTTCTAAATGTGCAAGGAAAGACGAAAGATAATTTGAAGGCCAGATTGGACTTGCCAGATATTTGTTCCCGTAAGGAGTTGAATGTAATGGCGAATGGGAAATCACATCCCCCTGTTTTCCGGTTGGATGCATCTTCAAAGGAGGAGTTCTTCGATTCAATTAAGCACGGTGTGAAATTCCTAGAAGGATATGCATCTAACCTTCGTAATTGCGTCGATAGTTCAGAAGGGAAGTTTTTTGGGATGAAGAGTCATGATTGTCATGTTGTCATGCAGCGCCTCCTTCCATTTGCATTTGCATTGCAGGTATATACATACATTAATTTACACTATTACGTATGTATGTTGGTGATTGTATATTTGTGATTATTATAAGGAAGTTATTTAATGTGTACTATATATATATGCAGAGATCGGTGCTTTCTTCCGGGATCTATGCACGAGATCACTTACATCAGCCGGAATCCGAAATCTAGGGGAAAACATCCCGGTTCTCCCCTTTGCAACCTCGAGAAAATATTTCGTCCTGCCTTTTTTGATGTTATGGAACATCTTCCTATTCATCTCCCTCGAGAAGCATCACTTGGTGGGCCTGTTCAATACCGATGGATGTACCCTTTTGAGCAGTATATGTTCCACCTAAAGAAGAAGGTGAAAAATCTTTCTAGAGTCGAGGGTTCTATTGTCGCACAGAGCATTAATGAAGAAACTTCCAACCTTGCTAGCTACTACTTTGCACCGCAAGTCCAAACAAAAAGTAGACGTCCCGCACGTCATGAGGGAACATAGTTAGTTATCCTGTCTATGTTCCCGATATATTTACTCAGATTGGACGACTAAGTGGAAAAAGCAAGGATCGGCGACTACTAGAGGATGAGCAAAGGCACTTGCATATGTATATTCTGACAAACTGCGATGAAATTTTAGAATATGAGAGGTACCTAATTAAATGTTATTTTTTATTGGTTAACAAAGTTTACTAATGTTATTATAATTTTCTAATGCATTTGTTCATGCACAGGATGTTCATGACCCAAATACGCGATTGGTATCCAAATTACACAGAGGATGAGCTTGATGTCGTCAAGCAGAATGACTTTGGTGATTGGTTGAAATATCATATAAGTGTTAAATGATGATTTATTATTATATAATTAAATTAAAATAATAATTTTTATATATAAACGTTGTGTCGATTATTGTCCACTTGAAATTTTAACAGGTTCGTCAGATGACTGCTCTCGGGAATGAATTTCCGACCTGGTTAGTTGAGATGATGAAAGGCCCGACGTTTATTGCAAAGTCTTATCCGATGTATTGCACCCGAGGGTATGCTTTTAAGGTTCACCGGGAAGGAAGCTCAAAGACAACTTGTAATTCTGGTATATCAACTCAATCTGGAGAAGTTGTTTACTACGGTGTCCTTCGCGAAATATTGGAGGTCCATAAACGTTTATTTCAAAGTCTTATCCGATGTATTGCACCCGAGGGTATGCTTTTAAGGCTCATCGGGAAGGAAGCTCAAAGACAACTTGTAATTATGGTATATCAACTTGTAATGTTTTCACCATTTTATGAAATAAAAACATATCTTTCTTCCCGGAAATTAAACATAATTAATATACAGTAAAGTGTCCATAAATGTTTTTTCCCCCGGCTAAAACCGTTAATCCTCCCGGCTAAAACCGTTAATCCCCCAAGAAATTTCCGAGGCATTCGAAAATGCCTCGGCTAAAACTGATACTGGTCGTATCCGTAATTCCCCCCGGCTAAAACCGTTAATCCCCTCGGCTAAAACCGTTAATCCCCCTGGTTAAAACCGTTACTCCCCCCGGCTAAAACTGTTATTCCCCCCCGGCTAAACCTGTTACTCCCCCCGGCTAAAACCGTTATTCATTCTCTCGGCTAAAACCGTTAATCCTCCGGCTAAAACCGTTACTCCCCCCGACTAAAATCGTTACTCCCCACGGCTAAAACAGTTACTCCCCCCGGCTAAAACCGTTATTCTCCCGGCTAAAACAGTTACTCCCCCCGGCTAAAACCGTTAATTCCCGGGCAAGTTTTAGCCGACGGTTTAGGATTTACCGGGCAAGTTTTAGCCGACGGTTTAGGATTTTAGCCGAGGAGAATAACGGTTTTAGCCGGGGGGAGTAACGGTTTTAGCCGAGGTAATCTGATTCCCCCGGCTAAAACTTGCCCGTTATCAATTTTAGCCGGGGAATCAGATTTTGTCGGCTAAAACCATAATCCGTCGGATATCCGTTGGAAATTTCCGAGAAATTTCCGACGGATTTCCGACGGATTAGGGTTTAAAACCTCGAATTTGCTAGATTTAGAAACTGTTTGGTCTTGGTAGATGTAGAACAAACAAATATACACTAGTTTATGTGAAATGTTTTTAAAAATCATACGTTTTAAATTATTTAGTTAAAACCCAGAGCAAAAACGTAAATGTCCTTAGATGTTCTATTTATTTTTATGAATGCTTGAACTCGTTCATCTTGGGATTTTTACAAACTCCCAAATAACTTGTTTTGATTGTTTTTTTAAAAGTTTTTCTTATTAGTATATAACACTAATGATTATTAAACACTAAAATTAATGAAATCTTCATAATATAAACCCTAAACCGTCGGAAAACCGTCGGAATTTTCCGAGGGAATCCGACGGATCGTGAAATTTTCCCCGGGAAATTAAACCGTCAAACGAAAAAGAGAAAAATTGAAGCGGTTAATTGAAATGGATTTCCGACGGATTACCGAGGGATGTAGTCCGTCGGAAATCTTTATACATATCTAAAACCATTGATCTTCTCCCTCAATCTCCGCCGATTCTCTTCTTCTTTTTCTTCTTCTCTTCATCTTCTCTCTCACTCTCTGTTCACTCTTCTTCTTCTTCTTCTCTCCTTCTCTTCCGATCGAGTCTTCTTCTTCTTCTTCTCTTCTTCTTCTATTCTTCTTCTTCTCTTCTTCTTCTATTCTTCTTCTTCTCTTATTCTCTTCTTCTTCGGAATTCGGATCTCTTCTTCTTCTCTTTTTCTTCTTCTCTTCTTTCGGCTCTCTCTCTCCTCAAACCCACAAATTATTATGTAAGTTGGTTAAAATTTTATTTTAGATTATGTTGAAATTTTGTGGAATTTGTGGAATTAGATTAGGTTGTTAGATTGTTAATTAGATTAGGTTGTTAGATTAAGTTGTTAGATTACCTTGATTTTTGTGGATTTGTGGTTTTTTTGTTGTGGATTATGTTGAATATGTGTTAATATTTTAGATTAGTTCTTTTTTTATAAGAAAATGTTTATCTTTAATGGTTTTATTTATTTTGTAGACGGAGGAATACGGCGAAGCTCCCGATATTCTACAAGTGATGGTGAGGACGCACACCAACAAGAAGACGGGCCGAATTGACGATGTATCCGTCAGGGAGATGGTCGAAAAGATGACGAAGGTGCAAGAAGAGATTCTCACCCAGAGATCGCAGGATGGCTACACCGGATCCAACGAAATCTCTCGGGCCGAGATGAACAACGTAGTCGTCGAGGTAAGTAAAAAATATAGATTATTATTTCAATTTAGATAATTATTTGTTAATAAAAATTATAATGTTTTTTTATTGTTTTCGTAGGAGGTTCCCGTTAAAAAAGGTCGTCGGCTGGGGTTCGGTAAGCTTGCGACCCAACGTGCATCTTCTTCGGCCGGTTTCTCGATGGATCCAGAACTCATCCGTCAAAACGAAGAGTTCCAGCAAAAGGTCACGGTTTTGGAGGAAGAGCTCTCAACTCAAAAAACGAAGAGCGACAAGATGGACGCGTGGTTCGCATCGAAGTTCGATGATTATCCATCGTTCTGATTTCAATTTTTTTTTTTTTGTAATTTGTCAACTTTCAACTTTTAAAAATTATATTTTTATAATTTAATTATATAATTAATTTTCTATTTACGTTTAAAATTATTTAATTTAATTACTATTTTATTTTAAAATATATATTACAAATTAAATAAATTAATTTATATTTTCGTTTTAATTATTTAATCCGTCGGAAATCCCTTGGAATTTTCCGAGGGATTTCCGACGGATTAAGGATCGATCGATGCTCAGTCCGTCGGAAAATTTTGAGGGATTTCCGACGGATTTTACCCTCGGATTTTACCCTCGGATTTGTCCTCGGAAATCCGTCGGATTATCCCTGACGGATTGTGCCTCGGAAAAGCCGTCGGTAAATTGCTCCATCGGAAATCCGTCAGAAATTTCCGACGGATTTCCGACGGATTTTTTTCCCGACGAAATATAATCGACGGCCAAAATCCGTCGGAAATCCCTCGGAAATGGCCATTTCCGACGGGACTCCGACGGATTTTGGCCGTCGGTTCTAGCCTGTTTTCTTGTAGTGATGCTTCTTCTAAAGAGATGTAGAATGTTTTCTTCACTAATGTAACACCCCGACTCAACCTTCCATTAAAAGGACCAGGGGAGTCGGCAATGCCACCCTCGACTCCGCCTCTTTATCTCCGTAAAGAGAACGTGTCGGACAACGTAAATTAATCAACAACAATCAATCATGAATAATACTCTCATTAAATCCCAAATAACGTCTTATAAAACCCAACTTAAAACATAAACCAACTGAAGCAAATAACTAGTAATTGTCTTTAAATCCAAAGTAACAAAAAGCAAATAAAACCGAAAGAAACTCCCAATTCCCAAAACAGCGCACCACGCTGGAATTACTCATCCAATTCTTCATAGTCAACACCATCATCATAATAATAATCATCACCTACAAGAAGAGAGAGGGATGAGTAATTTGGATTACCCAGTGAGAACTAAACCTAGAACTCATCCTCATACTCACTCGTATTCAACCAGTACATCAAGAATAGGCATAAACAAGCAATCAAGCATCACGCCCTAGAAGCTCCCACACAACTACCAAACAAGAGGTTGTCCAATTCAGAATATATATTCCGGGCATTAGCCCACAAGTTGTGAGTACAAGACTCTAGCCACGAATGACGCCATGGTTCGCTCCCACCCCCTACTGAGCGTTGGGCTGGCATCATGTTCAACTGTCTCCGCCTCGAAGGACGTCTTCCGAACAGAAGCTACCCTCGCCATGTACCATCAAAGAAGTGAGTTTCGGTGTATTTCCAGTTACACCCGCCTAATCCCTCTAACGAGACTCCAACGTCTAATGTAACTGCACCGTTCCTCGACACACAGTTCGTACCACAGGTTCCTCATCACCTGTGACGAATACCTATAGTGCTCTCACACCATCTAGCTACTTTACATCCATTAATCATACGACAGGGTTATCAAACATGTATGCTGGTTCTCCCTCTAATGAATTTCTAATCCATATTCGTTATAAGATGTAGATCAAACAAATCGTGCCCGTACTTCGTAGCACGTAGCATACTTGAGTATACTTAGACTCAATACAGCAGAAAAAGACAAGAGAACATAGATAGAAGCCTAGATCTAATCCTCACCTTAGCCATTGATTGATAACACGATTGCAGATGCTCCTGAGTCTCAAATCGGTTACCCTTCAACCGAGAGCTACGTCCACGTGTCCTTAGGATCTCTGCAAAGTTTCAGGTCGATCCAGATTGATTTTCCTATCCAAACAACTCAACTCGCTAGACTGGTCTAACATGTGCGATGCGCAGAACAGTCTCGGTAAAAATAACATAACTTCCAAACCAAAATGTAGAACACTGAGATATTTCATAGAGACTTGGTTATAAGGGTAACAAACCTCCTTACCAAATATCAGCTTGATCGGATCACTACCGAACCTCCAGATCGGTTTCTCCTCTCACTGGTCGCAGATCCGCACTGCACAAATCAGGCATAGGAAAACATCCATAACTTTCATATCACAACTCCGAATAACAATCATTTTTCGGCGTTGGATAGATTAGAAAGTCAATGAAGTACTCACCAAGTTTCAGATCGTTTGGATATGTTTTGACCGTTCGTTCCTCCTTTCTACCAGAACGGGTCTGATCTGCCTTTCCTTGCCTTCAGGTAACTACGATGGATTCTCCTTCAAGGTGATTCGATGGTGGTTGCTCAGAGGTGACTTAAACAGGGCTTCGCTGCAAGAACGTTCTGCCTCCTCTTTGCCACAAGCTCTCTCTATTTATAGAGGTGAAGGGTTCTAGGGTTAGGGTTTTCTATTATCTTAGTGGGGTTACGGGTTGGGCTTTTAGACTAAAACAATAATTAGGCCTACATTTTGAGATAACCAAAATTAAAACAGACTAGTTTTGGAGACCGAAAATCGGGATGTTACAACTAATATATGGAATTCGATCAGCTTCTATATTCTTATGTGACTCTTGTGTTGCTTGTCTAGCTTTCGAGTAGCGTTGCTAGATACATAAGAAAATGGAGCTGCATCAAGGGGCTCCTCATCGGTTGTGTAAAAAGAATGAAAATAAGATTCTTTAAAAATCAAACATTGTTCCTCGATCTCGGTTAGGTCTTCCACGTTTTTTCTTATCAAAAACTGCAGGTTCCTTAGAATTTTCTGCACTTATCTGGTCTAGTGCAGGCTACATCTTTTCATAGCTATTGTTCCATTTGAGAGTATTCTAGCTGGTGTTCCTGAGCTAGGGCTAGCTGAATGTTGAGCTTAGTAACACGATCAAAGAGGTCAATGGTTTTGTCATTCAATCCCAATGAGATCATAGGACTTGCCTTCCGTATTGAAGCTAGCTAAGATCTCGTAACAACTTCTTGTTCTTCCTATATTCATTATAAATCTGATGCATACTATCTTCAACTTTCCCTAGAAGATTCACAATACTTACCATAGCTAAGTCACCTTAATTAGCTTATTTTCAATCTTGTGAAATTGGTAAAAAGGCTCGAATGGTTCATTTTAGTTGATACGAACCCTATGTCGAAGTAATCACACATGCTGTCCAAATTTTATCATGTGTTGTGGATGTTTTTCACGTTCTGTTAGATATCTTGTTTGTGTCTAGTATGCTCTTTTGCAATCCACTACGATTTCATCTCAATAATCTCTAAATATGTAGTACTTTGTACAATGAATTTCTTGAAATGAGATGAGATGGCTTCGAGTTTTCCACTAAGATCAGTATTGATGTCGTCAATCTTAGTGTTAATCGTCGCTACATTCATCACTTGGTAACCCATAAATTTTTGTGTAATAAGTTCAAGTTTGTTCTCGTACTTATGGGACTACAAGGGGTTCAAATCAGCTTATTCTCGAAGCCTCTAATGAGGCGGACTTAAATAGCTTCGATTCGTATATAATGGATTGGGAGGATAGTAGTGATATATCATGATTTTTACCCCGTTTAAGCCATGATATAAGTCCGTTTTATAGAGTCTCTCTACTATTTCGTAGTGTTTTAGAGTCTTTTACAGGTTTTAGCACTTTTGGAGCATTATTGGAGATATTGGAGTTTTATAGAGCATTCTGGAGCAAAACTGAAGTCTGGTGACTAAGTACCCGATCAAAGCGTCAAGCATCGATCGATACCCCTTGGTATCGATCGATACCCCTTGGTATCGATCGACACCCATCGAGGGGGTTACAAGTCGCGACTTTTAATGAAGTTTGAAGAATTGCAGAACTTTCCCAAAAGACTTTAATATTTACAAGAAGACCCCAATTCGTGTTTTGACTATTTAATTAGGTTTTACAGCCACTTTCATGGCTATGCTTGATATTATTCTGGTTTTGTGAGAGAGCTTTTGAAGGGAGACAAGTCTGAAACTCTGTTCATCCGAGAGAAGATTTCGAACCCTCTTATTACTCTTTCTATTTTATTTGATGATTTATTCAAACATGTTTATTGTTTCAATCTCCATGTCTGAGTAGATCCACTTTAGGTTTAGGGTTTTCTCATAAAGATTTTCTCTGAATGCTAGGTTGATTAGTTGTTAGGATTCGCCATCTGAATTAGCTCTTCACCTTAGGTTGTGTTCAAAGCTAATTCTAGGTTGACGAATCTGGAATTTAGATCTTAGGATAATTGATTAGGCACGAGAGGGCGATTAATTATCTGATAGAACCTTAGGTGAGCAAAATAACCATTCACAAAGACATTTGGTTTAGTTGTTTTGTGAACAAATCAAACCTGATTTAAAAGCTGATTTAGACTTTAGGATTCGCAAAGAGATTTGGAATTCCTAGGATTTAGATTTAGATAGTTTTCACAACGAGAGTTGGTTAATTATATCTTAGTAATTTGAGTTCACGAACCGCGCTAAATCTGAATTATGTTAGTTAGTTTACCTGCATTCATTGATTTCCTGAGAAAAACCCTGAACCTATCTTTCTCCAAATTAATTTACAACCGTTTTAATTTAAGTCTTGTTTTCAATATCATTGATTGCTTAGCTTAATTCTCGTCTTTATAATCTATTGTGTGTCTATGTGAGTCCTTGTGTTCGACCCCTACTGTACTGCAACTACTGCTTAGTACTTTTAGGGTATTAATTTGAGCATATCAAACTTGCCGCCGTTGCCGGGGACTCAATTCGCCATTAGATTTTCGTTTAAGAATTTTGACTAAGTTCGTCGGTATCGATCGATACTCACTAGTATCGGTCGATACTCGTCGTTCTCTTTTTGTTGATATCGATCGACACCACCCAGTGTCGGTCGATACTCAACGTGTTTTTTTTTGTTACTTACATGCCTTGCCTAGTGTGTTTCAGGTGTGAATTTGGGACGTGCAAACATGAAAGCAAAGAAGCCATAAGAGATGAACAACACAATGATTCTGATTCAGGATGCTGCTGGAGCTTTGAGAGACCAATAGGGTCAGTTGTGCAATGCGAGAGGGCAACGACTTGATGAAGCTGGAAATATCATCGTCCCTGCAATTGCTGCGAATGCAGGGAATGCTGTGGTTAATCGCGGAAGAACGATTGGTGAGTACAACAGACCTTATCAGAGGAATGATTTTGAGCTGAAACCTACATACTTCACTCTTGTGGGTCAGCATCTTTTTCATGGTCTTTCTCATGAACACCCCATGGATCACATTGAGAGGTTCGAGGATTTGGTTACAAGCATCAAATGCAATGGAATGTCCTATGATTACCTCTTCTGCAAGCTCTTCCCATACTCTCTTGGTGGAGAACCAACTTACTGGCTGAAGCAGTTGTCTCCTGGTTCGCTAACTACATGGGATGCGACGAAGAATGCGTTCCTGAACAACTTCTATGATGATACACGATCCGAGGAGCTTAGGAACAAGATCTCTCAATTTTCTCAAGGACCAACAGAAGCACTCAAGGCTGCTTGGATTCGTTTCAAGTCATATCAGAGAGATTGTCCGCACCATGGGTTCACTCAGGTTCAGTTGCTGGGTACTTTCTTGGGAGGGATTGATTGGAGGTACCAGATGGCTCTAGATGCTGCGAGCAATGGAAATTTCTACACGAGGTATCCTGACGATGCCTATGTGCTTATTGAGAACTTGGTTTCTAGCAATAGTACCAAGAATGCAGACATGGAGCGCAAGAAGCAAGCTGGTAATTTGGACAGCAGTAAGATTGCTGAGGTGAATGCTAAGTTAGATTCAATGCACAATTTGTTGATGGGCAAGCAGCAGAAGGCTGTTCATTTTTCTGAAAAATATGGAGTGGAATATGTTAACTACATTGATGGAGTACGATCTCAGGATCAAAGGTATCAACGCCCATCGACACCACCCAGATCTTCTTAGAGCAAGATTGAATCTATGTTTGAACAACTTCTTCAAGGGAAACAGAAGCTAACTGTGGAATTCAATGGGAAGATCGATGTCATGTACAATGATCTGAGTGGAAGGATCGATGCTATTAATATTCAGCAAAAGATGTTGGAAACTCATGTAGCTCAGACTGCAGCGACCGTCAAAGAACTGATGGGTCATTCACAGAACGAATACGTCACTGCTATCCCCTCGAGGAGTGGAAGTGAGGTACACCCAGGAGTGCAGAGGAGCTCAACTGCAAAGATTTTGGTCAATCTTACCAAGGATGACGAAGAGATTTCGGAAATCACCTCTGTGTCGACCGATACCCTCTTGTATCGATCGACACCCGTCCAAGAATATGTCAAGGATGTCTCGAAGGAGCAAGCATCGATCAACACACTCCATGTATCAATCGATACCCTCCCAGATACTGCAAAGGAGCCGCGTATGAGTGTTGACAGACTTCACAAGCCCATGAAGTTGAATCCTATTCCTCGACACCTCCGAGCCCCCATCACTCCAAAGCAGCTGCTTGGCTTTGAGAAGATGGTACAAAGAATTCCACACACATTGACTTTTGAATAAGCTCTAGAGTACATGCCTTTGTTGAGTCACTTCTGAGATTGCAGAGAAACTGAGGACGAGATTAAGGCACTCTTCCTCAAAGCCAGAAGCAAGTCACTACCGCTGAGGCAGTTGACCAAGAGGGAAGACCCATGAATATTTTCCGTTCCATGCTCCATCTCTGGAGTTGAATTCAAAGAGTCTCTCGTTGACTCAGGGGCTAGCGTCAATGTCATGTCAAGGGCAATTGCAGAGAGATTGGGATCTGATATTCGATCTCCCAAGTCATCTATCACATTCGCGAACAGTGCCACTTCACTCCCATATGGTACAATCCCCGATTTGAAGGTTAAAGTAGGAGATTGCCTAGTTCCTACTGATTTTCAGGTTGTGGAGATGAGTGCACAATCCCGTACGCAGTTGATTCTTGGAAGACCGTTCATGGCTACGGTTGGTGCCATTATGGACACACCCAGCAAGCAAATCTCGTTCTCATACATTGAGAAGGAGGTGTACTACAAAGCCATCCCTAGAGGAACTCCCACACATATCTCTTGCATCACCGTTGTTACAGGAGAGTCATTGGTAGTTGATCTTTTGGAAGAGCCTCCTGACGAGCCAACTGTCATAAACCTTCACGATAGTCCTTCTGTCATCACCACGAAAGACGTCAAAACAGCTAAGGCAAAGAAAAAGGTGAAGAGCAAAGGAGTGCTGCTTCTATGAATTTAATCCCTCAGAAATGTGATGGGGATTCGATTGAATTCAAAGTGATGTGCAAAGGAACCTCAAAACCATTCTCTAAGGCTAGAGTCATTCTTACTTCGGAGTTGAAAGAGAAAGGAAAAGAGGTTGTGGAGAGCATGTTGAGTAGAACTCTGAGTCTGCAAGTATCTAGTTGTGGAACTTGCATGGGAGTAAGTTCTCAACCTCGCTCCGACTGATCACCTGAGCCAAAGTCAAGCTACTGACTTAAAATGAGCGCTTGGTGGGAGGCAACCCACTGGTGAGTCTGTACATACTTTTTATTTTTCGTTTTTATTTTTCGTTTTTGCGTTTGTGTCAGGATAAACAAGGAGCAAAATACGAAATCGCCTGAGTGTATATCGATACCCTATTGGTATCGGTCGACACCCTACGCGAATGAGGATTCATCATGTTGACTTAAGCCTGGTATCGCTCGATACCAGGCCATGTGTCGGTCGATACTCGATGTTCCAGCACGGTAACTTCTTGTTTCTCATATTTCCATTTGATCCATTAGTTTTCTTTCACCAACTCTAGGCTAGATAACACTGGGGACAGTGTTGTTTAAGTCTGGGGGAGGTAGTCGCTGACTTTGTTTTTGTTTTTCTTAGAGTCAGTCCGTTTTTGAGTCATTCGTTGTTTTATTGAGTCAAAATTTTGTTGGAGACTGTGATCTTTTTCTTGAATCTATTGATCTGACATAGCTTCTAAGTGACCTGTTACAGAATCAGTTCTAGATCGACTAATGAAAAATCCAAAGACTGACCAGTTAACTAGAAGACACTCATGTTTCCAGCAAAGTTCCTTTAAGACTGAGCCAAATTTTTGCACTTCATCGATGTGGTTAGTATTCGAAGAGCTTGATTCCTCATTCGTATCTGACAAAGGAACCCATGTGTTTGAAGTAATGATATTTCTCTCCCTGTTACAAG
Source organism: Eutrema japonicum (assembly GCA_030161315.1). NCBI lineage: Eukaryota > Viridiplantae > Streptophyta > Magnoliopsida > Brassicales > Brassicaceae > Eutrema > Eutrema japonicum. The sequence continues at coordinate 26,655,175 of BSQW01000012.1, read as the reverse complement.
TTAAAAATAAGATGCATTAAAAGATGAAATGATTTTCTTCTGAGTAGAGGATTAGAAAAATTTCTTGCGATCCCATTATTCTACTTCAGAGGAAATGATCACACAAAGGTGGAAGCGAGGTTAGGAAAATTTCCTGTAATACCATTATTCGCCTACACCTTTGATTACTTTTGAGGGAAGGACCGGGGATTCGGTGGCAAACACCATCAATACTCGCGTTTCGAACCTTAATTTGTACATGCAAGAGATATGATAAGAAATAAGTCTGGGTGAGAGAAATAATACCAAAAAATATGAAAAAGGTGGTTCCTTGTCATGATATTGTATGGGAAATAATCTAGAAGGTTCTTGGTATTAATCGCAGCGATGAAACTGGCGAGGATGTCTTGATTGAACGATGCTGTGAGATAATGTGTGTAGTCTGGGAAGCTGCGAGTGTCTGCGGAGAAGTACATGGTGGTTAGATCAAAAATCTGGTTAGGTAACATTTGGGTGCTTGGAAAATTGGTCATTTTAATGTTTCATGAACAGGTGATTCTCTACGTTTTCAAACCTCTTTCTCTGGTTTAGTCTTCTATTTTCTTGAGGGCAAGCAAATGCTAAGTTTGGGGGAGTTGATATATCATGGTTTTTACCCCGTTTAAGCCATGATATAAGTCCGTTTTATAGAGTCTCTTTACTATTTCGTAGTGTTTTAGAGTCTTTTACAGGTTTTAGCACTTTTGGAGCATTATTGGAGATATTGGAGTTTTATGGAGCATTCTGGAGCAAAACTGAAGTATGGTGACTAAGTACCCGATCAAAGCGTCAAGCATCGATCGATACCCCTTGGTATCGATCGACACCCATCGAGGAGGTTACAAGTCGCGACTTTTAATGAAGTTTGAAGAATTGCAGAACTTGCCCAGAAAACTTTAATATTTACAAGAAGACCCCAATTCGTGTTTAGACTATTTAATTAGGTTTTACAGCCACTTTCATGGCTATGCTTGATATTATTCTGGTTTTGTGAGAGAGCTTTTGAAGGGAGACAAGTCTGAAACTCTGTTCGTCCGAGAGAATATTTCGAACCCTCCTATTACTCTTTCTATTTTATTTGATGATTTATTCAAACATGTTTATTGTTTCAATCTCCATGTCTGAGTATATCCACTTTAGGTTTAGGGTTTTCTCATAAGGGTTTTCTCTGAATGATAGGTTGATTAGTTGTTAGGATTTACTTTGGGGTTTAGGGGATTTCAAAGGAATCGTTGCTAACTGTGATTTTCACAAAAGCGTTGCAAATTTAGCGACGATTTGGCGACGAATCGTGGACAAATCGTCGCTAACTCTGAATCGTCACAAAATCGTTGCAAAATTAGCAACGATTTAGCCACGATTCATCCCTAAACCCTAAACCCTAAACCCTTTGCCATAAACCCTAAACCCTAACCTATTAACATCTCATTGTATTATGCATCTCTCAATGAAAGTGATCTTGACTTTAGAGAATTGTTCGGAAATGAAAACTATGTCAATCACAGTAATATCCACAAATTTAATCATTGTATTATTAATCTAACATTTACGCAAACTCTCTGTTTTACTCATTTTTCCATCTCGATGAACTTATTGATAATTTCATGATTTTGGGTTTACGATAAACATGTAAATATGTTTCTGGAATGTTGCAATCGACGTTACAATTTTGTACCTATACCCTAAACCCTAAAACAGATTTTACAAATTTCCTAACTAATTCGTTGCAAAATTTGCGACGATTTGGTGTCGAATCGTAGCCAAATCGTCGCTAACTCTGAATCGTCACAAAATCGTTGCAAAATTAACCAAGATTTAGCCACGATTCATCCATAAACCCTAAACCATTTGCCCTAAACCCTAAACCCTAACCTATTAACATCTCATTGTATTATGTATCTCTCAATGAAAGTGATCTTGACTTTAGAGAATTGTTTGGAAATGAAAACTCGGTCAATCAAAGTAATATCCACAAACTGAATCATTGTATTACTAATCAAACATTTACGCAAACTCTCTGTTTTACTCATTTTTTCATCTCGATGAACTTATTGATAATTTCATGATTTTGGGTTTACGGTAAACATGTAAAGATGTTTCTGGAATGTTGCAATCGACGTTACAATTTTGTACCTATACCCTAAACCCTAAACCAGATTTTACAAATTTTCTCACTAATTCGTTGCAAACTTTGCGACGATTTGGCGACAAATCGTGGCCAAATCGTCGCTAACTCTGAATCGTCACAAAATCGTTGCAAAATTAGAGACTATTTAGCCACGATTCATCCCTAAACCCTAAACCCTAACCTATTAACATCTCATTGTATTATGCATCTCTCAATGAAAGTGATCTTGACTTTAGAGAATTGTTTGGAAATGAAAACTCGGTCAATCACAGTAATATCCACAAACTGAATCATTGTATTACTAATCTAACATTTACGCAAACTCTCTGTTTTACTCATTTTTCCATCTCGATGAACTTATTGATAATTTCATGATTTTGGGTTTACGGTAAACATGTAAAGATGTTTCTGGAATGTTGCAATCGACGTTACAATTTTGTACCTATACCCTAAACCCTAAAACATATTTTACAAATTTCCTTACTAATTCGTTGCAAACTTTGCGACGATTTGGCGACGAATCGTGGCCAAATCGTTGTTAACTCTGAATCATCACAAAATCGTTGCAAAATTAGCGACGATTTAACCACGATTCATCCCTAAACCCTAAACCCTTTGCCCTAAACCCTAAACCCTAAACCCTAACCTATTAACATCTCATTGTATTATGCATCTCTCAATGAAAGTGATCTTGACTTTAGAGAATTGTTTGGAAATGAAAACTCAGTCAATCACAGTAATATCCACAAACTGAATCATTGTATTACTAATCTAACATTTACGCAAACTCTCTGTTTTACTCATTTTTCCATCTCGATGAACTTATTGATAGTTTCATGATTTTGGGTTTACGGTAAACATGTAAAGATGTTTCTGGAATGTTGCAATCGACGTTACAATTTTGTACCTATACCCTAAACCCTAAAACAGATTTTACAAATTTCCTCACTAATTCGTTGCAAAATTTGCGACGATTTGGCGTCGAATCGTGGCCAAATCGTCACTAACTCTGAATCGTCACAAAATCGTTGCAAAATTAGCCACGATTCATCACTAAACCCTAAACCCTTTGCCCTAAACCCTAAACCTTAAACCCTAACCTATTAACATCTCACTGTATTATGCATCTCTCAATGAAAGTTATCTTGACTTTAGAGAATTGTTTGGATATGGAAACTCGGTCAATCAAAGTAATATCCACAAACTGAATCATTGTATTACTAATCTAACATTTACGCGAACTCTATGTTTTACTCATTTTTCCATCTCGATGAACTTATTGATAATTTCATGATTTTGGGTTTACGGTAAACATGTAAAGATATTTCTGGAATGTTGCAATCAACGTTACAATTTTGTACCTATACCCTAAACCCTAAAACAGATTTTACAAATTTCCTCACTAATTCGTTGCAAACTTTGCGATGATTTGGCGACGAATCGTGGCCAAATCGTCGCAAACCATGAATTTAATTTACCGCGTGTCGGTAAATTAAACTCCCGCGTGTGGGAAATACAAGAAATTATTATTCGTCACAAAATCGTCGCTACTTGCGACGATCACTAATTCTATATAAACACACGCTCAGATCACATTCATTCAATTTCAATTTTCATTCAATCTTTCTCTTGCTCTCCTCCTCCCGAATTCCTTGCGAAAAATAGGTAAATTTTTTTTTTATGTTTTTAATTTTAGTTAGTATAGATAGGAATGGAACAATTTAGGTCGGTAGAAACGGAATAAAATTAGAAAAAAATAGCAGACTGTCTGGGTGTTTATAGATAGTAATTTTTTTTTATTTTTATGCAGATGGGCCATCGTCGTTCACATTACGCTAAGTTTTTGAGAGAGATTGGTGATACATCGGGTACCGGATTGCCAGTGTCTTCTGAGGCTACGGAGATGGATTTCGTCGCGGCGACGCAAACACATAGTACTCCGCCGCCACAACCACCTCAGATTCTGCAACCTGGAGGTCGTGCCCCGGCCCCATATGCACATATGACGGTTCATGATTTGCTGGCACAGCCGAGCCGTCATAGGCTTAAGAGATTAGATCCGGATCATACAGACGGGTCGGAATGGTAATATATATATATTTTTTACATTTATTATTACATATTTATATTTATTTCTAACAATTTATAATTTTACAATTTTTTGTTTCAGGTTTGGAGTTGAATCCAAAGTTGGACGCACTATTTCTGAAATCATCAAGTCATATTTTATCGAGCCTCATACCAATTTTACCCAGCTCCCGCCACACATCAATGAGACATGGTTCAAGATGTGTACGGTACGTATTAAATTATTTTTTTTCCATAATTATTTTAATTATATTTAAATATATATTTAATTTAATTTTATAAAATATGTAATTATTTTTGTTTCTCATGCAGCAAAAATATGACTGGGATCTTTCGATTCATGGCGAGGTTGAAGCTTTATTTCTCGAGAGGGTGAAGTTTCGTATCCAAGGCATGGTTGGTGGATGGAAGAAAGCATGGAAGAAGGATGGCGATGAAGCAGAGCCCCTGCACATGGATAAAGTTGTATGGGATGGCTTGGTGCGGTATTGGCTGGATCCGAAGTCCATCATAACTTCGGAGAAGTGTTCGGCTTCCCGCAACACCGTTGGTTCGGACGGGAAACTCAAGGCTTTGCCTCATACAGCCGGGCAAACACCTTTTGCGGGTGTTCGTCTACAGATGGTAATTAAATTTATTTAAATTAATTTATTTATGTAATTTACTTCGTCAATAACATAGTTTTTTTCCTTAGGCTGCCGAAGACGGAGGTGTACTCCCTCCAATGACCAATGTTTTTGAGCGGACGCACCGAAAGAAGGATGGTTCCTTTGTTTCAGAGACGGCCGAGCAGATCTACAATGAGGTGACTTCCAAGGTCACCGAACGAGAGACACAACTCTCTCAACAGCTATCTCCAGGTGGTTCGTCGGTCATGTCTGGAGGGTTGACCACACCCGATATTGACCGGATCTTCGAGCAGGTATATAGAATAGTTAGTACTTATTAATTTTTAGTTTTTAATTTTTAAAAAAATTTCTAATTGTAAATTTAAATATAGGTTGCCCCTAAGAGAAAGGGTAAGGTTGTCGGGATGGGATCTATTCGAGATGTCTCGGCCGCTTCTCCATATGCTCCGCGACGACGATCGCCAGAAGATGATCCAGTCATCTTACGTGCCACGATTACGAGTCTTCAGGAGCGGGTTGAGACCGAGGCTACTCGGTCTACGGCATATCAGGCGAAGATTGCAAGTCTTCAGCAGCGGGTTGAACTGGATGCTACGCAGAATGACGAAATCTTCGACATCTTGGCAGCAGGGAACCCGACTATGCAGGCCATGTTACGGGAAAAGTGAAGACTCCGAGCAGAGGCAGAGGCAGAGGAAGCGACAGCGGCAGGGGCAGCGGCAGGCACATTCGGTTCGACGAGACGTCCCGAAGACGATTTGAGTCTCGACGATTACGATATAGTTATTTATATTTAGGATTTCAATTCTAAATTTTTTTTTTTTTTGTAACAGATTATAATATTTTTGTTTTCTAATAAAATATTATTATATATTATTATATATTATTTTTAAAAAATTTTATTTTATAATTTTGAAATTAATAAAATTTCAAAAATAAATATAAAAATTATATATATTTGAATCGTCGTTAATTCGATGGTAAACAATAGTCATCGTTAATTCGTTGCTAATTAATCGTCATAAAATCGTGGCTAATTTACAACGATTATACGACGATTTATTAGCGACGATGTTACGACGATTAATTAGCAACGATTTTATGACGATTAATTAGCAACGAATTAACGACGACAATTGTTTGCCATCGAATTAACAATGAAATATTTACCTTCGAATTTCCATCAATTTTACGACGTATTTATATTCGTCGTAATTTCAATGTAATGTTTACGACGATTTTACTACGAAAATTTACCGACGATTTAGCGACGAATTTTTGTCCCTCGTACTTTCCCGACGATTTGTGGTTTGCGACGATCAGTTAACGATGATCTCTGTTTCATCGAAAATTCGATTGAAACCCTCTTTTGCAACGATTTTACAATGATATAGTTCGTTGCAAAAAGGGTGTTTTCTTGTAGTGAGTTACCTCCTGGATCGCTAACTACTTGGGAAGAGACTAAGACTGCTTTCCTGAAAAACTTCTATGATGATGCACGATCGGAGGAACAAAATCTCCCAATTTTCTCAAGGATCCACTGAGGCGTTCAAGGCTGCTTGGACGAGATTCAGATCATACCAGATAGACTGTCCACATCACGGATACTCTGATGTTCAGCTGATGGGGTTCTTCTTCAGAGGAATTGATTGGAGGTATCAGATGGCTTTGAATGCTTCGAGCAATGGAAACTTCAACACCAGGTATCTTGATGATGCCTATGTACTGATTGAGAACTTGGCGTCTAGCAATAGCACCAAGAATGCTGATTTTGAGCAGAAGAAGCTAGCTGTTAGCATGGATGGTTCATAGATTGCTGATGTTCAAGCCAAGTTAGATTCTATGCATAGTCTTCTGATGGGCAAGACAACGAAGGCCGTTCACTTAGCTGAAGATGTTGAGGTATTCAACGAAGATGATGTAGAGCATTTTAACTACATTGGTGGTTCTGGTTTTCAAGGTCAGAGGAATCAATTCAACAACAACCGAAACGTCAACAACAACTCTCATCAAGGAGGTTCGAATCAGTTTGGTCAGAAATCATCTCAGAACAGTGGGTATACCATGAACTATGGAAGCTCATCCTATCAGCCCATACCTGCTAAGCTCCCAGATAGCAAAATCGAGTCTATGTTTGAACAGCTGGTTCATGGACAGCAGCAGCTCACAGTGAATCTCAATGGAAAGATAGATGCTGTGTACAAGGATCTGAGTGGAAGGATCGAGGCTCTCAGTACTCATCAGAAGATGCTGGAAACGCATGTAGCTCAAACTGCAGCAGATGTCAAGGGAAAGACGGCTCAGGCACAGAACGAACATGTCAATGCAATCACCTTGAGAGGTGCAGGAAAACTCGAAAACCTTGTCGAAGATGATTTCGAACTTGATTTGTCAGTATCGATCGACACCACTGCTGATTTCGATCGATACCAACTTGAAGAACCAACACATGAGCCTTGTGTCGATCCACACCAACCTTGTATCGATCGACACCCCACGCAGGTTGAACCGGAGATTGTAAAGAAACCAGAGATGATTGAGGAACGTGTTTACAAGCCTAAGATTCCGTATTCTAGACCACCTAGACATCTCATGAAACCCATCACTGCAGAGAAGTTGCTAGCTTTTGAGAAGAAGGTCAGGAGGATTCCCGACACTATATCTTTTGAAGAAGCTTTTGAAAACCGTCCTTTGGAGTGTTACTTCAAAAATTGCAGAGAGACTGAGGAAGAGATTAAGGCACTTTTCATCAAGGCCAGAAGTACACGACCTCCACTGAAGCAGTTGACTAAGAGGGAAGACCCAGGAAAATTTTCAGTTCAATGCTCTATCTCAGGAATTGAGTTAAAAAAATCTCTGGTTGATTCAGGATCTAGCGTCAATGTCATGTCAAGGGCACTTGCAGAGAAGCTGAAAATCGATGACATAAGATCTACTCAGATGGCTCTCAGATTCGCGAACTCTTCCACATCGGTTCCATACGGTACAATCCATGATTTGATGGTTAAAGTAAGAGACTGTATGGTTCCTACCGACTTTCAAGTTGTGGAGATGCATGCAAGGTCTAGCACACCTTTTATTCTTGGAAGACCGTTCATGGCTACGGCTGGTGCAGTTATGAACACGTCCAGTAAGAGAATCTCATTCTCGTACATAGACGAACATGTCTCCTACGAAGCCATCCCTTCTAGAAGAGCTCCCAAACGGATCTCTTGCATCACCGTTGGTGCATGAGAAACATTGATGGTTGACCTTTTGGAAGAACCTTATGATGAACCAACTGTCATAGAAGTTCTGGATCGCCCTCCTATCACCCCGAAGAAAGTCATCAAAAAGACTAAGGCAAAGAAGGAGGTGAAGAACAGAAGAGTTAAGAGTGCTACACATGTAACCTTAATCCCTCAGAAGTGCGATGGAGATTCGATCGAATATATGGTGAAATGCAAAGGGACCTCGAGACCATTCTCTAAGGCTAGAGTTCTTCTTACTCCAGAGCTGAAAGAGAAAGGACAAGAGGTTGTGAAGACCATGTTGAGCAGAACTTTGAAGCTGGAGATGTCAAGTTTTGGAGCCTGTTTTGCTGCAAACTCTCATTCTTATTTGGACTGATCGTCCATACAGTCAAGCTCGTGACGTAAAACAAGCGCTGAGTGGGAGGCAACCCACTGGTAAGTCTGTACATATGAGTCTTTTATTTTTCTAGTTTTGTTTTGTGTTTCGTTGTGTCACGTGAATCAGATTCGGAGGTCCCGTATCGATCGATACCACTTGGTATCGGTCGATACCCGTCGTTAAACGTACACATTCTGGACCGACCTCCGTGTGGCGAGCAAATCATTCCATATCCTCTGTATCGATCGACTCCCACTGGTATCGATCGATACTCCACGCGCAGGTAAGTTTCCTTATAAACCCTACGTTTTTTCCTTTCTTCTCCCACCGCCCCCATCGTTCCATACATATACCGAAACTCTCTCTCAAAATCACAAATCTTCGTTTCTCAACGAATTTGAGTGATTTTTGAGTCTATTCTGCTTGAATTTTCGTCCTTTATCTCATTCTCTAACTCATTCTCACGATCTACAAGGTATGAATCACAAATTTTAATCTTTTCAATCTGTGAACCAAAGTTTGATTTTTGACTTTTAGGCTTTTAGAACTCGTCTTGCTGGATGATTATCACTTGATTAGTGTGTTGTAGGCCTAGTAGAATCTTACATTACACTTAATTACCCTTAGTTTGCACTTTTGGAGTTTTCGGATTGGTGTTCTTCGTGTGATGCTCGATACCTGTTTGAGTATCGATCGATGCTAACTATTTCACTTGGCCGAGATTGCTGTGTTTGAGAGAGATGTTGGATTTATGCTGTTTTTGTGTTTGTTGACGATGCAGATGGCACCTAAGATGAAAGCACGCACTGATACCGCATCCAGCTCTAACCCACCAGAGAAAGAGTACCAGTTGGGTGCTCGAGTCGAGTTCTTACACAACGGGTTTTGGACACCAGGATCGGTTATCGCCTGTCTTACCAAGAACCGTTACAAGGTTCAGACCGCTAATTCTACCGACTTTACATTGGCCTTCGGTACAAACTTACGCGACGCACCACCCGAGGCTCCTACACATCCATCACCATTGCCTCCTCTCGCAACACAGTTCGATTTCCATGGCCTAAGATCAGTGAGAAAGCTAGGATACGTTTGAGGTATGATTACGAGGGGTCGGATAAGGAGATTACGGAGAGCAAAGCTTGCACCCACATGCCTATTTCCAAGGAATGGGACGATTTCGACTCGATCTTCTACAACGCATGGCAGGAGGTTGATGTTCGCCCCACTCGGTTTATTGATATGCACACTATGAGGCACTTGGGTTTTGACAGAGAGCTTAATGGGCTGATCCACAAGATCGGGTTAGGGACGATGCCTATGCGACAGTATGACCTGTACCCTGACTTGGTTCGCCAGTTCCTTGCTTTTGTCCGCGTCTACTACACTGGTGAACATCCAGTGACTGCACAACAGGGTGTTCTGACTTTTCTGATTCGTGGTGTGCTGTATAGGATATCATTTCAGGAGCTTTGCGACATATATGGTTTTCACCGGGACTTCTCGAGGTGCGAGTTTCCTCGCAAGTTCTTGGATATTGAGGCATTCTGGTCTCACTTCGGGCATGGGGTCTATGACAGCAAGACCACTACACAGATGGATGTGCGCCATCCTGTCCTGCGATGCCTTGTGCGGATCCTGAGCAACACTTTGTTGTGTAAGATGGAGCCAAACAAGATGAGAGTTGCTCAGCTGATTGTTCTGTCTATTGGGATTGGAGACCTCATCGCTGATGAGAATTATGAGTGGCCTGAGATGGACCTCGCGGTCAACTTAGGTGCTTTGTTCGCACACCACTTAGAGTCGCTGAAGGTTAAGCCCTTTACAGGACGCGGCAAGACTTCTAGGACCGCAGGACGTCCGAAAACCAAGACGGTGGGCAGTCTTCTCACTCCTAATTTCTTGCACCTAGGAATCAGCACCACTAGTTGTTCGATCGTGACTTCCCACGAGCTTATGGACGAGGCGCACTTGGAGCACCTGCACTAGCTGAAGCCTCACAGGCGTTGGGTTTTCAGCACTTCAGTTGGGGACTATCTGGTTCAGCTCCCCATCACCGATCTGACAGGTATAGGCGGTGACCCTGCTCAGCTACTTTTCGCACATGCTCCTGCTGACATGGAGCCTGCATCGGTCACTAGACGTCGAGGCTCAGCTACTATAGCACAGTCACCTGCACATGGCCCTGATGGGGGTCAACCGCGATACGAGCCATCTCCCATTGCTGCTGCGCTTTCTCTTCCTCCACCACCTGAGATGGAGATGTACCCTTTTCAGAGATACGTAGTCTCGAATCTGCAGACGGTCTGGACCGCGATTTCACACTGCCGCTGCATGACTGACACGGACGCTGCTCCTTCGTCTCGACGTCCTGTTTCAGCACGTTCACCACGCACGCCCACTGACATTGGACCATCTGGCACTGCTGGCGATGACTCTGACGCCACTGAGGATGATTAGTCCTCTTTCTATCTGATCATCACGTTTGCTGTTTCTTTTTCCCTTTTCTTTTTATTTTCGATGGAACTTTTGTGTCTTTTATGCTTTTGGACCTATGGATTTTTGCTTCTATGATATTTTGTTGCACCTAACTTGTGTTTGAGTGGTATAACATTGCTTACATTTAACACATGGACCGTTTGACACATTTTTGGAGTTACATCTAACCATAGAAGTTGAAAACGAATTACCTGTGTCGACCAATACTTGGTATCGATCGATACCAAGTTGGGTGTCGGTCGACACTCGTATCCCATTTCGGTAATTTTTCGTTTTTCGCAATTCCATTTTGTTCTTTAGCTTTCTTTCACCAACTCTAGGCTAGATAACACTGGGGACAGTGTTGTTCAAGTCTGGGGGAGGTAGTCGCTGACATTGTTTTAGTTTTTCTTAGAGTCAGTCGTTTTTGAGTCAAAATCTGTTTTATTGAGTCAAAACTTTGTTGGAGACTGTGATCTTTTTCTTGACTATATTGTTCTGACTTTGCTTCTAAGTGACCATTGTTACAGAATCAGTTCTAGATCGACTAATGAAAAATCCAAAGGCTGACCGGTTAACTTGAAGACACCCATATTTCCTGCAGAGTTCTTTAAAGCCTGAGCCAAATTTGTGCACTTCATCGATGTGACTGATGTCCACAGAGCTTGATTCCTCATTCGTATCTGATAAAGGAACCCACGTGTTTAAAATAATGGTATTTCTCTCCCTGTTACAAGTTAATAAATAAGATGCATTAAAAGATGAAATGATTTTCTTCTGAGTAGAGGGTAGGAAAATTTCCAGCGATCCCATTATTCTACTTCAGAAGAGATGATCACACAAAGGTGGAAGTGAGGTTAGGAAAATTTCATGTGATACCATTATTCGCCTACACCTTTGATTACTTTTGAGGGAAGAACCGGGAATTCGGTGGCAAACACCATCAATACTCGCGTTTCGAACCTTAATTTGTATATGCAATAAACATAATGAGAAATAAGCCTGTGGAGAGAAATAATACCAGAAAGTGTGAAAAGGGTGGTTCCTTATCATGATATTGTATGGGAAAGAATCTAGAAGGTTCTTGGTATTAAGCACAGCGATGAAACTGGCGAGGAAGGCTTGATTGAACGATGTTGTGAAATAATGTGTGTAGTCTGGGAAGCTGCGAATGTCTACGGAGAAGTACATGGTGGTTAGATTTGAAACTGGTTAGGTGATATGTTGAGCACTAAGGAAAAGGATCATTGCAATGTTTCAAGAACATGTGAGTCTCTGTGTTTTCAAACCTCTTTCTCTGGTTTAGTTTTCTGTTTTGCTTGAGGACAAGCAAAGGCTAAGTCTGGGGGAGTTGATATATGATATGCTCAAATTAATAACCTAAAAGTACTAAGCAGTAGTTGCAGTATAGTAGGGGTCGAACACAAGGACTAACAGAGACACGCAATAGATTATAAAGTAGAGAATTAAGCTAAGCAATCAATAATATTGAAAACAAGACTTAAATTAAAACGGTTGTAAATTCAATTGGAGAAAGATAGGTTCAGTGTTTTTCTCAGGAAATCAATGAATGCAGGTAAACTAACTAACATGATTCAGATTTAGCGCGGTTCTTGAACTCAAATCACTAAAGTATAGCTAAGAAACTCTCGTTGCGAATTCTAAAGTCTAAATCTAAATCTTAGGAATTCCAAATCTCTTTGCGAATCCTAAAGTCTAAAACAGCTTTTCTTTTTATCAGGTTTGATTTGTTCACAAAACAACTAAACCAAATCTCTTTGTGAATAGTTATTTTGCTCACCTAAGGTTCTATAAGATAATTAATCGCACTCTCATACCTAATCAATTATCCTAAGATCTAAGTTCCAGATTCGTCAACCTAGAATTAACTTTGAACACAACCTAAGGTGAAGAACTAATTCAGATGGTGAATCCTAAAAACTAATCAACCTAGCATTCAGAGAAAACCCTTATGAGAACCCTAAACCTAACAGGAGATCTACTCAGACATGGAAATTGAAACAATAAACATGTTTGAATAAATCATCAAATAAAATAGAAAGAGTAACTTGCCTCCCTTCAAAAGCTCTCTCCCAAAACCAGAATAAAATAAAGAATAGCCCTTAAAGTGGCTGTAAAACCTAATTAAATAGTCTAAACACGAATTGGGGTCTTCTCGTAAATATTAGAGTCTTCTGGGCAAGTTCTGCAATTCTTCAAACTTCATTAAAAGTCGCGACTCGTAATCTCCTCGATGGGTGTCGATCGATACCAAGGAGGTATCGATCGATGCTTGACGCTTTGATCGGTCACTTAGTCACCAGACTTCAGTTTTGTTCCAAAACGCTCCATAAAACTCCAATATCTTCAATAATGCTCCGAAAGTGCTAAAACCTGTAAAAGACTCTAAAAGGCTCTATAATAGTATAAAGACTCGATAAAACGGACTTATATCATGGCTTAAACGGGGTAAAAACCATGATATATCAACTCCCCCAGAGTTAGCCTTTTGCTTGCCCTCAAGCAAATAGAAGACTAAACTAGAGAAAGAGGTTTGAAAACGTAGAGACTCACATGTTCATGAAACATTAAAATGACCAATTTCCCAAGCACCCAAATGTTACCTAACCAGGTTTTTGATCTAACCACCATGTACTTCTCCATAGACATTTGTAGCTTCCCAGACTACACACATTATCTCACAGCATCGTTCAATCAAGCTATCCTCGCCAGTTTCATCGCTGTGATTAATACCAAGAACCTTCTAAATTCTTTCCCATACAATATCATGACAAAGAACCACCCTTTTTCACACTTTTTGGTATTATTTCTCTCCCCCAGACTTATTTCTCATTATATCTCTTGCATGTACAAATTAAGGTTCGAGACGCGAGTACTGATGGTGTTTGCCACCAAATCCCCGGTTCTTCCCTCAAAAGTAATCAAAGGTGTAGGCGAATAATGGTATCACAGGAAATTTTCCTAACCTCGCTTCCACCTTTGTGTGATCATTTCCTCTAAAGTAGAATAATGGGATCGCAGGAAATTTCCCTAACCCTCTACTCAGAGGAAAATCATTTCATCTTTTAATGCATCTTATTTCTAACTTATAATGGGGAGAGAAATACCATTACTTCAAACACATGGGTTTCTTTGTCAGATACGAATGAGGAATCAAGCTCTTTCAATACTAACCACATCGATGAAGTGCAAAAATTTTGGCTCAGGCTTTAAAGAACTTTGCTGGAAACATGAGTGTCTTCTAGTTAACTGGTCAGCCTTTGGATTTTTCATTAGTCGATCTAGAACTGATTCTGTAACAATGGTCACTTAGAAGCAAGGTCAGATCAATAGGTTCAAGAAAAAGATCACAGTCTCCAACAAGATTTTGACTCAATAAAACAACGAATGACTCAAAAACGACTAACCCTAAGAAAAAACAAAAACAAAGTCAGCGACTACCTCCCCCAGACTTAAACAACACTGTCCCCAGTGTTATTTAGCCTAAGGTTGGTGAAAGAAAACAAATGAACTGAGTGGATTATGAAAAAGCAGAAACCGTACCTTTACAAGGTATTCGATTGTGTTAGATGTTAGCATTCGATTGTGACTGCTCTACCCTGTTAGATGTTAGCACTGTTAGGAACACTCAAAAACAGGTTAAAAGCAACATGGTAGATCAAACATAAATCCAAAGAAGTTCAAATGCAAAAACAAATACTGAAATAAGTTCAACAGAAAAGAAGGATAACAGAAAAGAAAGAAAAATACAAACGTGAAGATAGAGAAGACTAATCCTGCGTCTCCTCAGAATCACTCTCATGGTCAGCAGCAGCAGCGGTATGTGAAGGTCCAGGCTGGGACGATGGATCAGCATCCGTGCCAGTCGTACAACGGCAGCGAACAACAGCCCAGATGCTCTTCATGCTCACTATCATCAGTCTCTGGAAAGCAGCTGGCTCCATCGGGATGTTTGTGTCCTCAGGCCACTGTGTTTCAGGAATAGGTGGGCATGATGCAGCCCGTGTATGTCCTCCCTGACGTGAAGTAGATGGGATGTCAGCAGCAGGTGGACGAACCTGTCATCTAGTTGCAGGAATCGGAGTCAACAGCTCTGCAGGAGGCTCAAAACGAAGCTGAGCAGGACCCTCAGATATGTCTGTCAGATCCCTGTTAGGTAGCTACACCAGAAAGCTCCCATCAGATCTACTAAGAATCCACTTCCTCCAGGTCTTCAACCACCTAAGGTTCCTCAGATGAGCCTCATCCATGTACCGACGCTTAGTCTCGATCCTATAGCTCGTAGTACTGATCCTGAGGTGCTGGAAGATAGGTGTCAGAAGACTACCTACTGACTCCTTCTTCGTGCTCGTCCCCGTGAATGGTTTGGTCTTCAGAGAGACCAGATGATGCGCAAAAACAGCGCCAAGGTTAACATCCTCAAGCTCAGGCCAATCAAAATCTTGCTCAGGGATGATGTTCTTGACAGCCATAAACAGAAGCAGAAGCTCAGACACTCTCATCTTGTTAGGCTCCATCTTGCACATGAGAGTAGTGCTCAGGACCGGACCGGATGTCGTATGTCCATCTGAGTGGACGTCTAAGACTCGTAGACACCGTTCCCAAACCATGCCCAAAATCCACGCATGTTAGGATGGCCAGCTAGAAGAGCAATCCTCCTGCGATCCCTCCGAAACCCATATAGATCACAGAGATCAGGGAGTGAAATCCTATACCTCACTCCACGAGCCATGAAGGACATGCTACCACCCTGTGCGTCTCGCAGAACCTCATCTGAATAGCTAACGCGAGCTGTCGCCATAAACTGACGAACCAAGTCTGGGTAGAGGTCATGCTGCTGTGTAGCCATGTGACCAAAACCAATCCGCTCAAGCAGACGATCCAAATCTGTGTCGAGACCCAGCTGATGCAAAGAAATTCCATCCACAAACCTGGTAGGCTCGATGGTAACACCCAACCACGCGTTATAGAACAGCGTGTCGAAGTCATCCCACTCCTCAGAAATGGCTCTAAACGCGGAGTCATCACTCAAGGCATACGCCTTCTCCTGTCCATCCCAATTTCTTTCGCAGACTATCTCGGTACTCTCTCGTCTAGGCCAAGGGTTCGGTCGGTGTGCTGGAGGGGCAGAAGAAAAACAAGCGGACCGAGGAGTAGGGTTCATAGGTGGAGGTGGTGGTGCAGACTGTGTGGCTGATGGTGGAGAAGCTCTGCGTAACGCACTACCCGGAAGCTCATCTTCTTCTGCCTCTCCATCAAATCTAACCCCGTAATTGTCACGACCCCGGACAGTGCTCACGAAACCTTAACGCCAATATTCACCATCCCAATACTTAACCCTCTCATCTAGCTTGTACGTTATCGGTAACTGGCTAGAGCTCGACGTACGGAGAGCGCGGATAGAATGCTCGTTTACTAGCATGATGGTGGTGGGTTGATTAACCGGCACGACTCTGTAGCGGTTGTTGTCAAGACAAGCTTTAACCACTACCTCAACCCATTTTGATGAGATTCTTGCTTCGACTCGCTTATTCACATTAAATGTCCTCGACTCACCTGAAGTCCTTGCTCTCTTTGATGCAGTCATCTGAAATAAGAGACAAACAAACAATACCACATAAATCTCAACACAAGCAAAATCGCATAATCATGTATGAGGGTATCAATCGACACCTTATGGTATCGATCGATACTCTGATGCTATTTCAGTTCATCGACCCACAAAATTCCAAATCATCAACAATGAAAATCAAGGCAATTTAAAGGCAAAGATCTGTTCGAAACCACCCCATGACAACTCGGCAAACGACATGCATCGATAAAAACAAGTTGTAAGGAGTGGAATTTCACAAACCCATAACCTAAAAAAATCGGATTGAAAAAGTGGAAAAAGTGGGTCGATGAACTGAAACAAGTTGCCTTGATTTTCATTGTTGATGATTTGGAATTTTGTGGGTCGATGAACTGAAATAGCATCAGAGTATCGATCGATACCATAAGGTGTCGATTGATACCCTCATACATGATTATGCGATTTTGCTTGTGTTGAGATTTATGTGGTATTGTTTGTTTGTCTCTGATTTCAGATGACTGCATCAAAGAGAGCAAGGACTTCAGGTGAGTCGAGGACATTTAATGTGAATGAGCGAGTCGAAGCAAGAATCTCATCACAATGGGTTGAGGTAGTGGTTAAAGCTTGTCTTGACAACAACCGCTACAGAGTCGTGCCGGTTAATCAACCCACCACCATCATGCTAGTAAACGAGCATTCTATCCGCGCTCTCCGTACGTCGAGCTCTAGCCAGTTGGATTGAGAAACAATTGCTAGAAACGGATAGAGGATGAAATTCTAATGAATCCAGACACTTAAATTGCTCAATTCGGTGAAGATTTGAAAAAGTTGGGATTTGAGAGAGAGATAGGCGGCGGTATCGAACGATGAGAGGTTGTGAGGAAGAAGACAAAAGCGTAGGGTTTTAAGAAAACTTACCTGGCCGTGGAGAATTGATCGATACCCAGAGGTTGATATATCATGGATTTTACCCCTTTTAGACAGTGATATAGGTCCTATTTATGGAGTCTTTATAGTATTTTGTAGTCTTTTAGAGTCTTTTACAGGTTTAGGTACGTTTGGAGCTTAATTGGAGATATTGAAGCATTCTGGAGCATTTTGGAGCATATGGAGATGCAGAGTCATGTAGAGACGTCAGAAGTTTGGCATTCGTTGAAGAACTTCCCACCTATGGATTGCGCTCAAATTTGGACACAAGACAGATCAATGAATTAGATTTCATTTGGAAGTTGTTTGAGGCCATTCCAACGGTGCGAGCGAAAATTATGCCAATTTTCGTGAAGACAGTCCAGTCTGGCGAGAACAGTGTACTGGTGTCGACCGACACCAGTCCAGTATCGACCGACACCAACTGCAGACGGAAAAAAAACGTGATTTTACATGTTTAAAGATTCTGCAACTTGGTCCAGAAGACTTTAATAATTACCAGAAGCCCCAAAACGTGTTTTAGCTTTATAATTACGTTTTACAGCCACTTTCAAGGCTACGCTTTGTTCTATGCTTTATTTTATTATCGTTTTGGGAGAGAGCTTTTGAAGGGAGACAAGTCTGAAACTTTTTTCGTCCGCGAGAAGATTTCGAAACCTTTTTTTACTCTTTCTATTTTATTTGATGATTTATTCAAACATGTTTATTGCTTCAATTTCCATGTCTGAGTAGATCTCCTGTTAGGTTTAGGGTTCTCATAAGGGTTATCTCTGAATGCTAGGTTGATTAGTTTTTAGGATTCACCATCTGAATTAGTTCTTCACCTTAGGTTGTGTTCAAAGCTAATTCTAGGTTGACGAATCTGGAACTTAGATCTTAGGATAATTGATTAGGCACGAGAGTGTGATTAATTACCTGATAGAACCTTAGCTGAGGAAAATAACTATTCGCAAAGATATTTGGTTTAGTTGTTTTGTGAACAAATCAAACCTGATAAAAGAAAAAGTTGATTTATACTTTAGGATTCGCAAAGAGATTTGGAATTCCTAGGATTTAGATTTAGATAGTTTTGGCAACGAGAGTTGGTTAGCTATACTTTAGTGATTTGAGTTCAAGAACCGCGCTAAATCTGAATCCTGTTAGTTATTTTACCTCCATTCATTGATTTTCTCAGGAAAAAACCCTGAACCTATCTTTCTCCAATTGAATTTACAACCGTTTTAATTTAAGTCTTGTTTTCAATATCATTGATTGCTTAGCTTAATTTTCATCATCATAATCTATTGTGTGTCTTTGTGAGTCCTTGTGTTCGACCCCTACTATACTGCAACTACTGCTTAGTACTTTTAGGGTAATAATTTGAGCATATCAAATTTTGCGCCGTTGCCGGGGACTCAATTCGCCATTAGATTTTCGTTTGAGAATTTCGACTAAGTTCTTCGGTATCGGTCGATACTATCTAGTGTCAGTCGATACTCGTCGTTCTCTTTTTGTTGATATCGATCGACACCACCAAGTGTCGGTCGATACTCAACGTGTTTTTTGTTACTTACGTGCCTTGCCTAGTGTGTTTCAGGTGTGAATTTGGGACGTTCAAACATGAAAGCAAAGAAGCCAGCAGAGATGAACAACACAATGATTCTGATTCAGGATGCTGCTGGAGCTTTGAGAGACCAAGAGGGTCAGTTGTGCAATGCGAGAGGGCAGCGACTTGATGAAACTGGAAATATCATCGTCCCTGCAATTGCTGCGAATGCAGTGGTTAATCGCGGAAGAACGATTGGTGAGTACAATAGGCCTGATCAGTTTTATGCAAATCGATCAGCGATCCGTCCTCCATCGTATCAGAGGAATGATTTTGAGCTGAAACCTGCATACTTCACTCTTGTGGGTCAGCATCTTTTTCATGGTCTTTCTTATGAACACCCCATGGATCACATTGAGAGGTTTGAGGATTTGGTTACAAGCATCAAATGCAATGGAGTGTCCTATGATTACCTCTTCTGCAAGCTCTTCTCATACTCTCTTGGTGGAGAAGCAACTTACTGGCTGAAGCAGTTGTCTCCTGGTTCGCTAACTACATGGGATGAGACGAAGAATGCGTTCCTGAACAACTTCTATGATGATACAAGATCCGAAGATCTCAGGAACAAGATTTCTCAGTTTTCTCAAGGAGCAACAGAAGCACTCAAGACTGCTTGGATTAGTTTCAAGTCATATCAAAGAGATTGCCCGCACCATGGGTTCACTCAGGTTCAGTTTCTGGGTATTTTCTTCGGAGGGATTGATTGGAGGTATCAGATGGCTCTAGATGCTGCGAGCAATGGAAATTTCTACACGAGGTATCCTGACGATGCCTATGTGCTTATTGAGAACTTGGTTTCTAGCAATAGTACTAAGAATGCAGACATGGAGCGCAAGAAGCAAGCTGGTAATTTGGACTGCAATAAGATTGCTGAGGTGAATGCTAAGTTAGATTCAATGCACAATTTGTTGATGCGCAAGCAGCAGAAGGCTTTTCATTGTGCTGAAAAAGATGGAGTGGAATATGTTAACTACATTGATGGAGTGGGATCTCAGGATCAAATGTATCAACGCCCATCCACACCACCCAGAACTTCTGAGAGAAAGATTGAATCTATGTTTGAACAACTTCTTCAAGGGCAGCATAAGCTAACTATGGAATTCAATGGGAAGATCGATGTCATGTATAATGATCTGAGTGGAAGGTTCGACGCTATTAATATTCAGCAAAAGATGCTGGAAACTCAGGTAGCTCAGACTGCAGCGACTGTCAAGGAACTGATGGGTCATTCACAGAAAGAATATGTCACTTCTATCCCCTCGAGGAGTGGAAGTGAGGTACACCCAGGAGTGCAGAGGAGCTCAACTGCAAAGATTTTGGTCAATCTTGCCAAGGATGACGAAGAGATTTCGGAAATCACCTTTGTGTCGACCGATACCCTCTTGTATCGATCGACACCCGTCCAAGAATCTGTCAAAAACATCTCGAAGGAGCAAGCATCGATCGACACACTCCCTGTATCGATCGATACCCTCCCAGATACTGCAAGGGAGCCGCGTATGAGTGTTGACAGACTTCACAAGCCCAAGAAGCTGAATCCTATTCCTCAACACCTCCGAGCTCCCATCACTCCAAAGCAGCTGCTTGGCTTTGAGAAGATGGTACGAAGAATTCCACACACACTTACTTTTGAAGAAGCTCTAGAGTACATGCCTTTGCTGAGTCACTTCCGAGATTGTAGAGAAAATGAGGACGAGGTTAAGGCACTCTTCCTCAAAGCCAGAAGCAAGTCACTACCCCTGAGACAGTTGACCAAGAGGGAAAACCCAGGAATATTCTCCGTTCCATGCTCCATCTCTGGGGTTGAATTCAAAGAGTCTCTTGTTGACTCAGGGGCTAGCGTCAATGTCATGTCAAGGGCAATTACAGAGAGATTGGGAGCTGATATTCGACCGCCTAAGTCATCTATCACATTCGCGAATTGTTCCACCTCACTTCCATATGGTACAATCCCTGATTTGCTGGTTAACGTAGGAGATTGTCTGGTTCCTGCTGATTTTCAGGTTGTGGAGATGAGTGCACAATCTCGTACGTAGTTGATTCTTGGAAGACTGTTCATGGCTACGGATAGTGCCATTATGGACACACCCAACAAGAGAATCTCGTTCTCATACATTGACAAGGAGGTGTACTACGAAGCAATTCCTACTAGAGGAACTTCCACACGTGTCTCTTGCATCGATGTTGTTACAGGAGGGACGTTGGTAGTTGATATTTCTGAAGAGCCTCCTGCCGAGCCAACTGTCATAGACCTTCTCTATAGTCTTTATGTCATCACCAAGCAAGACGTCAAAACAGCTAAGGCAAAGAAGAAGGTGAAGAGCAAAGGAGTACAAAGTGCTCCTTCTATGACCTTAATCCCTTTGAAGTCCGATGGAGATTCAATCGAATACAAGGTAAAATGCAAAGGGACCTCGCGACCATTTTCTAAAGCTAGAGTTCTTCTTACTCCAGAGCTGAAAGAGAAAGGACATGAGGTTGTGGAGCGCATGTTGCGCAGGACCCTGAAGTTGGAAATGTGAAGTTGTGGAGCCTGTTTTGCTGCAAGCTCTCATTCTTATCCTGACTGATCGTCCGCCAAGTCAAGCTACTGACTTAAAACGAGCACTTGGTGGGAGGCAACCCACTGGTGAGTTTGTTTTTGAGTCTTTTTCTTTTTATTTTTTGTTTTTGTGTCTATGTCAGGATAAACAAGGAGCAAACACGAAATCGCCTGAGTGTCGATCGATACCCTGTTGGTATCGGTCGACACCCTACGCGAAAGAGGAGTTCATCATGTCGACTTAAGCCTGGTATCGCTCGATACCAAGCCGTGTGTCTGTCGATACTCGATGTTCAAGCACGGTAACTTCTTGTTTCTCATAATTCCATTTGGTTCTTTTGTTTTCTTTTACCAACTTTAGACTAGATAACACTGGGGACAGTGTTGTTCAAGTCTGGGGGACGTAGTCGCTGACTTTGTTTTTGTTTTTCTTAGAGTCAGTCGTTTTTATTAGTCATTTGTTTTTTTATTGAGTCAAAATTTTGTTGGAGACTGTGATCTTTTTCGTGAACTAATTGATCTGACCTTGCTTCTAAGTGACCATTGTTACATAATCAGTTCTAGAATGAAAAATCCAAAGACTGACAAGATAACTAGAAGACACTCATGTTTACAGCAAAGTTCCTTAAAGCCTGAGCCAAATTTTTGCACTTCATCGATGTGTTTAGTATAAATAGAGCTTGATTCCTCATTCGTATCTGACAAAGGAACCCATGTGTTTGAAGTAATGGTATTTCTCTCCCTGTTATAAGTTAATAAATAAGATGCATCCAAAGATGAAATGATTTTCTTCTGAGTAGAGGGTTAGGAAAATTTCCTGCGATCCCATTAATCTACTTCAAAGGAAATGATCACACAAAGGTGGAAGCGAGGTTAGGAAAATTTCATGTGATACCATTATTCGCCTACACCTTTGATTACTTTTGAGGGAAGAACCGGGGATTAGGTGGCAAACACCATCAGTACTCGCGTCTCGAACCTTAATTTGTACATGCAAGAGATATAATAAGAAATAAGTTTGGGGGTGAGAAATAATACCAAAAGTGTGAAAGAAGGGTGGTTCCTTGTCATCATATTGTATGGGAAAGAATCCAGAAGGTTCTTGGTATTAATCACAGCGATGAAACTGGCGAGGAGGGCTTGATTGAACGATGCTGTGAAATAATGTGTGTAGTCTGGGAAGCTACGAATGTCTACGGAGAAGTACATGGTGGTTAGATCAAAAGCTGGTTAGGTGACATTTGGGTGCTTGGGAAAAGGGTCGTTGCAATGTTTCAAGAACAGGTGAGTCTCTACATTTTCAAACCTCTTTCTCTGGTTTAGTCTTCTATTTGCTTGAGGGCAAGCAAAGTCTGGGGGAGTTGATATATCATGGATTTTACCCCTTTTAGACCATGATATAGGTCCCATTTATGGAGTCTTTATAGTATTTTGGAGTCTTTTAGAGTCTTTTATAGGTTTATGTACGTTTGGAGCTTAATTGGAGATATTGAAGCATTTTGGAGCATATGGAGATGCAGAGTCATGCAGAGACGACAGAAGTTTGGCATTCGTTGAAGAACTTTCCACCTATGGATTGAGATCACATTTGGACACAAGACAGATCAATGAATTATCTTTCATTTGGAAGTGGTTTGAGGCCATTCCAACGGTGCGATCAAATGTTATGCCAGTTTTCGTGAAGCCAGTCCAGTTTGGCGAGCACAGTGTACTGGTGTCGACCGACACCAGTCCAGTATCGACCGACACCAACTGCAGACGGAAAAAAACGTGATTTTACAAGTTTAAAGACTCTGCAACTTGGTCCAGAAGACTTTAATAATTACCAGAAGCCCCAAAACGTGTTTTAGCTTTATAATTAGGTTTTACAGCCACTTTCATGGCTATGCTTTGTTCTATGCTTTATTTTATTCTGGTTTTGGGAGAGAGCTTTTGAAGGGAGACAAGTCTGAAACTCTGTTCGTCCGGGAGAAGATTTCGAACCCTTTTGTTACTCTTTCTATTTTATTTGATGATTTATTCAAACATGTTTATTGCTTCAATTTCCATGTCTGAGTAGATCTCCTGTTAGGTTTAGGGTTCTCATAAGGGTTTTTTCTGAATGCTAGGTTGATTAGTTTTTAGGATTCACCATCTGAATTAGTTCTTCACCTTATGTTGTGTTCAAAGCTAATTCTAGGTTGACGAATCTGGAACTTAGATCTTAGGATAATTGATTAGGCACGAGAGTGCGATTAATTACTTGATAGAACCTTAGGTGAGCAAAATAACTATTCGCAAAGAGATTTGGTTTAGTTGTTTTGTGAACAAATCAAACCTGATAAAAAAAGAGCTGACTTAGACTGTAGGATTCGTAAAGAGATTTGGAATTCCTAGGATTTAGATTTAGATAGTTTTCGCAACGAGAGTTGGTTAGCTATACTTTAGTGATTTGAGTTCAAAAACCGCGCTAAATCTGAATCATGTTAGTTAGTTTACCTGCATTCATTGATTTCCTGAGAAAAACCCTGAACCTATCTTTCTCCAATTGAATTTACAACCGTTTTAATTTAAGTCTTGTTTTCAATATCATTGATTGCTTAGCTTAATTCTCATCATCATAATATATGAGTTTGTTTTTGAGTCTTTTTCTTTTTATTTTTCGTTTTTGTGTCTGTGTCAGGATAAACAATGAGCAAACACGAAATCGTCTGAGTGTCGATCGATACCCCATTGGTATCGGTCGGCACCCTACGCGAATGAGGAGTTCATCATATCGACTTAAGCATGGTATCCCTCGATACCAAGCCGTGTGTCGATCGATACTCGATGTTCCAGCACGGTAACTTCTTGTTTCTCACAATTCCATTTGGTTCTTTTGTTTTCTTTCACCAACCTTAGGTTAGATAACACTGGGGACAGTGTTGTTCAAGTCTGGGGGAGGTAGTCGCTGACTTTGTTTTTGTTTTTCTTAGAGTCAGTCGTTTTTGAGTCAAAATTTGTTTTATTGAGTCATAACTTTGTTGGAGACTGTGATCTTTTTCTTGAACCTATTGATAAGACCTTGCTTCTAAGTGACCATTATTACAGAATCAGTTCTAGATCGACTAATGAAAAATCCAAAGACTGACCAGTTAACTAGAAGACACTCATGTTTCCAGAAAAGTTCTTTAAAGCCTGAGCCAGATTTTTGCACTTCATCGATGTGGTTAGTATTCAAAGAGCTTGATTCCTCATTCGTATCTCACAAAGGAACTCATGTTTTTGAAGTAATGGTATTTCTCTCCCTGTTATAAGTTAATAAATAAGAAGCATCAAAAGATGAAATGATTTTCTTCTGAGTAGAGGGTTAGGAAAATTTCATGCGATCCCGTTATTCTACTTCAGAGGAAATGATCACACAAAAGTGGAAGCGAGGTTAGGAAAATTTCCTGTGATACCATTATTCGCCTACAGCTTTGATTACTTTTGAGGGAAGAACCGGGGATTCGGTGGCAAACACCATCATTACTCGCGTCTCGAACCTTAATTTGTACATGCAAGAGGTATAATAAGAAATAAGTCTGTGGAAGAGATAATGTGTGTAGTCTGGGAAGCTGCGAATGTCTACGGAGAAGTACATGGTGGTTAGATCAAAAAGTTGGTTAGGTAACATTTGGGTGCTTGGGAAAAGGGTCATTGCAATGTTTAATGATTTCTCTGGTTTAGTCTTCTATTTGCTTGAGGGCAAGCAAAGGCTAAGTCTGGGGGAGTTGATATATCATGGTTTTTACCCCGTTCAAGCCATGATATAAGTCCGTTTTATAGAGTCTTTCTACTATTTCGTAGTGGTTTAGAGTCTTTTACATGTTTTAGCACGTTTGAAGCATTATTGGAGATATTGGAGATATTGGAGCTTTCTAGAGCATTTTGGATCGAAGCAGAGGTTCGTGTAGCTGAGTACCCGATTTGAAGTATCAGTATCGATAGATACTGCCTAGTATCGGTCGATACTCGTCGAAGCAGACACGAGCCGCGAGTTTTATGAAGTATTGAAGAATTGCAAAATAGCCCAGAAGACTTTACTATTTACAAGAAGCCCCAAAACGTGATTTAGGTTATTTAATAGAATTTTACAGCCACTTTGATGGCTCTGCTATTTTTCTGAGCTTTGTTTTATTCTGGTTTGTGAGAGAGCTTTTGAAAGGAGACAAGTCTGAAACTCTGTTCGTCTGAGAGAAGATTTCGAACCCTCTTGTTACTCTTTCTATTTTATTTAATGATTTATTTAAACATGTTTATTGCTTCAATTTCCATGTCTGAGTAGATCTCTTGTTAGGTTCAGGGTTCTCAATAGGGTTTTCTCTGAATGCTAAGTTGATTTATTATTAGGATTCACCATCTGAATTAGTTCTTCTCCATAGGTTGTTTGCAAAGCTAATTCTAGATTGATCACCTAGAACTTAGATCTTAGGATAATTAATTAGGCGCGAGAGTGCGATTAATTACCTGACAGAACCTAGGGTGAGCAAAATAATTATTCGCAAAGAGATTTAGTTTAGTTGTTTTGTGAACAAATCAAACTTGATTAAAAAGCTGGTTTAGACTTTAGGATTCGCAAAGAGATTTGGAATTCCTATGTTTTAGACTTAGATAGTTTTCGCAACGAGAGTTGGTTAATTATACCTTAGTGATTTGAGTTCAAGAACCGCGCTAAATCTGAATCCTGCTAGTTAGTTTATTTGCATTCAGTGATTCCCTGAGAAATACCCTGAACCTATCTTTCTCCAATTATATTTACAACCGTTTTAATTTAAGTCTTGTTTTCAATATTATTGATTGCTTAACTTAATTCTCATCTTTATAATCTATTGTGTGTCTCTGTGAGTCCTTGTGTTCGACCCCTACTATACTGCAACTACTGCTTAGTACTTTTAGGGTATTAATTTGAGCATATCAGAGGTATTGGTCGACACTTGTCGTTTTTGGTCGACACTGGATGGTGTCGATTGACACTTATGAAAAATTATGCTCCCTTTTTTTTACGACACTTGGTATCGATCGACACTCACTGGTATCGATCGATACTCCTCGTCAAATCTGCTTCACGTTTGACACAAGACACAAAACCAAAAATCAAAAACAAAATGAAAATAAAAATGTATGTACAGACTCACCAATGGGTTGCCTCCCACTCAGCGCTTGTTTAACGTCACGACCTTGACTGTACGGACGATCAGTCCGGATAAGAGTGAGAGCTAGCAGCAAAACAGGCTCCACAACTTGACATTTCCAACTTCAGGGTCTTGCGCAACATTCGCTCCACAACCTCATGGCCTTTCTCTTTCAGCTCTGGAGTAAGAAGAACTCTAGCTTTAGAAAATGGTCGCGAGGCCCCTTTGCATTTCACCTTGTATTCGATTGAATCTCCGTCGCACTTCAGAGGGATTAAGGTCACACGTGGAGCACTCTCGACTCTTTTCTTCTTCACTTCCTTCTTTGCCTTAGTCGTTTTTATGACGTCCTTAGTGACGATAGGAGGGTGATCTAGTATGTCTATGGTGTTAGGCTCATTAGAAAACTCTCCCCGATTTTCCGCTACCAACGACTCTCCTGTGACAACATCGATGCAAGAGACACGTGTGAGAGTTCCTCTAGTAGGAACGGCGTCATAGAAAACCTCCTTGTCAATGTAGGAGAACGAGGTTCTCTTACTAGGCGTTTCCATGACAGCGCCAACTGTAGCCATGAACGGTCTTCCAAGAATCAACTGCATGGTGGACCTTTCACTCATCTCTACAACCTGAAAATCAGTAGGAACTAGAGAATCCCCTATTGTGACCATCAAATCAGGGATTGTACCGTATGGAAGTGAGTTGGAGCTGTTTGCGAATGTGATAGATGTCATGGAAGAACGAATTTTGGCTCCCAATCTCTCTGCAATTGCTTTCGACATGACATTGATGCTAGCCCCTGAGCCAACCAGAGATTCTTTAAATTCAACTCCAGAGATAGAGCATGGAACAGAGAATATTCCTGGGTCCTCCCTCTTAGTCAACTGCTTCAACGGAGGTGGGGTACTTCTGACCTTGGCAAAAAGTGCCTTAATCTATTCCTCAGTTTCTCTGCAATCTCGGAAATGACTTAGCAGGGGGCGGTACTCTAGAGCTTCTTCAAAAGTCAGTGAGAGGGGGATCCTTCGTACCATCTTCTCAAAGCCAAGCAACTGCTTTGGAGAAATTGGGTCCCTGAGATGTCTAGGTAGTCTCGGATACGGTATCTTAGGCTTGTAGACACGTTCCTCGATCACTTTTGGTTTCTTTACATTCTCTGGTTCGGCTTGCGATGGGTGTCGATCGATACTAGGATGGTGTCGATCGACACAAGGTTCATGTATCGGTTCTTCGGAGTGGTATCGATCGATATCAGAAGTGGTGTCGATCGATGCTGACGAATCATTTTCGGAATCACCTTTGAGAGGGTTTTCGAGATTCTCTGCACTTCTCAAGGTCATTGCATTGACGTATTCTTTATGTGCTTGAGTCGCCTTTCCGTTCACAGCAGCTGCAGTTTGAGCCACTTGCGTTTCTAGCATCTTCTGATGGGTATTGAGAGCATCGATCCTTCCACTCAGATCCTTATACATATCATCTATCTTTCCGTTGAGATTCACTGTTAGATGTTGCTGTCCTTGAACCAGCTGCTCAAACATAGCCTCAATCTTGCTATCCGGAAGTTTAGCAGGTACGGGTTGATAAGATGAATTACCATAGTTCCTGGTGTACCCACTGTTCTGAGATGGTTTATGACCAAACTGATTCGAACCTCCTTACTGATAGTTGTTGTTGAAGTTTCGGTTGTTGTTGAATTGATTCCCCTGACCTTGAAAACCAGAACCACCAATGTAGTTAACATCCTCTACTTCATCTTCATTGAAAACCTCAACTTCTTCAGCAAAGTGAACAGCCTTTGGTGTCTTGCCCATCAGAAGATTGTGCATAGAATCCAACTTGGCTTGAACATCAGCAATCTGTGTACCATCCATGCTGCCAACTAGCTTCTTCCTCTCAAAATCGGCATTCTTGGTGCTATTACTAGACGCCAAGTTTTCAATCAACGCATAAGCATCCTCAGGATACCTGGTATTGAAGTTTCCATTGCTCGCAGCATCCAAGGTCATCTGATACCTCCAATCGAGCCCTCTAAAAAACGAATCCCATCAACTGAACATCAGAGTACCCGCGATGTGGACAATCTCTCTGATACGATCTGAATCTCTTCCAAGCAGCCTTGAATGCCTCAGTAGGTCCTTGAGAAAACTGGAAAATCTTGTTCCTCAGATCCTTAGATCATGTATCATCATAGAAATTTTTCAGAAAAGCAGTCTTAGTTTGCTCCCAAGTATTTAACGATCCAGGAGTCAACTGCTTTAGCCAGTAAGTCGCTTCTCCACCAAGCGAGTATGGGAAAAGCTTGCAGAAGAGGTAGTCATAGGACACTCCATTGCTCTTGATGCTAGTGACCAAGTCCTCGAACCTCTCAATATGATCCATGGGATGTTCGCTGGAAAGACCATGGAAAGGATGTTGTCCCACAGGAGTGTAGTATGCAGGCTTCAGCTCAAAGTCATTCCTCTGGTAAGGTGGAGGATGAATCGTTGATCGATTTGCATAGAATTGATCAGGTCTGTGCACTCACCAATCATTCTACCACGATTAACCACAATATTCTCAGCGTTCGCGTTCCCAGCGATAATCCCAACAGCAACAGGAGCAGCGGGAATGATGTTCCCCTCTCCATCCAGACGTTGTCCCTGTGCATTGCACAAATGACCCTCTTGGTCTCTGTAAGAACCAGCCTCATCTCGAACCAACTCTTCATGATTGTTGTTCATCTCTGCTGGTTTCTTTGCTTTTCTGTTTGTGCGTTTCACAAGTGCTAGCTGCTCCAATGACAGTTCAACTAGTTGAGTGTTCTTGTTTCCTCTGGTTTTATAATTATGCATACACCTAAAAACAGAAGTCAAGAACGTAGGTAATCGATAGCACGATGAGTATCGACCGATACCAAGTGGTGTCGATCGATATCAACAAAAGAGAACGAAGAGTATCGATCGATACCGACGAACTTAGTCGAAATTCTCAGAGTAAAATCTAATGGCGAATTGAGTCCCCGACAACGGCGCCAAATTTTATATGCTCAAATTAATACCCTAAAAGTACTAAGCAGTAGTTGCAGTATAGTAGGGGTCGAACACAAGGACTCACAGAGACACGCAATAGATTATAAAGTAAAGAATTAAGCTAAACAATCAATAATATTGAAAACAAGACTTAAATTAAAACGGTTGTAAATTCAATTGGAGAAAGATTGGTTCAGGGTTTTTCTCATGAAATCAATGAATGCAGGTAAACTAACTAACATGATTCAGATTTAGCGCGGTTCTTGAACTCAAATCACTAAAGTATAGCTAACCAACTTTCGTTGCGAAAACTATCTAAATCTAAATCCTAGGAATTCCAAATCTCTTTGCGAATCCTAAAGTCTAAATCAGCTTTTTTTTATCAGGTTTAATTTGTTCACAAAACAACTAAACCAAATCTCTTTGCGAATAGTTATTTTGCTCACATGAGGTTTTATCAGGTAATTAATCGCACCCTCGTGCCTAATCAATTATCCTAAGATCTAAGTTCCAGATTCGTCAACCTAGAATTAGCTTCGAACACAACCTAAGGTGAAGAACTAATTCAGATGGTGAATCCTAAAAACTAATCAACCTAGAATTCAGAGAAAACCCTTATGAGAACCCTAAACTTAATAGGAGATCTACTCAGACATGGAAATTGAAGCAATAAACATGTTTGAATAAATCATCAAATAAAATAGAAAGAGTAGCAAAAGGGTTCGAAATCTTCTCCCGGACGAAAAGAGTTTCAGACTTGTCTCCCTTCAAAAGCTCTCTCCCAAAACCAGAATAAAATAATGCATAGCCCTTAAAGTGGCTGTAAAACCTAATTAAATAGTCTAAACACGAATTGGGGTCTTCTCGTAAATATTAAAGTGTTCTGGGCAAGTTCTGCAATTCTTCAAACTTCATTAAAAGTCGCGATTCGTAATCTCCTCGATGGGTGTCGATCGATACCAAGGAGGTATCGATCGATGCTTGACACTTTGATCGGTCACTTAGTCACCAAACTTTAGTTTTGTTCCAGAACGCTCCATAAAACTCAAATATCTCCAATAATGCTCCAAAAGTGCTAAAACCTGTAAAAGACTCTAAAACACTACAAAATAGTAGAAAGACTCGATAAAACGGACTTATATCATGGCTTAAACGGGGTAAAAAGCATGATATATCATATATCATGCTTTTTACCCCGTTTAAGCCATGATATAAGTCCGTTTTATCGAGTCTTTATTCTATTATAGAGCCTTTTAGAGTCTTTTACAGGTTTTAATACGTTTGGAGCATAATTGGAGATATTGGAGCTTTCTGGAGCATTTTGGATCAAAGCATAAGGTCGTGTACCTGAGTACCCGATTTGAAGTCTCAGTGTCGATCGATACTGCCTAGTATCGGTCGACACTCACTACAGCAAGACACGAGTCGCAACTTATGAAGAGTTGAAGAATTGCAAAATGACCCAGAAGACTTTATTATTTGCAAGAAGCCCCAAAACTTGATTTAGGTTATTTAATAGGATTTTACAGCCACTTTCAGGGCTATGCTTTATTTTATTTTGGTTTTGTGAGAGAGCTTTTGAAGGGAGACAAGTCTGAAACTATGTTCGTCCGAGAGAAGATTTCGAACCCTCTTGTTACTCTTTCTATTTTATTTGATGATTTATTCAAACATGTTTATTGCTTCAATTTCCATGTCTGAGTAGATCTCTTGTTAGGTTCAGGGTTCTCATAAGGGTTTTCTCTGAATGCTAGGGTAATTAGTTGTTAGGATTCACTATCTGAATTAGTTCTTCGCCATAGGTTGTTTTCAAAGCTAATTCTAGATTGATCACCTAGAACTTAGATCTTAGGATAATTGATTAGGCACGAGAGTGCGATTAATTACCTGATAGAACCTAGGGTGAGCAAAATAACTATTCGCAAAGATTTTTGGTTTAGTTGTTTTGTGAACAAATCAAACATGAACTAGAATGCTGGTTTAGAATTTAGGATTCGCAAAGAGATTTGGGATTATAGGATTTAGACTTAGATAGTTTTCGCAACGAGAGTTGGTTAATTATACCGTAGTGATTTGAGTTTAAGAACCGCGCTAAATCTGAATCATGTTAGTTAGTTTTTCTGCATTCATTGATTTCCTGAGAAATACCCTGAACCTATCTTCCTCCAATCAAATTTACAACCGTTTTAATTTACATTATGCTTTAAATATCATTGATCACTTAGCTTAATTCTCATCAATATAATATATTGTGTGTTTCTGTGAGTCATTGTGTTTGACCCCTACTTTACTACAACTACTGCTTTAGTACTTATATGGTATTAATTTGAGAATATCAATTAGTCGGGTTTTGACCCGGACATTTTTGGGTCGGAATCAATCCCGGCCTGTGTCGCGGGCTGCTTCAAGTCGGGATGAAGAGTTTTAGCCGAGAGGTTTGTGTGTCAGGCTGCTTCAGGCCGGGATGAGGGAGGCTGGGTTGAGAAATCTTCGGTGAATCGGTCATAAATCATGCACCTGACATCCTAATGACCTCAATCAAACTGTTGTAGACATATAACTCGTCCCTCTACAACTCTTATGAAGACCATTTGAGTTGATTCATAACAGAAGGCCTTCGTTTTACCGATTGTTTGGACGGTATCATCTTCTCTCGGCCAGACGGATATACTTTCAGTAAATCCATCTTATTTCCCTATCCATACGTCCAAATAACCCGATTCAAACTCCTGTGTAAATCTGATTCACTCCTCTACAACTTTTATGAAGGAAGTTGAAGCTGTATCGGATTATAATGTCCCCGTCTAGCTACATCTTTGAGACACTTCGGACGAGAGATGTAGGACCGGGCAGCTTCTGGCCGGGATAGGAGGCCGGGATTCTCCCTGTCCGAGGCAAAGTTCAGCACCGGGCAGCTTTCAGCCAGGATAGGAGGCCAGGATTCTCCCTGTCCGAGGCAAAGTTTATCACCGGGCAGCTTCCAGCCGGGATGGGAGGCCGGGATGGATTTGGTAAGGTAAGAGCTTCTCGGCCAGGCAGACATGTCTTTAGTAAATCCGTGTTAACTCCTTAACAAGATGTCTAAATGGCCTGAATCTAACTCTTGTAGACATATAACTCACTCCTTTACAACTCCTATGAAGAGCTTCAAGGCTGATTCATACCGGAGGGCCTTCGTCCAGCTACATCTTTCCAGAGTCTCGGATGGGCTTTGCACTCCACTTAGGTCCAACTCTCCAAACACCATCAATTGTCTCCAAAACACCTAAAAACACTCCAAATGCATGAAAAACTCACTAGGACCTAATGCAAACACTTAATACTCTAATAAATACCAAAAGCTATAAAAACTATGCAAGACACATGCATGAGACACAAAACACCAAATAATATGCATGCTAAAAGATGTAAAATATGGGATTATCAGAGTGCTAAATCCCCCTCTAACAATTGGTCCCCCCCTCAGTTCGGCGAAGGAGTTTTTCTGAGTTCATCGAGGTTTCCAGGAGTATTCTTTAACTCGGTTAGAATTGAGATCGGCGCGGTTCATTCGATATTTCCTGCCTTGTGGATCCAAGTTCGGTAAATTTCTCACGGGATTCTTGAGTTCAGAACTTTCGAGTTCGCATATTTTAATGTTGATTCTGAACTTTCGAGTTTGGTGGATTTTTCTCGGGAAGGGGGTGTCGATTCGTCTTCTTTAGTCGCATAATTCGAGGAGGCGCCATCATTACACTTTTCTCTATAAATAGCGCTCGATCCTTCCCCATTATTCACTTCTTCCTTGCTTTCAAAAAGGTATTTTCACTTTCTCTCTCTAGCGCTCTCCCTTCTCTCTAGATTTGTTTATTTTTCATATTCTCCGATCAATCCTCCGCCGTGATTTTCTCGATCTGTAAGATTTTTAAGTTTTTCATCAGATCTTCATTCTAGTCTTCATCGATTTCTTCTTTTCAATCGAGATGAGTTCGAAAACTTCCTCATCTTCTGTTAATGACCGAATCCACCTCCAAAGCTTCCCGATCTCGAGTTATTTATTGACAGCTCCGATTCGAACTCGGACGGTCTGAGAAATGTTCGGCAGGAGATGATCATGCACAATTCTCGACGTGATGTTGTCGGTCTGAGCAGTCCAAGGGTCGTCATCGAGGTCCCTCACCTTATCGATGAGGATGAGCCCGAAGAAGAGGTTGCCGAATCAGGTGATCAAGTTCGGGTGGATCGGGAGTTTACAACTCGACTTGCGGAGGGCGAAGATGTAGCTCGCCCGGATGATCATGCTGCCTTATCAGCAGTTTGTCAAGGTGATATGTCATGGTTTTTACACCTTTTAAGCCATGATATAAGTCCGTTTTATATAGTATTTCTATTATTTTGTAGTGGTTTAGAGTCTTTTACAGGTTTTAGCACGTTTGGAGCATAATTGGAAATATTGGAGCTTTTTGGAGCATTTTGGATCAAAGCAGAAGTTCGTGCAGCTGAGTACCCAATTTGAAGCTTCGGTATCCATCGATACTGACTAGTATCGGTCGATACTCACTGCAGCAAGACACGAGTCGCGAATTTTATGAAGAAGACTTTATTATTTGGACTTTCAAAGATAGATTAAAAATGATGTATCAATCTCACAAGACAAATTAATGAATTCATTGTAAGTTTATCAAATTCCCTTAAATAATTTGTTACTTTTACTTCTTCATGAATGTAATTTTTATAGTTTCCTTTCTGACTTTGTAGCATTATTACAACTGGGATTATGATGAAACTAAAGTGATTCGTGACAATTTTGAACAAAAAGCTGCTTCACTCCTCAACGTGTTTGTTAGTCATGCCAAGACATCCGGTGTACAACCAGATTTCATCACTGATATAGACTTGTGGGATGAGATGCGTACCAACTGGGGACAGCCTGAGGTGACCAGTAGAAGTCTGAAGTGCTCTAAAGCGCGCATGTCTCCACGTGGTGGTATCGGTCCGCACAAGCACACCTTTGGTTCCATCTCCTTCGAAGCACAGCGTGAAAAAATTGTAAGGTTTTACAAAATTTTGATACTATATGTTAGATAAGCATAAGTTTGATTATACTTGTTTAATTTTTTTTGGTTTTGTAGCGCAAGAAAACATGAATTAGAATTCCAATTATAGAGCTTCTCCATAAGACACACACACGGTCTGATGGATCTTATGTTGATGATCGCGCAAGACAAATCAATGACGATTTTCAAGAGAAGCTTCGCCAATGTTTGGCGGACCGCCAAGGCTCGCAAGGAGGTGATGAGAGTGTCGAGTCTAATTATACACCGACCAACAATGAACTCGATGAACTTTATCTCGAGGTATATTTCATTATTCACTCTTTTTTTCATTTTTCACAAAGTCAAATTTGGTTGCAATTGTTCAAGTCTGGTCAGTTTATTTGTTGCTCTAAATTGAGAGTTTGAAAGAATTAGAATTTCTCAAAAGAGCTGATTTGATTTAAATCTGCTTTGAATCTCTTTTGAATATGCTTTGAACATTGTGAATATGCTTTGAATATTGTGACTTTCCTTTGGAATATGCTCAAAATGATGTGCAGCTGCTGTGAATACGTTGTGAGTAGGATATGAAATTGCTGTGATTTTCCTTTGAATCTGTTTTTCGTGTTTTCAATCTGCTGTGTGAGTAGAACAAAATTTGTGTTGAGAATCTGTTTTTGTAGGCTGTGTAAGTAGAATAAATAACAACGTTTTTTTAATGCCTCCTTGAGAATCTGTTTTTGTAGGCGGTTCCACCTTCCAACAAAGGCCGTGTCTATGGCCTTCCATCGTCAAACAAGAAGCGGAAGCATACCGGGCCATCAACATTTCGAGGAGAAGAGTTTTCCAACGTGAAGGTAGAGCTTGTGTCAACAAAGACAGAGTTGAAAAACACAAAAGAAGAGCTAATTGAAAACAACAAGCGTTTGAAGGCGTTGGAGTCTATCGTCGAGTTGATGAAGGTACACTTACCCGAAATGGCCAAAAAGGTTTTGTCCGAGAACGTTGACTCCAAGAACGATACCTCCTGGAATAAGAACACTCAAGATGGTAACAATGATGATGGTAACAATGATGATGGTAACAATGACGATGGCAGTGAAGGTGAAGAAATTCACGAGGAAGAAGGTATGGAATAAGTAGCTTAAGATGGTGAAGTTATCATTTTGGTGTGTATATGTTTTTTGTTTTGGTGTGTATAATCGGTGTGTACATTATGTTTTTTGTTTTGCTGTGTATAATCGACCAACGTAATGTATGGCCTCCAACATTATGTAATAGGCTTTTAACTATATGTATGTTTTTCCTAATCAAATTTTAGGTTTCATAAATTTTATATTTGAGAAACTTTAATAAAAAATTTGCAACAATATTAACATTTTGGTTACTAACTTTTACAATCTTTGCAACAACACGTTGCAATTGTTTGCAACGATTCTCCACAAAATTATGTTGCAATATTTCAATGAAGAACCATTGCAAACATGTTGCCAAAAAAGCCGTTGCTAATATTAGGAATAGTCGAATCCATTGCAACCATTGCAACGGGTATATACGACATTGCGTTGCTAATATTGTAATGAAAATCCTTTGCAAACACGTTGCAAAGATCCGTTGTAAATTAGCAACACAATACCAACGTTGCATCAGGTTGCAACGACTATCCACAAAATTTCGTTGCAAATATGGTAATGACCAATTCATTGCAAATACGTTGCAAATCCCCCGTATCTAATCTTATTTTCTTGTGTTCTTATTTTGATTTTCTCATCTTGAGTCTTTCCCATTCATGCATCAATATAAAGCATAGAAAAACACACACAAAAAACAAAAAAATTTGAAAATTTGAAACTCAAAAAGAAATCATTTAGTTGCATTTCATGTTTAATATCGAGTTTAGTTTGCATATAGGTATTTCATTCATATGCATTGGGAGCAATGATATATTTTCCTTGTAGAAAATCATTTTAAGAGTTTGGTCCAATGCCCTCGTTGCTAGTTGTTCGATGCTTTTGATTGAGTTTGAAATCAAAGATGAACCATATTTTGATCTCATGTTTCATTACTCGTATTTTAGCGAAAGCAAGTTGTGAATTGAATCCAATCCTACATAAGTGAGAACCATAATCTTGACAATTTAATTATCATGTTTATGCATCTCATAGTGAATTCATGGATACCACATACATATTTGAGCTTTCTTATCTGCTTCACCACCCTCTTGTTAGCTCGAATAGCCGATTCCCATCATTGAAACGGTTAACCATATCTTTAACTTGCCCTCCTTTCAAGCCAAATATTTAGTGTGAGATTGTAATGCCTAACTTTTCGAGTAAGCTTGGTAAAAAGTCTTGAGTTTAGGACGACAAGGATAAGTTTGCATGTAGATCTAGTCCAACATCAAGGGCTAGATTAAGCTAGGCTAGCTAGGAAGGGAAGTTTTGGGGTTTGGTACGAATGAAAATGTATGAGCAATGGGATTGTGGTGGAAACAAAGGTGAACGAAAAAGGCAAAAGGGGAATGCAATATTGTGAAGTGGTTGATGCAAAATTATATGGTTAGCTCTTAGCACTTAGATTTAGCCTCAAAAGGATCAATGAAAAAAAAAGTCAAAAATTGGCTAAGGCATCATGTGATGAGAATTGAGGCAAAGCAAAGAAAAGGAAAGAAAAGAAGAGCTAAGGAAACGACAAAAAGAAGCACCAAGCCACAAAGTTCAATGAAGAAGGTGAAATCCCCCAAGTGAGAAAATATGAAGTGGAAGAAAAAAGAAAAAGGTGTGGGACATGAAGGCAAAGAGGCCTTGTAAAGAAAGGGTAGCTTAGGTTTGGGACTTCATGGTTATAGATGCTAGGAATAGAGATATTTTAGGCATTGGGTAGATGTGAATTTATCCTTGTATGCATAGGTTTCCTTTTACTCTTAGCATTTTGCTAAAGCTTGCTCATTCATAGAGAGATCCCTTGCATTGCAGTAACCACATACATTTGAGATCATCTTAGTTTCAAGACCTTTACCATAGCCAAATAAAATCACTTGTCTTGCATGAACATGATTCACTTGAAACAATTAAATGAATGTCAAAGGATTGGGGGATAGGAAGTCTTGTGTAGGTTGAGACTTGGGCTTGATTCATGTAGGGATGGATATGGCTAGCTATTTTTAAGTAGACTTGTTTGATTGCATCCTAGGGCTAACAACTTGGACATTGGGCATTGAGTTCTTTTAATGATACTTGTGGATTTGAGATCCCACCTTCAAACTTCTCTCTCTTCTTGTTCTTATTTGTTTGCTTGAGGGCAAGCAAAGGAATAAGTTTGGGGGGGGGGGGGGGGGGGGGGGGGGTTGATATTCTCACATTTTACCTCTTTTAAGCATTTATTTAGCTTAGGTTTTGTCTATTTTGCATGTGTCCCATAGCATTTCTTTAGTGTTTTCTTCTCATTTAAAGTTTAGAGAGTTCACACTAAGTCCTAGAGAGTCTTACATGTTTTGGAGTATGTTTAGGTGCTTTGGAGACTTTGGAGACCTTGGAGGAACTTGCACTTGGACTCGGATCATGAGAAGATAGCTAAGAGCATATGTGGTTTCGGACTGACCACACCAGCCCGCCACACCTGCCTGTCACCGGCCTATATTGCAGCCTTGGCCAAGGCAGGGGAAACACCGGACCATCACATCGGATGAAGATCAGCCCGTGTCAAGGAGCGTACACCTCCTCAAACTTCACCACACCGGGCCATCCTCGGCCGGTGCTCTCATCCGGCGCTGAGCAAAGTCACGGGCAGGGAAATTACCGGCCGGCCACACCGTCCCATGCCCTGGTGTCAAGGCTTATCTGAAGCTCACCCACACCGCCCATGCAACACCGCCTAGACCGTCCGGTAATATCAGCTTCAGGACACACCACACCGGGCCATCCTCGGCCGGTGCACCCGTCCGGTACGTGACCAAACTTTGGGCAGGGAAATTGCTGGCCAGCTGTGCCGCCCCAAGCCGGTCCGGTGTGAAGAAGAGCACCTACACCGGCCCACCACACCGGCTGACCACCGTCCAGTGTAGGGTGTCCGATCCAAATTTGGTCGGGTTAAATCCCGATTTGTTCCGGGTTGACCTAGTCCGCCCAATCTCATTATAAATACAAGAAACCCTATTTTTATTGGATCTATCTTTTTCTTAGGCGAAAAACATCCTTTTTAGAGTTCTATGGGATTTGTAAGAAGATTCTTTTGGATTTATGCAATTTAAGCTTTGTTTCTCTTAATCTCTATCATCTACCTCTTCTTTCTTAATCATTTAATCATCTAATCATGGGATTTAACATGTTCTTCATGGGATTTGTTGGGTTCTTAATGGTTTGTGAGTAGTCTTTTAGGATCTAGGGATGAGGTTGATTTAGGGTGATCCAATGGTTAATTTATGATGCTTACGATTAGATTTATTGATTTCCTTTCTTCCTAAGTGATCCTAATACTAGATTGAGCTCGAGAGAGTCAATCTAGATCTTAGGTAATTTCATGCACACATGGTGTTTGATGAAATTCCCCAAAGAACTTAGTAAGAAATAAACATGCTTAACCTATGAGAGTAATTGTTTAAGGTGTTTATGGGTTGATTTGAATATTAATTTTAATGCTTGTTAATCATTTCATCACAAATAAGAGTTTGATCTTGATTTAGTGATTAGCGAAATAATTAGTGTCTTGAGAGAGGCTTAGTCATAGTTAGTGGTCATAACCTAGGGATTAGCATTATGTGTGTGTTTTAGCATCATAAATTAGCTATAAGATCACTCTAATTCTATAACCTCATCCTTGGATTCGCCTTTTTATGGGTAAACGACCTATTTCCCCCTGAAAAAATATCAGGTAGTAACATATCCACACAAAATTTCACCCTCGTTTTCAGTCCTCATATTTTGAAAGTTATAAACTTATTCGCCCTCCAATCCAAAAGTTCAAAACATATTTACACAGATAATAAAAGTTCACAACTAATAACCACTCAAACCACGATTTTATTCGGTTTACTGTTTACCGATTGATGTTTAACCACTTAAAATTGAAATTAAACCGGATTATGACCCGATTAAAAAAATAAACCAATTTTGACCAGTTTATAAACCCGATTTGACCCGAAAAAAATAATCCATAAGATCGAACCCTAAATCACAAACTCAAAAATTCCTAAATCATAAACTCCTGATTCGGATCACACTGGATCTCTGAGGATGAGGCTTCGATCGTCGCCGTTCTCTGAAACGGACGCCACCGACGATATGCACGAGGCGTTGTTAGCGAAGCGAGGGTGTTGTTTCCTCATGCCCTACCTCGCCTCGCCTCATCTCAGCCGTCCTCTCGCAGCGGATATCGAATCCTCGGCAATTTGTGTGGTGGATATGTGTGGTGGCATCGGATCAGAACCGCCGATAAATGCGAGCCTGACGATTAAATTCTTTAGGCCATCGGCAATTTGTTCGAGATCTGATTGGGAGCATCATGTTACTGTTTTGTTTTCAGCTTGAATGGAATTTTTTATTGGGGAGTTGTAAGCAGATTCTGTCATTTGAATCTTAAAGCGTAGGGAGACGGAGACGAAGCGGATCTGGGTTCGAATTGATAACTCTAGATTCATGGTTTTGTGAACAGTGAAATTCCTCTTGTTTTTTTTTTTTTTTGAATCGATGCCTCTTGTTGTTTACTCTTGAGACAATGGTTTATTGAGATCCAAATCATTTCATAGTGTGAATTTCGATTGGGGGGGGGGGATTTTGATGTTTTTATGTGGATTTTACGGGTGGGTCGGGTTGGATTTCACTTGGATCAGTTTTTAAATTCGGTCTGATATCGGTATAAGTGGTTTTTTAAATTCGGTCTGATATCGGTATAAGTGGTTTAGCTCGCAAACCATTTAAACCAACGAATATGGGTAAATATGTTTTGAATTTTCGGATTGGGGGGAAATAAACTTATAACTTTCAAAGTATGCGGACTGAAGACGAAGGTGAAACTTCATGTGGATCTGTTACTACCTAATATTTTTACGGGGAGAAATAGGTCGTTTACCTCCTTTTTTTATTGCATTTAACTTCATTTAGTATTGTTAGTTCTTATTTATTGTTTTTAAATTTGGATTAACTTGTTAGACTAAACATAAAAACCACACTTGTCTTGCTTGAATTAAGTAGTTCTATGAATTCTTAGTGATTGGTACTTAACCCA
The DNA here is from genome assembly GCA_030161315.1 of Eutrema japonicum. Lineage (NCBI taxonomy): Eukaryota > Viridiplantae > Streptophyta > Magnoliopsida > Brassicales > Brassicaceae > Eutrema > Eutrema japonicum. The sequence goes on along the minus strand of BSQW01000012.1, from coordinate 26,614,201 downwards.
TTTGGATTCGATATCTCTTATCTTATATATCATCTAGAGTAATTGATTTTTGACACGATAAAAACCTATTATCAGCAATTCCTCTCTATGCGATTCAATCTCTGTCTTTTTTTTTCTCTAACGAAGAACTTTAATTTTTTTCCAAGTTGATTTTAGATTTTAAAAAAATTGGATGGGTTGGGGTTTCTCAAACAGTCGGATCGAATTAGTTTAAACTTGATTTTTTAAAACACAATCGCGACGTTAATTCGGTATCTTGCAATTATAAAAAAATTAATAATTCGTGATGTTTGTAAAAGCAAAAAATTATTTGAAATATGTATCAAAGAGATAAAAAAATCTAAGATATATATCTAGAAATCTGCATACTAGAGTAGTGTACCATAGTGGATCCTCTATGATTTGTTTTCTTTAAAAGATCAAAAATGCTGAATAAGTTAACCTGTGAAAAGTCAAAAACCAAAAGCTATAATAGCTAAAATTAGGACATAAATGCATTTGAAAAAAAAAAAGATATTACATTATTGGATCTTTTATTTTTTAAAAGAGATCTCTCTTGCTGCTTCTTCGAATTCGATCGTTACTAGAAGCCGCGAGCACGACATTAGTCGTGGAGGGTGAAGAATTTAATAAACAAAAAGTCACACCGAATCAAGTGGGACACGTTCTTCATCAATCAAACCTTGCGATCGATCAATATCCACTTCTTCGTTTATATTGTCTCGGCGGACGATGGAGAGATCGGCGTCGGTGGGTATCAACGACGGCCGATTTGGTGGCAATCACTTCTATTCTCCATCGTTCTCTTCTTCTTCTTCTTCAATGAGGCATGTCAATTACAGGTAAAATATGAGATTCTGTGTGTTTTGAGTTGATTCATGTAATTGAGTCGTGTGTTGAAGGCTTAGTTTAGGCTTTTTTTTTTTACATTAGGGTTTTGATTGTTGATTTTCTCTGATTATGATTTTGATTTAGCGGAAAATGATTGTTATTTTTGATGAATTTGGTGAAAATCTCCATCTGAGAGAGAACCCTTTTTGTCCGTTTGTAAAGAACTGTGAAAAAGGATAAAATCTTTTATTCTTTATAAAAATTTGAGGCTTTTTGATGTTTTCATATTCGTCTTCTTCGGTGAGACATGTCAATTACAGGTAAAATATGAGCTTCTGTGTGTTTGAGTTGATTCCTGGAATTGAATCTTATGTGTTGAATGCTTAGTTTAGGCTTTTTGAATTAGGGTTTTGATTGTTGGTTTTCTCTGATTATTATTTTGATTCAGGGGAAAAAGATTGGTATTCTTAATGAATTTGGTGAAAATCTCTATCTGAGACAGAACCCTTTTTGTTTGTTTGTAAAGAACTGTGAAAAATATACAATCTTTTATTCTTTGGAAATTTTTGAGTCTTGATGTTTTCATATTCGTCTTCTTCAGTGAGACATATCAATTACAGGTAAAATATGAGCTTCTTGTAATGTGTTGGAGGCTTAGTTTAGGCTTTTTGAATTAGGGTTTTGATTGTTGATTTTCTCTGATTATGTTTTGATTTGATCAAAAATGACGTTTTCTTGGTTAGATTTGGTAATGCGTTACTTCGATTACTTTTTGATTAGGGAAAAAGATTGTTCTTCTTAATGAATTCGGTGAAAATCTCCATCTGAGACAACCCTTTTTGTTTGTTAGTAAAGAACTGTGAAAATCTTCTATTTTTTGGAAAATCTTGAGGCTTTTGATGTTTTCATATTCGTCTTCTTAAGCAAGACATGTCACTTAGAGGTAAACATGAGCTTCTCTGTTTGAATTGATTCTTGGATTTCCTGGTTATGGTTTTGATTTGTTTTCTTGCCTTAGATTTGGTAACGCGTTACTTTGGATTAGTTTTGATTTAGGGGAAAAGTTTGTCTCATTAAGAATTGCGTTAAAATATGCATCGGGAAAGAACCTTTATTTGTTTTTGTAAAGAATTGTGAAATGATGAATCTTTTTTCTTTGGGAATTTTTGAGACTTTTGATGTTTTCATATTCAGCTTGGTTCAACATTTTAGTAAGGAGCATGAGATTGTGTGTTATGTGGATTGGATGTGAATCTTCGGTTTGTTGGTGTTGTGTTCTTTAAAAAATAACTTAGCCTGAACAAAATGCATTTTAATTTTCTTGCAGTTGTGGATCTTGTGGGTATGAACTGAACCTGAGCTCCACAAATCGAATCACATCTTCAATCGGATCAAAGTACGGGAAATCCATGAAGAGTGGAATCATATCGTTCTTCAACATTGACGAGGCAAGATTCAGTGAAGTCGATGAGTTCCAATGCATGCCTCACTTCTCCAGATATTCTTGGGGTTTGTTCAGACGCAGAACTAAACTTCTCTGTCGCAAATGTAATAACTATATTGGCAATGCTTCTGAGGAGAAGACTTCTGCGTACGCACTCGTAACACAAAACTCAGATTCGACATCACCCAGAAACGGTACGGTTAAGAAGTATGATATCAGGATTCGCTCGCTTCAACCTTCTTCTGCTGTGGCGTCATTGTGAGTATATATACCCGTCGGTATTGTACAACATCTTCAAAGTATAAAATTTAGATCTTTATGAAGTGTTTTGTGATATTCTAGAACAACTTAAAGAGTATCAAATTTAGATCTTCACAAAGTGTTTTGTATCAGTCTTGGTGATGTTTTGATAAGGTGGGTTTGGATTTTCAATTGTATAGTAACAACAATTTTCACTTGCTCATGCTCATCATTTGTGTTTACCAATTTTATACAAGAAAAACCTCTAGTGTTCAACAATCCAAATACTAAAAGTAAAACTTTAATTTCGAATGTATATTTTTCTCTCCCATCATCATTTTGTAATAACATAACTTCACTACATCAGTCTGCTGTTAAAATCCAAAACCTAACAAAGTCTTTGGATCACAAACTCAGAAATCGTATAATAATAACAACAGATAGAGAATCACGCATGACTCTTGAGACTAATTACCAGATGGTCTTCCATGTGCATCATTAGTACCTTGAGGATTATTATTGCCAGTAGTGCCTTCCTGTGATCCTCCAAACATCTGCATCATTGATCGTAATGCACCTGAAAACTCTTCGGGTATTTGATCCGCGACTCCGAGATCTATGTTGGAAATTCCACCTACATAAATATCAGGCTCATCCATACCATTTCTGTCACCATCTCCTCCCTCGTTATTGCGAGAATGATTTCCCGGGAAAGTGTTTCCCGCCATGTTCATGAACATGCTCATCATGTCGGGGTTTAAAGGAATTGAGAACTGAGATGGTATTCCTTGGCCTCCTATTTCCGGTTGATTGTGTCCCGTGCTCGTATTCTGCTCTTCCAACACCACAAAATGTTAGATTCTTTGGTTTCTCGTCTTATTTCTACTAATCCATGAGATGATGGTCTAACTACCTGACTGTGTCTCTGTCGTTGCTGTTCTTCTCTTAGTTTTTGTTCAGCCACCTGTGTTTTGCATAAATGTCAAAACCAGACTCTCGTGTAAGTTACAGAATGATCATATTAATTTCAAAGAAATGTATTAGAAAAAAAAAACCAACCCTGATATTTTCTTTCACAGATTCGTTATGGGGATCCAACTGCAAAGCTGCCATGAGTGTGATGAAAAAGGTTACACAGAATAAATGCTAGCTAACTTGAAGAAGCAAAGTTCTAACCCTTTTCTACAGTAGTCGACCCTATGAGAGGGAATATGCTAACTTAACAAAGACGTTCGGACTAATTCTAAGAACATATACATACCTTTCTTAAATCCTTTATCGATAGCATCTGCATACTTTCCTTGAGCATAATATGCCAACCCAAGACGACTGTACGCCTTACTATAATTTGGATCGATCTCAATGGATTTAAGAGAGTCATTGATTGCTTCTGAGAACCTATTGATCTGGGTATATGCAGCGGCCCTAATAGTTGATTTTAAGTAGATCATTGGACAAGTGAAAATATCTAAATACGTCGGAACCAGATTATGCAGGAAGCACACCACCAAAGAGCTACAACCTCAAGCATCCAGATATATCAAGTTGAAGACTAATCACTCACCTGTTGCAGTAGAAAACAGCATTCTTATCCGAGAGTGCAATTGCAAAGGAATACAGCTCGATTGCATCCAGATAAAGCTGTGACTGCATGGCCTTGTTACCTAAGAGGAAGAGAATGTCACATAGAGGTAATAAGCACCGACAGATCTTCATTGATCGCACTATAAGGAAAAGGTTCCACTGATTTCGAAGAAATGGATTACATATTGTTACGACGAGACAACATAAAAAAAGCTTCTCAGTATGACAATTATATTATAAGTTAGCAAGACAACACATGCAATCTCTGTTGCAAACACAAAACATCACAAGTACCTTGGCACTTCAGTGTTTCCGCCAAGTTTTTCATATCAACAGTCTGGCATCCAGACTTTTCCATTTCCTGATATGCAGGAAAGAAACTTATTACCAAACTCATTACCAATTGAACTAAAATCGTCAATGAAATCAATAAGAAAAGCAAGGCTACGTTTATAGCATCATGGAATATCTTTGTTGCTTTTTCCAGCTGAGCAGGATCATCATCCCCGTCACGCGTGTTATTAAAATACCGTACTTTCTCAAGCGCACCAAGGAGTTGGGTAAAGAGTTCATCTCTAGAAGTTCCTGCAATGAGCAATTTCGACAATTAAACCAGACTATGATCAGCAGCAAGAAACCACACAGAATTTTCGAACCTCTAAAGCCACGTATTGACATTGTTGGCAACCACATTCCACTACAGTAACTGGGCACTCACATTGATCCAAATGAACATGAACCATGAATAAAGCAAACCACTACTTACCGGTAAAGAGAGGCTCTTTGCTTGCATCCACTGAGACATTAGAGTCAGGACCTGAGGAGGAACTAGGCTCATCTATTGTAACACCTCGATCAGCAACGAATGGTGCGGTTTCCACAAAACTAGGTGCGGTTTTGTTCAATGAACTGAACATATTGACAAGCGAAATGGGTTTCAACTTATAATCTCTTGTAGAATCTGAAGTAATTTTAAACGCTTCCTTTAAGCATTCTCTAGCAACCTCAAGCCCTTCTTCATCAACACCTGGAGCAACCTCAACTACAAGAAATAAAAACAAAAGCCCAAGTTTCACGAAAGCATTTCTCTATCTCTAATCAAAATCTCCGAAGAGTTGTTTTGACATGAAAATCAATGACGAAAGCATTTCCATCAAAGGAATTGGTATTCATTGTCTACGCAATCGTACAGGTAGTTTGAATAGATAGAGAGAGACAAAGAGAAAGTGATCGTGATTACCGGAATCTAGAAAATCCAAGAAAGAATGGACAATTTTCCGGCAGACTGGAGACACCGTCGATAGTTTCGCCATTGGAAAGGAACAGGGAGAAGAATCTGGAATTTCTTAATTTTCTGCGATTTGAGTGTTGTCGAGGAAGACAAATTGAAAAACCCGTTTGGAAACAGGGTTATAATAGTCCTGTTTTAGCTGCTTCCTCTTCTTCGATTTGTTTTTGTTTTTTAATTCTTCTTGGTTATCTTTTACAGAAGTTAGGGTTAATTACACTGTAACAGCCCGTTTTTGTTAAAAAAAAAGCACATTTAACTCTTAAGATCATTTTTTTCCCGCTCATGTGTGTGAAACACTAAAATGGTCTCGCATGGTCATTGATGCAAAGTCGTGGATGAGTCAGAAAATCAAAAATTTGAGTAAAATAATTAGTACCCCACTTGATTTATTTTCTATTTTTTTTATAATGTGAAAAACATAAAACAATTTTCTGAAAACAATATATGATTATTTTTTTTTTCCAACATTTTAAAATCTATTTTGCTATAGTTTTGATGTGAAACAAGAAATCTAAAACAAAAAAACAAAAACAAAAAATCTAAACATATGAAATTCATATCGACGTGGACATAAAAACGTGGACAATTGTGAATGAACATATGAGAATATCGTATTATTACTGTGGATGGTCATGTGTGGATAGTAATTTACTTGTAAATATCAAGAACTACATCTACACATGACCATCCACACATGACCATCAGTAAAGTATTATCCACACATGACCATCCACACTAACAATACGAGATTCCTATCTGTCTACACACAATTTTCCACGTTTTCATGTCCACGTCGATCTCGATTTCATATGTTTAGATTTTTGTTTTTTCGAATCAAAACTATAGCAAAATAGATCTTAAAATGTAGAATAAATAAAATTATCATTCATTGTTACCAAATAAATTGTTTTATGTCTTTTACATTATAAAAAAATAGAAAATAAATTAGATGGGGTACTATTTTTTTTTCCCAGATTTTTCACCATCCACGACCTTGCATCCATGACTATGTATGCGATTTCTGATTTATTGTGTACAGAAGGGTAAGAGTGTCAATTTCATCACCCAAAGTGCCTTAAGAGTTAAATGTGACTTATCCTGTTATACAGAAGTCAGAAATTGCCTTCTAAAGTAATTTTCTTTTATATTTAAAGGATGTTATTCAATCATGAATTTAAAGTTAATTCTTCAAGATTTAAGAATTTATGAGTGTGGATTCTAAAATTATTTAACCTACATTGCGAAATTCAATAATTTACTACTTGTGTATGACAAAATGTTTTGAATCAGTCCCCAAACAAGCTCATATACTTTCTATTTTATTAATTATAGCGTACCAACCTTTAACAACTGCAACTACTCTTTCGAGCGCTAAGTTTTTTTTTGAATTTTCTTACTTCTTTCTGAACTTGTCTAGCCTTTTTCGGTTCACCTTTGCCCTGGTTCTAACCCCTTTCTCACCACGCATTCGAACAAGAAGAAGAGAATAGAAGAGGGGAAAATTAGGGAAATGGTGTTCCCGTTCGATATTCGACCTCATTTCTGGATTATTCTGCCACCATTACCCAGCCAACTATGAGAATTTAGAGAGTATGGACTTTGTGCAGAAGCACTTTCCGTGCAAGAAAAAGATAGAAGTGAAAGATGTGCTAAAGAAGCTTCAGTCCATGGATTTGGATGGTGATAATGATCGGTTGAAGATGGCGGTACTTTACTTCTTAGCCACTTTTATAAAAGGAAAGTCAAAGAAAACTACTAGATCCAGAGCCTTTCATTCTTGATAAACTCAAATTAATATCCTAAAAGTACTAAAGCTTTGTCGATTGTAATACTTAGGGATCGAATCCACAGAGACTCAAGAAAACACACAATAGATTGTATAGATGAAAATTAAGCTAAGTGATCAATGGAATTGAATGCAAATACGTAAATTAAACAAGTTGTAATTCGGTTGGAAAGAAGATAGGTTCAGGGTATTTCTCAGGAAATCAATGAATGCAGATAAACTAACTAATCAAGGTTCAGGTTATGCACGGTTCTTGAACTCAAATCACTAAAGTATAATTAACCAACTGTCGTTGCGAGAATTATCTAAGTCTAAATCCTAGAATTCCAAATCTCTTTGCGAATCCTAAAGTCTAAACCAGCTTTTAGTTCAAGTTTAATTTGTTCACAAAACAACTAAACCAAATCTTTTTGCGAATAGTTATTTTGCTCACCCTAGGTTCTATCAGGTTTCTCAATTGCACTCTCGTGCCTAATCGATTAACCTAAGATCTGAATTCCAGATTCATCAACCTAGAATTAGCTTTGAGAACAACCTATGGTGAATAACTAATTCAGATTATGAACCCTAAACAACTAATCAACCTAGCATTCAAAGAAATACCTTATGAGAACCCTAAACCTAACAGGAGATCTACTCAGACATGGAGATTGAAACAATAAACATGACTGAATAAATCCTTGAATAAATAATAAAGAAGAGAGTAAAACAAGGGTTCAAAATTTTTTCTCGGACGAACAGAGTTTCAGACTTGTCTACCTCAAAAACTCTCTCACAAAAACCAAAGTAGAATAAAGCTTGTATGAAGAGTCTTTTGCCAAAGTGGCTGAAAAACCTAATAAATAACCTAAAACACGTTCTGGGGCTTATTGTAAATAATAAAGTCTTCTCGGCAATTTGCAATTTCTCAAATCTTCGAATAAGTCGCGATCCTTCTGTTTCTTTGACGGGTATCGATCGATACACCGATACCATAAGTGTATCGATCGATACTCATGCATCATATCGGTGTCTCAGCTACAAGATCTCAGCTTGGCTCCAAAAAGCTCTAAAATGCTTCAATATCTCCAATAATGCTTCAAATGTACCTAAAACCTGAAAAGACTCTAAAAGACTCCAAAATACTAGAAAGACTCTATAAAAAAGACTTATATCATGGCCTAAAACGGGTAAAAACCATGATATATCAACTTCCCCAGACTTAGCCTTTGCTTGCCCTCAAGCAAAACAGAAAACTAAACAAGAGAAAGAGGTTTGAAAACACGGAGACTCACTTGTTCTTGAAACATTGCATTGACCCTTTTTCTTAGTACTCCACATATCAGCTAACCAGTTCCAAATTTAACCACCATGTACTTCTCCGTAGACATTTGCAGCTTCCCAGACTCCACACATAATTTCGCAACATTATCCAATAAAGCCCTCATTGCCAGTTTCATCGTTGTGATCAATGCCAAGAACCTTATAGATTCTTTCCCATACGATATCATGACAAAATAACCACCCAATTTTCACCCCTTTTGGTATTGTTTCCTCTCCCCCAGACTTATTTCTCATCATATTTTCTCGCATATACTTATTAAAGGTAACGCGAGTATTGATGGTGTTTGCCACCGAATCCCCGGTTCTTCCCTTAAAAGTAATCAAAGGTGTAGGCGAATAATGGTATCACAGGAAATTTTCCTAACCTCGCTTCCACCTTTGTGTGATCATTCCTTCTGAAACATAATAATGGGATCGCTGGAAATTTTCATAACTCTCTACTCAGAAGAAAATCATTTCATCTTTTAATGCATCTTATTTATTAACTTGAAACAGGGGAGAGAAATACCATTACTTAAAACACATGAGTTCCTTTGTCAGATATGAATGAGGAATCAAGCTCTATGGACAGCACCCACATCGATGAAGTGCAAAAATTTGGCTCAGGTTTCAATGGACTCTGCTGGAAACATGGGCGTTTTCTAGTTAACTGATCAGCCTTTGGGTTTTCCATTAGTCCGATCTAAAACTAACTCTGTAACAATGGTTACTCAAAAGCAAGGTCAGCACAATAGATTCAAGAACAAGATCATAATCTCCAACAAGTTTTGACTCAATAAATCAAATTTCGACTCAAAAACGACTGACTCTAAGAAAAACAAACACAATGTCAGCAACTACCTCCCCAGACTTAAACAACACTATCTCCAGTGTTATCTAGCCTAGAGTCGGTAAAAGAAATCAAAAGAACAGAGTGGAATTATAAAAAACAAGAAGGTACCAAATTGTGGTCAAGGTGTCGACCGACACACAGCCTGGTATCGATCGATACCAGGCTTCTGTCGACACAGAGGACTTCTTTTTAAATCGAATTAGTGTCAAGGTTTCTCTCAATGATGTCAAACGATCCAAATGTGTAGTGGTTAGCACTGTCGGATCACTCAAACACAAGTTAAAAGCAACAAGAACGCATAATCGCATAGATCCACGAGGTTCAGAATCATAATAAGCTGACAAAACAAACTCAAATGTTCAAAAGAAAAAGAAAAGAAAAAGAAAAGGAAAAGTGAACCAGATAGAACAGAGGACTAATCCTCATCGGAGTCATCAGATACTCCAGCAGTGTGAGAGGGTCCTTCTCCTAAAGGTGAGCGTGGGCGAGATGGTGCAATGCAACCGCACCGAGAAATAGTAGAGATGGTGTTCCAGATACTATGGAAACTCTCAACCACATACCTCTGAAAGGTGTATGTATCCATAGGAATCGCAGGTGGTGTAGGGAGAGTACTCGCAGAAGATGGAGGGTCTCGATCTCGTCGTACCTGACCTCCAGCAAAGTCAGGGACATGTGCGTCCGCTGCAGCAGCATGTACGCTAGTAGAAGAACCTCTGCCTCGGCGAGTGTGAGGTGCAACAATCAACAGGCTCGGATCAGGCTCAAAACGCAGCTGATCGGGATTGTCACCAATGTCGGTTAGCTCGGTGTTAGGGAGCCTAACTAGAAAGTCCCCATCCGTGTTGGAGAAACACCAACGTCGCTCAGGCTTCAACCACCTAAGGTTCTGCAGATGTCTCTCATCCATGACAATGCGTGTGGTGACTATCGAGCAGCTCGCTGTGCTAATCCCTAAGTGCTGGAAGATAGGAGTGAGAAGACTACCCACTATCTCGGTCTTCCGAGCTGCACCGAGACTAGCACCCAAGAATGGTTTGGTCTTCAGAGAGACCAGGTGATGTGCAAAGACTGCCCCTAGGTTTACCGCGAGATCAAGCTCATGCCACTCATAGTTCTCGTCATCAATGATATCTCCAATAGCCATGGAGAGCATAATAAGCTCAGAAAGCTGCATCTTGTTAGGCTCCATCTTGCATAAGATAGTGTTGCTCAAAATCCTAACTAGCCAGCGCATAACTGGGTGGCGCACATCCATCTGAGTGGAAGTCTTGGAGTAATAGGCTCCGTTCCCGAAATGCTCCTAGAAAACCTGCACATCATGAAACTGAGTAGGCAGAGCAACCTTCCTGAAGTCCCTGCGGAAACCATAGATGTCGCAGAGATCTGGGAGTGGCAACATGTATCTCATTCCGCGAATCATGAAGGTCATGGTACCTTCATGTGCGTCCTTCAGAACCTCGTCCTGATAGTAGACGCGAACTGTTGCGAGTATCTGTCGCACCAAGTCAGGGAACAGATCATACTGCCTCATAGGCATAATACCCAAGCCAATCTTTTCAATCAGACGCCCGAGTTCCCTGTCGATACCCAAGCGGCGCATGGTGTGAGGGTCAACAAACCAAGTGGTATGTACATCAATGTCCTGCCAAGCATTGTAGAACAAAGTGTCATAGTCATCCTAAGACTCCGAGATAGGCATGTAGACGCAGTCGTCACTCTCAGCAATCTGCCTATTTGTTCCCTCCCAAACTCTGCTGGAAGGAATCTTGGCTTTCTCGTTCCTCTTAGGCCAAGGAGCTCTAACTGTGGCAGTAGGAGCCACAGGATCAGCTGGAGCAGCGGGTGGTTGTGATGGAGGTGCCACTGGTGGTGGGATGTGGCGCAAGGAAGTATGCGGAACCTCAATGTTTTTGGACGCTCCATCAATCCTCACTCTGTACTTGTCGTTGCCTAGGTAACCGTTCACTACACCTTTCCGCCAATGTAAACCATCCCAGATCTTGACACGTTGACCCAAGGGGAAATCCTTTGGCGGTGGGTTTGAGCTTGATGCATCATCCGTTTGTGTTCTCTTTCGAGTAGACATCTGCAATCAAATACAAAGAACACATCAGACACGGAATAAGCACCAGATCTAACAACACAACAACAACCAGCAACAACTTATTCAAAATTTCATTACTGCACGTAGAGTATCGATCGATACCAGCAGGGTATCGATACCCTGGCGAATATCGAACCAGAATCTCAAATTTCCCAAAATTTCCAAAATTCCTACAACTAGCACAAGGGGAGGGTTCGAAATTCCTCTAGAACAACTTAGGCAAGACATAATAATATGGTAAATTAAGTTCTAAAAGGCAAAAATATCAAAATCCCAAACCTTGTGTCCATGGAGTGAAAAAGATAAATTTTTGTGTCATACCTTGCAGATCGAGATAATGGATGATAGAAACAGGAAGAGCACGAAAATCTAACAAGGTTAGACCCTTGAATCACTCAAATCCGTGAAGAATTGAAGAATTTGTGATTTTGAGAGAATTGAAGAGGTATGCTTATCGATCGATGGAGGCAGAGGAGAGAAAAAGAAGAAAAACCGTAGGGTTTTAAAGGAAAACTATCTGCGCATTTAGTATCGACCGACACCATTAGTGGTATCGATCGATACCTGGACCTTTGGTCGATGCAACGTTTGTTTCTCCTGGTGTCGATCGACACCAAGTGGGTATCGGTCGACACTGGCCCTTTTTATATGGTTCACTCGAACACACAAGACACAGAACCAAAAACTAAAAACAAAAGAAAGAAAAGAAAGAAAAGAAGTATGTACAGACTCACCAGTGGGTTGCCTCCCACCACGCGCTTGTTTTACGTCACGAACTTGACTTTACGGACGATCAATCAGGATAAGGATGAGAGCTTGCACCAAAACAAGCTCCACAACTTGACATCTCCAGCTTCAGAGTTCTGCTCAACATGCTCTCCACAACCTCCTTTCCTTTCTCTTTCAGCTCCGAAGTAAGAATAACTCTAGCCTTAGAGAATGGTTTTGAGGTTCTTTTGCACTTTACCTTATATTCAATCGAATCTCCATCACACTTCTGAGGGATTAAGGTCACATGGGTAGCACTCTCGACTCTTTTGTTCTTCACCTCCTTCTTTGCCTTATCCGTTTTGATGTCTTTCTTGGTGATGACAGAAGGACCATCTAAAACATCCATGACAGTTGGCTCATCATAAGGCTCTTCCAAAAGATCAACCATTAACGTCTCTCCTGCAACAATGGTAATGCAAGAGATCTGTTTGGGAGCTCTTCCAGAAGGAATGGCTTTGTAGGAGACATGTTCGTCAATGTATGAGAACGAGATCGTCTTACTGGGCGTGTCTATAATTTCACCAACTGTATCCATGAACGGTCTTCCAAGAACCAACGGCGTACTAGATCTTGCACTCATCTCCACAACTTGAAAATCAGTAGGAACCAGACAATCTCCCACTTTGACCAGCAAATCAAGGATTGTACTGTATGGAACTGAGGTGGAAGAGTTAGCGAATACAAGAGACATCTGAGTAAATCTAATATCACCAATTTTCAACCTCTCTGCAAGTTCCCTTGACATAACATTAACGCTAGACACTGTATCAACGAGAGACTCTTTGAATTCAACTCCAGAGATAGAGCATGGAACTGAAAATTTTCCTGGTGGTGGTGTGCTTCGTGCTTTGATGAAGAGTGCCTTGATCTCCTTTAGAGATTCTCTGCAATCTCGGAAGTAACAATCCAAAGGGCGATTTCAAAAGCTTCTTCAAAAGACATAGTATAGGGAATTCTCCTCACCATCTTCTCAAAAGCGAGCAACTTCTCTGCAGTGATGGGATTCCTGAGAGATGTCTAGGTGGTAAAGGATATGACACCTTAGGCTTGTAGACTCGTTCCTCAGTCATTTCCGGTTTTTTCTCAATTTCTAGCTCAGTCTAGCTCAGTCTGCGAGGGGTCTCGACCGCTACCAGATTGGTGTCGATCGACCAAAGGCTCATGTGTTGTTTCTTCAGGTTGGTGTCGATCGATACCAGTGATGGTATCGACTGATACAGACGTATCATGCTCAAAATCGCCTTCAATCTCTTCTAACTCCACGAATTTCTCTGCATCCAAACCCTCTTCTACCACTGCAGAGACCTCTTTACTACTCCTTAAGGTGATCGCATTGACGTATTCATTCTGTGAATGGACCATATTTCCCTTGACAGCTGCTGCAGTTTGAACTACTTGAGTTTCCAGCATCTTCTGATGAGTACTGAGAGCCTCGATTTTTCCATTCAGATCAGTATACATGGCATCCAATTTCCCATTAAAATCAACTGTCATCTTCTGCTGTCCCTCAAGAATCTATTCCAGCATAGATTCAACTTTGCGTTCAGAAGTTTTGGCAGGTATAGGCTGATAAGACGAATTCCCATATTTCTTGGTATAACCACTGTTCTGGAAAGGTTTATGGCCAAACTGATTCGATCCTCCTTGTTGAGCGCTGTTGTTGAAGTTTATGTTGTTATTCTGGTATTTATTTCTCTGGCCTTGAAAACCAGAGCCACCAATGTAGTTAACATCCTCTACTTCATCCTCATTGATATTCTCGACTTCCTCAGCAAAATGAACTGCCTTCATCGATTTTCCCAGCAAGAGATTGTGCATTGAATCCAACTTAGCCTGAACATCAGCAATCTGCGATCCATCAACTCCTCCAGCCTGCTTCTTCCGCTCGAAATCAGCATTCTTGGTGCTATTCCTAGACGCCAAGTTCTCAATCAGCACAACCGCATCATCTGGATAACTGGTGTTGAAATTCCCATTACTCGCAGCATCCAAAGCCATATGGTACCTCCAATCGACCCCTCTGTAGAAAGTACCCAGCAACTGAACCTGAGTGAACCCATGGTGTGGACAATCTCTCTGATATGACCTGAAACGAATCCAATCAGCCTTGAGTGCCTCTATCGGACCTTGAGAAAACTGAGAAATCTTGTTCCTGAGCTCTTCGGATCTCACATCATCATAGAAATTATTCAGGAACGCATTCTTCGTCTCATCCCATGTAGTTAGCAAACCAGGAGACAACTGCTTCAGCCAAACAGCTGCATCCCCACTAAGAGAGTATGGGAAAAGCTTGTAGAAAAGGAACTCATTGGGCACTCCATTGTACTTCATACCAGTGACCAAATCCTCGAACTTCTCGATATGATCCATGGGATATTCATGAGATAGACAATGGAAAAGATGCTGACTCACAAGAGCGTAGTACGCAGGTTTCAGCTCAAAGTCATTCCTCTGAAAAGTTGGGATGCGAATCGCAGCTCGATTGGCATAGAACTGATCAGGTCTGTTGTGCTCACCAAGCGTCCTCCCACGATTAACTACAGCATTCCCTGCATTAGCAGCATTCCCAGCGATAATTTCCTCGACAACAATAGGAGGTGGGATGATGTTCCCCTCTCCATCCAATCGTTGCCCTCTCTCATTGCACAATTGACCCTCTTGGTCTCTGTAAGCACCAGCTCCATCTTGAACTAAAACCACAGGATTGTTGTTCATCTCTGCTGGCTTTTTTGCTTTTCTGTTTGCGTGTTCCACAAGTGCTAGCTGTTCGTTTGACAGATTAACTAGCGGAGTGTTCTTGTTCCTCCTGGTTTCCCGATTATGCATGTACCTGAAACACAAAAGTCCAGAACGTAAGTAACACAAAAATTCACGACAGGTATCGACCGATACCACTAGGGTGTCGATCGATACTGGTCGAACTTAGTCGAAATTCTCAAACTAAAATCTAATGGCGAATTGAGTCCCCGGCAACGGCGCCAAATTTGATAAGCTCAAATTAATACCCTAAAAGTACTAAAGCTTTGTCGATTGTAATACTTAGGGATCGAATCCACGGAGACTCAAAGAAACACACAATAGATTGTATAGATGAAAATTAAGCTAAGTGATCAATGGAATTGAATGCAAATACGTAAATTAAACAAGTTGGAAAGAAGATAGGTTCAAGGTATTTCTCAGGAAATTAATGAATTCAGATAAACTAACTAATCAAGGTTCAGGTTATGCACGGTTCTTGTACTCAAATCACTAAAGTAGAATTAACCAACTGTCGTTGCGAGAATTATCTAAGTCTAAATCCTATAATTCCAAATCTCTTTGTGAATCCTAAAGTCTAAACCGGCTTTTAGTTCAAGTTTGATTTGTTCACAAAACAACTAAACCAAATCTCTTTGCGAATAGTTATTTTGCTCACCCTAGGTTCTATCAGGTTTCTCAATTGCACTCTCGTGCCTAATCGATTAACCTAAGATCTGAGTTCAGATTCGTCAACCTAGAATTAGCTTTCAGAACAACCTATGGTTAAGAACTAATTCAGTTTATGAACCCTAAACAACTAATCAACCTGGAATTCAAAGAAATCCCTTATGAGAACTCTAAACCTAACAAGAGATCTACTCAGACATGGAGATTGAAACAATAAACATGACTGAATAAATCCTTGAATAAATAATAAAGAAGAGAGTAAAACAAGGGTTCGGAATTTTCTCTCGGACGAACAGAGTTTCAGACTTGTCTCCCTCAAAAACTCTCTCACAAAAACCAAAGTAGAATAAAGCTTGTATGAAGCGTCTTTTGCCAAAGTGGCTGAAAAACTTAATAAATAACCTAAAACACGTTTTGGGGTTTATTGTAAATAATAAAGTCTTCTGGGGCAATTTGTAATTTCTCAAATCTTCGAATAAGTCGCGATCCTTCTGTTTCTTCGACGGGTATCGACCGATACCATAAGTGTATCGATCGATACTCAGACATATATCGGTGTCTCAGCTACAGAATCTCTGCTTGGCTCCAAAATGCTCCAAAATGCTTCAATATCTCCAATAATGCTCCAAACGTACCTAAAACCTGAAAAGACTCGAAAAGACTCCAAAATACTAGAAATACTCTATAAAAAGGACTTATATCATGGCCTAAAACGGATAAAAACCAATTCTCCAAGTGGTGGATGATCTAAATATGTGTGAAACGTTTCCGTGAGGACGTTTCACTTTCGATGACGTCATAATTGAGGTTTTCCATCTGATGGATCATTTAAAAGGATTGGTGCGACCGACTTGGACATTTCCGGGTTTCATATTGCCTTTGGAGGTAAATTATATTTATGTATTAAATTAGTATAATTGGTATAACTAGTATAAATGGTACAACTATATGTTCAGATTTTGGCGTTTGAATGTATCTCGGTCCTGAAGACAGCGTTTCAAGAAAAAAAAATACAAAACGAAGAGAACGATTGTCCAAAGATGTGCAAGTGTGATAACACCGTATTTTTACCCATTTTACCGCTTATTTTATAACACTTTAATAAGTGTTTCATTCATTTTTATATGTTTTTATCGTGGTTTTCGTATATTTATAGTTTCAAAACTCTTTTCAGGTTACTTAGACAAAAGCATTGCAAATTGGAGAAAAACCAGATTTTTGACTCAGAGTCAAACCGTCAGAAGTTCAACTGCTAAAGAGGTTATTCTCACCGTCTGATCCAACCCAATTTTGGAGATATTCAATAATTACCAACTACCTTTCAATTCCAACTGATTTGAGGACGATCCAACGGTTTAATCAAAAGATACATCAAGATCAAGACGTCCCATCCGGCCACTCCCGGAGCAGCTCCACCCGCGGCCAAGAGGCAGTTCACCGCGGGCAAAATCTCTCCACCCACGGCCAAGGTGCAGTTCGCCATGGTCAGAGACCATGGACCCGCGGCCAGCTCATGTTTCGTCTTGTAAGCCCATTTGCAAAACACGTTCAAATCCCGTCAACTCAAAACCCTAAAGACCGACAAAAGAAGAGAGAAGACCTATAAACATGTGTTTTAAGAGACCTAATTTTGTGTGCTTGCTTTTAAAACCACTATTAGATTAGTTTTGTTCTTACTTTTTGTTCTTTACTTTCGAGATTAGTAGAGAAGTTCTCTCTGGATCTAGTTTTTTTTTTAATTTCATTTAGATTTGATGTGGTTTTGTGAGGGTCTAATATTTTTTATGGCTTTTGATTGTCACTAGTGTGACATAGTAATTCTATTGTGGCTTGTATGGCTTTTACCTCCGAAAGCAGTTTCATTAGTCCGTCGGCTTCATGTGTAACACTCCAAAATTTGAATAAAAATCACCTTTTAGATGATAAAATGAAATTTATCATGTATATAATATAGAGTAATTGGAGTAGATAACCATGAATGAGAAAATAATTAGGGAAATAACAAAGTCAGTGTTTCAAGCACTGTCCATATTTTCATAATCCCACTTTACCACCAGCTCATATCTATCTCTATCTCTCTCTCTCTTTGCCTTTCATCTGCTTAGACTTCCTCCCAAACAGTCACAATCTGATTCTACGAATTCTGTAAAACACATACAATCTCAAATCAAAATTTCCAAATTTTGTTATAAAAAGCGACCATGAGCAACTGAAACGAGGAAGAAAACATAGATAACACGTGCTTCTACTGAGTCAACGGTGGATCGGTGGAATCGCTGCCGAGAACGATCTAAAGGTTTTCACATACAACCGAGAAGAGAAATCAGAATTATTTTCAGAGATGATGATTTCAATTTAGAGGAATTAGAATCTCTCTTATTACCCTTCAAGACATGTATAAAGCCCACACATCTTCGACTCGCGTCGTGGCCACCAAGAAATTCTTCTGTTAGGGCCATGTCTTCTTCTTCTTCTCCATCTTCCTTCGGATCGACACTGGAGGAGAGCGTTAAAACGACAGGTGGCAGAATACTGTGTCGTTTACTCCAAATCTTTGTGCTCATAGGTTCCCTCTTGTCATACTACTCTTCTCTAAATCACAGTGCTGATATACTCTATATTTTGCTGTTTTTAATACGTATTTTAGTATTTTATCTAAGCATTTTGATTCGGTTTTGTGTTTTTAGGTAGTTTTCTCGTATTTATAGTTTTAAAGTCTTTATAAGTCAAATCATCAAAAATGATGCAAAATAGAGCCAAAAAGGAGTAGACCACATCCAAGACATGTTTTCAAGTCCAAAAGATTAGCAAAGTACCAAGAAGCCAAGAAAGGTGGGTTTTCTCAATAGGAATGCACTTCAACACCAGAAATTTTCCCTTCGTTAGATGCCTTCCCGTTGATGGATCAAGATGAAATTTGGTACCACTATAGCTTATTGAGTCATAGTTCATATGGAATTGGTTTGGAGCCATTTAGAGCAGTGGTTATGAAGATACATCGATTTTACTCAAGACATGTATGTCTTGCTCGGAAAAAGGAGACAAATGCAGAATTGAGCCGCAAGCCCGGCCCTGGAAACCGGCCCATAAGTTTGGCTGATTTTGTGCCTCTACAAAAACTAAAACTTCATTTTCGGTTTAATGAAACCCTAGTCGACTTTAGGGCTATATATACTTGTTTTTAGCCTCATAAAACAGAGAGCCACACCCTATAATAAAGACCTAAACAGTAGTAGCCTCTTCTTTGTTCTTGAGCACAAAAACCCAAAACCCAAAACCCTAAAAATTGGAGAACTTGTTTAATTTGTTTGGTTTGAAGTGAAATGACCAAAGAATTTCCATTCTCTTACCCATTCATCATCAAAATCCAAGGTATGTCCTCTCTAAACTCAATTTTTTCAATTTTTCAAATTTATGAACTTTTTAAGTTTTCATGGATATAACTAATTCTTGCTAGATTAAGAAGGAAATCACTTAGTTAGACTTGTTTATCCATGAATTTTACAATTTTGATGAATCTATGACTTGTATTCACTTTGAATCAAATTTTTACACTAAGAAAATGTTGTGTTTTTCATTAAAAATGAATTTGGGTGAATTATAAGTTGTTTATGCATTCATTAATATTGTTTCATCATATGAACTTGTGATTTGCTTGATTTTTGGCATTATAGAACTTAAAATTCAAATTTTTGCTGAAAATTTTGATCCATGAACAGAAACTCCGAAAATTGCAAATATTTTTGAGAACATTGGTTTTGATTTGTTATTCATTCTTGTTGATTTATATTGTCTCATCATGTTCCTAATTTATTATGCTAATCATTGAGACAAATTCCTTGATTTTTGGTAAATATTTTGATTTGCTAGTTGTGTTTTTCAAGAATTTTAATTTTGTAGGAAATTCCAATGACGAATGATGCCTCTCAACGACGATCCACTAGGCTTACTCGGGTAACCGACAAACCCTTAGTGCTTCGAGAGCTGGAGAAAAACGTCTCTCAAGTTCAAAGAACAAGGAATACACAAAATCAACGAGGAAGAAGACATGGAAAATATGTTGTGCAAGATAGTGAGGAGACATTGAATTACCACTTGAGAGATGATGATGACGAGTTGGAAGAAGCGCAAAAGTGATTTGTGTCGGTCGAGCAAACAGATGAACCGCAGCGAGCCCCCAAACCTGTGAGTAAACCAAGAAAGCCAAGAGCTAGTCTTGCTAGAAGAAGAGAAAACATGTCGAGTGTGGAGATGAGATTCCGTTGACCAGCTTTAGACGAGGATACTGATTACATGGTGGGTCTGAGAAGCATTAAGATCATCCCGACACTTTGACTCGATTGGGAAACAATTGATCTTCTTGGCCTTCGCGATGATATCGAGTGGTATTTGGATGCATTTGGGCTCCAACGTTTTATGGAGCTTTCTCACCCTACTTATGAGAGATTGACTAGGGAGTTTCTCCATACCGCATATCTCGCTTATCCCATTGGACATAATTTCAAGGCAAAGCATGGAGTTTCTTTTGTTCTCTATTGGTGAGCAATCTTACTCCATAATCATTGGTGATATTTGCGAGCTATTTTGGGTTTGTTTGTGATGACAAGAGGACGTTCACGAAGAGCACTACTTCTTATGTCATTTGGAACCAATTTTCTAACGAGAGCCTAGACCCCAGTTCATCGAAGGAGTCGTGTATCACGCATCCCGCTGTCCCTACATGCATTGAATAATCACACAAACGATTTTCAGTCGGAACAAGCATAGTTTGGTCTTTCGAGACGAGTTCTTCATTCTTTCCGCCCCTTTTGTAGACATACCCAAAACAACAAATATTGGTTCACTCATGGCTAGAAGTTTCGTCATGATTAAGCATGACGCTTCGCAAGGAGAGTAATGCCTACACAAACTATGGAGGCATCATCACCGCGATTCTACTACATTGTGTAGTTGACTTAGGGAATGAAGAACCGCTTCAATATGAGAACAAACTAGACCTCACCGGGCTTCAATGGAAAGGTTATCTCGCTGGTTGGTTTGAAGAATCCAAACATTTCGCCTACTTATTCACGTCACCATCTTCACGAGAGACACAATGCATCCTTCTTCCATGCGAGACCCTTCATTGTTTACGTGATGGTAACCCCTCTTTTAACCCTCCTCAAGCTATGTGGTTTTTGCGTACACCGGGAGATCCTATTGTAGGAATTAGATTCTTCTACAAAGCTCTAGCCACAGCAGCACGCAATTCTCGCCACGTTGTAGAGCCTCGACGCCACTCCCTCTCGGGAGCATCATCATCCGGTATTCCTCATTTGGTTCAGCCTATCACCGCACCAATGAGGAACCACACGAACCAATGGCTCTATGCTACTATCGCGAAAGAATGTGAGGAGAGGCTAATTCTTCAAGACCAAGTTCGCACTCACGGAAAGGTGATCTCCAAACTCGTCAAGGTTGTCAAGAAATTTGTACTACATTTCTTCAAGAAATCTAGCACGACCCGAGGAGTTGAGCAAGTAGAAGACGAGCTACGTAGTCTCTCACTCATCTTTGGTTTCGATCAGATCGAGGATGCCCATGACGATGCCACGAGCTATCCGATGCCTCAATATCATATGTCACATATACGTGCCAGCACCGGCCAATACCAAGAGGCTAAGTTCATAGTTGATTCCGACGAGACATATGTGCTTTTTCGCGAACCTGACGACAACGAGATTTCAACTTCCAAGTGTGGCCGTAAGCGAATTCATTCCAAAACATCTTCAGTTTCTGAGATGTTCTGATCCAGGTCCCTTCATCAAAATTTTTATTTTATTTATTTTCTCTTTATTACTTATTTTATTTTATCGAGCCTATGTATTTACATGTCAAACCTCACACTAAGAAAAAACTTAGTGTGTTTGACTATGTAATTTACATACAAACATAGCAAAATGTATTTGTGCGGAGTACTTTTGATGTATACAAACTTATCACATTCATTGATGCTAAAATTATTTGACAATGTCAAATATCTCATGCTACTGTTTCAGAGCTTTTGTAAGCCCAAACAGAGACTTCACAAGTCAATAGACTTTGTGTCTTTTCGACTAAGCCATCGTTTTTTAATTTTGAAAATCCATTTACACCTTCAGACTTTAAGCCCTTGTGACATAGATTATCTCCCAAATATGGTTTTCATAATGGAGTCGATATCACTAATGGCAAAGGTTTGTCTGGTGTAGACATGACTTTAGTGAAAATTCACGGTGCATTCTCTCGGAGAAAGACCATTAATTAATCTTTACCAAAAGATGTATAGATTCTTCTGCATTATCTCACGATGTGCCATAAGTAACCGCCTCATATACAGAGGAGCTTGCATCTCTTTCTTCACGTGTTCGCATTGGATTTTTATCTTTACACGGAAACACAAGCTCAAAGAAATATGCATTTCTTGAGTCCATGGTTGTATTAACATGGATATCCGGTACGTCTGATTTATGAACCATAAACCGATAAGCATTATTCTTGTGTGCATATCCGATGAAAATACAATCCATCATTTTAGGTCCGATTGTGACCTTTTAGGAGGTGGCACTTTGACTTTTTCTAGGCACACCCCACACTTTAAGGTATTTGTACGAATGTACTTTACCTCTCCAAATGTACTACAAGAAAACTGTCTATTTCCAACGAAAATTTACGACCGTTTTAAATCGATGTAACTTTACGTCGACTTTACGACGAATTTACGACGAAATATGTGTTCGATGTAAAATCGTCGTAAATATGTGTCGTCGTAATTTCGATGTAAATTTACGACTAGTTTACGACGACAACTTAATTCGTCGTAATATCGTCGTAAAATTACATCGATATTACAACGAATATTTCTTCTGTATATTACGTTGATATTACGACGATTTGACGTCACATGTTCCCGGTTAGGTAGACCACGTTTTTAATAGGTCCACCTACTAAATTTACATCGAATTTACATCGTAAAATTCGTCGTAAATCCGTTGGAAAATCGTTGGTAATTCTGAAAAAATTTCTATAAATACAGCGTAACTTCAAACTAAAGAATCAAAAAAAAAAACAAACAGAAAAAAAAAATATATATATATATATATAAATGTCTATATACGAACTACGAAAATGGATGTATACGCAAAAGGATTCAGAGGGAGATTTGACAGAAGAATTCAAAGAAGGGCTTGAAATATTCATGTATCAGGCGGGAAATATGCAAACAACCCTGGAAAGTGGTAAGATGTTCTGTCCTTGTCGTAAATGCAAGAATACGAGATATATGTTTATTGAGACGGTGTGAAAGCATTTACTAAATAGAGGGTTTATGCCGCAATATTATGTTTGGTATCAACATGGAGAGGGTTTTGAAAGAACTCAAGCAACGGATATTAGTAGTAATTATCAAGGTCAAGTAGAATCAAATTATCAAGGTAGTTATGATCATGGTCAACATCAATTTGATCAGGGTGCAGATCATGATAGGATGCATGCCATGGTTAATGATGCATTTCATGAAACAAATGCTGATAATAGTACTGTTGAGGAACCCAACGTAGATGCGAAGCGATTTTATGATATGCTAGATGCTGCAAACCAGCCACTCTACGATGGATGTAGAGAAGGTCAGTCTAAATTGTTGTTATCTGCTAGGATGATGACAATTAAAACTGATCATAACTTAGCTGAGGTTTGCATGGATGATTGGGCTGATCTTATTAAAGAGTATTTGCCAGAGGATAATTTGGCTGCCGAAACATACTATGAGATACAGAAGTTGGTGTTTAGTCTTGGGTTGCCTTCTGAGATGATAGATGTATGTGTTGACAATTGTATGCTTTTTTGGAAAGATGATGATAAGCTGCAGGAATGTCGATTTTGCCAAAAACCAAGATTTAGGCCCCAAACAACTGGGCGTAAAAAGATACCATACCAACGGATGTGGTATCTTCCTATAACTGATAGGTTGAAACGATTGTATAAATCTGAAAGGACAGCTGCATCGATGAGGTGGCATGCAGAACATTCACAGAGAGAAGGAGAAGTGACTCACCCGTCAGATGCAAAAGCTTGGAAACACTTTAACACGGTATACCCTGATTTTGCTAACTCTAAGCGAAATGTGTATCTTGGTCTTTGCACTGATGGATTTAGTCCATTCGGTATGTCTGGTAGGCAATATTCTTTGTGGCCAGTTATCGTAACTCCTTATAACCTTCCCCCAGATATGTGCATGAAAAGGGAATTTCTTTTCCTGAATATTTTAGTCCCTGGTCCCAATCATCCGAAGCGGTCCCTTGATGTATTTTTGCAGCCTCTCATTCATGAGTTGAAACAGTTGTGGTATACAGGAGTGCGGACATATGATTGTTCGAGGAAAAAAAATTTTACGATGCGTGCGGTGCTTATGTGGACAATAAGCGACTTCCCTGCATACGGAATGCTATCAGGTTGGACGACGCATGGGAGGTTATCTTGTCCTTATTGCCTCGATCGGACAGATGCGTTTCAACTGAAACATGGTCGAAAAACATGCTGGTTTGATTGTCACCGCCGGTTTTTACCAATCAATCATCCATATAGGAGAAACAGGCGGTTGTTTAGGAAGAACAAAATCGTGCGTGTCCCCCCACCAGTGTATCTATCTGGGGAAGATCTAGAAGCGCAAATAGATCATTTTGGGGGACTAGAAACTGTGAATCGTGGGGGAAATTGGCACACTCCAGCTAATATGCCTGATGGATACGGGGTTAATCACAATTGGCACAAGAAAAGCATTTTTTGGGATCTTCCGTACTGAAAAAATCATCTACTGAGACACAATCTTGATGTCATGCACATTGAGAAAAACTTTTTTGATAACATCATGCATACAGTGTTAAACGTGAAAGGAAGAACCAAAGACAGCGGAAAGTCAAGGTTGGACTTGCCAGATATTTGCAACAGAAATGAGTTGCATATAATGAGCAATGGAAAATCACCAGTTCCTATATTTCGGTTGGGTGCAGAACAAAAGGCATCGTTGTTCAATTGAGTTTCATCTGACGTGAAGTTTCCTGATGGGTATGTATCCAATCTTGCTAAATCTGTTGAGAAAGGAGAAAAGTTTTCAGGGATGAAGAGTCGTGACTGCCACGTGTTTATGCAACGTTTACTTCCTCTCGCATTTGCCGAACTCCTTCCAGAAAATGTTCATGAAGCAATTGGAGGTAAGATATTTCATCACATATAAAATTATTGAGATTAATTATATATATATATATATATATATATATATATATATGTTACAATGTATATAATTTTGTCTTTGCAGGCATCGGAGCGTTTTTCCGGGATCTTAGTACACGGACGTTGTCAGAAGATGTAATTGCACAACTGGCTGCTAATATTCCAATCTTGTTGTGTAATTTGGAGAAGATATTTCCCCCTGCGTTTTTTGATGTTATGGAACATCTTCCCATTCATCTCCCCCACGAAGCAGAACTAGGAGGCCCTGTTCAGTTTAGGTGGATGTACCCATTCGAGCGCTTCATGAAACATTTAAAGGGAAAGGCAAAAAATCTAGCAAGGGTTGAAGGATCAATTGTTGCGGGAAGTTTGACAGAAGAAACTTCACACTTCACTTCATATTATTTCGCTCCAAAAGTCCGTACACGCAAACGGGCTCCCCGACGATACGATGATGGCGGTGTGGGACGAATTTATGCAGTAGAGGGTGTCCCAGATATATTCTCACCAATTGGTCGTCTTAGTGGAAAATTGAAGGAAGTTTGGTGGGATAACGAGCATGACAGGCACAGCGCACATACCTACATCCTCCTAAACTGTGATGAAGTGAGTCTTTTCGAAAGGTATAATAACAAAACTATTTAATTAATCAGTCATTAATAATTAATAATTAATATAATTATAATTAAATGTGTTAATTTTTATGTCTATATATGTATTTTGCAGCTTATTTGATACCCAGGTACGAGAATGCATTGAAGGGGTTTCAGATGATGAAATAAACGACCGTAAAGATCGTCACTTTGTTGAGTGGTTGAAGACGCAAGTAAGTTAATATAGTTATAAATATTTCATTTAATTATATCGGCTTTCAATCTAACTTTTACACTTATCATAGGTTGATCATGGCGATCCCGCATATCCATTTTGGTTTCATGAGTTACTCCTAGGCCCCATCGGGAAGATAACGACCGCACCCATGTATTTTACCCGTGGTTATGTGTTTCATACATACAAGTATGGCGTTCATCGAACAACTACCAACTACGGAGTATGTGTTAGGGGTGAAATAGATTTTTATGGGGTTTTGCAGGAAATAATTGAAGTGGAGTACCCCGGACTGGTTAGGTTGAAATGCGTTCTCTTCAAATGTGATTGGTTCGATCCAAGAGTCGGTCGAGGGGTGCGAATTAACAAATTTGGTGTGGTTGACGTCAACAAAGCACGACGTTACAACAAGTTTGAGCCATTCATCCTAGCATCACAAGCAGAACAAGTAACGTTCGTTCCATATCCGCGAGTTCGAAGAACATCTGGGATCTCATGGTTATCGGTTATTAAAATAGCTCCAAGGGGTAAAATTGTTGGTGTTGATGATCTTCCAATGCAACAAGATTCTTGCCTTGATATTACAGAACCATAGATTACGGAGAACGTTCTTTTAATTGATCCACGAAACAGGCAACTTGAATATCTACCTAACGACACAGAAGAAGAAGGCGATTCCGACGAGTTTGAAGAAACTGACGATGATGATGGACCTGAAGATGATGAACCCAATCAAGATGATGAACCCAACGAAGATGATGATTCTGATTGAAAGCTTATATATATATAGGCAATTTTCGGTTTGTTAGATGTTTAAGTTTTTGTTGTAAAATTATATATTAAACGAAATTACGACGTATTCGGCGATTAAATTCATGATTTTCCTCAAGAATTGCCTGATGCCAAAACAATTCATCCAGACCGCACCGAAACACAGACACCAATTCACTATTTTGGCGATTTCTCGGGTACCAGAGACGATCAAGGAAGGATCAATAGAAAGAAATCACAAGAAGGTTACCTTTGCTCGACGAAGGAATCGCGTTATTGCGGGGCCGTAGCTCCATCGCACCCAAAATCGCAAAATCAAGGAAAGATGAAATATTAGGGTTTATCAATCGTCGCTCTATCTTTCCAGAGGTATTAGTTACGAGGGCGTGACTGGGGCGTGACTGGTGCGCAACTGTCAAAGTCTGATTTTCTGTGGTAGAATTGTTTATAATCTTCGTTTATGCAAATTTTGAAAATGAATGGAGGTATATCCAATAGCTATAAAGATTTAGGGTTTAGGGTATAGATTTATTTTATAACAACGAAATTACGACGTATTCGTCGTAATATTGTATTCCCGCTTCTGATGATCTGGCCAACAAAGAATTTTGGAGATCAAGTTTTCTATATTCATAAAGACCAACCACCATAAGTGAAAGATACATAGAATTAGACATCCTTATATTACGAAGGATTTATATAGATGTCCAATTCTATGAATCATTCACCTATGGTAGTTGAAGACTGTCTTTACTTGAAAACAAGATCCTACAGGATTATTTGTTGGCCAGATCATCAAGAAGTAGGAACACAATGATCAGCGTAAAAACTCAAGGAAAAGGGGATATGTATTTTTTTTTTTTTGAGTTTGCATTGAAGGTGTGGAAGGTATTTATAGAAATTTTTTAGGAATTACCAACGGATTTGCAACAAAAATTTACAAAGAATTTACATCGAATAGAATTACACCGATTTTACATCGGATATGCGACGAAATTACGTCGACAAAATGCGATGTAAATAATTAGGTGACCTATAAAAAACCGTGTTTTACCAAACTCTACCGATGTCACTTATTTTACGACTTATTTACGACGATTTAGAAATTACCAACGGATTTACATCGATTATCATTACAACGATTAGAATTACAACTATTTTACATCGATTAGCATTACAACGATTTTACATCGACTAGCATTACAACGATTTTACATCGATTATCATTACAACGATTTTACATCTTGTTTAACGTAAGTTCTTTATCTTATATCTTGTTTGGTTTGATTTACTTGAATCTATTGTTAAATATTAGAAGTATTAGATGCACAAATATATTTCGTTCTTACGTCCAGGATATGTGTATTGTGATTTAGGGTTTAGGGTATAGATTTAATCTATTACAACGATTTTACGACGGATTCGTCGTAAAATCGTTGTAATTTTACAACAATTTTACGACGAATCCATCGTAAATTCGTTGTAATACTTAAAATATAGGGTTTAGGGTTTGATTTACTTGTTTAATTTTTTTATCTTATATCTTGTTTTACGTAAGTTATAATCATAGTATAAACAATTTTATGTTTTTACAAAATCATTTACATTATTTAAGTCATGCATGTTACGAATATACTTATAAGAACGAATGCTATACATTATTATGTAAAATAAAGAAATCGACGACGATATAGATTCAATCGTCGTTATTGAATCTATTGTTAAATATTAGAAGTATTAGATCCACAAATATACTTCGTTCTTACGTCCAGGATATGTGTATTGTGATTTCGAGTTTAGGGTATAGATTTTATCTATTACAACGAATTTACGATGGATTCGTCGTAAAATCATTGTAAAATTACAACGATTTTACGACGATTCCGTCGTAAAATCGTTGTAATACCTAAAATATAGGGTTTAGGGTTTGATGTACTTGTTTAGTTTTTTTTTAGTTTTTTTTATCTTATATCTTGTTTTACGTAAGTTCTAATCATAGTTTAAACAAATTTATGTTTTTACAAAATCATTTACATTATTTAAGTCATGCATATATATGTTACGAATATACATATAAGAACGAATGTTATACATTATTATGTAAGATAAAGAAATCGACGACAATATAGATTCAATCGTCGTTATTGAATCTATTGTTAAATATTAGAAGTATAAGATGCACAAATATACTTCGTTCTTACGTCCAGGATATGTGTATTGTGATTTAGGGTTTAGGGTATAGATTTTAGGTATTACAACGATTTTACGACGGATTCGTCGTAACATCGTCGTAAACTTACAACGCTTTTACGACGATTCCGTCGTAAACTCGTTGTAATACCTCAATATTTAATTTACCGCGTGGAGGGAAATTTGCGATAGGTTGAATTTTTTGTTACAGTTTTACGACGATTTTACGACCAAGTCGTCGTAAAATCGTCGTAAAGTGCCAACGATTTTACGACGACATTAAAATCTATATATACGCGAACGATTTTTTCCCCTGCCTCACAACTCTCAAATCTCTCTCTCTCTCTAGAAAATCTCTCAACTCTCTCTCTCTCTCTCAAATCTCTGCCCTCTCTCTAAAACAAAAGGTAACATTTTTTTTTTTTTTATAAATTATATTATCGTTTTAAGAATTTTAAATTGTTAGTTAGGATTGTAATATTTATTAGTTAGGATTGGAATTATTAGTTAGGAATGGAATTATTAGTTAGGAATGGAATTATATGATACTAAAATTGAGTTATTATTAAATATTTTTTAGATATGGCGCCACGTAAGTCACACTATCGACAGTTTATCGAGACGGGACCTAGTGAAAATCAGCAACTTCCGTCATCTTCTGCGACACAGTCTGCTGTTCCGGATTCTTTTTCCGGACCAGCGCCGCCTCCAGATGCAGTTGCTCGACCGCCGTTGTTGTATGCAGGATTGACGGTCGAAGATATTTTGCAGTCGCCGGGGCATGATTCTTTAGACCGGTTAGATCCGCGACGGATCCCGAATACTTTTTGGTACGTACCTAAATTTTTTTTTTTTTAATTACATTATGAATTTGTTTTTTTTACTAATATTTTTTGTTTTATTTCTCAGGTTTAAGGAAGATAACAAAGTTGGACGGAGTGTGGCTGACACCATTAAAGCCTATTTCATGGAGCCTCACCGCAATTGGTCTTCGGTTCCGGAAGACGTTGTCGAGACATGGTTTAAATGTTTCGCGGTAAAATTTTTTTTTTTAATTCAATATTATTTTGGAGAATTCTTTATCTTTAATATATCGTTTCTAATTATTTATTTTTTTTATAGCAAAAATGGCATTGGGACGTTACGATCAACGAGACGGTGAAAGCGGAATTCAAAAAGAAGGGAAAATTTCGGCTCAACAATACCATTTCCGATTGGAAGAGGAAGTGGGAGGTTAAAGGCGATCATGGAAAGCCGCCATACATGTCTTCCGATGTTTGGAACGGCTTGACGGCATACTGGAGAGATCCACATGCGGAGCAAGTGGCCGCTAAGTGTTCGCCTTCTCGAAACACTATGGGTCCAGACGGTCTTCCAGCGCTTATGCCTCATACGTCGGGTCAAACATCTTTTGCGGGAAGACGCCTTCAAATGGTAATAATTTTTTCCCTTATAATTTTATTTATGTAATTTTAATTTGTTATTAATTTATATTATCCATCAACGTTTTGATTTCTTTTTTAATGTCTTTTTTGTTAGGCAAATGGAGGCGAACTTCCTCCAATGCCCCGATTTTTGCGGAAACTCACAAGAAAAAAGACGGATCTTTTGTAGATCCTCGAGCTGAGGCAATCTACAATGACGCGCATGCAAGGATCGGCGAGCGTCAAACTCAGCTTTCTCAGTAGCTATCACCTGGCGGTAGTTCGGTCCAATCCACTGCGACTTTGACGGTTGCCCAGATGGACGACATATACGCAGAGGTACTTTTACGGTTTTTTTTTACAAATGTTAATATTTTTTAAACAATTTATTAAATGTTTCGTTTCTTTTTAAAAGATTGCCCCGAAGAAAAAGGGCAGAGTTTTAGGGATGGGATCGATCGTAGATAGTGCCGCCGCGTCGTCCCGTCGTCAGCTTTTCGACGATCCGGTTATTTTGCGGACGGAGTTAAACAACGCCAACTCCGAGATCAACAATTTGCGGGCGAAGCAGGTGATATACGATGAGAAGATCCAAGGATACGATCAAACGATCCTAGGATACAATAAAACAATCCAAGGATACAACACTCTCTTCGATATTATTGCCCTGAGTAACCCGGATTTGGCGGCTGCACTAAGGCAGCAGGGAGGATCGACATCGGGCCAGCCAACTGATCCGCTCGCGCAAGAACGAGCGAATATGGAGCAGAATGGATCAGACGACGAACTTTTTGATAATTTACGTTTTTCGGCTAGGAATTAGTTTGTAATAAAAATTTTATTTTGTAATTTAAATTTTATTTTATATTTTGAATTTATTTATAAAATTTAATTTTTAAATATAATTTTTTAAATATAATTTTTTAATTTTTTTTTTTAATTTTTTTTAATTTATATAAAATAATTTAAATTACGACGAATTTACATCGAATAGTTTACATCGATTTTACATCGTTCCATAATTTACATCAATTTTACATCAATAGTTTTACATCGATTTTACATCCTTCATAAGTTACGACGAATTTACATCGAATATTTTACATCGATTTACCAACGTATTTACATCTACGTATTACGACGAATTTACGACGAATTCTTAAAAACAGAAATTTTATAATTCGTTGTAAATTCGATGTAATAATGTTTAATCATATTACGACGCATTTACGACGATTTGTCCGAAAAAAATTTGTATAATTCGATGTAAAATCGATGTAAATTTTTATCGTTATATCGATGTAAAATCAATGTAACATATTCGTCGTAAAATCGATGTAACATATTCGTCGTACATTCGATGTAAATATACAACGATTTTACGACGAATATATTACATCGATTTTACGACGATTTTTTGTCCTCCTTAATATTACGACCAATTTACGACGATTTGCGATTAACGACGATCAAATTACGACGAATTGTTAATCATCCCTAATCCGTCGTAAATCAAGTTTTACGACCGATTTACGACGATTCTGTTTGTTGTAAAAAGGCAGTTTTCTTGTAGTGATATGGCGTCTTGCCAATAACTTTATGTGGTAAGCAATGTTTCCCCCACATTTCTTGAGATAACTCATAATCATGCATATTTGAATTCATCATCTCACTAAGAGTTCATAAATGTTTTTCTGCAACTCCATTAGATTCAAGTGAATAAAGAGCAGTTTTTCCGATAAATAATATCATGTTCTCTAAAGAACACATTTCATTATCATCAAACTCGCCACCTTTATCACGTATAACTATTTTCATAGTTTTCTCAAGTTGGTTTTTAAAATTCCATCTTGTATGCTTTGAACTTTTCAAAATCATATTCTTGTTTCTTAGCAAGTACACACATCTATCACAATAGATATCATTGTGGTAGCAGCATAATACCACCATTTAATTTGGTTATTCCCAACCATATTGACTTTAGAAACTACACTACACGTGTCAATTTCAGTCAAATTGGTATGGACATCCCATTGTCTTTGCGTGGTCAATCGTGCTACGACATTCGTTAGCATTGCTACGACATGTGTCAGCATTGTGACCCATCATGTCACACTTTGTGATATTTTCTATTGAACTTCTTTTAAGCATGTTGTTTTTTGAAGCTAGTGGATGCTTTCAAAGGAACCTTATGTTTCCCATTGTTCTTGTGCCCAACCACTTTTGCATTATGATCACAAATGTGAACACCTTATGCTTTACAGTTTGTAGATTCAATATTCTGCCTGACAATCAAGTCTTTAAGGTTCTCAGCCTTTCGCTTATGCAAAAGATAATTCTTGAAATCTTTCCAAGATAATGAAATTTTTTTAATTAAACAACAAAGCTGGTATGTCAAAGAAATTGACATCCCTTCAGCCATTATCGTATGCGTCAGCAATCAAAAATTTTGTCACTGCAAATTTCTTAAAATATTTGTTCTTAGACTTGTA
The DNA here is from genome assembly GCA_030161315.1 of Eutrema japonicum. Taxonomy (NCBI): domain Eukaryota; kingdom Viridiplantae; phylum Streptophyta; class Magnoliopsida; order Brassicales; family Brassicaceae; genus Eutrema; species Eutrema japonicum. Next base: position 26,581,615 of record BSQW01000012.1, on the reverse strand, counting down.
CTTCTTATTAAGGAAACTCAAAATTCCTGAGAAGTATTCAATTCATTACAGACGTATACATCAGTTTGATCAGGCGGATTTGATCCACTTTTTGCACAAAACGTTCTCATTGGTACAATCAACACAGACTAGAGTTCTCACATTAGTATTCTCAAGGGGAAGCATATGCTATTCTCCTTGAGTTACTTATCTAGTTTTAGTATGGCCAGAGAGATAACATCTTCTGCTACCATATTATGAATCAACTTCCATCAAACTAGTCTAGTATTAGTCATGCGCTTACAACACTAGGCACTAACGTGATAATCTGATAAAAATCAGAATTTGGCACCGTCACATATGGTAGACCACTACCAAACTGAATTTGGTGCGTCGACTCACTAGACTTGTAACCATAACACCTCCACCGCTATGGGTGTACATAGGATCTGAACATTCGGATAAACATCAAAATTTCAGTCCGTATAACACACAAGGTCATAGGTGGCAGACCATTCCCAATATGGGATGTCGACTTACCATACTTGTTGCCATCTCAAACATTTTTGTTAACGTTTTCATTCTAATGATACTTTTATACTTGATTTGCAAACAACTAAACATGAACCAGTACACTAAAAATATTAGAAGTTCAAACATAAACTATCAATTTAAATTACATTCAATAATTAAATCAAAATTTTTGGAGTTAATAAATTCAGAATTTAACAATTTAATTAAATGCAGAGACCAAAAATAATACAATATACACAATTATAATAATTGCATATATCATGATTTAAAATAAATTAAATCACCAAGTTAATGATGTTTGAAATGATTGCGTCCAATTGAAGTTGTTGGGAAAAACCAACGAATTTCAAAGACCAAATCGGATCTGAATAATCAATTAAACTGTATAACGAAACAATTAAATTAAGAAAATGATTTGTCCGATTTTTTGTTGAATAAACAACAAATATCAGACCAAAGATGACTTGAATTACATATCAAAAATTGATCGGAGGCAGATTGGAGATCGAGATTCTTGTTCTTATAACAAAAACACTTCACAAAATAATCAGTTTTTGTTAGTGCCATAAGCATAAACGAAAATTTTCAGAATTAAGATTGTTGGAACGCAATTCTACAATAGGGCAAACTGATATTTAAAAAAGTGAATTACATAAATAAATCGATAATACAACAAAAATACTGATACAAGAATTTGGAAGAGAACGGATTTGCAAAAGTGAGACGTTCTTTCCTTAATTTTGAAAACACCTCGTAGTGTGACGGTTGCATGGCGTTATGAATCCCATGATACAATTGCATATTTCTTATGATTCGCATCAAGCAAAATCATAAGTTTTCGAACCACTTTTTTGTGTTGTACTCTCATAAAAAATAATAAAAATGAAGAAAATGAAATCGTAGGAAATTGTGCATGAGTGAGATTTTAGAACACAAATGCTTTATAGAAAGCCATTTGTTTCTAACATAAAAAAACTCTCCCGAAGAGCATTAGTGAGACTTTATTATGGTCATTAAGCACAAAATTAATCTCTCAATTTATTGTCAAACTGAAGAGCTGCATTTGATTTTTTGACAAAGTTTAGATATTTGTAGTGATCAATTACAAAACCAAAACTTGATGCAAAAAATAGGTTCTTGGACTACACTCTATCTACCCGAACTCAAACTGAAACTGAAACTTGAGCCCGAGTCCGACTTGTTATAAACGACTCGACTCGACGTGCGCTTGTTTGGTTTAGCATGAGTTTTCTCTCTTGACCATAAAGTTGTCCCAAAGTTTTGAACCTTGTTAGGACTTCTCCACTATACATACAAGAGGGTTTCAACTCTGACTTCCAATGTGGGACAAATTACATTTGTTCAATTTTATGCTTATCAAGCAACCCATTTTGGACATCCATTTCTCATTCAAACGAACTCTGTTTTTGACATATGAATACACTATGTTATAGTGCTCACAACGAGGAATCCAACGATTCCAAGATCCGGTCATTCCGACAACTGAGTTACCCAAAAATCCACCAGAAAACTGGCCAAAGCCATTTGTCCAAAAACAAGTTCCAACATAGAGTTCATCTTCGTTTTTAAAAAACCATTGTGAAGACATGTTCATCTTCCTTTCATACACTACAAGAAAATATGCGATTTGCAATGGAAATTTGCGATGGAAGATTCCCTCACAAATTTGTGACGGCTTTGCGAGTAGCTTGCGAGAGATCGTAAGCTCGTCGCAAATCCCTCGCAAAATTGCAAGGGATTCCGCCGTCGCAAATTGCGACGTCTTTGCTACTGTTTTGCGACGATATTGCGAGGGATAATTTTGCCCTCGAAAATTCGTAGCAATTTTGCAAGGGATTTGCGAGGGATCCCTCTCAATTCCATTGCAAATTTGCATTCCTTATATTCGAGATCGGAAACGTGGTTCTCTGGGATAAAAGTGAATCCAAGAGGTCGTATTTCTAAAGTTAGTTGATAATTTGGCGACGTACCACCTAAGATTTGGAGAAATCTCCGTCATAATAAAATGAACGTAAGATATCCTTTCATGTTTTTTCTGCTAATTAATAGAGAACTATAAAACTTCTTAAATGAAACAGTCGTAGTAGCAAAATTAGATCATTTCGAAACATATAATTTGTAACACATATAATATTTGTTAACATATATTTTATTATATGTAACCCTAAACCCTTAATATTTTTTAAAACAATATATCCACGATTTGTGAGGGAGCCGTCGCAAATCCATTGCAAATTTGCAAGGGATTTGCGACGGATCCCTCTCATTTCCATTGCAAATTTGCATTCCTTATATTCGAGATCGGAAACGTGGTTCTCGGGGATAAAAGTGAATCCAAGAGGCCGTATTTCTAATGTTAGTTGATGATTTGGCGACATACCACCAAAGATTTGGAGAAGTCTCCGTCATAATAAAATGAACGTAAGATATCCTTTCATGTTGTTTATCTTAATTAATAGAGAACTATAAAACTTCTTAAATGAATCGGTCGTAGTAGCAGAATTGGATGATTTCGAAACATATAATTTGTAACACATATAATATTTGTAAACATATAATTTGTTATATGTAACCCTAAACCCTTAATATTTTTTAAAACAATATATCCACGATTTGCAATGGATTTTCGAGGGAGCTGTCGCAAATCCATTGCAAATTTGCAAGGGATTTGCGACGGATCCCTCTCAATTCCATTGCAAATTTTCATTCCTTATATTCGAGATCGGAAACGTGGTTCTCGGAGATAAAAGTGAATCCAAGAGGCCGTATGTATAATGTTAGTTGATGATTTGGCGACATACCACCAAAGATCTGGAGAAGTTTTCGTCATAATAAAATGAACGTAAGATATCATTTCATGTTGTTTATGCTAATTAATATAGAACTATAAGACTTCTTAAATGAATCGGTCGTAGTAGCAGAATTGGATGATTTCGAAAAGATTGATGATGGCGAAGACTCTGATAGGAGTAGTGAATTCCTATAATTTTGTAACCCTAAACCCTTGATATTTTTTTAAACAATATATCCACGATTTGCATTTGATTTGCAAGGGAGCCGTCGCAAATCCTTTGCAAATCTAGAATTGCAATGGATATGCGACGGTTCCCTCACAAATCCATTGCAAATTTGCAAGGGATTTGCGACGGATCTTAATTATAATAAAATAAAAATAAAATTTGAAATTTGATAATACTATGATTATAATTTATAATTTAATTTTAAAATAAAACGAAAATCTGAAATTTAAATAGAAATTTAAATTCTATGATTAAATTAAATATTAGATATTCAAAGAAAACTAAAATACATAATTGCTATAAAATAAAACAAAAAGAAATTAAAATACATAATTGTTCTAAAATAATTGTTCCAATTCTCGTTTCCGTAGAAGGGTTGATTCCAGGAATATTTTTTAAACTCTAAACCCTTAATATTTTTTAAAACAATATATCCTCGATTTGCATTGGATTTGTGAGGGAGCCGTCACAAATCCCTTGGAAATGTTGCGAGGGATTTGCGACGGCTCCCTCACAAATCCATCGCAAAATGATTTGTTTTTGAATTTTTGGTCGGAAAATGATTTTTTTTAACGAAAATTTGGCCCAAATTAAACCGCGAAATTTTAGTGGGCCTCCCAAACTACGATGGATTTGCGAGGGATCCCTTGCAATTCCCTTGCAAATCCATTGCTTATTCTTTTTTTATAATATCAACTTCTTTTCTTCCTCCCTCACTCATATGTGTAAAATCTTCATAAAATCTGGCGATCCCTCCTCCTCCTCCTTCTGCGAGCCCGGCGACTCCTCCTCCTCCTTCCGCGAGCCCGACGACTCCTCCTCCTCCTTCCGCAACCCCTACGACTCCTCCTCCTCCTCCTCCGACGAGCCCTCCTCCTCCTCCTCCTCCGACGAGCCCTCCTCCTCCTTCAGGGATACGACTCCGGCGACCCCTCATCCTTCTCCTCCTCTAAATTTAGGTTGATGAATTTAGATTAGTTGATTATTATTATTATTTTTTGGGGGTAAAATGTAAAGATTAAGATTAGATTAGATTAGATTATTTGTTTGATTTTATTTTTTGTGTTTGATTTTAGAGTGTTTGTATTTTTGTATGTATTTTAGAATAATTATGTATTTTATTTTATTTTAGAACAATTATGTATTTTATGTTTCTTTGAATATCTAATATTTTAATTTTATCATAAATTTTAAATTTCTATTTAAATTTCGAATTTTTGTTTTATTTTAAAATTAAATTATAAATTATAATCATAATATTATCAAATTTCAGATTTTCTTTTTATTTTATTATAATTAGGATCCGTAGCAATTCTCTCGCAAAATTGCAATGGAATTGAGAGGATTATAATTATAATCATAATAGGATCCGTAGCAATTTCCTCGCAAATTTGCGACGGACTTGCGAGGAGTGTTGATTTGCGGCGGATTGATGGTCCTCGCAAATCCGTCACAAAACCTGATTTGCAACGGATTCGCAACGGATTTTGCCATCGCAAATCGCGTGTTATCTTGTAGTGATAATTCCAACTATTAAATCTTCAAACCTACAAAGATCCCATTATATTTAGAGTTTTGTTAAATCACCCAATCTTGTTATCATCTTAGCGAACTCATAAGTTATATTGTCATTTTTTATGTTTTAGGATTAAAAGGTTTTGTAAATTTATGTGTTTTATTTCTAGTATTACTTTTTTTTATCTATTCGCTTTAAATATTTAAAATCATGGCAAAACAAGGAACAAAATCATACTCTAAGTTTTCAGGATTCAACGTTTATGGAGATTCATGTAGCTAAAAATGTTTTAATGTAGAATATGAAGAGAAATTGAAGTCTACTATGTTTTAGCAGACTTTGTAAGTCTGCGTGTTTTGACATATTTTCATAGATAGACTTACTTTAAGTTTGCAAAACTTGGTAGACTTGCGTAAAGTCTACTAGGTTTTTGCAGACTTCAATAACCAATCCCGCAAACTCATATTTAGTATGTGGACATTCAACAGAATTTTGTGAAGTCTATAGGTTTTCAGTAGACATAAATAACCAATCCCGCAGACTTATTTTTAGTCTACGGACATTCAGCAGACTTTCGTGAAGTCTACAAGTGTTCGATAGACTTCAAAATCTGATCACGGATACTGGTTATAAGTCTGCGAACACTCGGCTAATATTTATGAAGTATACAAGTTTTTGGAAAACTTCTAAAACCAATCCCACAACCTTACTTTTGGTTTAAGGATGATCAGTATACTTACGTGAAGTTTACGTATTTTCAACAAACTGCAAAATATGAGCCGACGGACTTACATTATGTCTGCATACATCAGGTAGACTTGCGTATAGTCCTCGTGTTTTTGGTAGATTTAAAAATTGTATCCGCATACTTGCGCAAAGACTAATAGATAAGAGTTTTAAGTCTGCTAAAAATGAGCAGACTTTAGGGAAGTTTGTTGAATTCTGTCAAAAACACGTAGACCTAACGCAAGTCTGCCGATCATATGCAACTCGAAAGTAAGTATGCGGGATTGGGTTTTGAAGTTTGGCAAAAACTTGTAAACTTCACGAATGTTTGCTTATTGTCTGCAGGCTTATCATCAGTCTATGTGATCAGATTTAGAAGTTTACTGAAAACATGTAGACTTCACAAAAGTCTGCCGAACGTTCGACTAATCATAAGTGTACGGGATTGACTATTGAAATCTGCCGAAAACTTATGGCCTTCACGAAAGTCTTCCGAATGTCTACAAACTAAATATGAGTCTGCGAGATCATAATCTAAAGTCTACAAAAAAGCTGGTAGACTTTACGCAAGTCTGTTGACTAATTATAAGTCTATCAATAACAAGCAGACTTTAAATGTCTACCAATTGTTCGTAGAGTAAATATGATTCATCTCTGATTTGTTTTCTATATTTTAATATATTGTAAGATATTGGTGAAGTTAATGGAAGAAGATAAACCCTTAACTTAAAAAATAATTTTAGTATTTTTCAATATAACTAAAAACAATAAATTAATTAAATCAAATATAAAATAAGGGAACTTTTGGTATTATTGGAAAAAAGTCATAAGTATATATTAGTAATAAAAGTTTTTTAAAAATTATTATAATCATTGTTGATATTATTTAGGTTAATCTAGGCAATTTTCTTATTCCGAGTTCTCTCTCCTCCCCCTCCTTTGCCCAAATCGAACAAACCCCCAATTAATATCTATCGCAAATTATAGGGATCTGCCTCCTTCAACCTTGCTCACTCCTCAAACCCCAAAAGCTCTGATTCCTCTTCGCAGATCCGCTCGCCATTTTTCCCGGAGAATCAATCAGTTAAATGAGCAAGAGAATATCTTCTCTATCTGAGAACTCATAAGAAGAAAATGGGGAAATTAAAAGTTGTAGTCGATCTAGGCTTCAGTTCGTCGGTGTTGTTGTGGTCGTCTTTGTCGTCAATTTCATTTTTATTTTTATTTTTACAAATTCCATAAAAATACCCCAACTTTATTTCGATAAGCTTTTTAATACTTGAATTATTTTTTGTACCCAGTTTAATACTCAAACTATTTGTTTTGCCCATTTTAAATATCCAACTACTAACCGTGTGTTCATTTTACAACCCCATATACACGGTTTGAAACTGTGTTTATATTTAATAATAAAATATTAATAAATAAGTAAAAAAATACATTCACTTTTCAAAAAATCTCCACAAAAAAAAAATTCCAAAAAATCGGAAAAATCCAAAAAAATATAAAGTTAAGAAAAAATAATTTTAAATTTTTTTTTTTTGTCAACAGCCTAAATACCTAGAACGATTCGGAAATCCAAATCGGTGATACCGAGTTTACATAGTCAATATCCACTTGGTAGACGCGAGCACTTTTTGCTAGCTTGTCTGCCATTGTGTTGTTTGCGTGTGGGATGAGTGATATTGAGAAGAAAGAAAATGCCTCCTTACTCTTCACGAATTCCTCCAGGTGTAATGCAAAAGCCGGCCAATCCTCGGGTGTAGACACCATCTTCACCAACTCGGAGCAGTCTGTTGCAAAAGCTATTGCTGTCTTCAGGTTTGCTAGCAAACAATGCATGGCCCAGATGAGTGCTTCCAATTCTGCGTGTAGGGGGGATATGCTTCTTCGCAGATTCCTCGCTCCCATTATGGTTCCGTCGACTCCTTCCTGATAACAATACCAGCCTATTCCAGAAGAACTATCGGTCTCCTTCCAAGATCCATCAACATTACATCACCAACCGTCATATATCGGATTTACCAGAGAAGGGGTAAAGTTTTGAATTATCATATATGGGTCACTGTTCTGTGCCGCTTCCCTGGACATGGCCTCGATTTCTGCCTGCTGAAGTATGTCTTGTGGCCCTCTGTCGACATTCGAAAAAACCTTATCATTTCTCCCTTTCCAAATGTACCACGCAATCCATGGAAAACTATTATCCGTATTATTTGGAGTAAGCCGCCAAAAAGATGATCAAAATTAGCAAAGACCGATGACATTGGGAAAACACCCGGAGATGTTGGAATCTTTGAAAGTGCCCATGTTTGTAATGCCGGAGGACATTCGAAAAGGACATGGTTGACATTTTCATTTTCCGAATCACACCTTGCGCATCGCGTATCACAATTAATTCCTCTGTTTCGCAAATTAGATGAGACCGCGAGACAACCCGATATAGCTTGCCAAATAAAGTGTCTTAATTTCGGGGAACATTTCAACTTCCAGGTGTGTGCTTGTAATTTCGTCACATCCGGACCAAAGAAGCTTGAGGTACCAATATTTGGTTCTGATTGTTCAATTTGATAACCCGACTTCACTGTATACCTTCCCGATGTTGTGTAATGCCATATATTGGTGTCTGGTTTGTATGTACTACTTATATGCAGACCCCGAATAATCGTCACGTCTGCCGGATCAATAATCGCGTTCAATAACGATGTATTCCACGTCTGGGTTACTGGGCCAATCAGGTGATTGACCATTAAATTCGGGTAATAATTGTACCCTTTACATGTTGTTGACCTCGGCAGAGAAGATGGTATCCACGGGTCGTTCCATACTGAAATGGAGCAACCTGATCCAACTCTTTTAATTAGCCCTTTGTTTACCAGAGATCTAGCTGAGATAATACTCCTCCATCCATATGATGGAGAGTAAGATCGAATGGGTTCTAAAGGATCTTTGTTCAGAAAATATCGACCCTTGAAAACCCGCGCAAACAAATAATCCGGTTTATCCATTAGCCTCCATAATTGTTTGGCCAATAGTGCTGTGTTAAAGTCCTCGACCGCCAGAAACCCTAAGCCTCCCTCCGATTTGCTTCGACATAGTTTCTTCCATGCTATCCAATGCATTCCTTTTGATTCTCCGTTTGAACTCCACCAGAACCGTGCCGCCGCATTAGTTAATTTTGCGGTTATGGACTTGGGTAACCTAAAACACGACATAACGAAGGTTGGCATTGCTAATACCACGGATTTGATTAAAACCTCCTTTCCCCCTTTTGATAGAAACCTTGATGTCCATCCGTTAATTCGATTTTGCTGCCTCTCTGTTACAAAGTTAAAGATCTTGCTCTTGGCACCTCCGAGACTCTCCGGAAGGCCTAGATACGAGCCCATGCCGCCGATGGTAGCAATTCCTAGTGTTTTATGAATCTCGTTTTGTACCATCACATCAACCGTGTGACCGAATTGTAAGGAAGATTTACCGAAATTGATTTGCTGCCCCGACACTGACCCGTATTGTTGTAGTATACGTAAAATAGTTTCGCATTCCTGATTGGTAGCCTTACAGAAGAAAAGACTGTCATCAGCGAAGAGTAGATGTGATACCGATGGGCTTGCTCTCGCAACTTTTAACCCCGTTAGCAATTTTTCTCTTTCTGCCTTTCGGATGTTTACTATTAAGACCTCCATACAAAGTATGAATAGATAAGGTGACAATGGGTCCCCTTGACGAAGCCCTCTTTTTGGGATTATCCGACCTTTTGGTTGTCCATTGATAAGCACTTTGTATTCCACTGATGTAATGCACCACATCATCCATGAAGTCCACTTTTCTGAAAAATCGAACTTCCTCAGAAGATGTTCAATAAAAGACCATTCCACCCGATCGTATGCTTTGCTCATATCCGTTTTAATCGCCATGAATTTACTTTTACATGACTTGTTAGTCCGGAGACCGTGGAACATCTCTTGAGCGATAATAATATTATCTGAAAATAATATTCCTGCCACAAAGGCTGATTGAGTCTCTGAAATGAGGTTCGGGAGTAGACGCTTTAACCTCTGACATAGAACCTTCGAAATAATCTTATATCCTACATTACAAAGACTTATAGGTCTTAAGTCCGTCATCCGGCTTGGTCTTTCCGTCTTCGGGATTAGACAAATATTTGTCATATTCAGCTGGTGGTCAAAAACACCCGTCTCAAAGAATCCGTTCACCAACTCTACTAAATCTGCCTTTAATATGTGCCAAGAACGTTGGAAAAAGAGTGATGTCATTCCGTCAGGGCACGGGGCTTTTTTGGAGTGCATCATAACGAGTGTCGACCGTACTTCCTCTTCGGTAGCCATTGTCGTGAGTTTATCATTGTTCAACTCCGAGACTATAGGCTTAATTTCGTCCAGAGCCTCCTCAAAGGCCGTCGGGGACGTAGTGGAAAATAAATCGTCGAAATAGTTTACCGCCACTTGTTTCACCTCTTTTCTGATGTGACCCACAAGCCTGCAGCATTGTGTAACCCGACAATCCGATTCCTTGCCCTCCTTTGCATTACTTGCGCATGGTAAAATTTTGAGTTTTTATCCCCTACCGTTAGCCACAAAGTTCGACTTTTCTGTTGCCAGAAGTACTCCTCATCCCGATATGCTTTTATTAATTTTCCGGTAATTTCTATCAATTCCACTTGGGTTCTATTATCATCATTTTGGGCCTCTTCTAATGCATGTTGAAGCTCATATATCTTTTTTTTGCCATAGGGTAAGTTATTCTTCCGCCATTTCGATATCTCTCGCCGACAGTTCCTGATTTTATGGATAAAAGATGGTCTAGTTCCCCCTGGATTAATCTCCCATCCCTTGGCAATTGAATCCATCAGACCGTCTTGCCCAATCCATCGTTTATCAAACCGAAATAGACCGCGTTTCCGGGGAATTTTATCCTCAATTGTGGCAACTAATGGTCTATGGTCCGACCCAATCATTGCCAAATATTCGACATATGAATGTGAAAACACTCCGTGCCAATCTCCGGTAGCTAAAGCCCGATCTAGCCGGCACCGTACTGTCTTTTTGTTTCGTTTTCCTCTCCATGACATGGTATTTCCCAAGCATGGAAATTCCAATAAACCACATGTTTGAATCATGAGATTGAATGAAATGAAAGTGGAAGCATGTCTTAAATTTCCTCCTTGTTTCTCATTATTGCCGGTTATCTCGTTTAAATCACCAATTATGAACCATGGATCCGAACGGGATAAGCTTGTCCGTGTTAGTCGTTCCCACACCTTGTCCCGCAATTTTGGTACGGATCTCCATAGATAAATGATAAAAAAAAAAATTTCTCTTGAACGTGTGCTTCAATATCGATTATCCGATTATTTGAAAAAATTATATTTACTTGATAAAAATTATCATAAAATAATGCAAGTCCACCGCTCGCACCGATTGGTTCCACCGTGTGCAATTGGTCATAACCAAAGTGGGGTTGGAACTTCTGAACAAAGGGAAACTCTTGTTTTGTTTCTGAAAGAAAAAGAAACTCTGGCTTATGTTTTTTCCATATTTCCCGAAGATAGCTTATTGTGTAATGGCTACCGAGCCCCTGACAATTCCAGCTCAAAATCCGTATCAATATACCGTATTAACTATTTCTGAACCACACATCGGGTTAGGGCCGCCCCTCAGGAACCCCAATTGGGTGTTCGCACCGTATTTTGTCCTTTGCATTTTCTCTTTGGACACACATAATCGTGTTATAAATATGAAGGAAACCTGAATTATATTAGTAAAGAGAAGAGCATAATCGCTCGTCAACTCATGCGATACAGCCATACAAAAATTTGAAATTCTGAAAAATGCCAGAAATAGAATACATAAACGAAGCAAATGTTGATTAAACCGAAAATTAAAAACTGGTCTAAGCATCTTCCGTGACTCCCGAAAATGACTTAACGACCTCTTATTATCCGAATCTTTAACTCTCCCACCCTTGAGCCTCATTCATGTTCTTCAAATTTTGAGTTCTCTGGCTTGTTTCTTGCCTTTGCTGGGATCTTTCCCGCGCCTTGATGCGCGTCCCCGACCCGTCCCTGATGCTTAGGAATTCCCTTCTTCCTTGGAGAAATTATACCTTGTACGTTCCTCTTCTTTAAACATGCGCCCATCACCTGTTTTTTGAGTTTAGAAGCCTGATTCCGCTTTGCATTAGTTAGTCCATCATTACCTTCCTTATCCTTTCTTAATCCATCCACATTCACCGTAACCTCATCCGTCTCAACTATCAAATCATCACCCATTTCCCCTGTCCGCACTATTTCAGCCTCTACAATAGCCCCTTCTACAATTTCCCATATCTCCATATCCTCACCCAGAAAATCAGATTCAAAAAAATCATCACTAAAATCAACCAAAACTCCAACAGCAAAGTTTTCTTGTTCCACTTACTCGTCTAAAGCAACCGAATTATCCGTAATTAAATCATCTAGCATCTCTACCACACTATGAACATTCTCTGATAATAACGATTTTTCAGAGATCTGACCTTTGTAGATTTCCGTCTCAAGAGTCGCCGTTGTGTTTTCCTCAAAGTGCAGGCCCCTACGGACCTCTTTCCCTGTGATCTGACCTGCCTTACCGCAATTTTCCAGCGATGTACCTTCACCTGAATCCTGGTTCGTCCCCGCGTTACTGCCCAGGAACGCATCAAGCATTTTCCTTTCATGATCCAGCAAACTGTTTCCCACACTTGTAGACCTCAATTCATTCAGCCCCGAGGTGGACATTGCGTACATTTTGTTTGTCTCTTTAGCTGGAAAGTGACTCGAGGAAGGGACAGCTCTTGAATCTTTGTCTCTGTACCTTCTGTCCCCCTTCCATGAACCGTACCGATGCTCCTTTCCTGTTATATTACCGGTCCTTGCATCTCTGAAATCCTGAAATTTTCCCTTTCTTTTGTCCTGCCCGTACTGTGTTTTACCTGAGGATTCAGCTTGCTGATGAGCCAGCTTCCCCACCAGGCCGTGAACCGCCGCAGCTTTGTAGCTAGCAATATTCAGACCCGGGTTTGCTTCCTCCAAAGTATTTTCCAGAGCCTCTGCCCTGTCTACCCGTCGAGAAAATTGAGACTGATCATGGCATAAACTGAAACAACTTCTGCAATACCCAAATAGCCTCTCATATCGCAGCGTGATGATTGTCTTTTCACCGCAGTGAAACTCAACCGATGTCTCAAAACATAAAGGCTTGAATCCGTCCAATACCACTTGCACCCTGCCCATGTCGAGATCCACCTCTTTTACTTCACCAAGAGCTTCACCAATACTACAAAAGTTCTGGTCAGCCCAATAATGTAGAGGAACTCCCACTACCCGAATTCAGAATTTAATGGCAGACGGGTATTTGCTATCCACGACGGGTTCCTATCGCACCAATGATAGCATCCAGTAATCAAAATGAAAAGGCTCCATCTTCAAAATCTCCGTAATGTCCTACTCTATGTCAAAATCAAATTGGAACCGGCCCATTCCGAGATCCGCTGCGGCTACTCGATCCTCAACATTCAGGATTCGAGGAAGCATTTGGAGTAGTACCTTCATGTCCTGCTTCTTGAGATTCATACACCTCCCGATCAGTGTCTTGGAGTAACCGGCTATGAGTTCCGAGTTGTCAAAACGAGGCACCCGAATCTTCAATTTTTTCACACTTGTTTCCGTATTCATCTTGGAACCGTCTCGCTTAACCAAGTTACTTTGGGATATTATTTGTTGTCTCGTAAGAAAAGGATGAAAGTTTGAGTTATGATGGGTAAAAACTCTCAGCAAATCCTTTTTAAACTCTGCCAGCGAGATCTTTTGAATTCCTACAATCATAATCCTGCTGTAATGAAGATTGCATGGAATCCATTCATAATTAATAAGACCAAAACGTAAGCCGTGAAATCCACCGAAAAATCTTAAATTTTCCATGAGACAGCACAGAAATCTCGTCCAAATTAACTCTGGGCTACGAAACTCCCTATCGTTTCCTATTTTCTCCAAAGCATAATCACATAAGATATCTCCAATCAAAACCAATATCACAAAATTATGACTACAAGAGATCATGTTATCGGGACAAAATCCTGTTTTTTTTTAATCTCCATTAAAACACAGTATCAATGTAAGATGTATCTTCGCGCAAACCAGATCAAAAAGATTCCCCAAGAGATCGAATCCAATATCACCCAGGAAACCAATAATACCGTCATTACTTCCGTCGCTGAAAACCGTGGGTGGATCTTTTGGAATCCCAGATAACCGTTCGATAGCCCTGATGAATAATACCCATTTTCAAGTATCGCTTCTCCATACCAAAGCTGGATCGAATCTAAGTGCCATGGATCCGATTTCCAAAATCAGCTCTCGGAAGAGCCAACTCTGAATCGAGGAGAAACCATTAACGACCCAACTCGTATTCTTCCGATCTTAAACAACCGATAATACCTTCGAGATTTCCGAAATCATCAACCGAAACCATCTCCAATCGAGATCCATGCTAAAACCATGAGACTATCGCTTTTGCTATCGGGAGCATTTTTTTTATGTTGGTCTCATAAATATTTCACAGATATTAAACAAATAATTTTAAATTTTAAATAAAAATATATTATATTTTAGCTTTTGAATTTGTGAACTAAATTTTTTCTAAAAACTCAAAAAAATAAAAAAATCCAAACAAATTCTCAAAAATTTATAAAATTTTAAAAACCCATAAATAACATCACAGTTAAAAAAAACTTAATAAATATTATTGTTCTTTGTTAGACTTCATCAAATAATCACGTTTTTCCGGACACATCACATTTAGACTTCCGGAAAACAACACCAGAAAGTCTAACATTTTCTTATATATATATATATATACTAGTTGTTTAGTCCGCACAAGAGATTTCATCAAATAATCATATTAGTTAGATTAGTAAATTTGTTATCGATAGTAATCCGAACACAAATATAACAACAATGTAAAACATATGATCAACCAAAAATAATAATAACCAATAATATTTATTTGTAGAAACTAACGAAGACCAATAATATTTATTAAGGTCTCCATAACGAAGAATAATATTGGTCTTCATTAGACTTCATCAAATAATCCGTTTTGCCGGACACATCACAATTATACTTCAGGAAAACAACACCAAATGGTTTCGAGATTTTAGAAGATCTTCGGGAAGAAGGGGAAGTGGAGGACGAGGCCCATGGTTCACAGGAAATCTCTCAAGATGCGAGTGATATGGAAGGGGATTCAAGAGAGGAGGAAGGAGAGGATGAAGAGTTGGGTGCATATATTGAGGAAGGCAGAAATATTAATGAGACTGAAAAGAGAAACGATGGCAGTAAAATGCAAGGACAAAAAAGGATTAAACAAAGGCTAGGAAACCAAAGAAGAAGTCGATCTCGAGGTC
The DNA here is from genome assembly GCA_030161315.1 of Eutrema japonicum. NCBI lineage: Eukaryota > Viridiplantae > Streptophyta > Magnoliopsida > Brassicales > Brassicaceae > Eutrema > Eutrema japonicum. Next base: position 26,566,378 of record BSQW01000012.1, on the reverse strand, counting down.
CGAAACCTATTAACGCTCGCAAGAAACAGGGCACTCGTAAGGAGCAGGGCACCCAACACTCCAAAAAATCTTCCTCACGGAAGTTATGACATCATTTTTCGTTTGGAACACGTGAGGGTTCAACAAGCCTCGCAAACACGATGTAGCTAAGCGTTGGATACATGCAGTGAAGCATGCGTTTGGTTGTTTTGATGAAACGCGGGTGGAAGAATCTCAGGCTACACCTATAATGGAGTATGTCGTTTCGGGATGGTCTATACTTACAAACTATGACTGTCATAGATTGGGTCGCATATGGATTGGATGGTCAACAGAGGTGGAAATGACGCCAATTCTTAAAAGTTCTCAACATATCACTTGCTCAGTCACGCTGGTAAGTACGTGAGAAAAGTTTCTTGTCTCCTTTGTTTATGCCTCCAACTTTGCCTCAGAGAGGAAGATATTATGGGCGGTGCTCTGCAACATTCATCTATCGATTCAGCAAATAGCGCTGCCATGGATAATTCTAGGAGATTTCAACGAAATCTTGTCTTTGCAAGAGCACTCTCGCAACCTTGACTATTCTATAAGCACTGCAGGGATGAGAGATTTTCAGAATACAGTGACTTAGTGTGGAGTCTCAGATATTACATCTACGGGGTCTATCTACACATGGATAAACAATCAAGACTTGAATCCAGTGGTGAAACGTTTGGATCGAGTGCGGATTGGCTGACTCAATATCCATCTTCTCATGCTTCCTATGATCATTACAGATGCGTCGTTCATTTATCAAGTGAAAGTGCAGCACGGCGGAAGCCTTTCCGATTTTTTAATTTTATGGCTACACACTCTTCTTTTCATGAGACAGTGCAGAAGAGTTGGACAGCCACGCCACCACTATTTCACTCTCGAGTCGCCCTCTCCATGTTCCACAAAAAGCTTAAGAGTCTCAAATTCCACTTGCGTGAACTGAATAGAACAAGATTTGAGAACCTGCTAGTTCGTACAAAGGAGGCTTATACTCTGTGGAGAGTCTAACATTTCTTTAGCTTTTAAATAACTCTTTTGTACATACTTTATTACACAGATGAATAAATTTCACATATCATCAAAAAAAAAAACACCAAAGTGGAGAGTCTAACATTTTATTTTATATATATATATATATATATATATATATATATATATATATATATGCTAGGTGTTTAGTCTGCACAATATATTTCATCAAATAGTCATATTAGTTAGATTATTAAATTTGCTATCGATAATAATTCAAACACAAATATAACAACAATGTAAAACATATGATCAACCAAAAATAATAATAACCAATAATATTTCTTTTTAGAAACTAACGAAGACCAATAATATTTATCAAGGTTTTTTTTTAACTGTGATGTGTTATTCATGAAGTTTTGAATTTTTATTAATTTTTGAGAATTTGTTTGGATTTTTGTATTTTTGAGTTTTTAGAAATTTTTAGTTCAAACATTCAAAAGCTAAAATATAATATATTTTTAATTAAACTTTAAAATTATTGTTTTTTAACTTTAGTTTTTTTGAAATTTTTGAAATTTTTCGGAATTGTTTTCTAAAATATTTTATCATTAAATATAATTATATTTCAACCTGTGTATATATCTGTATATATCTATTAACGGAGATGTTGTAAAACGAACACACGGTTCACAATTGGAGATTTAAAATGGGCAAACAAAATAATTTGGGTATTTTATTGGGTACAAAAATAGTTTGTGTATTAAAAAGTTCATCGGAATAAAGTTGAGGTATTTTTATGGAATTTTCCCTTTATATAAATAGTTTGGTTGATCAATATATCATAAAAGCCATTTGGCACAATTGGTCTATTAAATTTTATGTGTTCAACATGTCAAGAGTTCGAACCCTTGATTTTACAATTTATTGGTTTTAAAAATTAGTTTCCAATACTACGATTTGTTATAAACTAATAAAACTATAATGTAATATATGAGGTGAGATGTGACATCCCAAGAATGAGTTTTAGGGCCTATTTTTTTTGATTAAAACCCTAAGGCGAGAAACCTAAACATTGCAACCAAAGAAAATCTAACCCTAGCCTTCCGAAGAAGAAAACCCTAGCTTGCAAATGAAGAAATGTTTGGAGCTCTTAGTTTCCGCATTCAAACCTTTTGGGCCGTAGCCTATTTCATCTCAAGTTGGTCCATAGAAGGTTGAGCCAAAGAATGAAGAAGTGTTGGGCCGAAAGAAACATTAGACGAGGAGTCGGGCCTGCTTCGGTTAAGGAAAAGCCCATAAGAGGGAGTGGATATTGAGACCCATTTTAAAGTGGATCATAGAGTTTTGTGACTCAATTTTCGTGGCTCATTAGTAAGGAGAAGATGAGCCCAATGATAGAATCCCAAAATGATCATTAAGGACAAAAATGACATTTTGCTCGGGAAACCCTAAACCTAAGAAGCTTCAACCCTTGCTCTATAAAAAGAGGAGATACGACCATAAGCATATCAGAGAGTGTTCTTGCGGCGAAACCCTGCCGAAATATCACTAGAGCCACCACCATTGAGCCACCTCGAAGGAGAAGCCACCGCAGCCTCCTAGAAGGCGGATCTGAGCAGTTTTGGAAGAGAAGATAATCGGTTAGGCAAATCAGATCGGATCGACATGAAACTTGGTAAGCATATTCTAGACTCCCAGATCTATCCATATCCGAAAGCGGATCTCCATTTAGAGTTCTGGGCTAAAAGTTATTGATGTTTTCTGAGACCGATTTGTGTAATTATAATTTTCGGATAGTCAACTTGAAAGGAGATTACCCGGCGAACCAGGAGGAACTAGGAAGCGCTCTATATACCTCTGTAAAGCTCCAAGTCCTAGCTTTCTGAAAAGCCCTAGTTAGTTCAGATCGGAGGTTGGTGATGAAAGTTATTGGTGTATCTTCTCGACTTGTACATCCTGGCCGAATCATCAACCACCGCAGATCAGACCCATTTTGGGAGAAGGGATAAACGGATGAGAAGATATTCTCCAAATGTTATGAAACTTGGTAATGATATTCTAAACTTCCATATCTAGCTACGGCCAAAATCAGATTATCATTTGAAGTTATGGTTTGAAAGATATTTGTATTTTCCCGAGACTATTTTTTGCAATTCACATATCCGACCAGGCTGGAGAGTTGGGCTGTTTGGTTGGGCAAATCAATCCGGATCGTTCTGAAACTTTGCAGAGCAATGTATGACTCATGCAGATAGATTCTGTTAGAAGGGTGACCAGTTTGGAGTTCGGGAACTTGAAGAAACGGGCTGATGAAGTTAAGGCAGTGAATCTGTCCAAAGAAGAAGAAAGGAGAAAAATGTGTTTTACCTTCAACCCAAAGGCAAATGTGAGGACTAGTTTGTAGATTCCTAAGATATGTTAGTTGAATAGTAATAAGTGTATGTTTGGTATAGGGATTAGACATGATTGATGGTTATGATTGATGATTGATAATTGATGATTGACGTTTGAATCGTAATGAGTAAATATTGATAATGATGATATGGTTATGAAGTATACATTTTTTAGGTGTAGTGTTACTCATTGTTTGATGGCCTACAACGATGGACTGGATATTGTGAAGTTGTAGTGATCGAGAAGGGGCTGACGAGCCATTGTCAAGCCCATAATGGGGTGGTGGCACCGTTACTATTAATTGTCAAGCCCGGTATGGGTCGAGTCATGAGAATGAGTACCTTAGGCGGAGGTTCCTTGGGAATGTGAAGTAGACTTTCTAGGTTGATTGTTGTGAATAAATGAATTAATGATTGTATTTAAGAATATTTAAACAATGTTATATAGTAATGTTAGTCATTTTATGTAGGTTGCTTGCGTGTGTCTAATATCTATATTATGTATACTCATTATTGCTATATCAAATGATGTATCTAAGAATCTTGTGTGCCCCAAAAGCACACCCTCGCTGAGTGTTCCCAAAATACTCATCCCTCTTTCCCCTTTCAGGTTTCGTTTAAGAGATCATTTGGCGTGGAGTGCATGTCAAGTTATTTATTAGGGTTTCCCCAGGATAGGGTGTCTCAATTTGGTATCAGAGCGTAAGGTTAGCCAAACCGGTCTCGACCAGGGTGGCGTTCTGGGACTTTGCTAAAAAAAAAAAAAAAAACAATTGACATCGGTTTTCAAATGTTTTGAAAGTTTATCTATTTTCCAGTATTTCCGGTTGTTATTTTATTTCGGGGGTTAGAATGTAGGGCAGCAACGACCTTAGCTCAAGTCAACTTTCTTTGGTTCTCTAGGTTGAAAATCTCATCCGAGCGTTTCTTCCACGATGTCAAGACTCCCGCATTGAGAAAACGAAATGGAAACCGGGGAAGGTCAGATGATCAGAGTCGCGCAGCGGATGCATTGGGATGTCACGATAGAGGTATTCTGAAGGATGTTCCAAAGTTTGGTCGAAAATCAAGTGGGGGGAGAAGCAACCCGCAAATTCGAGGACGGATTTATTTCAAGTGGGGAAGTTTGTGACATCCCAAGAATGAGAGAGTAAGTGATAGAGAGGAAATGATCTCTTTTTTATTGCTTTTTTTATTTCTCACCATCACATCTTTTATTTTTTTGACATCAAACATACTAATAAGCATCCAAAGACGCAGCACGCCGGAGTCGAACCCGGGTGGTAACACATAGACCGCCTAAGCACAAACCGCTAGGCTACATGTCCTGGTTCTCACCATCACATCTTTACAAAGGATAACAACATATTTATAGCAAACATAAATATATAAAATATTAACAACAATATCGGTAGAAATTTAAAGGCGGTGAATGGTGAAATTAATAAGATATTAGATGGATAAGCATCCATTTTTTTAACACTCCCCCTTGATTATCTATCACTGCTAATGTATTACGTACTGTCTCTTTAAAAACCTTATTATGGAAAAACCCAATGGGATAAAAACCACGACAAGGGAAAAAGAGTACAGTAACGCAATCTCCCTCTGGAATGATGGATATAGGATTCCCTTCATAAATCCCGTAGATGACGCATTCCGATACTTTGAATATGTTTTCTGAATGTTGTTGTGGGAAGCGCCTTTGTAAAGAGATCTACTGCATTTTCACTTGAACGAATGTACTGGATATCGACTTATTGATTCTTCTCGAGTTGTCGAGTGTAAGAGAAAAATCTTGGAGGAATATGTTTCGTTCTATCATTCTTGATATAACATTCTTTGAGTTGAGCGACACATGAAGCATTATCTTTGAACAATATCGTTGGCTCCTTATTGGTGACTATTCCGCTTGCTTCTTTAATGTGATGAGTCATAGATCTGAGCCATACACATTCTCTACATGCCTCATGGAGCGAAATAGTTTCTGCATAAATTGAGGAAGTGGCGACTAGAGTTTGCTTCTGAGAACGCCAAGATATTGCAGTATCTCCAATTGTAAAAACGTATCCGGTTTGCGATCGAGCTTTATGTGGATCTGATAAATAGTCTGCACCTGCAAAACCGACTAAATCGAAATTGGAGTTTCGAGGGTAAAATAAACCCAAGTCAATTGTTCCCTGAAGATAACGAAATATATGTTTTATTCCATTCCAATGTCTGCGCGTAGGTGACGAACTAAATCTTGCAAGTAGATTTGTTGCAAATGTTATATCCGGTCGGGTACAATTTGCAAGATACATAAGTCCACCTATAGCGCTCATATAAGGTACTTCAGGACCTAACGCTTCTTCGTTATTTTCACAAGGTCGAAATGGATATTTTTCAATATCGAGAGATCGATTAACCATTGGAGTACTCAAAGGATTCGCTTTATCCATATAAAAACGTTGTAAGATCATTTTGGTATAATTTGACTGATGCACAAATACTCCATCTCGGAAATGTTCTATCTGTAATCCAAGACAAAATTTTGTCTTTCCGAGATCTTTCATTTCGAACTCTTCTTTCATATGAGTTCTTGTATCATCAATTTTCTTTTGAGTTCCAATTATGTTTAGGTCATCAACATATATAGCAATGATCACAAATCCTGATGAGGATTTCTTAATAAAGACGCAAGGGCAAATTGCATTATTCACATACCCTTTTGTTAGCAGATATTCGCTTAAGCGATTATACCACATGCGCCCGGATTGTTTTAATCCGTAAAGTGATCGATGTAATTTGACCTCACATATTTCTTTAGATATTGAGCTTAATGCTTCAGGTATTTTCAATCCTTCTGGAATTTTCATATAGATATTGTTATCAAGTGATCCATATAGATATGATGTCACAACATCCATAAGATACATTTCTAGATTTTTAGATGCCCCAATGCTCATCAAAAATCTGAATGTTATTGCATCCATAACCGGGGAATATGTTTCTTCATAATCAATTCCCGGTCTTTGAAAAAATCATTGTGCCACAAGTCGAGCTTTATATCTTGTGATCTCATTTTTCTCATTTATTTTTTCGCACAAAAAACCCATTTGTACCCAACCGGTTTTACATCTTTGGATGTAGTGACAATATGTCCAAAAATATTTCTTTTATTGAGGGAGATCAATTCAGTTTCTATGGCCATTTTTCATTTCTCCTAATCAGATTTTTTCTGGCATTCTGATATGGACCTTGGATCTGGATCATCACTTTCATAATCAATTTCTTTGGATACAGAAAATGAGAAAATTCCATCATTATCTTCTATTTCATATCTATCCCATAATTTTCCGTCTTTGGCATAGTTAATGGAAATCTCATATTTTTCTCTATCATGTTCATCTTCTAGATGAATCTCTTTATGTGGTTCTCTTTCCACATTTTTATGTATGTCTTCTTGACATTTTTCTTTATATGGTTATTCGGGAACCTTTTTATTTTGTTCTCCCAGTTTATTTTTCTTTCGGGGATTTTTGTTTTTAGAACCAATTGGTCTCCCCCTTTTCAACTGAACTCTAGGTTCATTTGCTCTATTCTCATCAATTTGTTTTTCAAGAACATTAATTCTTGATGGAGCATTTGCAGCAGGGATATATGATTTTGTCAACCTTTTTGTATCAGTGAACGCATATGGTAACTGATTTGCCATATTTTGTAAGTGTACGATTTTCTGAACTTCCAGTTCGCGTTGATTTGTAGGGGGATCTAGGTGCAACAAAGACGGTGTGCACCATGTAACATCTTTTGGAATTTCTTTAATTCCTCCCCCTAACGCTGTAAATTCATCTTCATTAAAATGGCAATCAGCAAAACGAGCCGTAAACATATCACCAGTTTGCGGTTCAAGATACCGAATTATACATGGTGATGTATAACCAACGTATATACCTAATCTCCTTTGGTGCCCCATTTTTGTTCTTTGCGGTGGAGCTATAGGAACATAAACCGCACAACCAAAAACACAGAGATGAGATACATTTGGCTTCTGGCCAGATGTTAATTGTAAAGGGGAATATTTATTATATGCGCTTGGTCTTATTTGGACCAATGACGCAGCATGCAAGATAGCATGACCCCATATATATATTGGGAGCTTTGTTCTCAATATCAATGGTCTAGCAATGAGTTGCAGACGCTTAATCAAAGATCCAGCCATGCCATTTTGGGTATGTACATGGGGGACCGGATGCTCAACATTGATTCCCATTGACATACAATAGTTATTAAAAGCATGTGAAGTGAATTCACCAGCGTTATCAAGCCTAACTTTCTTTATGGCGTATTCAGGGAATTGCGCTTTCAACTTGATTATTTGGGCAATAAATTTTGCAAAAGCCGTATTTCGTGTTGTCAATAGACACATATTTGACCATCTACTGGATGCGTCAATCACTATAATAAAATATCAAAATGGCCCGCATGGTGGGTGGATAAGCCCACATATATCACCATGTATTCTTTCCAAGAATACTGGAGATTCATTCCCAATTTTGGTTGGTGATGGCCGAGTTATGAATTTTCCTTGAGAACATGCATTACATAAAAATTCACTCGATTGAAAAATCTTCTGGTTTTTCAAAGGATGGCCATTAGAATTTTCCATAATTTTTTGCATCATGACTGAACCAGGGTGGCCAAGTATTTCATGCCACACTTTTAAATGTACTAGTAAACTTTGGGTTTACTGTAACATATGATTCAACTATATGAATCTTTGTGTAATATAATCTGGAGGGTAATGCTGGTAGTTCCTCTAATATAACTTTCTTTTCTGGAATTAATGATGTGATTCAAAGATATTCAATACCATTCTTATTCATAGTCTCAATATGATATCCATTTCTGCGAATATCTCTGAAACTTGTCAAGTTTCTAAGAGATTCAGGGGAATATAGTGCATCTTGCACTTCAAACTTTGTTTCCCTTGGCATTGAAAAACAAGCTCTTCCAGAGCCCATAATAATCTTTGCATTTCCATATATAGTATTCACGCTTCCAACGGAATTTTTTTAAATTTAGAGAGGATAAATACTTTTTATCTTTAAGTACTATATGCCAGACATAAATCTCCATCCCGAATCTCAGATATTGACATATTCTGGATTTAAATTATGCATTAATAACTTATTTTACAACATACTTTTAAAACAAAAATACATATAACACAAATTTATAAAAAGAAAATATAAGTTATTTCAGTCAACTTGTTGGACGTTGATATCCTCAGGATCAACAAGGAAATCAGAAAGATCGAGATGTGCATCGTTATCAATGCCATCGAAAGAGGGTACGGATTCGTCAGAGATGAAGTTGGTTTCACCTTCCTTTTCTTTTCCCTTTTGGGATTTTTGATATAGATCGGCCAAATGCCTTGGTGTACGACATGTATTGGATCAATGTCCTTTAATGCCACATCTGTAGCAAGCTGTTTCATAATGCTTGTCCACAGTTTTACCAACTTTATTTTCTTGAGAATTGTTATCAATTCTCCCGGTGTTCAAATTATTAAAATAAAATCCTCTTCATTAGCTTCGACCACGTCCACGACCACGACCACATCCTCGACCACGACCACGGCCTCTACCGGGTCCATGTCGTTGCCAATTATTATAACTGGATGTTACAACATTCGCTTATGGAAATGGAGCTGATCCAGTTGGACGAGTCTGATGGTTCAACATCACAAGCTCATTATTTTGTTCAGCAACAAGAAGAGTTTGCATTAACTCTGAGTAAAGAGTGTACTCTTTTGCTCGGTATTGTTGCTGCAGGATTACATTTCCAGGATGAAATGTTTGGAGTGTTTTTCTGATCATATTATAATCGTTTACTTTTTCTCCACATAACACCATCCTGGAAGTAATTCCGAACAAAGCGGAATTATATTCTCCCACACTTTTGTAATTCTGAAATCGAAGATTAATCCACTCATGTTTAGCTTTTGGTAAGGTCACATATTTTTGGTGATAAACCTATCTTTGAGAGATTTCCAGAGATCTGCAGGATCTTCTTTTGTGATGTATTGGTCTTTTAGACTATCATGGATGTGATGGTAAAACAATATCATAGATTATGCGTTTTTCTCATCTGATGTCGTTTTTAACGCATCGATGGTATCAAGGAGTTGTTTTCCTCTCATATGCATATTTACTGCTACTGCCCATGTCATATAATTATTTCCAGAAATATCAAGGGCATTAATCTCGAGCTTTGCCAAGTTTGACATGATTACTGTAATTATAAATTAATTTTTTAGTAATCATAAATTTAAATAAGATATTGCTATTTCAAGAAATATATAGCAATTTAAAACATAGGGAGCGCCAGAATAAACAGTGCAATTAAAAGAAATATAACCGCATAGGAATATAAAATAAAACCATAATATAAACAAATATTAACAGCATATAAAATATGTGGCGGTTTAGCCGTCCAATATAATATTGACAATAAATAAAGTGCGATAAATAATTATTGCTAAATAATAAATTAATAATTGGGCGGCCGAGCCGCACTTTGATAATAATAAATGTAAAATTTTCGTCTTCCGAACGAAATTGAGAATGTCTTCAGGACATTCATTTTATGGAGGCAGAGCCTGCCATATGATCTGAGGAGACATAGTCTACCATATGATCATGATCGTGAAGGCAGAGTCTATCATAACGATCGGTTCGGGGAAGGCAACGCCTTTCATCCCGAAACAATATATAAACGTAAATAGATTGAGCATAAATTAAACCTAACGTTTTCGGTATATGAACGGATCGGAAGACGATCGTGGTATATGAACGGATCGTGAGACGATCGTGTTTTTTCGGTATATGAACGGATCATGAGACGATCGTGTTGATAACGTGTTATAAACTATAATGTAATATATGAGGTGAGATGTGTTTGTAAATATATGTATATATTTGTTAAACTCGATAAAGAGAGAGAGAGAGAGAGTAAGTGAGAGAGAGGGAATGATCTCTATTTAATTGCTTTTCTATTTCTCACCATCACATATTTACAAAGGATAACAGCATATTTATAGTAAACATAAATATGTAAAATATTAACAACAATGTCGGTAGAAATTTAAAGGCGGTGAATGGTGAAAGTAATAAGATATTAAATGGATAAGCATATAATTAAAAGAAATATAACCGCATAGGAATATAAAATAAAAACCATAATATAAACAAATATTAACATCATATAAAATATGTGGCGGTTTAGCCGTCTAATATAATATTGACAATAAATAAAGTGCGATAAATAATTATTGCGAAATAATAAATTAATAATTGGGTGGCCGAGCCGCACTCTGATAATAATAAATGTAAAATTTTCGTCTTCTGAACGAAATTGAGAATGTCTTCAGGACATTCATTTTATAGAGGCAGAGCCTGCCATATGATCTGAGGAGACATATTCTACCATATGATCATGATCGTGAAGGCATAGCCTATCATAACGATCAGTTCGGGGAAGGCAACACATTTCATCCCAAAATAATATATAAACGTAAATAGACTGAACATAAATTAAACCTAACCTTTTTTGTATATGAACGGATCGGAAGACTATCGTGGTATATGAACGGATCGTGAGACGATCGTGCTTTTTCGGTATATGAACGGATCATGAGACGATCGTGCTGATAATGTGTTATAAACTATAACGTAATATATGAGGTGAGATGTGTTTGTATATATAATATATATATATATATGTATATATTTGATATACTCGATAAAGAGAGTAAGCGAGAGAGAGAGTAAGTGAGAGAGAGGGAATGATCTCTTTTTAATTGCTTTTCTATTTCTCACCATCACATATTTACAAAGGATAACAACATATTTATAGTAAACATAAATATGTAAAATATTAACAACAATGTCGGTAGAAATTTAAAGGCGGTGAATGGTGAAAGTAATAAGATATTAAATGGAAAAGCATCTAATTAAAAGAAATATAACCGCATAGAAATATAAAATAAAAATCATAATATAAACAAATATTAACATCATATAAAATATGTGGCGGTTTAGCCGTCTAATATAATATTGACAATAAATAAAGTGCGATAAATAATTATTGCGAAATAATAAATTAATAATTGGGCGGCCGAGCCGCACTCTGATAATAATAAATGTAAAATTTTCGTCTTCTGAACGAAATTGAGAATGTCTTCAGGACATTCATTTTATAGAGGCAGAGCCTGCCATATGATCTGAGGAGACATAGTCTACCATATGATCATGATCGTGAAGGCATAGCCTATCATAACGATCAGTTCGGGGAAGGCAACACATTTCATCCCGAAACAATATATAAACGTAAATAGACTGAACATAAATTAAACCTAACCTTTTTTGGTATATGAACGGATCGGAAGACTATCGTGGTATATGAACGGATCGTGAGACGATCGTGCTTTTTCGGTATATGAACGGATCATGAGACGATCGTGCTGATAATGTGTTATAAACTATAACGTAATATATGAGGTGAGATGTGTTTGTATATATATAATATATATATATATGTATATATTTGATATACTCGATAAAGAGAGTAAGAGAGTAAGAGAGAGAGAGAGAGTAAGTGAGAGAGAGGGAATGATCTCTTTTTAATTGCTTTTCTATTTCTCACCATCACATATTTACAAAGGATAACAACATATTTATAGTAAACATAAATATATAAAATATTAACAATAATGTCGGTAGAAATTTAAAGGTGGTGAATGGTGAAAGTAATAAGATATTAGATGGATAAGCATCCATTTTTTTAACACGATGTTTTAAAATCTGTCGACCTGCATTTTTTCAAAAGTCAAAGTGAAAGGTTGATTTGTAAATCGGAGTCACGTGATAATTTTTTTTTTTTTTTACAGAAAACCTAATTATAAGATTTGAAATTAATTGTAGTAACATAATTTTGTAGCAAAATTAAATAAATAAAAAGATATTATTTTATTTAAAAGTAAACACAGGGAAAATACCTTGTATCCCCTCATCTACTTTACTCTCCAACATCCAGTTTTTTTTCATCTCTTCTGATAACTTGATTTTTTCTTTCTTCCATATTAACATATCAACAAAAACGAACCCTGCATTTTATTCTCTCTCTTTTTCACCGGCCTTTTCCTCACATTCCTCTTCCTCAGCGGAGACTTCCTCACCGGCCTCTTCCTCACCGTCGTCTTTCTTACCGGGCTCTTCCTCAACGGTGTCTCCCTCAACGTCGTCTTCTCCATCGCCCTCTTCCTCACTGGCGGATTCCTCACAGTCTCCATCCGTCTACCTCACCGTCGTCTCCTCCATCTCATAGGTATTAACGCTAACTTTTTTTCCTTAGATTGAATAGTTCAATGTAGCTCTGATTTGTATAGCTCAATGTAGCTTCGATTTGTATGGATGTACAATAGATCTGGTGTTGTTTATAATAGATCTGTAATTCATGCTCCATCTTCGACCCAAATTACACGCCTTTCCTATCTCATAGTTTCAATTTGGTGTTTTTTAGAATAGTTTGTTTTGAGTAGGTGACTATTTTAGTTCATAGTTATAATCTGTATTTATTTATAATAGTTCTTACATATAGTTGACTATTCTATTATATCTATAGTTGTATTTGCATAATGGATTACCCTACTTTCATAGGTTCAATATGGTATTGTTTAGAATAGTTGACTAATTTCCAACACTAGCTGTCTCTCTACGATGTTTTACATTTTATATTATGCATATAGTTGACTACGATGGGTGGCTATTTTATTTTCATAGGCCGAGTCTCGGATTATTCTGAGTAGTTGTTTATTTATGTAGTTTTAATCTTTTGTATATAATTGACTACTTTATTATCATAGTTCCCAACTAGTCAAATATAAATACAGTAGTCAAATACATTCTTTGTGTAGTCACATTATACTAATTGACTATATCCCCGACTATCTAATTCTGTAGAAACATGGACGCTGGTCCATAATATGTCACACCCTAGCCAACTAATGTGTTTCACCATATCCGAGATGTACTCGTTGATGTGCTAGTAAGGGTGGGAAGAGAATCTTCAAAGGATGCTTGTCGCTTAGGATGTTCGTGTAAGCTGCTAAATGAAAAATTGAAGGAACCATCTGTCATGAGGGAGCTCAACCTATCTAACTTTGTTGAAGACACCAACTTAATGTATCGCTACCCCACCATCTTTGATATGGCAATCAAATCAGGTAATCCTAAGGCATTGTACTTGTGTGGACTTAGCGAAATGGTACTTGTCGTTGACCTTGAGGATGCTTTTAGGTATTTCAACATGGCTTTTAAAGCAGGTATAGGTCATGCGACCTATATGTTTGCAATATTGGTCATCGCATATGGCCAATATCCAAGGGCACTCGAACTCTTAGACCGTGTAGTTGGATGGAGATCTTGCATGAGTTACATGATCGAGATTAAGGAGGAAGTCGTGGATACAATCACCAATATGCGGATTGATAGCAGACTTAATTTGCCCAACGTTCTACATGAATTCTCTAAATGCGGTTTAAAGCACACGATGATGTGCTGTCATAGTGTTGTACCTTTATACTCAGTACCAATTGTTGAGGGATTGAATTTGAATTCAATCCAATTGAATGTTTTATGTCATAGTAAACTCTTATTATACTCCCCATATTATAGTATACTATCATAACTGTTTTATTTGTTATTAATAGTAGACTATTTCGTAATTGTAAGAACTTTTTATTTGTACTTTGTCTATCTTTTTATTTGTAGTTTGTCTACGTTTTTCATATGTTGTTGGCTAATTTTTATTTGTAGTTTGTCTACAGATAATAACTGACTACAATAACTAATAAAGTTTCAAAAAAGTTAATAACTAATAATTGACTATAATCTCAAAATAGACAAAAATTATACCCAGAACTAGACAAACCTAAATTCGAGGGGAAGTTGATGAGCGGCGGTTTATGAACTATGTATTTGGCTATTTATGAGGTTGAAGAAGGGGACCGTAAATAACCTAGTTGAATACAAAATAACGAAACAAACCTAGTCATCGTACTACTCAAAACGAAAAGGAGGGAAAATGAGAAATTCTAAAAGTTTTGTCTGTTATTGAACGAAACTAGACAGTAGCATCTCCACCTTTCTCACCGACTTGTCGCTGTCGATCCCTGCAAAAAGCAATGTCCAAAATAAGGGAGCAAATGCTTTTTCGACAATTCCCCTTATTATGTACAGTTGACTATTGTTAGAAACTTAATTGACTGCATTCAAATAGTAGTATGATAGGATCTGGTCCGATCAAGGAAGATATTGAAGAAGAAAGGAGAAAAGAAGAAGGTTAGAAGAAGAAGAGTATAGAACGAGTGAGAGGAGATAGTTGCTGAATAATATTGTTCATAGATAAGGAAACCCTAATGTTTCGGGATCCAACTTAAATACACTCCATAAGTTTACTTGAGATTAAACGACATCACATTGAGATTTATTCAGTACAAGAAATTGGGGTTTTGATAGCAGTAGATGATAGCGTTTTTTACCTTTATGCTATGGTTGACATACACCTCAGTTTTAGATAGCATTTTCATTTTGGCAAACGCTATGTTTGGTTGATCCGATTCTAATTTTGTGAACGCTTTTTAAAAACATAGTATACATAGCACTGATTAGCTTTGAAACGCTATGCATAATTAAAGCGAAAAAATAATTCATATTTCCGCTAAACACTTTGCAAAAAAAAATAAGTTCCCAAATTTTCATTCTCCCTCTCACTCTCGCTCGTTTCAGTTTCTCTCTCACATCTCATCCTTTCACTTTGTCAAGCTCTCTCTCTCTTTTTTTCATTCTAATTTAACAAAATTTCTTAATTTTTTTCTTTCACAAAGAACAATATCTCCTTCTCCTCCATTCTCTGCTAGGTTCTGATCTCCTCCGAAATCTTCCTCTGCCGCGATTCCATAAACAAACCGCAAAGTTCCTCCGAATTCTTCCTCATTCTCCTCCGTCAAGCCTTCAGTGGGAGCTTCTCAATCCAAGCCCATATCTCTGTCGATTTAGGTTTTTTCCGATAGGAGATTAACTCCGATTTTCTGGGTTAAGCCATGGCCGTGGCTCTTGCTTCTTCTAAAGCTTTTTCCTTTTCCTCAATATTTTACAGTTTACCGAAATCCGTGTTAGCTTGCTCCAGTTCGAATCCTGTAGACGTTGCCGATCGGAGAAGAAGAATCTTCATCTTCGGTTCTACTTTGGCGCTCACGTCGACTCGTCAGAGATTTCCGGTTGAATCCGCGATCGCATTGGAGATATTGAAGGAAAAATAGGATGAGCTTGAGGACGAAGAAGAGAGAAATGTCAATCTCTTCCAGGTTTCGCCCTAATTCTCCTTGAAAAGTTTGAGACATTTTTTCTCTGCAGAAAGAAAATCCCAAATTTTGCTTTCGCAGAAAACTTCGCCGGCTGTTGTTTTCATCGAAGTCATTGAGCTTCCAAAAAGGCCGACTGATGATGAATTCACACTCACTGATGAGGGAAATGCGAAGATCGAAGGGACAGGTTAATGCTTTGTTTGGGATAAGCTTGGTCACATTGTAGGAAACAACAAAAAATCCTTCATCTGTTAAAGAAAGAAAAAATTGGAGTTTCTTGTTTTGAATCCTGGAAAAAAACTGAAAAAGCTTGTTCCTTGTACAATGTAGGTAACGAATTATCATGTCATTTCCAAGTTAGCTACAGATCAGAGTGGATTTCAACGTTGTAAGGTCTCCATCTTCTTTAAACCAATTGCAGCTAAAACCAACAAAGCCAAACGAAGTAACTTACTGTTTAGTTTTTGTGCAGGTGTCTCTAGTTGATGCCATGGGAACAAAATTTAGCAAGGTTGGGAAGATTGTGGGTCTTGATCCAGATAATGACCTAGCTGTATTGTAGGTAATCTAAGGAAACAGATGTTGAACATAGTTTCTGGCCATTTTGAGTCATACTTCATACTTGTAGTCCTTTTTAACACATGTTATATTTTCAGATTGATACCGAGGGACGTAAATTAAAACATGTTGTTCTCGATACCTCCAGTGATCTTCGCGTAGGTCAGAATTGCTTCGTGATTGGGAATCCGTATGGATATGAAAACACTTTGACAATAGGGGTAAGAGTAAGAAGATCCTGAGTTTTTGTGTATATATATACACACTGAAGTATAAACATTTCACTTGAAACTTGAACGGGGATTGTTTGTTATTCATGGGGATTTGTAGGTTGTGAGTGGGTTGGGAAGAGAGATACCTTCACCTAATGGGAAGAGTATTCGAGAAGCTATCCAAACAGATGCTGATATTAACTCATGTAAATTCACAAAACATCTCTCACTATTTTCCATCCCATTCGGTTTAATGAAAATCGCCGTTTTTTCGTTATGTTAATATGTAGGAAATTCGGGAGGGCCATTGCTTGATTCTTATGGCCACACCATAGGCGTGAACATTGCCACATTCACCCGCAATGGTGAAACGTGATCGCTTACCAAATCTAAGAACATAAACATAACTCTCTTCTTCGATTCTCTGTTTTAAAACTTGAAAAAGTACTCAAAAGGAGAATGTTTGTGTGGCAGAAGTGTTTTTGAATAATGTGTTTTGTGTGTTGGAACTTGAATCTGAGTCTTTGTATTTCAATAATTCATAAGTACTATCTTGTTGGTTTTGCTTCGTACACTACAAAATCAATTTGACTATATTAATTGATCATAACAAAAAAAAAATGATATTAAAATCTGAGTCTGCTAAACAAGTCGGTCACTCCAAAGTAATCAAAGTATGCATTTGTTTATGATGAAAACAAAAATTATGATTGTTGACAAGGACAAGAAAAATATTTAAAGGATCCTCTCTCATTATCCAAATGATGAAGAAAATAAGGAAGAAGAATTCAAAGAAAGTAGGTGTTGTAAGATATTTTTTATATTTTCTAATTAAAAAAAAGAAAACACAATAAATTATTGTTTCATACAAAGACCATAAGATAGAATAAAAAAAAAATATTACAAAATTAAAAATAAGAAGGAAAAATTAGTACGTCTTTGATTTAGGGTTTATGGTATAAGGGTATAGGGTTTGAAATATATTTTTTCTAGTTCTATTAACAATAACAATAAATTTGTCTTATAGTAAATAAAAAATTAGAAAAAACAAATTCTTGATATTATTTTAGGGTACATATAGGGTTTAGGGTTTGAAATGAAATACTATTTCTTTGTAATTTTCTAACTAAAAATTAAAAATATAAAAACTTATTATCTCATAATATTATAAGTCTTGGCGATTTTTAATAAAATAATATAATAAAAATTCTAACTAAAATAAAATTTACAATCTTACAAAATTTTGATTTAGAGTTTAGGGTATATGATTTAGTGTTTAGGGTATAAAGGTATAGGATTTGAAATATAATTTTCCTAATTTTATTAACAATAGAAATATAATAAATTTTTAATGGATTAATAGTGTTTGATTTAGGGTATAGGGATTCACACTTGTAAGAAATCTTGTTTCTATTTCTCAATTGAAAAAAATAAATACAACAAATTATTGTTTCATATTAAGAACATATAATAGAATAGAAAAAAAATAGTACACAATACAAAATATGAAAAAATGTTAGTTGCAAAGTATTTCATTTATAGTTTAGTATCACACAACATTTGCTATATAGGGTCTTTGATTTAATGTAAAGGGTATAAGGTTTGATTTAGTGTATAGGATTTAGGGTTTAAAAATATAGTTATTTGTGATTTCTCATCTAACAATGGATTATACAATAAATTATTGTTTCATAACATATAAATAATTAAAAAAAAGAAGTCTTGCATATTTGATTTAGTGTATAGGATTTCATGTATACTACGATAAATTTAGTGTATAAAGTTTAGGGATTGATTTAGTATATATTCATTTTTAAATCTTAAAATCCCAATTCTCAAATCCTAAATTATGAATTATAAATCTTAAATTTTATATTTAAACATCAAAATTAAATTAAAAAAAACTATATTACCAAATGAAAACTTCTGATTGGTTAATCCATAGTCACAAAGATTTAACTTTTGTTTTAATATTAGCCGTTGATAATATTCAATCCAACGGACACTAATCAACTCCTTCTTTTTCTCCTATTCAATCCAACGGACAAGCTAAGTTAATGCCGCGATTTGCGGAGGCTGCGACGGATTTGAAGGAGATGGGTTGTCCGATTTCGATGGCTAAGATCAACGGCGAGAGGCATTCGAAAGTCGTGTCGCAGCTCGAGATTAAGGGTTTCCCAACGCTTCTTCTGTTTGTCAATGGCACATCTCAGCCTTACACTCGTGGATTTTCCTCGTAAGTTGCTGCAATCTCCCTAATTTGAGTTTCGGAGTGTTGAGATTAATGGATCTTATTGGCAAAGAGTTTCTAATTTGGGGGGGGGGGGGGGGTTTATTGAGTGATTGTCAATCCGTTTGTAGTGTAATTTGGGTCTAATGATAGAGACTAAGCGTGATGAAGCATCAGCAATCTCCGATTCTTGTTCTCAGTGACAATTTGATTGTGACTAGTTTGTCTCTAAGGTTTCACTAAAATTCTGAAAATTTTGATTTTGATTTGATATGTTTACTGAAACCATTGAAGAACTCATGAAACATGCGGGTAAGTATTTTAGGGATGTGACAAAGGCGAGACTCATGATTCTGCGGAGGATGTTCCGAATCCCGACTGGCTCACCGAGGGAAGAAGATACCTGGTAAGATCCCTACAGCTTAGCTCAATAACTCAGAAAACCAAACTTACTGCTTCATGTTTTTGCTTTAGAAGTCTACAGAACATAATTGTGAACATCGCCTACTTATGATTCATAAATTTGTGATCTAAAACACAAGCGAGAATAAATTCTGTCTCTACCTGTGGATCTTTGTAGACTTGGTTAAGTTATACTGGATTCAAAGAACTATAGTGGTTTCACTTTCCGGCGTTGTTTTCTCTCATAGTTTCCTTGTACATTGACAAGAGGAAAAAGGGCAAAATATAGCAACTATTGATACTGTGAGTAAATCTACCATTAATTAGGCCTTACACGATTGGAGGGTCTTATTGTTTTTCTTACACTCCTTCGGCAGTGGTATGGCCGTGCAGGTAAAGAAGATTTCACGGGAGCAAACAGAAAAGTCACATGACCGGCTGAGTGAGCAGCAGGAAGATGGTTTTATAGACTCATTTAGATCAGAGGATCTGAAAGGGGTGGATGGTGAAAGTGATGCTATTCTCTGGGATACAAAGTCAGATGTAAATCCAGAAGAAGCTGAGATTTTCCCAGCTGAAGCAAAATCAAGAATGGATGATAATTTCATTGACTCTGAAGCAAAGTCTGTTTTAACCTCTAATTTACATAATTGTGTTGAGAACAAGAGAGTTGAACCAGTCATTGAAGAAAAGAAGCAATAAAATGTAAGCTCAAGCAAGAAAAGAAGCAACAATTTTTTATTTATAATTATTGGTAATTAGTGTTAGATTGATAGAGTCTAACTAATGTTTGATAGGTTGATGGTTTATGGTTTTGTAAACAAGGAAATGGTTTATGGTTTTTATATTATGAATTAATTGTTTTATTATTATTATTACAAATATTCCAAAAATATATTACAATTAAAAAAAGAAAATCCATTTGTAATTTATTTTAATAAATTTTTGGGTAATTATAAAATAAATTAATAACACAAATAATTTACTATCTTTGTAAAACAAAATGCTATTATTAATGAGTTTTAATAACAATTATAACACGCTATTATAAATATTAACAATTGCAGAGAGAGGAACGCTATCGTTGTTTAATTAACTATAACGTACGTTAAGTCCGCTATCTAAAGTGCCCGACCTACAATGACGGGCGCTGTCAAAGCGTTTTAGGAAACGCTATGGTAGTTGAATAATAGCATTTAACAGCCGTTATTAATACCCACATTTCTTGTAGTGATTTATGCAATAGTAAATCCTCCTTCTCAGCTAGAGGCTCTTACTCTTTCCTTCTTGTCGATACTTAGCTACTATTAGCCATCTCCTCTTGTGTTTCCTTTCCCCATACTCGAATTTTCCTTCCTTTAGACATCAATCCTCTCTTCATGAATGCAATTGGAACATGTAACCTATCATTACTCCATCCTAGAAAACTAACATTGTCCTCAAGGTTGCAATTGGGGAATTGATTCATCAATGTCGACAATGGTTCCCATGTATACTCGAAAGAAGAAAGTCTCGTCCACTGCACCAAAACTTCAGTTTCTGAGCCGGCTGTCCTGCGAACATCCAACAACGCTTCTGGGTTGGTGGCCCATTCCAAAGTAGGAGTAGTATGGCTGGAATTTCATGAGTGTGGTAAGAGTTTGGTATCGCACGCTTCAGATGTGAAACGTGAAAGACAGGGTGAATACTGATGTGAGATGGAAGTTTCAGCCTGTACGCTACCCGTCCAATCTTCTTACTAACTTGATATGGTCCGAAATACCGCTGAGCCAGCTTCTCATTTCTTCTCTTAACAACAGAAACTTACCTATATGGTCTTAATTTCAAGTAAACCCAATCACCAACCATAAATTCAACATCTCTTCTATGTTTATTTATCTCCCTCTGCATTCTAGCTTGTGCTATGTCCATGTTTTCTTTAAGCTCCACTAACAGGCTGTCTCTATCTTTAAGCAATTCCTCAACTTGTGCATTAGCCGTTGGTGTATCCCCATAGCGAAGTAAGCATGGAGGTTCTCTGCCATAAATTGCAAAGAAAGCAGTGTTCTTAATGGAAGAGTGGTAAGAAGAATTATACCAGTACTCCGCCCATGGCAGCCACTGTGCCCATGCTATTGGTTTCCTGCTCGTAAAGCAACGCAAGTACGTTTCGAGACAGCGGTTGACCACCTCGGTATGGCCATCAGTTTGAGGGTGATACGCTGTGCTTTTGTGCAGAGATGCTCCTTGCAACTTAAACAATTCCGACCAGAAGCTGCTGAGGAATACCTTATCTCTATATGAGACAACCGTCTCCGGAAATCTATGTAACCTTACAACCTCCCTAATAAATGCTTCAACAATTTTTCGTGCGGTAAATGGATGTTTAAGAGGAATAAAAGGACAATATTTGCTCAATCTGTCTACCACCACTAAGATAGAGTTGAAGCCTTTAGACGGTGGCAACCCTTCGACAAAGCCTTTATTGAGTGATTGTCAATCCGTTTGTAGTGTAATTTGGGTCTAATGATAGAGACTAAGCGTGATGAAGCATCAGCAATCTCCGATTCTTGTTCTCAGTGACAATTTGATTGTGACTAGTTTGTCTCTAAGGTTTCACTAAATTTCTGAAAATTTTGATTTTGATTTGATATGTTTACTGAAACCATTGAAGAACTCATGAAACATGCGGGTAAGTATTTTAGGGATGTGACAAAGGCGAGACTCATGATTCTGCGGAGGATGTTCCGAATCCCGACTGGCTCACCGAGCGAAGAAGATACCTGGTAAGATCCCTACAGCTTAGCTCGATAACTCAGAAAACCAAACAACCTGCTTCATGTTTTTGCTTTAGAAGTCTACAGAACATAATTGTGAACATCGCCTACTTATGATTCATAAATTTGTGATCTAAAACACAAGCGAGAATAAATTCTGTCTCTACCTGTGGATCTTTGTAGACTTGGTTAAGTTATACTGGATTCAAAGAACTATAGTGGTTTCACTTTCCGGCGTTGTTTTCTCTCATAGTTTCCCTGTACATTGACAAGAGGAAAAAGGGCAAAATATAGCAACTATTGATACTGTGAGTAAATCTACCATTAATTAGGCCTTACACGATTGGAGGGTCTTATTGTTTCTCTTACACTCCTTCGGCAGTGGTATGACCGTGCAGGTAAAGAATATTTTACGGGAGCAAACAGAAAAGTCACATGACCGGCTGAGTGAGCAGCAGGAAGATGGCTTTATAGACTCATTTAGATCAGAGGATCTGAAAGGGGTGGATGGTGAAAGTGATGCTATTCTCTGGGATACAAAGTCAGATGTAAATCCAGTGGAAGCTGAGATTTTCCCAGCTGAAGCAAAATCAAGAATGGATGATAATTTCATTGACTCTGAAGCAAAGTCTGTTTTAACCTCTAATTTACATAATTGTGTTGAGAACAAGAGAGATGAACCAGTCATTGAAGAAAAGAAGCAAGAAAATGTAAGCGCAAGCAAGAAAAGAAGCAACAATTTTTTATTTATTATTATTGGTAATTAGTGGTAGATTGATAGAGTCTAACTAATGTTTGATAGGTTGATGGTTTATGGTTTTGTAAACAAGGAAATGGTTTATGGTTTTTATATTATGAATTAATTGTTTTATTATTATTATTACAAATATTCCAAAAATATATTACAATTAAAAAAAGAAAATCCATTTGTAATTTATTTTAATAAATTTTCGGGTAATTATAAAATAAATTAATAACACAAATAATTTACTATATTTGTAAAACAAAATGCTATTATTAATGAGTTTTAATAACAATTATAACACGCTATTATAAATATTAACAATTGCAGAGAGAGGAACGCTATCGTTGTTTAATTAACTATAGCGTACGTTAAGTCCGCTATCTAAAGTGCCCGACCTACAATGACGGGCGCTGTCAAAGCGTTTTAGGAAACGCTATGGTAGTTGAATAATAGCATTTAACAGCCGTTATTAATACCCACATTTCTTGTAGTGATTTATGCAATAGTAAATCCTCCTTCTCAGCTAGAGGCTCTTACTCTTTCCTTCTTGTCGATACTTAGCTACTATTAGCCATCTCCTCTTGTGTTTCCTTTCCCCATACTCGAATTTTCCTTCCTTTAGACATCAATCCTCTCTTCATGAATGCAATTGGAACATGTAACCTATCATTACTCCATCCTAGAAAACTAACATTGTCCTCAAGGTTGCAATTGGGGAATTGATTCATCAATGTCGACAATGGTTCCCATGTAGACTCGAAAGAAGAAAGTCTCGTCCACTGCACCAAAACTTCAGTTTCTGAGCCGGCTGTCCTGCGAACATCCAACAACGCTTCTGGGTTGGTGGCCCATTCCAAAGTAGGAGTAGTATGGCTGGAATTTCATGAGTGTGGTAAGAGTTTGGTATCGCACGCTTCAGATGTGAAACGTGAAAGACAGGGTGAATACTGATGTGAGATGGAAGTTTCAGCCTGTACGCTACCCGTCCAATCTTCTTACTAACTTGATATGGTCCGAAATACCGCTGAGCCAGCTTCTCATTTCTTCTCTTAACAACAGAAACTTACCTATATGGTCTTAATTTCAAGTAAACCCAATCACCAACCATAAATTCAACATCTCTTCTATGTTTATTTATCTCCCTCTGCATTCTAGCTTGTGCTATGTCCATGTTTTCTTTAAGCTCCACTAACAGGCTGTCTCTATCTTTAAGCAATTCCTCAACTTGTGCATTAGCCGTTGGTGTATCCCCATAGCGAAGTAAGCATGGAGGTTCTCTGCCATAAATTGCAAAGAAAGCAGTGTTCTTAATGGAAGAGTGGTAAGAAGAATTATACCAGTACTCCGCCCATGGCAGCCACTGTGCCCATGCTATTGGTTTCCTGCTCGTAAAGCAACGCAAGTACGTTTCGAGACAGCGGTTGACCACCTCGGTATGGCCATCAGTTTGAGGGTGATACGCTGTGCTTTTGTGCAGAGATGCTCCTTGCAACTTAAACAATTCCGACCAGAAGCTGCTGAGGAATACCTTATCTCTATATGAGACAACCGTCTCCGGAAATCTATGTAACCTTACAACCTCCCTAATAAACGCTTCAACAATTTTTCGTGCGGTAAATGGATGTTTAAGAGGAATAAAAGGACAATATTTGCTCAATCTGTCTACCACCACTAAGATAGAGTTGAAGCCTTTAGACGGTGGCAACCCTTCGACAAAGCCTTTATTGAGTGATTGTCAATCCGTTTGTAGTGTAATTTGGGTCTAATGATAGAGACTAAGCGTGATGAAGCATCAGCAATCTCCGATTCTTGTTCTCAGTGACAATTTGATTGTGACTAGTTTGTCTCTAAGGTTTCACTAAATTTCTGAAAATTTTGATTTTGATTTGATATGTTTACTGAAACCATTGAAGAACTCATGAAACATGCGGGTAAGTATTTTAGGGATGTGACAAAGGCGAGACTCATGATTCTGCGGAGGATGTTCCGAATCCCGACTGGCTCACCGAGCGAAGAAGATACCTGGTAAGATCCCTACAGCTTAGCTCGATAACTCAGAAAACCAAACAACCTGCTTCATGTTTTTGCTTTAGAAGTCTACAGAACATAATTGTGAACATCGCCTACTTATGATTCATAAATTTGTGATCTAAAACACAAGCGAGAATAAATTCTGTCTCTACCTGTGGATCTTTGTAGACTTGGTTAAGTTATACTGGATTCAAAGAACTATAGTGGTTTCACTTTCCGGCGTTGTTTTCTCTCATAGTTTCCCTGTACATTGACAAGAGGAAAAAGGGCAAAATATAGCAACTATTGATACTGTTAGTAAATCTACCATTAATTAGGCCTTACACGATTGGAGGGTCTTATTGTTTCTCTTACACTCCTTCGGCAGTGGTATGACCGTGCAGGTAAAGAATATTTTACGGGAGCAAACAGAAAAGTCACATGACCGGCTGAGTGAGCAGCAGGAAGATGGCTTTATAGACTCATTTAGATCAGAGGATCTGAAAGGGGTGGATGGTGAAAGTGATGCTATTCTCTGGGATACAAAGTCAGATGTAAATCCAGTGGAAGCTGAGATTTTCCCAGCTGAAGCAAAATCAAGAATGGATGATAATTTCATTGACTCTGAAGCAAAGTCTGTTTTAACCTCTAATTTACATAATTGTGTTGAGAACAAGAGAGATGAACCAGTCATTGAAGAAAAGAAGCAAGAAAATGTAAGCGCAAGCAAGAAAAGAAGCAACAATTTTTTATTTATTATTATTGGTAATTAGTGGTAGATTGATAGAGTCTAACTAATGTTTGATAGGTTGATGGTTTATGGTTTTGTAAACATGGAAATGGTTTATGGTTTTTATATTATGAATTAATTGTTTTATTATTATTATTACAAATATTTCAAAAATATATTACAATTAAAAAAAAGAAAATCCATTTGTAATTTATTTTAATAAATTTTCGGGTAATTATAAAATAAATTAATAACACAAATAATTTACTATCTTTGTAAAACAAAATGCTATTATTAATGAGTTTTAATAACAATTATAACACGCTATTATAAATATTAACAATTGCAGAGAGAGGAACGCTATCGTTGTTTAATTAACTATAGCGTACGTTAAGTCCGCTATCTAAAGTGCCCGACCTACAATGACGGGCGCTGTCAAAGCGTTTTAGGAAACGCTATGGTAGTTGAATCATAGCATTTAACAGCCATTATTAATACCCACATTTCTTGTAGTGATTTATGCAATAGTAAATCCTCCTTCTCAGCTAGAGGCTCTTACTCTTTCCTTCTTGTCGATACTTAGCTACTATTAGCCATCTCCTCTTGTGTTTCCTTTCCCCATACTCGAATTTTCCTTCCTTTAGACATCAATCCTCTCTTCATGAATGCAATTGGAACATGTAACCTATCATTACTCCCTCCTAGAAAACTAACATTGTCCTCAAGGTTGCAATTGGAGAATTGATTCATCAATGTCGACAATGGTTCCCACGTAGACTCGAAAGAAGAAAGTCCCGTCCACTGCACCAAAACTTCAGTTTCTGAGCCGGCTATCCTGCGAACATCCAACAACGCTTCTGGGTTGGTGGCCCATTCCAAAGTAGGAGTAGTATGGCTTGAATTTCATGAGTGTGGTAAGAGTTTGGTATCGCACGCTTCAGATGTGAAACGTGAAAGACAGGGTGAATACTGATGTGAGATGGAAGTTTCAGCCTGTACGCTACCCGTCCAATCTTCTTACTAACTTGATATGGTCCGAAATACCGCTGAGCCAGCTTCTCATTTCTTCTCTTAACAACAGAAACTTACCTATATGGTCTTAATTTCAAGTAAACCCAATCACCAACCATAAATTCAACATCTCTTCTATGTTTATTTATCTCCCTATGCATTCTAGCTTGTGCTATGTCCATGTTTTCTTTAAGCTCCACTAACAGGCTGTCTCTATCTTTAAGCAATTCCTCAACTTGTGCATTAGCCGTTGGTGTATCCCCATAGCGAAGTAAGCATGGAGGTTCTCTGCCATAAACTGCAAAGAAAGCAGTGTTCTTAATGGAAGAGTGGTAAGAAGAATTATACCAGTACTCCGCCCATGGCAGCCACTGTGCCCATACTATTGGTTTCCTGCTCGTAAAGCAACGCAAGTACGTTTCGAGACAGCGGTTGACCTCCTCGGTATGGCCATCAGTTTGAGGGTGATACGCTGTGCTTTTGTGCAGAGATGCTCCTTGCAACTTAAACAATTCCGACCAGAAGCTGCTGAGGAATACCTTATCTCTATATGAGACAACCGTCTCCGGAAATCTATGTAACCTTACAACCTCCCTAATAAACGCTTCAACAATTTTTCGTGCGGTAAATGAATGTTTAAGAGGAATAAAAGGACAATATTTGCTCAATCTGTCTACCACCACTAAGATAGAGTTGAAGCCTTTAGACGGTGGCAACCCTTCGACAAAGCCTTTATTGAGTGATTGTCAATTCGTTTGTAGTGTAATTTGGGTCTAATGATAGAGACTAAGCGTGATGAAGCATCAGCAATCTCCGATTCTTGTTCTCAGTGACAATTTGATTGTGACTAGTTTGTCTCTAAGGTTTCACTAAATTTCTGAAAATTTTGATTTTGATTTGATATGTTTACTGAAACCATTGAAGAACTCATGAAACATGCGGGTAAGTATTTTAGGGATGTGACAAAGGCGAGACTCATGATTCTGCGGAGGATGTTCCGAATCCCGACTGGCTCACCGAGCGAAGAAGATACCTGGTAAGATCCCTACAGCTTAGCTCGATAACTCAGAAAACCAAACTTACTGCTTCATGTTTTTGCTTTAGAAGTCTACAGAACATAATTGTGAACATCGCCTACTTATGATTCATAAATTTGTGATCTAAAACACAAGCGAGAATAAATTCTGTCTCTACCTGTGGATCTTTGTAGACTTGGTTAAGTTATACTGGATTCAAAGAACTATAGTGGTTTCACTTTCCGGCGTTGTTTTCTCTCATAGTTTCCCTGTACATTGACAAGAGGAAAAATGGCAAAATATAGCAACTATTGATACTGTGAGTAAATCTACCATTAATTAGGCCTTACACGATTGGAGGGTCTTATTGTTTCTCTTACACTCCTTCGGCAGTGGTATGACCGTGCAGGTAAAGAATATTTCACGGGAGCAAACATAAAAGTCACATGACCGGCTGAGTGAGCAGCAGGAAGATGGCTTCATAGACTCATTTAGATCAGAGGATCTGAAAGGGGTGGATGGTGAAACTGATGCTATTCTCTGGGATACAAAGTCAGATGTAAATCCAGTGGAAGCTGAGATTTTCCCAGCTGAAGCAAAATCAAGAATGGATGATAATTTCATTGACTCTGAAGCAAAGTCTGTTTTAACCTCTAATTTACATAATTGTGTTGAGAACAAGAGAGTTGAACCAGTCATTGAAGAAAAGAAGCAAGAAAATGTAAGCGCAAGCAAGAAAAGAAGCAACAATTTTTTATTTATTATTATTGGTAATTAGTGGTAGATTGATAGAGTCTAACTAATGTTTGATAGGTTGATTGTTTATGGTTTTGTAAACATGGAAATGGTTTATGGTTTTTATATTATGAATTAATTGTTTTATTATTATTATTACAAATATTCCAAAAATATATTACAATTAAAAAAAAGAAAATCCATTTGTAATTTATTTTAATAATTTTTCGGGTAATTATAAAATAAATTAATAACACAAATAATTTACTATATTTGTAAAACAAAATGCTATTATTAATGAGTTTTAATAACAATTATAACACGCTATTATAAATATTAACAATTGCAGAGAGAGGAACGCTATCGTTGTTTAATTAACTATAGCGTACGTTAAGTCCGCTATCTAAAGTGTCCGACCTACAATGACGGGCGCTGTCAAAGCGTTTTAGGAAACGCTATGGTAGTTGAATCATAGCATTTAACAGCCATTATTAATACCCACATTTCTTGTAGTGATTTATGCAATAGTAAATCCTCCTTCTCAGCTAGAGGCTCTTACTCTTTCCTTCTTGTCGATACTTAGCTACTATTAGCCATCTCCTCTTGTGTTTCCTTTCCCCATACTCGAATTTTCCTTCCTTTAG
Source organism: Eutrema japonicum (assembly GCA_030161315.1). Classification (NCBI taxonomy): domain Eukaryota; kingdom Viridiplantae; phylum Streptophyta; class Magnoliopsida; order Brassicales; family Brassicaceae; genus Eutrema; species Eutrema japonicum. The sequence goes on along the minus strand of BSQW01000012.1, from coordinate 26,537,540 downwards.
ACATCAATCCTCTCTTCATGAATGCAATTGGAACATGTAACCTATCATTACTCCCTCCTAGAAAACTAACATTGTCCTCAAGGTTGCAATTGGGGAATTGATTCATCAATGTCGACAATGGTTCCCATGTAGACTCGAAAGAAGAAAGTCCCGTCCACTGCACCAAAACTTCAGTTTCTGAGCCGGCTGTCCTGCGAACATCCAACAACGCTTCTGGGTTGGTGGCCCATTCCAAAGTAGGAGTAGTATGGCTGGAATTTCATGAGTGTGGTAAGAGTTTGGTATCGCACGCTTCAGATGTGAAACGTGAAAGACAGGGTGAATACTGATGTGAGATGGAAGTTTCAGCCTGTACGCTACCCGTCCAATCTTCTTACTAACTTGATATGGTTCGGAATACCGCTGAGCCAGCTTCTCATTTCTTCTCTTAACAACAGAAACTTACCTATATGGTCTTAATTTCAAGTTAACCCAATCACCAACCATAAATTCAACATCTCTTCTATGTTTATTTATCTCCCTCTGCATTCTAGCTTGTGCTATGTCCATGTTTTCTTTAAGCTCCACTAACAGGTTGTCTCTATCTTTAAGCAATTCCTCAACTTGTGCATTAGCCGTTGGTGTATCCCCATAGCGAAGTAAGCATGGAGGTTCTCTGCCATAAACTGCAAAGAAAGCAGTGTTCTTAATGGAAGAGTGGTAAGAAGAATTATACCAGTACTCCGCCCATGCTATTGGTTTCCTGCTCGTAAAGCAACGCAAGTACGTTTCGAGACAGCGGTTGACCACCTCGGTATGGCCATCAGTTTGAGGGTGATACGATGTGCTTTTGTGCAGAGATGCTCCTTGCAACTTAAACAATTCCGACCAGAAGCTGCTGAGGAATACCTTATCTCTATATGAGACAACCGTCTCCGGAAATCTATGTAACCTTACAACCTCCCTAATAAACGCTTCAACAATTTTTCGTGCGGTAAATGGATGTTTAAGAGGAATAAAAGGACAATATTTGCTCAATCTGTCTACCACCACTAAGATAGAGTTGAAGCCTTTAGACGGTGGCAACCCTTCGACAAAGCCTTTATTGAGTGATTGTCAATCCGTTTGTAGTGTAATTTGGGTCTAATGATAGAGACTAAGCGTGATGAAGCATCAGCAATCTCCGATTCTTGTTCTCAGTGACAATTTGATTGTGACTAGTTTGTCTCTAAGGTTTCACTAAATTTCTGAAAATTTTGATTTTGATTTGATATGTTTACTGAAACCATTGAAGAACTCATGAAACATGCGGGTAAGTATTTTAGGGATGTGACAAAGGCGAGACTCATGATTCTGCGGAGGATGTTCCGAATCCCGACTGGCTCACCGAGCGAAGAAGATACCTGGTAAGATCCCTACAGCTTAGCTCGATAACTCAGAAAACCAAACTTACTGCTTCATGTTTTTGCTTTAGAAGTCTACAGAACATAATTGTGAACATCGCCTACTTATGATTCATAAATTTGTGATCTAAAACACAAGCGAGAATTAATTCTGTCTCTACCTGTGGATCTTTGTAGAATTGGTTAAGTTATACTGGATTCAAAGAACTATAGTGGTTTCACTTTCCGGCGTTGTTTTCTCTCATAGTTTCCCTGTACATTGACAAGAGGAAAAAGGGCAAAATATAGCAACTATTGATACTGTGAGTAAATCTACCATTAATTAGGCCTTACACGATTGGAGGGTCTTATTGTTTCTCTTACACTCCTTCGGCAGTGGTATGACCGTGCAGGTAAAGAATATTTCACGGGAGCAAACAGAAAAGTCACATGACCGGCTGAGTGAGCAGCAGGAAGATGGCTTTATAGACTCATTTAGATCAGAGGATCTGAAAGGGGTGGATGGTGAAAGTGATGCTATTCTCTGGGATACAAAGTCAGATGTAAATCCAGTGGAAGCTGAGATTTTCCCAGCTGAAGCAAAATCAAGAATGGATGATAATTTCAATGACTCTGAAGCAAAGTTTGTTTTAACCTCTAATTTACATAATTGTGTTGAGAACAAGAGAGTTGAACCAGTCATTGAAGAAAAGAAGCAAGAAAATGTAAGCGCAAGCAAGAAAAGAAGCAACAATTTTTTATTTATTATTATTGGTAATTAGTGGTAGATTGTTAGAGTCTAACTAATGTTTGATAGGTTGATGGTTTATGGTTTTGTAAACATGGAAATGGTTTATGGTTTTTATATTATGAATTAATTGTTTTATTATTATTATTACAAATATTCCAAAAATATATTATAATTAAAAAAAAGAAAATCCATTTGTAATTTATTTTAATAAATTTTCGGGTAATTATAAAATAAATTAATAACACAAATAATTTACTATCTTTGTAAAACAAAATGCTATTATTAATGAGTTTTAATAACAATTATAACACGCTATTATAAATATTAACAATTGCAGAGAGAGGAACGCTATCGTTGTTTAATTAACTATAGCGTACGTTAAGTCCGCTATCTAAAGTGCCCGACCTACAATGATGGGCGCTGTCAAAGCGTTTTAGGAAACTCTATGGTAGTTGAATCATAGCATTTAACAGCCATTATTAATACCCACATTTCTTGTAGTGATTTATGCAATAGTAAATCCTCCTTCTCAGCTAGAGGCTCTTACTCTTTCCTTCTTGTCGATACTTAGCCACTATTAGCCATCTCCTCTTGTGTTTCCTTTCCCCATACTCGAATTTTCCTTCCTTTAGACATCAATCCTCTCTTCATGAACGCAATTGGAACATGTAACCTATCATTACTCCCTCCTAGAAACCTAACATTGTCCTCAAGGTTGCAATTGGGGAATTGATTCATCAATGTCGACAATGGTTCCCACGTAGACTCGAAAGAAGAAAGTCCCGTCCACTGCACCAAAACTTCAGTTTCTGAGCCGGCTGTCCTGCGAACATCCAACAACGCTTCTGGGTTGGTGGCCCATTCCAAAGTAGGAGTAGTATGGCTGGAATTTCATGAGTGTGGTAAGAGTTTGGTATCGCACGCTTCAGATGTGAAACGTGAAAGACAGGATGAATACTGATGTGAGATGGAAGTTTCAGCCTGTACGCTACCCGTCCAATCTTCTTACTAACTTGATATAGTCCGAAATACCACTGAGCCAGCTTCTCATTTCTTCTCTTAACAACAGAAACTTACCTATATGGTCTTAATTTCAAGTAAACCCAATCACCAACCATAAATTCAACATCTTTTCTATGTTTATTTATCTCCCTCTGCATTCTAGCTTGTGCTATGTCCATGTTTTCTTTAAGCTCCACTAACAGGCTGTCTCTATCTTTAAGCAATTCATCAACTTGTGCATTAGCCGTTGGTATATCCCCATAGCGAAGTAAGCATGGAGGTTCTCTGCCATAAACTGCAAAAAAAGCAGTGTTCTTAATGGAAGAGTGGTAAGAAGAATTATACCAGTACTCCGCCCATGGCAGCCACTGTGCCCATGCTGTTGGTTTCCTGCTCGTAAAGCAACGCAAGTACGTTTCGAGACAGCGGTTGACCACCTCGGTATGGCCATTAGTTTGAGGGTGATACGCTGTGCTTTTGTGCAGAGATGCTCCTTGCAACTTAAACAATTCCGACCAGAAGCTGCTGAGGAATACCTTATCTCTAGATGAGACAACCGTCTCCAGAAATCTATGTAACCTTACAAACTCCCTAATAAACGCTTCAACAATTGTTCGTGCGGTAAATGGATGTTTAAGAGGAATAAAAGGACAATATTTGCTCAATCTGTCTACCACCACTAAGATAGAGTTGAAGCCTTTAGACGGTGGCAACCCTTCGACAAAGTCTAGACTAATGTTGGTCCAAACCTGTTTGGGAACCGATAGTGAGCATAGTAAACCAGCATGAGATGTTGTCTCATACTTATTCTCTTAACAAATCTGACATTTACGTATGAAATTAACCACATCCTTTCTCATGCCACGCCAGAACACCTCCTGTACCAGTCTTTTATATGTTCTCAATGCTCCCTCATGTCCACCAATCGCACTCGAATGAAACTTTTCCAACAAGTTTGGAATGAAGGGAGATCTTGCTGAAATCACCAAGCAACCATTTTTGTACAACATCCCATGCTCATAATTGTAACCTGGAACAGTCTCTTTTCCTTGCTCCAATGTCTGAACAAGCGGTCCTAACTCTAGATCTGCCTTAACCTGCTTAGCCAACTCTGCCTTGTCAACTAATAAGGGAGCAATTAAGATCAATTTTTTTTAGCTCTTCCGAATGTTGACAACGCATCCGCCACACGCTTTTCCACACCTGACTTATATTTAATGTTGTAGTTTAACCCAATAAATTTAGCAGCCGACCTTTGTTGTACCATAGACACCGCCTTCTGGTCTAAGAGGTGTTGCAGACTCCGTTGATCAGTCTTGATAACAAACTCCTTTCCCGTAAGATAATGTTTCCACTTAGAGACTGCCTTCACAATCGCCAGCAACTCTCTTTCATAAACTGATATAACATGTCCTGTTGAGGAAAACTCATGACTTAAAAATGCAATTGACCTCTTACCTTGTGACAATACTGCACCAATTCCTGCACCAGAAGCGTCTGTCTCAATGGTGAAAGACTGAGTGAAATCTGGTAAAACCAGAACGGGCAAGTTGGTCACTGCCTCCCTAAGTGCTTGAAACGCCTTAGTTGCTGCCTCAGTCCACTCAAACATGTTCTTCTTCATGAGCTATGTTAATGGTCTCGCAATCTGACCATAATTGCGTACGAACCGACGGTAATACCCGGTTAAACCCAAAAAAACCTCTTAACTCCGTCACTGATTTGGGTTCAGGCCAGCTCAACTATGCTTGGGCATTCGGGTATTCGGTTCGGTTCCGGATATTTCGGGTAGAGAGGTTTAGGATCCATATAGGTACCAAAATGATTTTGGTTCAGTTCCGGCTTGGTACCAGTCGGTTCCGGGTCGGTTTGGTTCCGAGATTTAAGAACCATAAAATACCCGAACTTTTTCGGTTCCGGTTCGGTTCCGGGTATTTATTATCCGAAATGCCTAAAATATACCTGAAATGCCTAAAATATACCAGAAAACCCAAAAATATACCCGAAAACCCGAGAAAGTTTAAGGAAAATATACCCAAAATACCAAAAATATACTAGAAAACCCGAAATTATATCCGAAAACCCAAAAATATACCCGAAAACAAAAAAAACTAAATAAAATATACCCATAATACCAAAAATATATCCAAAAACCTTATATATTTAATATTTTTGGATATATAATTATATTTCGGGTATTCGGGTACCCGAAATATTTTCGGTTCGGTTCCGGTATTACCCGATACCCATGGATATCAATGAGTAGGATCCAATGGGTATTTTGGAAATTTCAGATCGGTTCTGGTTTGGATATTTCTGTTCGGTTCTGGTTCGGGTATTTCGGTTCCGGTTTTTATGTCCAGGTCTAAGCTTAACATTGCTTCAATTTTCTGTGGATCAACTGCAACTCCATTTCCAGATATGATGTGCCCAAGATAAGAAACTTCTGTATGTCCAAAGGAGCACTTTTTGGCATTAGCATGGAAATGGTGCTTACTCATTAACCTCAGGACAGTTTCTAGATGCTTGAGATGCGTCTCGATATTCGGGCTGTAGATAAGAATATCATCGAAGAACACTAACACAAATCTCCTCAAGTAGGGCCTGAATAAGTCATTCATGACAGATTGAAACGTTGATGGCGCGATGGTTAGCCCAAATGGCATAACCATGAACTCATAGTGTCCTTGGTGTGTTTTGAAGGCTGTTTTCTCGACATCACAACTCTTGACTCTGATTTGGTGATAACCAGATTTCAGATCAAGTTTAGAGAAAATTGTGGCTCCGTTTAGTTCATCCAATAACTCTTCAATCACCGGAATTGGATACCTGTCGGGAACTGTAGTATTGTTCAATGCCCTATAATCCACGCAGAAATGCCAACCACCATCTTTCTTTTTAACCAAGAGTACGGGACTCGAAAAAGGACTAATGCTAGGTTGTATTATATGTGCTTCCAACATCTCTTGTACCAATTTCTCAATCTCATTCTTCTGAGTAAAGGAATACATGTAGGGACGGATATTGATAGGTGATGCTCCCTCTGCTAAGGCTATAGCATGCTCTCTGTTACGGATCAGAGGTAACCCGATTGGCATCTCGAAGACCTCTTTATACTTATCCACCACACACTGAACTTCCTTGGCATAGACATGCTTATGTTGTTGTGGATGAGTATCAAAGAGTTCAGTAAACTCCAACAAAAAAACAATGTCAATTCTTCTGACCACACGTTCCAAGGAGTTTAAAGAGATTTGCTCCCTGCTCAATGTCAGATCACCTACAATGGTGACCCATTGTTCACCAATATTCCAACTTAGAGTTCTACGAGCCCAGTTAATCCGTGTATCTCCCAACTTAGCCAACCATGAGTACCCTAACACCACATTTGTAGTTCCCAACTCAAACTGTAGAAACTCTTCCATAATATCAATACCCTGAATCGCCAACAATACCTCAGCGCACTTACCTCTTCCTCTAATGATCTGACCATCTCCCACACGAACTCCAAATCCTCTAGTCTTTGTCACTGTCAGCCTTATCTCATGTACTAACTTCTCAGAGATGAAATTGCTTGTGGCTCCAAAATTCACTAGCACTATTACTTCCTTATCACCGATCATGCCCTTCATCTTCATGGACCTTTCCGCAGTTAATCCCACCATTGATTGCATAGAGAGAGTGACAAGCTGCTGTTTGTCTTCTTGCTCAACCGCCGAACTTGTTCACCTTCCTCTTTCATGTTTAACCCCTCTGGTTCAATATCACCTTCCACTTCTAAGCATTTGAATCTCTGATTCTTACACCTATGTCCTGGAAACCATTTATCTCCACAGTGACGGCATGAATTTGAGTTTTGAAACTCGATGTTACCAATGTTCTTCCTCACATTACTTCCAACAAAGGATTTTCTTGTTGGTGTCACATCTAGACCTTTAAAAGGGGTTTGATTGTGGTTCCGATTAAGAGCCGGAGCTGATGTAGTTCGAGAAAATGCCCTGACTTGATAGCTTGTACTGTCATTCTCTTGAGATTTGATGAGCTTCGCCACTTCCACTATATCGTCCATGTTCATCGGTCTACACCTGATCTCGCAGACTCTTCTTCAATCCTCGGAGAAAATCCGACTCCAACACATCATCAGAAACATGAGGTAATTCCACCGATAACTCTTCAAAATGATCACGATACTCATCTACACTACCAGTCTGTGTAATACTCATCAAATGGTCAACTGCTGAACTGCCTCTACTAGGACGAAACCTCTTTTTAAACTTATCCTTAAAGTCCTTCTAGCACAAAATCTGTTCTCTCTCCTGCGAGTAATGCCACCAAGTGATAGTCGAACCAGTAAGACAGGACAAGGCCTGCTCGAGCTTATCAGCCTCATCGGTTCTGTTCCGGCTAAAATATTTCTCAACCCTAAATGGCCAATCATCTGGGTTAAGTCCTTCATACACCAGTAACTCCATATGCTTACCCGGTGACTCTACCTTGGGTGATTCCACTTGTAACTCACGAGATGGTGTAGGGAGCATCAGCTCCGCCGATTTAGCTGGAACCTCCAAGCTTGATAAGGGTAAAAGCCCGTTAGTTCTCTTCCGTGCTGCTCCTGGCACAGGCATGACAGGGTTCTGTGAGATTTTGCCGGCGAAGAGACTTGCGAACCCCACTGATATTCATGCATTTTACATGTTCTAGCTTGCATTTTAGTTAACACTTTTAGTCATTTGCATGCATGATCATAGCTTTGTTTAGCATTTTGGTTTGAATTAGAGTATTAGGTGTTTGCATTAGGTCCTATGAGTCTTGCATGCATTTGGAGTGTTTTATAGGTGCTTGGAGTCATTTGGGAGAAGTTTAGAGAAATGGAGCAAAAAGACCATTCCATAGCGTCTGAAAGAATTGGCATGAATAAGGACCCCAGATCTGATTCAGATTATATGGCCTTCATATAAGTTGTAGCCCAGTGAGTTAGCTGTCCACAGGAGTTGGAATCAAGTCATTCGGACGTGTGGTTTGAGAGATATGGCTGTTTGACTGGAGACGTATCCGCCTGGTCGAGAAACTAGTGCCTTGTACCGGCCAACCACACCGCGGGCCTTCCATCCGGTCTGATCCATCCGGTCCTAGCACAGGAGAGATAACCGGCCCGTTCACAAATCCACGACCGGCCAGAAGCCACACGGTCCAAGACAGCAGGATTCACACATCCAAGTTACATCATCAGCCGAAGTGGCTCAAATATCCGGCCAAATGAAGACCTTCCCGTACCCAATTTAATCTGAGGTCTTGACGAAAGTCATAGAAAATCGAGCTGAAATTTGTTTAGTGGTGGTTTCATGTCATTTCGATCAGCCGTTCAAGAGATATGGCAAATATAGCAAGGACACGTCTATTTGGTATCCAAACGAGTTCTGCTCCAAATACGACGTCTGAAAGATCAACCCAGACGAAGGGATTCCACTCGGATTAAGCTTCTGCTTTCTTCATAGAGGTTGTAGCCCAGTGAGTTAGCTATCCACAGAAGGTGGTTTGAGACCATTCGGAAATGTATTCCAGGAGATATCACGGTTTTATCAACCGGTGATCTTCTCACCTCGATCCACTTTCAACCGGTCCGACCAGCTTCCTATGAATTGGAAAAAAGACCCAAATTTCATTCTAAGTCTTTTTCTCTAGTTTTCCTAAACCAAAAAACCTCTATTTTATTTTGTTCTTGGATTTTTGTAAGAGACCTTTTGATTTTAATGCAATCTTGAGTTTAATTCTTCTTAATCTATCTAATCTTTCTTTCATTTTAATCTTCCTAATCTCTAATCATGGATTCAATCATCTTTCTTATGGGATTTGAAGGTTTCACCATGACTAGAGAGTAGGTTCTTTTAGGGCTCATGGATGAGGTTGATTAGGAGTTTTCTTGTTTGATCTATGATGTCTAGTGATTAAATTACATGTTTCCTCTCTTATTTAGGGTTCATAATGCTAGATTAGGCTTGAGAAAGCTAATCTAGACCATAGGGCATTTCATGCACACAAGGTGTTCGATGAAATGCCCCAAGAACTAAATAAGAGATTTTACTTGCTTAACCTATGAGAGTTGTTGTTTAAGGAGTATTATGGTCATATGAACATGTAATTAATGCTTGGTAATCAACTTTTCACAAATGAGAGTTTGTTCTTGATTAGTTGATTAACAAAGTGATAATTACCATGGGAGTGGATTAGTCTTGTTTAGGTATTCTAGGCTAAGGAAAACATGTTTGATTGTTTGTTTAGGCTTCATAGGTTAATCATAGAACTCCCAAAAGTCTATAATCTCATCCAAGAGCTTAGCTTAATAATTTGTTAATCTCAATTAAGCTATTTAGTCTTGTTTGCTTGTTTACTTGTTCAAATTGAATTAGGTTGCTAGAACTTAGATTAAAACCACGTGTTTGCTTAGCTTATATAGTTTCTTGGATTCCTAGTGTGTTAGCCTCTCACGTCCTTGGTTCGATATCTTAAATACCACAATGATATAAGTTGGATTTGAGTAATTGATTAGTAAAAATCCTAATATTACCCACCAGAGTAACATCACCTCCTCCGCCGTAAGCTTGACCTCGCAAGAGTCGTTCCATGGTTGCTTGCATCCACTCCATCTGTTTATCAATCTTTTCCACTCGCTGCTTCAGAATTTCAGCCGATGAGGGTGTTTCGGAGTCTCGAGCCTCGAGTTCATACGATCCCGATCTCGGATCTGAAATGACTGCCGCCGCAGGTAGAAGGGCCATAGCTCTCAACGAAAGTACCAATGATAGAATCTGGTCCGATCAAGGAAGATAGTGAAGAAGAAAGGAGAAAAGAAGAAGGTTAGAAGAAGAAGAGTAGAGAACGAGTGAGAGGAAATAGAGAGGAGATAGTTGCTGAATAATATTGTTCATAGATAATAAAACCCTAATGTTTTGGGATCCAACTTAAATACACTCCATAAGTTTACTTGAGGTTAAACGACATCACATTGAGAATTATTTATGCAATAGTAAATTCTCCTTCTCAGCTAGAGTCTCTTACTCTTTCCTTCTTGTCGATACTTAACCACTTTTAGTCATCTCCTCTTGTGTTTCCTTTCCCCATACTTGAACTTTCCTTCCTTTAGACCTCAATCCTCTCTTCATGAACGCAATTGGAACCCGTAACCTATCATAGTCACCTAATTTGTCATCTCCAAAGTAATATTAACCCAATTAACCCTTAGACCATATGCAATAGGTAGGCAATTAATGTATATTTGCACCCAATAGAAATGCAAATAAGAAAGGCAAATTGCCAACTCACGGGTGAAAGACAAATTTTCCCTTCCCATGAATTTTGACTGGTCCCACCAAAATAATGACGTGACGATTTCTAATTCGCTGGTTGTATTTATTTGTTCTTTTCCCCGTTTTTCTTAAATGCTATTTTTACCTAATAATTGATCAAAATTAGTTTTTTTCACAATTTGTTTTTTTTATTTTGAAACATCTATCAATAGAGCTTATGTTTATAACATTTGGACACCAAAAAAAATCTTAAGATTTAACACTCTTTTTCATTTATTCTCTTGCATTATCACTCTCTTTCATATATTTGTTTTTCAATTTTCAACATACTTATAGATCCATCTCGCAATTACAATTTTCTACCAAGTTATGGTTTTCCAAACCCTCAAAATCCAATCATACAACCACCAAATCCAAATACACAACTCCCAGAAAATCTTATAAATACGGAAATGCATCCATATTTTCAAAGGCCATATATGAGGCCACCAAATTTTGGCATGCAATACCCGTACAATCATCCATATATGCCATATGGCTACCCACCAGTTCCGGGAAACACCAATGTTTCACCTAATATGAACTACCCTAACAGTCAACCCATTAACGAGCCAACCGGTTTTACTAGTGGATCGACTGATACTCCACAATTTTGCACCCAAATCTTTTTGGGAGATGCTGGCGGGGATACTCCTATTCTTCAACCAACTCAACAATCAGCAAATAGGAAGGCAAGTTACACTACTTGGAGTTCTGAAGACAACAAGCGCTACTAAATGGTTATTTCCACTTCAGTACTGATAGTGAATTGGGGAATAATCAAAAAGATGATACTTTATGGGGGAAATTGCTAAGTACGTGAACGAGAGCACCAACAGCAGAAAAATATTCACCGCAACAAAATGCCAAAGTCACTTTCGTGACATAAACAAGAAAATTTTCGCCTTTGTTGGTTGTTACAGTACTGCAACCAGGGAGAGGCGTAGTGGTTTGTCCGATGATGACTACATAACCAATGCTATTGGTTTGTATGAAGCAAAAGAAGGATGTGTGTTTGCTTATGTGGATGAATGGAAATTGGTTCGCCATCAGCCCAAATATATGTTGGGATCAAATGAATTTGGTAGCAGTGGCTCTAAGCGAAAAAGTGGTATTGAATCACCATTTCAGTCCTTTGTTCGTCTAGCAGGTATGGAGGCAACGAAGAAGAAAGCTAGGGCTTCTTCCAGTAAATCATCTACTACCAAAAAAATATAAGCATGCCATTGAAGAAGAGTTGTCCAATTTAGCCTCTATTCATTAAAACCTTCAACAAAACAGGACAAATACTCTTTCAGCTATCTTAGAGTTGTCTGCTAGCCAGAAGGAAGTTGCACGTTCTAAGAACAAGGAGTTGTGGATCCAACTGCATAACAAATCTCGTGATGATGCAGAACAAAAAGCCTACATGATGTTGACAAATGCGTTGTTTAATCGTTAGTTTTAATATGTTGAGTTCTAAATTTAATAAAAGTATTGTGTTACAATAATTGACCAGACCCATTACATTCGACAAGATATGACTACTCACTGCAAATATTAATTCAAATTTTGAATAACTGATCAGACCCATTCCTTTCGACAAGATGTGACTACTCACTGCAAATATTAATTCAAATTTTGAATAATACATCAGACCCACTACTTCCGACAAGATGTGAATATTCATTGCAAAGATTAATTCAAATTCTGAATAATGTATCAGACCCACTACTTCCGACAAGATGTGAATATTCATTGCAAAGATTAATTCAAATATTGAATAATTGATCTGACCCATGAAGATAATAATTCATCATACCCCCAAGACTTATCTACATATTCAATTTAGTTAAGTAAAATAGTTGGAGTCCATAACTCATTTATTATAAAAATGGTAGTTCACATCGTATCAACATAATTCACTCCAAACATTCATACTTTCTTCTTCTTATCATTCAATGGATGTACCACCAAATTTGTTTAACTTCGAAGAGTTCGAACAACAGTGGAAGTTGGAAGAATCGCTAATCCAAAGGCAACAAGAACTTCTTGAGGTACTGCAAAGAAGAAACGAAAGATCCCATTCCAAAAATTATATTTATAGGGATCATGTAGCTGTCCATCAAAGGCTCATGGCCGACTACTTTGAAGAGTCATGCACTTACACCGACATGCAGTTCCGAAGAAGATATCGAATGAAAAGGCCATTGTTTCTACGAATTGTAGAATCTTTATCCAATTACGACGTGTACTTCACTCAAAGGCGCAATAATTCTGGGAAGCATGGTCTTTCCCCTGTCCAAAAGTGTACAGCTGCTCTTCGAATGCTCGCATATGGCTGCCCAGCTGATGCTTGTGACGAGTATGTGAAGATTGACGAAAGCACTGCTCTCGAGTGTACTAAAAAATTTTGTGAAGGGATAATTACCTTGTTTCAAGATGAATATTTACGAAGACCAAATGTGACAGATTTGGAGAGGTTACTCCAAGTTGGTCAGGATCGTGGTTTCCCTGGAATGATTGGTAGTATTTATTGTATGCACTGTTAATGGTAGAATTGTCCCAAGGCTTGGCATGGACAGTTCCCTAGTGGACACAAAGGCTCGACAACAGTCATTCTTGAGGCTGTGGCGTCATATGATTTGTGGATATGGCATGCTTTCTTTGGGTTGCTTGGTACATTGAATGACATTAATGTACTCGATAGGTCATCACCGGTGTTTGACGACATCATTTCTGGTGAAGTCCCGGAGGTGAACTTCATCGTAAATGGTTAGCAATACAATCGGGCATACTATCTTGCTGATGGAATCTATCCTAAATGGCCTGTCTTCGTTCAGTCAATTCAAGTTCCAGTAGGGAACAAAGCACAATCGTTTGCCAAACAACAAAAATCATGTAGGAAGGACGTGGAACGAGCATTCAGTGTTCTCCATGCACAATTTTGCTATTATACGACAACCATCTAGAATGTGGGATATCGAGGTATTAGGTAAAATAATGCGGGCCTGCATTATTTTACATAACATGATAGTGGAGGATGAACGTGATACATATTCGCGGAACTGGGAAAATATCGACTTCGAACCTTCAAACAATTCTGCATCAAGCTCCTCGATCAACGTCGACAACCAAATATTGCCACAATTTGAAGTCCATGTGCAAGGCCGGTCAGAATCGGATATTCATGTTAGAGCCAATTTACGTGATAGGAGTCAACATATTCAATTGAAGAAGGATCTCGTCGAGCATATTTGGCAAAGATTTGGAGCAACACTCAATTAGAAATATCAAAATTTATTTCTAAGTTTATTAATGTTTGGTGTTTGTTTTGTTGTAAATTTTTAATGAATTATGTATGTTTGGTTTGTCTTTATTAATAATAACGAGTGTTGTTTATTTATTTAGAAAATGAGTATATTATTTGAATCATTAAAATAATATATATTTTATATATTAATCAACTCTAATTAAAAAAATATTATATATCATTTATTATTTTTTTTACATTATAAAAATTATTTTGTATGATTATTAATATATTAGTAGTAATAGTATTTATAAAATGTATAATATATAATAAAGATAAAATAAATAAATATAATGAATTTTATATGATGAAGTGATATGGAAGAAAGAGAAAATGAGTTAGAGGAAAAAAAAAAAGATTTACATTTCTATTGTGGAGTTGGATGTGAATTGAAAAAATGAAATGATACGGAGAGAAAATAAAGTGATATGGAGAGAATATAAACAGAAATTTTTGTTCCTACTTCCTACTTCCTACCGGAGATGGTATTATAAGAAACCGTGAATTTTTGTTTCTTTCAATATGTGCTTAATTTACAAATATATCCTTTGACTCCTACGTCAAGCACAACTTTGACTATTGTGTTCTACACTGACGTTCTGTGCTTTTTCTACATCACCGAGATTCCATCGGACTTCGTTCTTCTCTGATTACTAATCTTTTCTCAGTGAGACATGTCCGGCGATTCGACGACCACGACCATGACCACGACCACGACCACGACCACGGAGATCGCCGACAAGACTGGTTCTAAGGACGTTAAGGCAACAGATATCGAGTCCCAGATTCTGTCGGCTATGCGGTCTCGCGTAACCTACCTCAGAGAAAAAGCAGAGTATGAATTGTTGCTTCCTATAGTTTTCTAGGTTTTGAAAAGTAAGATGCTTTCGAGTACATTCTACTGCGACTCCGAGTCAATTTCTGGGTTTTCTTTTGCTGTTTTTTCGTCTATGTTAAGGTTCTCATTGCTTCAATTAGATGTGAATACTCGGAGATTGCCAGTGATGTTTTTGTTGAATCCAGTGAAAGCTGGTTGAATCGATGAAATGAAAATCTAGGGTTTGAGGATCCTGAAGAGTGGCTCGCTTTCTCCAACATTTTTAGATGAGTTTTGGTTTGCTCCGAGATAGATTTTACAGTTTCTTGTTTTCTTGTTTGGTTTTTTGTAATTTAAATATTAGGGCAGGTTGTTTAGATATTTTATAGGTCTTGCAAAGTAAGATGCTTTCAAGTATATTAAGATTCACATAGTTTTGCTTAGATTCCCGGTGTTACTAAGAAATTGTCTGTGATGTTTGTTGAATTTAGCGAAAGCTGGTTGAAGCGATGAAATGAAAATCTCTCCAAAATAGGAGTTTGGTTTGTTCCGAGATAATTTTTACAAATTTCTAGTTCTCTTTGAGTTTTTGATTTCTCGTAATTTAAATTCCAGGGTATACTGTATGGCCTGTTCGGCTAGGATCAGATTTGTTGATATTAACTCTGTAAACTCTTTTCCTCCGGATTTGACAACCAGTTGAAATTTTCGAGTAGCATTCAGTGTTTGTTGAGAACCTTGCATGGTAGGTATCTATAAGATTCATTTGGTTATGATGTAGAGTTGGATTTTGTGTAGGTTCTTTGAGACATTTTAAAGTTTTTTGCTTGATAAACTAGGCTTTATGGTTTCCAAAGCATAACATCCATTTCGTTTAGTATATGAGACTAACATTTGCATTGAAAGGACTGGGCTAAAGACTCATATCTCCCATTTCTGAAATTTAAAATATGATATTTGTTCATGCTTAAATGTCTTTCTGATAGTTGTCAGAAATTTTCTATAAAAGATTCATGGATAGCAGAATCATTTGGAAATTTGCTTTTGCAGCTCCTTCACATTTGAGAGTGTGCGGAGGTTGCTGGAGGAGGATTTGAAATTGGAGAAATATGCTTTGGATCTGCATAAGAGTTTTGTTAAACAACATCTGGTTGAGGTATCCGTTGCTATGGTTAATGCATAAAATAGAGGAGATATGTTATTCGTAGTCTCGTAGCTGAACTATTTGACTAAAATGATGCCTCGTGAGATCACATATGTTTTCTTGGTGATAACAGTGCTTAGAGGGTGCTGACGATGATGGCACTGCAGAAAATTCTCAAGAAACTGAGACGAAAGATGATGTAACTCCAGCGAAAGAAGCAGCAAAGTTATCTAAGGAGCACAAGCCGGAAAAAGACTCCAAGGAAGATATGGCTGATGAGAAACTGGAAGATTCTCCGGTGATGGGACTTCTGACCGAAGAAAACGCATCCAAACCTGTGGCTGAGGATAGCAAAGAAGTCCTGCAGAGTGAAATAAAGAAAGCCCTTAGGAAAAGGTCTTCTTATATTCAGGCTAATTCAGAGTAAGTTGAATGTCTTTTGGAAATTTTTTTATATATGCTAAGGATTTATTTTAGTTATCTGTGTTCATTGATTTTGGGAAATGAACTTATCTTGGTTTAAAATTTTCCTGCTCTGTTTCAGAAAAATTACAATGGGTGTACTTCGTCGACTTTTGGAGCAAGATCTTAAATTAGAGAAGTATTCTCTTGACCCCTACAAAAAATTCATTAATGAAGAATTAGATGAAGTGAGTAATTAAAATTGATTATGTATCTTTTTAAGTTATAACTCAGATGCATAGGTTTCTAATAGCTTATATTGGCTTATTAGGTACTACAAGCTCCTGATGCTACAAAACCTTCAACTGAGGCTAAGAAGAAAAATGTAACAAAGAAGATCAAGAGCACATCAGCTAAAAAGTTAGGCAGTGAAGATGAAATTTCTAATTCAGATGATGAAGACGAGGAAGTCGCTGTAAAAAAGGCGGCTCAAAAAAGAAAATTGTCAAAGTCAGAGGGAACCGGAAAGCGGAAACGTGAAAATGAGAAACTTGCATCCGCAAAAAAGACAAAACAGACAGATTTACAGAGCGACAGTGATGAGGGAAATAATGTATCCTCTTCTGAAAAATCTGTGCAGGTATAGCAGCTTTCTTGTAGCTCCTATCTCGAATCCCATTAAAACTGTGTACAACTTACACCGTTTGGTTTGTGTTGTTTTTTTATATCTTTCAACGGTAGAAACCGGAAACTGCAATGGCTGGGTATGGGAAGCATGTTGAGCGTCTTAAATCAGTCATCAAATCTTGTGGAATGAGGTTAAAATCAGACCCGGCAGATGTTTTAAAAAGTTGTGTTGGTTCATACTCCAGGCTCTTCAGTTTTTTCTTTTTTCTTTCTTTTTTCTTGGCAGTATTTCTCCATCGGTTTACAGGAAAGCCAAGCAGGCTCCTGAGGAGAAACGCAAGGATACTTTGATAAAAGAATTTAAGGAGATGCTTGCCAAAGAAGGGTTGTCTTCTAATCCTTCAGAGAAAGGTAATGTTTTACATTTAAGAAGTTTCTTCTACCTGTAGCAAAGCGTAGAAGCTTTCAAGCTATTCTGGAGCCGAAAACATGCTGATGAAATATTTGATGTTTAAAACTATTGACAATCTATCTGGCTTTACCTGGTGACAGAGATCAAAGAAGTCAAAAAAAGAAAAGAAATAACAAAGGAGCTTGAGGGAATTGATACAAGCAACATCGTCTCGAGTTCACGGAGAAGGTCTAGCGCAAGTTTTATACCTCCTCCAAAGCCGAAAAAGACAGAAGAAAGCGAGAGCGATGAATCAGAAGATTCTGAGAATGAAGAGGACGAGGAAGAAGAAGATGGAGAAGAAGAAGAAGAAGAAGATGGAGAAGAA
The DNA here is from genome assembly GCA_030161315.1 of Eutrema japonicum. Taxonomy (NCBI): domain Eukaryota; kingdom Viridiplantae; phylum Streptophyta; class Magnoliopsida; order Brassicales; family Brassicaceae; genus Eutrema; species Eutrema japonicum. Next base: position 26,520,022 of record BSQW01000012.1, on the reverse strand, counting down.
GAAGAAGAAGTGGAAGAAGAAGTGGAAGAAGAAGTGAAAGAAGAAGTGAAAGAAGATGATGGAGAAGAAGGTAATGAAGATGGCGTGGAGGGAAGTCAAACCGAAGGAGAGCCAAACACTGGTGTGAATCTTACTTGGCTCCTGTAAATCATTTTCATCAAGTTTCAGCAAGAGACCTTTTTAGAAAAAGAAAAACTGATGGTTTTTTTGGTTTGGTTGCAGAGGATGGTGGTGAAGAGGAAGGCGAATGATTTTACGATCTCTGGCTTTGCTTAGCTTTGTCGCAGGAACAATGTAGCTTAGTTTATCTCATTGTTGTAGCAGAGCTGTGATATTTTGTACTCTGTTTAAGTGTTCATCATAATCATGACAATTAATGATATTGTTTTGGTTCGCCAAGGATCTATGGATCTAGCTACCTATTATACTGCGAAAGTTACTCTATGGGAGAGGTTAGCTAGCAGCAAACCTACTATTGTCGGTGAGAATGGTGATAGTCCAAGTAAGGCAGTCAACTTTGACATATTTGTGATTATTTAGATTGTTTTCTAACCTCTCTTCTAATCTTACATCTTTTAAAAAAAAATGTTTAATGAGAGAAACACTAAAACTTTAAGAAAACAAAGAAAACTTTCATAATGAGATCACAAGCCTAAGTGTAAGTGATTTTACACATAAACAGAAATTCACACGACTTTTTGAGTGAGGAATCACACACCACTCTATAGATCGCACGAACACAAGAGAAGTGATTTCACACCACTATAACGAACAAAACACAGAAGACAAGACTTTTGTAAAGAAACTTTGAACTAGGCATGGGCATTCGGGTACCCGTTCGGGTTCGGTTCGGTTTTTTTTCTGGTTTCGGGTACCTAAATTTTAGAAGTTTAGGACCCATTCAAGGTATTTCATTTTTCGGATATGGTTCAGTTCAGTTCCGCCCGGGTTCGGGTCGGGTTTCGGGTATCCGAAATTTATTCCAATTCTCGAAAAAACTAAAAAAATTTGTTTAACTTAGATAAATTTTGGATACATTTTGCAAAAAAAATATTTAATTTTGACAAATATAACTAAAGATTTTCGAATATTTTGAATATTTTGGTTATTTCGGTCTGAACATAACTAATATATTCGATTTATAATTGTAATTTTTAGTATTTTGGTTATTTCAAAACTAAAGATACGTAATATTTTTAGATATATAATTGTATTTCGTATATTTCGGGTACCCGTGCAAGTTTCGGTTCGGTTAGGTTCGGATACCCAAAATATTTTATAAAAAGAACCATTCGAGTATTTATAACTATTCGGTTTGGTTCGGTACCTTCTAATTCGGTTCGGTTCAGGTTTAGATTTTCGAATCCGGGTATTTTGCCCAGGCCTACTTTGAACGTTTTTGATTAGTTCATTGGTGAGTGTTACAAGGGAAATGAGTGAGAACTTATATAGAGCTCATACAAATTTTTACAAAGCAAATAATTCAAATATTTAACATAAATAAGAAATCAATCAAAGACTTGATTGATATGGCTTTTATTGCTTGATTTTTGGCCGAGTAAGGGAAATGTGAAGGTTCCTTGTATCTGGACAGCTTGGGCATAAAGTAGTAACGTTTTGGAGGCTTCTTGATGGTGTGGAACATCTCAAAGCTGTCAAAACCAAATAAATCAAAGGGATATACCCAATGGACAAGATTTGATCTAATTGGCTCCGGATAAAGAAAGTTGAAGTGTGAAGAGATCCGTTTGATCCCATGCTTACTGGTCTATTTGTAGTCACTCCTTGGAGCCTCTAAATCATATGAAAAGTCTCATGGATGCCAAAGAAAAGTCTGAAATGATCCAAATAAGGATATGTTCGAAATTAGACATCTCTGTTCTGGTCAGGTCTGAACCAATCTAGGTTGAGTCTTGATTCACCGTGGGTCCTTGATGGGTCAAAAATATGGACCAAGTCGGATCTTGGCTTAATTCTTTGTGATTGGGACAGAATCCTTCAAGAGATGTTCATATGTCCTTACCGGACCATTTGAATGATTGTATGTTTGTGGGCTTGTTTGGGCTGGTACTCCTTGAGTCTCCACGATTTTGGGCTGTTGAAAGGCTCGTCAAGATGGGCCATGGTGGCTCAGGGTTGGGCTGCATCATCTTGGGATCATGGTTTTCGTATTTTGGTTCGATGACCGTATCATATCCTCCTTCTTGAGAAAGTTTTGTCCTCAAAACTTGTTCATGCGATCTAGTGTTGTCACTTGAATATTGGTGGACCTCCTCTGCTTGTTTATCTTTGTCAATGGAAGGTATATGTGATGAATGACATGAAGACACTTTTGGTGGATCAGGCGCCTCATGCTTCTTGGGCGGCAAGGGAATATAAATTTTTGATTTTGGTGGTGCTTATTGTGTTGCACGCTTGCGGATTGGTCTTTTACCATAAAACTCTTTATTTCTTGTGGGAAATCTAGGGGTGTGTATCTCTCGTCCATGAACAGCTTGATTTCATCCCAAGTGTTTATGACTGGCTCGTTGTAGTACCAACGTTCCTCATCTTCTAGATCCCATCATGTTGCGGATTCACCTCGTAGTTAAGTGATGACTAAAGGTAGTCTCTCATGTTCTGGCATTCGGTTGTGAAATATACAACTATCCACGTGTGCGGTCCAAGCTATGTAATCTTTGGTACCATATCCTCTTTGAAAGACTTTAGGTCGTAGCATTGAAACCGAAATAAGGAAAACAAATATTTTGTTTTAACAGAAAAATCGAAATAAAATCAGAAACAATTAATTTTTTTTTTTGTTTGGAATGATAGAAACAAATTAAAACTTTAAGGAAAACAAAAAACATAAAACTTTTTTTTAATGGATTTTTTTTTCGATAAAAAAAATGATAGGACCTTTTAGCTATGATACCAAATGATGTAAGATTGGAATCACGCCAATCTAAGTGATCACAAGAATGTCAAAGTTGACAAGCTAGATGGATCGAGGATCATCACACAAAGGTGTGAAAGCCTTCATGATGAGATCACAAGCCTAAGTCTAAGTGATTCCACACCAAGACATAGACTCACACGACTTCTAGAGTGAGGAATCACACACAACACTCTTTAGATCGCACGAACACAAGATAAGTGATTCCACACAACTCTAATGAACAAAACACAAAAGACAAGAGTTTTGTAAAGAAACTTTAAACGTTTTTGATTAATTTATTGGTGAGTGTTACAAGAGAAATGAGTGAGCTTATATAGAGCTCATACACGTTTTTTCAAAGCAAATAATTCAAATATTGAACATAAATAAGAAATCAATCAAATGCATGATTGATATGACCTTTATTGCTTGATTTTTGGCCAAGTAAGGGAAATGTGAAGGTTCCTTGTATTTGGATAGCTTGGGCATGAAATAGTAACGTTTTGGAGGTCTCTTGATGGTGTGGAACATTTCAAAGTTGTAAAAACAAAATAAATCAAAGGGATATACCCATTGGACAAGATTTGATCTAATTGGCTCCGGATAAGAAAAGTTGAAGTGTGAAGTGATAACACCGGTGTTTGACCATTTTTATGGATCACTTTCATATTTTTTTGCAGGTGTTTTAACTTCGTTTTCAAAGGTTTTCAAGTGATTTTCATATTTTAGAGATTTGAAAGACGTTTCAGGTAACTCGGAATAAAAGAGTGCGTTTCAAAGCAAAAATACGTTTTTAGGTAAACTTGGACCCTCAAGAAGTCTTACAGCTAATGGAGACCTTTTCACCGTCTGATTATCCCGAAATTTGGACACAACAAAGAAGAGACAACCAGATTTCATATGCAATTGGATTGGAGACAATCCAATGGCTGGATCCTTAAATATACCCAAAGCACTGAAGGCAGATGAAGCTGCCTCGAAGAAAAACCCACTGCGCCTGGAGGGCTGGAGCCGCAGCTAACTGCCAATCCGCCACTCCTGGAGAGTCTTCACCCGCGGCCAAACATGTTTTCGCCACTCCTGGAGAGCCCGTACCCGCGGCCAGGGCATGTCGCGACTAATTCACCTACTGAATTGATGGAGTTATCATTATTTTCTTTTTTGAGTTTGTCTTCACCTACTACGACAAAAATGGTGGGAACCATTGGGAAAGTAAAGGTTGTTGTGATGTTGGACAGTGGAGCAACACACAATTTCAATGATCCATCTGTCATAACAAAGACAAAATTACTTACAACCAACAAGAAACCAGAGTTTGGAGCGTCTGTTAGGTACGGGTATTACTGTGAAATGCTCATGAGTTTGTTGAAATGTTCCATTTGTGTTACAATCACATGAATTCTCTGCAGAGTTCATTGTTCTGGAGTTGGGCAATACTGATATTATTTTTGGAGCACAATGGTTAAGAACGTTAGGGAAGTGTGCAATGAACTAGGAAAACCATGAGATTTCTTGTAATCATAGATGACCGATTGTTACTCTCATTGCTGACCCTTCTTTCCATGGCAATAGAGCTTCCTTGAAAAGTATTCAACATTCAACTGGTTTTGACCTTGAATTGTTTCAGGCTAAGCAGACAAAGGTTTTACAAAAGATTCCATAACCAATTGAACACTTATTGGAAGGGTATTTGAAAGTTTTTGTTGAATCCACTCAGCTCCCACCTATAAGAGGTCATGAACATGCTATTAATTTAGTAGCTGGAGCTGGTCCAATAAGCGTACGTCCTTATAGGTATCTTCATGCTTATAAGGAAGAGATGGAGAAATTGGTAAAGAAGATGTTGGAGGATGGGATTATCAGACCAAGCCGTTGTCCTTCTTCAAGCCATGTACTACTGGTGAAAACGAAAGATGCAAGCTGGCGTTTATGTATTGATGATAATTGATGTTTTCGTATCAATTACTCAAACGTACTCATGTCATTGCAAATTTGAGGATCAATCCAAAGGGGTAGATATTAATAACAAAGAATGCATGAAACTACTTAATCTAAGCTAATCGAAAGAGGTTTTTGCTAAATACCTAATGAAATTGAATGCAACAATACTAAACTCAACCAATCAACGAACAACTTAAACTTTAAACTCAAATCTTAAACAAGAAAGAATCAAGGAACTAACGAGATACTAAACGAGGTTAACATGCTAATAAAAGACGAATCTTAGGGTGAGGTGATTGATTTTGGGTGATCTAGAGCCAATACATGATGCCAATATACTCAATCAATGATACTCATTAGGTTTAGACCACTAACTAAGATTAATTCACTTTCATGGTACTAATCACTTGTTAATTACTTAATTAAGAGCAAACTTCTATTTGTAATTAAGCAATCACCAAGCATTGAATACAAGGTCTAATAACCAACAAACACCTTGGACAACTATTTTCATAGGCCAAGAATGTAAATTCCTTAAATAGTTCATTGGGGAATTTCATCGAACACCTTACGGACGAGAAATTCCCTATGATCTAGATTAACAAGATCAATGCTAATCTAGCATTAGGAACACTAAGTAAGGAATGAAAATAAACAATCTAAACCCCTAACATCATGGATCAACCTTAAAATCACCTTAATCTATCACACTCAAAGATCCTAAAAGACTATGATATATCATGGTTTTTACCCTATTTAGGCCATGATATAAGTCCTTTTATAGAGTCTTTTCTTGTGTTTTGGAGTCTTTTAGAGTCTTTCACAGGTTATAGCACGTCTGGAGCTTAATTGGAATTATTGGAGCTTTTCTGGAGCATTCTGGAGCGAGACTGAAGTCTGATGACTAAGAGCCCGATCTGAGCACCTAGCATCGATCGATACCCCCTGGTATCGATCGACACTCATCGAGATTTCATGGGCCGCGACTAATTATGAAGTCTTGGAGAATTGCAAAAGCACCCAGAAGACTTTGATAATTACAAGAAGGTCCCAAATCGTGATTTAGGTTATAAATAGGATTTTACAGCCATTGTTTAGGCTATGCTTTATTATTGTTTAGGTTTAAGAGAGATTTTGGTGAGAGACAAGTCTGGTTTCCCTTCGTCCGAGATCAGATCTCAAAACCTTGTTTCTCTTTCTGATTTAATATAAGAGTATTTATTCAACATGTTTATTAATTTAATATCCATGTCTGAGTAGATCACCTGTTAGGTTTAGGGTTTTCTCATAGGGATTTCTTTGAATGCTAGGTTGATTATCTGTTAGGATTCACTATCTAAATTAGTTCTTCGCCTCAGGTTGTTCTCAAAGCTAATTCTAGGTTGACGAATCTGGAACTTAGATCTTAGGATAATTAATTAGGCACGAGAGTGCGATTAATTACCTGATAGAACCTTAGGTGAGCAAATTGATTATTCGCAAAGAGATTTGGTTTAATTGATTTGTGAACATATCAAACCTGATTTTAAAGCTGATTTAGACTTTAGGATTCGCAAAGAGATTTGGAATTTCTAGGATTTAGATTTAGATAGTTTTCGCAACGAGAGTTGGTTAATTATATTTTAGTGATTTGAGTTCTAGAACAGTGCTTAATCTGGATCATGTTAGCTAACTTAGCTGCATTCATTGATTTCCTGAGAAATACCCTAAGCCTACATTCCTCCAATTGAATTTACAAACGTTTTACTTGCAACCCTGTTTTTCAATTACATCATCTGGTTTAGCTTGTTTCTGATCTATAGAATCTATTGAGTGATTCTTGAGTTCTTGTGTTCGACCCCTGATTTACTGCAGCAACTGCTTTAGTACTTTTTAGGGTATTAAATTGAGCATATCAATTTTGGCGCCGTTGCCGGGGACTCAATTCGCCGTTAGATTTTAGCTAGGAAATTCGTCTAAATCGCCCGAGTATCGATCGATACCCTTGAGTATCGGTCGATACCCGTCGTAAATTTCAGTTACTTACGCTCTTTACTTGTGATTTCAGGTGCATGCATAATCTTGAAACCAGAAGCAAAAAGAGTACTCCGCTAGTTGATCTATCACTGGAACAGCTAGCACAAGTGGAACGCACAAACAGGAAAGCAAAGAAGTCAGCTAAGATGAACAACAATCAAGTTGGGTTGGTTCGTGATGCTGCTGGAGCTTACAGGGACCAACAGGGTCGGTTGTGCAATGAGCAAGGACAACGTCTGGATGGAGAGGGGATTGTCATTCAACCTGCTCCGGTTGTCGCTGAGAATGCCGCTAGGAACGCAAGGGATGCTGTGGTTAATCGTGGTAGAACGATTGGTGAACACAACAGGCCAGAGCAATTTTTCGCCAATCGCTCCGCGATTCGTCCCCCTGCGTATGAGCGGAATGACTTTGAGCTGAAGCCTGCTTACTACACTCTAGTAGGACAGCATCTCTTCCATGGTTTGCCTCATGAGCATCCAATGGATCATGTAGAGAAATTCGAGGACTTGGTCACTAGCATCAAGAGCAATGGAGTGTCCTACGATTATCTCTTCTGCAAGCTTTTCCCCTACTCTCTAGGTGGAGAGGCTACTTACTGGCTGAGGCAGCTACCTCCTGGATCACTGACTAATTGGGAAGACACCAAGAGAGCCTTCCTAATTAACTTCTATGATGATGGACGATCTGAAGATCTGAGGAATAAGATCTCCACTTTTTCTCAAGGACCTACTGAGGCGTTCAAGGCTGCTTGGACAAGATTCAGATCGTACCAAAGAGACTGTCCACACCATGGATACTCTGACGTGCAGCTGCTAGGTATCTTCTTCAGAGGAGTAGATTGGAGGTATCAGATGGCTCTGGACTCTTCAAGCAATGGAAACTTCAACACCAACTATCCTGAGGACGCCTATGTGTTGATTGAGAATTTTGCATCTAGCAGCAGCACAAAGAGTGCAGATTTCGAGCGCAAGAAGCTGGCTGGTAATCAAGATGGATCGCAGATCGCTGAGTTTAAGGCTCAACTAGATTCTATGCACAGTCTTCTGCTGGGAAAGTGATGAGGACATCAAGTCCGAAATCTCGCAAGGACCCAAGATCAACGCCATGAAAGCTCATGGGATTGCTACTGCCTTGGAAATGGACTGTACTGAGTGTACGGCAGGCTTAGACCCTCGTCCTATAGGCAACAGCGGCCCCATTCCTAAGGTCGGGACAGTAGTTCCTAAGCTCCTAGACCGAACAGAGCCGACCGTCCCACCACCCAAAAGAGGTGGGATTCATCGACCAACCCACCACGAGGAAGAGAACAGTCGAGCCAGAATCCCCATAGCTCGACCTTGGTATCACGGTGAACCGATCGTTCACGAATCAAGCCCGACTGGTGAGCTCGACGGCCAGGAGGATCCAAACGTCCCACCACCCAAAGGAGATGGGATTCATCGACCAACCCACCATGGAGAAGAGAACAGTCGAGCCGGAATCCCCATAGCTCGACCAAAACCGGCACTCACCTTAGCCATGCTCCACGGCGCACCCGGAAGAGCGTACGAGCCGGGAAACATGTGTTTTGGCCCAAGATCTTCAAGCATTGATCCAGCCAAGGCCCATCACGCATACTGGAGCCTCTTATGGTCCAAACCAAAGGAAGATCTGACTTGGCACAATCCGAATCCAAATCGGGACGGCCAATCTCCTACGCGGGCCCGTTTGGAGCCAAGTAAGGCAAGTCCGACTGCGGGTCCTTTGCACGGCTTCTCCGCATGTGTAATGCTGTCCACAGAGTATACAATGGGTCCTAGACCACCAGATCACAAGGAAACACGCTCAAATATCCTGCACGGTCGTTTTGGCCCCAAGGTTAATGAAACTTACCATATCCGGCTAGGCACGCGATTTGCTAGATCAAGGCAAGATATTGTCTTCTAATCTCGGCCATCCAATCTCAGCATCACATCCTGGACGTCCAGCAACCCAAGGAAGATTCGCAAGCCACAACAAGATCGCCCAAAGATCATAATCTCACCGATGGCGACATCCGAAGATTCACAATGTCGACATTTGCAATATTTTCTTTTAATTGCTTTCCTTGTTTTTGAATTTTTATGACCGTTAGGTCTTCTTGTCGAGCTCTTATAAAAGCTCTTTGCTTCTGTATTCACAAACCACGAAATTCATAAGTTATTTGCAATAAACCTTCGAGTTTAGCTTTCAAAGCCTTGTCGCCTTTGAATCGGTTCTTTTGTTGTTCTTAAGTATTGTGCGAGGAGTCCCCCTTGCTTAAGAGCTGCTCGAATCTTCTCTCTCTAGTGCGTGGTTTCCCCCAGGAGAGTCAAGCTTCATAGTGTTTGTCCGGTCCCATCACAACCGAGCCAAGCTTCCGCACCATCACCATCGACCCATCATTCCGCATCTAAGCCGCTTTGAGTCCCTTTGAGGCCTTGATTGTAAATCCGACCTCGAGTCTTACATCATTGGTATCAGAGCTTCAAAAGCTCCTATCTATCAGGTTACATCGTTCCTTGTTCAAGTTTTTCATTTATTTCATTGCTTGTTCGTTTTAGTTCATTCTCAAATCGAAAACTACAAAAAAAAATTTTATCTGCTTTACCCGTCTGTTTTGTTTCAATTTTCATAAAATCATAAAAACTCATAAAAACATTTCGTCTTTTGTCGTTGCTTGTTAACTCATCATAAAAAAATATAAAATTGTTTCTGGAATTTTAGGAAGTGATTTAATAATTTTAGATCCAGCAAAACTGAACCGGAAAATTTCTGTGCGAAAAACAGTTTTGTGTTCTTATTTGTTCTTGAACTAGACTTTGATTCCTGTGAGTTTTTCTTGTGTAAGGTACTATGGGAGATCTAGCAAACGACCCCATGTTACTCTTGGCTCGTAGACTCACTGCTTTCCAAGAAGAGGTGAGAAACATGACCCAACGGCTAGAGCAAGGCTTTGCCAACATAGGAGGAAGGCTTGACCGAGCGGAAGCCCGTGTGTTGCAAGCAAGGGAAAAGGAGAAAAGACAGCTCACGGGAAGTCTTCTTCTTGAAAAACCTGATAAGCTATCTTCCTTAGAGCCCATAACACACTTGTCTTTGCCACTAGCGTCGAAAACAGGTTTTGTAGGTTGCAAGTCAACTTTAGCCGAGGCCAAATCCGTTTTAGCCGAGAAACCACCAATTGCCGAAGCAACACCAATTCCAGCCGAAGCAGAATTCATTATGGCTGAGGAGAAAGGAGTTTTAGCCGAGGAACAAAAGATTGCCGAGGCAGCACCAATTTTAGCCGAAGCAAAATTCAGTGTAGCCGAGGAGAAAGGAGTCTCTGCCGAGACAACTTCAAAGGCAAGACCAGACTTCACCAAGCTCCACGTCACGACCAGCACACTCAACAAGCCGAAACAAGGATATATCTACTCCTTGTTGATCAAAGAAGCACCGCCAATGGGGGCCCAAATCCAAAAATCAAGCCAACGCCGAGGTAAGCTCCTAAACCACTTTTCGGAATTCAAGTCTAATGCGCTTTATTTGGATGTAGGTTTGAAGATTTCGAGGACGAAATCACTTGAAGAGGGAGGGTATGATGAGGACATCAAGTCCGAAATCTCGCAAGGACCCAAGATCAACGCCATGAAAGCTCATGGGATTGCTACTGCCTTGGAAATGGACTGTACTGAGTGTACGGCAGGCTTAGACCCTCGTCCTATAGGCAACAGCGGCCCCATTCCTAAGGTCGGGACAGTAGTTCCTAAGCTCCTAGACCGAACAGAGCCGACCGTCCCACCACCCAAAAGAGGTGGGATTCATCGACCAACCCACCACGAGGAAGAGAACAGTCGAGCCAGAATCCCCATAGCTCGACCTTGGTATCACGGTGAACCGATCGTTCACGAATCAAGCCCGACTGGTGAGCTCGACGGCCAGGAGGATCCAAACGTCCCACCACCCAAAGGAGATGGGATTCATCGACCAACCCACCATGGAGAAGAGAACAGTCGAGCCGGAATCCCCATAGCTCGACCAAAACCGGCACTCACCTTAGCCATGCTCCACGGCGCACCCGGAAGAGCGTACGAGCCGGGAAACATGTGTTTTGGCCCAAGATCTTCAAGCATTGATCCAGCCAAGGCCCATCACGCATACTGGAGCCTCTTATGGTCCAAACCAAAGGAAGATCTGACTTGGCACAATCCGAATCCAAATCGGGACGGCCAATCTCCTACGCGGGCCCGTTTGGAGCCAAGTAAGGCAAGTCCGACTGCGGGTCCTTTGCACGGCTTCTCCGCATGTGTAATGCTGTCCACAGAGTATACAATGGGTCCTAGACCACCAGATCACAAGGAAACACGCTCAAATATCCTGCACGGTCGTTTTGGCCCCAAGGTTAATGAAACTTACCATATCCGGCTAGGCACGCGATTTGCTAGATCAAGGCAAGATATTGTCTTCTAATCTCGGCCATCCAATCTCAGCATCACATCCTGGACGTCCAGCAACCCAAGGAAGATTCGCAAGCCACAACAAGATCGCCCAAAGATCATAATCTCACCGATGGCGACATCCGAAGATTCACAATGTCGACATTTGCAATATTTTCTTTTAATTGCTTTCCTTGTTTTTGAATTTTTATGACCGTTAGGTCTTCTTGTCGAGCTCTTATAAAAGCTCTTTGCTTCTGTATTCACAAACCACGAAATTCATAAGTTATTTGCAATAAACCTTCGAGTTTAGCTTTCAAAGCCTTGTCGCCTTTGAATCGGTTCTTTTGTTGTTCTTAAGTATTGTGCGAGGAGTCCCCCTTGCTTAAGAGCTGCTCGAATCTTCTCTCTCTAGTGCGTGGTTTCCCCCAGGAGAGTCAAGCTTCATAGTGTTTGTCCGGTCCCATCACAACCGAGCCAAGCTTCCGCACCATCACCATCGACCCATCATTCCGCATCTAAGCCGCTTTGAGTCCCTTTGAGGCCTTGATTGTAAATCCGACCTCGAGTCTTACATCAGAAAGACAACAAAAGCTGTCCATTTTGCTGAGGATGTTGAGGTTTTCAATGAGAATGAAGCAGAAGACGTGAACTACATTGGTGGTTCTGGCTTTCAGGGACAGAGGAACCAGTTCAACAACAATCGGAGCTTCAACAACAACTTCCAGCAAGGAGGATTCAACCAGAAACCTGCCCAGATCAGTGGTTACACCAGGAACTACAGAAGTCCTTCTTACGAGCCTGTGACTGCTAAGACATCAGAGAACAAGATTGAAGCCATGCTTGAAACACTCGTTCAAGGACAGCAGCAGATTACAGTAACCTTCAATGGTAAGATGGACGCCATGTACAAAGATCTGAGTGGAAGGATCGATTCTCTGGGTATTGGTCAGAAGAAGCTGGAAACTCAGGTAGCTCAGACTTCAGAGAGTTCAAGAAGACAAGAAGGTTTTCTACCAGGAAAAGGAGAGAACCCAAGGGCACACATCAATGCCATTACCTTGAGAAGTGGTAAGGAGGTCAAATCAGGGGCAAAAGTGGATCAGCCTACTGTAAATTTCGAGATGTCTGACGATGAAGACACTGAAATCGCTAAGGCATCGATCGACACCCCTCAGCATCGATCGACACCGATCGCGATTCTCAGACGGGAAGACTCAAATTCCCGTGTATCGATCGATACCCCCCCTGTATCGATCGATACCGAACCTGAAGACGATGCAGAAGTTGAGGTTGTGAAGGAGAAGCCTAAAGCAGCACCAGAGAGGGTCTACATCCCGAGGGTACCCTATCCCAGAGCTCTTGGAAAGACTAAGAAGGAAGTAGAGGATGCTAAATGCAAGGAAATTTTGGACAAGCTGGTTGTTGAACTTCCCTTCATCGATGCTATCAAGACCTCTGTAGCTTTCAAGAGGTATGTCAAGAAGATGGTGTCCAGCAATGTGAACCTTGAGGAGGGCTGTCTGATGATCACTCATGAGTGCAGTGCAATCCTAAGCAACAGGATCCCAACGAAACTTCCAGATCCAGGGAGCTTTGTCTTGGATTGCACAATCGCTACTGACAGGTTTGAGCGTTCTCTCTGTGACCTTGGCTCAAGTGTCAACCTCATGCCATACTCGGTTGCTAAGAGGATGGGAATGACAGACTTCACTGCTACTAGAATCTCGCTGATTCTCGCTGATCGTTCAATTAGACTTCCAGAAGGACTGCTCGAGGATGTTCCGATTGTGATTGGGAACTGCTTAATCCCAACTGATTTCATTGTCTTGGAGTATGATTCGGAACCCAGAGATCCTCTCATCTTGGGAAGGCCATTCCTAGCAACAGCTGGTGCTCTGATTGATTGCAGGAATGGGAAGATATCTCTTAACATTGGTGAGTTGGTCATGACTTTTAACATGGAGAAGATGATGAAGAGACCAACCATCGATGGGCGGACTTTCTTCGTCGATACCTTCTGTGATATTGCTGAGGAGTACTTCTTAGAGATGCATCCTGAGGACCCATTGGAGAGAGCATTGGCCTGTTCGGCTGAGTCAGAGGTTAAGCCACACGATGCTGCTGCTGAATACGGAAGGATACTCGATTCAGCACGACCAGTATCGATCGATACTCTGATGGTATCGATCGATACCCTACGGCCAGAAAGAAGTGTGGCCGAAAGAACTATGCAAGCTGCTGGGCTTGGAGATTGGAGCGAGGAGAACGCTCCTAAAGTGGAACTCAAACCACTTCCTGCGAATCTAAGGTATGGTTTTCTTGGTCCTAATTCCACGTATCCTGTAATCCTTAATTCTTCTTTGAACAACGCAGAGGTCACTTTACTGCTAAGCAAGCTGCGCAAGTATCGCAAAGCTCTTGGCTATTCTCTTGATGACATTTCAGGTATTTCACCGAACCTGTGCATGCATAGGATTCATCTTGAGGACGAGTCAAAGGCTTCAGTTGAGCATCAAAGGAGGCTGAATCCAAACCTGAAGGAGGTGGTTAAGAAAGAGGTCATGAAACTCTTGGATGCAGGAGTTATCTATGCCATCTCAGATAGCTCTTGGGTCAGTCCAGTGCACGTTGTTCCTAAGAAAGGAGGGATAACTGTGATGAAGAACAACATGGATGAGATGATTCCCACAAGGACTATCACTGGACATCGAATGTGCATTGATTACAGGAAGTTGAATGCGGCCACACGGAAAGATCACTTCCCATTGCCATTCATTGACCAGATGTTGGGGAGGTTGGCCAGTCATCCCTACTACTGCTTCCTTGATGGCTATTCAGGTTTCTTCCAGATTCCTATCCATCCAGATGACCAAGGGTATACCACTTTCACGTGTCCCTATGGCACGTTCGCATACAGGAGAATGCCATTTGGATTGTGCAACGCTCCAGCCACTTTTCAGAGGTGCATGATGTCTATCTTCACAGACATGATCGAGGACTTCATGGAGGTGTTCATGGATGATTTTTCAGTATATGGGTCATCATTCAAGATCTGTTTGGCTAATCTGTGCAAGGTGCTACAGAGGTGTGAAGAGAAACACTTGGTCCTTAACTGGGAAAAGTGTCATTTTATGGTTCAGGATGGCATTGTACTTGGGCACAAGGTCTCTGAAGCTGGAATCGAAGTTGACAAAGCCAAGATTCAGGTCATGACAAGTCTCCAACCACCTACTTCTGTGAAGGATATTCGGAGTTTCCTTGGTCATGCAGGGTTTTACAGGAGGTTCATCAAGGATTTCTCCAAGATAGCACGTCCACTCACTGCTCTGCTGTGCAAAGAGATCAAATTTGATTTCACAACTGATTGTCTTGCAGCCTTTGAGGAGATCAAAAAGGCTTTAGTGAGTGCTCCTGTTGTGCAACCTCCTGATTGGACTCTGCCTTTTGAGATCATGTGTGATGCCAGTGACTTTGCTGTGGGGTCAGTTCTGGGTCAGAAGAAAGACAAGAAGCTGCACGTCATCTACTATGCCAGCAGGACTTTGGATGATGCTCAGAGGAATTACAGCACCACAGAGAAGGAGCTACTTGCTGTTGTTTTCTCCTTTGAGAAATTCCGATCTTACTTGATTGGGAGCAAGGTGGTTGTTCATACTGATCATGCTGCTCTCAAGTATCTGATGAATAACAAGGATCTCAAGCCTCGTCTCTGTCGTTGGGTTCTTTTGCTACAAGGGTTTGACATTGAGGTTAAGGACAAGAAAGGCATAGAGAATGGAGTTGCTGACCATCTCTCGCGGATGCGGATCGATGAAGACGTCCCCATTGATGATCAACTACCTGAGGAAGCCATCTACTTCATTGAAACTGGGTTTCAGATGAATCTGGCCGAGAATCAGCAATTTTCACGAGTTGCAGGTTTCGGTATCGATCGATACCATTATGGTATCGGTCGATACCCTGACGGTTCAGAAGCTGTTTTCATCATCGATCGTTCAGTCGCTTCTAACCACCATCTCGTCGCTGCAACAGATTCTGATACTCCATGGTACGCTGATATTGCCAATTATCTCGCTGCAGATGCAAAGCCAAACCACCTCAAGAAGTATGACAAGAAGAAGTTCATGCGCGATATAAGGAGATTCTTTTGGGATGAACCTTACTTGTACAAGCATTGTTCTGATGGCATATACAGGAGATGCATTGCTGAGTCAGAGGTTTCAGATGTTCTGTTTCATTGCCATGGATCAGACTATGCTGGACACTTTGCCACCTTCAAGACAGTATCCAAGGCTCTTCAAGCAGGCTTCTGGTGGCCTACCATGTTCAAGGATGCTCACACTTTCGTCTCACAGTGCGACGCTTGTCAGAGAAGAGGGAAGATCAGTAAGAGACATGAGATGCCACAAAATTTCATCCTTGAGGTTGAAGTTTTTGATTGCTGGGGCATTGACTTTATGGGTCCTTTCCCATCTTCACACAAGAAGAACTACATCCTTGTTGCTGTGGACTATGTGTCCAAATGGGTGGAAGCGATAGCTAGTGAGAAGAATGACTCTGCGGTGGTTCTTAAGCTGTTTAAGACCATCATTTTCCCTCGCTTTGGAGTACCTCGAATTGTGATAAGTGATGGTGGCTCTCACTTTATCAACAAGGTGTTCGAGAGGTTGTTGAAGAAGTATGGTGTAAACCATCGTGTGGCTACTCCATATCACCCTCAGACAAGTGGGCAAGTTGAAGTCTCCAACAGGCAGATCAAGGAGATCTTGGAGAAGACAGTGAATGCTTCTAGGAATAATTGGTCTACAAAGCTGGATGATGCACTTTGGGCATACAGGACTGCCTTCAAGACACCGCTGGGTACTACACCTTTCCAAATGCTGTATGGGAAAGCATGCCACCTTCCAGTGGAGATTGAGCACAAGGCTGCATGGGCAACAAAGATGCTGAACTTCGATATCAAGCCTGCTGCTGAGAGGAGGTTGATTCAGCTGAACGAGCTGGATGAGATCAGGCACCATGCTTATGAGAACTCGAGGCTGTACAAGGAGAGAACCAAAGCTTATCATGATAAGAAGATCATCTCCAGACACTTCGAGCCGAACGACCAGGTACTTCTGTATAACTCTCGTTTGCAATTGTTTCCTGGTAAACTGCGTTCACGTTGGTCAGGTCCCTTCACAATCAAAGAGGTCAGACCACATGGTGCTGTAGTGCTGATAAATCGCAAAGGCGAGGAATTCACTGTCAATGGACAAAGAGTGAAACACTATTGGGCGCAAGCCGAGATTCCAACAGGGCAGATAATGCCTCTGGATGATGCACCAACAGCCTGAATGGCGTTACAGTCAAGCTATTGACGTTAAACGAGCGCTTGGTGGGAGGCAACCCACTGGTGAGTCTGTTCTTGAGTCGTTTTTCCTTTTGATTTTTCATTTGTTTTGAGTCTGTGTCAGGATGAACAAGGAGCAACTCGAAATCGCCTAGGTATCGATCGATACCCCATTGGTATCGATCGACACCAATCGCGGATGAAAGTTCACCAAGTCGATCTAAGCGTGGTATCGATCGATACCATGCTGTGTGTCGATCGACACTCGGTATTCCAGGAAGGTAATTTCTTGTTTCTCTTCATTCTATCCTTTTCTTTTGTTTCTTCTACCTACTCTAGGCTAGATAACACTAGGGACAGTGTTGTTCAAGTCTGGGGGAGGTGTCTGCTGACAAAGTTTTTGTTTTTCTTAGAGTCAGTCGTTTTATAGAGTCAAAACTGTTTTATTGAGTCAAAATTTGTTGGAGATTATGATCCTGTGCTTGAACCTATTGATTTGATTTTGTTTTTGAGTGCACAGTGTTACAGGATCAGCTTTGAATCGACTAATGAAAAATCCAAAGGCTGACCAGTTGACTAGAAAACATCCATGTCTCCAGCAGAGTTCTTCTGAAGCCTGAGCCAAATTTTTGCACTTCATCAATGTGGTTAGTGTTCATAGAGCTTGATTCATCATTCATATCTGATAAAGGAACCCGTGTATTTAGAATTATGGTATCTCTCTCCCCTGAAATAAGTTAATAGATTAAGAGCATAAAAGATTGAAATGACTTTCTTCTGAGTAGAGGGTTAGGAAAATTTCCAGCGATCCCATTATTCTACTTAAGAGGGGATGATCACACAAAGGATTGGAAGCGAGGCTAGGATTTTCCTATGATGCCATTATTCGCCTACATCCTTTGATACATAGAGAGGGAAGGACCGGGGATTTGGTGGCAAACACCATCAATACTCGCGTCTCCTACCTTGATATGTATATGCTAAGCTGAAAATAAAAAAAATAATAAATAGAACATAATAAGAAATAAGTCTGGGGGAGAGAAATTGATACAAAAGAAGTGTGAAAAGGGTGGTTCCTTTGTCAAGATATTGTCTGGTAAAGAGTCTAGAAGGCTCTTAAAAATTAGCTGCAGAGATGAAACTGGCGATGAGGGCTTTACTTGAATAATGCTGTGGGACTTTGTGTGGAGTCTGGAAAAGCTGCAAATGTCTACGGAGAAGTACATGGTGGTTAGATCGAAAGCTGATCAGGTGACATTTGGGTACTTGGGAAAAGGGTCTTTTCGATGGTTCAGGAACATGTGAGTCTCTACGTTTTCAAACCTCTTTTTCTGGTTTAGTCTTCTATTTGCTTGAGGGCAAGCAAAAGGCTAAGTCTGGGGGAGTTGATATATCATGGTTTTTACCCTATTTAGGCCATGATATAAGTCCTTTTATAGAGTCTTTTCTTGTGTTTTGGAGTCTTTTAGAGTCTTTCACAGGTTATAGCACGTCTGGAGCTTAATTGGAATTATTGGAGCTTTTCTGGAGCATTCTGGAGCGAGACTGAAGTCTGATGACTAAGAGCCCGATCTGAGCACCTAGCATCGATCGATACCCCCTGGTATCGATCGACACTCATCGAGATTTCATGGGCCGCGACTAATTATGAAGTCTTGGAGAATTGCAAAAGCACCCAGAAGACTTTGATAATTACAAGAAGGTCCCAAATCGTGATTTAGGTTATAAATAGGATTTTACAGCCATTGTTTAGGCTATGCTTTATTATTGTTTAGGTTTAAGAGAGATTTTGGTGAGAGACAAGTCTGGTTTCCCTTCGTCCGAGATCAGATCTCATAACCTTGTTTCTCTTTCTGATTTAATATAAGAGTATTTATTCAACATGTTTATTAATTTAATATCCATGTCTGAGTAGATCACCTGTTAGGTTTAGGGTTTTCTCATAGGGATTTCTTTGAATGCTAGGTTGATTATCTGTTAGGATTCACTATCTAAATTAGTTCTTCGCCTCAGGTTGTTCTCAAAGCTAATTCTAGGTTGACGAATCTGGAACTTAGATCTTAGGATAATTAATTAGGCACGAGAGTGCGATTAATTACCTGATAGAACCTTAGGTGAGCAAATTGATTATTCGCAAAGAGATTTGGTTTAATTGATTTGTGAACATATCAAACCTGATTTTAAAGCTGATTTAGACTTTAGGATTCGCAAAGAGATTTGGAATTTCTAGGATTTAGATTTAGATAGTTTTCGCAACGAGAGTTGGTTAATTATATTTTAGTGATTTGAGTTCTAGAACAGTGCTTAATCTGGATCATGTTAGCTAACTTAGCTGCATTCATTGATTTCCTGAGAAATACCCTAAGCCTACATTCCTCCAATTGAATTTACAAACGTTTTACTTGCAACCCTGTTTTTCAATTACATCATCTGGTTTAGCTTGTTTCTGATCTATAGAATCTATTGAGTGATTCTTGAGTTCTTGTGTTCGACCCCTGATTTACTGCAGCAACTGCTTTAGTACTTTTTAGGGTATTAAATTGAGCATATCAGACTACTCACTAATCATGCTAATCCCAACAAAACCCATGTTAAAGTTGTTAAGATTCATGATTAGAAGAAAGATGGAAGATGAAATCAAAACAATAAAGATGTAGATTGAATGAAATCAAATGTGTTCTTATAGAGTTTCCCCAAAAATAAAAAGTTTTCAAAGCAAGAACAAAGTAATCTAAAATTAGGTTTTTTTTGTATTTAAGGAAAATGGGTCGAATTGGGTCAACCCAGGACAAACCGGGTATTGACCCGACGATTTTGGATCTTCCGCGGTCTGTATCGGTGTGTCCCTCACCGATACAGTAGACCAATACCAGGAGGCAAAGTTGCTGGTGGGAGTGTATCGGTGTGCTCCTCACCGATACACATGACCGATACCAGACGACGATTTTCTTCCTCAGGTTCATATCGGCCTGCACCATCCCGATGCAGCACACCGATACCAGGCGATGACACTTCTTTTCTTCATCCATTACTTGCTTTTCTTGCACCATTGAAATTCCATGGTTACCATCCACACTCCTCTAACGCCTTTGACTCCAAAAACACCTGAAAATGACTCAAAACACTATGCATATGCTATAAACACAATATGATATCCTAATCTAGACTCTTAATGCTTAATGAAGCTAATTATGCACAAATGATTTAATATGAATGCAAATGAGACCAAAACCAAGAGAGTGCAAGACTTAAAACTATGAAAAATATCCAAATATCAACTCCCTTGGACTTGCCTTTTGCTTGAAGCAAACGAACATAAGCAACACGGAGAAGAGGTTTGAAAGCGGGAGCTCAAATCCAAAAATATCAACTCAAGAAGTCCATTCAACGGTAGTTCTAAAATGCACTTGAACATTATATACTCCAAAAGATTTAGCCATACTCATCACACCATGAATCAAGCTCAAGAATTAACCTACACAATTGTTCTTATCTCCCAATCCTTTGACATTCATTAAGCGAAACCATGAATCATATTTATGCAAATCAAATGAACTCATTTGGCTAAGGGATAAGGTTTTGAGATAAAAATGATCTCAATAAATGTGGCAATTTCATAGAAAAGGATCTCTCAACGAATGAATGAACTTTGGCAAAATGCTAAGGGTAAAAAGCAATTGATGCATACAAGGATAGACTTCCATCTACCCAATGTCCCAAATGATTTCAACCCTATCTCTAAGCCCCATGAAGGTCACTCCTAAGCTACCCTTTTCCCAAGGCAATTTGCCTTCATAAATCACACTATCTCATCAATTCCTTTTCATTTAAGCACTTAGGAAAATTTTCTTCTTCACCTTTGATCAACAAATGGCTTGGCTCATATAAATTTTTCCTTCTTTAGCTCAACTTTTACTTTCTTATTTAGTCTCTCTTTCTTCATCCTTTGGATGCACTAGCCATTTTTGGCTTCTTTTCTCTTTTTTGTAACTATAGACTATCTTTTCTTTATCACTTAGAGCTATACCAAAAACTTTCTTGCCAACCATTTCAACCATTAGCTTTTCTCCTACTTCTTCTCCAAATCTTTTCTTCGTTTCCACCTTTTCTTTTCATTACCCGCCTAAGACTTTCTCTTTTATTTTCATTCCACCTCAAACTCCCCATCTAACTAGCCTAACCTAATCTTAGCCCGATGATGTGCGAGCAAACTCTACATGAAAGCCTTTCCTTATCGCTCTAAACCTAACACTTTTCGCTAAGTTCATTCGAAAAAAATAAAGGCCTCACAACACTCACTAAAGACTTAGGCTTGAAAGAAGGTTTAGTTAGAGGCGATGATAACCGTCCCGAATGTGGGGATAAACTACTTTGACTAACAAGAGTGGTGAAAAGGAAGAAGATAGCCCAAGTATGTCTCTGGTATTCATGAGTTCATTTTTCAATGCATAAACATGATAATTACGAGTCAAAATTAAGGGTTCAAATAGTTAGGATTGGATTCAATTCAAAATTTGTTTCAACCAAGACGAAAACATCAATGCATAAGATCCAAGTATGGTGCGTCCTTTCTTTTAAGTTTGCTCAAATGAAACTAACGACTAACCCTTAAGTTGATATTTTACAAGGAAAAATTAATCATTCCCAATGCATATGAATGCAAATCCTATATGAACTCTAGACTCAATCTTAAACATGAAGATGAAACTATATGCTTTCTTTTTGTGTTTAATTTTTTTTCAAATTTTTCAATTTTTTTGTTTTGTTTTTTCTATGCACTGCACTTAGATGGATGCATGAATGCATGAGACTCAAGAGAAATGAAACAAAACAAAACACAAGATTAGCTACGGGTCCCTCTCCCGAACTTACTTCACACCTTCTCGGTGTGAAAGAAAAACCGAAAAGGGACAAAAATAAAGAGAATAAAGAAGAAAGGAAAAAGAAAAAAGAAAAGGAAAACTATGTACAAAGTGGAGTGTTACCTTTAAAACTCAATGGAAGAGGAGGTGTCCATGGAGTAGGACATGTTGCTCGAGCATGGCGTTGGTGATCTCATCGATCTCCTCTTTCGTCTACGCCTCTCATGAGATGACGCGCGAGGTGGTTCCTCTACGTTAGCGACGACCATTTCGCCTCCATGATATGAGTGGCGTCTACCAACTTCTACTTCGTTCTCTCCAGTCGCTTCTTCTTCGGCTTCTCCGCTTTGCGCGTGAGAAGAGCTCTCTCCGGTAACCTTCGCCTTAAGCTCCTTGATTTGGCACTTCAACCCCTTGACCGTCTACACCAACTTTCCTATGGTTTTGTCTTGCAACTTGTTCCATCTTTGAAGGAATTTTATTTGTTGGTGAGCTACTCGTGAAGAGGGGTCGGGAAGGAGTTCGTCATAAGGTTAGAAGAAGTACCGCTCACTTCCATACACGAGACTCTTAGGAGAATGTGGTGCTTCATCATCATCACTGACGTTAGATGAACTCTCGTTGGCTCGTGAGGAAGATCTTGCTCCACGTGAACCTGGTTTGCAGATAGCCCCGAGTGTAGGATATATGGCGGCATTGTAGAGATGGTCCTTTGTCGGGTAAAAGCTGATGTTTCTCCGCTCTTGGATCATGGTGAGGGGCGGATTCGGTATCATGATCTTCACCTCCATTGAAGTGGTGAGGTTAAACTTATAAGCGTAGGAGCTACCCGACATTCCTCCTAGAAAATGCGCCTTGTTGAGATAAACCGAATCCATACGCTCAATCCCCACTGTGATCCCGGGTTTCGTTTTGTCTTTAACCGACCTCACATCAATATGGCAAGCCTCCAATATGGGGGTAATGATACCACACACGCTCAATTGTGGAGTCTTGTCCTTTGTTGTCGACACCCAATCTTTGTAGTGAAGAAATTGGCACACCAATATCGTCACTAAAGCCGTGCTTGAATCATCCCCATGGAGTGTTTGACCGTTATTGCACGTGACGATGAGCGGTGCAAGCCCAATGTCCAACAAAGCTATCTCCTCGTCGGTGATGTACCCCGTCTCATGTCTAGCAAACAATGTGTGAGCTACTGCCTTATGCGTGTAGCGGATGGCGGGGTGACGAATGAGTGATGACTTGGTATGACCGACTTTAAAAGTGTTACTGCATCCAATGGTGTTCCACAAGGAAGAGAGCTCCTCATTTCGAAAGCTGAATTGCGCGTGTGCCAATGTCCTGACTTCCTTGAAACCAAAGAGTCCACTTAAATCGCTTAAGCTCATGGTATAGATTGTATGATTCACACTGAACTTGATGAACCCATGGTATTTGTCCGCTCTCGGTTTGCCATGCTCGTAGAAAGTTGCGGACAAGGAGACCAAGAATTAGCAAGTAGCAACTTGATATGTTGGGAATGTCATGGCGAAGAAATTCTCAAGTCCCATGTTGTGGTAGATTGACCTCGCATCTTCTAGAATCCCGAGCTCGCCGAGAAGAGAGTGGTGCGGGTATCTAGTCGTCTTGAAACTGAGGTCCGTAAATCTCTTGCAGAGTTCCGCGTAAGTTGGAGGTGTCAGTGTTGGTTTCGGGACTTTCTTTTTGTCACCACGACCCGTTCATTTCCAGTTTCACTCCCGCTTTCACTCTCAACGGCTTTCTTTTTCGACACAGCTATCTTTTTTCCACGAGCCTTTTCTTTTTGAGCTTGAGTTAGAGCTTTCTTTGGAGACATTGTACCTATAAGAAGAACAAAACTCGAAAGAGAATGAGCAAATGTTGTGAAATTCAACAAAAATTGAAATTTCTCAAATACAAGTTCAAATTTCACCATTTTTCTAAAGAGACAAGATAATTTCATTTGATATCACTAAAGCAAGGCTAAGGCAAGAAAATGCAAGTGAAGTCCTCATTCATCAAGCAATTACCCCAAATTTTTGTGAATTTTGTCACTATTCATGCTCAAGAACTGTAATATCCCGACACGCGGTTCGGTATATTTCTTTTCAAAATTTCGGTTTAAGTTGATTTAATTATCCTTCCGGAATATTCCAGCATAGATTTTCTTTTTATTTTATTCTAAACTAAAATATCTCTTTTCCTTTTTAGATAAGCTCAAATCTTCCTTTTATTTTATTTTTCCTTTTTCTTTTTGGGCAAGTAATTCCCTATAAACACTTGTCTAATCTCTTTAGAAAAACCCTAGCCACTTTCTCTTCTCTTTTTTCTCTCTCTCTCTCCCCGCGGCCACCCTCTCTCTCTCCTCGCCGCCGCTCTCTCTCTCTGCTCGCCGCGATGCCGACGCCACCACCGCCTCCTCTCTCAAGCTCCTCCTCCTCGAGTTCGGATGATAAAACTCCTCCTCCCTCTTTCTTCTCTCGTCCATCGCCTCCTCCTATGCCAAGGTGAGGACTAGATGCCCTTCTCTTTCATTCAAGATCTCGATTTACTGTTTTTTATCAAATCTTCTTTTAAACTTAGCTTTCCACTAAGCAAGCTATTTGATTTGTTTAGTGTTCTCTGTTGATTGCCAATTGACTATATTACCTATATTCCACCATATACTATTAGATCTGTTATTAGGTTATGGTAGATCTGCTTCTAGGGTTTGTCGATGAATGATTGTTTCTTGACGAATAAGTTATTTGAATATGGACTAATGATTGATGAAACTTAATAACCTGGTGAATTGTTTGATATGAATTGAGATCCCCATTGTTACAACTTGGTTGAGTCCTGTTTGTGAGTCTCGAACTTAGCGGATGAGAATGTTGAGATTGTAAACCGGAATTGTGTGGAGTCATCGTTTGTTGGAACCGGTGTGGTGTATACTTTGGCATCGAAACCTTCTGTTGTGATTGTTTCGGTGGAGTGTATGCCTTGGCATCGGAAACATATTGTTTGCTGGGACCGGTGGGGTCGTACTCTTTGGCATTGGAACCTTCTGTGTGATCGTTCGATGGAGTGTATACCTTGGCATTATAACCAATTTCTTTGATGGGACTGGTGGAGTACATACCTTGGCATGCAGAACTTTCTGTGTGATGGGACTGGTGGGGTCGTGTACTTTGGCATCGGTTCTCAGCGTCGTGAGAATGGGACGGACTCTTGGCGTCTTCGGACCCTTCTATTAGGATCAATCTTTGAAGTTACCCAGATTGTTTTTGCTGGTTTTAGGATTAAACTTTCATAATAGTATATCGCGTAATTGTCTGGAAGTGAACTGTGAGCCTCCCCAAGGTTCATCCTCACTGAGTAATCCCCATTACTTACCCCTCCTCTTCCCTTTGTTCCATACAGGTTAGCGAGGATCGGCTAAGTCTATATTGTTGTTGTTACCTGGGCGTTTTCTTGGCGATCCTGTGTGCTCACCAAGGGTCCAAACCAGGCGACTAACCGAACGGGGTTAGTCCGCCAACCTAACATGCCCGAGTTCCCCGGTTTTCTTCGGAGGCCCGGGATAGGGGTGTTACAACTTGGTATCAGAGCCCAGGATTAGATTTCTTCGGCCCCGTTCCGAAGCAGTCGCACCCGTGTTTTTGTCGTGTTTGTGAAATTGTTTTCCTAAAACCTTTTTCAAAACCTTTTCAAACCCAAAACAACAACAATATTTAGACGTCTGATCTGATAGTTCTTCTTACCTCTATTTCTTTTCTGTAGTTGGAAACCAAGGCCTTTGACGCGGGAAACAACTCGTAAGAGGGTCTCATGTCCTTCTACGATCAACTTTAAGTCCTGCCCTTGGATTTGCGATGAAGTACGGATGGTTAAAAGAGATTGGCCAGCCGGGAGTGGTCCCAGACAGGTCAGGTTGATATTTCCGGACTCACCACCTCCTAATGCGATGCCACCCTCAAGTAAACAATCCATCGTCGCGAATCTACCATCTTGTTTGTCTGCGTGGGTTCCGACCCGTTCTACACAGCCAATGGTTGATGAGGGAAGGCCCTGCAAGTGTCAGCGAAGTTCATCCGGCCCTAAAAAGCCAGACGCACCTTCAACCAGTGTTAACTTGGGGCTAGGCTGGGCGACGCAAAGGAACCAGAACTTGCAAGAATACCATGCGGAATTCGTGCACAACTTGGAACACTTTGGACTTAACCGACCCGCTGAGGAAGTGGCGATGATCTTTTTCCGTGGACTCCGACCTGACGTTCGACTGAGGCTTACCGAGATGGGGCTACACCCTGGAGACCGCGTGAACATCGTCCTACGGAATGCTCGCCAAGCGGAGGCTGAGCTCAGCCAAGAGGTTGTCGGCGTCTCGTCCGATAGCGAAGTGGAGGACGACCCATCCGAAGCTTCTGAGGACGACAAGGATAATTGTTTTCATAGGAGTAGGACTTACTTATTTTAACCCATATTGCATTTATGATTTTGCTTGAAAGTCAATTTTGTTTTCTTTTCCAAAATGTCCTACTCTTCCTTCGACATTAATAAAAAGAGCTTTGGTTTTAACTTAAACTTGTTTTTGGCAACACTCCTTAAACACTCTCTCTTACACGTTTCTGTCTACCGACCACTCTACGTTCCTTATCTTAACCTCCCTCCGAGTTTGGCATATTCGACCATAGTGATTCAACCTCAAAAATTCGACATTGGTGCTTCAAGCCTTGGTGTTCGACACATTTCCGATTTTTTTTTTTTTTGTTTTCCTCTCTTCCAAACTTTTGTCATTCACTTCGTTCAACGGTCTTCTCCCTAGGATTCGGGGACGAATCCTCTGAAACAGGGGGAGATTGTAATATCCCGACTCGCGGTTCGGTATATTTTCTTTCAAAATTTTTGTTTAAGTTGATTTAATTATCCTTCCGGAATATTCCAGCATAGATTTCCTTTTTATTTTATTCTCAACTAAAATATCTCTTTTCCTTTTTAGATAAGCTCAAATCTTCCTTTTATTTTCTTTTTCCTTTTTCTTTTTGGGCAAGTAATTCCCTATAAATACTTGTCTAATCTCTTTAGAAAAACCATAGTCACTTTCTCTTCTCTTTCTCTCTTTCTCTCTCCCCGCGGCCACTCTCTCTCTCTCTTCCCGCAATTTCTCTCTCCTTACCGCCGCTCTCTCTCTCCTCGCCGCCGCCGCTCTCTCTCTCTCCTCGCCGAGATGACGACGCCACCACCGCCTCCTCCGTCAAGCTCCTCCTCCTCGAGTTCGGATGATAAAACTCCTCCTTCTTTCTCCACTCTTCCATTGCCTCCTCCTATGCCAAGGTGAGGACTAGATGCCCTTCTCTTTCATTCAAGATCTCGATTTACTGTTTTTGATCCAGTCTTCTTTTAAACCTAGCTTTCCACTAAGCAAGCTATTTGATTTGTTTAGTGTTCTCTGTTGATTGCCAATTGACTATATTACCTATATTCCACCATATACTATTAGATCTGTTATAAGGTTATGGTAGATCTGCTTCTAGGGTTTGTCGATGAATGATTGTTGCTTGACGAATAAGTTATTTGAATATGGACTAATGATTGATGAAACTTAATAACCTGGTGAATTGTTTGATATGAATTGAGATCCCCATTGTTACAACTTGGTTGAGTCCTGTTTGTGAGTCTCGAACCTAGCGGATGAGAATGTTAAGATTGTAAACCGGAATTGTGTGGAGTCATCGTTTGTTGGAACCGGTGTGGTGTATACTTTGGCATCGGAACCTTCTGTTGTGATTGTTTCGGTGGAGTGTATGCCTTGGCATCGAAACCATATTGTTTGCTGGGACCGGTGGGGTCGTACGCTTTGGCATTGGAACCTTCTGTGTGATCGTTCGATGGAGTGTATACCTTGGCATTGGAACCAATTTCTTTGATGGGACTGGTGGAGTACATACCTTGGCATGCGGAACTTTTTGTGTGATGGGACCGGTGGGGTCGTGTACTTTGGCATCGGTTCTCAGCATCGTGAGAGTGGGACAGACTCTCGGCGTCTTCAGATCCTTTTGTTAGGATCAATCTTTGAAGTTACCCAGATTGTTTGTGCTGGTTTTAGGATTAAACTTTCATAATAGTATATCGCGTAATTGTCTGGAAGTGAACTGTGAGTCTCCCCAAGGTTCATCCTCACTGAGTAATCCCCATTACTCACCCCTCCTCTTCCCTTTGTTCCGTACATGTTAGCGAGGATCGGCTAAGTCTATATTGTTGTTGTTACCTGGGCGTTTTCTTGGCGATCCTGTGTGCTCACCAAGGGTCCAAACCAGGCGACTAACCGAACGGGGTTAGTCCGCCAACCTAACATGCCCGAGTTCCCCGGTTTTCTTCGGAGGCCCGGGATAGGGGTGTTACAACTTGGTATCAGAGCCCAGGATTAGATTTTTTCGGCCCCGTTCCGAAGCAGTCGCACCCGTGTTTTTGTCGTGTTTGTGAAATTGTTTTCCTAAAACCTTTTTCAAAACCTTTTCAAACCCAAAACAACAACAATATTTAGACGTCCGATCTGATAGTTCTTCTTACCTCTATTTCTTTTCTGTAGTTGGAAACCAAGGCCTTTGACGCGGGAAACAACTCGTAAGAGGGTCTCATGTCCTTCTACGATCAACATTAAGTCCTCCCCTTGGATTTGCGATGAAGTACGGATGGTTAAAAGAGATTGGCCAGCCGGGAGTGGTCCCAGACAGGTCAGGTTGATATTTCCGAACTCACCACCTCCTAATGCGATGCCACCCTCAAGTAAATAATCCATCGTCGCGAAGCTACCATATTGTTTGTCTGCGTGGGTTCCGACCCGTTCTACACAGCCAATGGTTGATGAAGGACGGCCCTGCAAGTGTCAGCGAAGTTCATCCGGCCCTAAAAAGCCAGACGCACCTTCAACCAGTGTTAACTGGGGGCTAGGCTGGGCGACGCAAAGGAACCATACCTTGCAAGAATACCATGCGGAATTCGTGCACAACTTGGAACACTTTGGACTTAACCGACCCGCTGAGGAAGTGGCGATGATCTTTTTCCGTGGACTCCGACCTGACGTTCGACTGAGGCTTACCGAGATGGGGCTACACCCTGGAGACCGCGTGAACATCGTCCTACGGAATGCTCGCCAAGCGGAGGTTAAGCTCAGCCAAGAGGTTGTCGGCGTCTCGTCCGATAGCGAAGTGGAGGACGACCCATCCGAAGCTTCTGAGGACGACTAGGATAATTGTTTTCATAGGAGTAGGACTTACTTATTTTAACCCATATTGCATTTATGATTTTGCTTGAAAGTCAATTTTGTTTTCTTTTCCAAAATGTCCTACTCTTCCTTCGACATTAATAAAAAGAGCTTTGGTTTTAACTTAAACTTGTTTTTGGCAACGCTCCTTAAACACTCTCTCTTACACGTTTCTGTCTACCGACCACTCTACGTTCCTTATCTTAACCTCCCTCCGAGTTTGGCATATTCGACCATGGTGATTCAACCTCAAAAATTTGGCATTGGTGCTTCAAGCCTTGGTGTTCGACTCATTTCCGATTTTTTTTTTTCCTCTCTTCCAAACTTTTGTCTTTCACTTCGTTCAACGGTCTTCTCCCTCGGATTCGGGGACGAATCCTTTGCAACAGGGGGAGATTGTAATATACCGACTCGCGGTTCGGTATATTTCCTTTCAAAATTTTGGTTTAAGTTGATTTAATTATCCTTCCGGAATATTCCAGCATAGATTTCCTTTTTATTTTATTCTCAACTAAAATATCTCTTTTCCTTTTTAGATGAGCTCAAATCTTCCTTTTATTTTATTTTTCCTTTTCCTTTTTGGGCAAGTAATTCCCTATAAATACTTGTCTAATCTCTTTAGAAAAACCATAGTCACTTTCTCTTCTCTTTTTCTCTCTCTCTCTCCCCGCGGCCACCCTCTCTCTCTCTTCCCGCAATTTCTCTCTCCTCGCCGTCGCTTTCTCTCTCCTCGCCGCCGCCGCTCTCTCTCTCCTCGCCGCGATGACGACGCCACCACCGCCTCCTCCGTCGAGCTCCTCCTCCTCTAGTTCGGATGATAAAACTCCTCCTTCTTTCTCCACTCTTCCATTGCCTCCTCCTATGCCAAGGTGAGGACTAGATGCCCTTCTCTTTCATTCAAGATCTCGATTTACTGTTTTTGATCAAGTCTTCTTTTAAACCTAGATTTCCACTAAGCAAGCTATTTGATTTTTTTAGTGTTCTCTGTTGATTGCCAATTGACTATATTACCTATATTCCACCATATACTATTAGATCTGTTATTAGGTTATGGTAGATCTGCTTATAGGGTTTGTCGATGAATGATTGTTGCTTGACGAATAAGTTATTTGAATATGGACTAATGATTGATGAAACTTAATAACCTGGTGAATTGTTTGATATGAATTGAGATCCCCATTGTTACAACTTGGTTGAGTCCTGTTTGTGAGTCTCGAACTTAGCGGATGAGAATGTTGAGATTGTAAACCGGAATTGTGTGGAGTCATCGTTTTTTGGAACCGGTGTGGTGTATACTTTGGCATCAGAACCTTTTGTTGTGATTGTTTCGGTGGAGTGTATGCCTTGGCATCGAAACCATATTGTTTGCTGGGACCGGTGGGGTCGTACACTTTGGCATTGGAACCTTCTGTGTGATCGTTCGATGGAGTGTATACCTTGGCATTGGAACCAATTTCTTTGATGGGACTGGTGGAGTACATACCTTGGCATGCGGAACTTTTTGTGTGATGGGACCGGTGGGGTCGTGTACTTTGGCATCGGTTCTCAGCATCGTGAGAGTGGGACAGACTCTCGGCGTCTTCGGATCCTTTTGTTAGGATCAATCTTTGAAGTTACCCAGATTGTTTGTGCTGGTTTTAGGATTAGACTTTCATAATAGTATATCGCGTAATTGTCTGGAAGTGAACTGTGAGCCTCCCCAAGGTTCATCCTCACGGAGTAATCCCCATTACTCACCCCTCCTCTTCCCTTTGCTCCGTACAGGTTAGCGAGGATCGGCTAAGTCTATATTGTTGTTGTTACCTTGGTGTTTTTCTGGCGATCCTGTGTGCTCACCAAGGGTCCAAACCGGGCGACTAACCGAACGGGGTTAGTCCGCCAACCTAACATGCCCGAGTTCCCCAGTTTTCTTCGGAGGCCCGGGATAGGGTGTTACAAGAACCCTAAGTACTCGAAATTGAAAATTTTGCCATCAAAACACCAAATTAGCTCACAAATCCTATATCCCAAACATAATCAAGAATAACCCAAGTGTTATCATCCAATTTGAAACCCTAAATAATCAATTCCATGAGTTTTTTCAATTTTAGAGCAAACCTTGTTTTTAATGGAAAATAGAGAGTTTGAATGAACATACCTTGGGGAAGATGGAAAGAACGATGAAAAATCGCAAACAACACAGAAAATCGAGCTAAAAGCTTTTTAAATCAATGGATTTGGTGAAAAAAAATGAGAGAGAACTTGTGAAAAAGAAGTGATAAAATCGTGAAAGTG
This sequence comes from Eutrema japonicum, assembly GCA_030161315.1. Taxonomy (NCBI): domain Eukaryota; kingdom Viridiplantae; phylum Streptophyta; class Magnoliopsida; order Brassicales; family Brassicaceae; genus Eutrema; species Eutrema japonicum. The sequence goes on along the minus strand of BSQW01000012.1, from coordinate 26,489,007 downwards.
AAGGTAAGAGAGAGAGGAGGAATTGCGACAAAAGAAGAAAAAAGGAGAGAAAATTTCGGTCAAAGGAGTCAAAACCGATTTAATTCGGTCAAAATCGGATTAAACCAATCAAATAATTAGGATCATACATAATTAAACCGGGTCAACGTGGGAAAACAAGAATATTGACATACATGGGGGTTCGTATTGGGATGCTAGTCCTCGATGCGGGATACCGATATTCCCTCCTGCTGACAGGGACTTGCATCGGTATAGTGCATCGATGGGTAGCACACCGATGTGCTGCGATCTGCATCCGGGGAATCATATCGGCCTGCACCACCCCGATGCAGTTGACCGATACAACCTCCTGGTGATAGTGCTCTTCATAGGCGTGCTGAATCGGTAGGAGACACGCCGATGCTGGATCACAGACCTGGGAAAGCCATATTGGTATGCATCATCCCGATACAGGAGACCGATATGGCTTCCAGATTTTTTCAATTTTTGTTGTCTCCTCCTTGATCAAAAGCCAAACCCAAGAAACCTGAAAACATGGAACAAACACATAAAAATGAACAAAAAAATTTAAAATATGTACAAGGATAGCCATAGGAATAGCTCCCAAAAGCGCTTATTTAACGTCGCTAGCTTGACTTTGCAAACCCTATTAGACGGAGAGAGAGTTAGAGAGAGGAACCATGGTCCCTTCCTCGATGAATTCACCCACTAAGTAGGGGTTAAGACGCTGTCCATTTATCGTGAACTCTCCTCCGGACTTGTTCCACAATGTTACCGCTCCATAGGGCATTATTTCTTTGATCACGAAAGTTCCGGACCATCTTGACTTGATTTTCCCAGGAAATAGGTTCAACCGACAGTTAAACAACAATACTTGGCCCCCAACCTTAAAGTCCTTTGGCACGATCTTCTTGTCATGAAACGCCTTTGTTCTCTCCTTGTAGATCTGCGAGCTTTCATAAGCGTCAAGGCGGATCTCATCAAGCTCATGTAATTGTATCAAACGCTTCCCCGAGGCGGTCTTAATGTCAAAGTTGAGAAGATTAACCGCCCACAAAGCTTTGTACTCCAATTCAACTGGCAAGTGACAAGATTTTCCCTATAGAATATTGAATGGCATTGTTCCAATTGGCGTCTTGAAAGCGGTTCAGTAAGCCCACAACGCATCATCTAGTTTCGTGGACCAATCTTTTCTTGAGCTCCCAATGGTTTTTTCCAAAATAGCCTTGATTTGGCGGTTGGAAACCTCCACTTGACCACTAGTTTGAGGGTGATAAGGTGTGGCCACCTTGTGCTTAACCCCGTGTTTCTTGAGTAAGCTCTCAAAAACTTTGTTGATGAAGTGGCTTCCTCCATCACGTATCACAACTCTTGGCACTCCAAACCGAGGAAAGATGATGGACTTGCAGAGTTTAATAACCACCTTTGCATCATTTGTTGGACTAGCAATCGCTTCAACCCACTTGGAGACATAGTCGACCGCTACCAAGATGTATTGGTTGCCTTAAGAAGAGGAGAATGGTCCCATGAAGTCAATGCCCCACACATCAAATATTTTGACTTCTAAGATGGAGTTTTGAGGCATCTCATCCCTTCTACTTATGTTGACCTTCCTTTGGCAAGCATCACACTTAGACACAAACTCTTGAGCATCATTGAACATAGTTGGCCACCAAAACTCCGCTTGTAGAACCTTATCAATTGTCTTGAATGTAGCAAAGTGATCTCCATATGTCGAACCGTGACAATGCATCAAGATACCATCCACTTCTTCCTCGGGTATGCATCTTCTATAGAGCTTTTCTTTGCAAAGAGTGTACAAGTAAGGCTAATCCAAATAGAAATGGGTGATATCTTTAGAGAACTTCTTCTTATGATAGCTATCCAAGTTTGGCGGTTCTCTTCCACAACCTTCATGAAATCCGCATACCTAGGTAAATTTTGTTCCTTCAAACTCTTGACTTCTTCGAGCTTCAAACTCGCATGATAGCCTTTCTTCAAAATCTCCATAGCATTAGATGTTCCTCGGGGAGGGAATCATCTATTGGGATTGCATCTTCGATTCTCAACCGAGACAAGTGATCCGCTACTCCATTTTCAATGCCCTTCTTGTCTATGATTTCCATGTCAAACTCATGTAGAAGCTAAATCCACCTAAGAAGTCTCGGCTTGGTGTCATTTTTGGCATACAAGTACCTCAAAGCAACATGATCCGTGTATACCACAATCTTGGAGCCCACCAAGTAGGAAAAAACTTCACGAAAGCTAATACTACCGCTAAAAGTTCCTTTTCCGTGGTCGTGATATGCTTGGTTTTTACTGTTTTCTAACACATGTTTTGGTGTTTCTTTTAAGTACTTTATCGAGTCAAAGTTTGTTTTTAGAGTCTTTTAGTCTTTTATTTAGTTATCTCAGGTAAAAAGGCGTTTACGGAAGAAATTGGAGTTACGTGGGCAAAAACGCATGGCACGGTACATAAAGAGCAAGAATCGATCGATGCAACACCATCAGAGAAACCGGGATCGATTGATGCAAGGAGTGCATCGATCGATGGAGCATGCCCAGAAGAACCAAAATCAATCGATGCACAAGTGGAGCCAATCGATGCATCACCCTACGAAGAACCAGAATTGATCGATGCAAGGAGTGCATCGATCGATGGAGCATGCCCAGAAGAACCAAAATCGATCAATGCATAAGTGGAGCCGATCGATGCATCACCCTCCGAAGAACCAGAATCGATCGATGCAAGGAGTGCATCGATCGATGGAACATGCCTAGAAAAACCAAAATCGATCGATGCAAGCCGGCGAGAAGGAAAATGAAATTTCAGATTTTCCTGGTTTGCCCCGGAAACTGCTTATTCTGACCTAATTCGCCCAAAACCCTATTTATACTTTTTTCTCAGCCACTTTTTAGGCTATCTCTCTTTTGACGACTATTTATTCTACTCAGTTTTTGGCTATTGATTTTGTAATCAAGAAGAAGAATCTCTGCATCTATTGTGTAGAATTCTAAACCCTTTCATCTTTTTCATTATTATTATGAGTTTCTCTCTATCTCCTTGCTTGTTCTCCATTGCCATGTCCGAGTAGTCTCATAGTTAGGTTTAGAGTTTCAACGGGATCCATGAATCATTGAATTAGACACAAATAGGGATTTATCTTTTGTAGTTTTCGCTTATTGTTGTATGTATTGCTTAGGATTAAGTTGACCGCTTAGTCTTTGAACTAGGGCTTAATCTATACCACATAAGTGTCGTAGGTTGCTAGAAGAACATAAGCGAGCGAATTGTCCTTAGCCTGCATAAATTGATGTTAAAGCGATTCGTGAACATATTGAACCTGCTCATTAATGTTGATCTAGAATTCTATGCCAACGGAAGTTATGATTTTAGGTTGCTAGGTTTAGTAATCAATGCCACGGAAGTGGATTGGTTAGATATTTATGTTTGAGTTTGAAACTTGTGTTTAGTCATTCCCTGAATAGTTGTCTGATTCGTGATCTCTGGATTCCTGAGAATGAACACTTGACCTAACGCTTTTCCTTTATTGAATTTACATCGTCTTAATTACTTACGTTACTTTTCCAAAACCAACCATATTCTTGTCTTGGCTTAGTTTCATAATTGTGAGAATTATAGTGTAACCTTGGTCTCTGTGGATTCGATCCTAAAGTACTGCATTGACAACCGTTACGATTGCGGTAGTGTACACTTTAGTTAATTGACTACGTGGTAAAACACCTAAATCAATTTGGCGCTGTTGTTGGGGACCAATAGCGTTACCTTCAATTCTGAATTTGAAATTTAGTTAAGATTTACTAATAAATTCTACATTGATCACTTGTGCGTTTCAGGTGACTGACAGAAAAGCTGAATAGAGTTACCAGAAGCAGGGGCTCTGAGAACCTTTGCGAGCTCAGCAACGAAGATCTAGCAAGGTTAGAACGAACGAACCGGAGGGCAAGGACAATTCCTGTCATCATGGACGATCAGAACAACGACCAACAAAACGTTGCTGCTGCCGAACTGCAGAGGCTAAAACAACAAGTGCAGCAATTGCAGCAGCTACATCAACAACAACAACATCAGCAACAACAACCCGACATTGGAGACTTGGACACACCTCATGTCTTCTACCAAAACAGAGCTGCTATCCGCCCACCAGCCATTACGAGGCAAGATTATGAGATCAAACCTCAGATGATCGCATTGGTGAAGCAGCACATGTTCCATGGCTTACCTACAAAGCATCCTATGGACCATATCGAAAATTTTGAAGAAATCTGCAGCACCACCAAGTCGAATATGGTACCGCCCGATTACCTCAAGTGCAAACTCTTCAATTTCTCTTTGGCAGACAAGGCGCTAAGATGGCTCAAGTCACTTCCACCTGGGTCGTTGAGTACATGGGAAGAATGCAGAGCTACTTTCTTGGATCACTTCTACACCAAGTCTAAGACGGCTTCGCTATGAAATAAAATCACCACCTTCCAGCATCACGCATGAGAGTCTTTTTGCGAAGCATGGGAGAGGTTCAGAGAATACCGCAGAGAGTGCCCTCACCATGGGTACTAAGATGAGCATATACTAAGCATCTTCTACGATGGAGTTGACTGGGACTATAAGAACGCTCTTAATGCTGCGAGCAATGGAGATTTCATGACTAAGACTAAGGAAGGGGCGTACCAGCTGATAGAGCACTTGGCTTCAAGTTCCGGAAATCGATGCCCTGAGTACGACTAGAGCTCTCAAGCGGGTCCAACCTGCCCCGCTTGAACCGCCCCGCGCGGGTTACATATTTTTTCTGACCCGCATCGACCCGCCCCGCTTGACTCATTAACAAAAATTGTTCGACCCGCACCCACCCTGCTTGAACAAGCGGGTAACCCGCAAATATTTTTTTTAAAAAAAATTAGTAAAAAAATAAATTTAATAAAATAAATTTCACATGAAAAAGAAGATAAATACAAAATTTTCTGAAAAAATAAACAAAATAATTAATTAATTTATATATATATATATTACAAAACAAATCAGTTAACAAAAAAAAAAATATATATATATATATTACAAAATATTTCAACATTTTAATAGTATTTAGTAAATAATGTTTTTTTTTATTTGCGGGTAACCCGCGGGAAAAAAATACCGACCCGCACCCGCCCTGCATTTAAAAACACTCGACCCGCACCCACCCCGCATTTTGGTATTTTGAAAAATTATCGACCCGCACCCGCCCTGCGGCGGGTAAAAACCCGCTGGTAAACACTTAAATTGACAGCCCTAAGTACGACATAACCAACTGTGTCAATGGCGCGGATTCGCAGAAGATTGATGAGCTGACTGCGAAAGTGAACTTACTACTGAAGGGAAATCAGAGACGTGTGTAGTCTTGCGAGGAGGCAGGAGATGAAATTTTATGTCAAGGATTAGCTGAACACGAGACCAATGAGTAACAGGAGGTGAACTACGTTAGTGGACAAGGGTACATGTAGAACATAGGGTTCAACCAGAATTACAAGAACCATCCAAACCTGTCTTAAAGAAGCACCAATGTCGAGAACCCCCATGATCAAGTCTACCCCCGGGAAAAACGTTTGTGCAAAATGCAGGCGTCTCAGGATTCTCTCAAAGTTTATAGGGTCAGAACAGGTTTCAAAGTGGGTTCCAGCAGAAACAACTGTTCAGCTCTTTCCAGACGACAAAACCTGCCCCATTCCAAGCTCCTGCAAGCGTCGCGAATGAATCTCAGGACGAGCTTAAGGTTCTAATGCAACAACTCCTGCTCAATTAACAACAATCTACTAAGGAGATCAACATCAATGTTGATAACATGTACAACGATCTCAACAGCAAATATGAAGCTGTGTGCACTCATGTGAAGAAGCTGGATACTCTGGTTACTCTAACTGCCGAAGCGATCAAGAGACCCCATGGGACTCTTCCCGGGAAGGTAGAGCAGAATCCAAGGAATGAGCTCGTCAACGCCATTACACTTAGAATCGGGAAGGAGTTGGAACCGACCTCACGAAAAAGGGAAGATACTGATGTCGCCATTGATCTAGGAGATGATGACAAGGGGACAACCGAAAAAGAGAAAGGTTTCGCGAGTACATACGCTACAGATGAGCCACATGTGCTACCACCTACACGCATCTACACCCCAAGGGTCCCTTACCCTACTCGTTTAAAGAAGTCACGTAAAGACCTAGAAGAGGCCAAGTGTAAGGAAATGCTAAATGATCTTGTGGTGAAGCTCCCTCTTGTTGATGCAATCCAAATGATACCTTCATTGAAGAAATATATGAAAAGCTTATTGACAAGTAAGGTCTACTGAAGATAATGTCATGATGGTCTCTAAAGATTGCAGTGCTGTCCTCCAAAACAAGATGCAAAAGAAGCTAGGTGATCCAGGAAGGTTCATTCTCTCTATGCAGATCGGAGCAATGACTTTTGCTTGCTCTCTATGTGATCTTGGGTTCAGCGTCAACCTAATGCCATACTTTGTAGCTAAGCGGCTCGGATTCACAAAGTTCATGCAAACTAAGATCTCTCTAGTGTTTGCCAATCGTTCTGTGAAGCTTCCTATTGGTGTTCTTGAGGATCTACATGTGCGAATTGGCAATACATTTGTTCCCGCAGATTTTGTGATGCTAGAGCTGGATGAAGAACGAAAGAATCCTCTCATTTTGGGAAGACCCTTCTTGTGTACAGCAGGAGCCATCATAGACGTGAGGAACGGGCGAATAGATCTCCACCTGGGAGACATTATCATGAAATTTCAGATGGATAATATGTTGAAGAAGCCTATGTTGGATGGACAGACATTCTCGATTGATGACTCACTAAAAGTCTCTGACGAAGTGGTTGAAGAGATTCTAGTCGATGACCCGTTGGAGACCGTTTTGACAAAAGCTGAGAATGAGCATGGGTTTATGGGTGACGATGCCACCGGTTATGCTAAGATGCTAAACACAAGCCAGACAATGGAGAAGATGGTCGAGTACATCAGTTTAGATGGAGCCGCAGAGACGCTTCCAACAACAAGTCTTCTTGCGCCTCCTGCTGACCCATGGAGCGAGTTCAAGGCCCCGAAAATCGAACTCAAAACACTCCCAATTGGGCTAAGGTACGCATTTCTTGGCCCTAACTCTTACCCTGTGATCATCAATGTTGAGTTGAATAATATGAAAACTGCTTTGCTTCTGTGTGAGCTTAGAAAGTATCGTAGAGCTTTAGGCTACTCACTAGATGACCTCACATGGATTTCACCTGACCTTTGCATGCATATAATGCATATAGAGGACGAATCAATGACTTCAATAGAACATCAGAGACGGTTAAACCTGAATCTAAAAGATATTGCATAAAAGGAGATAATGAAACTTCTAGAGGCGGGCATCATATACGCTATCTTTTATAGTACTTTGGTGAGCCCAGTCCATGTTTTGCCAAAGAAAGGCGGTGTGACAGTTGTTGAAAATGAGAAAAATGAGTTGATACCAACTAAGACTATCGCAAGGCATAAGATGTGTATTGACTATAGGAGATTGAATGCTGCTACTCGTAAGGATCATTTTCCGTTACCTTTTATTGATCAGATGCTTGAGAGATTGGCTAACCACCCATACTACTATTTTTCAGATGGGTATTCTGGTTTCTTTCAGATTCCCATCCACCCAGATGACCAGGAGAAGACTGCATTCACATGTCCCTACGACACCTTTGCTTATCGCAGAATGCCATTTGGCTTGTGCAATGCCCCATCGACTTTCCAGCGATGCATGATGTCAATTTTCACCGACTTGATTGAGGACATAATGGAGGTTTTCATGGACGATTTCTCTTTGTTTGGATCCTCCTTTTCTGCATGTCTTTCTAATTTATGCAGGGTATTACAGCGCTGCGAGGAAAAGCATCTGGTGTTGAACTGGGAGAAGTGCCACTTTATGGTCCGAGATGGGATAGTCATGGATCATCGGATTTCAGAGCAGGGTATCAAAGTTGACAAGGCAAAGATCGAGGTGATGACTAGTTTACAGCCGCCAGATTCTGTCAAGGGGATTATAAGCTTTCTAGGACATGCTGGGTTCTACAGAAGGTTCATCAAGGATTTCTCCAAGATCGCTAGACCCTTGACACATTTGTTATGCAAGGAGGTGAGGTTCCATTTTGACAACGACAGTCTAGAGGCCTTTCACACCATCAAGGGAGCACTTGTCAGCACGCCAGTTGTCCAACCACCAGACTGGGACTTACCTTTCGAAGTGATGACTGATGCTAGGGATTTTGCGATAGGAGCTGTTTTGGGACAGCGAAGGGACAAGAAACTTCATGTTATCTACTACTGATTTAAGTGTTTTCACTCAGTCAATTAAAACTAAAGTTCACACTACCGCAATCATAACGATTGTCAATGCAGTACTTTAGGATCGAATCCACAGAGACCAAGGTTACACTACTATTCTCACAATTATGAAATTAAGTTAAAACATAAATATGGTTTGTTTTAGGAAAAGTAACAAGAGAAATTTAAACGATGTAAATTCTATAAAGGAAAGGTGTTAGGTTGAGAGTTTATTCGCAGGAATCCAGAGATCATAAATCAGACAACTATTCAGGGAATAATTAAAAGCAAGTTTCAAACTCAAACATAAATATCTAACCTATCCACTTCCGTGCTCATGGTTACTAAATCTAGCACCCTAAAATCCTAACTTCCGTTGGCATAGAATTCTATATCAGCATTAACGAGCTGGTTCAATATGTTCACGAATCGCCTTAACATCAACTTCCGCAGGCTAAGGACAATTCGCTCACTTATGTTCTTTCTAGCAACCTAAGACACTTCCGCACTCTTAGATTGCCCTAGTTCATAGACCTAGCGGTCAGCTCAAGTCTAAGCAATAAACACAATAATAAGCGAAAACCACAAAAGAGAAATCCCTATCTGTGTCTAATTCAATGACTCATGGATTCCCTTGAAGGCCCTAACCTAACTCTGGAACTACTCAGACATAGTAACGAAGAACAAGCAAGGAGATGAAGAAATCATAATATAAATAAAGAGAGAAAGGGTTTAGAATTCTTCTCAATAGATGCAGAGATTCTTCTCCAAAGCTTACAATAATTCAATAGAAAAAGGTCTGAATAGAACAAAAGGTGGCTGCCTCCAAGAGGCTAAAAATAGAGTATATATAGGTCTAGGTCGAATTAGGCCAAAACAGGAAGTTCCTAGGGCAAAATAAGGAAAACAAAAGTTTTCTTTCTTCTTCTCGTCGGCTGGTATCGGTTGATACCAGCTTAGCATCGGTCGATGCTGACCTCTCGGGTAGGGGTAGCATCGACCAGTCTTCTTCAGCATCGGTCGATGCTGACCCCTCGAGTAGGGGTAGAATCCACCAGTCTTCTTCAGCATCATTCGATGCTGACCCCTCGGGTAGGGGTAGCATCGACCCATCTTCTTCAGCATCGGTCGATGCTGACCTCTCAGGTAGGGGTAGCATCGACCCATCTTCTTCAGCATCGGTCGATGCTAACCTCTCGGGTGGGGGTAGCATCGATCGGCCCATCGAGACCTTCACCAACATCGGTCGATGCCAAGCTCTCGGGTACGGGTGGCATCGACCGATACTGGCTCTTTCTTCACGGTTTCGTGCGTTTTTGCCCTCGTGACTCCAATTTCATCCTTGAACGCATTTTTACCTGAGATATCTAAATAAAAGACTAAAAGACTCTAAAACGGACTTTGACATGATAAAACAATTGAAAGAAACATTAAAACATTCGTTAGAAAGCGGTAAAAACCAATCATATCAATTCCCCAGACTTAGTCTTTTGCTTGTCCTCAAGCAAACAGAAGACTAGCAAGGAAGAAAAGTTTGAAAACTCGGAGATTCATACTACCTTTAAAATCCCGCAATGACCGTCATCTTATTAATCCACGTATTGGTAGACTAGCTCCTGATTGGACAACCATGTACTTCTCTGCAATCGTTCGCAGCCTCAAAGCTTCAACACATAACCTCACATAATAATCCCAAAATGATAATCGATGAGTCTCATCAAAGATCATAGTGGCAAGAACCTTATAGACTCTTTCCCTTTCGATATTGCGACAAGACAACAACACAAACCTTGGTACCTTTCCCCTCCCCTAGACTTATACGTTCCTTATTTCTTTTTCATGGGGCTAATGGCTGATGGAACACGAGTATTGATTGTTTAGCCACCGAATCTCCGGTTCATTTTAGTGCCACCCTTTCAATCTAAGGCGTAGGCGAATAGTGGTATCTTTGGAAATTTTTCTAACCTCGCTTCCAACCATAGTGTGATCATCTCCTTCGAAGTAAAATAACGGGATCGTTCGAAATTTTTCTAGCCCTTTACTCGAAAGAAAATCATTTCATCTTTTCTGCTTTCAATTAAAAATGAGGGAGATGGGTACCATACTTTAACACGGGTTGTCTTGTCGGATATGAACGAGGAATCAAGCTCTGAAAACACCAATCACGATGATGAGGTAAAAGGAAGAGCGCATAAACTAGCTCAAATTTTGAAATTTTCCTGGAAATATGGTTGCCTCTGAATAACTGTTTGGCCTTTCGATTTTCCATTAGTCTTGTCGGGAGCTAAATCTGTAACAATAGTCACTTAGATGCAAATCATATTAAAAATTCAAGAGTGGTGATCTTAATCTCCAACAAGTTTTGACTCAATAAAATATAATAAACTCAAGAAAACATAAAATTGACTCAAGAGAAAAACAAAAGAAAGAAACATAGCATTATTAACGATAGGTACCTTCCCCCAGACTTACTTCACACCGTCTCGGTGTGAAAATAAATGAGGAAGAAAGTTAAACAGACTCAAGGAAAATAAAATAAAAGGGACAATAAAAATTAAAAGAAAAACGTACCGGTGGGTTGCCTCCCACCAAGGGCTTGTTTTGAGTCATTAGCTTGACTTGTCAGCCATTTTATGTGATGGACGGCTCATCGATGAGAATTGTTTCTTCTCCATCGAGTCCTACATCGGCTAGGTATGGTTTGGGGCACTGACCGTTAACCACAAACTCATTTCCTGTGGTGTTCAGCAACACTACGGCTCCGTACGGTCGCACTTCCTTAACGGTGAATGATCCGGGCCATCTCGATTTCAGCTTCCTTGGAAAAAGTTTAAGGCGAGAATTGAACAGCAATACCTGATCGTTTACAGTGAAGTTCTTTGGAGCTATCTTCTTGTCATGATAAACCTTGGTCTTTTCATTATAGATTTTCGAGCTCTCGTAAGGCATGTGACGAATTTCCTCCAATTAGTGTAGTTGCATCGTTCTTCGCTCAGAAGCAGATTTGATTTCGAAGTTAAGCAACTTTACAGCCCATGCCGCCTTGTATTCGAGCTCTTCTGGGAGGTGACATGATTTTCCGTAAACCAGGTGGAATGGTGTTGTCCCTAGGGGTGTTTTGTAGGCGGTTCTGTATGCCCAAAGAGCATCATCGAGCTTCGTAGCCCAGTCCTTTCTCGTTGTGTTCACTGTCTTTTGCAGGATGCCCTTGATCTCTCTGTTGGAAACCTCAACCTGTCCACTCGTCTGGGGTGATAAGGAGTGGCCACCTTGTGCTTGACTCTGTGCTTACTTAAAAGACTGTCGAAGATCCTGTTGATGAAATGAGATCGCCATCGCTGATCACTACTCGAGGTACACCGAACCTTGGGAATATCACCGTCTTAAACATTTTCAAAACTACATTGGCATCGTTAGTTGGGCTAGCCAGCGCTTCAACCCATTTAGACACATGGTCTACGGCTACGAGGATGTATTGATTCCCATATGATGACGGGAATGGACCCATGAAATCAATCCCCCACACGTCGAACACCTCAGCCTCCAAGATGAAATTCTGAGGCATTCCATTCCGCTTGCTGATATTCCCTTGCCTTTGACATAAGTCGCACCTGGAGATGAAAGCATGTGCGTCGTGAAACATAGTCGGCCACCAAAACATGGCTTGCAAAGCTTTGGACACCGTTTTGAACGTGGCGAAGTGTCCCGTATAGCTCGAGCCGTGACAGTGAAATAGGATACCATGAATCTCCTCCTCCGAAACGCATCTTCGAAAGGCGCCATCCGAGCATTGCTTATTGATATATCATAGTTTTCACCCCTTTTAAGCCATGATATAAGTCCATTTTATAGAGTCTTTCTACTATTGTGTAGTGGTTTAGAGTCTTTTACAGGTTTTAGCACGTTTGGAGCATAATTGGTGATATTGGAGCTTTCTGGAGCATTTTAGAGCGAAGCTGAAGTTCGTGTAGCTGAGTACCCGATTCGAAGCCTCAGTGTCGATCGATACTGACTAGTATCGGTCGATACTCACTGTAGCAAGACATGATTCGCGACTTAAATGAAGAGTTGAAGAATTGCAAAATTGCCCAGAAGACTTTATTATTTACAAGAAGCCCCAAAACGTGATTTAGGTTATTTAATAGGATTTTACAGCCACTTTCATGGCTTTGCTTTATTTTACTTTGGTTTTGTGAGAGAGTTTTAGAAGGGAGACAAGTCTGAAACTCTGTTCGTCCGAGAGAAGATTTCGAACCCTCTTGTTACTCTTTCTTATTTATTCAAGTATTTATTCAGTCATGTTTATTGTGGCAATTTCCATATCTGAGTAGATCTCCTGTTAGGTTTAGGGATTCTCAATAGGGATTTCTTTGAATGCTAGGTTTATTAGTTGTTTAGGGTTCACCATCTGAATTAGTTCTTCACCATAGGTTGTTCTCATAGCTAATTCTGGATTGATCACCTAGAACTTAGATCTTAGGATAATTAATTAGGCACGAGAGTGCGATTAATTACCTGATAGAACCTAGGGTGAGCAAAATAACTATTCGCAAAGAGATTTGGCTTAGTTGTTTTGTGAACAAATCAAACTTGAACTAAAAGCTGGTTTAGACATTAGGATTTGCAAAGAGATTTGGAATTTTAGGATTTAGACTTAGATAATTCTCGCAACGAGAGTTGGTTAATTATACCTTAGTGATTTGAGTTCAAGAACCGTGCAAAACATGAACCCTGATTAGTTAGTTTATCTGCATTCATTGATTTCCAGAGAAATTCCACGAACCGATCTTTCTCCAATTCAATTTACAACAATTTAATTTACGTATTTACTTTCAATTACATTGATCACTTAGCTTGATTTTATTCTATATAATCTATTGTGTGATTCCTTGAATCTCTGTGGATTTGATCCCTAAGTATTACAATCGACAAAGCTTTAGTATTTTTAGGGTATTAATTTGAGCTTATCAAATTTGGCGCCGTTGCCGGGGATTCAATTTCGCCATTAGATTTTAGATTGAGAATTTCGACTAAGTTCATGTTGATATAGATTGATCCACCCAGTGTCGGTCGATATTCTGATGTGAATTTCCCGGACGGGTACGTATCTAATTTAGCTAAATGTGTTGAGAATGGCCAAAAGTTTTCCGGGATGAAGAGTCATGACTGTCACGTCTTTATGCAACGACTACTTCCTTTTGCATTTGCTGAACTTCTACCAGGAAATGTACACGAAGCAATTGCAGGTATATAAATTTAAACTAATCACATATTAATTGCAAATTTAAGATTTTATATAATTAATATATATATATATATATATATATATATATATATATATATATATATATATGAAATGGAAAATTAACATTATTACCTTATATATCATGTGATTGTTATTTTAGGCATTGGAGGGTTTTTTCGGGATCTTTGTACCCGTACTTTGTCAGAAGATGTTATTGCACAACTTGATGCTAGTATTCCTATTTTGTTGTGCAACATGGAGAAAATATTTCCCCCAGCCTTTTTTGATGTTATGGAACATCTACCTATTCATCTACCTCACGAAGCAGAACTTGGGGGACCTGTGCAGTATCGATGGATGTACCCATTCGAGCGATTCATGGGACATTTGAAGCGGTTGGCTAAAAATCTAGCCAAAGTTGAAGGCTCAATAGTAGCAGGAAGTTTTACAGAAGAAACTTCTCACTTCACGGGGTACTATTTTGGCTCGAAGGTTCGCACACGGAAAAGGGCAGCACGGCGATATGATGATGGAGGTGTAGGCCGAACATATGCTAATGATGGTGTCCCATATATCTTTTCTTCAATCGGTCGATTATGTGGAAGATTGAAGTCAGTTTGGTTTGCCAATGAAAAAGACCATCATAGTGCACAAACGTATATCCTTTTAAATTGCGAAGAAGTTAGTCAATTTGAGACGTAAGTGTATAAACATATGTCTTATATATGGCTAAATTATATATATGCTAGCTTTATACCAATTACAAATACTTTTGTATGCAGTGAATTTGTTAGACAAGTCCGAGAAGTCATTGAAGGAATCTCAGACGATGAAATCAACAAGCGTAAAGATCAACATTTTGCCCCGTGGTTGAAGACGCAAGTACGTAAAATTTTAAGTGATTTGATTAATTACTAACTTGGATAATTAACCTAATACATATTTTGATTAATTTTTTAATTAAATTAATTAATGATATAGGTCGAGTATGGGGATACCGCATATCCACCCGGGTTCCATGAGTTAATAAAAGGCCCCATATCGAAGATAACGAGTGCACCCATGTATTGCACACGCGGATATATATTTCATACATTCAAATACGGAAATCAAAGAGCTACTGCCAACTACGGGGTATGTGTGCGGGGCGAAATAGATTTTTATGGAGTGTTGCAAGACATAATTGAAGTTGAGAACCCTGGTTGCTTAGGTTTGAAATGCGTTATGTTCAAATATGACTGGTTCGATCCAACAGTTGATCGAGGCGTCCGTAAAAACAAATTTGGGGCAGTAGATGTCAACCAATCACGACGTTACAATAAGTATGAGCCATTTATCCTAGCATCACAAGCAGAACAAGTCAGCTTTGTTCCATATCCGCGAGTTCGCACCACCCGTATCTCATGGTTGTCAGTTATAAAAGTTTCTCCGAGGGGTCGAATTGTGGGGGTTGATGAGGAACTACCAATGCAGCAAGATCATTGCTCTGATATGCCAGAACTAAATGAGAGCAATGAAGACATCCTTTTGATAGATCCTCAAAACATGCAAGTTGAATATCTCCCAGACGATACAGAGGAAGAAGATGAGGAAGATGAGTTCGAAGAAAGTGATGAACAAGATGATCAAGAAACGGATGTGTACTACTCTTCGTCCGAAAATGAATCAGAGTGACCGTGCTAGCTAGTAATTATTGTGAATTTAATGTATTAATATAATATTGTGATCGAGTAATTATTGTGAAATATAAGTGATATGATTTCTATGAAATCCCCTAAACCCCAAACTAAATTCCATCTCCGATCTCCATTCATTTTCCGCCGTAGGTGCGGCGATTAATAAATTACGAGACATATGTGTCTATGTGTCATGTAATTTATTAATTGCCTCAACAACGGCGGGAAATGAGTGGTGATCGGAAATGGGATTTAGTTTGGGGTTTAGGGGATTTCAAAGGAATCGTCGCTAAATCGTCGCTAATTGTGATTGTCACAAAATCGTTGCAATATTTGCGACGATTTAGCAACTAATTATGACTAATCGTGGCTAAATCGTCGCAAAATAAGAATGTTACAAAATCGATGGAAATTTGTGACGATTTAGCCACAATTTGTCCATAAACCCTAAACCCTAACCCTTTGCCCTAAACCCTAAACCCTAACATATTACCATCTCATTGTATTATGCATCTTTCAATGAAATTGATCGTGACTTTAGAGAATTGTCCGAAAATGAAAACTCGGTCAATCACAGTAATATCCACAAACTGAATCATTGTATTAATAATCTCTAACGTATACGCAAACTATATGTTTTACTTATTTTTCAATATCCATGAACTTATTGATAATTTCATGAATTTGGATTTACAGTAAACATGTCAAGTTGTTTATGGAATGTTGCAATCGACGTTACAATTTTGTACCTATGCCCTAAACCCTAAAACAGATTTTACAAATATCCTCACTAATTCGATGCAAATTGGCGACGATTTAGCAACGAATTGATAATAATCGTGGCTAAATCGTCGCAAACTATGAATGTCACAAAATCGATGCAACGTTGCGACGATTTAGCAACGATTTGTCATAAACCCTACACCCTAAACACTTTGCCCTTAACCCTAAACCCTAACATATTACCATCTCATTGTATTATGCATCTTTCAATGAAATTGATCGTGACTTTAGAGAATTGTCCGAAAATGAAAACTCGGTCAATCACAGTAATATCCACAAACTGAATCATTGTATTAATAATCTAACATATACGTAAACTATATGTTTTACTTATTTTTCAATCTCGATGAACTTATTGATAATTTCATGATTTTGGATTTACGGTAAACATGTAAAGTTGTTTCTGGAATGTTGTAATCGACGTTACAATTTTGTACCTATACCCTAAACCCTAAAACAGTTTTACAAATTTCCTCACTAATTCGTTGCAAAATTAGCGACGGTTTAGCAACGAATTGAGACTAATCGTGGCTAAATCGTCGCAAACTATAAATGTCACAAAATCGATGCCAATTTGCGAGGATTTAGCAACGAATTGAGACTAATCGTGGCTAAATCGTCGCAAACTATGAATGTCACAAAATCGATGCAAATTTGCGACGATTTAGCAACGAATTGTCATAAATTATGAATTTAATTTACCGCGTGTCGGTTAATTAAACTCCCGCGTGTATGAATGTCACAAAATCGTTGCAAAGTTAGCGACGAATTAGCCACGGTTTGATTGCCTCGATTTAGCGACGATACGTCGCTAAATCGACGCTAATTAGGATCAATTTAGCGACGACAACTAATCCTATATA
Organism: Eutrema japonicum; assembly: GCA_030161315.1. NCBI lineage: Eukaryota > Viridiplantae > Streptophyta > Magnoliopsida > Brassicales > Brassicaceae > Eutrema > Eutrema japonicum. Next base: position 26,472,089 of record BSQW01000012.1, on the reverse strand, counting down.
TTACACGCTCAGAATTTCTTCATTCACTTACAAACAAATCCTCCTAACTTCCTTGCGAATTCCTTGCGAAAAAGGTAATTTTTTTTTTATGTTTTTAATTAATTAGTATAGATAGGAATGGAACAATTTAGGTCGGTAGAAACGGAATCAAATTAGGAAAAATAGCAGACTGCCCGGATGTTTATAGATAGTAATTTTTTTTCATTTTTATGCAGATGGGCCAGCGTCGTTCACATTACGCTCAGTTTTTGAGAGAGATTGGTGATGCTTCGGGTACCGGGTTGCCCGTGTCTTCTGAGGCTACAGAGATGGATTTCGTCCGGTGACGCAAACACATAGTGCTCCGCCCCCACAACCACCTCGAATTCCGCAACCTGGAGGCCGTGCCCCGGCCCCATATGCACACATGACGGTTCTTGATTTGCTTGCACAGCCGGGCCGTCATAGGCTTACGAGATTAGATCCGGATCATATTGACGGGTCGGAATGGTAATATATATATTTATTTCTTTTACATTTATTATTACATATTTATATTTATTTCTAACAATTCATAATTTTACAATTTTTTGTTTCAGTTTTGGAGTTGAATCCAAAGTTGGACGCACCGTTTCTGACATCATCAAGTCCTATTTTATCGAGCCTCATACCAATTTTACCCAGCTCCCTCCACACGTCAAGGAGACATGGTTCAAGATGTTTGCGGTACGTATGAAAAAATATTTTTTTCTCCCATAATTATTTTAATTATATTTAAATATATATTTAATTTAATTTTATAAATTATGTAATTATTTTTGTTTCTCATGCAGCAAAAATATCACTGGGATCTTTCGATTCATGGCGAGGTTGAAACTTTGTTTCTCGAGAGGGTGAAGTTTCGTATCCAAGGCGTGGTTGGTGAGTGGAAGAAAGCATGGAAGATTTCTGGCGATTTAGCAAAGCCCTTGCACATGGATAAAGCCGTTTGGGACGGCTTGGTGCGGTATTGGATGGATCCGAAGTCCATCATAACTGCTGAGAAGTGTTCGGCTTCCCGCAAAACCGTTGATTCGGACGGGAAACTCAAGGCTTTGCCTCATATAGCTGGGCAAACACCTTTTGCGGGTGTTCGTCTACAGATGGTAATTAAATTTATTAATTTATTTAATTTACTTCGTCAATAACATAGTTTTTTTCTTTAGGCCGCCGAAGACGGAGGTGTACTCCCTCCGATGACAAAGGTTTTTGAGCGGACGCATCGAAAGAAGGATGGTTCCTTTGTTTCAGAGACTGCCGAGCACATCTTCAATGAGGTGACTTCCAAGGTCACCGAACGAGAGACACAGCTCTCTCAACAGCTATCTCCAGGTGGTTCGTCGGTCATGGCTGGAGGGTTGACCACACCCGATATTGACCGGATCTTCGAGCAGGTATATAGAATAGTTAGTACTTATTAATTTTTAGTTTTTGATTTTTTAAAAATTTCTAATTGTAAATTTAAATATAGGTTGCCCCTAAGAGAAAGGGGAAGGTTGTCGGGATTGGATCTATTCGAGATGTCTCGGCTGCTTCTTCATATGCTCCGCGACGACGATCGCCAGAAGATGATCCAGTCGTGTTACGTGCCACGATTACGAGTCTTCAAGAGCGGGTTGAGACCGAGGCTACTCGGTCTACGGCATATCAGGCGAAGATTGCGAGTCTTCAGCAGCGGGTTGAACTGGTTGTTACACAGAATGACGAACTATTCGACATCTTGGCAACATGGAACCTGACAATGCAGGCCATGCTACGGGAAAAGCGAAGACTCCGAGCAGAGGCAGATGCAGCGGCAGCGGCAGCGGCAGAGGCAGCGGCAGAGGCAGCGGCAGGCACATCCGGTTCGTCGAGACGTCCCGAAGACGATATGAATCTCGACGATTACGATATAGTTATTTAGATTTCGGATTTCGAATTCTAAATTTTGTTTTTTTTGTAACAGATTATAATATTTTTTTTTCTAATAAAATATTATTATATATTATTTTTTAAATTTTCATTTTATAATTTCGAAATTAATAAAATTTCAAAAATAATAATAAAAATCATATATAGAATCGTCGTTAATTCGATGCTAAATTACTCGTCATAAAATCGTGGCTAATTTACAACGATTGTACGACGATTTATAGTCCTCGTTGATTCGTTGCTAATTAATCGTCATAAAATCGTGGCTAATTTACAACGATTGTACGACGATTTATTAGCAACAATGTTGCGACGATTATTTAGCAACGATTTTATGACGATTAATTAGCAACGAATTAACGACGACAATTTTTTTCCATCGAATTAACAATGAAATATTTCCCTTCGAATTTCCATCGTTTTTACGACGTATTTATATTCGTCGTAATTTCAATGTAATATTTACGACGATTTTACTACGAAAATTTACCGACGATTTAGCGACGAATTTTTGTCCCTCGTACTTTCCCGACGAATTTACGACGATTTGTGGTTTGCGACGATCAGTTAACGACGATTTCTTTTTCGTCGCAAATTCGATTCAAACCCTCTTTTGCAACGATTTTACAACGATATCGTTCGTTGCAAAAAGGGTGTTTTCTTGTAGTGTAATCTCTCAGAAGTGCGAAGGAAACTCGATTGAATACAAGGTGACGTGAAAAGGAACCTCGAAGACATTCTCTAAGGCTAGAGTTATTCTTACTCCGGAGCTAAAAGAGAAAGGACAGGAAATTGTGGAGAGCATGTTGAGCAGAACTCTGAAGCTGGAAATGTCAAAGTGTGGAACTTGTTTTGGAGCAAGTTCTCATTCTTATCATGAATGATCGCCCATAACGTCAAGCTCGTGACGTGAAACAAGCGCTTAGTGGGAGGCAACCCACTGGTAAGTCTGTACATATGAGTTTTTTTATTTTTCTAGTTTTTGTTTTGTGTCTTGTTGTGTCACGTGAATCATATTCGGAGGTCCCGTATCGATCGATACCACTTGGTATCGGTCAGTGCCCGTCTTTAAACGTACATATTCTGGACCGACCTCCGTGTGGCGAGAAAATCATTCCATACCCTCAGTATCGATCGACACCCACTGTTATCGATCGATACTCCACGCGCAGGTAAGTTTCCCTATAAACCCTACGGTTTTTCTTTTTCTCCTCATAGCCTCCATCGAACGATACGTGAATCCACTCTCCCCAAAATCACCAAATCTTCATTACTCAATGGATTTGAGTAATTTTTGTGTCTATTATACTCGGATTTTCGTGCTCTATCTCATTCTCTCACTCATTCTCGCGATCTACAAGGTATGAAACACGAATTTTCATCTTTTCAATCCGTGAACCAAGGTTGGATTTTCGACTTTTAGGCTCTTAGAGTTAGTTTTTATGGGTGATTATCACTTGATTAGTGTGTTCTAGGCCTAGTGGAACCTTACCTTAAACTTAATTACCCTTGGTTTGCACTTTTGGAATTTTCGGATTTGTGTTCTTCATGGTGCCCGATACATGTATGAGTATCGATCGATACTACATTAGTATCGGTCGATGCTCACTATTTCACTTGGCCGAGATTGCTGTGCTTGAGAGAGATGGTGGATTTATGCTGTGTTTTGTGTTTTTTGATTATGCAGATGGCACCTAAGAAGAAAGCACGCACTGATACCGCATCCAGCTCTAACCCACCAGAGAAAGAGTACCAATTGGGTGCTCCAGTCGAGTTCTTACATGAAGGGGTTTGGACACTAGGATCGGTTATCGCCTGTCTTACCAAGAACCGCTACAAGGTTCAGACCACCAATTCTATCGACTTTACAGTGGCTTTCGGTACGAACTTACGCGATGCACCACTCGAGGCTCCTACACCTTCATCACCATTGTCTCCTCACACCACAGTTCGGTTTACATGGACTAATATTTGTGAGAAGGCTAGGATACGGTTGAGGGATGATTACGAGGGTTCGGATAAGGAGATTACGGAGAACAAAGCTTGCACCCACAGACCTATTACCGAGGAGTGGGATGATTATGACTCAATCTTCTACAACGCATGGCAGAAGGTTGATGTGCGCCCCACTCGGTTTATTGATACGCACACTATGAGGCACTTAGAGCTTGATGGACTGATCCGCAAGATCGGATTGGGGACGATGCCTATGCGGCAGTATGACCTGTACCCTGACTTGGTTCGCCAGTTCTTTGCTTCTGTCCGCGTCTACTATACTGGAGCACATCCAGTGACTGCACATCAGGGTGTGCTAACTTTTATGATTCGCGGTGTGCTGTATAAGATATCTTTTTAGGAGCTCTGCGACATATATGGGTTTCACCGGGATTTCTCGAGGTGCGAGCTTCCTCGTAAGTTCTTGTATATTGAGGCATTCTGGTCTCACTTTGGGCATGGGGTATATGACAGCAAGACCACTACACAGATTGATGTACGCCATCCTGTCCTGCGCTGCCTTTTGCGGATCCTGAGCAACACGATGTTGTGTAAGATGGAGCCAAACAAGATGAGAGTTGCTGAGCTGATTGTTCTGTCTATTGGGATTGGAGACCTCATTTCTGATGAGAAATATGAGTGGCCGGAGTTGGATCTCGCGGTTAACTTTGGTGCTATATTCGCACACCACTTGGAGTCGCTGAAGGTTAAGCCTTTTACAGGATGCGGCAAGACTTCTAGGACTGCAGGACGCCCAAAGACCGAGATGGTGGGCAGTCTTCTCACCCCCATTTTCCTGCACCTAGGAATCAGCACCACTAGTTGTTCGATCGTGACTTCCCGCGAGCTTATGGACGAGGCACACTTGGAGCACCTGCGTTGGCTGAAGCCTCACAGACGTTGGGTTTTCAGCACTTCTATTGGGGACTATCTGGTTCAGCTCCATAACACTGATCTGACAGACATAGGCGGTGACCCTGCTCAGTTGCTTTTCGCACCTTCTCCTGCTGTCATGGAGCCTGCACCGGTCACTCGACGTCGAGGCTCAGCTACTAGAGCACGACCACCTGCACTTGGCTCTGCTGGGGGTCAACCGCGACACGAGCCATCTCCCATTGCTACTGCGCTTTCTATTCCTCCACTACCTGAGATGGAGATGGATCCTTTTCAATGGTATGTAGTCGCGAGTCTATAGATGATCTGGACCACCATTTCCCATTGTAGCTGCATGGCATCTGAGGGTCCTGTTTCACCACGTTCACCGCGCACGCCTACTGGAGCTGGTCCATCTGGTACCACTGGCGATGACTCTGACGCCACTGAGGATGATTAGTCCTCTTTCTATCTGATTATCACGTTTGCTATTTCTTTTCCCTTTTATTTTATTTTTCGTTTGAACTTTTGTGTCTTTTATGCTTTTGGACCTGTGGATTTATGCTTATATGATATCTCCTTACTTGTGTCGACCAATACTTGGTATCGATCGATACCAAGTTGGGTGTCGGTCGACACTCGTACCCCATTTTGGTAACTCCTTGTTTTTCATACATTCACTCTGTTCTTTTGTTTTCTTTCACCAACTCTAGGCTAGATAACACTGGGGACAATGTTGTTCAAGTCTGGGGGAGGTAGTCGCTGGCACTATTTTTGTTTTTCTTAGAGTCAGTCGTTTTTGAGTCATTCATTGTTTTATTGAGTCAAAATCTGTTGGAGACTGTGATCTTTTTCTTGAATCTATTGATCTGACCTTGCTTCTAAGTGACCATTGTTACAGAATCAGTTACAGATCGACTAATGAAAAATCCAAAGGCTGACCAGTTAACTAGACGACACTCATGTTTCTAGCAAAGTTCTTTAAAGCCTGAGCCAAATTTTTGCACTTCATTGATGTGATTGATGTCCATAGAGCTTGATTCCTCATTCGTATCTGAAAAAGGAACCCACATCTTTAAAGTAATGGTATTTTTCTCCCTGTTAAAAGTTAATAAATAAGATGCATTAAAAGATGATATGATTTTCTTCTGAGTAGAGGGTTAGGAAAATTTCCAGCTATCCCATTATTCTACTTCAGAGAGAATGATCACACAAAGGTGGAAGCGAGGTTAGGAAAATTTCTTGTGATACCATTATTCGCCCACACCTTTGATTACTTTTTAAGGGAAGAACCGGGGATTGGGTGGCAAACACCATCAATACTCGCGTCTCGAACCTTAATAAGCATATGCAAGAATATAATAAGAAATAAGTCCGAGGGAGAGAAAATAATACCAGAATGTGTGAAATTGGATGGTTCCTTGTCATGATATTGTATGGGAAAGTATCTAGAAGGTTCTTGGTATTAATCACAGCAACGAAACTGGCGATGAGGGCTTTATTGAGTAATGTTGTGAGATAATGTGTGTAATCTGGGAAGCTGCGAATGTCTACGGAGAAGTACATGGTGGATAGATTTGAAACTGGTTATGTGATAAGTGGAGCACTAAGGAAAAGGGTCATTGCAATGTTTCGAGAACAGGTGACTCTCTATGTTTTCAAACCTCTTTCTCTGGTTTAGTCTTCTATTTGCTTGAGGGTAAGCAAATGCTAAGTCTGGGGGAGTTGATATATCATGGTTTTTACCCATTTTAAGCCATGATATAAGTCTGTTTTATAGAGTCTTTCTACTATTTTGTAGTGGTTTAGAGTCTTTTACATGTTTTAGCACGTTTGGAGCATAATTGGAGATATTGGAGCTTTCTAGAGCATTTTAGAGCGAAGCTGAAGTTCGTGTAGCTGAGTACCCGATTCGAAGCCTCAATGTCGATCGATACTGACTAGTATCGATCGACACTCACTGCAGCAAGACACGATTCGCAACTTAAATGAAGAGTTGAAGAATTGCAAAATTGCCCAGAAGACTTTATTATTTACAAGAAGTCCCAAAACGTGATTTAGGTTATTTAATAGGATTTTATAGCCACTTTCATGGCTATGCTTTATTTTACTTTGGTTTTGTGAGAGAGCTTTGGAAAGGAGAAAAGTCTGAAACTCTGTTCGTCCGAGAGAATATTTCGAACCCTCTTGTTACTCTTTCTTATTTATTCAAGTATTTATTCAGTCATGTTTATTGTGGCAATTTCCATGTCTGAGTATATCTCCTGTTAGGTTTAGGGATTCTCAATAGGGATTTCTTTGAATGCTAGGTTTATTAGTTGTTTAGGGTTCACCATCTGGATTAGTTCTTCACCATAGGTTGTTCTCATAGCTAATTCTGGATTGATCACCTAGAACTTAGATCTTAGGATAATTGATTAGGTACGAGAGTGCGATTAATTACCTGATAGAACCTAGGGTGAGCAAAATAACTATTTGCAAAGAGATTTGGTTCAGTTGTTTTGTGAACAAATCAAACGTGAACTAAAAGCTGGTTTAGACTTTAGGATTTGCAAAGAGATTTGGAATTCTAGGATTTAGACTTAAATAATTATCACAACGAGAGTTGGTTAATTATACCTTAGTGATTTGAGTTCAAGAACCGTGCAAAACCTGAACCCTGATTAGTTAGTTTATCTGCATTCATTGATTTCCTAAGAAATTCCCTGAACCGATCTTTCTCCAATTGAATTTACAACAGTTTAATTTACGTATTTGCTTTCAATTACATTGATCACTTAGCTTGATTTTCTTCTATATAATCTATTGTGTGATTCCTTGAGTCTATGTGGATTAGATCCCTAAGTATTACAATCGACAAAGTTTTAGTACTTTTAGGGTATTAATTTGAGCTTATCACTTGTAGAGGTATGGCTCATCCCAAAAATACCTTCGAATATCTCTGAAAAACTTATTTTTCTTGTTTCCCGCAAAGCCAATTGGTTCCTTTTCCGCGGCCAAGTAATTTGCTATCTCACCGAACCAAGGCCTTTCAGGGAACTCGGTGCGGCGTGGGGGTGTATAGTGGTCACTGCTCCCGATGCTAATTGCGTAAACGTTCTCTTCAGGTAGGCGATCGTCTAAAGGGATTTCTTCGTCCACACGCAATCTCGATAGGTGGTATGCAACACCATTTTTGATCCCCTTCTTTTCCCTGATCTTAAGGTCAAATTCTTGTAACAAAAGGATCCAACGCAAGAGTCGAGGTTTGGCATCCTTCTTGGTGAGTAGATACCTCATAGCCGCGTGATCTGTGTGCACTATGACCTTAGACCCCACGAGATAAGACCGGAACTTCTCAAAAGCAAACACTATGGCAAGAGGTTCATTTCTGGTTGTGGCGTACTTGCACTGTGCGTCATCCAGAGTCCTGCTAGCGTAGTAGATAACATGAAGCTTCTTGTCCTTTCGCTGTCCCAAAACAACTCCTACCGCGAAATCGCTGGCATCAGTCATTACTTCAAAAGGGAGTTCCCAATCCGGCGGTTGGACTATTGGTGTGCTAACAAGCGCTCTCTTGATTGTGTGAAAGGCCTCAAGACAATCGTTGTCAAAAACAAATTTGACTTCCTTGCAAAGCAGTCGGGTTAAAGGTCTTGCGATCTTGGAGAAATCTTTGATGAATTTCCTGTATAACCCCGCATGTCCTAGGAAACTTCTAATCCCCTTGACAGACTCAGGAGGTTGTAGACTACTCACCACTTCTATCTTTGCTTTGTCCACCTCGATTCCCTGCTCTGAAATACGATAACCCAAGACACTTCCGTACTTTTAGATTGCCATAGTTGATAGACCTAGCGGTCAGCTCAAGTCTAAGCAATAAACACAATAATAAGCGAAAACCACAAAAGATAAATCTCTATCTGTGTCTAATTCAATGACTCATGGATCCCCTTGAAGGCCCTAACCTAACTATGGAACTACTCAGACATAGTAACGAAGAACAAGCAAGGAGATGAAGAAATCATAATATAAATAAAGAGAGAAAGGGTTTAGAATTCTTCTCAATAGATGCAGAGATTCTTCTCCAAAGCTTACAATAATTCAATAGAAAAAAGGTCTGAATATAACAAAAGGTGGCTGCCTCCAAGAGGCTAAAAATAGAGTATATATAGGTCTAGGTCGAATTAGGTCAAAACAGGAAGTTCCTAGGGCAAAATAAGGAAAACAAAAGTTTTCTTTCTTCTTCTCGTCGGCTGGTATCAGTTGATACTAGCTTAGCATCGGTCGATACTGACCTCTCGGGTAGGGGTAGCATTGACCATTCTTCTTCAGCATCGGTCGATGCTGACCCCTCGGTTAGGGGTAGAATCGACCAGTCTTCTTCAGCAGCATTCGATGCTGACCCCTCGGGTAGGGGTAACATCGACCCGTCTTCTTCGGCATCATTCGATGCTGACCTCTCGGGTACGGGTGGCATCGACCTGTTCCACCGGTATCGACTGATACTGGCTCTTTCTTCCCGGTTTCGTGCGTTTTTGCCCTCGTGACTCCAATTTCATCTTTGAAAGCCTTTTTACCTGAGATATCTAAATAGAAGACTAAAAGACTCTAAAACGGACTTTGACTTGATAAAACAATTGAAAGAAACATTAAAACATTCGTTAGAAAGCGGTAAAAACCAAGCATATCAATTCCCCAGATTTAGTCTTTTGCTTGTCCTAAAGCAAACAGAAGACTAGCAAGGAAGAAAAGTTTGAAAACTCGGAAATTCATACTACCTTTAAAATCCCGCAATGACCGTCACCTTATTAATCCACGTATTGGTAGACTAGCTCCTGATTGGACAACCATGTACTTCTCTGCAAGCGTTCGCAGCCTCCCAGCTTCAACACATAACCTCACAGAATAATCCCAAAATCATCATCGATGGGTCTCATCAAAGATCATAGTGGCAAGAACCTTATAGACTCTTTCCCTTTCGTTATTGCGACAAGACAACAACACAACCCTTGGTACCTTTCCCCTCCCCTAGACTTATAAGTTCCTTACTTCTTTTTCATGGGGCTAATGGCTGATGGAACACGAGTATTGATTGTTTAGCCACCGAATCCTCGGTTCATTTTAGTGCCACCCTTTCAATCTAAGGCGTAGGCGAATAGTGGTATCTTTGGAAATTTTCCTAACCTCGCTTCCAACCTTAGTGTGATCATCTCATTTGAAGTAAAATAACGAGATCTTTCGAAATTTTTCTAGCCCTTTACTCGAAAGAAAATCATTTCAGCTTTTCTGTTTTCAATTAAAAATGAGGGAGATGGGTACCATACTTTAACACGGGTTGTCTTGTCGGATATGAACGAGGAATCAAGCTCTAAAAACACCAATCACGATGATGAGGTAAAAGGAAGAGCGCATAAACTAGCTCAAATTTTGAAATTTTCCTAGAAATATGGTTGCCTCTGAATAACTGTTTGGCCTTTCGATTTTCCATTAGTCTTGTCGGGAGCTAAATCTATAACAATGGTCACTTAGATGCAAATCATATTAAAAATTCAAGAGTGGTGATCTTAATCTCCAACAAGTTTTGACTCAATAAAATATAATAAACTCAAGAAAACATAAAAATGACTCAAGAGAAAAACAAAAGAAAGAAGCATAGCGTTAGTAACGATAAGTACATTCCCCCATACTTACTTCACACCGTCTCGGTGTGAAAATAAATGAGGAAGAAGGTTAAACATACTCAAGAAATATAAAATAAAAGGGACAATAAAAATTAAAAGAAAAACGTACCGGTGGGTTGCCTCCCACCAAGCGCTTGTTTTAAGTCATTAGCTTGACTTGTCAGCCATTTTAGGTGATGGAAGGCTCATCGAGGAGAATTGTTTCTTCTCCATCGAGTCCTACGTCGGCTAGGTATGGTTTGGGCGCTGACCGTTAACCACAAACTCGTTTCCTATGGTGTTCAGCAACACTACAGCTCCGTACGGTCGCACTTCCTTAACGGTGAATGGTACGGACCATCTCGATTTAAGCTTCCCTGAAAAAAGTTTAAGGCGAGAATTGAACAGCAATACCTGAACGTTTACAGTGAAGTTCTTTGGATCTATCTTCTTGTCATGATAAGCCTTGGTCTTTTCCTTATAGATCTTCGAGCTCTCGTAAGGCATGTGACATTTCCTCCAATTCGTGTAGTTGCATCGTTCTTCGCTAAGAAGGAGATTTGATTTCGAAGTTAAGCAACTTTACAGCCCATGCCGCCTTGTATTTGAGCTCTACCGGGAGGTGACATGATTTTCCGTAAACCAGGTGGAATGGTGTTGTCCCTAGGGGTGTTTTGTAGGCGGTTCTGTACGCCCAAAGAGCATCATCCAGCTTCTTAGCCCAGTCCTTTCTCGTTGTGTTCACTGTCTTTTGCAGGATGCCCTTGATCTCTCTGTTGGAAACCTCAACCTATCCACTCGTCTGGGGGTGAAAAGGAGTGGCCACCTTGTGCTTGACTCCGTGCTTCTTTAAAAGACTGTTGAAGATCCAGTTGATGAAATGAGACCGCCATCGATGATCACTACTCGAGGTACACCGAACCTTGGGAATATCACCGTCTTGAACATTTTCAAAACTACATTGGCATCGTTAGTTGGGCTAGCCAGCGCTTCAACCCATTTAGACACATGGTCTACGGCGACAAGGATGTACTGATTCCCATATGATGACGGGAATGGACCCATGAAATCAATCCCCCACACGTCGAACACCTTAACCTCCAAGATGAACTTCTGAGGCATTCCATTCCGCTTGCTGATATTCCCTTGCCTTTGACATGAGTCGCACTTGGAGATGAAAGCATGTGCGACGTGAAACATAGTCGGCCACCAAAACATGGCTTGCAAAGCTATGGAAACCGTTTTGAACGTGGCAAAGTGTCCCATATAGCTCGAGCCGTGACAGTAAAATAGGATACCATGAATCTCCTCCTCCGAAACGCATATTCGAAAGGCGCCATCCGAGCATTGCTTGTTGATATATCATAGTTTTTACCCCTTTTAAGCCATGATATAAATCCGTTTTATAGAGTATTTCTACTATTTTGTAGTAGTTTAGAGTCTTTTACAGGTTTTAGCACGTTTGGAGCATAATTGGAGATATTGGAGCTTTCTGGAGCATTTTAGAGCGAAGCTGAAGTTCGTGTAGCTGAGTACCCGATTCGAAGCCTCAGTGTCGATCGATACTGACTAGTATTGGTCGATACTCACTGCAGCAAGACACGATTCGCGACTTAAATGAAGAGTTGAAGAATTGCAAAATTGCCCAGAAGACTTTATTATTTACAAGAAGCCCCAAAACGTGATTTTGGTTATTTCATAGGATTTTAAAGCCACTTTCATGGCTACGCTTTATTTTACTTTGGTTTTGTGAGAGAGCTTTGGAAGGGAGACAAGTCTGAAACTCTGTTCGTCCGAGAGAAGATTTCCAACCCTCTTGTTACTCTTTCTTATTTATTCAAGTATTTATTCAGTCATGTTTATTGTGGCAATTTCCATGTCTGAGTAGATCTCCTGTTAGGTTTAGGGATTCTCAATAGGGATTTCTTTGAATGCTATGTTTATTAGTTGTTTAGGGTTCACCATCTGAATTAGTTCTTCACCATAGGTTCTTCTCATAGCTAATTCTGGATTGATCACCTAGAACTTAGATCTTAGGTTAATTGATTAGGCACAAGAGTGCGATTAGTTACCTGATAGAACCTAGGGTGAGCAAAATAACTATTCGCAAAGAGATTTGGTTTAGTTGTTTTGCGAACAAATCAAACGTGAACTAAAAGTTGGTTTAGACTTTAGGATTTGCAAAGAGATTTGGAATTCTAGGATTTAGACTTAGATAATTCTCGCAACGAGAGTTGGTTAATTATACCTTAGTGATTTGAGTTCAAGAACCGTGCAAAACCTGAACCCTGATTAGTTAGTTTATCTGCATTCATTGATTTTCTGAGAAATTCCCTGAACCGATCTTTCTCCAATTGAATTTACAACAGTTTAATTTACGTATTTGCTTTCAATTACATTGATCACTTAGCTTGATTTTCTTCTATATAATCTATTGTGTGATTCCTTGAGTCTCTGTGGATTCGATCCCTAAGTTTTACAATCGACAAAGTTTTAGTACTTTTAGGGTATTAATTTGAGCTTATCACTTGTAGAGGTATGGCTCATCCCAAAAATACCGTCGAATGTCCCTCAAAAACTTATTTTTCTTGTTTCCCGCAAAGCCAATTGGTTCCTTTTCCGCGGCCAAGTAATTTGCTATCTCACCGAACCAAGGCCTTTCAGGGATCTCGGTGCGGCGTGGGGGTGTATAGTAGTCACTGCTTCCGATGCTAATTGCGTAAACGTTCTCTTCAGGTAGGCGATCGTCTAAAGGGATTTCTTCGTCCACAAGCAATCTCGATAGGTGGTATGCAACGCCATTTTCGATCCCCTTCTTTTCCTTGATCTTAAGGTCAAATTCTTGTAACAAAAGGATCCAACGCAAGAGTCGAGGTTTGGCATCCTTCTTGGTGAGTAGATACCTCATAGCCGCGTGATCTGTGTGCACTATGACCTTAGACCCCACGAGATAAGACCGGAACTTCTCAAAAGCAAACACTATGGCAAGAAGTTCATTTTCGGTTGTGGCGCACTTGCATTGTGCGTCATCCAGAGTCCTGCTAGCGTAGTAGATAACATGAAGCTTCTTGTCCTTTCGCTGTCCCAAAACAGCTCCTACCGCAAAATCGCTGGCATCAGTCATTACTTCAAAAGAGAGTTCCCAATCCGGCGGTTGGACTATTGGTGCGCTAACGAGCGCTCTCTTGATTGTGTGAAAGGCCTCAAGACAATCGTTGTCAAAATCAAATTTGACCTCCTTGCAAAGCAGTCGGGTTAAAGGTCTTGCGATCTTGGAGAAATCTTTGATGAATCTCCTGTAGAACCCCGCATGTCCTAGGAAACTTCTAATCCCCTTGACAGACTCATGAGGTTGTAGACTACTCATCACTTCTATCTTTGCCTTGTCCACCTCGATTCCCTGCTCTGAAATCCGATGGCCCAAGACAATCCCATTTCTGAGCATGACGTGGCACTTCTCCCAATTCAACACCAGATGCTTTTCCTCGCAGCGTTGCAATACCCTGCATAAATTAGAAAGACAAACATAAAACGAGGATCCATAGACAAAGAAGTCGTCCATGAAAACCTCCATTATGTCCTCAATCAAATTGGTAAAGATTGACATCATGCATCGCTGGAAAGTTGCCGGGGCATTACACAAGCCAAACGGCATTCTGCGATAGGCGAAAGTGCTATAAGGACACGTGAACGTGGTCTTTTCCTGGTCGTCCGGGTGGATGGGAATCTGGAAGAAACCAGAATAGCCATCTAGAAAACAGTAGTATGGGTGGTTAGCTAATCTTTCAAGCATTTGGTCGATAAAAGGCAAAGGAAAATGATCCTTGCGAGTAGCATCATTTAATTTCCGGTAATCAATACACATCCTATGCCCCGTAACAGTTCTAGTTGGGAACAACTCATTTTTCTCATTATTAACAACTGTTACACCACCCTTCTTTGGCACAACATGGACCTGGCTCACCCAAGTACTATCAGAGATAGCGTATATAATACCTGCCTCTAGAAGTTTCATTATCTCTTTCTTTACAACATCCTTGAGGTTCGGGTTTAACCGTCTCTGATGTTCTATCGAAGTCATTGATTCGTCCTCTAGAAGTATCCTACGCATGCAAAGATCTGGTGATATCCCTGAGAGATCGTCTAGTGAGTATCCTAAAGCCTTACGATACTTTCTAAGTTCACATAGAAGCAAAGCAGTCTCAACATTTTTCAACTCAGCATTGATGATCACATGATAGGTAGAATTAGGACCAAGAAAGACGTACCTTAGCCCTGTTGGAAGCGGTTTGAGTTCGATTTTTGGGGCTTTTAACTCGCTCCACATGCTAGCAAGAGGCGCAGGATGACTTGCCGTTGGAGGCGTCTCAGCGTCTCCATCTAGGCTGATGTGTTGAACCATCATCTCTATTGTATGGCTCGAATCCAGCATCTTAGCGTACCTTGTTGCATCATCACTCATAAACCCGTGTTCATTCTCAGCCCTTGTCAAAACCGTTTCCAACGGGTCGTCTGTCAAAATTTCTTTGACGACCTCGTTGTCAACTTCCAGTGAGTCATCAATCGAGAACGTCTGCCCGTCTAACATAGGTTTCTTCAGCATCCTGTCCATTTCAAACTTCATCATAATGTCTCCCAGGTGGAGATCTATTCGCCCATTTTTCACATCTATTATGGCTTCCGCTGGGCATAAGAAGGGTCTCCCCAATATGAGTGGATCCCTCGGTTCTTCATCAAGTTCTAGAACCACAAAATCCATAGGAACGAAGGCGTCTCCAATCCGTACATGTAGATCCTCAAGTACACCAACAGGAAGTCTCACAAAACGATCGGCAAATACCAATGAGATCTTGGTTTGCTTGAACTTTGTGAACCCGAGTCGCTTAGCCACGGAATATGGCATCAAGTTAAAGCTTGAACCGATATCACACAAAAAGCAAGCAAAAGTCATTGCCCCAATCTGCACTTAGTGAACGAACTTCCCCGGATCGCCTAGATTCCTTGGCATCTTGTTTTGGAGGACCGCACTGCAGTCCTTGGAAACCATCATAACACCGTCATCAGTGGACATTTTTACTCGTCACCAAGCTCTTCATATATTTCCTCAACGAGGGCATCATTTGGATCGCATCGACCAGAGGAAGCTTCACCATGAGATCTTTCAACATTTCCCTGCACTTTGCTTCTTCTAAGTCCTTGCGCGACTTCCTTTGATGGGTAGGGTACGGAACTCTCGGAGTGTAGATACGCGTAGGGGTTGCGCTTGCGGTTCATCTCCATCGCCTGCATATGTAGGTACCATCTCTTTTGGGGCGGTTTCTTCGTCATCTCCTTCTAGGTTGATTACGGCATCAGTATCCTGCCCTTTCCGTGTAACAGGTTCTAGTGCTTTCCCGCTTCTGAATGTGATGGAGTTGACGAATTCATTCCTTGGGTTATGCTCCACCTTTCCCGGAAGAACCCCTTGCAGCCTCTTAATTGCTTCGGTTCATTCCTTGGGTTCTGCAACTTGAGTGTCCAAATTCTTCACATGAGTGAATACGGCTTCGTACTTGCTGTTAAGGTCGTTGTACATGTTGTTGACCTTAGCATTTTGTTAATCTCCTTGGCGGATTGTTGTTTGTTGAGCAAGAGTTGTTGCATGAGAACCTTGATCTCATCCTGGGAGTTATCCGCGGGGCTGGCGGTAACTTGAAACGGAGCGGGCTTCGTTGGCTGAAATGTGTTGAACGGTTGCTTCTGTTGAAAACCGCCTTGAAACCTGTTAGGCCCTTGGAAGCTCTGAGAGAAACCTAAGATACCAGTGTTTTGCACAAAGGTTTTTCCCTGAGGTTGTTGAGTCTGCTGAGGGTATACTTTATCCTGGGGATTCTCGACGTTAGTGCTTCTGTAGGACAAATTCAGGTTGTTCCTATAATTCTGGTTGAAACTTCTGTTCTGCACATACACTTGTCCGCTGACGTAGTTCAACTATTGCAGCTCATCAATCTCCTCATCGGCCGATCCTTGACAAAGGATCGCATCTCTTGTCTCCTCGCAAGATTGCACACCTCTCTGATTCCCTTTTAGTAGCATCCAGCTAGTCTATCTTCTGCGAGTCTACACCATTTGGGCGTTTAGACCTGTCAATTGGTACGCGCATTCCCTTGTCTTGGTCATGAAATCTCCATTGCTCACAGCATTAAAGGCATCCTTGTAGTCCCAGTCAACTCTATCGTAGAAGATGCTTAGAATCTGTTCATCTGAGTACCCATGATGAGGGCACTCCCTGCGGTACTCTCTAAACCTTTCCCAAGCTTCGCAAAAGGACTCCCCTGGATGCTGCTTGAAAGCCGCGATCTTGTTCCAAGCGACGCCTTCTTGGATTTAGTGTAGAAATGATCCAAGAAAGTAGCCCTACATTCGTCCCAAGTAGTCAATGACCCGGCAGGGAGTGACTTGAGCCACCTCAGTGCATTATCCGCCAGAGAAAAGGGGAAAAGTTTGCACTTGAGGTAATCAACTGGTACCTCATTAGAATTGGTAGTGCTGCAAATTTCTTCGAAGTTCTCAATGTGGTTCATTGGATGCTCTGCAGGGAGACCATGGAACATGTGCTGCTTCACCAATGCAATCATCTGCGGTTTGATCTCATAGTCTTGCCTCGTAATAGCTGGTGGGCGAATGGCAACTCTGTTCTGGTAGAAAGCGTGAGGCGTGTCCAAGTATCCAATGGCAGGCTGCTGCTGCTATTGTTGCTGCTGTTGCAACTGCTGCACTTGTTGTTGCAGCCTCGCGAGCTCAGCAGCTGCAACATTATGTTGCTCGTTGTTCTGTTCGTCCATGATGACAGGAATTGATATTACTCATCTGTTCGTTCGTTCTAGCCTTGCTAGCTCTTTGTTGATGAGTTCGCGAAGGATTTCGGATCCCCTGCTTCTGGTAACTCTATTCAGTTTTTATGCTGGTTACCTGAACAAGAGAACAAACTGGAGTATGTTAGTAAATCTAAGACTAAATTTCAAATTCAGAATTGAAGGTAACGCTATTGGTTCCCGGCAACGGCGCCAAATTGATTTAAGCGTTTTCACTCAGTCAGTTAAAACTAAAGTTCACACTACTGCAATCATAACGGTTGTCAATGCAGTACTTTAGGATCGAATCCACAGAGACCAAGGTTACACTACTATTCTCATAATTGTGAAATTAAGCTAAGACAGAAATATGGTTTGTTTTAGGAAAAGTAACAAGAGCAATTTAAACGATGTAAATTCAATAAAGGAAAGGCGTTAGGTCGAGGGTTTATTCGCAGGAATCCAGAGATCATAAATCAGACAACTCTTGAGGGAATAATTAAATGCAAGTTTCAAACTCAAACATAAATATCTAACCAATCCGTTTTCGTGCTCATGGTTACTAAATCTAGCACCCTAAAATCCTAACTTCCGTTGGCATAGAATTCTAGGTCAGCATTAACGAGCTGGTTCAATATGTTCACGAATCACCTTAACATCAACTTCCGCAAGCTAAGGACAATTCGCTCACTTACGTTCTTTCTAGCAACCTAAGCCACTTCCGCACTCTTAGATTGCCCTAGTTCATAGACCTAGCGGCCAGCTCAAGTCTAAGCAATAAACACAACAATAAGTGAAAACCACAAAAGATAAATCCATATATGTGTCTAATTCAATGACTCATGGATCCCCTTGAAGGCCCTAACCTAACTATGGAACTACTCAGATATAGTAACAAAGAACAAGCAAGGAGATGAAGAAATCATAATATAAATAAAGAGAGAAATGGTTTAGAATTCTTCTCAATAGATGCATAGATTCTTCTCCAAAGCTTACAATAATTCAATAGCAAAAAGGTCTAAATAGAACAAAAGGTGGCTGCCTCCAAGAGGCTAAAAATAGAGTATATATAGGTCTAGGTCGAATTAGGTCAAAACAGAAAGTTCCCAAGGCAAAATAAGGAAAACAGAAGTATCCTTTCTTCTTCTCGTCGGCTGGTATCGGTCTATGCTGACCCCTCGGGTAGGGGTAGCATCGACCCGTCTTCTTCAGCATCGGTCGATACTGACCTCTCAGGTAGGGGTAGCATCGACCCATCTTCTTCAGCATCGGTCGATGCTGGCCACTCGGGTGGGGGTAGCATCGACCGGCCCATCGATACCTTCACCAGCATCGGTCGATGCCAACCTCTCGGGTAGGGGTGGCATCAACATGTTCCACCGGTATCGACCGATACTGGCTATTTCTTACCTGAGATATCTAAATAGAAGACTAAAAGACTCTAAAACGGACTTTGACTTGATAAAACAATTGAAAGAAACATTAAAACATTCGTTAGAAAGCGGTAAAAACCAAGCATATCAACTACGCCAGCATAACGCTTGATGATGCGCAGTGCAAGTACGCTACAACCGAGAAAGAACTTCTTGCTATTGTGTTCCCTTTTGAGAAATTCAGATCATATCTTGTGGGGTCTAAGGTTATAGTGCATATTGATCATGTTGCTCTGAAGTACCTACTTACAAAGAAGGATGCCAAACCTAGGCTTTTGCATTGGATTCTTCTGCTGCAGGAATTTGATCTTGAAATTAAAGACAAGAAGTGGATCGAGAATGGTGTTGCAGACCATTTGTCTAGACTACGTGTAGTTGAAGAAACTCCCTTAGACGACAGCCTACCCGAGGAGAACATGTACGCGATCAATATTAGGTGCAACAACTATTTCACTTCTGCACACCACACTGAGCTACCTAAAATTCCCTGGTTTGGTGAGATAGCAAACTACCTGGCTGCAGAGAAGGAGCCAAGTAACTTTGTTGGGAACAAGAAGAAGAAGTTCTTAAGAGATATCAGACATTATATATGGGATGAGCCATACTTATACAAGCAGTGCTCAGATGGTGTCTTTCGTAGATGTGTTTCGGAGGAAGAAATCCCTGGTATTCGTTTTCATTGTCATAGTTCGGAATACGCTGGACACTTTGCCACGTTCAAGACAGTGTCCAAGGCTCTTTAAGCCGGTTTCTAGTGGCCAACAATGTTTCGCGATGCACATGCTTTCATCTCCAAATGTGATTCATGTCAGAGGCAGGGAAATATAAGTAAGAGGAACGAAATGCCACAAACTTTCATCTTGGAGGTTGAAGTGTTCGATGTGTGGGGTATTGATTTCATGGGCCCTTTTCCATCCTCTTATGGAAATCAATACATCCTCGTTGCAGTCGACTATGTGTCTAAATGGGTCGAATCGCTGGCTAGTGATATATAGAATTTGATGTTAAGCTCATATCAATTACTCAAACCTACTCGTATCATTGTAGTATTTGAGGATCGAACCAAAGAGGTTAAGATTGAAGCACTAAGAATACATGAATCTTTCTAAGCTAGAACAAATGTTTTTGGGGTTTTATGTTTTTAAACTAAAGAAAACAAATGCAAGAAGGAAAACAAAGATAGAAATGTGGATCATGAACTAAGCTATCAACGAGATGGGTAGCAATAAAATAATGAATCATTTGGAAGCATTAAACACTATCCTAGAACATGGAATTCACAATTATGACTAATCCACTCTCGTGGCACTAATCACTTTGTTAATCACCAAATCAAGAACAACCCATCGTTTGTGATAAGATGATTAACAAGCATTAATCTCCAATACCAATTAGCTCACTAATCACCCTAGACATCAACTCTCGTTGGCTAGGCAAGAAAAGCTCACAAAAGGTTTTGTTCAAGCAATTCATTTAAACTCGGGTTAGGAGTGAAATGCCTAAGTTCAAGACTTGAATGGATAAACCTAATCTAGAACTAACACTGTTTACTCGAATCTCTCCCTAATGCATGGGATGAGACCATAAATCATAGGGTGTAGCTCTAGATTGGTTTGTCACGCCAACTAGAACTACCTAATCTAGGTGCAGTTCTAAACTTTGGTTTATCTTATCAAATCTAGCATTAAGAACCAACCTAAGTGAAAGATTTAACAAAGATCAACCTAAATCATAATCATCTAACCATCAAGACAATTAACAAATGATGCAAATGCACAGAATCTATGCTAATCATTAGGTAAAGATCACTAATTGATATACTCATATATTGCATGTTTTAGCATGCATTTCATTTAGAGTTTTGTCTAATTCTTATGCATTATCATGGTCTTGTCTTGCTTTTTGGTCTTGTTTAGAGAATAGGATGTTTGCATTAGGTATTAGAATGTCTTGCATGTTTTGGAGTATAATCTAGGTACTTTGGAGCGGTTCAGAGATGTTCGAGAAGTCTCGAGGCTCAAGAAGAATTGACTACGAATTCGGAGAAGGACTTAGCACGGAACCGGAGTATCTTCGGAAACCCGACCTACCAAGATCAGCAAGGTCCATTTCAAAGGGTCCAGGAACAGGAATCCTAACCTCCCTATCTCAACCTACCAGAAGGAGGGAGGTCCAAGCCAGAAATCATCCCCCGGGAAATCCGACCGTTCCGAAGGCGCGCGGTCCGCAGCTAAAATTCCCCCCGTGGGAAATCTGACCGGCCTACATCCGCACGGTCCAATACACCCGGTCCTGGGACAGGGTTTTCGACCGGCTAGTGAAGAAATCTCGACCGCTCTGAAGCATGGCGGTCTGCTGAAGCCAAGACCAATGCCCCTCATCGCCTAACCACCCCGAAGAAGAAGTCATGACCGTTCTGAAGCTGCGCAGTCCAAGCCAAAATTCCCCCCGGGGGAAACCCGACCTTCCCAGCTCCGCACGTTCCAATACAGCCGGTCTTGGGACATGAATCCTAACCGCCCCATCTCAACCGGCCAGATGGGGGCAGTCCGCAGCTTTCGCCCAAAAAGATCCAATTCGACCGGGTCGGAACCCGGTTTGTTCCGGGTCGACCCGGTCGAGCACTATTCAATATCAAAACAACTTTACCTAATTTTTGTTTATCATGCTTTTCTTAAGTCTAAAACCCTCACCTTTGAGAGAGAACTTGAGATTTGTAAGAGAGATCTTCTTTGTTTATGCAATTTAGTATTTGTTTCCATCAATATCTTCCATCTATCTTCTTTTTATCTCGATTATCCATCTCCCATCAATGAATTCAACCTCTATCATAATCGATTTTGAGGTGTTCTTGATGGATCTTGAGTAGTCTTTTAGGGTTTAGAGATGGGGTAAATTATGATGTTCCTAGGCTTGATTCATGGTGTTTAGGGTTAGATCTTCTTATATCATTTCTTGTTTAGTGTTCTTAATGCTAAATCTAGCTTGAAAAAGTAGGTTTAAATCTAAGGCATTTCATACACACTAAGTGTTTGATGAAATGCCTTGATGAATTTAACAAGAGTTTTACATTCCTAGCCTATGATAATAGTTGTCTAGGGTGTATCTTTGGTTGATATTGTTGATTTAAACTTAATGCTTGCTAATCAATGATCCACAAATGAGAGTTTGTTAATGGATTAGGTGATTAGCATAGCGATTAATTGCTTGAAAGAGAATTAGTCAAGTTTAGGATCTTGTGCCTAGGGATTAGCTTTTTTGAGTAAATGAACATCATGAATTGAACTTGGGACTTCTTATATCGATAACCCTATCTCTAGATTCGCTTTTGCTTATTGATCTACATTTTGCTTAGTTGTTTATTTGCCTTAATTTAGTTACTTAATCACAACACACTTGTTTAGCTTAACTTACAATTGTTCCTTGCATTCTTAGTGATTAGGATAAATCACTTTATGGATTGATAACCTTCATAATACACGTGTTGGAGTTATTGATACCTCCTATAGACTAAAACGTCTTGTATCAATTTGGCGCCGTTGCCATATTGGGATTTGTTTTAGCATTAAGATTTAGGTTCTTTGTGAGATTAAGTTTTATTTGCTACCAAATTACTAATCTTGTTTGCTTCCTATTGGTCTTTCTCTCTATAGGTGCATGCATACCCATTCACGTGGCAATACTAACCTAGTAGAACCGAGGGACGACATTGATCAACTTGATAGAGGATCAAGAGCAAGACGAAACCGAGTGAGAGTTCAAGAAGAGTTTGGTAACGACATGGAGCACTTTGAGAATGTTCCACTTGGGAACATCAACGAACCCAATCCCCACCAAAGGAACGGTGGGAATGGGAATGGCCACGGCAACAATCAAGGAGGTGGTGGCAATGGAAACCATCACCGTCCCAACCATCCACCAAGAGCTCGAAACGTTGTTGGAGAGGGTGATGCCGCTAATGCTCACCAAAACCGCCAAGGCATTTAAGCTCCACCGGTGAAGAACAACAACCTCGAGGTGAAGCCGGGGGTTATCAACATGGTTCAAGCCAACAAATTTCACGGGTTGTCCATGGAGGATCCTTTAGACCACATTGACCAATTTGACCGGATATGTGGTCTCACGAAGATCAATGGGGTCTCCGAAGATGGGTTCAAACTTCGTCTCTTCCTGTTCTCTATAGGTGACAAGGCTCACCAATGGGAAACGACCTTACCCAAAGGATCTATAACCTCGTGGGATGATTGCGAACGCGCGTTTCTTGCCAAATTCTTTTCACCGGCTAGAACCGCCAAGCTTCGCAACGAAATCTCAAGCTTCACACAACGGTCTATTGAGTCTTTCAACAAGGCTTGGGAGAGATTTAGAGGCTACACTTCTCAATGCCCACATCATGGCTTCTCCAACGCCTCACTTCTTAGTACTCTCTACCGAGGCGCTCTACCTAAGATTCGAATGCTACTTGACACGGCTTCGAATGGTAATTTCTTAGCTAAGGACGTAGAGGAGGCAATTGAGCTAGTGGAGAACTTGGCTCAAAGTGATGGCACCTATGGCGACGATTATGACCGTGCCACAAGGACCACGAGTGACTTTGATGAGAACAAGAGAGCCAAGGACATGAAAGCCTTGAATGAGAAGTTGGATAAACAAGCCTCCATGATAGATATGCTTCTTTTGGCTTTAAAAGAGTCTCAAAAGGCGGTCCATTTCATTTGTGACTACGAGAACAATCAAGCTTTCTATCAAGAGGAAGCCGTGGAAACACAAGAGGAAGTGAACTACGTGGGGAACCAAGGTAACTTCCAAAGACAAGGGTTTAACCAAACCAATAGGAATCCACAAGACCAACTCTACCCTCAACAATCTACTCAAGCTCAAGGAGTTCCACAACAACAATTCCAATCTCAAGGTCAACCTTCTAACTCCAACCAACAAGGGTATATCCCAAGGAACCAATTCCAAGGAAATCAAAGTGGATTCCAACCAAACGCCCCACCCGGTTTTCAAGGTCAACAACAAGGGTTTGTGCCCCAAGGTCAAGCACCTACGTCTAAACCGCAAGAGCTTGACTTGGCCTCCATGTTCCAAAAACTAATCGAGGGCCAAACGGAAACTATTAACAAGGTCATATTATCTTACAATGATCTTAATAGCAAGGTCGAGGCATTGAACTCAAGGGTGAAATCAATAGAGCAACGGAGTACCTCCCCTTCCTCAAATCATCCTCAAGGCTCTTCAAATGGGAAGGCAATAATAACCTCTAAAGACTCTTGCAACACCTTTTCAATTCTTGAGGAGCACGATCACATAATTGAGGAGTTCCTCGGGCTATTCTCTAGTCTCAATGAGGACATTGAGCAACAAGGTGTGGAGGTGACCCTTGGGAGTGAAAATGATATGATTTTGGTTGGAGAAAAGAGTAACAAGGTTGAGAAGTCCAGCAAGGACGTGGTTAAAGTAAAAAACGTGGACACACTTGTTGAGTCAAAGACAGAGCCTCCACCTCTATATGAGCCTCCGCTTCCATTTCCCGATCGTTTCCTCACTAAGGCACAAAAGGAAATGCCTTCAAGAACAACAAGGATTGAGCCTAAGACTCTCCCAAAGCTTGGAAACCCTGGGAAATTCTCGAGATCTTGCACCCTTGGAAGCTTGGAGATTGATGACGCTTTGTGTGACTCGGGCTCAACCGTAAATGTCATGCCTTTGGAGATGGCAAAAAGTCTCGGGGTATATAGTTTGAACGATTACCCCTCCACTATCACATTTGGAGACTCTTCCAAAAAGAAACCTCTCGGTTTGGTTGAAGACTTCCCTTTCAAGATCGGAAGGTGCCTTGTACCAACGGACTTCGTTGTAATGGAGATGGCTCCAAACATAAAGCTACCTCTACTCCTCGGGAATCCATTCCTCAACACAACCGGTGCAAGCTTGGACTTCGTAAACAAGAGGGTTGTGCTCAAGAAAGTGGATGAAAGGAAATCCTACACAATGGTGCCCTCTTCTACCACCATTTGTGGGACCATTGTTTGTGGACAATAGAACCCGAGTTCAAAAGATTGATGTGAAACGGTGAGTTATGGGATGGCCGAAGAAGCACTAGCTCTAGATGGAAGCTGCCTGAGTTCCCTCTTTCACACCACAACGGAGATTGAGGGTGAAAGTGCTAAGGTTGATAAGAAGAGAACAAAGCCTAGGTCCGAGGAGAGGAAACCGAGCATGCTAAAAGGGATTGGACCCTTGCTAGACCAACCTTCGATCATGACTCTCATCCCATGGAAACATGAAGAAGGGATGATTGAGTACAAGGTCAAATGTGGAGGGTGCCCCAAGCCCTTTGCCAAGGCCATAGCAACCCTCACACCGATGGTTAGAGAGGGAAATCAAACCGGTCTTCAAGGCTTAATGTGTAAAGTTCTCAAACTCGAGCTTAAGGAACCGCCATGGAGTGCTCTCGCTCCTCAATCACCCGCCTAAAAGGGTAACAAAAGTCAAACTTCGTGACTCTAAACAAAGTGCTTTTGGGAGACACCCCAAGCTTATCCTTGTACATATTTCCTTTTATTCTTTTCTTTCGTTAGTAGTTCCTTTTGATGGGTTTTCTTATTGAAAGTAGGTTTTCGATGATCTTATGGGCATGGACTTATGGACTAAGGTGCATAGGATGAGGTGATGGAATATGGCGTCTCTTGATCCCTCTCATCCCCTCCATCCTTTTCCAAGGTAACACTCCAAACTTTGTACATAGCATTTAGAATCATATCTTCTTTCCTTCTTTCATGCATTATTTAACTCTTCCTTAAGCTTCTATTTACACATGGGACTGTGTAATTTAAGTTTGGGGGAGGGTTTGTGTGTTATCTAACATCGTTTTTGGTGTTCTTATTTTGCCTTTTGCACCTTGAGTCTCATGCATATCATGCATTTTCAATAAATTTGAAATTATGGAACTTTTGTGCATTCCATATAGGATTGAGTCTAGATGCATAAAATATAAGGTAGCTTTGCAAGAGCATTAGGAGCAATGATAGATTTGTCCTTGTAAAGTACCTTATTAAGAGGCTAGTCCAGTGCCATTGTTGGTAGTTACTTGATGCTTTGATCTCGTGTAGAAATTAAGAACGAACCATGCCTTGATCTCATGTCTTATTGTTCTTGCTTTGATTGAAACAAACCTTGACTTGAATTCAACCTCATCTAAGTGATAACCATAAATTTGATTTGTAAATATTATGTTTGTGCAATCTAGAATGATTTCGTGGATCACCTATACATACTTGGATATTCTTTCTCCTTTTTACCACTCTTGCTTATCCAAGTAGCCATATCCCATCATTGGAATGGTTTTCCCTACCATAACCTTAGCCTTCTTTCAAGCCATTCATATTAGTGTGAGAATTGTGAGGCCTTTCATTCGAACAAACTTGGCAAAACGTGTTAGGTTTAGGGCGACAAGAGAGAACTCTCATGTAGATTTAGCTCCAACATCTCGGAGTTAAACTAGGAATAGGCTAGTTAGGATGGAGGTTCTTGGTTCAAGTTTGGGGGACGGTTTTAGACTTGGTGAACGTATGAGAATGGATTGTGGAATGGAAAAGAAGAAGAGGAAAAAGGAAAAAGCGGATCGAATTTGTGTAGATTGGTTGGTGCAAAAATCATAAGACTAGCTCTAAAGAATAAGATAACCTCAAAAATAGAAGGAAAAAGAAGAAAGCCAAAAAGGCCAAGACATCAAAGAATGAGAAGAGGCGTGAACCAAAAAGAAGAAAAGAAGAGCTAGATCACAACAAAGGAGCACCAAACCATGAAAGAACAATGAAGAATAACTGATCCCCGAATGAGAAGAAGGTGAAATAAAAAGAGAAGAAGCATGTGGGTTTGAGAAGGCAAAATGCCTCAAGATAAAAAATGTAGCTTAGGATATGGGCATAACGGGTTAGAAGATTTAGCTTAGAGATACTCTAGGCATTTGGGTAGATGAGAATTCTCCCTTGTATGCATAGATTGCTTTTTACCTTTAGAATTTTGCTAAAAGTTTGTTCATTTCATGAGAGATCCTTGTACCTAATTACCCATGCATGATAATGAGATCACCTTCATCTCATAACCTTACCCTTAGCCAAACGAATTCATTTGATCTTGCATAAACATGATTCATACCTATTACACTTAATCAATGTCAAGAGGTTGGAAGATATGAAAGTTTGTGTAGGTTGAGGTTCGAATGTAAGTCATACAAGGATAAGTATGGCTAGTCACTTTTGAGTAAGTTGTTTGATCGCATCAAGAAGATTGCAACTTGGACATTGGGCACTGATTATTTTTATGGCACTTTTGGATTTGAGCTCCTGTTTCTAGTCTTGTCCTTTTCTTTATTCTTGTTTGCTTGAGGACAAGCAAATGTTTAATTTTGGGGGAATTGATATACTCATATATTGCATGTTTTAGCATGCATTTCATTTAGAGTTTTGTGTAATTCGCATGCATAATCATGGTCTTGTCTTGCTTTTTGGTCTTGTTTAGAGAATATGATGTTTGCATTAGATCTTAGAATGTCTCGCATGTTATGAAGTATAATCTAGGTACTTTGGAGCGGTTCGGAGATGTTTGAGAAGTCCAGAGGATCAAGCACAATCGGCTATGAATTCGGAGAAGGACTTAGTACGGAACCAGAGTATCTTCGGACACCCGACCTAGCAAGGTCCATTTCAGGGGGTCCAGGAACATGAATCCTAACCGCTCTATCTCAACCTACCAGAAGGAGGGAGGTCCAAGCCATAAATCATTGCCCGGGAAATCCGACCGTTCCGAAGGCGCGCGGTCTGCAGCTAAAATTCCCCCCGGGGGAAATCCGACCGGCCTACATCTGCACGGTCCAATACACCCGGTCCTGGTACAGGATTTTGACCGGCCCAGTGAAGAAATCTCGACCGCTCTGAAGCATGGCGGTCTGCTGAAGCCCGGACAAACGCCCCTCGTCGCCTAACCACCCCGAACAAGAAGTCTTGCCCGTTCCGAAGCTGTGCAGTCCAAGCCAAAATTCCCCCTGGGGGAAACCCGACCTTCCCAGCTCCGCACGTTCCAATACAGCCGGTCTTGGGACAGGAATCGTAACCGCCCCATCTCAACCGGCTAGATGGGGGTGGTCCGCAGCTTTCGCCCAAAAAGATCCAATTCGACCTGGTCGACCCGGTCGAGCACTATTCAATATAAAAACAACTTTACCTAATTTTTGTTTATCATGCTTTTCTTAAGTCTAAAACCCTCACCTTTGAGAGAGAACTTGAGATTTGTAAGAGAGATCTTCTTTGTTTATGCAATTTAGTATTTGTTTCCATCAATCTCTTCCATCTATCTTCTTTTTATCTCGATTATCCATCTCCCATCAATGAATGCAACCTCTATCATAATCGATTTTGAGGTGTTCTTGATGGATCTTGAGTAGTCTTTTAGGGTTTAGAGATGGGGTAGATTAGGATGTTCCTAGGCTTGATTCATGGTGTTTATGGTTAGATCTTCTTATATCCTTTCTTGTTTAGTGTTCTTAATGCTAAATCTAGCTTGAAAATGTAGGTTTAAATCATAAGGCATTTCATGCACACCAAGTGATGAATTAAACAAGAGTTTTACATTCCTAGCCTATGATAATAGTTGTCTAGGGTGTATCTTTGGTTGATCTTGTTGATTTAAACTTAATGCTTGCTAATCAATGATCCACAAATGAGAGTTTATTAATGGATTAGGTGATTAGCATAGTGATTAATTGCTTGAAAGAGAATTAGTCAAGTTTAGGATCTTGTGCATAGGGATTAGCTTGTTTGAGTAAATGAACATCATGAATTGAACTTGGGACTTTCTATAGCGATAACCCTATCTCTAGATTCGCTGAGTGATACACGCCTTTTTAGTCTCTAGGAGGTATCAATATCCCCTATACGATGTAGTAAGGAGGTTATCAATCCATAATTGGGATTTATCCTAATCACTATGAATGCAAGGAACTCAAGCAAGTTAAGCTAAACAAGTGTTGTTTGTGATCCATTATCAATTCAAAACAAGTGAATAGTAAAGCAAACAAGATGTAATTCAAATAACAAAAGCGAATCCTAAGATGGGGTTATCGACTTTAGGTAATCCAAGCACAATTCATGGTGTTCTTTCACTCAAATAAGCTTTCCCTAGGCAATAGATCTCTAATCTTGATTAGTTCTTTCTCAAGCAACTAATCACTATGTTAATTATGAAATCCATTAGTAAATTATAATTTGTGGATTAACAATTAGCAAGCATTAAGAATAATAACAAGATCAACCAAAATACATCCTAGACAACTAATCTCTTAGGCTAGGAGCATAAATTCCTTGAATAGTTCATCAAGGCATTTCTTCAAACACTTGGTGTGCATGAAATGCCTTATGATCTAGATCTACTTTCTAAAGTTAGATCTAGCATTAAGGGCACTATTCAAGAAGGGAATAAGGATAATCTAACCCTAAACACCCTAAATCATGCATTGGATCACCCAAATCTACCCCATCTCAAGATCTTAAAAAGACTACTCAAGACCCATCAAGAACATCTCAAAATGGATATGGATAAGAGATGAATCCATTGATGGGTGATGGATAATCAAGATAAAAAGAAGATAGATGGAAGAGATTGATGGAAACAAATACTAAATTGCATAAACAAAAGGATCTCTCTTACAAATCTCAAGTTCTATCTCAAAGGTGAGGGTTTTTGACTTAAGAAAAGCTTGATAAAATAAAATTAGGGTTTTAGAATATTTATAATAAAAAGAGGGGAACCAGGTTAACCCGGAACAAACCGGGTTTTGACCCAGATTTTTTAAGTCGGAAATCTATCCCGGCCGGTTTGCTTTCGGTGTAGTGGGCCGGGACGAGAGGTTTATTGCCGAGAGGTTGTGTGTCGGGGGACTTCAAGCCAGGATGAGGGGCCGGGATATCCCCTGCCTGAGGGAAGGTGCAACACCGGGGGACTTCAAGCTGGGACGAGGAGCCGGGATTCTCCCTGCCCGAGGAAAAGTCTCATGCCGGCCGATGCGGAGCGAAAATTATCCGAGGGAGAAAGTCTTCGTCCCGAGGGAGATCGGTCTGGGACACGCAGCCGGGAAAGTCCCTGTGCATGTGACAATCTCGTGCCGGCTGAGGGAAAACCTTGTCCCGGGCCGGTGATGAGGGAGCAGGCTTCTTGGCGCCGGGGGAAACGGAGACTCCTCAGAAAATCAGCCATATTTCTCAAACCAAAAATGCGAATGGCCTGAATCTAACTCCGGTAGACAGCTAACTCCATCCTATACATCTTCCATGAAGACCGTGGAGACTGATTCAGATCAGAGGGCCTTCGTCCAGCTACATCTTTCCAGTGTCTCGGATGGGCTTTGCACTCAACCTCAACCTACACAAACTTTCATATCTTCCAACCTCTTGACATTGATTATCGTTACTAATGCTATTTATTTCTTTTGTTTTCTATTTTAAGTCATTTTGATGTCTTCCTTTTGGTTATTTTGTTTTATTGAGCCAAAACTTGTTGGAGATTATGATCACAACCTTTGAATTTTTACCTAATTTTGCATCTAAGTGACCATTGTCGTATGACTAGATTTACATCAGACTAATGAAAAATCTAAAGGCTGACCAGTCAAACAGAGGCATCCATGTTTCCAAGAAAATTCAAAAGATTGAGCTAGTTTCTAAGCTCTTCCTTTTTACCTCATCATCGTGATTGGCGTCTTCAGAGCTTGACTCCTCATTCGTATTTGACAAGACGACTCTGTAAAAGTATGGTACTCCTCTCCCTTATTTATAATAAAAAACAGAAAATATGAAATGATTTTCTTTCGGGTAAAGGGCTAGAAAAATTTCCATCGATCCCATTATTTTACTTCGAAAAAGATGATCACACTAAGGTTGGAAGCGAGGTTAGAAAAATTTTCAGAGATACCACTATTCGCCTACACCTTAGAAATAAAGGGTGGCACTTAAATGAACCGGGGATTCGGTGGCAAAAACCATCAATACTCGAGTTCCATCCGCCATTAACCCTACGGAAAGGAAATGAGAAAAGAATAAGTCTGGGGGAGGAAAAAGTCTCAAATATTATGTTGTTGTCTTTTCATGATATCGAAAGGGAAAGAGTCTAGAAGGTTCTTGGCACCATGATCTTTGATGAGACCCAGCGATGATGGCTTTTGATTATTCCACAAAATAATGAGTTGAATCTAAGAGGATGCGATGCTTGCAGAGAAGTACATGGTGTTTCGATCTAGAGCTAGTTTGGCAATACGTGGATTACTAAAGTATTGGTTATTGCAGAGTTCTAAAGAAAATGTGAGTCTCCGTGTTTTTCAAACCTTTTCTTTTTTCTTAGTTTTATGTTTGCTTGAGGACAAGCAAAAGACTAATTCTGGGGGAATTGATATGCTTGGTTTTTACCATTTTCTAACACATGTTTTGGTGTTTGTTTTGAATACTTTATCGAGTCAAAGTTCGTTTTTAGAGTCTTTTAATATTTTATTTAGTTATCTCAGGTAAAAAGGCGTTTACGGAAGAAATTGGAGTTACGTGGGCAAAAACGCATGGAACGGTACATAAAGAGCAAAAATCGATCAATGCAACACCATCAGAGAAACTAGAATCGATCGATGCAAGGAGTGCATCGATCGATGGATCATGCCCAGAAGAACCAAAATCGATCGATGCACAAGTGGAGCTGATCGATGCATCACCCTCCGAAGAACCAGAATCGCTCGATGCAAGAAGTGCATCAATCGATGGAGTATGTACAGAAGAACCAAAATCGATCGATGCACAAGTGGAGCCGATCGATGCATCACCCTCCGAAGAACCATAATCGATCGATGGAGCATGCCAAGAAGAACTAAAATCGATCGATGCAATATGTGCGATCGATGCAATATGTGCATCGATCGAAGCAAGCTGGCGAGAAGGAAAAGAAACTTTCTGATTTTCTTGTTTTACACCGGAAACTGCCTATTCTGACCTAATTCGCCCAGAACCTTATTTATACATTATTCTCAACCACTTTTTAGGCTATCTCTCTTTTGACGGCTCTTTATTCTACTCTGTTTTTGGCTATTGATTTAGTAAGCAAGAAGAAGAATCTCTGCATCTATTGAGAAGAATTCTAAACCCTTTCATCTTTTTTATTATTATTATGAGTTTCTCTCTATCTCGTTGCTTGTTCTCCATTGCCATGTCCGAGTAATCTCATAGTTAGGTTTAGAGTTTCAACGGAATCCATGAATCATTGAATTAGACACAAATATAGATTTATTTTTTGTGGTTTTCGCTTATTGTTGTGTTTATTGCTTAGGCTTAAGTTGACCACTTAGTCTCTGAACTAGGGCTTAAACTATACCACGGAAGTGTCGTAGGTTAAAAGAAAGAACATAAAAGAGCGAATTGTCGTTAGCCTGCGGAAGTTGATGTTAAGGCGATTTGTGAACATATTGAACCTGCTCATTAATGCTGATCCATAATTCTATGCCAACGAAAGTTAGGATTTTAGGTTGCCAGGTTTAGTAATCAATGCCACGGAAGTGGATTTGATAGATAATTATGTTTGAGTTTGAAACTTGTGTTTAGTCATTCCCTGAATAGTTGTCTGATTCGTGATCTCTGGATTCCTGAGAATGAACCCTTGACCTAACGCTTTTCCTTTATTGAATTTACATCGTCTTAATTACTTTCGTTACTTTTCCAAAACCAAGCATATTCTTGTCTTAGCTTAGTTTCATAATTGTGAGAATTGTAGTGTAACCTTGGTCTCTGTGGATTCGATCCTAAAGTACTGCATTGACAACCGTTACGATTGCGGTAGTGTATACTTTAGTTAATTGACTACGTGGTAAAACACCTAAATCAGGTCGCATACTTTGCTTGAGCATCATCCAAGGTTCTACTTGCATAGTATATCACATGAATCTTCTTGTCTTTCTTTTGATCCAAAACCGCGCCAACCGCAAAATCACTAGCATCACAGATGATTTTGAAAAGAATATTCAAATCTGGTGCTTGCACGATTGGAGCACTCACAAGAGCTTTCTTGATCTCCAAAAATGCCTCAAGGCATTCTTGATATACTCATATATTGCATGTTTTAGCATGCATTTCATTTAGAGTTTTGTGTAATTCGCATGCATGATCATGGTCTTGTCTTGCATTTAGGTTTCAATTAGAGATTAAGACATTTGTATTAGGTTTAGTGTATTCTTGCATGTTTTGGAGTATTTTCTAGGTAATGGAGGCGGTTGGACATATTTGGAGAGTTGGACCTAAGAAGAATGCGGAGTCCATCCGAGACGCCGGAAAGATGTGTATGGACGACAGCTCTATTATCTGAATCAGCCATGGCGACCTTCATGGATGTTGTAGAGAGGTTAGTTAGCTGTCCAGGAGAAGTTGAATCAGGCAATTTGGAGGCGTGGTTTGAGAGCTACCGCGGTTTTACAGATGTCACCTTAGGACATATACATCAACCAGTTACATCAACTAGTTGCGTTGATTTTAATTTTTACATCGACCCAGCTTCCTGCCACAGGTCGATGCAACAGCTGGATGCAACATCAGGCCCTTAGCATCAACCAGTTACATCAACCAGTTGCGTTGATGTTAATTTTTACATCGACCCAGCTTCCCACCACAGCCGGATGCAACATCAGGCCCTTAGCATCAACCAGTTACATCAACCTGTTACGTTGATGTAAATCATGTCTCCCACTTTTCTTATAAATACCCATCTAAACCTAATTTTTGTTTCATGCTTTTTCTTATGCTCAAAACCCTTACCTTTGAGAGAGTTTGAGATTTGTAAGAAGGATCCTTTGTTTTTTGCAATTAAGTATTTGATTTCATCAATCTCTTCCATCTATCTTCTTTTTATCTTGATTATCCATCACCCATCAATGGATTCAACCTCTATCATAATCGATTTTGAGGTGTTCTTGATGGATCTTGAGTAGTCTTTTTAGGATCTTGAGATGTGGTAGATTAGGGTGATCTAAAGCTTGATTAGTGGTACTTAGGGTTAGATTATCTTATATTCCTTCTTGTCTAGTGCCCCTAATGCTAGATCTAGCTTGAAAGAGTGGATCTAGATCATAAGGCATTTCATGCACACCAATTGTTTGATGAAATGCCTTGATGAACTAAACAAGAAACGTATGTTCCTAACCTAAGACATTAGTTGTTTAGGGCATATCTTTGGTTGATCTTGTTATGATTCTTAATGCTTGCTAGTTATTAATCCACAAATGATGATTTGCTAATGGACTTGATAATTAACATATTGATTAGTTGCTTGAAAGAGAACTAATCAAGATTAGAGGTCTATTACCTAGGAATTAGCTTCTTTGAGTGAATGAACACCACTAATTGGACTTGGATCACCTTATATCAATAACCTCATCTCTAGTTCCGCTTTTTCTTATTGAATTATATCTTGCTTATTTGCTTACTTGTTTTAATTAGATCACTTAATCGCAACACACTTATTTAACTTAACTTACAATTGTTCCTTGCATTCTTAGTGAATAGGATAAATCCCGATAAGGTTCGATAACCTCTTATGCTACAATTGCATTTAGAGAATTGACTCTATAGATACCAAAATATCTTGTATCAATTCCCCATCAAAATTAAACTTTACTTCCTTGCAAAGAAGCCGTGTGAGAGGTCTTGCGATCTTGGAAAAGTCCTTGATGAACCGTCTATAGAACCAAGCATGACCTAAGAAGCTTCAGATCCCTTTCACCAAATTTGGCGGTTCAAAACTCATCATGACCTCAATCTTCGCTTTGTCTACCTCAATACCCTCTCCGAGATTTTGTGCACAAGATAAAATCCCTTCTCGAACCATGAAGTGGCACTTCTCCCAATTCATGACGAGATTCCCTTCCTCGCACCTTGAAAAGATTTGACAAACATGCACCAAACGAAGAACCATACACGGAAAAGTCATCCATAATAACTTCAACCATATCTTCAATTAAGTCCGAGAAGATCGACATCATGCAAGGTTGCGGGTGCGTGCGTTACATAGTCCAAATGGCATCCTTCGATAAGAAAAAGTACCATAAGGACATGTAAATGTCATATTCTCTTGATCATTAGGGTGAATCGGGATTTGAAAGAATCCCAAGTACCCATCTAGAAAATAATAATATGGGTGGTTTGCAAGTATTTCAAGCATTTGATCAATAAAGGGTAGGGGAAAATGATATTTTCTAGTGGAGGAGTTAAGTTTTCGATAATCAATACAAATCCTATGATCGGTGATAGTCCTAGTTGGAATTAGTTCATATTTTTTAGTTTTTATCACCGTGATTCTACCCTTTTTAGGCACCACATGGACCGGGGACACCCAAGTACTATCAGAGATATGATAAATGATCACCGCATCTAGAAGCTTAAGAATCTCTTTCTTGACAACCTCTTTCAAATTAGGATTTAACCTTTTTTATGTTCGTTAGAAGTCATCGATTCATCTTCTAGATGGATCCTATGTGTGCAAAGAGATGAGGAAATGCCTTTAATATCATCAAGTGAATAACCAATGGCTTTCTTGAATATTCTTAATTCTCTCAAAAGGGTGGAAATCTCATCTTCACTAAACTCATCATTAACTATCACCGGGTAAGAACAATTAGTACTGAGAAACGCGTACATTAGCCTAACGGGAAGCAGTTTAAGTTCGACTTTGGGCGTCTTGAGCTCGCTCCAATCACCTTCAATGCTAGACTTACCATTGCTAGATTCCATCACGTCCTCACTCAACTCAACATCCAAAGCAAACCCTTCTTGAATCAAACCCTTTGTCAAACCATTTCCACTCCTTGTTCCTTGATGACCCAAGTGCTCGAATGATGTTTCTTCAACAATGGGCTTGTGTGAGTCCAAAAGCTTCTTGTAACCCTCACTCGCACCATGTAAGTACCCATGCTCTCTATGCTCTTTGGTCCAGGTCACTTGCAAATGATCTTAAAGGTAAAACTCTTCCAAGAGTTCGTCCGCCAACTCATCCTTATCTTTGATGTAAAAAGCTTGACCATCAATCGTAGGCTTCTTCATCACATCATTAATGTCTAATCGAAGAACATCATCCTTGCCCAAATGGAGATCAATTTTGTCTTTCCTCACATCGATGATTGCACCGGCTGTGACTAAGAACGATCTTCCAAAGATGAGAGGATCTTTGGGTTCTTTATCCATTTGTAGAACTACAAAATCGGTAGGCACCACAAAATTTCAAATCATGACCGGTAAGTCTTCAAGCAAACCCACCGGGTGTCTCACCAATCTATCCAGAAGCACAAGAGAGATTCTACAAGCTTTGTATCGAGTAAAGCCAAGGCGCTTTGCAACCGAGAGTGGCATCAAACTCACAGTTGCTCCAAGATCACATAGACAATGATTAAAATCAAGAGGACCTAGAGCACAAGGAAGTGTAAAGCTACCCGGATCTCCAAGTTTCTTTGGCACAACCTTCTTTTGAATGATGGCACTACATTCATGGGTTAGCACTACCATCCCGTCCAACTCCTTTGTTCTATCCTTGATAACGTCATTAAGTAATTTGTTGTATTAAGGGACTAGTAGGAAAGCATCCACCAATGGCATAGTCAATTGAACTTTTTCCATTTTCTTGTCAAAAATTGCCCTATACTTCTCCATAAGTTGCTTCTTGAAGCGGCCCGAGAAAGGAAGTTTGGGCTCGTAAGGCGGTGGCACGAAAAGAGTCTCTTTTTGATGCGAGCATGGACACGCCTAAAGGCTTGATGTGTACACCCGAAGGACCAATGACGACGTCAAGGATCCGCAAGCTCATCAAGGACACTCGTGGATCACTTTTGGACGATCGGAGCAAGGAAAAAGAGCCACCACCAAACACCATTCTCGATATGGTACGTGCCCATCTTGGTGATTGAGGTTCGGCCCAATGATATAGGTTTAAGTACTCTTTTTCCTTGACTTGGGTTTGTCCTATTGGGTTTACCAAGTTAAGGTTTTAATGAGGCTTGGGCTTATATCAACCTTTTGGCCCAATCTCCACCAAGATGTTATGCACACCATCATCACCATCATCTTTCACTTACGTTTTCAAGGCCGACCGCAAGTTGATTTTCCGAGGGAACATTTCCGAGGAATTTGTCCAAGGGATTATTTCCAAGGGACTTTTCCGAGGGACTTTGCCGAGGGATCACTTCCGAGGGACTTTGCCGAGGGATCACTTCCGAGGAAGCATTTCTGAGGGAGACTAGTTAAAGCATTCCAAGAGACATTCAACCCTTTTAGTCAAAGTCTTTGGTCTTAGTCTTCACCTTTATGTGACTTTGTTATTTTCCTTGCTTTGTAACTTGTGCTTTCTTCTTCACCCCTTCACATTATTTCTCTATAAAAGCTATGTAATCTCATTGAGAATAATCATCCAACTTTTTATCAAATCTTTTAGAGAAGTTTTCTCTCCTTTGTTCTTTTAGAACTTTTCGATTACTTGGTGGTTAGCAAAATAGTCACTTTCGGTTTATCAAATGTTCTTCCGCAACACTTGATGATACCATTCACGACTAAGGTTTGTAGAAGCATTATAAGTCGAGTCTAGGGCATAAGGATCTTTGGGAACTTTGTTCTCACGCCTTATCATCTTACTCCGCGAGTTCTACCTTCCGAAGTTCCACTTCCTTATTTCTTTTGGATCGTTTTAAGTCGAGATTGTGGTATAAGGATTTTTGAGACTTGTCTCACGCTTTATCATCCATCTCCAAGAGCCAATTCGAAATCAAGGATTATCCAACTACCACCCTCGAAGTGCCAAAATTGGGAATATCGTTTCACGTGGTATCGAGAGCCCACTTTGAGGATCCGGTAATATCTATCCATCTTCTAATCTCTTCATATTCTAAATCATCATCTTTTATATCTGTTCATCTTCTTTCTTTTCTATCTATTTCTTTTTGTAAACCAGTATTTAAAAAAAAATAATCAAAAAAATCTGGTCATTGAAATTATTTTCTCTCTATCTAAAACACTTGATTTACTGTGTGGTTGTTTATAGTCTACCATTAAGTTGTGTAGATTAGTTCTTTACGAACCTTGGAGAAATCTCTAGAATGTGAGGACCTTTTGAGAGTAGAGGAGTGAAACACTTTGAGCGAAACACTTGTGAGAAAATTTTTACTAACGTGTTTGCTTAATTTTGCGAGGTACGATGTCGAACGACGGATCAACTGCGGAACAACTACCCCACACGCGCCTAACCTCCAAACCATGTTGACATAGTTTACTTGGATGATGGGAGTAATAAACGAGTGATTGGTTCGACTCGAAGAACGACCGGCGCAAGGAGAAATAGCAGGAGCTGCCAATGTCAATCCCGTAAACGACAATCCCGAGAACCATGATGGCCGTGAGGAACCATGAAGAAGGAGGAGAGAACGGGCGAGACAAGATCCAAATGGCGAGGATAACTACTATATTCAAAACGGACACTCATCTAGTGGATCCGAACGGAGACAAAGACGAAGGGAGGCTCGAAATGAACTTGGAGGACTTAAGCTAAAAATTCCACCATTCTACGGCAAGAACAACCCCGATGCCTTTCTAGAATGGGAGAAGAAGATCGAGCTTGTCTTCGATTGCCAAAATTACACCGAGGACAAAAATATAAGGTTAGGCGCAACCGAATTCTATTGTTATGCCATTAACTGGTGGGATCAATTGGTGACCAATAGGAGACGTAATGGAGAACATCCCGTTGCCACATGGGACGAAATGATAATGATCATGAGGAGACGGTTCGTACCAAGTCACTATCACTGTGAACTACATCAAAATTTGAGGCGACTTGTCCAAGGGAGCAAAAACGTGGATGATTATTTCCAAGAGATGGAAACACTCATGATGAAGGCCGACGTAGAAGAGTACGGAGACGCGACCATGGCGAGATTTCCGTCCAGCCTTAACCGCGATATTCAAGATCGGCTCGAAATGCAAAGTTATGCGAACATCGACGAGATGTTGCATAAGGAGATCTTGTTGGAGCAGCAGCTCAAGAGAAAGGGCGTTTCACGTCAAGGTTATGGAACCAGTTCGAAGCCAAGTTACTTCGAGGAGGAAAAACCGAGCTTTAGGCCGAAGCCCTATTCGAGGCCAAAAGTGGAGACGAAACCGCTCGCATCTGGCCAAGAATACAAAGGTAAAGCCGAGGGTTCTAACTTAAGAAGTCATGACATTAAATGCTTTAGGTGCCATGGCAAGGGACATTAT
This sequence comes from Eutrema japonicum, assembly GCA_030161315.1. Classification (NCBI taxonomy): domain Eukaryota; kingdom Viridiplantae; phylum Streptophyta; class Magnoliopsida; order Brassicales; family Brassicaceae; genus Eutrema; species Eutrema japonicum. The sequence goes on along the minus strand of BSQW01000012.1, from coordinate 26,433,072 downwards.
GCCAGGAAATGTCCGAACCAAAGGGCAATGATACTCAAGGAGAATGGCGAGTTAGAAACCGAGGATGAAAAATCAGATTCTACACCATCTCTAGAGGATAACGAAGAGTATGCAGAAAAAGGAGAACTCTTAGTCATAAGAAGGAATTTGGTGATAGAAGACAAAACCAAAGAGGAATATCAACGTGAAAACTTATTCCATTCGAGATGCTTAGTGAAAGATAAAGCGTGTAGTCTCATCATCGATGGAGGGAGCTGTGCCAACATTGCTAGCACGACCATGGTGGAGAAGCTGAATCTCGAAACACTAAAGCATCCACGTCCATACCATCTTCAATGGTTGAAAAACCAAAGGAACTTGAAGGTAACCAAACAAGTAAGGATTCCTTTGTCAATTGGAAGATATACGGATGAAATTCTTTGCGATGTTTTGCCAATGGAAGCCGGTCATATTCTTCTTGGGAAACCATGGCAATATGTTCGTAGGGTTGTGCATGATGGTTCATCCATCATATACACATTTGAAATCGGCGAAAGAAAGATCACTCTCGTTCCTATGACGCCACAAGAGATCCGCCAAGATGAGATGCAAAGGAAAGAAAAGCACATTTTGAGTGAACCCTCAAACACTAAACACCAAAAGGAGAGCCTGAGAGAAACCAAGCAAAAGGCGTTTGAGAGCAAACCCGTGAGAAATTCAAACTTTCTTGTGAGAAAAGGTGATGAGAAAGATTTGATACCTAAACTCTCTTTGTTTATGATTAAGAAAACTCTTATGAGTTTTACTCACCCCACACCGGTGCTACCGAGTGAGAATGATTCTCTTTTGCAGGTCTTTGAGGACGCAACTTCAGAAGACAAAAGGATCGACTGATCCAAGTCCCGACCGATCGATCGTTTCTATGAACCGCCACTTTTGCCAATACCAAAGGATGAAGCAAACAGCCGAATTTCCACTAAGTAAAAATACTTTCATCGACAAGGTGGACCTTTGGAAGAAGGTAGTCGGAGCAGAATTCAACATGAACAAACGGACTTCATACCTCCTTTGAAAAATCCAACCGATGATCCTTTCATGGTTGATATGAAACTTGTTGATCCAAAGAAACATCCAAACGACCAAACCAAGGCTGGGAAAGGTAAGTTCTCTCGACTAAACACATATGCTAAAGCTAATAGTCGAGGTATTTTGGTCTTTGGGCGAGCAGATTGGAAATTGCTTCTTAGCTTTCAAACCATAGCCGAGGATGGCCAAATCAAGCTTAGAGAACGAACGGAAGTTAACGGGAACCTGGAATCTGAACACTACGGATGTTCTGGCTTGAATGATTCAAAGCACAACTCACTTCAAGTCCCCGCCCAGATCTCGATATGCTTGCAAGGTAAGGACGCTTTGACTTTAAGCTTTAAGAATTTTAACTTGGTCTTTTTGCGTGCAGATTGTCCGGATTTGAGGACAACTCCTTTTCAAGAGGGAGGGGTTGATGCGAGCATGGACACGCCTAAATACTTGACGTGTACACCCAAAGGACCAATGACGAGGTCAAGGATCCGCAAGCTCATCAAGGATACTCGTGGATCACTTTTGGACGATCGGAGCAAGGAAGAAGAGCCACCACCAAACACCATTCTCGATATGGTCCATGCCCATCTTGGTGATTGAGGTTCGGCCCAATGATATAGGTTTAAGTACTCTTTTTCCTTGACTTGGGTTTGTCCCATTGGGTTTACCAAGTTAAGGTTTTAATGAGGCTTGGGCTTATATCAACCTTTTGTCCCAATCTCCACCATGATGTTATGCACACCATCATCACCATCATCTTTCACTTACGTTTTCAAGGCCAACCGCAAGTTGATTTTTCGAGGGAACATTTCCGAGGGATTTTTCCGAGGGATTATTTCCGAGGGATTATTTTCGAGGGACTTTACCGAGGGATCACTTCCGAGGGACTTTGCCGAGGGATCATTTCCGAGGGAGAATTTCTGAGGGAGACTAGTCAAAGCATTCCAAGAGACATTCAACCCTTAGTCAAAGTCTTTGGTCTTAGTCTTCACCTTTATGTGACTTTGTTATTTCCCATTCTTTGTAACTTGTGCTTTCTTCTTCACCCCTTCACATTCTTTCTCTATAAAAGCTATGTAATCTCATTGAGAATAATCATCCAACTTTTTATCAAATCTTTTAGAGAAGTTTTCTCTCCTTTGTTCTTTTAGAACTTTTCGATTAATTGGTGGTTAGCCAAATAGTCACTTTCGGTTTATCAAGTGTTCTTCCGCCACACTTTACGATACCATTCACGACTAAGGTTTGTAGAAGCGTTCTAAGTCGAGTCTAGGGCATAAGGATCTTCGGGAACTTTGTTCTCACGCCTTATCATCTTACTCCGCGAGTTCTACCTTCCGAAGTTCCACCGCCTTATTTTTTTTGGATCGTTTTAAGTCTAGATTGGGGTATAAGGATTTTTGAGACTTGTCTCACGCCTTATCATCCATCTCCGCGAGCCAATTCGGAATCAAGGATTATCCAACTACCGCCCTCGAAGTGCCGAAATTGGGAAGATCGTATCACTTTTCTCCTAGGCGTCTCCTTGGTCTTCTCCTCAAAAATGCCTTTATCCTTCTCCTTGGCGGTCTCAACATCTTCTACAATCACATCGTCATCATTAATCTCAATGACCACCTCCCCTCCTTGTTTCTCACTGTCCTCATTGAGTTTAGTGGTTGGAAACTCTCTAGAGGGAATATCTCTTCTCAATGTGATGGCATTGATATACTCATTTGGGTTAGTTTCGAGTTTCCCGGGTAAAGTTCTGCTTGGTCTTGATGAAGAAGAAGCACCTTTACCCTCCATTTACTTGAATTTAGATGACAATGCCTCAAATTTAAAGTGAAGGTCATTGTAAGAGCAATAAACCTTGTTGTGGATTTCCGCCATCTTCTTATTCATGTCGATAGCTCCATTCGTTTGACCCGTGAAAATTTGTTGGAGCATACGCTTCACATCAAAGTCTTATGGCATTGAATTGCCTACTTGACCTTGTGGCACAAAACCGGGTGGTGCAAAAGATTGGTTAGGTATAAAACCCCCTTGGTTTCCTTGAAAGTTGGTCTTGGAAACACAACCTTGTTGTTGGAAGTTCCAACCTTGAGCTTGGTTGGAAGGTACAAAGGTCTTTTGTTGCACTCCTTGGTTTTGAGAGTTTTGTTGTGGATACACTTGGTCTTGAGGGTTATCCACATTGGGGGTTTAATATGAGAAGTTGGGGTGGTTCCTATAGTTGTTTTTGAAACCTTTTAGATATCCTCCTTGTCCACAATTATAGTTGACCTCTTCTTACGTATCGTCACCTTCCCCATCATATTGAAACCCTTGCCTTCCATCATAATCTCCAACAAAGTTGATGGACTTTTGAGAAGCTTGGATAAAGCCTGTCCATCTTTTCATTAAGAGCTTTCATGTCCTTCTTCCTTTAGTCTTCGTACTCACCAGTTGCTCTTGAAGATCAGTCATAATCTTCACCGTAGTTCCCATCACTTTGTGCCAAGTTTTCCACAAGCTCCAAGCCTTCATCCACTTCTTTACCCAAGAAATTTCCATTACTCGCGGTATCAAGTAGCATGCAAAACTTTGGGAAAACACCACGGTAGAGAGTGCTAAGTAGAAATTCATTCGAGAAGCCATGGTGAGGACATTGCATGGTGTAACCTTTGAAGCGCTCCCAAGCCTCACAAAAGCTCTCGTTGTTCTTTTAAGTGAAGCTTGATATTTCATTTCGAAGTCTTGTGTTGGAGAAAAACTTAGCAAGAAAAGCCTTCTTGCATTGGTCCCAAGATGTAACTGACCCTTGTGGAAGGTTCTTTTCCCATTGATGCGCCTTGTCTCCAAATGAGAACGAAAACAACCTCAACTTGAACCCATCTTCCGAGACACAATTGATCTTGGTCATACCACATATGTGATCGAATTGATCGAATTGATCCAAATGGTCCAATGGATCCTCCATGGTCAGCCCATGGAATTTGTTGCCTTGCACCATCGAGATAAGACCGGCTTTGATCTCAAAATTATTGTTTTCGACCAGTGGTGGAGTTATCCCTTGGCGGTTGATATGCTTGGTTTTTACCATTTTATAACACATGTTTTGGTATTTATTTTGAGTATTTTATCGAGTCAAAGTTCGTCTTTAAATTCTTTTAGTTCTTTATTTAATTATCTTAGGTAAAAAGGCGTTTAAAGAAAAAATTGGAGTTACGTGGGCAAAAACGCATGGAACAGTGCAGAAAAGAGCAAAATTGATCGTTGCAAGGAGTGCATCGATCGGTACAACACCATCAGAGAAGTCCAAAACGATCGATGCACTCATTGCATCGATCGATGTGACATCACCAGAGAAGTTCAAATAGACTGATGCATGAGTGAAGCTGGTCGATGCACAATTGAAACCGATCGATGCAACCCTATCAGAAGAACCAGAGTCGATCGATGCAAGGAGTGCATCGATCGATGGAGCATGCCCATAGAGTCTAGAATTGATCGATGCAAGTCGTCGAGAAGAAAAGGAAATTTTTGATTTTTCTGTTTTGCCCCGGAAACTGTCTACTTTGACCTAATTTGCCTAGAACCCTATATATACATTATTTTTAGCCACTTTTAGGCTATCTATCTTTTTAACGCTTTATTCCAGATTTTTGGCTTTGGAAATTGTAAGCTTTTGGAAGAAGAATCCCTGCATATATTGAGAAGAATTCTAAACCATTTCCTCTCTTTTATTTGTATTATCAGTTCTTCGTCTTTCTGCTTGTTCTCTGCTGCCATGTCTGAGTAGTTTCATAGTTAGGTTTAGGGTTTCAACAGGATCCATGAATCATTGAATTAGACACATATAGGGAATTATCTTTTGTGGTTTTTGCTTATTGTTGTGTTGATTGCTTAGGCTAGGTTGACCGCTTTGCCTCTGATCTATGGTTTAATCTATACCACGAAAGTGTCTTAGGTTGCTAGAAAGAACATAAGCGAGCGAATTTTCCTTAGCCAACGAAAGTTGATGTTAAGGCGTTTCGTGAACATATTAAACCTATTTGTTAATGCTGGTCTAGAACTCTAGGTTCAACGGAAGTTAGGATTTTAGGTTGCTAGATTTAGTAATCAATGCCACGGAAGTGGATTGGTTAGATATTTATGTTTGAGTTTGAAACTTGTGTTTAATCGTTCCCTGAATAGTTGTCTGATTCATGATCTCTGGATTCCTGCGAAGAAACCCTCGACCTAACGTTTTTCTCTTACTGAATTTACACGGCTTTTAGTTATTTTCATTACTTTGCAAATCAAACCTTATTATCGTCTAAGCTTAATTTCATCTTGTGAGAATCGTAGTGTAACCTTGGTCTCTGTGGATTCGATCCTAAAGTACTACATTGACATACTGTTATGATTGCAGTTGCGTGCACTTTAGTTATTAATTGACTGTGTGGAAACACCTAAATTAATTTGGCACCGTTGGCGGGGATCAATTGCGTTGTCGGGGATCAATTACGTTGCCTACGAGTCTTGGACTAGAGTTCAGAATAAGACAACTGACTTTTACTAATTTTTTATTTTCTTCTTTTTTTGTTTCGTATAGTTGATGGCCATGGACTACAATGATTGCTCACAAAAAGAGGATGCCAAATTTGATAAATATATTCAAAATGAGCCATACGTGGAGCAACCATTTGATGAAAGTGTACTCACACCAGAACAAAAAATAGAGTTGGATAAGTATCATGAAGAGAACCCAACGATGAAAAGGAGTGACCAAGCCGCTATGATTCTTTTGAACCTCATGTCACATCGGGTATCACTTGAGGGAAGGGAGCTCACAATGTCCGAGATAATAGCAGCTCATGCGCTTAAAGAGGTAATTTATTGGGTTCCACCATGACAACTAGAAGGTATTTTTGACTCAACCTTTGAAATCTATGATTATGAGGATAGTCATTTGCCTTGCATTGAAGATGTAGCTTCTAGTTTGCATACTCATGTGCTCATTGATGAATGCTATGATTTAATATGTGAGTCTCAAAGACTAGATTCCTTAAGAGTATAAAAGCTTGTTAGAGATTACCATGAAGTATGTTTTTATATTAATTATCTATCTGCTTTGAATGTTCATGATCTCGAGTTTAAGCTTTCAATGCCTAAGGAATCTAGATCTCTTCTTGAAAAATCTTACCTAGGGGATGTGCTTGATGAAGATAAGATCTTGAATGAGATAGATGACCCTAAGGTTGAGATGGAATCTAGGAAGGATGATACTGTGTTTTACATGATTGATGGAGATGAAGTTTGTTGGGCCTAAATTCCACACCAATGCCCAACCGGATTGAATATGCTAACAAAGAAGCCCAGTATGCGATGAGGCCTCATCGAGCGAGCCCGCAACCTGGAAGGAGCCGAGCATGCAGGAAGAGGCAAGGTTGCCAGGAGAATGAGCTTGCATCTAAACAAGTCAATTCAAAGTCCGAGAATCAAGCTGAGCATTGAAGGCAAAGATTATAAATTTAATTCTGAGTTTAATGTAAATAAATAAGTTTAGGCAATATATTTGGAGCGAGTATAAGTTCGAAACAAGAGTCATATTGTAAAGGACCGAATTCTTGGCAAAGATAATAATATACACATTTTTCTCTCAAAATCTTCTAAGTTATTTTCAAGAACATACAACCTACAAAACCGATCACTCGAAAGAAGATAATGGTGGACACAACAAATGCAGCAGTCACTACTTCATCCGGATTTATAGATACCTCCATCCCACTAACCCAGCCTGACGACATCGCTATGGCAAACTTGGATGGAACAACAAACGTTCTCATTACCACCTCGGGAGCGAGTATCGCGACTGGGATTAACGACACTGCTGATCCTTCGGGACCTGCAGCTTTAAACCAGCCGGCTCCGGATCAAATAGCTGAGATCCGGAACTTGATATCGTTTCTCATATAACAGAATCGCCTAATGGCAGCTTGCCAAGATGATCTTGAAAGAACGGCTCAGGCAGGCACCATCGGGCGGTTCGCCCTCTAACCTGGGACACAATCCCCGTTCCCCCCTGCTCAGGGAAGATTGCTATTCCCGTCTCCACCGGTGACGAGGCTAAACTTTTCGAATATCAATGCTTGGACCAGCATAATGGTCGGCACAGCCACCACCTCACGGTTCAGCTCAATGATATCAGACTCCATATTCACCCCTTCCACGATCCAAATCCCGGAAGGAGTAACTACGCCAATTGTGACCCTCCCGGGAGTAGATCCGGCCTCAAACCTATTAATCGGTCAAGATCGCTCTGGTAACGCCAACGAAATCGAGCCTCAGGATAATGGAATCAGCAACCATGCCCTGCCCGCTGGAGAACCCCTGCTCCGCTTCCCCGCTCACATGGATTTGAATCGATCAAGAAATATTACGAAGAAACTAGTGCCGAACTTCAGCGGATGAGATCGTAGGTCCATGCTGCTCTAAGCTTAGCACCTGAGATAGACAGGGTGATTGATGAAGTCAATTAGACCCCATTCACCTCATGGATTTTGAGACCCCAGCTCGGCGGTGTCGGGAATATCTGATTTCTCCGATATAACGGAGAAACCAACCCTAAGGCATTTATGAGAAGTTTCAAATTCGCCTTTTCGAGGGTGCGATTACTCAGGGGCGACCTCGAGACAGCATGTTGCTGTTTCTTCGCCAAAAATCTAACAGATTCGGCCTTAGAATGGTTTACCTCCCTGAAACCAAACTCGATTGACAACTTCAAGTCGCATTATTAAAGCAATATTCGGTATTTATCCAGACCGAGACCTCGGAGGCCGATTTGTGGGTACTTACTCAACAGCCAGGTGACTCGTTGCGGAAGTACATTGACAGTTTTAAAGCCGTCAAGGAAACAATTGCCGACCTACATAACCCAAAGGCCATGAAAGCCTCCAAAACGGACTGCTAAAAACCTCAAAATTCTTTGAGGATCTCACGGTCCGGGAGGCCGTATCACTAGATGATGCACTACATCGTGCTTCGCACTGGATTATTCTCGAAGAGGCGAGTGCAGCTCAATCAAAGCAGCATCCACCCGCAACCTTGACTAAGCAAGCTCAGTCGACCAACTTCCAGGGACCTAAAAAGTTCGGGAAAAAAGAGTCCCAAGATCAAAAACAAAATCAGGGGATACATTCGTACTCGGTAGGAAGCCCACCTCATAACAGATTCAAGCCTTATGACCCCAGCAAGTGGTGCGATTTTCATAAAATCAAGTGTCATTCGACCGAGGAGTGCCATGAGGTGAAGAAGCAGCTCGCTGCAAAATTCCCAACAGGAGAGCTGGGCAAAATCAAACTGGAGAAACCTCTTCCGAGGAAGAACAATTACCCAGCTCGAGGCGATGAAAGGCGAGATCGCCCATCTGAGGATGATCGTAAGCGAGAACGCTCAACCGAGGACGCGACGAGGTGAGATCCCCCCAAATACAAGGAGACAGCCCTACCTCCCCTCAGCACGAAGAAAAAAATTAACTTTATTCACGGAAGATCCCAGTTGTGTCGCAATTTCGTGAATTCGATTAAGAAACATCAAAGGAAGGTGAATACCGACGTACGTGACAAGACCCCGCTCAAGGGATCTGACACACAAATCTTGTTATGGGAAAGCGAGGCCGATGAACTAGATTCCCCTCACGATGATGCTCTCCAAATCATGCTAGAAGTGGGTGAATACGAGCTCATTAAGATGCTCGTGGACACAGGGAGTTCTGTAGAACTCATCCTCCTAAGTGTTCTTAGGAAAATGGATATACCGGATCACGAAATCGAGGATAATAAGATGTTGTTAACTGACTTCTCCGGGGAAACCACGTTATCCCTCGGAACGATAAGACTCCCTCTAATAGTGGCTGGAGTAAGAAGGATGGTCGAGTTCACTGTGATAGATAGGCCAGCCCTGTTAAATGCCATCCTGGGAAGAACCTGGATACATTCAATGAGGGTTGTATCCTCAACCTACCATCAATGTATAAAATTCTCTACCCAGCACGGAATCGCAACAGTTAAGGGGAGTCAAAAGGAATCCAGAATGTGTTACATGGCAGGCTTCCAGATAGCAAAGGAAAGCGCCATATATCAACTACAACGAAAGGATGAACTCGCATATCGCCTGGCCAAAAAGAGGAGTGGCCCATGCTTTATCGGACCTCGCAAAGACTTTATCGAGAAAGTTGTGGTCAGCGAATCTCACCCTAACCAGAAGGTAGGAATTGGGTCCGAGCTCTCCAAGGCTCAAAAGGATCAACTAATAACATTCCTCAAAGAAAATACCGGCTCATTCGCATGGACAACAGTTGATATGCCCGTAATCGATCTAAGCATCATTTCCCACGAGCTCAATGTGGATCCAAATCAAAAACAAGTGTGTCAAAAACATCGTAAATTCGGACCTGGCAAGATCGAGGCTGTTAACAGCGAGGTCACCAGGTTTCTAAGCGTTGGATTCATCAAAGAGGTGAAATATCCCGACTGGCTAGCGAATCCGGTCGTGGTAAAAAAGAAAAATGGCACCTGGCGAGTGTGTGTGGATTTTACAGCTCTAAACAAAGCGTGTCCTAAAGATAGCTTCCCACTACCCCCACATCGACCAGTTGGTGGATGCTACAGCAGGGCACCAGCTCCTCAACTTTATGGATGCATTCTCAGGGTATAATCAAATACAAATGAACTCTGAGAACCAAGATAAGACATCCTTCATAACAGAATGAGGAACGTACTGTTATAAAGTGATGTCATTTGGCCTCAAAAACGCTGGAGGAACCTACCAAAGACTTATGAGCAGGATATTTGCCAGCCTCCTGGGCAAGTCAATGGAAGTCTACATTCACTACATGTTGGTCAAATCATTGAAATAGGAAGACCACATAAGTCAGCTGGGGGAATGTTTCACCTTACTAAACAAATATGGGATGAAACTGAATCCCTCAAAGTGTACCTTAGGGGTTGCTTCAGGTGAATTCCAAGGTTACATAGTGACTCAAAGAGGAATAGAAGCAAACCCCAAACAAATCAGCGTGTTCTTGGAAATGCAATCTCCGAGCTCGGGGAAGGAAGTGCAAAGGCTGACAAGCCGCATTGCCGCACTGAATCGATTTATTTCCAGGTCGACTGATAAATGCCTCCCTTTTTACCAACTGCTAAAGGGAAATAAAAAATTCATTTTGGTTGACAAGTGCGGGGAAGCTTTTAATCAACTAAAGGCATACCTCTCCGAGCCCCCCATTCTGTCAAAACCAATCGAGAGAGAACCGCTTTACCTGTACGTAGCAATCTCCGAGGCCGCAATAAGTGGCGTTCTCATAAGAGAAGAACGAGCTGAGCAAAAACCAATCTACTACGTGAGAAAATCCCTAGCGGATGTTGAAACTAGGTATCCACGAATGGAAACACTGGCGTTGGCAGTAATAATCTCAGCTCGCAAGCTCAGGTCGCAATTTCAGCGACATCCTATCATAGTAATGACGACACAGCCATTACGCACTTTATTGCACAGCCTCAGCCAGTCTGGATGGCTAGCCAAATGGGCCATCGAGCTGAGCGAGTACGATATCGAATATTGACCTCAGACTAGCGCCAAAGCTCATGTATTAGCTGATTTCATCATCAAACTTACAGCTAATAGCCAGGTGACCGAAACAAGCTCCGAAACCTGGCAGGTTTACGTCGATGGAACCTCCTCAAAACAGGGGGCAGGTGTTGGAATCCACCTAGTATCCCCGACTAATGAGGTCGTGGAACAGTCCTTCAGACTTGGATTCTCAGCATCAAATAACGAGGCTGAGTACGAGGCTTTAATAGCAGGTCTCCGAGTTGCAATTGGAATAGGAATACTCAACCTGAATACGTTCAGCGACTCCCAACTCATTACAAGTCAGTTTCATGGAGCATACGAAGCTAGAGATAGCAGGATGGAATCATATCTAGAAATAGTCCATGATCTAGTTAAGCGATTCGAAGTCTTCAGCCTGACGCGAATACCGCGAGGCGATAACATGATCGCAGACGCACTGGCAGACCTGGCATCAACTTCGAATCCACTTGTAAAAAGAGTGATTCCAGTAGAAGAAATTGAAACACCAAGCATTAAAATCGATAAAGATGTCGAGGATTTAATGAAAATAGACAATGACAATATGGAGTTGAACATAGTACTAGCCCCAATAATGGATGACCTCCCTCCCGAAATAGGAGAAGCTGAGGACCCGGAGCAAGCTCCGCTCGACGCCAGGCATGTTACTCTCCGCGAAAAAATGATTTCAAGAGCTGATTGGCAAGTAGCAATTATACAATACATTGAGGGGGGACAGGCCGGAGCTTTCCAGCAAATTAAAATAAACCACGTACTGGAATTCATATGGCAAAACGTAGTCTGCCGGCATGGAGTCCCATACGAGATTGTAACCGATAACGGTTCACAGTTTATCTCAAATCAGTTCCTCGAATTCTATGGAGAACACGGAATCCGGCTGAGAACCTCGACTCCACGTTACCCTCAAGGCAACGGGCAGGCCAAGGAAGCAGATAATCTAATATTGAGAAATCTCAAAAAAGGACTGGATGCTAAAAAGCAAAAATTGTCCGACGAACTCTCCAGAGTACTATGGGCCTGTCGGACCTCACCTCGCAAAGCAACCTCAGAAACACCGTTCTCCTTGGCTTATGGGATTGAGGTGGTGGTCCCCGCTGAGGTCGCAGTCCCCAGCCTGAGAGTAGACATGTGTCCCGTAAACGAGGAACTAAATAACGAAATGCTTCTCGACCAGCTCGATGTCATCGATGAGTGTCGAGATCGAGCACTCGCCAATCTCCAAAACTACCAACACGCAGCAGCATGCTACTACCATTCAAAGGTCAAACAGCGAAGATTTCAAGTTGGCTAGCTCATCCTACGAAAAACCTACGAAACACAAGAGAAAGGAATGTTGGAAAATTGGGCACCAACTGGGAAGGTCCATACCGAATCTCCGAGGTAGTAAAGAACGGCGTATACAAGCTCGCCAGGGTGCACGGCAACACACCTGAAAGGAACTCATTGAATGCCATGAACTTGAGGAAGTATTATCACTAAAAAGACACTTGTAAATATTGAACTACGAAAAGGCTTGATCCCTCCTAAGGGTACGTAGACAACCTCATAAGGGTGCATCTATTAAAATAAAAAAAAACCTCCCCTCAAGACTGTTAAACGCAGCTTGAGGACTCTCAACCTCTATTTACAAGCTAAAAGCTTTACTACATAAATGAACAGCCTCGCGAGGTAGAGCATGCTACCAGCTAACATGTCTCGACTTTACGTCTAAATTGCAAAGTCACAACCTTTCTAGTCTCTAAATGACAACAACCTCTATGTCTAAACTGTTTAGGTTACATGCATGCCTCTAAAAGGTTTCGACCTTCCGTCTTAATATCGTCTGGTCAGCTCCCGAGGTCTTTAAACGACCTGGAAGCAAGGTCTCTGAACGACCTGGATCTTTGGCTAAAAAAAAAAAACTGCCTCCGATCTGAATGAAAAATATCAGCCTCTAAATGACAAAAGTTATCATAAAAAACACACAAAAGAGGATTTTTATAAGAAAAATCAAAATAATTAAAGCCTCCTCAAGGGAGCATAAGCTCAAACCAAAAAGTCCATCAAGGCATAACGAGTTCAACAAAAAATAGAAACTTAAAAAGCCTTCCCATGCACCAAGTTCGAAAAACAACAAAGAATGAAAAGAGTAGAAAAGTCTTTAGAAGGCAGGATCAACTGATTTATCCGCCAAGACAGGTTGATCCGAGGGCAGTGGGAACTCCTTCCTAAGCTCCGGAGAACCAAGGTCCAGCTGATCATTTAAAGGTTGTGCACTTGGCCCAGCAGGCAGCGTAACCGAATCATCGGATACCTGCAAAATGTCAAGTTTACCCAGGGAAAAATCTGATACCTGGACGATGGTAAATTCCGCGTCCAACCTAAGCTTTTCAGCCTCAATACCCTTCCTTTCAGCCTCAAAGTCGTTGATGGTCTGATTGATAATATCATCAAGAAGAACGATGCTGGATTTACACTCCATAACCTGAGTCTCGGTGTCGACCTCGATCTTCTTCTTCTCCCATTTATCATTTATCCCCAAAAGAATGGTGCGATATTGTTTGGACATCTCCCTCCTCGCAGCCTTCTCAGTTTTCTTCACAATCTCTTTCTGCCTCTTGGCGAGTTTCTTCGAATCCTCCGTAACCTTCTACATCTGGACCCTTAAGCCTACTATACTCTCGCTGGCAGAGCGCATGCCAACCTCAGCAGTCCCAGCTCGCCCCTCGGCAACTCGGAGGTCCACCCTCAAATCTTCACCTCATTTCTCCAGCACAGAGACTCGGGCTTGAAGAGTGTCAGCACGAGCTTGAGCCTCCTGAGCAGAATCTTCCCATCTCTTGGCAAAAACAACCTGATCCTTAACCTGACTTTCAAAAAGGGCGACCTTAGCCATCATCTCCTCGTTTCGCGTAATCCTCCTCACTAGCTCGTCCCGCTCGGCAACCGGATCAACGATAGTTTTAGCCGCCCTCTCAACCTCCTCAGGCTGAGTAGCAGAGCGGAGATCTTGCTCAAATGAGTGAACTAACTCATTCGCAGCGGAAATCGCCTAAAGAGAAATATTAAAATTCCTTCAGCGAAGAAATCAAAAATAAAAGGAAGAGAAGAGGAAATCGGAGCTACCTGACCAATCGCACCCGCGAACTTGGTATAGCTTTCAGACTTCTTCATATTCCTCAAGGACGGCAAAAAGCAAGAGGAAGGCCTAACACGCCTGAAAAGGTTCGCTAGCTGGGAGTTGTTCTCTACGATTGCATCAGGACCATCAAAATCAAACCTAAAAGCATTCGGAGAATTTCCTCCACCACCTTACAAACGAGGCACCACATGCCTCCTTAATGTTTCCTCACCATCAAGTTCGTCGTCACGAGACCGCTTAGAACGAGATTGATGCTCGGCTGATTGATCGGGTTCCTTAGAGGATACCTTGGATGTTGATTTTTGAGAGCCCCTAGCTCGCATATCATGCTGGGCAATCTCGGTCTCACCACCCACTAGCAAGTTGCCAACATCACCATGGTCAGCCTTGGATTCGCGGTGGTCACCCCTCTTGGGTTCCTCACGCTACGAGGTGTCAACGCGGACAGATTTGCCGAGAGCCTATTTGACTTTCTTGTCGAGAGCTCCAGCTGGCGTCGGGGCATGGCGCAGTCGAATCCTCTTCCTATATGATAGGCATAGTGCTTTCTTAGGGGGAACCATTTTGTTGGACTCGGTGGAGCTTTCACTGCGAGTCATATCAATCTGGGAGGTAGCGAGGGCAGTATCCGGCACCTGGGAGCCAGCCAGAGGATCAACCTCAACACGAGCTAAATCCTTAGAAACAGCCTCGAGTCTCGGGATAATGGATGAAACCGGGGGCAAAACTTGAACTTGAAGTGGAGGAGACGGAGTCCGAGAATCTACGAAATCAAACAAGGGAGATCAAAATGAGGGAAAACTCATAACCCAAAAGATGAAATATAAATATATATACAAACCTATGAGCCCGAAAGCTGATGCAACGGATAGCCCTAGAGCTCGTTGCTCACGAGACTGTAGAATCATATCAAGGTTGAAACACTTCTAGTCAGAGATCTCCTCCTTGACAAGATCGACGAGCCGTTGAACCTCAGCCATCACTACTTTTGAGGAATCAATTGACTCTGCAAAAAAATAAAATCAAATCAAAACAGAAGAAAACAGCGATTAAGAAATCCCTAAAGGCACTCGAATCAGCATCCTAGGGATCATGCTGATCAGTAATCTGAGCCCATGAATGCCGAAGTACCGATTCGCCCTCAACGGATTTGCTGGAGATTCTGAAATAGAACCACTACTCCCACCATTTATCGTCCCTCACATTGAATTTAAAAATAGATCGATTAACCTTCGCCGGGAAATAGTAAGTTCCGCGAAGGTGCGAGTTTGCCTTGACATTGAAGAGCTGGCGGAAAACCTCAGTGTCAAATATCACCCCGGATTCCCTTGAACGCACCCAGACTGCGAGGTCACTAATGATATTGGAAATAGTCGCCGAGATGGGAAAGGTGAGGCGGCACCCCAAGAAGAATGCGGCATAACCGCATGCGTAACCCTCCAGAGGACTTTCCGGAGAGCTATCAGCTGAAGGGACAAGGAGATCGCAGATATCAAGTCCGCACACAGCATATATATTTGCGAGCTCGGCAGGCAAAATCATACTCTTCAAGTGAGATTCGAACCGATCGGCGAGTGGGAGAGAAGCACCCAGCTAAGAGGAAGAGGCCATCGCAGAAAAATAAAGAAATCAAGGGCAAAAGAGGGAAATTGGTCGAGTACGGCGGAGGAAGAACTTTTCACAGAGATATCTCGGTTAAAGGTGAGAAGAGGAAGAAGATATCTTAACTAAAAGCGATAAGGAGTGGAAATAAAAACAAAAACAAAAGACATCATTACCTTGGCAAGTGGGGAGTTGAAGCGACGTGGGAAGTTGAAACAGCGAGAACCGCTCATTTATACCTGTCACCCACTCGCCCACTCACCCTATCATTTCCCTTTAAAATCGCGTATTTACTACATGATCCCTGCAAACTCGGCGTCTGAGTAGGCAAGAAATCAATCAAGGATCCGAGATTGCGAGATCACATCAACCAGGAAATCAATCAAAACCCGAGATCGCATCACCATATCCTTATTGACTAAACAATAAAGATGTTGGGGGGCAAACGTATGGCTCAAATTCCACACCCAAGGCCCAACCGGATTGAATATGCCTAACAAAGAAGCCCAGTATGCGATGAGGCCTCATTGAGCGAGCCCGCAAGCTGGAAGGAGCCGAGCATGCAGGAAGAGGCGAGGTTGCCAAGAGAATGAGCTTGCATCTAAACAAGTCAATTCAAAATCCTAGAATCAAGCTAAGCATTAAAGGCAAAGATTACAAACTCAATTATGAGTTTAATGTAAATAAATAAGTTTAGGCAAGCGAGTATAAGTTCGAAACAAGAGTCATATTGTAAAGGACCGAATTCTTGGCAAAAATAATAAATACACATTTTTCTCTCAAAAGCTTATGAGTTATTTTCAAGAACATGCACCTACAAGCTGAGAATTGAGGTTGTGAGATACTGCTCTCACAAAGTTGACTATTTTGTGATAAACTCGTTTAAACCTGAAGTTGACTTTATTTTTCCATCAAGTGTATTTGATCCATATGAGAATCTCACCATCAAGGAAAATTCCAAGATATATGCTACATTCGTAGTAAACTTCCTTGATGTAAGTTTTGTTTTTTTTTTGCCATGGATAGTTGCATGCCATGTTGCACATATTGTTTCTTGCCCTGACAGGAGAAGGACCAAAGGTGCATTGGCTCAACCTTTTGATTCTCATGATTAACATCTGAGACCGAAGTCAAGCTAACGACTATAAACAAGCGCTTGGTGGGAGGCAACACACCGGTAAGTTTTCTTTTATTTTATTTTATTTTTTCGTGAGTCTGTTTTGCCTTCCTCTTGATTTATTTTCACACCGAGACGGTGTGAAGTAAGTCTAGGGGAGGATATTTGTCGTTACTAACGTTGTTTTCTTTCTTTTGTTTTCTCTTTTAAGTCATTTTGATGTTTTCTTTTGAGTTATTTTGTTTTATTGAGTCAAAACTTGTTGGAGATTATGATCACAACCTTTGATTTTTTATGTGATTTTGCATATAAGTGACCATTCTTGCAGGGCTAGTTTTAGATCAGACTAATGAAAAATCTAAAGGCTGACCAGTTAATCTGAGACATCCATGTTTTCAGAAAAAAAATTAAAAAGTTTGAGCTAGTTTCTGAGCTCTTCCTTTTACCTAATAATCGTGATTGGTGTCTTCAGAGCTTGACTACTAATTCGTATCTAACAAGATGACATGTGTGAAAGTATGGTACTCCTCTCCCTTATTTAAAATAAAAATCAGAAAAGATGAAATTATTTTCTTTCGAGTAAAGGGCTAGGAAAATTTCCATCGATCATATTATTTTAATTCGAAAGAGATGATCACACTAAGGTTAGAAGCGAGGTTGAGGAAAATTTCCAAGGACACAACTATTCGCCAACACCTTAGAATAAAATAGTGGCACTAAAATGAACGGGGGATTCGGTAGCAAAAACCATCAATACTCGAGTTCCATCAGCCATTGACCCTACGAAAAGAAAATGAGAAAAGAATAAGTCTGAGGGAGGGAAAAAGTATCAAAGGTTGTGTTGTTGTCTCGTCACGATATCGAAAGGGAAAGAGTCTAGAAAGTTCTTTGAACTATGATCTTTGATGAGACCCATCGATGATGGCTTTTGATTATTCCGCGAAATAATGATTTGAATATGGGAGGCTGCGTAGTATGATTCTCCCAAAAATCGGCACTCTAAAGTCTGGGTAAGAGATAGGCTTTGCAAACAAGCTAGTTGTTTCAAGGGTTGTGGATCGATGGTTCACAAAGAAGAGAAGAGATGAATCAGAAGTTTGCGGAATAACTTCTGATTGTAAGAGATAAGAGCGAAAGAGATGTTGCCTAAGCAACTATTCGTTCATAAGAGACAGATGACAGACGATGAAGATGCTGCACAAGGAAACAAATCACTCTCAAAAGTAGAGATGAGATTTCAACACAGTTAGTAAGAGAAAGAGATTTTTATTTGATAATTGTTTGATGATCCAATCCAGGATGGCTGCTACAAAGGAAAAAAAAGGTTTATAAAGGAAACAACAAAAGAAAATGCCCTAAAACATGTGGGCCTTGAATAAAAACGAAAATAAGATAGATGGGCCTTGCTTCATGTCACACGAATTGGGCCTTTCTGGGCTTGCGGAAGATCACAAGATGGGTCGATAAAATTGTGAATCATTTGGCCTCGTGAAAACCTATCTTCGTAAAATCCAGTGGGACAAAAACGAAGACAGGGAAAAGAGCACGCAAATGATTCACAAACCCACCTAGTGATTTCTTTGGGCCTGAATCATAACCGGTATGGTTATATGTGTCTTTGAATCGCCAATGCCTTCTGATATGATCATGGACACGAAGACTTTGGATGAAGTTCAAGAAGACGCTATGGTCATTTCCGAAGGACCCATCACTCGTTATGAGGCTCGGAAGCTAGCATGAGCAATGCAGAGCTTACGTACGGAATCACGGATCGTGGAGGATCAACTTACGCAACCTGTCCTCACTTCACTATCTTCGAATTCTTCTTGAGGTTAGGCCATTTGTGTAAGTCGCATTGTACTCTTTTTCCTGTATACGGTATTGTCCCAATGGGTTTTCCGTATAGAGGTTTTAACGAGGCAACCGGCTTACACCGTCTAACGGTCCGATCTCTTGAGAATTCTGTGGGGAAATTTTCCGATGGAACTGTCCGAGGGACCTTCCGAGGGAGTTCCGAGGGATTTTAACCGAGGAAAATTTCAAAAGTCATTCAAACTTGTTTTAATTGTTGTTGTCATTTTAGATGGGTCTTCTCTTATTTTCTAGAATGACCCTTTGACTTGTCTCTTTGATTTTTCTCTTTATCTTCTTCTTCCCCTCATTTGCGAAAAACATACAATCATTTCTAATCAAATATTTTTCAGAGTTCATACTCTTTTTCTCTTGATTTCTTTGATGGTTAATCATGGAAATTCTTTGCGGTTTATCGAGTGTATTTCCGCAACACTTCGACGCAACCTTCGACCCGTTGTTTTTTCGATTCTTCTCGCAATAAGGGGCATAGAGATTTTCGGGATTCATCTTCCACGCTTTATCATCCTTATTTCCGAATCCCTCAAGCATCGTAGCCACTCCCTCATTTCAATCCGTTCATTGTCGATTGGGTCTAAGGAATTTCGAGTGTTTCACTCACGCCTTAGCATCTCTCTTCGTGAATTCGTTGAAGTCGTGGATTATCCAACCTCTACCGTACCTAGAGCAAGCCGGTCCTTAGTCGATTCGTATCACCTTCTTTGATCATGAGCTGCTCTCATTCTGCTACAAGCTTTCCCTCGGTTTTCTCAGCTTGTTTTCCCTCGGTTCTGATACGCACTCAAACCCGTCTCACACAAACCGGAGGTCGATGGTCAAGAGTTTGGGCCGAGAGGATTGTGTTGAAGAAGCTGGACTAATGTCTCTCTCTTCTATCAACTGGATAAGATGGATGGCGTTGGTGGGACGATGAGAACCACAAGAGAGGCGACGGTTTCTTGATACTTCAAGGGGTTTCCCTAAGGATCGGACTCACTCACGATCTAGAGAGAAGAAACGTTTTTGTGAAGAACAAAAACTCAAAAAAACAAAGAGGAAAATTCTTATTGTCTGCGTGTCCAGCAAAGACAATGCCTTAGGGTTTTTAAAGAAAACACATGCCCAAAAGAAAAGAAATAAATCGAAAAAGAATTAACAAGACGGGTCCTTAACAATTTAGGCCCGTTTACAAAAGAAATAAAAAGACTACGAAAAATAGAAGTGAGGCCTCGTGTGCTTGGTCTTCAAGGCTTATAGAGAGTCATTAATTGGGCCAATAATATTGCAAGCCGTTTGGCCTCGTTAAAAACCCATCTTCGCAAAATCTAGTGGGATAAAAACGAAGGTTGGGAAAAGAGCACCAAACGACTTACAAACCCAACTAATGACCTTCCTTAGGCCTAAGTCATCTCTGGTGAAGTGAAATCGACCTTAGATAAGTGGGCCACAAACCTGGGCTTGATGAGTGGCCACTTAGTGTTATCGGCCAGCAAAGGATCCAGCCGATATGTCTTCAGTGTTTGGGCGTTCTGGTCCGAATGGTGAGGATTCTTGGGCTGATCTCTAGTGTTCTGGAAACTAGACTCAAAGAGCTTCAAATCCATATGTGGATCGCCTTCTGTATCGTCTTAGATCATGAGTGGATCTTGCTTGAAAAAATCTGTCCAATAACTGCTCTCTAACGGGCTTAGCGGCCTAGTGTCCGTCTTGAAGAAACCTTCTGATCCGAGCTGGTCCATGAACATGTTAAACATCTTTTCCATGTCCCTACTCCTGGTTCTAGTCACTGGTCTACTTGGCACTAGTGGTGCTTGTATGACTTGGGTCGTTGACTCGATGTCTTCATCACTCCCTCCCTCTTCATGAGGTTTTGACCCCAAAACGTCATCACCTGCATCAAAACGAGCTAAGTCAGAAACATTGAATGTAGAAGACACCTTAAGCTCACCTGGGAGTTCTAGCTTGTAGGCGTTGTCATTGATTTTCTCCAAGATTTTGAATGGGCTGTCTCCGCGAGGCGATAGCTTTGATTTGCGTTGGTCCGGGAATCGTTCCGGTCGCATGTGCAACCACACCCATTCTCCAACTTCAAAAGACACGTGCTTCCTGCCCTTGTTGGCATTCTTCACACGTTGGGAATTGGTCCTTTCGAGCTGTTCTTTGACCGATTAGTGTAGCTTCTTCACGTCCTCGGACTTCTTGGCTCTGTTTGAGGTAGAGTCTTAAGATCCAATGGCGTCTGTGGATTAAATCCATATGCGACCTGAAAATGAGACAAATGAGTAGCACTATGGACATCTCTATTATAACAAACTCGACAAAAGGTAAAGCTTCAAGCCAAGTTTTAAGATTTCTCCCTATTGTTGCTCGAAGCAACGTTCCAAGTGTTCGGTTAACGACTTCAGTTTGGCCATCGGTTTGTGGATGGAAGGTCGTGGAGAAGAGCAGCTTGGTTCCTAGCTTCTTCCAGAGGGTTCTCCAAAAGTGACTCAGGAACTTGGTGTCGCGATCCGAGACGATCGTCCTAGGTACTCCATGTAGTCAGACAATCTCCTTCAAAAAGAGGTTCGTGGTTTGTGTAGCATCGTTCGTCTTGGCACATGGAATGAAGTGTGCCATCTTCTAGAACCGATCCACCACGACAAAGATGGAGTCCTTGTGTCTGATCTTAGGCAAACCTAGCACAAAGTCCATAGAAATATCAATCCATGGTAAAGTAGGAATCGGTAAAGGAAGATACAAACCGTGCGGGTGAACCCGAGACTTGGCTTTCTTGCAAGTGATACATCTTGCACAGAAAGTTTAGACCGACTTCTTAAGGTGTGACCAAAAGAAGTGCTCCTTCAGCACGGCAATAGTCTTCTCAACGCCAAAATGACCCATGAGGCCGCCTCCATGAGCTTCTCGGACTATAAGCTCTCTTAACGAACATTGCGGGATGCATAGGCGTTTATCTTTAAAAAGATAACCGTCATGGACATAGTAAGAAACGTGGACTCCCTTTCCATGGTTCTTGTATATCTCTGCAAAATCAACATCAGATTCATATAATGGAATAATCATTTCAAATTCAAGAACCTTGGCTTCCATGGTCGATATTAGCGCATATCTCCGAGATAGGGCATCGGCCACCACATTATCTTTTCCCTTCTTGTAATTGATCACATAGGGGAACGTCTCTTTAAACTCCAGCCACTTAGCATACCTTCTCTTGAGGTTAGTCTGGCCCCTAAGATGCTTCAAAGTCTCATGGTCCGTGTGGATGACACACTCCTTCGCGAGTAGATAATGCTGCCACGTCTCCATTGCTCGGACTAAGGCGTAGAGCTCCTTGTCAGATGTAGGATAGTTGAGCGTGGCTCCACTTAGTTTCTCGCTGAAGTAAGAAACAGGTTTTCCTCCTTGAGTAAGCACAGCACCGATCCCTAAACCTGAGGCATCACACTCAATTTCAAACGTTTTAGAGAAATCGGGTAAAGTTAAAACGGGAGTATGTGTCAAACGATCCTTTAGGCCTTTGAGGGCCTCTTCTTGGGCTTCTTCCCACTTCAATACCACGTCCTTCTTGATGATGGCAGTGAAAGGTGCAACAAGGGTGCTGAAATCCTTCACGAACCGTCGGTAAAAGCTAGCCAACCCGTGAAAGCTTCGGACTTGGCTAATGGTCGTTGGCGTGGGCCATTCTTGGATGGCTTGGAACCTCTCCTGGTCCACTCTAATTCCCTGTGAACTCACAACAAAGCCTAAAAATACAAGCTCATTAGCGCAAAATGTGCACTTCTTCAAGTTGGCGTAAAGACCTTCTCGTTGAAGCGTCTTAAGAACTTGTTCTAAATGAGATAAATGTTCAGCTAGAGTCCGACTATAAATGAGAATATCATCGAAGTATACCACTAAAAACTTACTAATGTAGGGTCTAAGAACCTCATTCATGAGTCGCATGAAGGTACTTGGCGCGTTAGTTAGCCCGAAAGGCATAACTAGCCATTCGTAGAGGCCTTGCTTCGTCTTGAAGGTCGTCTTCCATTCGTCACCTTCTCTCATTCGCACTTGATGGTATCCACTTCTGAGATCAATCTTGGAAAACAAATTAGAACCAGAGAGCTCATCAAGCATGTCATCTAACCTCGGTATCGGATGTCGGTATTTGATCGTTATGTTGTTGATCGCGCGACAATCCACGCACATCCTCCATGTTCCATCCTTCTTTGGCACCAAAAATATTGGAACATCACATGGACTAAGGCTCTCACGAACATAGCCCTTGTCCATAAGTTCCCTCACTTGCTTTTCTAGTTCCTTGGCTTCTTCCGGATTAATGCGGTTTGCGGCTCGATTGGGCAATGGGGCTCCGGGCACAAAATCGATCTGGTGCTCTATTCCTCTTATGGGAGGTAAGCCAGGAGGTATCTCCTCAGGAAACACATCAGCAAATCGGTCCAAGAGTTGAGTAACTTCAGTAGGGAGTTGTTGCTCCAACGCACTACAACCTGCACTTAAAGTCTCCTTAAAGATCATTAGTAATACCGGTTTCTTGTAAGTGATTACCTTAGAAATATAACTGGGCTTGATAAAAAAGTTGTTCCTGGTCGAGGCATCTTTCTCTTTTAACATTTTAACTTGTAATTCGTGTACTTGAGTAGGTGTAAGAGGTGTTAAATTATACTTCTTTCTATCATGCACAAACAAATACATATTACTTCGGCCATGGTGAATGGCGTCCTTGTCAAACTGCCAAGGTCTACCAAGAAGAAGATGGCCAGCTTGCATAGGAACAACATCACACACAACCTCATCCGAGTACTTGCCCACATTGAATGGTACAAGCACTTGGTCCTTTACGCGTAATTCAACCTTATCATTTAACAATCTCAGCTTATATGGGTGAGGGTGTTTAGTGCATTCTAGGCAGAGCTTATTGACCATGTATTCACTCGCTACATTGGTACACGACCCTCCATCAATTACCAAATTACATACCTTGCCTTGGATGGAACATCTTGTGTGAAAGATGTTGTCTCTTTGGGCTGTCTCGTCAGGATGAACCGTGAGGTTCAAGGCTCGCCTTATGACCAGAGACTCACCATATTCAGCCTCAAAATCTACTTCTTCAGTGGCTGCTTCGGTCATTTGCACATCGTCCTCATCTTGAGACTCGTACTCACCCGAATCCAACATGATCATAACTCGGGGATTTGGGCATTCTCTAGCCATGTGTCCTCTGCCCTTGCACTTAAAACATGTTATGTCATGAGTTCAAGAAGTGTTGATGTTAGAAAACTTACCTTGAGTAGGCTCAGAGGCTTTAGAAGTGAACCTAGGGTCGATTTCGACCGACTTGCCCTTCTCTGCGGCCTTAGATGGGAAGCTGGCTGGAGTTTGGGTCTTGGCTCGGTTCTGGTCCCATGTTTGGTTACTTTTTGTCCTTACAGTACCATAGGACTTCTTCTTCAAGTGTTGCTCAGCTTGGATGGCATTGTGTAAGATGTCCTTCAAGTCGTGGTATGGAAGCTTCTCCACTTTGTGACTTAGCCGTTAGTTGAGTCTGTCTAAGAACTGAGCCATGAGGGTTTCAATGTTTTCATCAAGCTCTAGACGGTTCCTTAGGTGCTCGAACTCTTCAAAATATTCCTCCACACTCCTAGTCCCTTGGGTTAATTTTCGAAACTTCTTTTGGAGGTCTCGGTGATAGTAAGCGGGGACGTATCTTTTCTTCATAAGCTGCCTCATCTCTCGCCAAGTAAGTACTTGAGGAGATTGGCTCCTTCTTCGGTCAGAAACCTCACGATCCCACCATGAGAGAGCATGGTCCGTGAGTTGAGCTACGGCTAAGGCTAGCCTCTTTTGGTCATTGTAGTCATAATAGGCGGATATATGCTTCATTCGTTGCTCCCATTCCAAGTAGGCTTTGGGATCTACTCGGCCAGCAAAGGTTGGGGCCTTTAGCTTCATGTCCGTGGAGTGGTCCCTTTGAAAGTCACATTCGGCCTCTTCAAAACCGTTGGGCCTCGGTCCTCTTCTCCTCACTTGAGGTCGTGGTGGTTCCTCCTCTTGATCAAGGTCGGCTCCTAGGTTTTCTTCAAGGTTATTGGCTCGTTGCTGTTGCCTTGGTTGGTGATTGCCCCGGGGTTGCTCGATCTAGTCGAGGCGTTGCCCCATGACTTGGAGGTGTTGTTGGATGGCGGAGATGGCTTGCATCAAGGCCGTGTTGGGGTCGACCACTCTCCCTTGGTTCTCCATGTTACCTTGCGTAAGAAGAACAAAGAGAAGTATCAAAATTCTTCAAAGTCGACAATGGAAGAAGAAAGGAGAAAACAAGAAAGGAAACAAGAAAGATCTAACAATTAAGAGACAAGAATATTTCTTTTTTCTAACAAAAGGAAAGATACTTATTATATTTTATTTTATTTTGAAAGGTTTTAGCAATTAAAAAAAAAAATCGACAGCAATTTAAAAACCTAGGACGAATTCAAGCAAGTTTTTTTTTTTTTTGACTAGAATTCTAAAAAGGAACGATTAAAATTCGACTAACTAAGGAGATTTAAAGTTTTTTTTTTTTGAATCTAGCAACCTAAACAAGAACAAAATAAATACAGAAAATTAAAAGATGATAAGGGAACGTTTACACCTTAGATTCAGGAGCTTTTGAAGCTCTGATACCAAAATGATACGCACTCAAAACCGTCTCACACAAACCGGAGGTCGATGGTCAAGAGTTTCTTATGAAGCTGGACTAAGGTCTCTCTCTTCTATCAACGGGATAAGATGGATGGCGTTGGTGGGACGATGAGAACCACAAGAGAGGCGACGGTCTCTTGATACTTTAAGGGGTTTTCTAAGGATCGGACTCACTCACGATATAGAGAGAAGAAACGTTTTTGTGAAGAACAAAAACTAAACAAAACAAAGAGGAAAGTTCTTATTGTCTGCGTGTCCAGCAAACACAAAGCCTTAGGGCTTTTAAAGAAAACACACGCCCAGAAGAAAAGAAATAAATTGAAAAAGAATTAACAAGACGGGTCCTTAACAATTAAGGCCCGTTTACAAAAGAAATAAAAAGACTAAGAAAAATAGAAGTGAGGCCTCGTGTGCTTGGTCTTCAAGGCTTACAGAGATTCATTAATTGGACCAATAATATTGCAAGACGTTTGGCCTCGTTAAAAACCCATCTTCGCAAAATCTAGTGGGATAAAAACGAAGGTTGGGAAAAGAGCACCAAACGACTTACAAACCCAACTAATGACCTTCCTTGGGCCTAATTCATCTCTGGTGAAGTGAAATCGACCTTAGATAAGTGGACCACGAACCTGGGCTTGATGAGTGGCCACTTAGTGTTATCGGCCAGCAAAGGATCCAGCCGATATGTCTTCAGTGTTTGGGCGTTCTGGTCCGAATGGTGAGGAGTCTTGGGCTGCTCTCTAGTGTTCTGGAAACTACACTCAAAGAGCTTCAAATCCATATGTACTTCGCCTCCTGGATCGTCCTGGATCATGAGTGGATCCTGCTTGAAAGAATCGGTCCATTAAATGCTCGCTAACGGGCTTAGCGGCCTAGTGTCCGTCTTGAAGAAACCTTCTGATACGAGCTGGTCCATGAACATGTTGAACTTCTTTTCCATGTTCCTACTCCTGGTTCTAGTCACGGGTCCACTTGGCACTAGTGGTGCTTGTATGACTTGGGTCGTTGACTCGATGTCCTCATAAGGTTCCCTCAGCTTGCTTTCCCTCGGTTCCCTCAGCTTGTTTTCCCTCGGTTCCCTCAACTTGTTTTCCCTCGGTTCCCTCAGCTTGGTTTCCCTCGGTTCCCTCAGCTTGCTTTCCATCGGTTTCGTCAGCTTGTTTTCCCTCGGTTCCCTCAGCTTGCTTTCCCTCGGTTCCCTCAACTTGCTTTCCCTCGGTTCCCTCAGCTTGCTTTTCCTCAGTTCCCTCAACATCTGGTTCAAGCTCCATGCTGTGAATGTCGTCCATGATCACATCATCCTCCCCCAGTTGAAAAGAATATGTCCTCAAATCTGCCAAGAACAAACCTAAGTTAGAACTATTAAAGTAACTCAGAATTTGCTCACCTTGTAAACAGATCTTGTAGGCATTGATATGTTCTATGACTCGGAGTTGACAGTCTCCTCTCAGCATCGGTTTGGACTTTTCTTGGGATGGAAAGCGTTTCTCCTTCATGCGAATCCAAAACCGGTATCCAGACTTAACATTCACGTTGCCCTCCTTTTCATATCATGTGCACTTTCAAAAACTTGAAACAAAAGATTATATGTGCAAAAGACATACTCATCACGACTAGCACACAGTTTCTTACTTAGATCATCCAAAATGAATTTCAAAGTCTCAGAATGATCATCTAAGTTTTTATTAAAATTCAGAGTGCTATCAAAGTAAACAATTTCCCAAAAGAAGGATTCCGCGAGTTGTGAAGCACTAGCATTTTTAGAGAATTTATCAATCAACACATAATTTTTCAAAGCATAATTAAGCTCACACAATTTGTTCTTATCAAATAGAAAACATTTTCGCTTAAAGAACTTTCCAAAGAAAAATCTCTCACAAGATTGAAATACATCTAGCAAATTATCATTGAGAGTAGAGAGTAAATCATACTTTTGAATTACTGAATCAGCAACAATAATTTTCTTACCTTTTTGGATGTCATAAGAATTCACCTTAATGTTTGCTCCTTGTAAGCACTTCTTGTATGTTTTGCACATGATATGTGCTGGAATCTGGTACGGTTCATAGTTTCTTGAGTCCTCAAAGTCAGAATAGTCACTGAATTCAAATTTCATAAGTCCATCGGCCCTCGTTCCTCCTTCTTGTCCGATTTGAAGTTTGTGAGCAAATCGTAACATGTTTGTCCTAACATCAAAAGAACAAGATCATTAGTCATAAAATATGCATTTAGTTGAGGAATCTTACCTGCCTCAAACGAGATTAGACGATTCTGATGCTACTTTAGCTCAACAGGCTTCTTCTTGAAGGTGAGGCCATAATGTAGGGTTTTCAAAAGAAATATGTCAACCACTTGTCCAAGTCGAATTCTGCTTCGACCAGAATCTCCAACAGGCTCACTTGGTCGATGAATGTCATTTCCCTCAGTGGAAATTCGAAGTTTTTTCTCATCCCTCAGCCTTTGCAAGTAATTCACCATTTTACACTCGGGGAGAAAGGATCGATCGGTCTGCTTAGGGGATCGATCAGTCGAATTTTTTTTACATGTTTTAAGCTGATTTCTTCTTCACGGTTTGGTTGTAGCTCCCTTGGGTCATCTGATGTGTTCTTAGGATCCTGCAAAAGAGAAGAATCATCACTCGGAGATGGCAGCTCCGGTGCAACGTTAGTTATTAGACTCATAGGAGTCTCTTTAGGATCAATCACAAGAACTTTTTCTTTTTGATGAAAAGAGTTAATGATATGATCATGGACGTGACGACTTCGGATGAGGTTCAAGAAGACACAATGGTCATCCCGACATGACCTATCACCCGGTCTAAGGCACGGAAGCTAGCGGGAGCGGTGCGGAGCTTACTTACGGATTCAAGGATCGAGGAGGATCAACTTACGCAACCCGTCCTCACCTCATTATCTTCGAATTCTCCTTGAGGTTTGGCCGTTTGTGTAAGTCGCGTTGTACTATTTTCCTGTATACGGTTTTGTCCCAATGGGTTTTCCGTATAGAGGTTTTAACGAGGCAACCGGCTTACACCGTTTAACGGTCCGACATCTTGAGAATTCCGCGGGGGAACTTTCCGAGGAAACTGTCCGAGTGACTTCCGAGGGAATTCAACCGATGGGGAATACCAAAAGACCTTCCAACTTGCTTTAATTTTTATGTAATTTTCGATGGAGTCTTCTCTCATTTTCGAGAATGACTCTTGACTTTTCTCTTTGATTTTTTCTTTATCTCTTCTTCTCCCTCATTTGCGAAAAAGACATTATCATTTATCAAAGTTTATTTTCAGAGTTCATACTCTTTTCTCTCAATTTCTTTGAAGGTTATTCATCGAAATTCTTTAGGGTTTATCAAAGTGTATTTCCGCAACACCTCGACGTAGCCATCGATCCGTTGTTCGTGTGAGTCCTTCTCGGATTAGGGGCATAAGGAACTTTCGGGATTCATCTCCCACGCCTTATCATCCTTCTTCTCGGATTCTCCCAACATCGAAGCCATCCCCTTGTTCATCGTGATTCATTGTCGTTTGGGCCTAAGGATTTTCGAGTGATTCACTCACGCCTTAGCATCTCTCGTCGTGAACCTCTTCGAATTCAAGGATCTATCCATCGATTCCTTCTTCACCGATTCTAGAGTATGCCGGTCCTTAGTCGATTCGTATCAAGTGGTATCAGAGACTGATGTGGACATCGACCCAAAGGACATTCCAAGCATCATGCCAACAGTTCAAGAAGGGGCCATGACGCGTTCTAGGATCAAACAAATGAGGAATAGATACAAAAAGGCCCTACACATCTATATTAACTCCTTAGAACCAACAGATCCTTTGCTGCATGACCTAAATATCATATTTGGACATAACGACCTCTTAGAACCAGTTTTAGCCGAGAGAAGTGTTTTAGCAGAAGGAAATCTGGTCGACTCAGTTTTAGCCGGGAAGAATCCAAATAGCTTAGAAAACCTCCAAATCAATGGTCTAGCCAAGGCAGGTAATTTTCATCGACCAAACATATATTCTAAGACTAATGGTCCAGTTGGATTGGTGGGAAATAGCTCAGGAACCAAGCCCCATCACAACAACCCCCTCGTAGCCGGGAGAAGCCAAATGGAGCAAGAAGAGGAGATCACGACTGAGGGAGAGCAAGAACTTGAAGATAAAGAGTCTTCTGACTTGGAGAACACTAGAGGAGGCTCCTACAACCTGCTGCATGACAAAGACGCACTTGCACCAGAATCATCTTCAAGAACCATGCAAGCGGCCTCTTAGACATCTACTCATCAATGTAAGCTTTTCAATTATTCTATTGTGCTTGCAGGTGTTCCCAACATGATCAACGACTAAAGCCTTCATCAAAACATCGTCCTTACTCTATTTTTAAGAGTCGCTCATAAACTTTCCTATTATGTATTAAATGAAACGATGAGCTTTGTTAGTTTCTTAGTTTACGGTTTTCTTGTTTTGTTTTAAAACTGCGTGTTGTTTTCTTTCACAAGTCCTGTTGTTTTGAGTCTTTGCTTCTTGAGTCGAACCCTAGTAGGTTCAAGCCGACGAACCACTTTATAAGGTTCCTTTGCGGCTTTGTAGTCCGCAACCTTTTTACCTATCAATAAAATAACGTAGTTCTTCTTCAAGCATCGTCTTGAGAAAATTCTTGTTCTTGGCTCTGTTTGTGCGATTCAAGCAGACTTAGATCTTTCACCGTATCAAAGGCTCATCTAATCTTTGTGTCGTGAACTCACTCCATCAGCACATCACATCATAATCCCACACAAGAGGGCGACCGCCTGCGTGTTAGATTACTTTCATCTTCAATCATCAAAGGAGCCAAGGAGAGGGCGACCGCCTGCCTTGCTCACCGCCTCTATCCTCTTGATGTGATAACCACCACCGGTTCTTACATCATCTTTGGTATCAGAGCCAAAGGTTCTGCCTTTGGTTATCTTACCCTTTATCTTTTAGTTTCTTTGCTTTCATACTCGTTTAAGTTGTTAGTTGGTTAAGCGTAAGAAAAAAAAAATATCTAGGGTTTGTTACTTGTGTGTTCTTATTTTATGTTCTTGATTAAGAAAAGCAAAAAAAAATAGAGTCTAGTTCATCTTGTTCTTAGATCGTTTAGGTTGATCGCGAGATAGTCAAAAAAAAAGAAGGAAAATTGCATCTTACTCGATTAAGCGATTAGGAAGTTATCACAAAAAAAAAATTTAGAAGTTTTACATTAGTATTTCCGTGTGTTGCGGGACGTCTTGAGACTAATATTAAGTTGCTAGTATTATTGTTAGCATTTTAGTATTTTCCCATTTCGGTCCAAGTTTATTTTTCCTTTTACACTCGTTGCTTTGACGATTTGTTGCTTTTGTAAGCTTGCAAGGACCGACAGGTTATAAAGCATGGGAGAAGAGCCAAATCACAACGTGCAGATGCAAGACATCATGGCCACACTCACTGCCATGAGAAAAGACATGAGAGACGCAAGGGAGCGTCTAGGCAGGCTTGAACAGCCGAGAGCACGGAGTGAATTTACCACCGGCAAAGAGAAATGCACCGGCTAATAATAACAATGAAGAGTCCGAGGAGTATGATTCTGACTATGAGCCAGAGATGGAGGAGAATCCCCCTCCTGACCCTCTAAGGAGAAGGAACCCGAGGAGACAAGACCCCTTACAAGGCAACCGGCCTAGAGGTGAGCGTAGAGAAGGTAATAATGAAATGAAACTAGCACCACCTACTTTCGCAGGAAAATCAAACCCGGAGGTCTATCTTGATTGGGAGAAACGTTTGGAGTATATCTTTGAATGTTATGGCTATGGAGAGCTCAAGAAGGTGGCCTTAGCTGCAGCTCAACTCACTGAAAATGCACTAGCTTGGTGTGACAGGACCGTAGCTGAGAGGAGACGCCAAGTCTTTGGACCCATTCAAACTTGGCATGACATGAAATACCTTTTAAGATTAAGGTATGTGCCTGAACACTATCATAGTGACTTGCAAAAGCGTTTTCGTAAGTTGGCACAGGGAACAAGGAGCGTAGAGGAGTACTTTGAGGAGTTTGAGAAGCTGATGCACTCCTTGGAACTAGAAGAATCCGAAGAAGCCTTAATGGCACAATTCATATATGGCTTGCAAGAACGCATAGCCCGGAAAGTGGAGAGGACCAAATACAGTGGGAT
Source organism: Eutrema japonicum (assembly GCA_030161315.1). Classification (NCBI taxonomy): domain Eukaryota; kingdom Viridiplantae; phylum Streptophyta; class Magnoliopsida; order Brassicales; family Brassicaceae; genus Eutrema; species Eutrema japonicum. The sequence goes on along the minus strand of BSQW01000012.1, from coordinate 26,401,879 downwards.
CCATGAGCTATTACACTTGGCTGTGCAAGTGGAGCAACAAATCAAGAGAAAGACGTCCTTATCCAATAGAAACAGAAGTAATCAGCCTTGGCAAGCAAGTGGCAGCAAGCCCGTAGACAAAGGCAAAGCTATTGAAATCGATTCAAGATTCAAAAGCAAAGCCAATGAGTTCCCAAAGACAACAAGACCAGATCAAGGTAAGTTCTCTAATACTGGTCAAGCTAGAGCTCGTGATATTACTTGTTTTAAGTGTCAGGGCCGAGGGCATTATGCAAGAGATTGCCCAAATCAGAGAGTGATGATCATCACCTCTAATGGAGGCTACGAGTCACATGATGAAGGGGAAGAGGATTTTGACGAGGAACATGAAGATATAGAGTTCCCTGATACTGGTGACTATTTATTAGTAATAAGAAGGGTCCTAAGTGTGCAAATACAACCAGAAGAGAAAGTCCAACGCGAAAAATTGTTTCACACGCGATGCACCATCATGAATAAGGTATGTAATCTTGTTATAGATGGGGGATCTTGTACTAACATGGTTAGCAAGTTTATGGTGGACAGATTAGGTCTTGAAAAGACTAAGCATCCGAGACCATACAAGCTACACTGGCTCAATGATGCAACGGAGCTCAAAGTGACCGAGCAAATGACTGTCCCATTTAGTGTCGGGAGATATCAAGACCAAGTGCTCTGTGATGTGGTGCCTATGCAAGCTGGCCATCTACTACTTGGCAGGCCATGGCAATTTGACAAAGCCACCATGCACAATGGGAGGACCAACTACTATAGCTTCACCCACTCGGACCAAAAGTTCAATCTAGCACCTCTAAGCCCAACGAAGGTTCAAGAACTTCAAAGCATGATGAACAAAGAGAATAAGTCCTCTAAATCTTCTTTGTACATTACTACTGGTGGAATAAACCGAGTCATGAGTGCCAATGGCACTATATTACTAATGATCTATAAAGAATGTTTAAGCACATGTTCTATGGAGGTGGAGCTTCCCCCGACATTAATGCCGTGCTAGACAAGTTTAGAGACATCTTCCCTGAGGAGATCCCTCCTGGCTTACCTCCACTAAGAGGCATAGAACACCAGATTGATCTAGTGCCGGGCTCCCCTTTGCCAAACAAAGCAGCTTACAGGATGAACCCGCAAGAAACTAAGGAGTTGGAGAAACAAGTGCAAGAACTCATGGACAAAGGATATATCCGAGAGTCCCTTAGTCCTTGTGCTGTGCCGGTCCTATTAGTGCCAAAGAAAGATGGGAGCTGGAGAATGTGTGTAGATTGCCGAGCAATCAACAACATAACTATTAAGTACCGACACCCCATTCCACGTCTAGACTACATGCTTGATGAGCTAAGTGGAGCTACTGTCTTCTCTAAGATAAACCTGAAGAGTGGATATCACCAAGTGCGCATGAGAGAAGGAGATGAGTGGAAAACGGCTTTCAAAACAAAGCAAGGCCTCTACGAATGGCTAGTGATGCCATTTGGCTTCACCAATGCGCCTAGCACCTTCATTAGACTTATGAACCAGGTTTTGAGGTCCTATATTAGTAAATTTGTAGTTGTCTACTTTGACGACATACTGATTTACAGTAAGGATCATTCTGAACACTTATCTCATCTTGAGCTTGTTTTGAAGACGCTTTGAAAGGAAGGCTTATTTGCTAACCTAAAGAAGTGTGTGTTTTGTACTGATAAGCTTGTATTTTTAGGCTTTGTAGTTAGCAGGGAAGGACTACAAGTTTATGAGGAAAAGATCAAAGCTATACGATAGTGGCCTACGCCAACAAGCATTGGGCATGTTAGGAGCTTTCATGGGTTAGCAAGCTTCTATAGGCGATTTGTTAGGGATTTCGGCACCCTAGCTGCACCTCTTACAGGTGTGATCAAGAATAACATTCCATTTGCTTGGGGAATAGCTAAAGAGACGGCTTTCAACACACTCAAAGACCGATTGACCCAAGCACCGGTTCTTGCACTCCCGGACATTGACGAGATTTTTGAAGTAGAGTGTGATGCTTAAGGATTGGGGATTGGAGTTGTGCTTTACCAAAGGAAGAGGCCAGTAGCTTTCTTCAGTGAGAAGTTGAGTGGAGCCACGCTTAACTACACTACCTATGACAAAGAACTCTATGCTTTGGTTAGAGCGCTAGAGACATGGCAGCATTACTTGTTGTCCAAGGAGTTCGTCATACATACTGATCACGAGACTTTGAAGAACTTGCGTGGCCAGACTTCACTCAAAAGGAGGCATGCTAAGTGGCTAGAGTTCGTAGAGACCTTTCCCTATGTCATTAAATACAAGAAGGGCAAGAAAAATGTGGTGGTCGACGCATTATCTAGAAGATTTGCACTCATTGCCACCATGAAAGCAAAGATCCTTTGATTTGAACACATCAAGGAGCAATATAAAGACGACCCTGAGCTTGGAGAGAGCTACACCGAATGCATCAAAGGACCCCACGGTCCGTTCTACCTACAAGATGGTTTTCTATTTCGAGATAAACGTTTGTGCATTCCACAGGGATCTATGAGGGAGCTAGTGCTTAGTGAAGCACATGGAGGAGGTCTCATGGGGCATTTCGGCGTAGACAAGACTCTAGCTGTAGTGACGGACTACTTCTATTGGCCACACTTGAAGAAAGATGTGGAGCGGTTCTGTGCAAGATGCATCCAATGCCACAAAGCCAAGTCCAGGTCACATCCTCACGGTCTTTACATGCCATTACCTATTCCTAACGCCCCTTGGGTAGATATTTCGATGGATTTTGTCTTAGGTTTGCCAAAAATCAGGCACAAAGACTCCATCTTCGTAGTAGTTGACCGGTTCTCCAAGATGGCACACTTCATTCCGTGTGAAAAGACAAATGATGCAACTCAGATTGCTAACTTGTTCTTTAAGGAAGTGGTGCATTTGCATGGAGTCCCAAGGACCATCATCTCTGACCGTGACACGAAGTTCTTGAGTCACTTTTGGAGAACCTTGTGGAGGAAGCTAGGAACAAAGCTTTTGTTCTCTACAACTTGCCACCCTCAAACAGATGGTCAAACCGAAGTGGTAAACCGTACTCTTGGTACTTTGCTTAGATCAGCTCTTGGTAAAAATATGAAGACTTGTTTAGATTGCATTCCATTTGTTAAATTTGCTTATAACCGCGCAAGGCATTCGGCTACAAAGCTGTCTCCTTTCGAGGTTGTCTATGGCACTAACCCTTTGTCTCCAGTTGATTTAAGGCCCATAGCACAAATAGAACAGGTTAATCTAGATGGCTTAAGGCGAGGAGAAATCTTCAAAAAGCTTTATGAGACAGCAAAGACAAATCTTGAGAAGAAGACATATAGCTACAAGAAAGCAACAGACAAGGGAAAAAAGGAAATGATTTTTGAACCAGGAGATTGGGTGTGGCTTCATATGAGACAAGAAAGATTCCCAAGCAAGTGTGCATCCAAGCTCTCACCTAGAGGCGACGGCCCATTCAAAGTCCTAAGCAAAATCAATGACAATGCCTATCGTCTTGACTTGCCAGGTGAGTACAACATCTCTCACACCTTCAATGTTGCTGACTTATCTTATTTTGACGCAGGAAATCAAGTTTTGGGGTCAAAACCTTCTGAAGAAGGAGGGAATGATGTGGACATCGACCCAAAGGACATTCCAAGCATCATGCCAACAGTTCAAGAAGGGGCCATGACGCGTTCTAGGATCAAACAAATGAGGAATAGATACAAAAAAGCCCTACACATCTATATCAACTCCTTAGAACCAACAGATCATTTGCTGCCTGACCTAAATGTAATATTTGGACATAACGACCTCTTAGAACCAGTTTTATCCGAGAGAAGTGTTTTAGCTGAAGGAAATCTGGTCGACTCAGTTTTAGCCGGGAAGAATCCAAATAGCTTAGAAAACCTCCAAATCAATGGTCTCGCCAAGGCATGTAATTTTAATCGTCCAAACATATATTCTAAGACTAATGGTCCAGTTGGATTGGTGGGAAATAGCTCAGGAACCAAGCCCCTTCACAACAAGCCCCTCGTAGCCAGGAGAAGCCAAATAGAGCAAGAAGAGGAGATCACGACTGAGGGAGAGCAAGAACTTGAAGATAAAGAGTCTTCTGACTTGGAAAACACTAGAGGAGGCTCCTACAACCTGCTGCATGACAAAGACGCACTTGCACCAGAATCATCTTCAAGAACCATGCAAGCATCCTCTTGGAAATCTACTCATCAATGTAAGCTTTTCAATTATTCTATTGTGCTTGCAGGTGTTCCCAACATGATCAACGACTAAGGCCTTCATCAAAACATCGTCCTTAGTATATTTTTAAGAGTCGCTCATTAACTTCCCTATTATGGATTAAATGAAACGATGAGCTTTGTTAGTTTTTTAGTTTACGGTTTTCTTGTTTTGTTTTAGAACTGCGTGTTGTTTTCTTTCACAAGTCCTGTTGTTTTGACTCTTTGTTTCTTGAGTCGAACCCTAGTATGTTCAAGCCGACGAACCACTTTATAAGGTTCCTTTGCGGCTTTGTAGTCCGAAACCTTTTTACCTATCAATAAAATAACACAGTTCTTCTTCAAGCATCGTCTTGAGAACCTTCTTGTTCTTGGCTCTGTTTGTGCGATTCAAGCAGGCTTTGATCTTTCACCGTATCAAAGGCTCATCTAATCTCTGTGTCGTGAACTCACTCCATCAGTACATCACATCCTAATCCCACACGAGAGGGCGACCGCCTGCCTTGCTCACCGCCTCTATCCTCTTGACGTGAGAGCCACCACCGGTTCTTACATCAGAGACACATACCCATAGAAAAATCGGTGAATCCATTTCTATTCCTTCATCTTCTTTGAATTTCTGGTTTTTTTTTTTGTTGATTTTATTTTGTTTTGATTTTTATTAAATTAAAACCCTATAAAATATATATATATATATATATATATATATATATATATATATATATATATATATCTGTAGTTTATAATTATTATTATAATTTTTAAAATTCAAAAAAAAAAAAAAGATTTCGAGTTTTTGAAAATTTCAGATTTTTGTGGCTTTGTGTGCTTTGAACTTGGCATACACTCACGATTTGCTTGTGTATTTTTGTGCGAGAAACATCATGTCGGAGGAGAGTGAGACCGCAACATCACGGACAAGGCGTGAACAAGACGCCGCGATGAACCAAAAAGTAGACGCTATCACTCAATTGTTAAACGAGATGAGAGATCATATGGCCGCGCTTGAAGTCCATACACCGGGAAGAAAAGAAAGAAACCAAGGCGTTGATCCGAGGAATAACAGAGCCGAGGATGTGAGATCCGAACAGAGCATGGGACAAGGGAGTTGTCACGCACCGGCGAGACCGAGGAGAAACCGATCGCGATAATACGAGCCGGAGGACAATCCATTTTACGATCGAGGAGACTCATCCGAGGGAAACTGAAACCGACATCCGCAACCTCGAAGGCGGAACAATGATGATCTTGGCGGAATGAAACTTCGCATTCTTCCGTTTTACGGAAAGAACGATCCGGACACTTTCCTCGAGTGAGAAAAGAAAATCGAACTAGTTTTCGATTGCCAAAATTTCTCCGAACATAAGAAAGTCAAGTTAGCCGCCACCGAATTTCATGAATATGCTATTGACTGGTGGGATCAAATTGTGACAAACAGGAGACGTAACGGAGAGAATCCCATGGAGACATGGACGGAAATGATAGTGCTTATGCGATGACGATTCGTACCGTTTCATTACCACCGGGAACTTCACCAACGATTAAGACTTTTAGGTCAAGGAAGTAAAGGCGTGGAGGACTATTTCAGGGAGATGGAAAAGCTGATGCTTAAGGCTGATGTAGATGAGCCGAGTGATGCCATGATAGCACGGTTCCTAGCCGGCATGAACCGCGACCTACAAGACCGAATGGAGATGCAAACGTATGCAACTTTGGAAGAAATGTTGCATAAGGCTGTTTTATTGGAGCAGCAGCTCAAAATAAAAGGCGTGTCACGACAACCATACGCTTCTAGCTCAAAGACGAGCTTCAACAAAGGAGAAAAGCCAACTTATCCCCCACGGACCGATTTTAAACCTAAAACGGACTTTAAACCGAGTCCGTCCGGTCATGACTACATGGGTAAGGTTGATTCTAATCCTATGTGTAATTGTGATATTGAATGTTTTAAGTGCAGAGGCAAGGGACACTATGTGAAAAAGGCCCAAAATCCCGAGCCAAGATGGTACTATAAAACGGCGAAATAGTGACCGACGAGGAAGAAGAGACGGAAACCGCTCCAATCTTTGACGATTATGAGGAACATACGGTTGATGGAGAACTCTTGGTGGCGAGACGTGTTCTTATTTCCCAGGAACCGGTCATTGAGAATGAACAACGAGAAAACCTCTACCATACCCGTTGCATGGTTAAAAGCAAGGTATGTAGTCTTATAATTGACGGTGGAAGTTGTACTACGTTGCTAGCACTACCTTAGTTGATAAGCTAGGTATGGAGACCAGGAAGCATCCACGGCCTTATAACCTTAGGTGGTTGAACAATCAAAGACAGCTCAAAGTTACCCGACAAGTTTCGGTTCCTTTGACTATCAGTCGATACGAGGATGAAATTGTGTGCGATGTTTTACCTATGGAGGCTGGTCATATCCTACTTGGAAGACCGTGGCAGTACGGCCGTAGAGCCGTTCAGGATGGGTTTACGAACAAGCACTCCTTTGAACATCAACGCCGAAAGATCACTCTTGCACCATTATCGCCGCACGAGGTATTTCTCGATCAACTAAAATTCGAACAAAACCACAGCAAAGGTAAGGTAAGTGATCCCTCGACTTCTATTTCTGTTAAGACCGAGAGTGTTAGTTCTAAGACATGTGAGAGAACACCCGTGAATGAATCTTTGTTTATTAAACCGAGTGAACTAAAACAAGCTTTCATTTCTCGGCAATCTTTTGTGTTGTTAGTTTTTAGGGATGCTCTTTCGAGTATGACTAATCCTGAGCCGGATATTCTGAGTAGTATCTCTTCTCTTTTGCAGGGGTATTCAGATGTTTTCCCGGAAGATGGTCCTAGTGGTTTGCCACCACTCCGCGGTATCGAACATCAAATTGATTTCGCTCCCAGCGCAACACTTCCGAACCGGCCGGTTTACCGAACCAATCCCGTGGAAACTAAGGAACTACAACGCCAAGTAGATGAACTGATGGTGAAAGGTCACATAAGGGAAACTATGAGCTCGTGTGCTGTGCACGTGTTACTCGTACCGAAGAAAGACGGCACTTGGCGGATGTGTGTTGATTGCCATGCGATAAACAACATTACGGTAAAGTATCGTCATCCGATCCCGAGGTTAGACGATATGTTAGATGAGCTTTGTGGATCTAGCGTGTTTACTAATATTGATTTGAAAAGTGGTTATCACCAAATCCGGATGAAGGAAGGTGATGAGTGGAAGACCGCTTCCAAAACCAAACATGGTTTGTATGAATGGTTAGTTAAGCCGTTTGGTTTAACCAATGCACCTAGCACTTTTATGCGTTTGATGAACCATGTTCTTAGGTCATATATAGGCGTCTTTGTAGTTGTTTACTTTGACGATATTCTGATTTATAGTAAGAACCTAAACGAACATGTAGAACATTTGAGATTGGTGTTAGATGTGCTTAGGAAGGAACGTTTGTTTGGGAATTTAAAGAAATGCTCTTTTTGTTCAGATAACGTTGTCTTTTTAGATTTTGTGGTTAGTTCTCAGGGCATACAGGTGGACGAGAACAAGATTAAGGCAATCCGCGATTGGCCGAGCCCTAAGACCGTTGGCGAGGTCCGAAGCTTTCACGGCTTAGCTGGATTTTATCAACGATTCGTTCGTGATTTCAGTACTATTGCCGCACCACTAACCGGAGTAATCAAGAAGGACGTGGGATTTCGTTGGGAACAAGCTCAAGAGGACGCGTTCCAACTGCTAAAAAACAAACTCACTCACGTCCTTCTTCTTGTTTTACCCGATTTTATGAAAGCCTTTGAAATTGAATGTGACGCCTCTGGTATTGGTATAGGTGCTGTACTTATGCAAGAGAAGAAACCGTTAGCATTCTTCAGCGAGAAACTTGGAGGAGCAACGCTCAATTATCCGACAAACGACAAGGAACTTTATGCCTTGGTCCGAGCTCTCCAAACGTGGCAGCATTACCTATGGCCGAAGGAGTTTATTATTCACACAGATCATCAATCCCTCAAGCACTTGAAGAGCAAGCAAAAGTTGAACAAAAGGCATGCACGTTGGGTTGAATTTGCTGAACAAGAGGCCAGCAAAAGTTGAACAAGAGGCACGTACGTAATTCAATATAAACAAGGTAAGGAAAACGTCGTTGCCGATGGGTTATCTCGGAGGTACACTCTAATCTCGACTCTCGATTCCAAAATACTTGGGTTTGAAATGATCAAGGACGCCTACGCATCCGATTCAGATTTCCAGGAAGTTTTTCTATCTTGTGCTAAATTCGCTTTTGGAAAGTATTTTCGAAGCGACGGTTTCTTGTTTTACGAGAACCGTCTTTGTATTCCTAATTCCTCTTTGCGAGATCTTCTTATTAGGGAAGCACATGGCGGTGGACTTATGGGACACTTTGGCGTGACCAAGACACTTCACATCGTGCAAGATCACTTCTTTTGGCCGCATATGAAATGTGATGTGGAACGCATTTGCAACCGATGAACGACTTGTAAGTATGCCAAATCCAAACCCCAAAACCAAGGTATGTATTCTCCTTTACCCATTCCTAGTGCTCCTTGGACCGATATATCCATGGATTTTGTTTTAGGATTGGCTAGGACTCAGAAAGGTAACGATTCGATATTATTTGTGGTCGATAGGTTCTCTAAGATGGCACATTTTATTCCTTGTCATAAAACTGATGATGCATCGAACATAGCTGATTTATTCTTTAGGAAAGTCGTTCGTTTGCATGGAATGCCTAGAACCATAGTTTCGGATAGAGATACAAAGTTCCTTAGTTAGTTTTGGAAGACCGTTTAGGCTAAGTTAGGAACTAAGCTTTGTTTCTCTACGACTTGTTACCCGCAAACCGATGGTCAAACCGAGGTGGTCAATAGGACCTTAGGAACTCTCTTGCGAACGGTGATTAAAAAGAACCTTAAGTCATGGGAAGATTGTTTACCTCATGTAGAGTTTGCTTATAATCATGCACAACATTCTACTACTTTGTTTTCACCTTTTGAACTCGTTTATGGTTTTAATCCGCTTACTCCTCTCGATTTAACTCCTTTACCTTTGAGTGAACATGTAAGTGTGTATGGTAAGAAATGGGCCGAGATGGTCAAATAGATGCACGAGAAGACGAAAACAAACATAGAACGTAAGACGGAGCAATACCGCAAACAAGCAAACAAAGGACGACACAAGAAGGTTTTTGAACCCGGTGATCTTGTGTGGATTTATCTAAGGAAAGAACGGTTCCCGGAATATAGGAAATCAAAAATCTTGCCGAGAGTTGATGGACCGTTCACCGTGGTGGAAAAGATCAACGATAACTCCTACAAACTCGATCTCCAAGGTAAGTATTCGATAAGCTCAAGTTTCAATGTTGCTGATATTATTCCTTATGTTGCAGATGAAATCGATTTGAGGGCAAATCCTTTCCAAGAGGAGGGGGATGATATGATCATGGACGTGACGGCGCAATGGTCATCCCGATAGGACCTATCACACGGTCTAAGGTACAAAAGCTAGCGGGAGCAGTGCGGAGCTTACTTACGTATTCAAGGATCGAGGAGGATCAACTTACGCAACCCGTCTTCACCTCATTATCTTCGAATTCTCCTTGAACTTTGGCCGTTTGTGTAAATCGCGTTGTACGCTTTTTCCTGTATACGGTTTTGTCCCAATGGGTTTTTGATGTGTCCATAATTTGCATAGTTTGAACATGCATATCATGTAGGTTTTAGATCATTTACTTGGCATTTCATAATTGTTTTGCCCCATTTAGAGTATTAGGAGCTGCATTAGGTCCTAGTGAGTCTTTTGTATGTCTTTCAGGATTTTTATAGGTGTTTGGAGACACTTGGTGGCGTTTGGAAATTTGGTGCTTAAAGACTAGAGAGGAGCCATCCGGAACGTTTCAAAAACCCGATCAGACGAAGGCGATCCGATTCGATCCAGCTCTTGGAGTCTTCATGCGACTTGTATCCCGATGAGTCCTTTAAACACAAGAATTTGATTCATGCCATTCGGACAAGGGACGAGGGAGTTGTCGCAGTTCTCCCGAGACAGCTCCGCCAGGCCGCTAGGATAAGTTACCGTACCGGCCCGGGATCATCCTCTTCACCTGTCCGGTGCTGGAATCTAACTCGAACAGGGAAATTACTGGCTTCATTTGCCAGATCCAGACCAGCCGGTGCCAAGAGACAAGGCAAGACGAAGCTCCCATACCGGCCAACACATGGCCGGTACATGGATCCGGTATTGGAACTTCGCTTGGGCAGGGCAAATACCGGCCAAAGGTCACTCCCAACGCCGGCCAGGTACCAGCATCAAGACCCTCCATACAGGCCTGCACAATCCAGGTACACTGACCCGGCGTCAAAACCTCACACCGAGCAAAAATCCATCCCGAGCAAAAACCGTCCCGACCAAGATTCAACCAACGATTTTTAAGGTTTTTGAAGTTTCAATACCGGCCTCGTGTACCTCCCAACACCGGCCAGGTATGAAAGCTTCGACCAAAAGTCAACACTTCTCTCTTATGTTGACCCGGTCAATACCCGGTTTGTTCCGGGTTGACCCGGTCAACTCCTTATCTATTTAAAAACTCAAAAACCCTAATTTGAGGGCTATGCTTCTTTTGTCTAAGAAACTCTTTCCCCTTTGAGAGAGTTCTTGGATTTGTAAGAGATGATCTTCTACGTTTATGCAATTTAGTCTTGTTTTCATTGATTTTCTTCTTCTTATCCCCTTTTCTTGTTGATTACTCAAGATCCATCCATGAATTCATCCCCTATCAAAATCGATTTTGGGGTGTTCTTCATGGGTCTTGAGTAGTCATTTTAGGATCTTGAGATGGGTTAGATTTAGGTGATTCAAGGCATGATTCAAGGTGTTTAGGGTTAAATTATCTATTATCCTTCTTTGTTTAATGCTCTCAATGCTAAATCTAGCTTGAGAGAGTGGATTTAGATCATAGGCATTTCATGCACACCAAGTGTTTGATGAAATGTCTAGATCAGTTATTCAAATGATTTATGTTATTAGCCTAAGAGGTTATTTGTCTAAGGCATATTTTTGGTTGATCTAGTTTATATTCTCAATGCATGTTGATTGATAATTCACAAATGAGAGTTTGCTAATGAATTTAATAATTAACATAGTGATTAGTGCCTTGAAAGAAGACTAATCAAGATTAGAGATCATTAACCTAGGGATAGCTTGTTTGTGTGAATGAATGCCTTGGATCATGTTTTGGTTGCCTAATATCGATTACCCCATCTTAGGATTCGCTTTTCTTATTGCTTTTACTTGTTTGAACTTGATACTAAATCAAAAACCCCTTTTATTAGCTTAACTCATTTAGTGCCTTGCATTCTTAGTGTTTAGGACTACTTCTCAATATTGGATTAGATAACCTCTTACTACATAGGTTAGAGGGTATTGATACCTCCTTGGATTGCAAAACTCCTAGTATCAATTTGGCGCCGTTGCCGTAGTGGGATTTGTTTTAACATTGAGATTTATGTTCTTAGTGAGCTTAAGTATTATTTTCAACTAAGCTACTAATCTTCTTCACTTCCCATTGCTTTTGCTCTCTATAGGTGTATGCATACCCGTTCACGTGGCAATACCAATCTCATAAAACCAAGAGACGATATTGATCAACTTGAGAGGGGTTCAAGAGCAAGAAGGAACTGTGTGAGAGTTCAAGAAGAGGTTGGTAACGACATGTAGCACTTTGAGAATGTTCCACTTGGGAACATCAATGAACCCATTCCCCACCAAAGGAACGGTGGGAATGGGGATGGAGACGGCAACAATCAAGGAGGTGGTGGCAATGGAAACCATCACCGTCCCAACCATCCACCAAGAGCTAGACACGTTGTTGGAGAGGGTGATGCCGCTAATACTCACCAAAACCGGCAAGGCATTCAAGCTCCACCGGTGGAAAACCACACCTATGAGGTCAAACCCGGGATAATCAACATGGTTCAAGCTAACAAGTTTCATGGGTTGTCAATGGAGGATCCTCTAGATCACATTGACCAATTTGACCGGATATGTGGTCTCACTAAGATCAATGGGGTCTCGAAGACGGTTTCAAGCTTCGTCTCTTCCCGTTTTCTTTAGGTGACAAGGCTCACCAATGGGAAAAGACCTTGCCTCAAGGATCTATTACTTCATGTTATGATTGCAAAAGGGCGTTTCTAGCCAAATTCTTCTCACCGTCTAGAACCGCCAAACTCCGCAATGAGATATCTAGCTTCACACAACGGTCTATTGAGTCTTTCAACGAGGCTTGGGAGAGATTTAGAGGCTACACTTCTCAATGCCCACATCATGGCTTCTCCAACGCCTCTCTCCTTAGCACTCTTTACCGACGTGCTTTGCCTAAGATTCGTATGCTACTTGACACAGCTTCGAATGGTAATTTCCTAGCTAAGGACGTAGAGGATGCTATGGAGCTCGTGGAGAACTTAGCTACTAGTGATGGGACGTACGGGGATGATTATGACCGTGCTTCAAGGACTACTAGTGACATTGATGAGAACAAGAGAGCCAAAGACATGAAAGAATTGAATGAGAAGTTGGATAAGCAAGCCTATATGATAGACAAGCTTCTTGTCTCTCAAAAGGCGGTCCATTTCATTGGTGACTACGAGAACAATCAATCTTGCTACCAAGAGGAGAACGTGGACATGAACACCCAAGAGGAGGTGAACTACGTGGGGAACCAATGTAACTTCCAAAGACAAGGGTTCAACCACACCTATAGGAATCCACAAGACCAACTCTACCCTCAACAATCTACTCAAGCTCAAGGAGTTCCACAACAACAATTCCAATCTCAAAGTCAATCTTCTAACTCCAACCAACTAGGGTATGTCCCAAGGAACCAATTCCAAGGAAACCAAAGCGGATTCCAATCAAAAGCCCCACCCGGTTTTCAAGGTCAACAACAAGGGTTTGTGCCCCAAGGTTAAGCACCTACGTCTAAACCGCAAGAGCTTGACTTGGCATCCATGTTCCAATAACTAATCAAGCGCCAAACGGACACCACTAACAAGGTCATTTGCTCCTACAATGATCTTATAGCAAGTTTGAGGCATTGAGCTCAAAGGTGCAACTAATGGAGCAACGGAGTGCCGCCTCTCGCTCAAATCATCCTCAAGGCTCTTCAAATGGGAAGGCAATACTAACCTCTAAAGATTCTTGCAACACCTTTTCCACTCTTGAAGAGCAAGATCACATAATCAAGGAGTTCCTCAGGTTAGTCTCTAGCCTCAATGAGGACATTGAGCAACAAGGTGGGGAGGTGACCCTTTGGCATGAGAATGACATGGTGTTGGTTGAAGAGAAGAATAAAAAGGTTGAGGAGTCCATCAAGGACGTGGCTAGAGTGAAAAACGTAGAGAAACTTGTTGGGTCAAAGAGATAGCCTCCACCTCCATATGAGCCTCCACTTCCATTTCCCGGTCGTTTCCTCAACAAGGCACAAGAGAAAGTACCTCCAAGCACAACAAGGATCGAGCCTAAGACTCTCCCAAAGCTTAGAAACCCCGGGAAATTCTCAATATCTTGCACACTTGGAATCTTGGAAGTTGATGATGCTTTGTGTGACTCGGGCTCAACCGTTAATGTCATGACTTTGGAGATGGCCAAAAGTCTTGGGATAGATAATATGAACGATTACCCCTCCACCATCACATTTGGAGACTCTTCCACGAAGAAACCTCTTGGCATAATTGAAGACTTTGCCCTTAAGATTGGAAAGTGTCTTGTACCAACGGACTTCGTTGTGATGGAGATGGCACCAAACATAAAGCTCCCTCTACTCCTCGGGACTCCATTCCTCAACACAACCGGTGCAAGCTTGGACTTCATAAACAAGAGAGTTGTTCTAGATGACAAGAAGTTCTACACAATGATGCCTTCTTCCACCGCTATTTGTGGGGCTATTATTTGTGGGGACAATGAAGCCAAAGCCCGGAAGATTGAGTATATGGGCGTATGTGAGACGGTGAGTATTGGAAGGGTTGATGAAGCCCTAGCTCTAGATGGAAGTTGCTTGTATTCCCTCTTTCACACCACAACGGAGAGTGATGGTGAAAGTGCTAAGGTTAATAAGAAGAAAACGAAGCCTAGGTCCGAGGAGAGGAAACCGAGCATGCTCAAGGGGATTGGACCCTTGCTAGACCAACCTTCGATCGTGACTCTCATCCCATGGAAACATGAAGAAGGGATGATTGAGTACAAGGTCAAATGTAGAGGGCGCCCCAAGCCTTTTACCAAGGCAATAGCAACCCTTACATCCACAAACCCATTCCCCACCAAAGGAACGGTGGGAATGGGAATGGAAACGGCAACAATCAAGGAGGTGGTGGCAATGGAAACCATCACCGTCCCAAACATCCACCAAGAGCTAGAAACGTTGTTGGAGAGGGTGATTCCGCTAATGCTCACCAAAACCGGCAAAGATTTCAAGCTCCACCGGTGGAGAACAAGAACTTCGAAGTGAAACCGGGGGTTATCAACATGGTTCAAGCCAAAAGGTTTCACGGTTTGTCCATGGAAGATCCCTTAGACCACATAGACCAATTTGACCGGATATGTGGTCTCACTAAGATCAGTGGGGTTTCCGAAGATGGGTTCAAGCTTCGTCTCTTCCCGTTCTCTTTAGGTGACAAGGCTCACCAATGGAAAAAGACCTTACCCCAAGGATCTATCACCTCGTGGGATGATTTCAAACGTGTGTTTCTTGCCAAATTCTTTTCACCGGCTCGAACCGCCAAGCTTCGCAACGAGATCTCAAGCTTCACACAATGATCCAACGAGTCTTTCAACGTGGCTTGGGAGAGATTTAGAAGCTACACTTCTCAATGCCCACATCACGGCTTTAGCAACGCCTCTCTCCTTAGCACCCTCTACCGAGGTGCTTTGCCTAAGATCCGTATGCTACTTGACACGGCATCAAACGGTAACTTCTTGGCTAAGGACGTTGAAGAAGCCATGGAGCTTATAGAGAACTTGTCCCAAAGTGACGGTACCTATGGCGACGACTATGACCACGCCACAAGAACCACTAGCGACTTTGATGAGAACAAGTGAGCCAAAGACATGAAAGCTCTTAATGACAAGTTGGACAAAATTCTAGCATATTCTCA
The DNA here is from genome assembly GCA_030161315.1 of Eutrema japonicum. Classification (NCBI taxonomy): domain Eukaryota; kingdom Viridiplantae; phylum Streptophyta; class Magnoliopsida; order Brassicales; family Brassicaceae; genus Eutrema; species Eutrema japonicum. The sequence continues at coordinate 26,386,464 of BSQW01000012.1, read as the reverse complement.
AAAGACGGTTACTTTGTGGATGCTTATGAAGAAAACCAAGGTTGTTATCAAGAGGAGAACGTGGACATTAACACCCAAGAGGAGGTGAACTACGTGGGGAACCAAGGGAACTACCAAAGACAAGGGTTCAACCAAAACTATAGGAACCACCCCAACTTCTCTTACCGGAACACAAATGTGGAGAATCCACAAGACCAAGTTTACCCTCCGCAACCTAATCAAGCTCAAGGCATCGCACAGCAATTCCAACCTCAAGGCCAAGCTTCTAATACCAACCAACAAGGCTTTGTCCCAAGAAACCAATTCCAAGGGAACCAAAGTGGGTTCCAAACTAAAGCCCAACCGGGTTTTCAAGGCCAACAACAAGAGTTTGTGCCTCAAGGTCAAGCAACTACGTCTAAACCGCAAGAACTTGACTTGAGCTCCATGTTCCAACAATTACTCAAGGGACAAACGGAGATAAGTACGTGGGTAGATTGCTCATACAACGACCTCAACAACAAGTTTGAAGCTTTGAACTCCAAAGTAAAGCAAATGGAGAACAAAGGTGTTGCTTCTTCTTCACGACCACAAGGTCAACTCCCGGGCAAATCCGAAGCTAATCCTAAGGAGTATGGAAACGCCATCACCTTAATAAGTGGTACGGTTTTGCCTCCAAGAAAAGCTCCTTCTACTCTCAATGAGGACATTGAGAAGCAAAGTGGGGGGGGGGGGTGGAACTTCAAAAAGATGACGAATTGGTTGAAGATGAGGTAGTGAGAGAGCAAGACAAGGTTGAAGAAGTTGAGAAGGTCAAGCGTAGGGTTGTTGTTGATCAAGAGAAGCCGAAGAAGAATGTGTTTGTCCCTAAAACATACGTTCCTAAGCTACGTTTTCCCGGGCGGTTCAAGAAGCAACTTATGGACAAGTATAAAGCCATCTTTGAAAGGCAAATGGAGAAGGTATAACTCACAATGCCTTTGGTTGATGCCTTCTTACTTGTCCCTCAATACGCCAAATTCTTTAAAGATGCCGTGAATGAGAGAGCTAAGGAAATGCAGTGTATGGTCATTCTAACTCACGAGTGTAGCGCCATCATACAAAAGAAGATGGTGCCAAAGAAGCTAGGAGATCCGGGATCATTTACTCTACCTTGTTCACTTGGTCCTCTAGCTTTCAACCATTGTTTGTGTGATCTTGGAGCGAGTGTAAGCCTCATGCCGTTTTCGATAGCCAAGATACTAGGTTTCACACGCTACAAGGCATGCAACATTTCCCTAATATTGGCGGATAGAAGCGTGAGGGTTCCTATTGGTTTGCTTGAGGATATTCCTATCGTGGTGAAGGATTTCATTGTCCCCACGGATTTCGTGGTACTTGAAATAGATGAGGAACCGAAAGACCCTCTTATCTTTGGTAGGCCATTCCTAGCAACCGCGGGGGCGATAATCGATGTGAGAAAAGACAAAATAGACCTCCACTTGGGTAAAGGAGAAGTCCTTGAGTTCGATATCAACAAGGTGATGAAGAAACCCACCATAGACGGCCAATGTTTCTAAATAGAGACCATGGATGAACTAGCCGACGAATTGCTTGAGGAAATGAGAGTAGAAGACGGTTTGGAAGTGGTCTTGACTAAGGAGCGTGGTGATCATGGGTTCTTGAGTAAAGAGAGTCACGGGTATGAGCTTGCACAAGCCGGTTGAAAGGGATACGCCATTTGTTGAGTTGGGTGTTCGTGGTACCGAGATTCAAGATGGTTAAAGATTTTTCACGGTTCAAGAGGAGTTTGTTCTAGCCGTTGAAGAGACTAGCAAGGGTAAGTCTAGTCTTGAGGAGGACGATTGGAGCGAACTCAAAGCCCCAAAGGTGGACCTAAAGCAACTTTCCACGGGACGAAGGTACGCTTTCCTAGGTCCGAACGAGTCATACCCGGTTATTGTAAATGATAGTTTAAATGAGAATGAACTTAGAAAGTATAGGAAGGCTATTGGTTACTCTTTGGACGATATCAAGGGTATTTCTCCTACTTTATGCACTCATAGAATCCATCTAGATGATGAATCAAGGACCTCTATTGAACATCAAAGAAGGTTGAATCCTAATTTGAAAGATGTTGTAAAGAGAGAGATTCTTAAGCTTTTAGACGCGAGCATTATCTACCCAATATCGGATAGTACTTGGGTTTCACTGGTTCATTGTGTGCCTAAGAAAGGGGGGATAACGGTAGTTAAAAATTAAAATGATGAAATGATACCTACTAGGACAATAACCGTGCATAGAATGTGCATTGACTATAGGAAGCTAAATTCATCTACTCGTAAGGATCACTTTCCGTTACCTTTCATAGATCAAATGCTTGAACGTCTAGCTAACCATCCATTTTATTGCTTTCTAGACAGTTATTCAGGTTTCTTTCAAATTCCCATACACCCGAATGACCAATAGAAAACGATTTTCACATGCCCTTATGGCACCTTCGCATATCGAAGGATGCCATTTGGGTTGTGTAATGTACCAGCGACATTCCAACGTTGCATGATGTCCATTTTCTCTGATCTTATTGAAGACATGGTAGAAGTCTTTATGGACGACTTCTCCGTGTATGGGTCTTTGTTTGGTGTTTGCTTGTTTAATCTTTGTAGGGTCTTGCAACGATGTGAGGAAGCAAACTTGGTGCTCAATTGGGAGAAATGTCATTTTATGGTGCGTGAAGGGATCGTGCTAGGACACAAAATATCTGAGAAGGGCATTGAGGTAGACAAAGCCAAGATTGAGGTGATGGTTAGCTTGGAGCCGCCTAAGTCGGTCAAGGACATCCGGTCTTTCTTGGGTCATGCGTGATTCTACCGAAGGTTCATCAAAGACTTCTCGAAAATCACAAGACCTCTCACAAGGTTACTTTGCAAGGAGGTTGAGTTCGTGTTTGATGACGAGTGTATGGTGGCGTTTCTAGAGATCAAGAAGGCGTTGGTTAGTGCTCCCATTGTCCAAGCACCGGATTGGGATCTTCCTTTCGAGATCATGTGTGATGCTAGTGATTACGCGGGTAGAGTGGTCTTGGGCCAAAGGAAGGACAAGAAAACCAATGTCATCTACTATGCAAGTAGGACCTTAGATGACACTCAAGCCCGGTATGCCACAACGGAAAAGGAGTTGCTAGCCGTGGTCTTTGCAATGGAGAAATTTTGGTCTTATGTTGTGGGATCAAAGATGATTGTCTACACCGATCACGCGGCCCTAAGATACATTCATGCAAAGAAAGACACAAAGCCAAGGCTACTTCGTTGGATCTTGCTTCTACAAGAGTTTGACTTGGAGATAGTTGACAAGAAAGGGATAGAGAATGGGGTCGCGGATCACTTGTCTATAATGAGGATTGAAGACCTTGTCCCAATTGATGATAAGCTCCCCGAGGAGAGTCTCATGGTTGTTTTTGTCTTGAAGAAAGGGATTGAAGCCGTGCAAGGACTAGAGAGTGCTAATGGGTTACAAGACAAGAAACGACCATGGTTTACGGATCTAGTGAACTACTTAGTGTGCGGGAAGGAACCGCATTTGGATGGTTACAAGAAGAAGAAGTTCTTTCATGACGTGACAAGATACTATTGGGACGAGCCGTTCTTGTATAAACTATGCTCGGATGGCTTGTATAGAAGATGTGTTGCGGAAGAAGAAGTCCAAGGAATCTTACTCCATTGTCATGGGTTAAGCTATGGTGGTCATCATGCCTCCTACAAAACGGCCACAAAGGTTCTTCAATCGGGTTTTTGGTGGCCTTCATTATTCAAGGATGCGCACCTCTTTGTCTCCACATGTGATGCGTGCCAAAGAAAAGGGAATATCGGGAAGAGAGATGAAATGTCTCAAAACCCAATCCTTGTGGTGGAGATGTTCGACATATGGGGCATCGCTTTTATGAGACCTTTCCCGTCATCGTATGGTAACCAATACATATTGGTGGCGGTTGATTACGTCTCTAAAATGGGTGGAAGCCATTGCAAGCCCTACCAACGATGCTAAGGTTGTCCTAAAACTATTCAAGTTCGTTATCTTCCCAAGGTTCGGAGTTCCAAGGGTGGTCATTAGTGATGGAGGTAGTCATTTCATCAATAAGGTGTTTGAAAGTCTACTTAAGAAGCATGGTGTGAGGCATAAGGTAGCAACACCTTACCATCCTCAAACGAGTGGCCAAGTAGAAGTATCCAACCGGCAAATCAAATCCATATTAGAGAAGACGGTTGGGAGTTCAAAAAAAGATTGGGCCAACAAGTTAGATGATGCTTTATGGGCCTACTGAATCGCCTTTAAGACGTCTATAGGGACTACACCATTCAACTTGCTCTATGGGAAGTCATGCCATCTACCGGTTGAATTGGAATACAAGGCTCTATGGGCGGTGAAGTTTCTTAACTTCGACGTCAAGACCGCACAAGAGAAGAGGTTAATTCAACTTCAAGAGTTAGAAGAGACTAGGCTTGAGGCCTATGAGGGCTCGAGAATCTACAAGGAGAGAGCCAAGGCATTCCATGATAAGAGGATCGTGCACAAAGACTTCAAAGTCGGAGACCAAGTACTCATGTTCAATTCCCGGTTGAAACTTTTTCCCGGAAAGCTCAAATCAAGGTGGCCGGGTCCTTTCGAGGTTAAGGAAGTAAGGCCGTATGGAGCCATGGTACTTGTTAACAAGGAGGGCCAAGATTTCATTGCAAATGGCCAAAGGCTCAAACTCTACCGAGCAAACCAAATCGTCGAAGAGGGAGGCTCGATCCCTCTCGATGATGTCCCTCTAGCTTGAGGACGGTAACAAACGTCGAACTTAGTGACGTTAAACAAAATGCTCTTGGGAGACACCCCAAACTTATCATTGTACATATTTCTTTTTATGCGTTTTTCGATCTTGTTTAGTTCTTTTTGATCTTTTTGTTGAGTACTTTTAGGGGATCTTGGTGGCCAAAGAGGTGAAATCTTACTAGGGAAGTTCAAAATGAGGAAGAAATGTGAACACCGGCTTGGAATTCCGGGTGTAAGCAGCCCGGTGCGGGATCACTTTCTCTCGAGCATCGAACGGTTTTAGCCGAGGGAGCATCGCACCGGCCGGTGCATAAAAGTGTCTTGCCCAGGATGGGATTTTGCCGAGAGCAGGGAGAATCCCGGCCCCGTGTCCCAGCTCCATATTGCCCGATATGGGATTTTGCCGAGAGCGGGCACTTTCCCGGCCCCGTGTCCCGGCTCCATGTTGCTCGGTGTGAAAATTTCCCTCAGGAAGAAAATTCCCCCCCCCCCCCCGATACCGATCCCGTGTCCCGGCTCCATATTGCCCGGGATGGTTTTGGACCATCGGTCCATAGCTTCGTCCAACGGTCCATGGGTTGGATCTATTACCCAATGGACCGCCAGGTAAGTCTTCTTCTTCCTCCTTTTTTCGCGAAAACCACGATTTCTTTTCTCACTCTCAACTTCTTTTGCTCATAACTTTCTCAATTCTCAACCAAAAATTGTGATTCAAGTTGCTAAAATCCGGATTTTTCATCATTTTTCTGGATCTACATGTGCCTTTTCCATTTACAGCTTGCATCCCCAAGGTATTTCACTCATATTTTTCATGAAAATTCAAGGACTTGTTCATAAGGGAAAATTTCATGAATTTGTTTGGTTAGTGCCTCCACTTGCATAAAACCTTGGGATTAGGCTCGAAAATGGTTAGAGTGTGTAGTACATGTGTTAATTTGTCATGCATTTGAGGAATTTTGATTTTTAGACCAAGAACTTGATTTTTGGTGTTTGTGTTTAAAAGTTTCAAACTTTGAGATTTGATTAAGTTCTTATAGCACTTAATGGGTATACTCAATCTTGAAAATGAAAAATTGAATGTCTTTTTGCAAATTGAACATTGTCCTCTTTGTCTCATGTTTGCCTTTGCTTGGTAATGACAAAGGTTGTATCTTGGTTTCTTGTACCATGGCGAGAACAAGTGACCCAATCAAAGAGAAATGTCCACCGACTTAAAGGAGAGAGTTAACACTAGTGGAAAGCGCTAAAGGCACCAAAAAGAGGAAAAAGAAGATATTTGCTAATGACGTGGGAGGCAATGTGGAAGACGTGGGGCAAGTGAAAAAGAAGAAAAAAGTCCCCAAGCCCAAGCCAAGAGTCCCCACCTATAGTGAGTATGCCAAGAAGCTCAAGGAGGTGAAATTCGAGGAGACAAAATTCCCTGATAAGATTGTACTTGAGAAGATGGGAATCCTTGAGGATGTGAAATCGATTTTCACCAATATGGGTTTTGGTGGAATCTTTGAATTGGCTAACCTCTCTCATAAAGACCAAGCTTGCCAATTTCTTGTATCATTGGAAGCTATGTTCTATGAACGAGGGGATAAAGACGCCAATGAGGATGATGGCCACGGTTTCATTGAGTTTAAGGTGGGGAAAGAAGCTTACAAGATGACATTCCATGAGCTAAGTCAAGTGTTTGGGTTCAAAGAAGAAGGAACCAAGAGAGGCCTCAAGTTTCTCTATGGAAAAACGACTTGACCTACTTGTGGAAAGTCATTGGTGTGGGAGAATATAGCCCCAGGAATATCAAAGGCACATCCATCCGCCACCCCGCCATTCGTTATGCCCACAAGATACTTGCTCACACCTTCTTTGCCAAGAAAGAGTTTGGAATGATTTCGGAAGAAGATATGGAGTTGCTTGCTTTAGGTTTGGCACCGTTTCTTGACACACCTCAAGATGAGCAGCGTTTCATTGGAGAGAGTGCACGCCCGTGCCTAGCTGTCGTTCTAGTGAACCACTTACTTGGCTACAAAGATTGGGCTCTCACTATAAAGAGCAAGGAGCCAAAAATCTTCATAGGCAGTTTGGTAACTTCGATCCTCAAGGCTAAAGAGATTAAGTTTGTGGATGAGACTAAGAAAGTAGAGTTTATGGATGAGATCTATCTCTCAAGAACCAAGTTCTTCGAAGACAAGATAGGCAAGACTTTCGCCTACAACCTAAAGCTCACCAAGACCAACACGGTCAAAGTCCTTTTGCCTAACGCTCCTCTCACCACACAATGTGGGAGGAAAGAGATCTACTTTTATCCGACCAATGATCACTTCTACAACCCGGCAACCCACCCACCACTAGACACTACAAGAAAACACAGTTTTTGCGACCACTAAAAGAGTCCCAAAATGGTCGCAAATGACTCATTTGCGACCATTTTGGGACCAAAAAAAGTGGTCGCAAATATTTGGTCGCTAAATAAAGTGGTCGCAAAACAGTCACAAATTTGAGACTGATATGTGACTATAATATCAGTCCTAATTTAGAGACTGATTTGTGACTATTTGTAAAAAAATAATTAAAAAAAAAACAAAAACAAAAACAAAATTCAAAAAAGAAATATTTTTATTTATTTATTTAATTAATTACAAAATAAAAATAAAAAAAATAATTCATTAATATCGACGCCGACGTCTACGAATCCGGCGACGGTCTTGCTTCCTCCGGCGATTTTTGATCTGACATCAAAACCCTAATGGTCTCCATCGTTCGATTTCCTCTCTCTAAACGCTGATCCGAATTTCTCCTGCGAATACCCTTCTTCCCAAGTGGCGGAGGCACCGGCGGAGGAGCTAAGCCCGTCGTCGACGGCGATTCAAACGTGAACCCGGCGATGGCTCAGAGATTCCATCAGGGCTTATTGAGTCGTATCATTCAGGGACAAATAGTCGAAATCAGATCTCGCCGCCACCGACAGAAGAAGAATAGGAGGAAGGAGCCGGAGGAGAAGAAGCCTCGCCGGCGGCTGGAGAAGAAGAAGCCTCGCCGGCGGCTGGAGAAGTAGAAGCCTCGCCGGCGGCTGGATCTGCAAAAAAAAAAAAAAAGGTGAGATCGAGCAATTGATATGTTGAAGAGAAGGAAGAAGAAGAAGAAGAAGAAAGAGAAGAAGAGAATCGTGGAAATGGAGAGAAAAAAAAATCAATTAAAAAAAGAAAAAAAATCAATTAAAACAGTTTAAATCCTCTACCGTTGGATTAAACCAATCAACGGTGGAGGATCTCGATCCTCGTCACAAGAAACTAGCCAATGAGAAGCTTTTATTATTTTTGTCATTTGGTCGCAAATTAGTCGCAAATTTGGGACTCTTTTGTTACTACTATTAAAAAAATCGACTGGGGTTGCTAAACGGTCGCAAATTTGGGACTCTTTTGTGACAATAAAATTTTTTTACCCTAAACCCTAAACTTTAAGAACCTAGAAAGTTTAAATATGACTTTACAATGATTTTGTGTATATAGCAGTTCAAAAATATGTTAAAACTTAAAAATAAATAAATTTTGAGATAATTTTTATCTTTCAAAATCATTTCTTATAAAACACATGTAACACTTAGTAGATGTTATGATTAGATTGAAATTTTTGTAAGTGTTATATTTTTTTATTTTTTTTTATGTTTATGTGTAAGATCTACTTTACAATTTAAGATTTAGAGTTTATGATTAAGGGTTAGAGGTTTAGGGTTTAGAATTAAGGATTTATAAAATGATCATATATTAAAAAAAATTGTAAGTGTTGAATTTTTTTGTATATTATTTGATGTTTATGTGTAAAATTTTGTTTACAATTTAATATTTAGATCAAATTTATGATTAAGGGTTAGAGGTTTAGGGTTAAGGGTTAGAGGTTTAGGGTTTATGATTAAGGGTTAGATGTTTATGATTTAAGATTTATAGTTTATGATTTAATTTAGGGTTTACAAATTAGTGTACATGTTACCCTAAACCCTAAAATGATTATATTTAAAAAAAATTGTAAGTGTTGAATATTTTGTATATTATTTGATGTTTATGTAGGTAAGATCTAGTTTACAATTTAATATTTTTGTATATTATTTATGTTTATGTGTAATATATATTTTACAATTTAAGATTTAGAGTTTATGATTAAGGGTTAGAGGTTTAGAGTTTAGAATTTAGGATTTATAAATGATTATATTTTTAAAAATAGTAAGTTTGATTTTTTTTTATTATTATTTGAATTTTTGTATATTATTTGATGGTTTAGGGTTTAGAATTTAGAGTTTATATTTTTTTTGATATTATTTGATGTTTATTTAAAAACAATCGAGGGGAGTTGCTAAACCGAAGCAAATCAGTCACAAATTTGGGACTACTTTTGCAAGTTCTTAAACAGTCGCAAATAAGCGACTCTTTTCTGACCAATTTTTTTAGTCGGTAATTTGGGACTCTTTTGCCACTGCAATACCAGTGGTCGCAAAGTGATCGCAAAGTGGTCACACTTTTGTCCCACTTTTTTGCGACCAAAAAAAGAGTCACAAAAAGTGGTCGCAAAAACTGTTATTTCTTGTAGTGAGAGATAATCCACCAAAGAAAGAGGAAGGCGAGGAAAGTGCCAAGGGAAGAAGATTATCACTCCAACGACCAAGAGGATGAAGAAGATGAAGATGCACACTCGGTTCCCACTCGGCCAACGTATGGGAGTGAGAGGTATTGCTTTGATCCTTATGATGGGAAGATGTCGGACATTGCCACTAGACATGCCAACCACCAAACGAGATTACTCCAACGTTGGTACAAGTGGCAAGATAGGATAATACAGAAGTTGGTAAGGGCAGTCAAGGACTTGAAGGGCACGGTTAGAGAGCTCACGGGAAAGAAAGGAGAGGCTAGCTCCTCTCGCGGCCAAGGAGAGCCGAGCACGGTGGAGCAAGAGGAGATTGGAGAATGCTCTACATCGTTGAACCAACGTCCTCAACTACATGGAGGAGAGTTGGTGATTCATGACAACGAGTACGTTCCATCCTCCTACGAAGTGAAAGCGGCCAAGAGAAAGACAATGACGACACCGTCTCCATGCTCTAGCAATCCTTTATACTCGATGGGGTCTTCTTCCCCATCTGAAAGCTTTTGAGGTATCACTCCAAAACCTTGTAAATAGTTTTTATTTTACTTGAGTCTTGCATTTTATTTCGTTATTTTTGGGTCTCTTCCTTTGATTTATTTCACACCGAGACGGTGTGATTTAAGTTTGGGGGAGGGACCGTATCTAATGTCATTTGTTTTGTCTTATTTTGAGTTTTGCATTTTGAGTCTCATGCATATCATGCATTTTCAATAAATTTTGAAAATTTTTGCACTTCATGTAGGATTCAGTCTAGATGCATAGCATGTAGATAATGCATTGCATGTGCATAGGGAACTAGAAAGACTTCTCTTTGAAAAGTGTCGTTTTAAGAATTTAAGTCCTATGCTCTAGATCTTATGTGCGAAATCAAGGTCGAACCATGTTTGAAACTCATGTCTCATTACTTAGGTCTTAGTCGAAGATAGTCTCGATTTGAATCCAATCCTATCTAAGTGAAAACCTTAATTTTGACACATTAAATATTGTGTTCATGCATTGCATGATGGACTCATGGATTCCGCATACATACTTGGGTCATCTTATCCCTTTTACCACTCTTGTTGGTCCAAGTAGCCAATTCCCACATTTGGAATGGTTTACCCCACCTAAAACTGAACATTCTTTCAAGCCTACATGTTTAGTGAGCGTTGTGAGGCCTTATTTTTGAATGGACTTAGCAAAAAGTGTTGGGTCTAGAGCGACAAGGAAAAGCTTTCATGTAGAACTAGCTCGCGCATCATGAGCTAGATTAGGCTAAGTTAGATAGGATGGTATTTGGGATAAGGGGAATGGTTGAAAAAGAAGGATTTTTGGGATTGGAAAAGCGGAAAGAAAGAAATAGATTTGGGATAATGACTAGGGGAAGCAAAAAATTTGTAATGGTTGGCAAGAATATATGTGGTTTAGCTCTAAAGTGTTGAAAAGATAGTCTCTAGTTTTGAAAAGAAAGAAATTAAGCCAAAATGGCTAAAAGCAAGTTATGAAGAAAAATGAGAGAGACTAAAGAATCCAAAATAGGAGCTAAGCCGAGGAAAGGAAAGGAAACCAAGCCATTGGTTGAAGAAGAAACCCCCTAAGTACTTATGGAAAAGACAGATGATGAAGAGATGTGAGATAAGAAGGCAAAAACGCCTTGCGAAGGGTAGCTAGGATTGGTTCTTTGTGGGTTTAGAATTAGGGTCGAATTTGAATTGGGGCATTGGGTAGATGGAAGTCTAGCCTTGTATGCATCAGTTGCTTTTCACCCTTAGCATTTTGCCAAAGTCCATTCCTTCAATGAGAGATTCCTTGTTCGGAAACCGCCTCATGCATTGAGATCATCTTTGTCTCAAAACCGTATCGTTAGCCAAATGAGTTTATTTGCATCGCATACACATGATCCACTAGAAACCGCTAATTGAATGTCAAATGATTGGATGATAGGAAGGCTTGTGTAGGTTGAGGCTTAAGCTTGATTCATGTAAGGATGGACATGGCTAGCCCCTTTTGAGTAGACATGTTTGATCGTACCTTAGAGCTTGCACTTGGACTTGAACTCTTTTAGTGATGTTTTTTTTGCTTGAGGACAAGCAAAGAAGTAAGTTTGGGGGAGTTGATATCCTCGTATTTTGTCCCTTTTCATGCATTCATTTAGCATAGGTTTCATCTCATATGCATATGGTTTCATGACTTTTCTTAATTGTTTTGTCCCAATTAGAGTTTAGGGATCTCATGATATGTCCTAGAGAGTATTGCATGTTTTGGAGTCCTTATTAGGTACTTTGGAGGCTTTCGGATATTTTGGAGGGGTTCGCACTTAGCTCGGAAATCTTTCTCCCTCGGAGATCTCCCTCAGCATCGTCTCGGGCAAGAGCCAGCCGGCACAAGAAATCCCTCAGCCGGCACAAGACCTTTCCTCGGGCAGGGATAATCCCGGCTCCTCGTCCCTGCTTGAAGTTGTCCGGTGCCGCATCCCTCGATGATTTCTCCCTCAGCATCGTCCCGGGCAAGAGCCAGCCGGCACAAGAAGTCTTTCAGCCGGCACAAGACCTTTCCTCGGGCAGGGAGAATCCCGGCTCCTTGTCCCGGCTTGAAGCTGCCCGGTGCCGCATCCCTCGATGATTTCTCCCTCAGTACCGTCCCGGGCAAAAGCCAGCCGGCACAAGAAGTCCCTCAACCGGCACGAGATTTTCACCCGCACAAGGACTTTCTCGGCTGTGTGTCCCATACTGATATCCCACGGTGTTGCATCTTTCATCCCTCATAGATTTTTCCCTCAACTTCTCGTCCCGGGCAAGGCGAAGCCGGCACGCCGGCCCGGCACAAGACCATCACCTGACCAGGGAGAATCCCGGCCCTTCCGTCCCGGCTTGAAGTCCCCCGGCATCACCTTCCTTCTCGGCAACAATTCTCATCCCGGCTCCGTGTCCCAGACGCATCCCGGCCGGGATCGATTTATGACCCAAAATGATCGGGTCAAAACCCGGTTTGTTCCGGGTTGACCCGGTTCCCCTCTTTTTATTATAAATACTCTAAAACCCTAATTTTATTAACTATGCTTTTTCTTAAGTCTAAAACCCTCACCTTTGAGAGAGAACTTGAGATTTGTAAGAATGATCCTTTGTTTTATGCAATTTAGTGTTGATTTCTATCAATCTCTTCCATCTATCTTCTTTCTATCTTGATTATCCAACACTCATCCATGGGTTCAACCTCTATCCATATCGATTTTGGGTTGTTCTTGATGGGTCTTGAGTAGTCTTTTAGGGTTTAGAGATGGGGTAGATTAGGATGATCCAAGGCTTGATTTATGATGTTTAGTGTTAAATCTTCTTATATCCTTTCTTGTTTAGTGTTCTTAAGGCTAAATCAAGCTTGAAAAAGTAGGTTTAGATCATAAGGCATTTCATGCACACCAAGTGTTTGATGAAATGCCTTGATGAACTAAAAAAGAGATTTACACTCCTAGCCTATGATAATAGTTGTCTAGGGTGTATTTTTGGTTGATCTTGTTGATTTGAACTTAATGCTTGCTAATCAATGATCCACAAATGAGAGTTTGTTAATGGATTAGGTGATTAGCATAGTGATTAGTTGCTTGAAAGAGAATTAGTCAAGTTTAGGGTCTTATGCCTAGGGATTAGCTTGTTTGAGTAAATGAACATCATGAATTGAACTTGGGTCATCTTATATCCATAACCCTATCTTTGAATCCGCTTTTGCTTATTGATTTATATCTTGCTTAGTTGCTCACTTGCCTTAATTTGGTTACTTAATCACAACACACTAGTTAGCTTAACTTGCATTTGTTCCTTGCATTCTTAGTGATTGAAATGAACCTAATTATGGATTGATAACCTCCTTACTACATCGTTTTGAGGGTATTGATACCTCTTAAAGACTAAAAAGTCTTGTATCATACAACGAGTTTTTTTTATTGGAAAATGATGAATATGGATATTCAGATATATGTTGCATAATGCAATATTTTTCAAAACCATAAGTATTCAACCCTTTTTCATGCTGGGTTGTTACATCCGTTACATATTCCACAACGTATCTGGGAAGATGGCTCAATGGATTTCATCGAGGGTCTGCCTTTATCTTAAGGTCATAATGTCATATTAGTAGTGGTGGACAGACTGAGCAAATTTCCAAAATGGTTTAAAGCATCCATACACTACCACTGAAGTAGCTCTGAAGTTTGTCAAATAAGTGGTAAGGTTACGTGGGTTTCCTGCCTTTATAGTCTCAGACAGAGACAAGATTTTTCTGAGTTCATTTTCGAAGGAGTTGTTTAAGCAAGTTGGTACTAAGTTGAAGTATAGTACATCGTATCATCCCCAATTTGATGATCAGAAGAATGTGTTAAATAGATGTCTTGAAACTTATCTCAGATGCTTTGCATCATCTCATCCAAAGTATTGGGCAAAGTTTATATCATGGTATGAGTTGTGGTACAATACAAATCATCATACTTCTTTGGGCACAACACCTTTTCAGGTGGTTTATGGACGAGAACTTTCGAGTTTATTGAAGTATGAAGATGGATCTACATCTAACTTGGAGCTAGAAACAATGTTTAAAGAATGGATTCAATGTTAACTCAAGTCAAAGGTCATTTACAAATGGCTTAGGCCAAAATGAAGAACAATGCTGATAAACATCGGAGGGAATTGGAGTTTGATATTGGTGATAGAGTTTTTCTGAAGCTTATACCGTATAGGCAACAAACTTTTTCTCGTCGTGTATGCAAAAATTGAGATTTCTTCATTTTCCCATGATATATTCCACAAATACAAAAAGGTACAACATAATATTATTTATATATTATAATCTAGTAATTAATCAACACCAACAACTTGGAAACGTAAATTACATAATTAAAACAAACAAGAAAGATAATTAAATTTCCCTTCTTGGAAATTTGGTCTTCAAAAATTGAGAGCAAATGGCTTTTGTTTCTTTTGATTGCTTAGTTGGGGCATGCACTCATGTACTAATAGCCACACCTTTGTCTGGTGCACTAACAATACCACCACCCTCCGTTGATTTCGATATGTTTGTGATCGGCAGCTCCTTCAATCCGATTTTTTCGTCCACCGAAATAATTTCGTCTTTAGCTTTTCCCCACACGACGCAGTATAGTCCAAAGACGATGAAAACCGCCCCAATTATACTGCATATACAAAATTATACAACTAATCAATTATATAAATTATGTACAAACCCGGCCCTAGTCCCGGTTAGACAAGCCCATACTTGCGGTTCTCATTGATATAAAATAATTTACACCCGTAAACTTGAAAATATGTTTTTTTGTCTAAGTATAATATTTTTAAAAAAATATTTACTAGATCAAGAGTTTGAAACTTCAAATGGTAAAACGGTCCAATTTTTTTATATCTTGCGACCTTCTAAAACTCAAAGCTGGCTTTGATTATGTAACATATTCATTTGTTCTAGTGTTGTTTCTATTTCATGACCCGAATTCGAATCCAATAGCATACATGTATGAGTTTTAGATGAAAAAATATATATTAAAGAAAATTGTTAATAAAAATATATACAATGTATAATAGTTTTTTTTTTTTTTGCTGAAAACAATGATTAATTTACCTTCCGAGATGTATCTTTTCAGCCAAAACTAACGCGCCGAGGAAGGCAGTGATGATCATGCACATAGGACTAAACGACGTTGTAAACACTGGGCCTCGTTCCCTAATTACAATGCTTTGTATGTAATACGCCATCCCCGAACAAACCACTCCCTGATATTAATCATTAAGTTAAACTTTAATAGTAACATTACTACGTGATTATAATTATATTGGTTTATTTAATTAGTAAATGGTGAAAAACTTACAGAGTAAACAGCAGCCAGTGTTCCAGAGTCCATGCCGATTTTCCAGGCGCTCAAGTCACGCACCATCACGAGCGAAGCCGCGGTGTTTAAGAACGTCCCCATGCCGCAAATCCACATCACCAGTGAAAGCTCCGCCGGATATTTTTTCAACGTGAATGACTGAAAAATTTACCAAGTTATTATTATTTTTTATGTAACCTTTAAAATGTAATATTCATGTTTTTGTTAATACCAAATCAAACCACAAAGCCTAGACTAACTTCGAGATTTAGAGATTTTTTTTTCTCTTGTCACTTTGTGGTAAGTATGGAAGGCAGTAAATGTGAATTAATCCATAGCTTCAACCAATAGAAAAAGTCTCACAAATTAGTTTACATTACCTGTATTGTATTTATAATTAGATACGACGATGTTTTTGCATTTACATTCGCGTTTTTATGTTATAGTGATTAGAATATCATGATATGAAAACGTATACGCAAAAGTAAACACAAAATACAAAGTTGGATCGATCTTAATAAAAATATATAGTGTTTGCTTACTTGTAAGATGAAGAAACCTGCCCAACTAATGATACTACCCATAATCGCTAAGGTTCCGGTAACCCAGTGCTGGTCGGGGGTCTCAGAGGAGGAGCCGCCCTGAAAAGATGTATGAGCCGCCTTGACGAGCTCGATGGCTGGACCCTTGTACAAAGTCATCACCATAGCTCCTCCCACGGTTATTGCTGTTCCAATCACCTTTGCAAGACTACGTATCTTCTTCAAGTTTACAGTTTCTAACCTGATTATATTAAGTAAATTTATAATCAATAATAATAAAATTGTGGAAACAACATTTTCTACGTTTGCTAGTAAATATCAGAACCAGAGTTGGTGACACAAAACAGTAAGCGATAATGCAGTAGTTAGAAGGGGTAAAAGAGTGGTAAAAGATAACGGTACACAAATAGATTAGCAGTATCATACCGCTATTTTTCAAAAGTTTTTATGATTGAAATTCCGTTGGAAATTCTGACGATTTTTTTTTAATTCTATTGGAAATCCATCAAAAATTTCCAGCGAATTTTTGGTAGTTTTAAATTTTCGACAATTTAAAATCTTTGGAAAATCGTCGATAAGGCTCATTTCAACGGACTTTCGACGGTTTTCTCTATCTCAAATAAACTGTTTCTCGTAGTGATAACCACATTAAAAATACATCATTTACTGATAAGTGGTTACCATTCACATCCATCATAACAGTCAAAGTAAAAATGAGAGATAAAACTAGAAAGTGTTTTGCGCTAGGCGCTAGTCGGGCGGTCGGGTTGGGCCTAGCGCCTAGCTCGAAAATAGGAGATTAATCGGGGATTAATCGAAGATTAGTTTTTAATATTATTTTATTTAATTTATATTAAAACTATATATATGATGTTAAATGTATTAAATTATGTGGACAAATATGTATATAAAACATAAAAACATAATATACTAAATAAGTTATTATAAATTCAATTGTAAGGAACATCTTAAAATTTATAAATAGTTTACATAATTTCATGAAAGATTTATATTGTATTGTATTTGTATGTAAACAAATATATTGCATCAATTAATATAATTTGTAGCTATTTAGGTTTGCAGTTTTTCAAACTAATTATAGAAATACACTCAAATACAGTAAACGTAAAAATCTAATAGTCATTAAAAAAACTAAATAAATGCTATAATGAAAAGTTGAGACCCACTAAAAACAAAACAACGATTAACATATAAATTCCTACATCTCTCATTGTCTCACATCGATAATTGAGAGGGGAGAAAGCTAAAAAGAATTCTATAAATACTGGTACATGTTCGTCAAATCAATTTGTAAGTGGACTTACCATGGCCCGAAACTAGCCAAATAGTTAAAATTTATAGTATTATTAGGCGGTTTAATCGGTTGGTTTATCCGATTAATTGGGTTTTAAACCAACAAAATAATGGTTTGATTTTGTTGGTCGATTATGTTTAATTGCGGCGGTAGCACTCCGCCGAGCGATTTTCTAGCTAATTAATTGGCTAATCGGCCGCTTTTTAGGAAAGAGGATTGGTTTTCGTAATTTGAAGAAAAGTACCTGAAAATGACGGCCATTATGAAGGTGACGGCGGGAAGTGCATTAACAAAGGCAGAACTGTACGTTGCTGACGTGGCTTTCATTCCTATGTAATAGAAGTTCTGGTCCATAAGCGGTCTGAGTAGACAACCAACATTTCACAACTTGTCAATTTATTTTTAGTGTATGTATTAATCATATGCTTTTATTTTGCATCATTGCATCAGATTGATATACCATTATCTTAAAAGATGGAGGAAAACGCATAGCTATGAGAAGATGGCAATGGATGATGATCTCATCCACAAAAATTCACGAATATAATCTTTTAGTATATATTCGACAAACTAATATGGTTTCATACTGTGTATGAAGTAAATATTCCTCTAATTTTTTTTTCTATATTCCTCAAAAATTAAAAGACGTCTACAGTAGTCTAAGGTTTCAATTGGTAGGACTGGAACGATGGAATTGCATTTTTAATCCCGATTACAAGTATTTTACCAATTAAAAAAAAAATCTACGGAACACATTATTTAATGATATAACTAATAATATCTTTTATTCTTAAATAACTAATAATTTTTTTATTCTTAAATAACTAATAATAATAAAAGGAACCAGGAACCACAACAATTTTCGTAGACGGTAAAACTCTATCCTTAACCATGATCCATATGGCGAGTCCTTTATCCACTTGAACAAACCATTAGACCACACGCTTTTATTTAAATATTCCTCTATTTGTATTAATGTATTTGAATTACTTTCATGTATAAACCCTTTTTATTAATCGTGCGAGGGAGAATATAAGTATCTAAGAATTTACTACTTTTTTTGTTTGTTTTGGAATGCGAAGCAATATATATAGTTTTTTACAAACGAAAAACACAGCAAGATCGTTTCTTTACAAACGAAAAACACAGCAAGATCGTATGTATATATAGAGATGATTTGTCATGTAAATATACTTTATATATCTAGATCTGCATATACTATTATTATATATAGACGTGAAAAAAGGTAAAAGGTTTATGTATACGGAGCTTACTCAAGGATTCCGAGAGCAAGAATTCTAAGGAACAATGGCCATGTCATCTTAGGCCTTATTTTCCTGAAAAAGTGCAAATACTACATATATTAAATCATACATTAATATAGAGACACTTACATTTATATATAGCTTTCATGGCTCTAAATCATATAACCAAACCATGCATACAATGTTTGGCCATGTTATCGATTAAAAGAAACAAGGTTAAAAACTTTGATGAATGATTTTGCAGGAGCAAAATACAAGAAGGGTTATTTTCTATATAAACTTTTGTTAGTTTTCATGATATTATATATATATATGTATATATATCATATATATTAGGCTTCAAATATTCCAAGACCGCTCATGCAATCATTCTATATATATATATATATACATACCTCTCGAGAATGAGAGCAAAAGGAGCCATGACAATGGTGGCGACGACATGTCGGTAGGTAGCAAGGATCCAATGGTTCATACCATGGTTTAACGAAACCATAGTAATGATGTACATGCCTGCATATCCGAATTGGAGTGATATGATCGCTATTATTGGCTTCAATTTATCCACCTTCCCACATTGCTTCTCTCCTCCTTTCATTTTCTTTCTTGATTTGAGAGACTTACGTACACTTATGTATTTATTTATGTATGTATGTATATAATTCTAGATAGAGTATTTTGTTTATCTCTCTAGATACGAGATGTTTGGTGAACGATGAAGAGTTACTTGTTTGATGCAGGCAAAACAAAGTGGAAATGGCCCTTCTTATAGTCATCAAAAGTTGAATTTAACAGATAAATAACATTGTTTTTTTTCTTTTCCGCTCAATAATATATACGTCTACGTATATTCTCGAATATTATAATGCAAAGATATGAGTAACTAACAGAAAGTGCATGTATAAGAGAAAATATTGCCAAATGGTAATATTAATAATTTTGACTAAGTATATGGAAATTTAATAAGTTGGTAATGGTAGTATATGAAAAAGGGTACCAAAAAATGTTTATGAAGAAATTTAACGCAATGATTTATTTATAGTAATATATATATATATATATATATATATATATATATATATATATATATATATATATATAGATATATTATTCATTTAGTATTTTCATAAATGGATACACCAATATCTAACATGTGAAGTACGTAGTAATAAAAGTTTCAAAGATAACAAAACGTACATTTATGTGACAAAATGAAAAGTCTATTTGATAAATTAGGTATCTAAATAAATACATATCAGAATAAAAAGCCTCATGTCATCTATTATGTGAGTAGAACTCTAGACAATGCTCAAGTATAATATGCAACAATGGAAGAACTTTTAGCGATCATCTTTGCTTTTGAGAAATTCTAGCATTATTTTGTTGGATCTAAGGTGATTGTGCATATAAACTATACTGTTTTGAAGTATTTTTTAGCTAAGAAAACGCTAAACCAAAATTACTTTGATGGATTCAATTCTACTTCAAGAGTTTGGCCTCAAGATTAAGGACAAGAAAGGCACTGAGAATTAATTGTGGATCTTTTGTCACTAAGAGATTCCAATAGATGTTTCTTTACGTGAGGAACAACTCAAGGCTGATGAAGTTTTTTTAAAATTGAACACTTCATGATGTAACAGATAATCACCACTAATGAGGGAGATGATGTTAGAGATAGAATCGAATTCAAAACCAACACATTTATTATAATAGTAGAAAACATAACAATAACGTAACAAGAGTAAAACTCCCCAAAGAGAATTATGTTCTCTTCCTCGGCCTAATCGGATAGAAACCTCCAAAGCTCTTTCTCTAGTTTGGATGATTTTTACAATCAAGACTTAACCCCTATATATATATATATATATATATATTAAAATCTTAAAACGCAGCAATTTAGAAAAGGAAAAAAAAGAAATAGAAACACCAATTAATGATAAATGGATAGTTAACTAATAACTAATATATATCATTGTCGGCCGCTTGAAAATCAGTCTTGTCCCCAAGGCTAGAATTCGACAGAATATATGCTGTTCCATAGCAATTATCTCGCCATCTACAATGACTTCGTCCTCTGCCAACACCAAAGTTCTAACAGATTTGTAGGGAAAATCATGTAGAGGAGAATATGGTTGCATGTACTAAAAACATAGTCCTTTCGCCTTCATGTCGAGATATTTTTGATGTGAATATTGTTGTATACCCCTTGGCCTATAGGAGTTGCTGCTTGAAGCACCATTACCAGATGATTGGGCGTGTGTTGACATTGATGGTTTCCCATTATCAAGAGCTCATAGGGAATGATTTGGAGTTCCCGAGCCTTTAGGATATGGTAGGGTTCTGGTCACAACAGTCCCTGACCTTCTTGAACCACCACTGTCCTTAAATCATTTTGATGCACTATCAGGCGGCTTGCTTTTGTCCCCATAGTAAAAATCTAGCTCCTTTTCAAGAGATTGATCTTAGTTGAGGGAATTGGCCAACCAATCATTCACCCTAAGAAACAAGTGATGATGGATGGATCCTTTTTTTTTTTTGATAAGTATTTGAATATCATTAAGAAATGAGAAGGTTTGTAAATTTTACAAAGAAGCTAAACAAAATAGAGTTAACCTTGCCAAAAAAGATAAAAAAAACAAGGAGAAGTCTAAGATTATCAGAAAAAGGGAAGGAATCTAAGTATTGGTGAGCCAAGTTTGCATTAGCTCAGCAAAAGCTTTATGCTTCCGTTTGGCCAGGATTGCATCGCGGATTAGACGATCAGTAGCTTTGAAGATCACCTGAGTAGAGGAGTGCATGTTGTTGATGGATGGATCCTCATACTACATAAAATGAAAAAAACCATCAAACCCTCATGCTATGATAACATGGAAAAATAGACTCCAAAAATTGAGACAACATTGTTTTATTCATCAAATGAAAGCAAAAAAATACAAAAATACAAAAAAAAATGACAGAGGACATCGACCCCTGAACTCGTCCAAGTCAAAGGGTGGCAATGGCATGGCGTTGAGTTCGCCTTGGAATTTGTCGCAATTCGCGTAGTGCATCTTTATCTGTCCATCATAGTCAACAGATTCACCCCGCTTTAACATTTCCATAAGGGTGAGATTTCCTTTGGCCTAAGCATAAAGAATTGTGGGCTTCTGACGAGCATCCCTCACAGCAAGGTTTTTGTCATTTATCCACAAGGGCGTCCAGGCGCCTCTGCATTGCGCGCTCAACGTCCTCACAAGCCTACAGAAAATTGGACTCACGAGATAACTTAAGAACCCCATATTTCTTCCTTAACTCGGAGAGAGAATTAGACGCCTCACCAGCCCGAAACTTCACCACCTTCAGCTCAGACATGAGCTCATCATTCTTAACTTCGAGCCTATGGTTGCGATGCATGAGATATATGGTCTTAGATGTAGTCTCATGGGCCTCGGCCACTAATTTGTTGTTATCTTCTTTGAGGCGGCTAAGAGAATTTATCTGAGAAGTTAGTTCGGTGATACGATGCTAAGAATCCGCACCAGAGAGGAAGTCATGAAGTTTCTTTTCGTACCATTTGATGTAACAGTATGGGTCGCAATCAACTAAAAAAAAGAATGCAAGAAAGTATAAAAGCAAACAAATGCGTATTCAATGAGGATGAGGAAAGGAACTCACCCGGCCTAGAGTGTCCGCGAATCGGGTGAAGACCCTTCTTTGAGAACTTACTAAAGGGAGGAATCTTTGCTCCCGCCTCACGTTAATGCCTACGCAGGGTCGCACTCGCAACAATGTTCTTCACAATGGGAACATTGTTCTTGTAACAGAAGTCCTACTGATGTTTTAGCTGTCTCATATGACAAGACACTTAACTTTGCGAGGAATTTCCATTCTTCTCGCGACCAGGGAACATGCTTTTTAGGATTTGGGGACGAGCCACACTGATGCGATTGGATTGTTTCTGAAACTTCAGGTTTTAAATTTATAAACCTATAAGTCTGTAAGTGCACATATGTGTGTTGTAGGATTTAAGGTATCGATCAACAGGGAGGAAATAATTTTCTGTGAGATCTTAGACAAAGAATTAGCAAGGAAGTCTAAAACGAGAATAAGGTTTTGTAGAGTTTTTGTCACGAAAATTGTAGAGAACGAAAAAACAGAAAATTGCTTGTAAACTTAGAATGAAAATCGATGGCTTGAAATTAAAAGGGGGAAAACCATTTATAAACTATAATAAAAACGATGTTGGGTCGACAGGAATATCTTAGGGATTCAAACACGATCCCTAAGCTCTTAGTAACAAAGTTTCTAGTAACTCCACGAACTGAACTGAATAAATGGTGTAACCTACTTTTGTATATCTTACACACCAATAACTTATATAATCGACCGGTAGCTTCCGTCTCTGGCCGCGCAGAAAGTCATGATATTCGAGCTGGTTCTTATTAGCTCACGGCACTCCGTAAGTATACTTTCATATCTTACGACGCGACACACTCTTATAGATGAATGATTTGGGTGTTTAGATTCAGCATTTTTGGTGCTCTTTAACACATAGGAATCATCCTCTAGTTCATGACACTAGATTCATACAATAACAACGATCTATAAGAAAGAGTTCTAGAAATCGGCTAGGGTTTTACCTTGTGAAATCCTTATCGAACATAGAATTTTCCTCGATAATCCCTTTACACCTAAACTACTCGGACATAATTTAAATAAAAGACATGATTAAATAATTAACAGGAGATCGATGAAGGATTCTCTCGATTTTAAGGACTAAGTCTGGAGAGAACCTCCTCACCAATATCGAAAGTAACGAACAAAGCTTAAGAAAAAAAGAACAAACGTAATACAAAAGCTAGGGCATGAATATAACACTCGTTTTTGGTCTCTAAGAACACATATTTATAGGTCTAGAACTCTGTTTTCGTAGATCTTTAGGGTTTCTCCTTCACGGGATTCAAACGGGCCTTTCAAATAGGCTTACGGGACGAAGCTGGGTTGGCCGCGAGTCCATGGTCTCTGACCGCGGTGAAACACACTTTGGCCGCAGGTGGAAGGCTCCTGCCTGCGGTGAACTGCCTCTTGGCCGCGGGTGGAGGGCTTCTGCCCGTGGTGAAATGAGACTTCTTGATCTTCATGTATCTTCTGATTGAACTGTTCGATTGTCCTCAAATCAGTTGGAATGGAAAGGTAGCTGGTCCTTCTTGAATATCTCCAAAATTGGGATGGATCAGACGGTGAGAAGAACCTCTTTGGCACTTGAACTTCTGATGGTTTGACTCTGAGCCGAAAATATGGGTTTTCTCCAATTTGGAATGTTTTTGCCTAAGTAACCTGAAAAGAGTATTGAAACTACAAATATGCAAAAACCATAATAAAAACATATAAAAGCGAATGAAACACTTATTAAAGTGTTCTAAAATAGATAGTAAAACGGGTAAAAATATGGTGTTATCACACACCTCGGAGCGAACCCGTTTGGGAAATGGGACATCATCATCGTCTCGAGTCTCAAAGGAAAGAACCAGGGTGATATTTGGGTAGGACGGAAGATCGTCCTTCGATCCCGAGACAGAAGATGTTAGGCACGTCATGTCAGTTTTAGCGGGGTTCGAGGTTGGGGAGAGAACCACGACATTATCCTCATCGGCGACCACACCGCCATGACCATCGCTAATAACGTCACCGATGTGACCATCGCCAGAAGCACCATCGTTCTTAAGTTCGGTTTCAGTCTGCTTTCGGACAGGTAGTGACGGTAATCCACGTAGTAATCCATATCTGAGAAGAAACGAAAGGAGTAAGCAAAAGAGAAGATGCCTAGGAAAGATAATAGAAAAATTCGTGAGAAAAGACGCTTACCAAAAGGGAAGAAGATGGAGCAGTGAAAAGATCAGAAAGAAAAGGAAGAATATAAAGGTGGAGCAAGAGATGGAGACTACGGAAACCAGATAAATCAGCGGAAAAGATCCATAAGACGAATCAAAAATTAAGAAATCAAGTAATCAAAAGAAGTAAAAAAGAAGGGGAAAATCTTTTGCCGGGATTTCAACTCGTTGGATATGACTCTTTAAAATTCTTTAAAGTGGTCTGAACTCCCATTTACAGAATTGGGGGGGGGGGGGGGCTTGTAAATCACGGTCTAGTAAAACATGCCTATTAAGCAATAGATAAAAAGGCCGGAGAAGTGAGAGGTAAAAGTGGAGTGAAGCACCGAGGTGAAAGAGATGCCAGAGTAAACCACGGTCAAAGGGGGAGTAAATACCGAACTCAAGGCCAAACCCGAAGTGGACCGAAGAATCATTCAAACCAATGATTAAAAGCACCAGATAGTAACGACCAAATCCACCTGATGAAATGCCATCAATGACAAATCAAGCAAACTAAATGACAACGTTAAACATGGGCTCAAAGTATAAAAGCAAAGAAAAGGACAAGGAGAAGAGAACTTTTTCCATACTCAACAACTTTTACTATACTCAACAAGCACAACACTTTTACAAGTACAATCTCTTTGTTCTTGTTTTTGTTCTTGTTCTTGTTCTTGTTCTTGTGTAAACACTCCCGAGAATGAAATACTAAACTCATTTAATCTCTCATTCCATGTCTAAATCGATCTTTGATCCATTCAACTCGTTCCTAATCATTTGGTTTATGTTTATTGCTTAAACGTCATTCGATATTTATGTTATTAAAGTACACCAAAGTCATTCGATTATCATTATTTACAAATTTTTACCGTTGTAATTTCAACTATAACAATGACAAAGCGATTTTTCATTTTTTAAACATTTCCCTTATTATTTTAACTTTAACAAAGAGATTCCCCTATCCATTAGTGACAAAATACCAGACCAAAAATATATTTCAGATTCGAATCCTTATTCCTCAATATGCTGCTAGAATCAGGTGATATGATTGAAGTGTATATAAGTGATATACATATTAGAAATAAATATTAGAATAGCAAAAAGAAAGGAGTGGATAACTCAAGTGGACGTCCTGATAATCAATAATGCATATTATGCCGCACATTTAAATTTGTTTATTCCAGGGATTTGTTTTGTTGGTTTCCTATTTATATCGTTTCATATAAGAAGTGGAATTTTTACTCATTGACCACCAAATGATATCTTGTCTCAGTGCTCTAACCTGACGTACTAAATTCCACATAATCTCGCACTAAACTCAATTGTATAACAACTAAGGACTATAATCAAGTACTTCATTGGTTGGCATGAAATAAAACTTGCCTGCCACAATTAGCCATTAGCTTGGTCTCCTTACGAAGAAAAATTGATTCTTTGAGGACATTAACTTGGTCTCCTTACGAAGCAAAATTGATGCATTATTCGAAAACTTGATTCTTTTTCTCTGAAAGTGTGTTCTAAGACCGATACAACAGCCCTCTACTATTGCTACAAAGACATCCATTTCATTCTTAGCATCAACCGGAACAAGAATGATAAAGAGGACACCAATTGTTGGAACTCCACCAAAAATAGTTATCACACAGTCAAGTCAGGTTACTAGTTTGCGGTCATGAGTTTTAAAAAGTCGTAAGTTAGAGAAAAAAATGGACTACTTTGACATTTTGTTTTGTCTAATTGTTTCGTCGAGGAAGAAAATATGTTGAAGATTCAAACTCGAGACTTCCATAAAATTGGGTCATTTGAATTTGCCAAAAAACCAAAAATAAATGTTGTAAATTGTAATCCAAAATTTTTAGATATAAATATAAGGGCTGCAAGCATGAGTTTATCCAGCTTGGCCTAAGGGCCAGCTTTGCTGCTTTGCTAATGTCCACCTGGAAACTAGAACCACAACTGTGGATAATGAACCAAGTACGAAGACACTGTGTAAGCTCACTGTTGGCAGATGTAAACCTCGAGAAAGAATAAACACTTTGTTTGGCTTTTTTGGGATGTGTGGCCACAAATCAGAAACTTGTAGACATTACAATCACAAATGATGGCGATCCCGCCGACACTTTAAACCACACTCTTTGAATTTCTTTGACACTTCAATGTTATGGAATTTGTAGCTGATTCCTTAGTTCTCTCATGTGTTTTCGTCACCCTCTCTATTCTCAAACATGTATTGTCCTTTTTCGGCGCATTCAATAATATGATGATCAATTCACTTTTTCTCTTGGTTAAATTGGTCCGGAAAGGTCGAAATGATAAGCTCTTCAATAACATTGAAAGATCTCTAAAGGAAATATTAAATCTTGCAATTAGTGAATGCAAACACTAAACTTACGCAAACATAAAAGATTAAGACAGAGAACCTCGCAGCGAAGAGAGGCTCGTACAACATGACACAAATACTCATAAAATGTAATTAACGCCAATCCCGTGTTGATGGTTTATAGAAATTTGGGATTTTATGCATTTTAATTAATTTGTATATGGGATTTTATGTATTTAAATACTGTATATCATAGATAACTGGAAGTTGATCCGCGAGTTGAGCATGTTTAATATCATATGCATTTTTGTTTTTGTTTTTTCAATAGGTTCTTTAGATTATTTCCTTGTGATCAACACTCTAAATTCATTAATAGTTTAATAACACCACGAATGGAGAATCTTTGGTTTATTATAAACTTTAAACTAGGTGGGAGTCCATGCTACGCACGGAATATTGCATGTTATTTGTAATTTTCGTTTAATATAAAGAAATGAAAATTTAAAGAACCAAATGAAACAAAATTTTCTTATTATTATTATTACATGGATATGTATCTACTTGCTTCACATTTATTTGTGTTCGGGGACAAGTACAATATATGTTCTTTGATCAAAGAATATGTTGTTAGCTCGGAAGTTTTGTAGACTTGAATTGATGAGAGAACATAGAAGTTTCATAAGATGTCCATATTAGCTTTTTTATACGTTATGAATAGAGTTTTATGGACAAATTGGTAATGGACATTGTATAAAATGTTGTCCACGTCAATATATTCATGAAAACTTGTCCATGCTACCTTGTCCACACTACTATTGAATTATCGTGTAAACGATACCTCCACAAAACCGTAAATGATACTTCGACAAAAACATATACCATACATATGATACTATTAATTGATTATATCCACGATATGATATTCGCGCTAACATGTCCACACTACTTTGTCAACATTTGATATTTTCACAAAATCATAAATGTCAAAGATCGGACAGAATTCTCTTTGTTGTATACAAAAGTTACATATACTAGTATACAAATCTGATACATACGATACTTGTTAATAAGCGTATATATCCACAATATGATATCAATGCTTAATTGTCTACATTACTTTGTCCACAATTGATACTTCCACAACACCATAAATCTCAAAAATCAAACAATTCAGAACAGTCCCTTCATACATCTTCCTAATCTCGAACTTACCTATCCAGAACATTAGAACAATGCCTTCACATCTTCATCTTCATCGTCGAATTCATCACCATAACCAAACTCATCATCTCCTCTATACCCACGCTCACCACCATACCCGTTGGGTCGATTCCAACACGGAATTTATATCCAGAAGCTTCATTCTGAAGGTTTTGAGAGATCTAATTTTGGGTAAAATTTTCTTAAGACACCTTTTTTTTTTTTTTACCTTTTTCCTTAAACTCTTTCACACCACACACACTTACCTATTTATATTCTTATCCTAACTTCTTAAACCTAATGTATTACACAAAACATTTCCATCATATTTGGGCTTAGTTTATAACCCACTAAGCCCACGTTCATTTCTCTTCTTTACTTTCTTCTTCTTTTCGTCGTTGACTTTTCTTCTTCCTTTTGTCTTTAATTCTTCTTCTTCCTTCTTACGTACCATCTCCCTTCTCCCTCTTCTCATCATTCTTCTTCTCACACTTTCTGTTTATTTCTTGTGCAGGATTAAGCATAGGATCAAACTCCAACACTCCCTCTTGAATTCTTTGCTTAATCCCCAAATTTCGATCTAGGGCTCGATCCTCTTTTCTCCTTGGTTCTTCTCCGATTACTCTTCGATCTCCTGGATGAATCCCTTTCACAACATCAGCAAAACTCACTGGTAATTTTACTTTCTCAGTCTCCTTCTTGTTCTGATTCTCCACGAATCGAGCTTCTCCCCTCTTGAATTTCTCTGTCATATCTTGGGTGTTTATCTTCTCAGCCTCATTCTGATTTTCTTTGATTTTAGTTACATGATCTCTTATGATTGGATTTCTCATCACTCCAAGTTTGAATCGCAGTTCCTCAAATCGTCTTGTTCCTAGTGGTTTTGTGAGGATGTCAGCGATTTGTTCTTCGCCGCTGCAAAATCGTAAGTTAATTACTCCCTCTTTCTCTGCTTCACGAACAACATGAAAACGTATATGGATATGCTTTGTTCTCTTGTGTTGAACTGGATTTCTTCCAATTGCTATAGCTGATGTGTTGTCACAATATATTGGAACGCTTCCGTGAACTTCAACTTTTAGTTCTTCCAACATTCGTTTCAGCCAAACAACATGGTTGGTTGCTGAACTAAGTGCCATAAACTCTACTTCTGCTGTAGATTGAGCAATTGTATATTGTTTGTGCGTTTGCCATGTAAACATTCCGCTTCCCAAAGTAAAACACGTTCATGTGGTACTTCGCATATCCTCCTTACACCCTGCCCAATCTGAATCAGAAAATCCAATTAGCTGAGCTTGTTCTGTCCTTTTAAAGTTTAGACCATAATTTATTGTTCCTTGTATGTATCTCAATACTCTCTTTGCTTGTTGCATGCTTTGTTCAGTTGGTTTAGATAGG
Source organism: Eutrema japonicum (assembly GCA_030161315.1). NCBI lineage: Eukaryota > Viridiplantae > Streptophyta > Magnoliopsida > Brassicales > Brassicaceae > Eutrema > Eutrema japonicum. The sequence continues at coordinate 26,357,331 of BSQW01000012.1, read as the reverse complement.
CTTCTAGACAAGTAGGAGGCAGCAAAAGCAAGGCCGGGTCGAGTTGCTGCCAAATACAAAAGTCCTCCCACTATACTGCGATATAGCTTGGGATCTGTAAGTTCTGCTCCTTCATCTTGATTTTTCCCGTAAGGTGTTAGTGGTGTGTCAACACTCCTGCAATTCTTCATTCCAAACTTGTCTAACAATTGTTGTGCATACTTCTTTTGACTTAGAAACAGTCCTTCTGTTGTGCACGTAATTTCAAAACCCAAGAAGTATCTCAGTCTTCCCAAGTCAGTCATCTCTAAGGTCTCTTTAAACTTCTGTTTAAATTTTTCAATCATGCTTTCATTGCTTCCTGTGATGATAAGATCATCTACATATAGGCTGATCACCATGATCTCTCCTTTGCATTCTTGAATATACAGTGCTGCATCACAATCACTTCTCCTGCATCCTTGTGAAGTTAAAAATGAATCAATTTTGCTATACCAAGCTCTCGGTGCTTGCTTTAATCCATAGAGGGCTTTTTTCAATCTGAACACCATGTTCTCTGCTCCCTCTATTTCATAACCTGGTGGTTGTTCCACATACACTTCTTCTGTGATTTCTCCATTCAAAAAGGCTGATTTGACATCCATTTGATGCATGTTCCAATTTCTTTGTGCAGCAAGAGCTATTAGCATTCTGATTGTATCATGTCTGGAAACTGGAGCAAACATTTCCCCATAATCTACTCCATAAGTCTGAGTGAAACCCCGAGCTACTAGTCTTGCTTTCAATTTCTGAATATCTCCATTCTCATCTGTTTTTACCGTGTATATCCATTTGACTGAAATCACTTTCTTGTCTGCAGGTCTTTTTGTTAGTTCCCAAGTTTCATTCTTGTTTATCACGATGATTTCAGCATCCATTGCCTCTCTCCACTCTTTATATTTCACAGCTTCTTCAAAAATGTCAGGTTCCTCACAGGTAACATAACAAGCCTCGTGAACTTGAATTGTTTCATTACCTTGTCCTTCTTCTTCTTGATATATTTCACTTAACATTCTCATCTTAGGCCCATACCGTGATGAACTGCTACTTCCTGATCCATCTCCACTTAGCTGAAATGGTATAGGACTAACATTTGGTCTCCTATATCCTGTATTTGCCCTAGTTGTTGGACTTAAAACATTTTCTTGTATTTCAGTACTTCTCTTTTGAGGCATTTTGCTGCTGTCAACTGGAACCTCTCCCTGCTCTTTAGTTTTTTCACATGTTTCCCAATTCCAGCTTTTGTTCTCTTCAAAAACAACATCTCTTGATACTTCAATCTTCTTTGTGCTAAGAACATACACTCTGTACCCTTTACTCACCGTGCTATATCCCATAAACACAACTTTTTCAGATTTGTCATCAAGTTTCTTTCTCCTTGCAGCAGGAATCAGAACATGGCATATACATCCAAATACTCGTAGATGACCAATTGAAGGCTTGTGACCACTCCAAGCTTCAATAGGAGTTTTTTGGTTTAGTGCTTTGGTAGGAAGCCTATTTTGATGGTAAGCTGTTGTAAATGTTGCTTCAGCCCAAAATGTATTTGGCATCCCCTGGTCTTTTAACATGCTTCTTGCCATGTCCATCAGGGTTCTATTCCTTCGTTCAGCCACTCCATTTTGCTGTGGTGAGTATGCCACGGTAAATTGTCTTTGGATTCCATTCTCTTCTAGGAATCTTGCAAAATGTTCTGATTTGAACTCACCTCCTCTGTCTGATCTGATTTTCTTAATTTTCTTGCTTGTTTGTGTCTCAACTAGGGTCTTGAACTTCTTAAAAGTAGCAAATGTATCGGATTTCAGTCTCAAGAAGTACACCCACACCATGTGTAAATAATCATCCGTGAAGGTAAGTATGTATAAGCTGCCACTGCACGATGGAGTCTGCATTGGTCCACACAAGTCTGTGTGAATCAAATCCAATATCCTTGAGCTCTTGGTTTCTGACATTTTGGGAAATTGTTCTCTACACTGTTTCCCTTTGACACACGCCTCACAAACATCTTGTATGACCTGAAATCTAGGGAGTCCTTTAACCATCTGACTTGTTTGAAACTTCTGCAGGTTTTGAAAACCAGAGTGTCCAAGTCTTTTGTGCCATAACTCAGATAAGTTTTCTTCACTTGCTGATCTCACACTTTCTTCAATTACTTGCATTCGTAGAACATATGCATTCCTTACACGCCCTACTTCAGCAATCTTGTCTCCACTATGATTGTGTATTATGCAGTTATTACCTTTGAAGATGATCTGATATCCATTCCTTGTCATTTGTGGTACACTTAGAATATTTTTGTCCATTCCAGGAACTAAGAAGACATCTCTGATAACCCTTATCCCTTTCTTGGTCATCACTTGAATGTTTCCTTTCCCTGTAGTCATCAGTATAGCACGATTTCGTGTCCTAATAGGAACACGATATGACCTGTCCAAGGTTGTGAAGAACCTCTCCTCTTTAGTCATATGGTTTGTAGCACCACTGTCAATTAACCATACTTCATCACCACTTGATTGCTCTATATTATAGACTGCATTAAACAATCCATCGGGCTATTCTTGTTGTTGTATTTGTACTCGATCAACTTGAATTCTTGAACTTTTGCACTCTTTTGCAAAATGGCCAGGTTTTCCACACGCAAAACAAAAATTCCGCATCTCCAATCTTCTGAGTTTCTCCTTAACTTCTTGTCTTCGAGGTGCAGATCTGCTTCAATTTTCTAGGCCTCCAGAACCTAGAAGCTCTGATACCATGAAGGTTTTGAGAGATCTAATTTTGGGTAAAGTTTTCTTACGACACCCTTTTTTTTTTTACCTTTTTCCTTAAACATTTTCACACCACACACACTTACCTATTTATATTCTTATCCTAACTTCTTAAACCTAATGTATTACACAAAACATTTCCATCACATTTGGGCTTAGTTTATAACCCACTAAGCCCACGTTCATTTCTCTTCTTTACTTTCTTCTTCTTTTCCTCGTTGACTTTTCTTCTTCCTTTTGTCTTTAATTCTTCTTCTTCCTTCTTACGTACCATCTCCCTTCTCCCTCTTCTCATCATTCTTCTTCTCACATTTTCTGTTTATTTCTTGTGCAGGATTAAGCATAGGATCAAACTCCAACACATTCTCTCTATCAGAATCTCGCCGTTCTCCCTGCAAATTATGCGCCTCGCTCAGATCGGAAGCCCAAGAAAAGTGATAGAGGAGGACACAGTGAATCAATAGAAGAAGGAGAGAAGTTGGGTACATCGACGAATTTGTTAGATAAAAAAAGATGGTGCTAGACCAAGAGAAAAAGAATCTTCGTTGATTTCTTTTTTAGAACCAATATTTATGGAAGATGAAGAGGAGAGAAAACGTCAACTAAACTACTTTCACACTTTATATTTAAAGATTTAATCTCAACCACATGATTTTCAATTACTCATAAATCATAATAAACCAATGACCTAGTAAATCTATTGTCAAGTAACTCTATTTTCTCTTTTTATTTTCTCTCAACTAAATCAACAAGGGTAATTCGGTATTTAAAAAATTGAACAGTTGTTAAAGTATCTCAATAGCACAAAGTATGTATTTTGTAAAAGAAAGTGCACAAAATGCATTTAAACGTAAATCACTATATTTTATAATTGTTTATGGAAAAATGTCAAGTAACCTAATAGAAAGAGAGTGAAACCCTTCTTTTATATATATAATTAGACACTCTTACTTGATCCTCCTTATTCTCAAACCTTGTGTTTGTGTGATATGGACCGGATCATCTACAACTTCTTTTGTTTTCCTTTTTTATTTCAGCGATCAACTACAACTAATGGGATTATCAAAAACAAAAAGACAAAAGAAAAACTAACGGGACTGTCAAAACATAAAAATAATGTAAACTTATGCCATGAAAAATGCACACAAATACATATATGTATTTATTTTTGGTCGAATACAAATATGTATTTTATATGCCTACTACAAGATAGATATTCCGGCGATAAACCCGAAAATGTCTTCTTTTTGTTTTTACTTATATTCCGGATATCTGACGGTGCGCACCAAAGGGAAATGCTATATTGCTGCCATCAGCAATAGAAGAATCCAATTTGTAGTCATCTTCAACTTTAGTTCTGATTGGTAATTCTTGAAGGCTATTCTTCTCAAGAATAGCTGATCCTGATACTTCATAGTCTTTTCCTTTTCCCCAAACAACCAAATACAAACCCATGGCGATCACTGTCCCTCCTATTACACTGCAACATAAAGAAATATAAGGAACAAATAGACATAGACACATAGTTTAAGTTCAAAAATAATTGCAATATGTCTATATTTGTCTAACATACCATCCGTAATTGTATTTGTTCATGAAGAATAAAAGAAGCAAGCAGAGCCACAAGAACCATGCAAAGAGGGTTAAAGGCAGTGACGAAAACCGGCCCTCTCGTCCTCATAACCATCCCTTGCACGTAGTATGTTAAACCGGAGCTTACTATTCCCTTCATTAAACCAAATTTTGATTAACATTAATTTTTCTCTCAAGTGATAGATTTTGATAGTTACCGTATAAAGAGGTGCGAAAAGCCTTGCATCCCATCCAACCGCCCATCCACTGGGATGGCGCTCCACCACAAGTGCTACTGCTGTGCTTTGGACAGCCCCTGACAGGCATATTAAGGCTGCTAGTGAAAGATCGGCTGGATACGTCTTTATCGTTATAGACTGTGCATCAAATGTACACATGTATATCAAGTATCGATCGATGCGGTATATACACATAAATCTCTAGGGGTTCTATCTATAACAACATCTTTTTTTCTTTTAAATGTAATATGCGAATTTGAACTTGGGTGGTCCTATAACAGCGTCTCTATTGCATATGTAACAATACTACATTTATTGCATATGTGATATTGTAACTAATATACATGTATATATATATATAAGAGCAAATTATATGGATACTTTAAAATATGTATATATATATATCCATATAATTTGCTCTTTTATTTTAAGGACTTGATTGGTATAACTGATAGTAGAACAGTAGCACTAAGTAGCAGGAGCAATATGTTATTGAAACTGTATGCTCTGATTAATGTACACATTTTAAGTGATTGACAGATCTGTGAAATATTATATTTAAATTATATAATATATTTATTCGTAAGCACTATATCTATAGTTATATTGATAATATAATTTTTAATAATTTTTTCATATTTCAATTGTATTTATTATATTATAATTTTATTTGAAAATTAATAAAAAATATTGGTTTTAAAAGTATAAAATTTACACTTTAATATAAACATAATTTTTGATATTATTTAACAAAATAAATTAGTTATATAAAATTATTTTAATTATTTTTGATATTTTATAGGTTAATGCTCTACCAAAATATTTATATGAAAACATAGAGTGACGAGCATTTGCAAAGTATCTGCAGGTTCTAAATATTTTCCTAAATATTTTGTTAATTAGTTGATAAAAGGTTTAATGCTTTTTAAATGCTCTACCAATCAAGGCCCAAGTCAAAGATTCTACATATGTAAAAGCTTGGCAGCCAAAAAGTTTTGTTTTTTTTAGATTAAAATTTCACTTTTATATATATATTATTTGGTTTTGGATTGGTAAGTATCACGTATGATAAAAAAGAAAAGAGGAAAAGTAAGGACCGTACCTGCAAAACATAGAAACAAGACCAAGCAACACAAGCGAGGAGTATCAACAAGGTTCCAGCAACCCAATGGTTATGGTCTTGTGAACTGTTGCTATGTCCGTTGTGTTGATCCATATTTGGGTTAGACCATGGTAAAGGAACAAGCGGACCTTTGTACAATGTCATTACCAATGCCCCTCCAAGAGCCACCAATGTCCCAATGATCTTTGCTTGGCTTCGTGCCTCTACTATCTTCACTTTCTCCATTCTGTTCATATATCATCGTTTTTTATATATCATTTCGATTTAAATGTCTTTTTTAATAACCACATATTCTAAACCAGACTAATGTCTTAAGACTATGAACAGCCGGGATGTGTCTACAGTGGCCGAATAAAAATTGAAATCACAATAGTGACTGAAATTGTGGTCCCCTAACTCTAGAGTGAATAATTTCCATGAACTGGTTTAATATATGTGTTTGCACTATAGATTACCTTAGAATCCAAGCGATTATGAATGTGACAGAAGGAAGAACGTTCATGATAGCAGATGTATATGTTGCTGATGTCATGTTCATCCCCAAGTAACCAAAACCTTGGTCCAAGATTGGCCTACAACAAAAGTAGGTATTAATTTGTCACTTTATAAAAGATCATTCCTGTTTTTTTTTAATTTGCAAAACTTAATGGTTTGGTTAAGAGACTTAAGAGTGTTAAAAGGGTAAGCTTAATTCTTACTCTAAAAACCGAATAACACTATTTTCCAGAAAACCGATAGTGTCATCTTTGGCTTCACTTTCCTACAAAATCAAAATCAATCCGAAGAATAAATTTTAAACCCTTATTGGTTTATTTTGATCCTTAAACAAAAAGAATATATCATTAGTAGTATTGTTTTACATATTACCTTTCAAAGAAGAGTGCAAAAGGTGCAAGAACAAGAGCAGCCACAGCATTACGATACACGATTAGAACGTAACGATTCTGGCCTTGGTTGAGAGTGGCCATAATGACAATATACGTTCCTGCTGCTCCAAATTGCAAAAATATCATTAATAAATATGGCCTACAATTTTGAATAGTTGCACTTACACCCTCCATGGTTTTATTGGATTTTTTTGTTTTTTGTTTTTGTTATTGAAAGTTGGATTTTTTTTCTGAATATTTAGAAGAAGCACAGCTGATAGGAGGAGTACGATGAACGAGTCATCTTATATAAATCATAAAAAAGGTGATACAGAGTTTTGGATAAACATGAGAACTTGTTTTTCCTCCGATCGAGAGTCATGTAGATTAACAAAAGAAACACAATAAAGTGAACGTATATATATGAATACACTAAAGGATACGTTATTCAATTAAAAAGATAATGATTTGTTGTCAGAGAAAAATATAATAATTGCTATTTTGGATTGGTATGGGTTCATTCAAGCAATCGTAAAGCAAATAATATCATACAGGGGTTGATGACTCTTTTACTAACACCGTTATCGTCTTGCTCACGTCATAGGTTTTTTTTTTATTTTTATTATTTGTTTGTGCTTTGCCCGACTTGATAAACACATAAACCGGAAAACTACATGTCTAAGTGTAAGCTACGTGTGTGCTTTGCTTAAGTGTCCCAAAGACATGACGTTAGTCGGAATGTTCGAGCAAAGCCTCATCATGAAGCACGTGGGAACGTAACGTCTTCGGATTTTGAGAAAACCGTTGTAATTTGTTGATCATGTTTGTCTTTTTGTTTGTATGAAAGGCAGATCATATACATGTGAGATTAGGGATGCTTATACGTTAGCTAGTTACTCTTTTTTTCTTCATATTTTGGGTCGCAACGAATTGTCCCATTAGCCCAAATATCAGATCCCTATTATATAGAAAATGACTTGATTCTTAGTTAGGTGGTGCCGATTCTTAGTAGATTTATAGATGTCATTAGACCGCGGTCACTTCTCTGTTTGTTCAATTTAGTGTGCTAAATTTGCAGGCAAAACTTATAAGAAGGACATGGCGGGACAGTCCTAATCTTAATATTTTTGTCTTGATCAGAGTATTTTAAAATATCTCAAAAGTATTAGTAAGACATAACTTAAAAACATAACATAATCTATTCATCTCTGATCTAAAACTACGGTGAGGACCGGTCGTATTCTTTTCCTCGTTCATTCGTTATCACGTCGTGACGAGTATTTATTTATTAAACTACGCATACCGACATGTATCTATAAGTATACACGTTTTTTTTATGATGTTTATATATATATATATATATATATATATATATATACATAAATATATATATATATCATACACCAATGGTGAGGACCACATATCTCATTGGGTCAACCATCAGAGTGTTATGCACCATACATCTAAGAGCAGGGTCGGCCCTAAAATTTTGGAGGATCAAGATCAATTTTAAAGTTTTTGTTTTTTGGGGGCTAAAAATTTTAAAAAATATTTGGGGGCCAAAAAAAAGAATTTTGGGCCCAAAAACTAAAAAATGGGGCCAAGACCAATATTTCATTTGGCATGACTCAGGACCGGCCCTGTCTAGGGGTCATTTATGTGTTTAAGTGTCTTCGGACTTGTTGTGCCAGGTGGTTTAGCTTGTGCCTAGCGTTTGTCAAGATAAGAAAAATTGTGGTGGATGTCATGTGTCCATAGGGCCTGCATTCACTGGGTAATCCAAATTACTCATCTCTCTCTCTTTTGCAGGTGACTTCGAGGAAATGCAAGAGTAGTCATCTTCGTGTGGTGCGGTGTTTTGGGAAGAACCGCAATATTTTTTTTATTTTTTTTCTTTCTTTTAAATTTAGGATACTACTTTTGATGTTCGATTTTAAGACGTTTTTTCAATTAAATTTTGTTTCTTTTGTAAGACGTTTGAATTCGGTCATTTGGAATAAAGGTGACATTTAAGATGTGCTAGTGGTTTCTTGTGCGATAAGACAATGCCTTGACATGCCTTCTTTGTTAAGTAAGATCGGGGTATCATAGTTGGTAGCAGAGCCTAGGGTTGACAAATCAGTTCTAACCCGAGAGCTAGTGGAAAAGGAAAAATGCCTTGCTTCGGTCTTAGGAGGATTTTAAAGTATTTTTTGGATTTATTTTCATATTCGTATTTTCAAAAATATTTTTTGGTTTTCAAAAACAAAGGGGATTTTTGTTTTGTTTTTTTAAAAGTAAAAGTAGTAGAACTTAGGGCACTACCAGGATTACCCTCTCGTATTTTTTCGCATTCATTAGTTCCGTTATAAGAGAAGAAATCTTACCGCGCACACGTTTTTCGTGAACAAATTGCCACCGAAGGGGGCACATATGACCAAGGCAAGAGCTGCCGCAAACCGCTTGGTAGGGGAGGAGTGTCTCGAAGCTTCAACATGGAGTTTGAATAGGCCTAACACCGAGCAAGAACCAAGGGTTGTAGACTTTGAGGAAGCGGCCCAAGAAGCCAACTTGGCCGCCGTGATCAATAAAGCCATATTGGAGGAGCTGCAGAGGTACGAGTGTTTGAGGAGCCAATGGCAAGAGAGGATCAATAGGGTGCCGCATGCTACGATGGGCCGAATGTAGTTGCGCCGTACCAGCAACCCCCTCCACCCCTACCACATGTGCCTAATCTGACCCAAGGGACTACGTACTGGGAGGTCATGCATCATTTGAGGGGCATGCATACTGAGTTTTTGATGGGAAGGCAAATGGAACTGTCAAATATGACTGGAAAAAGAAGTTGGAGAGGAACTTCGAAGTAACTAGGTGCCCACCAGAGTACTGCAAGGACTTGGTGAGCAGTTCACTATCTAAAGGGTTAGGCATTAGTTTGGTGGGACGGTGTGAAGGAAAGGGCGCGAAGGCGTTATGAGCTGACGTAGGAGGACATAAGACAAAATTTTACCAAGAAGTACTTCCCGAGGGAAGCCATGGATCATATGGAGAGTGAGTTCTATGATACCTCAGGGGAGCATGACGGTGAGAGAGTACGAGGCTGAGTTTAGCCGCCTGATGAGGTTTGCAGGTCGTTACTTGGATGAGCATGAGCAGATTCGGAGGTTCCTGAAGGGGCTAAGGATCAAAATGAAGAACCGTTGCACGCTGAGAGACTACAAAGATCTATAAGTGGTGGTTGACAAGGCGGCCGAACAGGAAAGATGAATGAATGAGGAGCAAAGATTGACAAGAAAAACCCAACAAAAAACCGGTGAAGTGGACTTGGGAGACCCAAAATGCAGTCTCATTAGTATGAACACTAGAAAAGCGCCAGGTAGGAACGTGTGCTACAAGTATAACCAGCCGGAACATTTAATGAGGGAATGTCCTACCCGACCATATCAGGTCATAGTGTGTACCGTTGTGGTAGTTCAAGGCACTATTCTTAAGATTGTTTGGCACGACCAAGAGGAACGCAATAAAAGGCTAAAAAAACAAGCAATTATTGTGGCCGCCGAAGAGACAAGCTACAGGGGCACATGTCTTTGTTGCAGGAAACCATGAAGGATCTAAACTGATCTATGGTACGTATATCTCTGACTTTACTCGTCTAAATATTCATACTAAGTTATGTGGTTAAAGTATTGAGAACTTAGTCGTATTATAAACCGTGTAGGATCGATTTTGGTTGGGGGGGGGGGTGGGATAACATCCCACATCTTGTTTGATAATGGCGCTACACATAGCTTTGTGTGCCCGACATTGGAAAGGTAATGGACCTTTGGGGGCTTGTTCATATCAAATGCCAAATAAATTGAGACTGCATGAGCCGAGGCAATGGACTTTACCGGGGTATATGAGGAAATTGATGCGGTCAGATTGTTTCCGAAACTCCAGGTTTTAAATTTATAAACCTAAAAGTTCTGCAAGTGCACAGACGTGCGTTGTAGTACTTTAGGTATCGATCCACATGGTGGGAAAGTTGTTTTGAAAGACCTTAGACAGAGAATTAGCAAGGAAGTCTAGAATGAGAATAAGTTTTATAGGGTTTTGTCACGAAAATTGTAAAGAACGAAAAAACAGAAAATTACTTGTAAAATAACTTAAGAAAATCGATGGCATAAACTAAACGGAAAAACGATTTGTAAACAATATTAAGACGGTGTTGGGTCGACATGGATATCTTAGGGTATGCTCGATTCAATCACGGCCCCTAAGCTCTTAGTAACACGATTCTAGATTTTAACTCCACGAACTGAACCGAATAAACGGCATAGCCTAATTTCGTAAATCTTACGCACCAACAATCTATATACTCGACCAGTAGCTTTCGTCTCTGGCCGTGCAGAAAATTATGTTGTTCTCGCTGGTTCTTCTTAGTTCATGGCACTCCGCAAGTATACTTTTGTATCTTACGACGCGACACACTCTTATAGATGAACGATTTAGGCATTTAGATTCAACACTTTTGGTGGTAGTTAACACCTATGAATCAGCCTATAGTTCATGACGCTAGATTCATGAATTAACAACGATCTATAAGAAAGAGATCTAGAATTCGGCTAGGGTGTTCCTTGTGTAATCTTTATCGAACATAGAATTATCCTTGATAATCCCTTTAAACCCAACAATTAAACTACTCGCACATAGACGAAATAAAAGAAATGATTAAATAAAACAGGAGATTGATGAAGGAGCCTCTCAAATTTAAGAATGATATCTGGAGAGAACCTCTACACCAATCTCGAAAGTAAGAACAAAAACTTAAGAAAAGACTTGCAAAAAGTAAACTAAAAGAGGCACAAAGATGACACACGAAATTCTATCTTTAAAACGCATATTTATAGGTCTTGAGCTCTGCTTTCGTCGGTCTTTAGGGGTTTTCCTTGACGGGAATTGAACGGGCCTTGAAATTGGGCTTACGAGACGAAATCAGCTTGGCCACGGGTCCATGGTGTCTGGCCGCGGCGGATCTTCACTTGGCCACGGGTGGAGGCTTCCTGGCCGCGGAGAATTGCCTCTTGGCTGCGGATGGGGCTACTCTGAGAGTGACTCCCCCAAACTTATTCATTTGCTTGTCCTCAAGCAGACAAACAAGAACAAGGAGAAAGAGAGAGGTTTGAAAATGGGAGCTCAAATCCACAAGTACCATTAAAATAATTCAAGCCCAATGTCCAAGTTGCAAGTTATAGGATGCGATTGATATATCATGGTTTTTACGCCTTTTAAACCATGATATAAGTCCGTTTTATAGAGTCTTTCTACTATTTTGTAGTGGTTTAGAGTCTTTTACAGGTTTTAGCACGTTTGGAGCATAATTGGAGATATTTGAACTTTATGGAGCATTTTGGATCAAAGCAGATGGTTGTGTAGCTGAGTACCCGATTTGAAGCATCAGTGTCGATCGATACTGCCTAGTATCGGTCGACACTCATCGAAGCAAACACGACCCGCGAGTTTAATGAAGAGTTGAAGAATTGCAAAATTGCCCAGAAGTATTTATTATTTACAAGAAGCCCAAAAATGTGATTTAGGTTATTTAATAGGATTTTACAGAAACTTTAAGGGCGACGCTTTATTTTATTATGGTTTTGTGATAGAGTTTTTGAAGGGAGACAAGTCTGAAACTCTGTTCGTCCGAGAGAAGATTTCGAACCCTCTTGTTACTCTTTCTATTTTATTTGATGATTTATTCAAGCATGTTTATTGTTTCAATTTCCATGTCTGAGTAGATCTCTTGTTAGGTTTAGGGTTCTCATAAGGGTTTTCTCTGAATGCTAGGTTGATTAGTTATTAGGATTCACTATCTGAATTAGTTCTTCACCATAGGTTATTTCCAAAGCTAATTCTAGATTTATCACCTATAACTTAGATCTTAGGATAACTGATTAGGTACGAGAGTGCGATTAATTACCTGATAGAACTTTAGGTGAGCAAAATAACTATTCGCAAAGAGATTTGGTTTAGTTGTTTTGTGAACAAATCAAACTTGAACTAAAAGCTGGTTTAGACTTTAGGATTCGCAAAGAGGTTTGGAATTCTAGGATTTAGACTTAGATAGTTGGTTAATTATACTTTAGTGATTTGAGTTCAAGAAACGCGCTAAATCTGAATCCTGTCATTTAGTTTATCTGCATTCATTGATTTCCTGAGAAATACCTAAACCTATCTTTCTCCAATTGAATTTACAATCGTTTTAATTTATGTTATGTTTTCTATATCATTGATCGCTTAACTTAATTTTCATCTTTATAATCTATTGTGTGTCTTTGTGAGTCTTTGTGTTCGACCCCTACTTTACTGCAACTACTGGTTAGTACTTTTAGGGTATTAATTTGAGCATATCAAATTTGGCGCCGTTGCCGGGGACTCAATTCGCCATTAGATTTTAGTCTGAGAATTTCGACTAAGTTCGTCGGTATCGATCGATACTATCTAGTGTCGGTCGATACTCGTCGTTTTCTTTTATTGATATCGATCGACACCACCCAGTGTCGGTCGATACTCATCGTATTACCGTGTACTAACGTTCTTGACTTTTGTTTTCAGGTGTATGCCTATTCGTGAAACCAGAAGGAACAAGAACACTCAGCTAGTCGAACTGTCATTGGATCAACTAGCACTTTTGGAACGCACAAACAGAAAAGCAAAGAAGCCAGGAGAGATGAACAACAATCCAGTGATTTTGGTTCAAGATGATGCTGGCGCTTACACAGACCAAGAGGGTCAGTTGTGCAATGAGAGAGGACAATGTCTGGATGGAGAGGGGAACATCATTCCACCTGCTCCTGTTGTCGCTGGGAACGTCGCTGGGATCATTGTGGTTAATCGTGGTAGAACGATTGGTGAGTATAACAGGCCTGATCAGTTTTATGCCAATCGATCAGCGATTCGTCCTCCTGCTTTTCAGAGGAATGACTTTGAGCTGAAACCTGCATACTACACTCTTGTGGGTCAGCACCCTTTTCATGGTCTTTCCAATGAACATCCCATGGACCATATTGAGAGGATTGAGGATTTGGTCACTAGCATCAAGAGCAATGGAGTGTCCTACGACTACCTCTTCTGCAAGCTCTTCCCATACTTTCTTGGTGGAGATGCGACTTACTGGCTGAAGCAGTTACCTCCTGGATCACTGACTAACTGGGAAGAGACTAAGATTGCTTTCCTGAATAACTTCTATGATGATGCACGATCCAAGGATCTGAGGAACAAGATCTCCCAGTTTTCTCAAGGCCCCACTGAAGCGTTCAAGGCTGCTTGGACGAGATTCAGATCATACCAGAGAGACTGTCCACATCACGGATACTCTGATGTTCAGCTGATTGGATTCTTCTTTAGAGGAATTGATTGGAGGTATCAGATGGCTTTGGATGCTACAAGCAATGGAAACTTCAACACCAGGTATCCTGATGATGCCTATCTACTGATTGAGAACTTGGCGTCTAGCAATAGCACCAAGAATGCTGATTTTGAGCTGAAGAAGCTAGCTGGTATCATGGATGGCTCACAGATTGCTGATGTTCAAGCTAAGTTAGATTCTATGCACAGTCTTCTGATGGGCAAGACAACGAAGGCCGTTCACTTTGCTGAAGATGTTGAGGTATTCAACGAAGATGAAGTAGAGGATGTTAACTACATTGGTGGTTCTGGTTTTCAAGGTCAGAGGAATCAATTCAACAACAACCGAAACTTCAACAACAACTCTCAACAAGGAGGTTCGAATCAGTTTGGTCAGAAATCATCTCAGAACAGTGGGTATATTAGGAACTATGGAAGTTCGTCTTATCAGCCAATACCTGCTAAGCTCCCAGATAGCAAGATCGAGTCTATGTTTTAAAATCTGGTTCAAGGACAGCAGAAGCTCACTGTAGATCTCAATGGAAAGATAGATGATGTGTACAAGGATCTGAGTGGAAGGATCGAGGCTCTCAGTACTCATCAGAGGATGCTGGAAACGCAAGTAGCTCAAACTGCAGCAGCTGTCAAGGGAAAGACGACTCAGGCGCAGAACGAACACGTCAATGCAATCACCTTGAGAGGTGCAAGGAATCTCGAAAACCTTGTCGAAGATGATTTCGAACCTGATTCGTCAGTATCGATCGACAGTACTTCTGATATCGATCGATACCAACTTGAAGAAGCGACACATGAGGCTTGTGTCGATCGACACCCATCGCAGGAAGAACCGGAGACTGTAAAGGAACCAGAGATGATGGAGGAACGTGTTTACAAGCCTAAGATTCCGTATCCTAGACCACCTAGACATCTCATGAAACCCATCACTGCAGAGAAGTTGCTGGCTTTTGAGAAGAAGGTCAGGAGGATTCCCCACACTATATCTTTTGAAGAGCCTTTGAAAACCGTCCTCTGGAATGTTACTTCCAAGATTGCAGAGAGACTGAGGAAGAAATTAAGGCACTTTTCATCAAGGCCAGAAGTACACCACCTCCACTGAAGCATTTGACTAAGAGGGAAGACCCAGGAAAATTTTCGGTTCCATGCTCTATCTCCGGAGTTGAGTTCAAAGAATCTCTGGTTGATTCATGATCTAGTGTCAATGTCATGTCAAGGGCACTTGCAGAGAAGCTGAAAATAGATGACAAAAGACTAAGGCAAAGAAAGAGGTGAAGAACAGAAGAGTTGAGAGTGCTAAATATGTAACCTTAATCCCTCAGAAGTGCGATGGATACTCGATCGAATATAAGGTGAAATGCAAAGGGACCTCAAGACCATTTTCTAAAGATAGAGTTCTTCTTACCCCAGAGCTGAAAGAGAAAGGACAAGAAGTTGTGGAGCACATGTTGAGCAGAACTCTGAAGCTAGAAATGTCAAGCTGTAAATCTCATTCTTATCCGTACTGATCGTCCGTGCAGTCAAGCTCGTGACGTAAAACAAGCGCTGAGTGGGAGGCAACCCACTGGTAAGTCTGTACATATGAGTCTTTTTATTTTTCTAAGTTTTTTTTGTGTTTCGTGTGTCACTTGGATCAGATTCGGAGGTCCCGTATCGATCGATACCCGTCGTTAAACGTACACATTCTGGACCGACCTCCGTGTGGCGAGCAAATCATTCCATACCCTCGGTATCGATCGACACCCACTCGTATCGATCGATACTCCACACGCAGGTAAGTTTCCCTATAAACCCTACGGGTTTTCCTTTCTTCTGCCACCGCCTCCATCGCACGATACATATACCAAGAATCTCTCTCAAAATCACAAATCTTCGTTTCTCAACGGATTTGAGTGATTTTTGAGTATATTCTGCTTGGATTTTCATCCTCTATCTCATTATCTCACCCATTCTCACGATCTACAAGGTATGAATCACAAATTCTCATCTTTTCAATCCGTGGACCAAAGTTTGATTTATGATTTTTTAGGCTCTTAGAACTTGTTTTGCTGGATGATTATCACTTGAATTATGTGTTATAGGCCTAGTAGAATTATGCATTACACTTAATTACTATTGGTTTGCACTTTTTGAATTTTCGGATTTGTGTTCTTCATGTTATGCTCGACGCCTGTTTGAGTATCGATCGATACCACATTGGTATTGGTCGGTGCTGACTGTTTCACTTGGCCGAGATTGCTGTGTTTGAGAGAGATGTTGGATTTATGCTGCGTCTTGTGTTTTTAATGATGCAGATGGAACCTAAGAAGAGAGCACGCACTGACACCGCATCGAGCTCCAATCCACCTGAGAAAGAGTACCAGTTAGGTGCTCGAGTCGAGTTCTTCCATGACGGGGTTTGGACTCTAGGATCAGTTATCGCCTGTCTTACTCAAAACCGCTACAAGGTTCAGGCCGTAAACTCCACCAACTTTACATTGGCTTTCGGTACGAACCTCCGCGATGCACAACTCGAGACTCCTACACCTTCGTCACCATCGTCTCCTCACACCACAGTTCGGTTTCCATGGCCCAAGATCAGTGAGAAAGCCAGGATATGACTAAGGGATGATTACGAGGGTTCGGATAAGGAGATTACAGAGAGCAGAGCTTGCACCCACATGCCTATTTCCGAGGAGTGGGACGATTATGACTCGATCTTCTACAACGCATGGCAGGAGGTTGATGTGCGCCCCACTCGGTTTATCGATACGCACACTATGCGTCATTTGGGCTTTGACAAGGAGCTTGATGGACTGATCCGTAAGATCGGATTGGGGACGATGCCTGCGCGGCAATATGACCTATACCCTGACTTGGTTCGCTAGTTCCTTGCTTCTGTCCTCGTCTACTACACTGGAGCACCTCCAGTAACTGCACAGCAGGGTGTTCTGACTTTTCTGATTCGCGGTGTGCGATATAGGATATCTTTTCAGGAGCTCTGCGACATATATGGGTTTCTCCGGGACTTTTCGAGATGCGAGCTTCCTCGCAAGTTTATGGATATTGAGGCATTCTGGTCTCACTTTGGGCATGGATTCTATGACAGTAAGACCACTACACAGATGGATGTGCGTAATCCCGTCTTGCGCTACCTTGTGAGGATCCTGAGCAACACTTTGTTGTGTAAGATGGAGCCAAACAAGATGAGAGTTGCTGAGCTGATTATTCTGTCTATTGGGATTGGAGATCTCATTTTTGATGAGGCATATGAGTGGCCTGAGATGGATCTCGCGGTCAACCTAGGTGCTGTATTCGCACACAATTTGGAGTCGCTGAAGGTTAAACCTTTTACAGGACGCGGCAAATTTCCAGGACTGCAGGTCGTAAGAAGACAGAGACGGTGGGCAGTCTTCTCACTCCCATTTTCGTGCATTTAGGAATCAGCACCACCAGTTGTTCGACCGTGACTTCCCGCGAGCTTATGGACGAAGCGCATTTGGAGCACCTGCATTGGCTGAAGCCTCACAGGCGTTGGATTTTTAGCACCTCTGTTGGGAACTATCTAGTTCAGCTCCCCAACACTGATATGACAGACATAGGCGGTGACCCTACTCAGCTGCTGTTCGCACAAGCTGATGATGACATGGAGCTTGCACCGGTCACTAGACGTCAAGGCTCTGCTACTAGAGCACAACCACCTGCACATGGCTCTGCTGGGAGTCAACCGCGACAGGAGCCCTCTCCTATTGCTGTTGCGCTTTCTCTTCTTCCACCACCTGAGATGGAGATGGACCCTTTTCAACGGTATGTGGTCGCGAGTTTGCAGACGATCTAGACCGCGATTTCTCGCTGCCGCTACATGACTGACACGGACGCTGCTCCTTCGTCTCGACGTCCTGTTTCACCACGATCACCGTGCACGCCCACTGACGTTGGACCATCTGGTACTGCTGGCGATGACTCTGACGCCACTGAGGAGGATTAGTCCTCTTTCTATATGATCATCTCGTTTGCTATTTCTTTTCCCTTTTCTTTTTATTTTTATTTTTCTTTTGAACTTTTGTGTCTTTTCTTATGCTTTTGGACCTGTGGATTTATGCTTCTATGATATTTTGTTGCACCTAACTTGTGTTTGAGTGGTCTAACAGTGCTTACATTTAACACTTGGATAGTTTGACACATTTTTAGAGTTACATCTGACCTTAGACGCTGAAAACGAATTACCTGTGTCGACCAATACTTGGTATCGATCGATACCAAGTTGGGTGTCGGTCGACACTCGTACCCCAGTACGGTAACTTCTTTTTTTTTTCACAGTTCCACTTGGTTCTTTTGTATTCTTTCACCAACTCTAGGCTAAATAACACTTGGGACAGTGTTGTTCAAGTCTGGGGCAGGTAGTCGCTGACATTGTTTTTGTTTTTCTTAGAGTCAGTCGTTTTTGAGTCAAAATCTGTTTTATTGAGTCAAAACTTTGTTGGAGACTGTGATCCTTTTCTTGAATCTATTGATCTGACCTTGCTTCTAAGTGACCATTGTTACAGAATCAGTTCAAGATCGACTAATGAAAAATCCAAAGGCTGACCAGTTAACTAGAAGACACTCTTGTTTCCAGCAAAGTTCTTTAAAGCCTGAGCCAAAATTTTGCACTTCATCAAAGTGGTTAGTACTCATAGAGCTTGATTCCTCATTCATATATGACAAAAGAACCCACGTGTTTAAAGTAATGGTATTTCTCTTCCCTGTTACAAGTTAATAAATATGATGCATTAAAAGATGAGATGATTTTCTTCTGAGTAGAGGGTTAGGAATATTTCCAGCGATCACATTATTCTACTTTAGAGGAAATGATCACACAAAGGTGGAAGCGAGCTTAGGAAAATTTCATGTGATACCATTATTCGCCTACACCTTTGATACCTTTTTAAGGGAAGAACCGGGGATTCGGTGGCAAACACCATCAATACTCGCGTCTCGAACCTTATTAAGCATATGCAAGAATATAATAAGAAATAAGTCTGGGGGAGAGAAATAATACCAGAAAGTGTGAAGTTGGATGGTTTCTTGTCATGATATTGTATGGGAAAGAATCTGGAAGGTTCTTAATGTTAATCACGGCGATGAAACTGGCGAGCAAGGCTTGATTGAACGATGCTGTGAAATAATGTGTGTAGTCTGGGAAGCTGAGAATGTCTACGGAGAAGTACATGGTGGTTGGATTTGAAACTTGTTATGTGATATGTAGAGAACTAAGGAAAATGGTCATTGCGATGTTTCAAGAACAGGTGAGTCTCCGTGTTTTTAAACCTCTTTCTCTGGATTAGTTTTCTGTTTTGCTTGAGGGCAAGCAAATGCTAAGTCTGGGGGAGTTGATATATCTTGGTTTTTACCCCTTTTAAGCCATGATATAAGTCCGTTTTATAGAGTCTTTCTACTATTTTGTAGTGGTTTAGAGTCTTTTACAGGTTTTAGCACGTTTGGAGCATAATTGGAGATATTGGAGCTTTCTGGAGCATTTTGGATCAAAGCAGAAGGCCGTGTAGCTGAGTACCCGATTTGAAGCATCAGTGTCGATCGATACTGCCTAGTATCGGTCGACACTCATCGAAGCAAACACGACCCGCGAGTTTAATGAAGAGTTGAAGAATTGCAAAATTGCCCAGAATTCTTTATTATTTACAAGAAGCCACAAAACGTGATTTAGGTTATTTAATAGGATTTTACAGCCACTTTAAGGGCGACGCTTTATTTTATTCAGGTTTTGTGAGAGAGCTTTTGAAGGGAGACAAGTCTGAAACTCTGTTCGTCCGAGAGATGATTTCGAACCCTCTTGTTACTCTTTCTATTTTATTTGATGATTTATTCAAACATGTTTATTGTTTCAATTTCCATGTCTAAGTAGATCTCTTGTTAGGTTTAGGATTCTCATAAGGGTTTTCTCTGAAATCTAGGCAGATTTGTTATTAGGATTCACTATCTGAATTAGTTCTTCACCATAGGTTGTTTCCAAAGCTAATTCTAGATTGATCACCTAGAACTTAGATCTTAGGAAAATTGATTAGGCACGAGAGTGCGATTAATTACCTGACAGAACCTTAGGTGAGCAAAATAACTATTCGCAAAGAGATTTGGTTTAGTTGTTTTGTGAACAAATCAAACTAGAACTAAAAGCTGGTTTAGACTTTAGGATTCGTAAAGAGATTTGGAATTCTAGGATTTAGACTTAGATAGTTTTCGCAACGAGAGTTAGTTAATTATACTTTAGTGATATTGAGTTCAAGAACCGCGCTAAATCTGAATCCAGTTAGTTAGTTTATATGCATTCATTGATTTCATGAGAAATACCCTAAATCTATCTTTATACAATTGAATTTACAGTCGTTTTAAGTTACGTTATGTTTTCTATATCATTGATCACTTAGCTTAATTCTCATCTTTATAATCTATTGTATGTCTCTGTGAGTCCTTGTGTTCGACTCCTGCTTTACTGCAACTACTGCTTAGTACTTTTAGGGTATTAATTTGAGCATATCAGCGATCAAACAAGACTACTCAAAAAGAGTTAGCCATATCTATCCCTACATGAATCAAGCCCGAGTCTCAACATACTCAAGCCTTCCTATCGTCAAATCATTTGACATTCATTAATTGTTTCAAGTGAATCATGTTCATGCAAGACAAGTGAATTCATTTGGCTATGGTAAAGGTCTTGAGACTAAAATGGTCTCAAACGTATGGGGTTACTCCAATGCAAGGGATCTCTCTATAAATGAGCAAGCTTTAGCAAAATGCTAAGAGTAAAAAGCAACCTATGCATACAAGGATAAATTTACATATACCCAATGCCTAAGATGTCTCTAACCCTAGCATCTCTAACCCATGAAGCCACAAACCTAAGCTACCCTTCTCACAAGGCCTTTTGCCTTCATGTCCCACACGTCTTTCTTCTTCTTCCACTTCATGTTTTCTCACTTGGGGGATTGTCTTTCTTCATGCTTGACTCATGGTATGGTGTTTTCACTTCATTTCCTTTAGCTCTTCTTGTTGACTTTTTGCCTTGCCTCCATCTTCATCACTTTGATGTTTTAGCCATCTTTTTGGCTTCTTTTCTTTTCTTTTAAACACTTGGAGACTAACAGCAATGCTTAGAGCTAATTCATAACTTTTGTACCAACCATATATATTTGACAATCTCTCCTTCTTTACCTTTGGCCTCAGTTCTCTTCTCCACCATGATCCCATCGATCATACACTTTCATTCATATCAAACCCCAAAAGTTCACTTCCTAGATAGCCTAGCCTAGCCCTTGATGATGGGCTAGTGATATATCATGGTTTTTACCCATTTTAGGCCATGATATAAGTCCTTTTTGGAGAGTCTTTCTAGTATTTTGAAGTCTTTTAGAGTCTTTTCAGGTTTTAGGTACGTTTGGAGCATTATTGGAGATATTGAAGCATTTTGGAGATTTTTGGAGCAAAACAGAGATCCTGTAGCTGAGACACCGATTTGATGCATGAGTATCGATCGATACACTTATGGTATCGGTCGATACCCGTCGAAAAAACAGAAGGATCGCGACTAATTTGAAGATTTGAGAAACTGCAAGTTGCCCCAGAAGACTTTATTATTTACAAGAAGCTCCAAAACGTGTCTTAGGATATTTATTAGGTTTTTCAGCCACCTTTGTGGCTAAGTCTTGTTTTACGCTCTATTCTACTTTGGTTTTTGTGAGAGAGCTTTGAGGGAGACAAGTCTGAAATTCTGTTCGTCCGAGAGAAGATTTATTATTTATTCAAGGATTTATTCAGTCATGTTTATTATTTCAATCTCCATGTCTGAGTAGATTTCCTGTTAGGTTTAGGGTTCTAATAAGGGATTTCTTTGAATACTAGGTTAATTTATTGTTGCAGGTTCATAATCTGAATTAGTTATTCGCCTTAAGTTGTTTTCAAAGCTAATTCTGGATTGATCACCTAGAACTTAGATCTTAGGTTAATCGATTAGGCATGAGAGTGCAATTGAGAAACCTAATAGAACTTAGAATGAGCAAAATAACTATTCACAAAGAGATTTGGTTTAGTTGTTTTGTGAACAAATCAAACTTGAACTAACAGCTGGTTTAGACTTTAGGATTCGCAAAGAGATTTGGAATTCTAGGATTTAGACTTAGATAATTCTCGCAACGAGAGTTGGTTAATTATACTTTAGTGATTTGAGTTCAAGAACCATGCATAACCTGAACCCTGACTAGTTAGTTTGTCTGCATTCATTGATTTCCTGAGAAATACCTTGAACCTATCTTCTTTCCAATCGACTTACAACTTGTTTAATTCGCGTAATTTCTTTCAATTTCATTGATCACGTAGCTTAATTTTCATCTACATAATCTATTGTGTGTTTTCTTGAGTCTCTGTTGATTCGATCCCTAAGTGTTACAGCCGACAAAGATTTAGTACTTTAAGGGTATTAATTTGAGCTTATCAAATTTGGCGCCGTTGCCGGGGACTCAATTCGCCATTAGATTTTAGTTTGAGAATTTCGACTAAATTCGACCAGTATCTATCGACACCCTAGTGGAATCGGTCGATACCTGTCGTAAATTTTTGTGTTACTAACGTTCTTGTCTTTTGTTTTCAGGTGCATGCCTATTCGCGAAACCAGAAGGAACAAGAGCACTTAGCTAGTTGATCTGTCAAACGAGCAGCTAGCACTTTTGGAACGCACAAACAGAAGAGCATAGAAGCCAGCAGAGATGAACAACAATCCAGTGGTTTTGGTTCAAGAAGAAGCCGGTGCTTACAGAGACCAATAGGGTCAAGTGTGCAATGAGAGAGGGCAAAGATTGGATGGAGAGGGGAACATCATCCCACCTCCTACTGTTGTCGCTGGAAATATCGTTGGGAATGCGAATGCAAGGAATTTTGTGGCTAATCGTGGTAGAACAATTGGTGAGTACAACAGACCTAATCAGTTTTATGCCAATCGATCAGCGATTCGCCCCCCACAATTTCAGAGGAATGACTTTGAGCTGAAACCTGTATACTACACTCTTGTGGGTCAGCACCCTTTTCATGGCATTTCCAGTGAACACCCCATGGATCATATCGAGATGTTTGAGGATCTAGTCACTAGCATCAAGAGCAATGGAGTGTCCTATGATTACCTCTTCTGCAAGCTCTTCCCATACTCTTTAGGTGGATATGCGACTTACTGGCTGAAGCAGTTGCCTCCTGGATCGCTGACTACCTGGGAGGAGACTAAGACTGCTTTCCTGAATAACTTCTATGATGATGCACGATCCGAGGATCTGAGGAACAAGATTTTCCAGTTTTCTCAAGGCCCGACTGAAGCGTTCAAGGCTGCTTGGACAAGATTTAAATCATATCAGAGAGATTTTCCACATCATGGGTACACTGATGTTCAGCTGATGGGTTTCTTCTTCAGAGGGATTGATTGGAGGTATCAGATGGCTTTGGATGCTTCAAGCAATGGAAATTTCAACACCAGGTATCCTGACGATGCTTACGTGCTGATTGAAAACTTGGCGTCTAGAAATAGCACCAAAAATGCAGACTTTGAGCGCAAGAAGAAAGCAGGTGGCATGGAAGGTTCGCAGATTACTGAGGTTCAAGCCAAGTTAGATTCTATGCACAATCTTTTTATGGGCAAGACAACGAAAGCTGTTCATTTTGCTGAAGATGTTGAGGTATTCAATGAGGATGAAGTGGAAGATGTCAACTACATTGGCGGCTCTGGTTTTCAAGGTCAGATAAATCAATACCAGAATAACAACAGAAACTTCAACAACAGCGCTCAGCAAGGGGGATCGAATCAGTTTGGTCAGAAATATTTCCAGAAGAGTGGTTATACCAGGAACTATGGGAATTCATCTTATCAGCCTATACCTGGAAAAACCCAGAGAGCAAGATTGAGTCTATGCTTGAACAGCTGGTTCAAGGACAGCAGCAATTAACATTGGATTTCAACGAAAAGATTGATGCTATGTACAAAGATCTGAGTGAAAAGATCGAAGCTCTCGGTATTCATCAGAAGAAGCTGGAAACTCAGGTAGCTCAAACATCAGAGGCTGTAAAAAGGCAAGAAGGTTTTCTTCCAGGGAAAGGAGAAAACCCAAGGGCACACATCAATGCAATCACCTTAAGGAGTGGAAAAGAGGTCAATCTAGGAGTGAAAGTTGTCCAAACTGCAGAAAATTTCGTCGATCTCGACAATGAGGATTCTGAAATTCCCATGGTATCGATCGACAAAGGTCAAGATACTTTCGCGGGACATCTCAAAGTCCCGTGTATCGATCGACACTGATCCTGCAATCGCTACAACACCTAAGGTTTTGAAGGAAATACCTGATGTGGTTGCAGAGAGAGTCTACATACCGAGGATACCTTATCCTAGGGCTATTCGGAAGACTAATAAGGAGGTAGAAGACTCTAGATGCAAGGAAATTTTGGACAAGCTGGTTGTTGAACTTCCTTTCATCGATGCTATCAAGACATCTCTAGCTTTCAGGAGATATATCAAGAGGATGGTGTCTAGTAATGCGAACCTTGAGGAAGGATGTTTGATGATCACTCATGAGTGCAGTGCAGTCCTAATCAACAGGATCCCAAAGAAGCTACCAGATCCAGGGAGCTTTGTGTTGGATTGTACAATATTTACAGAGAGGTTCGAACGTTCTCTTTGCGACCTTGGTTCGAGTGTGAATCTCATGCCAAACTCAGTTGCTAAAAGGATGGGGATGACAGACTTCACATCCACAAGGATCTCCCTGATACTTGCTGATCGCTCAGTTCGACTTCCTGAGGGATTACTTGAAGACGTCCCGATTAAGATTGGAAATTGTCTAATCCCAACTGATTTCATTATCCTGGAGTATGATGCATAGCCCAGAGATCCTCTTATCTTGGGAAGACCATTCCTAGCAACAGCTGGTGCTTTGATTGATTGCAGGAATGGGAAGATCGCTCTTAACATTGGTGAATTGGTCATGACTTTTAATATGGAGAAGATGATGAAGAGACCAACCATTGATGGACATACTTTCTTTGTTGATACCTTCAGTGATATTGCTGAAGAGTACTTCCTGGAGATGCATCCTGAGGATCCATTGGAGAGAGCATTGGTCTGTTCAGCTGAGTCAGAGGTTTATTTGAGTGATGTTGCTGCTAGATATTCGAAGATGCTCGATACAACACCACCGGTATCGATCGATACTCCCTTAGTATCGGTCAATACCCTGCGACCAGAAAAGGAGTTGGCCGAAAGTTCTACACAAGTTGCTGGGCTTGGAGATTGGAGCGAGGAGAAAGCTCCTAAGGTGGAACTCAAGCCACTTCCAGCAAATCTGAGGTATATTTTCCTTGGTCCTAATTCTACATACCCAGTGATTATTAATGCTTCTTTGAGCAACACAGAGATTGCCTTACTGCTGAGCAAGATGCGCAAGTATCGCAAAGCTCTTGGCTATTCTCTTGATGACATTTCAGGTATATCACCGGACCTGTGCATGCATAGGACTCATCTGGAGGACGAGTCAAAGGCTTCAATTGAGCATCAGAGGAGGCTGAATCCGAACCTGAAAGAAGTGGTCAAAAAGGAGGTCATGAAGCTTTTGGAAGCTGGGTCATCTATGCTATTTCGGATAGCTCTTGGATCAGTCCAGTGCACGTTGTTCCTAAGAAAGGAGGGATAACTGTGGTGAAGAATGAGAAGGATGAGATGGTTCCTATTAGGACTATCACTGGGTATCGAATGTGCATTGACTACAGGAAGTTGAATATAGCCACGAGGAAGGATCACTTCCCATTGCCATTCATTGACCAGATGTTGGAAAGGTTGACTAGTCATCCCTACTACTGTTTTCTCGATGGGTATTCAGGTCTTCTAGATTCCGATACATCCAGATGACCAAGGGAAGATGACTTTTACATGTCCATATGGAACATTCGCAAATAGGAGAATGCCATTTGGATTGTGTATTGCTCCAGCCACTTTTCAGAGATGCATGATGTCTATCTTCATAGACATGATTGAGGATTTTATGGAGGTGTTCATGGATGATTTTTCAGTGTATGGATCATCGTTCAAGGACTGATTGGATAACTTGTGCAAGGTTCTAGTGAGGTGTGAAGAGAAACACTTGGTTCTCAATTGGGAAAAGTGTCACTTTATGGTTCAGGATGGCATCGTGCTTGGGCACAAAGTCTCTGAAGCTGGGATCGAAGTTGACAAAGCCAAGATTCAGGTCATGACAAGCCTCCAACCACTGAATTCTGTGAAGGATATTCGAAGCTTTCTTGGTCATGCTGGGGTTTACAGAAGGTTTATCAAGGACTTCTCCAAGCTAGCCCACCCACTCACTGCACTATTATGCAAGGAGATCAAATTCGATTTCACACCTGAGTTTCTTGCAGCCTTTGAGGAGATTAAAAAGGGTTTGGTGAGTGTTCCTATTGTGCAAGCTCCTGATTGGACTTTACCTTTTGAGATCATGTGCGACGCTAGTGACTTTGCTGTTGGTTCAGTTTTCGGTCAGAGGAAGGATAAGAAGCTGCACGTTATCTACTATGCCAGCAGGACATTGGATGATGCTCAGAGGAATTACAGTACCACAGAGAAGGAACTACTTGCAGTTGTTTTCTCCTTTGAGAAATTTCGTTCCTACCTGATTGGGAGCAAAGTGATTGTTCACACTGATCATGCTGCTCTCAAATATCTGATGCAGAATAAGGATCTCAAGCCTCGCCTTTGTCGTTGGGTTCTCTTGCTACAAGGTTCCGACATTGAGGTTAAGGACAAGAAAGGAATAGAGAACGGGGTCGCTGACAATCTTTCGAGGATTCGGATCGATGCAGACGTTCCTATTGATGATCAAATACCAGAAGAGTCCATTTACTTAATTGAAACTGAGTTTCAAATGGGTTTTGCCGAAACTTTGCAATTCCCACGAATTGCAGGCAGGTTTTGGTATCGATCGACACTCCCCTGGTGTCGGTCGATACCCGGCGATTTTCGAACCGATTTTGACTATTGAACACCTCGGTGATTCTGAAGAGTATCTAGTCGCTGCACCTGACTCTGATCAACCATGGTACGCTGATATTGCCAACCACCTCACTGCAGATGCAGAGCCAAAGCACCTCAAGAAATATGCCAGGAAGAAATTTATGCGTGACGTAAGGCGATTCTTTTGGGATAACCCTTACCTGTATAAGCACTGTTCTGATGGTATCTACAGGAGATGCATTGCTGAAGCTGAGGTACCTAATGTTTTGTTTCATTGCCATGGATCTGAGTATGCTGGACACTTTGCTACTTTCAAGACAGTGTCCAAGGTTCTTCAAGCAGGCTTCTAGCGGCTTACTATGTTTAAGGATTCTCATGCCTTCATTTCGCAGTGCGATGCATGTTAGAGGAGAGGGAAGATTAGTAAGAGACACGAGATGCCACATAATTTCATCCTTGAGGTTGAGATTTTTGATTGTTGGGGCATCGATTTTATGGGTCCTTTTCCTTCGTCATATAAAAACATGTACATCTTGGTTGCTGTGGACTATGTATCTAAGTGGGTAGAAGCAATTGCTAGTCTCACCAACGATTCTTTGGTGGTCCTTAAGCTGTTTAAGACCATCATTTTCCCTCGATTTGGAGTACCTCAGATTATTATAAGTGATGGTGGCTCTCACTTTATTAACAAGGTTTTCGAAAAGATGCTGAAGAAGCATGGTGTGAACCATCGTGTAGCAACTCCTTATCATCCTCAGACTTGTGGGCAAGTTTAGGTTTCCAACAGGCAGATCAAGGAGATTCTGGAAAAGACTGTGGGTACTACTAGGAAATATTGGTCTGCAAGGCTGGATGATGCACTGTGGGCTTATAGGACCGCTTTCAAGACACCACTTGGGACTACACCGTTTCACTTGCTATATGGGAAAGCGTGTCACCTTCCGGTGGAAATCGAGCATAAGGCAGCCTGGGCTACAAAGCTGATGAATTTTGACATCAAGTCTGCTACTGAGAGGCGATTGATTCAGCTGAATGAGCTCGATGAGATTAGGCATCATGCCTATGAAAACTCAAAGCTGTACAAGGAGAGGACCAAGGCATATCATGACAAAAAGATTCTCTCCAGACACTTTGAACCCAATGACCAGGAACTTCTGTATAATTCTCGTTTGCATTTGTTTCCTGGTTAATTGCGTTCTCGTTGGTCAGGTCCTTTTACAGTCAAGGAAGTTAGACAACATGGTGCAATTGTTCTGACAAATCCTCCGGGCGAAGAGTTCACTGTTAATGGACAAAGGGTGAATACTATTGGAGGAGCACATAGATTCAAGAATGACACATAATGCCTCTGGATGATGCACCCACTGCCTGAACGGTGGTACAGTCAAGCTAATGACGTTAAACGAGCGCTTGGTGGGAGGCAACCCATTGGTAAGTCTGTACATATGAGTCTTTTATTTTTTCCGTTTTTGTTTTGTGTTTTGCTGTGTCACGTGAATCAGATTCGGGGGCTCAGTATCGATCGACACCACTTGGTATCGGTCGATACCGGTGTTAAACACATCTATTCTAACCGGCTCCCGTGTATCGATCGATACCACTTATGGTATCGGTCGATACTACCACCCAGGTAAGTTTCCTTACAAAACCCTCAGAATTTTCCTTGTTTTTTCCTCACTGCCTCTATCGTTCGATACTTATCTCCAAAATTCTCCCCAAAATCGTAACTCCTTCAATTTTCCACGGATTTGAGTGATTCACGAGCTTAATCTTGTTAGATTTTCGTGCTCTTTCTCATTCTTTCACCCATTCACTCGATCTACAAGGTATGAAACACGAATCTCCTCTTTTTCAATCCGTGACCAAATGTTGGGTTTTTGATTTTTGGCTCTTGAAACTCATTTTGATAGACAAATACCACTTGATTGAGTTGTTCTAGGACTAGTCGGAACCCGCCTTAAACGTAATTGACATTAGTTTTAACTTTTGGTAATTTTTGGATTGAGGATCTTCGTGCTGTTCGCGATTAGTTGAGTATCGATCGATACCACCTGGTATCGGTCGATACTGAGTATATTCCTTGACCGTTTTTGCTGTGAGAGATTTTGGATTTATGATGTTTCTATTTTGTTACTGATGCAGATGTCTACTCGAAAGAGAACACGAACAGATGCCACAAGCTCGAATCAACCTGCGGATCCTCACTACAAGAATGCATCGGAAATCATAAATGGTCGGAAATTGGTCGGGAATTCCCAACGGATTTCCGACCTTATAACGACGCTAAATATCGTCGGGTAATACCCGACGATTTGCCAACAAAAGTCCGATGAGTCCATTCCCGACCAAATACCGACTAGACTAATTCCCGACCAAATTCCGACCATAATAATACCCGACTATTTGCCGACAAAAGTCCGATGAACCCATTCCCGACCAAATACCGACCAGACTAATTCCCGACCAAATTCCGACCATAATAATACCCGACGATTTACCGACAAAAGTTTGATGACCTCATTACCGACTAAATTCCGACCGTTATAATTTCCGACCTAATTCCGACCTCTATAATTTTCGACCAAATTCCGACTTTTCTAAGTTCCGACGAAATTCCGACCTTTCTAATTTCTGACTAAATTCCGACCTTTCTAATTTCCGACCAATATCCGACCTTTCTAAGTTCCGACCATTTTCCAACCAAATATATTATTTTGAAATTATTTTGAAAATCATATATTTATCAATTTAATTTAATTGAAATTAAATTTATTCAAAAATAAAAAATTAAAATTAATATTAAACATTAAAATATTTGAAAATAAAATAGTTTTGAAATAAGAGAAAGTGTTTTTAAAACATTAAACAACATTATTAAACATTTGCCGATCCCGATCCCGTACCCGTACCCATTCCCGGGTAATCCGGGAACTTCGCTCTCATCTAAGACGACATGGTAGCGATATCTGTCCTCGCCTCCGAAAGCTCCTCTTGCGTGGCACCTAACTTGAATTCGGTGTCCGTTTTCGCCGCCTCCAAAGCTTCTACTTTGGACTTGAGCTCTTCATTCTGCTGGATGAGATCTTCAGAGAAAAAAGAACCAGAAGAAGACCCGTCGTCCATAAACGGGATCGTACCCAAACCCCCGCGACGTCGCCCTTTTTTATCAAGGGAAAATTCCTGTATAAAATATAAATAAATTAGAACATTATAAAATTATAATGTAAAACTATAAGAAAACAAAAAAAAAACTTACGTTCATAACGAGACGGTTGACCTCTTCCCGCGGCATCTCGAAGGAGGATGAGGAGTCACCTTGTGACTGTTGGGTAGGCCCGATCCCGGTCTTCTTCTTCATCACGTTCTCGTAGATCTCCCTTATGAGGGGATCCTGAATAAACCCGGTTGTCTTGCTCGTGTGGCACCTCTTCATTAAGTCCAAGTCATTCGGACGCACACCTCCGGCCTCGTTAGTCTATAAAAACGAATAAATTTTAATATGAATAAATAATTTAATAATTAAAGAGAGAAAACAATGTCAACAATAAAAGATTACCATTTGAATTTCCCGGGTCTGGAAGCTGCTCGAACCGGAGTTGTGGATGTACTGTCCCTTCCCGTTGCGCTCACTCTTTGGGTTTTCTGAATTAGTCTTCGAGAGTTTCTCTGTCTCCGGCTTTTGCCAATATGGTCCGTAGCAATTCCAAACATCCGAATTCAATCCTTTCGGCTTGTCTGCCCCTTTCCTCCACTTTTGCTTCCACTCGTTCATGTGTCTCTTGAATTGCGTATGCGCTTCCTTCATAAATAACTTTTCCACCATGACACTGTGAGAGTGATGCCATGTAAACTCTTGCTACGAAAACATAAATAAAAATACTTAGCAAAATATTTTAAAAAAACTTATCAATATGGAAAAATATAGTAATTGACAACTTACCGCAAATTGTCTAAACCAAATTTGCTTCTCATCATACGTGACTTCTGTAAAACATTTTGTACGGTTTGTCAAGGATCGAATGGAACATCCTCATAATGGCCTTACTAATCCCGTTGTTCGATATACCAAACCTACAAAAAAAGATAAACTATAAACAATTTGATATTAAAATATGTATATATATATATATATATATATATATATATATATGAACTATGGGTTTTTACCATGTCGATCTTCCAACTCGATGTGGATCAAGCCGGATGTGCAAGTCCCGGCCCGGTTGTTGGACTAGCTCCTCGATGGTCATGATTCGAGGAGTTTGACTCTGCGACTCCGGGATAGTCGATGCGGCCGGACTTGGTGGTTGTGTGCCTCGAGTCGAACCACCGCTACGTGCAGGTTGTGGCATCCATTGAGAAGAACCACCGATGCGCATGTTCTCGAAACCCTCGTACGTCCTGAAAAAAAAACGCAAACTTTGTTATATATTAAACGCATACTAAAAATAAAACGCAAACTAAAAATAAAACGCAAACTAAAAGTAAAACGCAAACGAAAAAATGATTACTATGAAAATAATCACAAAAACGCGAAAAATTACCAAAAACCCAAAAATTTTACCAAAAAGCCAAAATATTACGAAAACCCCGAAAAATTATGAAAATTATGAAAATTCATAAAATTATAAGAAATTTATGAAAAATAGTAATAATAAATTTATTAATTATGCAAAAATAATGAAAACGTTTTTTAGACAAATGATAAAATTAAAAAATTTCAAAAAATCTTTAAAATGATCTTTTTGTTTTTTTTAATATAAAAATTATCTATTAGAGTTTTATATTCATAACAAAAATTATAATTAAACAAATCTACCACAAAAACCTAAACCAAAAAAAAACTACAACATAAAATAAAATCTAACAACAAATCCCAAAAATCCCAACAACAAATCCCACAAATATAACCCACAAATCTCACAAATCTAACCACAAATCACAACAACTAACATCCTAATCTCGAATCTAACCACAAATCTCAATCTAAAACAACTAAACATCCTAATCCTCAAATCCCAACAACAACAACCATAAATCTCGAAAATACTTACATGCTAAGAAGAAGTCAGCGGCGGAGGAGGGACGGCGGCTCCGGCGGACGGCGGCTCCTGGCTCCTGCTCTGGCGATCTACAAAACAAGAGAAGGAAAAACAATTAGGAGAAGAAAAGAGGATGAGAAGAGGAAGAGAAGAGGGAGAGGGAGACTTACCGTCGAGAGCGACGGCGGTGAAGGTCGGCGGAGAGAGAGAATCGACGGTTGGAGAGAAGAGAGATCGACCAAATGAAGAAGAAGATGCGTATGTGGTAGTTAGATCTACGAATTCCCGACCACCGGTTTGGTCGGAATTCGGTCGGGTTTGAAAATACAAAACTGCCTAAATATTTCATTTAGCGGTTAATTTTCGCGGGTTTTATTTCGGGATGGTCGGAAATCGGTCGGTATTTCCGACGAGATTCCGACCAACCCATAATATTGTATGTCCTCTGATTGGTTGATATATTGTAAACACTTAGCATTGTTTTTCAAAAATATTCACATTAGTCTAAAATTAGTCGGAATTTCCGACCGATTTCCGACCAATATGAATATTTCTTAAAAAAATGCTAAGTGTTTACAATTAGAGGACATTTTCAATAACTGTAAAAACACATACAACAAAAACGTTTTAAGCACTTAAATTGTATTTATACTACATAAGTGTATAACACTTAGAAATTTTCAAAATATTAATATTGGTCGGAAATCAGTCGGAAATTTTGACCAATTTCCGACCATTTAGGGTTTCGAGTATAAAATTCTAAATTTTCAAACCGTATACTGTTTAAGAAACATGTAAACATCTTATGTCTAACAAATATCTGCATAGTAAACATATAATAAAATATAGGATGTTTTTATAAATTGAAAGTAGATCGAATTAAACCGTTCATAATGAAACATTGACCTTATATTTATACTTTTCGGTTTCTTTTAGGTTTTATAGTATATGCCCCAAAATTGTTTTACTTAAGATATATGGACATTGAATTCTTTCAAAAGATCATATCTAACCATATTAAACATAGTCTAAATCAAATTTATGCCGTTTGAGGTTTCGAAACCCCAAATGGTCGGAATTTGGTCAGAAATATCGCGGAATTCCGACCAAATTCCGACTAACTGATAAACCACATGTGCCTTGATAATTTTAGCACGTTTATTGTGAGTTTGAGGATTTAATTTCCGACTATATTTCGACCGATCAAGGTCTATCTAGTTGGAAATTGGTCGGATATTAGATTTCTCTCGGCTAAAATTCTCCCGGCTAAAACTTCCCTCGGCTAAAACTTTCGACCAATTTCCGACCAAACAAAGAATTGCCCCGGCTAAAACTTTTAGCCGAGGGATGTTTTAGCCGGGGGAAGTTTTAGCCGGGGGAAATCTAATTTCCGACCAATTTCTGACCCGCTAGGGTTTAGGGTATGAAATACGACATTTTTGAAATTTTCTACGATTTAAGAAACATGTAAACATCTTATGTGATACAAATATCTGGCAAGGTAAACATAAAATAAAGTATATGATATTTTTATAAATTGAAAGGAGATCGAGTTTAACCGATCATAACGAAACATGGAACTTATACTTATACTTTTCGGTTTCTTGTACGGTTTTTAGTATATGTCCGTAAATAGTGATACTTAAGATATATGGACATTGTATTCTTTCAAAAGATCATATCTAACCATAGCAAACATCGGCCAAATCAAATTATTCCCGTTTGAGGTTTCGAAACCCCAAATGGTCGGAATTCAGTCGGAATTTTCGAAGTTTTCCGACCAATTTCCGACCGATCAAGCTATACGGTCGGAAAATAGTCGGAATATCGAATTAAATGTATTAAAAATCTGTACACCATATTAAAGCATTTGAAAATTTTGTTGATTTAAAATAGATGCATATGAAAACAAATTGTTACAAATTTATTCTGAAACTGATGAATAAAATGAAATAGATGAATCGGAATCCTAATTAATTAAAAATAATTGTACAACTAATTAAAGCATGTGAAAAAAGTTTCATAAATTTGTTACTTAAAAATAAATGCATATAAAATATTTTTTACAAAACCCTATTCTGAGTCCGATGAATAATCTGAAGTAGCTGAATCGGAATCCTCATCAAATTCTCCTCTCTCTTCTTCAGAATCCTCAAATAGTTCGCCCATGCCGGTGAAGTCAACCACAAGGTCAACCTCTAGAGAATGCTCGATTTTACCTAAATTACCAATTGGCATTTCCTGTAAAGGGTCATGCTCAGAAACACCATATATCATTCCTCTTGGTTGTATCGATGTTACTGCAATCCACAGATCTTGCTTGTTCCTAACCCGGGGGTATCGAATGTAGGAAACCTTGTCTGCTTGTGAAGCAAGAATAAATGGATCGTATTTCCGATGTCGCTTGCCTCCGTGAACAGATGTCACACCGAATTCGTCCTGACATAGACCTTCCACTGGATCATACCAATCGCAATAGAACACAATGCACTTCAAACCAATCATTCCTGGATATTTGACTTCTAATATTACGCGAAGTATTCCGTAGTAGACAAATTCTCCGGATGTAGACAAAATACCGTAGTTGCATGTTGTCCTTGAGCTCCCTTCACGAAAAGCCTTAAAAGCATACCCCCGAGTACAATACATCGGATAAACACTTGGAACAAAAGTAGGGCCACGCACCATCTCAACTAACCACGTGGGAATCGATATCCCGGTAGTATTCATCTGATCAACCTATACAGTTTGTGGACACTCATAAACAATATGTGTAAGCATGTAAAATTTAGTACTTAATTGAGGGAAATCGAGCACATACGTAATATTTCAACCAATCCGCGAATTCATTCTGTTTACGGACCATAAGCTCATCCTCTGTGCAATTTGGAAACCAATTCCTTATTTTCTCCATGTATATCCTATGAATAAAACCCAAAATATTACCAAAAACACGAAACGATTACTATGAAAATAATCAAGTGACGTACCTCTCATATTCGAAAACGTCTTCGCAGTTTGTCAGAAGATATGTATGCAAATGCCTTTGTTCCTCCTCTGTTAGTCGTCTAGACCTCCCTTTTCCACTAAGCCTTCCAATTTCTGAAAATAGATTTGGGACATAGACCGGATACGGCGGTTTTTCTCCTTCATCATCATGACGTGTAGGTCGTCTACTTTTAGTCTTCACCGAAGATGGAAAGTAGTAGCTAGCAAAGTTGGATGCTTCTTCATTCACGCTCTGTGCAACAATAGAACCCTCGACTCTTGCAAGATTTTTCACCTTCTTCTTTAGGTGGAACGCACTACAAGAAAAAGGCTTTTCTTAACGGCTGAATAACGCTATCTAACGATACCATAGCGTTTTAACAAGCGTTGTATCATCGTCCGTCATAATAGGTCAGGCACTTTAGATAGCGGTTTTTTGCAGTGCTATCGTATTTTCATATAATATAGCGCATTTTATTATGCAATTAAATAGTATTTAATAGCGTATTCTTTTTGCTATTATTTACATTACTAACAGCATTTGAGAATTGTTATTTTTAATATAACTATAGCAATTATGTTATTGTAATTGTTTCTTAGTATTGTTTTTATATGAATTTGTTTATAAATATATATATATATATATATATATATATTATATGTATTATATATATATAATAACACATATATATATATATATACGATTCTGGGTTTATAAATATTATTATAATATCAAACATCGGTTCCACTACATCAAGTGTAACAAAGAAAGAATCATAGGTTCCACTTATTACAAACACAAAGAGAAGTAGTTCAAAGTACAACATAAAACCCAAATGTTTCACAATTGTCTCAGATGAAAACAATATTTTCATTAGGCCAAGCCACTGTGGATCCTATTGCATCAGCTATGAATTCAACTTTAGAGTTTGGTCTCCACACTCGTGCACCATCAACCTTGGAAACCTCTACCCAGACCTTAGAAGCATTGTTACATAAAGGGATGAAATGAACCTTGTCTGCTGGATCAGTTGAAAACACACGACCTACTGCAACTGTCTCTCCATAGTTATCACAGTCCAAGAGAGCGCACTTCTGTTTAGCACCTTTGCCGCTACTACCAGTGCTGGGACTACCACTCTAAAACCAACAATGATAAACACATTCATCACAATAACATCACAGCAATATCAACATATCCAAGACAACAAATATCTATTCTCAGTCTCATCTAAAAACCTGACTATACTATTATCCAAATGTATTAAGAAACTAGTTTTTGAAACTTACATGAGTGGATTTCTTGGTTGTTTCATCATCTGTAGGTTGATCAGGTAGTCGTAACCTATACATAGGCCATGCAATGGTCTCATGTAGTGCATCACCCATCTTTGACATTCCAGGCCTATGTCTCCATAGAAAAGCAGCAGTTTTAACAACAACCTCAATCTTAAAAACTGTAGCATTCGGTCCAAGCGGAATATCGTTGACCAATTCCGAAGGTTCAGTTGACAATAATATACCCTCAGCAATCAATTCATTTTCTCCTTTCCAATAATCAAATATCTGAACTCTTCCTCTTGATGCATCTGTAACCTAATGAATCATGCCAAATATATACACAATCTATTAGTAATCTACTCAATGTGAATTTGAGAGGAACACAAAATCACTTTCAATTTACCTCAGAGCCGACAGTGTTAGCATGTTGTGAGTAGTTAATATCATCGTCCAATATTATCTTCTCACATGGCCATGCAATTTTAACTCCAACAGCCTGAGCAAGTGAGCCAATGGTTGTAGTAGGTCTCCAGACATATGCTTCTGGGACTGATACAGACTTCACAATTACAGCAGCCGCATTAGGACCCAGGGGAATTCGACCAATTTTATATGTTGGTTCACTAGAGCAGAATTCTCCTTCACCAACAACAACATCATCAGTCGAAAACCAATCCAGTAGCTGGCACCTAATTCTTCCCTTGCTATCATCGCTTAACTCAGACCTAGGAACATCATCACTCTGTTTCTAACAAGTTTAGAATCTTATTGAACACAAAAGTGCACATAATGAAACAACAAGTGTAAAGAAGTTACCTTTTTACCGGCTAAGTTACTAACCACATTTTGTAAATGTTCAACCTTGCTAATTAATTCTGCTTGAGTAGATTCGAGTTTCTGGACATGTGAGTCTCTAGCCTGTAAGAATGCCAACTTGGTAACAGTAGCCCCTCTGCCCATCCCCCTAATTCTTACTGGTATGTCTTTTCCTAGAACCTTACTCACAGCATCTTCTCTGATATTATCCGAGCATGTGGAGTCCATTTCACTGTCAATTGTCTTGATCTTCTCCTACAATCAAGAACAATATACAACATGTGCATATTGCTTTTAAAACAAACAGAAGAACCAAAAGTAATAAGAATTTAAATCAGTCTTACAATAGTTTTTGCTAATTCTTCCCTAACGGGTCTCCCATCAGAATGCGTATGGCCTGCTACCCAAACCTTAGCTCTAGTAACTTTCTTAGGATCAGAACTATTTATTTTCTACAAGTTCATACAAATAGTTGTCAACAAATAAAGGAATTATTATTACAACTAACCAATTCATTACACAGTTAGTCTCCGATGCAACAAAATATTTAAGTCTATATATCTAATACTTTTCAGGTTTGCACTTACTCAACATAAGAATCCATGACTGTTGTATTCATGAGAATATATCGATGAGCTATATCTCTCTCCTTATCTGTAAGAGTCACTTCTGTAGTTTTCTGCAATGGTCGGCCTTCAAGGACATTTTGATTTGCCTGAACATCTTCATTTCTATTACTTGCTTCTTGAATTGGAACAGATTTCTGAAGGAACTCCAAACAAAATGCAATGCATTCACCAGACAAGTATCCCTCAGCCATACAAGCTTCTGGTCTTGCAAAATTCTTGACATAAGTCTTTAGTGTCTTCATGTACCTACATGTCAATAAGTAAACTTATAATGAATACCATATACATATACTATCAGTTTATTATTGAAGTATATGACAGAAACAAAAATTTTACCTCTCAAAAGGATACATCCATCTGAAGTGTACAAGGCCACCCAAGCGTGCTTCTCTTGCAAGATGTAGTGGAAGGTGAAACATGATGTCAAACAGTGAAGGCGGAAAGAATCTCTCCAACTGGCACATTGTTTCCACAACCTCTGATTCTAGGGTAAGTAGCTTCTCTGGATCAATAATGCGTTGGCACAGTCTGTTGAAGTAATTGCAGATACGATTCACTGCAATCCGAGGTCCTCTTGGTAGTAAACCACTCAACGCCATAGGAAACAATTTCTGCATTAGAACATGATGGTCATGTGACTTCATGCTGCCAATAATGGGAGGATCCAATGAGACAAAGTTGGATATATTGGCACAATACCCATCAGGGCCTCTGAAGTTGGATAATCTTCTGCAGAATATTTGTTTTTCTTCCTTAGAAAGCCAATATGCAGCTGGGGGCAAGTAAGTTCTCTTCCCACGTATCTCTGCATGTAAGTTGCTTCTAATTCCCATGTCTTCTAAATCTTTTCTTGCTTTCAATCCATCCTTTGATTTCACACTATGCATCTGAATAGACAATAGTGCATCAGAGACATTCTTTTACACGTGCATAACATCTATGTTATGCCTCACACGAATATCCTGCCACATAATGTACAAGTACTTATCAGAAACCAAGTTTAAGCTGAATCACATATATAGTCAAATTTGAATGTAAGCAAAACTAACCTTCCAATAAGGTAAGTCAAAGAAGATTGACCTTTTTTTCCACCGCCACAGATCATCGTCTTCTTCATATTCTTCAGCTGAAATGACATCATCATCATCTGCTTCAATCCTTTTTCGCTTACCTTTCTTATGTAAAGGTCTTCCAAAATCATTTCTAAAGTCTCTAAGACATTCAAATATTTCTGCTCCACTCTGAATCCTCTTTGCAGTACCAATCTCCACCGTGTTGTCAAACCACCATTTTCTACGTCTATAAGGATGACCAGGCTTGATTCGCTTTCTGTTTCCCATATAAACATGATTGTGACTAAAATTTAACCACCTATGAGGTGTATCCTTCCCACAGACATTACACGCTTGCTTCCCCTTCACTTTACATCCAGCTAATGTCCCTAAACCCGGATAGTCTGTGATACTCCACAACAACATAGCTCTTAGAGTAAAACTCTCCTTCTTAAAAGAATCATAAACTTCCATACCTTCTGTCCACAAATCCTTTAGGTCCTCTATCAATGGTTGTAGATATACATCAATGTTGTTGCTAGGTGCGGTTGGCCCAGGTATCAACATCATCAACATGATGTTCTCTGCTTTCATACACTGAGTTGGAGCCATATTGTAGTTTACTAAGAGAACATGCCATGTGTTGTACTTGGTGTTATGGATAGAGAACGGATTCATGCCATCTGTAGAAATCCCTAGTCTAAGGTTTCTTGCTTCAGCAGCAAACTCCGGCCATTAATCGTTTACCTGAACCCAAGTCAATGAATCCACTGGATGCCTCATAGTACCATCTACATTAGCATTAGTGAAGTGCCAAAGCATATCCTCAGCCAACCGTTTTGATCTAAACATCCTCCTAAATCTATCTTTTATCGGAAAATACCTAAGCACCTTAGCTGGAATCCCTTTCTTCTCCTCACCGGTGTGCCTATCCCTTTCCCATTTTGATTCATTACATCTTGGGCAGCTCACTAACTCCTCATACTGATTCCGATAAAGGATACAATCATTTTTGCAGGCGTGGATGACATCATAACCAAAACCAAACTGTTTCAAAAACTTCTTCATCTCATATGTAGACTTAGGTAGAACATTGTCTCCAGGTAGCATGTCATGAACTAGTGTCAGTAGCTGATCAAAATAACTCTCTGACATCCCACTCTTGACCTTTATCCGGTAGAGACCCATGATTGAAGCAACCTTTGTGTATTTATGACACGTCGAGTACAATGGAGTTTCTGCATCCTCTAACTTCTTCCTAAACTCAGCTTCTTCTCGATTGTCAATACCCTCAAACCCTTCTGCATTCTGCTTCTTAGATGGTTGATTGCCTTCACTCGCCATAAAAGCTGTCCTAATCAACTCATAAGCCTCATATTCAGACGTGTGAACATCAGTTTTCTTATCATCCCTTGTATCCCCATGTTTACTCCAATATTTACACCTCTTGTACTTCTGATCCATCCCTCTAATCACTAGATGCTCGAAAACTGTCTTAGTTGGTTGATGGCAGACATTGCGGCAATCAAGGCAATGACATAACATTTCAGCTGGATTACCCAAACGTCTTGCTGAATCAGACACAAACTCAGTTGCTCCTTGCTCATACTCAAGGCTATTCCTGTAAGTTGATAGAAAATGAGAAATAAATATTCAAAATCACAATTCATGAAATAAAATCAATAAAGATGTGTAAAGACAGTAAAGTTAATACCTTGGTAACCAGACCCAAGTTTTATCCATGTTACAACATCTCCGACCAAATGTGCATACAAGTAATTACCAGAGACAGTCACTTTAAGCCACAACAACAACACACAACGAGTTCTGATAGAAGAATCAAGTTTGAATGATTTTACCTGATAAAGTGTCTTCCATTTCGCTTAAATCGAGCTACAAAATAAAAGCAAATCAATGGTATAAATCGATTGAACTCACAGAAACATATAAGCAAAATCCAAAGTGAAAGAAAAAACCCAGAAAATCACAACACTAGTACCTTTAACGTAAGCAGTTAAACAAGATATGAATCGAAATCTTCCAGCAAAAGAGTAAACACGACCGAGACGAATCAATTCAATATGCAATAACCCTAAATCACTACAAGTGAAGAGATAAAAACGATTTGTTTATCAGAAACAAAAAAACAAAAGATAAAAACTCGAGTTCACCTTCTCGGTGGTTTGGAAGCAGTACCTTTAAAGGAAAGGTAAAAGGGTAAGATGGATTGCGGCTCAGTGATAAAATCGAGATTGTGAGAAATTGGAGCAAAATCTAGAAGGAGCTTAGGTATTGAAACTAGAATTTCTGTGGGAGAGAGTGAGAAAATGCGGAGTTTGTGAGAATCGAGCAAATTGGAGCCAAAGAGGGAAGAGGGAAGAGGGAAGAGAGGGAAGAGAGAAGAGGGAAAATTTTGTTTGTCTAAGTGTCACGCGGTCTGAAATTTTTTATCTTTTTATGTTCTATATTACAATTTAGTATTAAACAATTATTTATAATATATATATATATATTTTTTAATTGAGAAATATAAAAAAAGATCTTACAATTGTGAATCCATATATACTAGATCAAACACTCATTAATACTTAAAATTATATTTCTATTGTTAATAGAACAAGTAAAAATATCATAACCCTTATACCCTAAACCTCAGACCCTTTGCCCTAAACCTCAAACCCTATGCCCTAAACTCTTACTAACTTATCACTAGTTTGTAAGGTTTGTTTATATGTTTGTAATCATTTTTGCAATGATTTTGCAATCACTTCCAATCATTGGCAATCATTTTCATTTGTTAATTGACAACATAACATAAACCATAAATAAATATAACATAAACCCTAAATCAACATAACCTAAACCCTAAACGCCAATACCATAAACCCTAAATCAAATACTCATTAATACTTAAAATCATATTTCTATTGTTAATAGAACAAGAAAAAATATCATAACCCGTATACCCTAAACATCAAACCATATGCCCTTAACATCAAACCCTATGCCCTAAACTCTTAGTAATTTATCATTAGTTTGGAAGGTTTGTATATATGTTTGTAACCATTTTTGCAATGATTTTGCAATCACTTCCAATCATTGGCAATCATTTTCATTTGTTAATTGACAACATAACCTAACAAATCAATATAACCTAAACCCTAAATCAACATAACCTAAACCCTAAACGCCAATACCCTAAACCCTAAATAAAATACTCAACGCTTAAATCCTTTTTAAATTTTTGCTAAAAAAATTATTTTATATAAGTATAGTATTTGATGTTTATTTTAAAGAGTTTTACAATTTAAAATTTAGAATTTATGATCAAGATACAATTTAGCTCTTATGCATTATAAACTAATATATTTCGGTTGGTCATTAACATATTTTTATTTTTTTGACCCTAATTTTCTGTAAATATTAATTTAATTTAAATACATTTAATTTAAAAAGAAAAATTATAAAAAAAAAGATTCACATTAACTCGAGGTTTCATATTATCAAACACATTACAAAATACATAGTTTAAACTAAATATAGATTCCCATTAAACAAACTAGTCTTTTTACACATTACAAAATACATAGATTCTGCTCCTTACCTCTTGAGGATTCTCCTTGTTCTTGTTTTGGTCGTTTCATTGAAGCGGAGTTGAGTTGGTTTCCGAGCCTTTGGTCTTCCTTTCTGAGGTGTGGAATAATTCTTCGGAAATCATGTTCGATGTCTTCATCGTCTTCCTCAGCCCGTATCAAGTATCCTTGGTGAGCGAGAGAGCATCTATACTCTAGTTGTGTGATCTCCTCCACATCACTTCCTGTATAAACTTCAGATTCTTGTCGTGGCTGTTGGAGGAAGTGTGGTATGATTCCATACGCTGGTAGTCCGCAAATGATCTCTTTCCTTGCTTCCATTATGTCCTCCTTTTTGTTACTGGTCCAAAAGGCAAACAAAGATCACAGTGAAACAGTTAATGGGAACATCATCATCGGTTTTGTCATTAAACGATCGCAATCATAGCAGTCAGAATAAATGAGAAGTGAAATGCGAAGCTTTATCCATTTTACAACAGCTCCAAGCAAATGTTCATACAATTAATTCACAATGCAAAGCAAAAGCTTATTATGCAGGTGGTGAGAAATCATATTATGTAACTTCACAATGCAAAGCAAAAGCTTATTAAGCTATTTTAGAGGTGAGACTAGCTAGGTACCAATCTCAATCTCAAAAAGACTTAAAACTATACTACAGCTGCAAAACAAAGATCATCAACAAAAGAATCGTGATACCCAAAACAATTAGGCAACTTAAAAATCACACTGCAAAGACAAGCCATATCAATGTCATAGCTAACTTCAAACAACCACAACAGTAAAGTAACCTACAAGATAAACTAGTAACTAGTAATTATTAAACAATACTAAATTGTGAGACTTGTTAGCTACCATTTACATTAGGGTGTTGTAAACATACCATTCAACACAGGGAATATGAGAAGAAATCAGTTAAAAATCAAACAAGCACCAAACAAACACATTCACATTCAACATTTAAACCAATCAAACTACCAAAGAAACTAGCCCATACAACTTGTAAATCTCACACAATCACAACAACAATCAACCTGTATACGGTTCTGCGGATTGGTTTTCTGAGTCCTAGTGTTGCAACAAGCTCTACCTGCAAAGCAATAACACGA
Source organism: Eutrema japonicum (assembly GCA_030161315.1). Taxonomy (NCBI): domain Eukaryota; kingdom Viridiplantae; phylum Streptophyta; class Magnoliopsida; order Brassicales; family Brassicaceae; genus Eutrema; species Eutrema japonicum. The sequence continues at coordinate 26,313,858 of BSQW01000012.1, read as the reverse complement.
ATGTCTAGATTTATAATGCGTAAAAACATTTTTAAGGCTCATATGAACCATAAATCGAGAATAAAGGTTGGAGATAACCTGAAAATGGTGAAGCATATTGATTCTCTTCCTTATATTCGTGTTAAGTCCTCTTCGAAATCTCTGGAGCTTTGATTCCTTCTATAGTAAGATGAAACTAAAAGTAATTTAGGGTTCTTAGCTTCATATCTAAAACATACTGAGAAAGAAAAATCGATTTTAGTGTTCTTAACTTCATAAATCTGAAAATTCTTTACCTGTAGTGGGATTCTTCTTCGTGAATGCAGCTGGAGGAGAACGACGGAGACACCACCAGCTCAGGAGGCAAAGAGGAGAAATTACAGAAGCTCAGGAGGCGACGGAGTAGAAATGTCGCCGGAGCCGCCGAAATCGAATAGGAGTGTGACGATGGTAACTGGGTTTTTGAACACCGGGATCTGGGTTGCTGAGCACCGGAAAATGGGTTTCTCGTCACCTATTAGCCAAAGAGGGAAGAGAGGGAAGAACACGAAAATTAGGTTGGGGGGTTTTTCTTTGGAGCCTAATTTTTTCTAAGTGTCGCGGTACTTAATTTTTCATTTACCGCCTAAGACTTCGATAGCGTTTTCAATTATGGTTTTGCTATTAAACATGTGGGTTACATCTTAAAACGAGACGCGTGACTCTGATTTTAATTTCTACCACTTTATAATAGCGTTTACAAATATACAAACGCTATGTAAAAACCAGAGGTATGTCAACCATAGCATAATTGAAAAAAACGCTATACTGGCCTGCTATAAAAACCCAGATTTATTGTAGTATATATATCGCTCACATGGATACATCCATCGATATTGAACTGGCCCACCAAGTGTTGCTTCCCTAGGGAGATGAATAGGAAGATGTTCCATAACATCGAAAAATGCTGGTGGAAATATTTTCTCGAGGTTGCATAGGATACCGGTATCTTCTCCTCCAAATTTCGGATACCGTCTGATGTAAGTGATCTCGTGCATAGATCCCGGAAGAAAGTATCGATCCTTGCATAAATGATAAATAAAATTAGTAAAATTTAGACAATTTAGATAAATTTAGTAAAATTTAGATATAATTTTGTAAATGTACCTGCAATAGCTCCATGGACGTTTCTAGGAAGAAGAACGGCAAAGGCAAATGGAAGGAGGCGTTGCATGACAACGTGACAATCATGACTCTTCATCCCTGAAAACTTCCCTTCTCCAATATTAACGCAATTACGAAGGTTAGATGCGTATCTGTCTGGGAATTGAACACTGTGAGTAATCCAGTCGAAGAACTCCTTTTTTGAAGGCTCATCCAAACGGAAAGCGGGGGCCAGTGATTTTCCGTTCGCCGATATATGGAGTTCCTTCCGCGAACAAATTTCTGGCAAGTCCAATCTGGCCTTCAAATTATCTTTCGTATTCCCTTGCACATTTAGAACAGTATTCATGATGTTGTCGAAAAAGTTTTTTTCAATGTGCATGACATCTAGATAATGGCGCAGCAGATGGTTCTTCCAATATGGCAAATCCCAAAAAATACTCATCTTGTTCCAATTGTGGTACTCGCCACAACCGTCTACGGGAAAATGACCATTACCACCACATGAAACCGTCTTCTCAGCACCAAAATCTCTCAACTGAATGATGATGTTATTCCCATCCGGCTCAGGAGGTGGACCATCAAATAATTTTTTGTTCTTCTTAGACAATGTCGTGCTCCGACGATATGGATGATCATGCGGCAGAAATCGTCGATGACAATCGAACCAAGAAGTCTTTCGACCGTGCTTCAATTGGAACGCATCAGTGTCATCTTGACAATACGGGCACGCCAACCTTCCATGAGTCGACCATCCAGATAGCATACCAAATGCTGGAAAATCACTTATGGTCCACATAAGTACCGCACGCATCATGAAATTCTGTTGGAGAGAAACATCGAACGCTTGAACACCATCTTTCCATAACATTTTCAACTCATAAATTAATGGCTGCAAGAAAATAACCCATCTGGAGTAACATTTTCGCATTGTCGCTGATTTGAGGACCTGTGTCGACTCAAGCCTGGTATCGATCGATACCAGTGCTGTGTGTCGGTCGACACCGACCACGATGGTAGCACCTCTAAACCTTAACACTTTCCACTTAGTCCTTTTGATTTCCTTTACCTTCCTTCGGCTAGATAACACTGGGGACAGTGTTGTTTAAGTATGGGGAAGATAGTTGCTGACATTGTGTTTGTTTTTCTTAGAGTCGGTCGTTTTTGAGTCAAAATTTGTTTTATTGAGTCAAAAATTGTTGGAGACTATGATCTTTTTCTTGACCTATTGTTCTGACCTTGCTTTTAAGTGACCATTGTTACAGAATCAGTTTTAGATCGACTAATGAAAAATCCAAGGACTGACCAATTGACTATAAAACACCAATGTCTCCAGCAGAGTCCATTGAAGCCTGAGCCAAATTTTTGCACTTCATCGATGTAGTTGATGTCCATAGAGCTTGATTCCTCGTTCATATCTGACAAAGGAACCCATGTGTTTAAAATGAAGGTATTTCTCTCCCCTGTTACAAATTAATAAATAAGATGCATTAAAAGATGAAATGATTTTCTGTTGAGTAGAGGGTTAGGAAAATTTTCAGCCATCCCATTATTCTACTTCAGAAGATATGATCACACAAAGGTAGAAGCGAGGTTAGGAAAATTTCTTGTGATACCATTATTCGCCCACACCTTTGATTATTTTTAAGGGAAGAACCGGGGATTCGATGGCAAACACCATCAATATTCGCGTCTCAAACCTTAATATGTATGTGCAAGAAAACGTGATGAGAAATAAGTCTGGGGGAGAGGAAAAAGTGTGCAAAATTGGGTGGTTCCTTTGTCATGATATCGTATGGGAAAGAATCTAGAAGGTTCTTGAACATTGGCTGCAGCTATGAAACTGGTGATGAAAGCTTTATTGGACAATGTTGTGAGATAATGTGTGGAGTCTGGGAAGCTACAATGTCTACGGAGAAGTACATGGTGGTTAGATCTAGAGCTGGTTAGGTGATATGTGGAGCACTAAGGAAAAGGGTCAATACAATGTTTCAAGAACATGTGAGTCTCCGTGTTTTCAAACCTCTTTCTCTTGTTTAACTTTCTGTTTTGCTTGAGGGCAAGCAAAGGCTAAGTCTGGGGGAGTTGATATATCATGGTTTTTACCCGTTTTAGGCCATGATATAAGTCCTTTTTGTAGAGTCTTTCTAGTATTTTGGAGTCTTTTAGAGTCTTTTCAGGTTTTAGGTACGTTTGGAGCATTATTTGAGATATTGAAGCATTTTGGAGCTTTTTGGAGCAAAACAGAGATCTTGTAGCTGAGACACCGATTTGATGCCTGAGTATCGATCGATACACTTATGGTATCGGTCGATACCCGTCGAAGAAACAGAAGGATTGCGACTAATTTGAAGATTTGAGAAACTGCAAGTTGCCCCAGAAGACTTTATTATTTACAAGAAGCCCCAAAACGTGTCTTAGGATATTTATTAGGTTTTGCAGCCACCTTTGTGGCTAAGTCTTGTTCTACGCTCTATTCTACTTTGGTTTTTGTGAGAGAGCTTTGAGGGAGACAAGTCTGAAACTCTGTTCGTCCGAGAGAAGATTTCGAACCCTTGTTTTACTCTCTTCTTTATTATTTATTCAAGGATTTATTCAGTCATGTTTATTGTTTCAATCTCAATGTCTGAGTAGATTTCCTGTTAGGTTTAGGGTTCTCATAAGGGATTTATTTGAATGGTAGGTTGATTTATTGTTGCGGATTCATAATCTGAATTAGTTCTTCTCCTTAAGTTATTTTAAAAACTAATTCTGGATTGATCACCTAGAACTTAGATCTTAGGTTAATCGATTAGGCACGAGAGTGCAATTGAGAAACCTGATAGAACTTAGGATGAGCAAAATAACTATTCGCAAAGAGATTTGGTTTCATTGTTTTGTGAACAAATCAAACTTGAACTAACAGCTGGTTTATATTTTAGGATTCGCAAAGAGATTTGGAATTCTAGGATTTAGACTTAGATAATTCTCGCAACGAGAGTTGGTTAATTATATTTTAGTGATTTGAGTTCAAGAACCGTGCATAACCTGAACCCTGACTAGTTAGTTTGTCTGCAGTCATTGATTCCCTGAGAAATACTCTGAACCTATCTTCTTTCCAATCGAGTTACAACTTGTTTAATTCGCGTAATTGCTTTCAATTCCATTGATTACTTTACTTAATTTCCATCTATACAATCTATTGTGTGTTTCCTTGAGTCTATGTGGATTCGATCCCTATGTATTACAACCGACAAAGCTTTAATACTTTTAGGGTATTAATTTGAGCTTATCAGCTAGATCTACATGCAAACTTATCCTTGTCGCCCTAAACTCAACACTTTTTGTCAAGCTTACTCAAAACATTACGCCTTACATTCGCACACTAAAGATTTGGCTTGAAAGGAAGGTAAGTTAAAGGTGTGGTTAACCGTTTCAATGATGGGAATCGGCTATTTGAGCTAGCAAGAGGGTGGTGAAAAGGATAAGAAAGCCCAAATATGTATGTGGTATCCATGAATTCACTATGAGATGCATAAACATGATAATTAAAATGTCAAGATTATGGTTCTCACTTAAGTAGGATTGGACTCAATTCACAACTTGCTTTAGCTAAAACATGAGTAATGAAATAGGAGATCAAAATATGGTTCCTCCTTGATTTCAAATACGAGATCAAAAGGATCAAATAACTAGCAACGACGGAATTGAACCAAGCTCTTAAAATGATACTCTACAAGGATGTTTCTCCCAATGCAAGTGAGTGCAACCCTATATGATATGCATTTAGACTCAATTTTAATCATGCTAGTGCAACTACATGATTTCTTTTTTTTTTTTAATTTCAATTTTTTTCAATTTTTGCGAATGTGTGATATGCATGAGATTCAAGATGCAAAAATTAAAATAAGAAAACAAAACCCATGATAAGATACCGGTCCCTCCCCCAAACTTATATCACAACCTCTCGTTGTGAAAGAAATTCAGGAGATAGACCAAAAACAAAAGATAAAATTCAAAGACTCAAAAGAAAAGAGTTACTTACAATGGAGGAGTGGGTCTATGGGAATGGAGAGAGTGGGGAGTTTTCCAACATCAGACGCCGTTGCTTTGCCACGACTTTGTCACCATCAAGAGCCTTGCAACCACTTAACCAAAACATCAAAAACACTTAAAAAGATAGAAAGTATTTACAAAGATAGACATGGGAATGTCTCCCAAGTGCGCTTTGTTTAACGTCACTAAGCTCGACGTTTGTTACCCTTTTAGGCGGATGTGTGAGGAGTTGTGGAACTCCTTGGTGTGTCCTTGAGCTCAAGCTTAAGCACCTTGCTCATGACCTCTTGAAGACCCTTTGAACCTTTCTCCTTAAGCTCGGTGGTGAGGAGTGCTTTAACCTTGGCAAAGGGTGTAGATCTTCCCTTACACTTCACCTTGTACTCAATGGCTCCATCATCAAACCTCCAAGGTATGAGTGTCATTGTGGGAGAAGATAGGTCAAGGGTGGGAGGGTGGTTATCATTGGGTTTTTTTGTCTTGGTCTTAGTGCCTTCCCCTTTGGTACTCTCTTTCTCTTCCTACATAGTTGTAGAGAAAAGAGATTTGAAGCTATCACCATCCAATGCAAGGGCTTCTTCAACATTACCATAACCCAAAACTTTTGCCTCATGAGAGCCTTTCTTCTTTTTACAACCTTTTGGGGGTGAAGAAACATCCATCATCTCATAACTACTCACAAAAATCACTTCATCAACATGAACTTCGTCTTTGGAGCCATGGAGAACTCTCTCAACCTCTCTTAAAGCCTCTTCACTCTCTTCATCCGAGAAGATAACTTTGTAATACTCACTTGGGCTTTCATCGACTTTAACCTTGAGTTCCTCCATGGGTTTACTAGAGAGGGGGCTTCCTTTAGCATCTTGATTTTCCAAATTTTTGAGCCTAGAAGTTATGGTTTCAAGCCTTGAGTTGAGATCATTGTAAGCACAATCTATCTTGGTTATGGTTTCAACTTACATTTGAGAGTTTGTTTAAACACCCCATTAAGATCCACATCTTGTGGCATGGAAAAACTATGTTGCCCTTGAGGAACCAAACCTTGTGCAAAACTTTGTGGAGGAATAAGAGGAGCATAGTTTTGAGGGGCACACCTTTGGTTGTCATTGAAGTCTTCAACAAAATGAACCGACCTTTTAGTAGCAATGAGAAGCTTGTCTATAAGTGTAAATTGCATCTCAATCATGGTAAGTTGCTTGTCCATTTTTTCATGTAGAGCTTTAATCTCCTCTCTACATTGGTCTTCGTGCCTTCCACTTCCTAGTGGAGACCTATAGTAGTTCTCTCCATAGTTCTCTTCACCTTGGGCAAAGTTCTCCACTACTATCTCTCCTTGTTCCACTGTGAGGTTTGTAAAATGCCCATTACTAGCCGCATCTAAGGTCAATTTGTGCTCTTGATCAACTCCCAAATAGAAGATGATAAGGATGGATTCCTTCATGAACCCGTGATGGAGACAATCTCGAGTATATCCTTTAAGTCTTCTCCATGCCTTACGAAAGCTTTCATGCATGCCTTGTTGAAATTTGAGATGTCCCTTCTAGTTTGGACCGTTCTTTGTGTGGAGTAGAACTTGTTGAGGAAAATCTCCTTGCAACCACCCCAAGAGTTTACCAAGTGAGATGACAATGTTCTCTCCCATTGGCTTGCTTTTCCTCCAAGAGAAAACGGGAACAAGATGAGCTTGATGCTATGATGGGGCACTCCTCCGGTTCTAAATGTGTCACACAACCTCTCAAAGGAATCCAAGTGATCATAAGGGTTTTCCACATTTGTCCCCAAGAATCTAGACTCTTGAATCAACCTAACCAAGCTTGTCTTGATCTCATATGCCTCGGCTTCGATTGGTGGTGGGTGAATTTCATATCTTGATCCATGACAACATGGAGTGTCAAAACACCCAACCATTGGTTTCTCCTTTGGAACTTGGATCGGATTTGATGACAATTCTTGAGGTTGTGGCATTTCTTGAGGTTGTGGGGCTTTAAGAATGTTCATTTGGTAGTCCATCTCCGACACCTCAAGTGATCATGTATCTCCATCACTTTTCCTTTGGTCTTGGTACCCTTTTTGATCGTCCATATCCAATACTTCAAGTGATATTGTCTTTCCATTGCTCCTTTTTTTAATTCGGAACCTTTGAAAGCACAAGAGAACCAAGGAAGACAAGTTAGTGACAAAGTACAAGAGAAAATTTATCATCTCGATGAGATGCATGCTCTTAGTGATGTGCATTAACATAATGTAAATAAAAGCCTATTCTTATTAAGAATCTAAATCATAATGGCTAACGCTAAACCTCCCCGGCAACGGCGCCAAATTAATAGTATGATTTTTACAAATCAATCACTCAAATCTCACTCGTGTCATTGTGGTATTTAAGGTATCGAACCAAGGAGGTATGAGGCTAACACACTAGGAATCCAAGAAACTATATAAGCTAAGCAAATCTATTGGTTTTAATCTAACAACCTAATGATTCAAATTTAAACAAAGCAAACCAAACAAGAAACTAAACACTAAACGAGATTAAGACAATGATTAAAAAGAGGATCATTGGGTGAGGCAATTGATTTGGGGGAATTTTAAGGTAAGCAATGATGTCTACACAATCACACAAGTGCATTTCCTTAAGCCTAGAACACTAATCAAGATTAATTTAATCTCTTAGCACTAATCACTTTGTTAATTACAAATTCAAGATCAAATTCTCATTTGTGAATAAGTAATCAACAAGCATTAAATAACAAGTTCCAATAGCCAAAATTCATCTTAGACAATCATTCACATGAGCTAAGTGTGAAAATCTCTTATTTAGTTCATTGGTGAGTTTCATCAAACACCTTGTGTGCATGAAATTCGCTATGATCTAGATTTGAGTTTTCAAGCCTAATCTAGCATTATAAACACTAAATAAGAAAGGAAACAAGACAATTAAGCTCTAGACATCAAATATTAACCAAAAACCCCCTAATCTACCAAACCCAAATGATCCAAGAAGAACTACTCACTAATCATGAAAAACACACCAAATCTCATGAAAGAGGTGTTGTTAATCATGATTAGAGAATAGGAAGATGAAAGATTAAAAAGGAATTAAGAGAAACAAACTTTAAATTGCATAAAAACTCAGGATATCTCTTAAGATCTCTCTTACAATCACTTAGAACCCTAAAAGGAGAGGTTTTTAGCAAGAGAAAAGAGATCCCCTCTAAAAATTAGGTCTAAAGCCTTATATACAAGTTTGAGCCGCGCTCCAACACCTGGCCATGGTGGCCCGGTATGGAAGGCCGGTATTCTCCCTGGTTTGGACGTGCTGATACCGGTCGATCGTGCCGGGTGAAGTTGGGCCGGTGTGGTGATGTTCTTGGAGCATAACTCGTTTGGGCGTCAGACAGACTTGTCCTTACTAAATCTGATGTATCTTTCTAACCACGGTTCCGAACTACTTGAAAACCTCCCGACGACAGCTAACCCAATTGGCTACAACTTTCATGAAGAACTCCGAAGCTAATTTCGATTGTAAACCCTTCGTTCGGCCAGATCTTACAGACACCTAGGCTGGCTTCGATGAGGACAGATTTGGACTTTAGCCGGTGCTGTGGGCCGGTATTTCCCCGGTCCATGCTAAGGTTAAGCACCAGACGGTGATGCCGGGCCATGGCTGGTCGGTATAGATTACACCAAGCAAGGACAGCGGTTGGAAATGGGCCGGTGTTGGTCGAACGTTCGGCGTCCAGACGGATATACTCTCTGTAAATCGGCCTTATCTAACGAACCACATATCCGAATGACCTAAAACCACCTCATGTAGTCAGCCAACTCACTTGGATACAACTTTCATGAAGACCATCGAAGCTGAATCAGATCGAGGATCTTTCGTCCTTCCAGTTATTTCAGACGCTTGGGAATGGTCCTTTTGCTCCATTACTCCAAACTTCTCCAAAATGACTCCAAGCACCTATAAAACACTCCAAATGATGCAAGACTCATTAGGACTTAATGCAACCTAGCTGGACTCTAATTAGAACCAAAACACTAAGGAAACAATGATTATGCATGCATGTGACTTAAAACGCTAAGTAGAATGCATGCTAAAACAAGTCAAATATGAGAATATCAAGTGGTCTGATGGGACTTCTTGATCTTCATGTATCTTTTGATTGAACCGTTGAATTGTCCTAAAATCTGTTGGAATAGAAAGTTAGATGGTCCTTCTTGAATATAAAATTAGGCTGGATCAGACGGTGAGAAGAATGTATTTGGCAATTGAACTTCTGACGGTTTGACTTTGAGCCAAAAATCTGGTTTTTCTCCAATTTGCAATGTTTTCGCCTAAGTAACCTGAAAAGAGTCTTGAAACTACAAATATGCAAAAACTGTAATAAAAACATGTAAAACGAATGAAACACTTATTGAAGTGTTCTAAATAAATAGTAAAACGGATAAAAATATCGTGTTATCAGAAGTCCCCATTGTATTAGAAGGTGTTGAGTTGCACAAAACCTCTTGGAGACAGAGCTAAATCACTACGAAATAATCCTAGGGATGAATTGGTTGAAACGCCATATGGAAGTGATGGATTTTCTGAGGGCGCGAGTCTATATCACGAGAGCAGAGAGGGAGATGATATTCCAAGGGATACAGAGGCGTACAGGGATTCCTATTATCTCAATGTTGCACATCGAGGTACTTTAAGGATGGGGTAGTGAGGCCTACCTAGTGGCGGACCCATAAATTATTTTTACCTAGGTCATAAATAATTAAAATGAAAAAAAAATAAAACCTTGAAAGAGCATTAGAAGTTTCGAACCTGGGTGCAAAGATGTCAATAAAAAAATATTTTCCACTTGTGCTACCAAGTTTCTTTAACAACTATGTGAGAGTCGAAACTCACACTATCAATTTCTGTCGAGACTTTTAGAGGGAACCGAAATTTCTTGAAAAACACAGTAAGAGATCCAAAGATGGTGGTTTTATTATCTTTTCTTTAGAAAGCGATTGTGTACATGATATTGATAAGTGTTTCTGCTAGGGTAAAAAACGTGTCCTTCTATGAATGACTATGTTCAGTATTTATACATGTTTTGTGGGCGAGAATCTCAGACAGAATCTGGAATATTTCATTCTCTCTTGCGCGGCCACCGACTTAGGGTAATCAATGATCTGACTTTGAACTCTGCCCATAAGTTGATCAGAGGTTTGTATCTCGGCCCATTTGTTGATGAGATCAGTCTTTCGAGGTGAGCCAATCCACAACGGCCTTGGTTCGGTGGAAAGATGTCGTTGCTTTGGGCTCGGATCGGCTTTCGTCCTCTCAAGGTAGAATTACCTTGGTGAGTCTTTTGTTCTTCTAGAGGAGGCGAAGGGAATGAGCTATTTAATAGGACTGTCATGATTTGGCTCGGCTCTGCATACTCTTTGCGAATCAGTATGCTTCATGTTAATCTCGGGTGTGCGAAAATCGACCCCAACAGTTTGCCCCCCAGCTCGTCAGATTCAGGAGTGATTGTGACGAAGTAGGATTTATTGAGATCGAGATTAACCACTCGACAGGAAAGATACCGAGTCGTGATATCTAAGATGTCTTACATTCACGATGATAGAGAATTTCATGAAATGAGTTCGATACACCTCGTTGCTTCGAAGTGATGTTACCGCTGATTTCGATTTGAAGGTCTCCTACCAGTTGGATTCAAGCGTTCTGCTTTAAATATCTCGAAAGTCGTTAATGTTTCCTATTGGTTTTCGAGGTTACGCGCGCCCACGCACATAACGTCTTTAAAATACGAGATTTATCTTCATTTCGTCTTATCACTCCAAAAATCTCCGAAACTCAGGTAGCTTTCTTCTCCCCTTTTCTTTTTAAATTTAATATTTCTGAAGTTATATGGCGGATTGCGATATTCTAAACGGTTCGGTTGGTTTGACTGGCCATATTCCGCATCAGGTGTCGAGGCAAATAAACCAGGCAGATGAAGAATACGGCCCTTGCGCTTCGGCTGCTAGAACCGGTATTGAGGAGGATTTATCGTCCGAGGTTAACACTTTCTCCGAGGCGAATCTCCCTTCCGAGGTTCGAAAGGTCGCAAGTTGATGTCTTGACGTTGTTTCTTTTGAGGGGTTGGTTCGCTCTTTCGTGTCCGATCCTGACAATGCCGTGATGACTGAGGAGATAAAAATCGAAGATGAGGACTTCCTTTGGGATCCCAACGAAGCGAGGGCGTAGATAGATTGACTGGTGAAGATATATCAGCCGACGTCATCGAAGCGAAAACCTACGAGAGGGTCCAAGAAGAAACGAGTCGTTCCACTGGGTTCCACGCTTGTGAGAGCAGAATCTCACAACCCCAATCCTTGACTTTTTCAGGTCGTATGAACTTAGGAGAATTTGAAATGAGAGAAAAGTTGTATTACTGTTTTTTGCCAAGAATTTGATTCTCTTACATTCTAGTCGATATTCTAAACTTATACACGCTCCCTAAAAGAATGTAACCGCTTAGTCCTAAATAAACGTATTCAATTCAGACTTAATTTTACAATCTAGGACTTTATTATCGAGCTTGATCATGGGGTTTTGGATTAATGTGTTTGACTTGCTAGCTGCGAGCTCCTTCTCCCAATGACCTTCCCTTTTTCTGCGTACTCGGCTCCTTCCCAGTTCGCGGGCTTGCTCTACGAGGCCTTACCGTGAGCTGGGCTTGATTCTAGGCCTACTTAATCAGGCTGGGTTTTGAGTGTAGAATTTGGGCCCAACAGTTGCCCCCCAGTATCTTTAATGATTTATCGTTGAGGATGTGGCACTGCGATCTCAGGATTTAATTGATCTTCTAGTTGATACGATCTCGCAATCTCGGGCTTCTGATTGATTTCTCGCTTGCTCGCAGGGCGAGTTCGTAGGGATCATGTAACGTCTGCGTGACTTTTAAGGGATATGACAGGACGAGTGGGCGAGTGGGTATAAATGAGCGGTTGTCATTGCTTCAACGTCCCACGCCGCCTCAGCTCCCACTTACCGAGGTAATGATGTCTTTTCGCTTTTTCCCTTTTTTATTATTATTTCTACTCCATTAATTGAACTGTCTTCACCTCATTCTTACTTTTACCCGAGATATTTTCCTCTGTGAAAGTTCACCCTTCATCGTTTCCAATCGGATTTCTTCCTTTTTCAACCTCGAGTTTTTGCTTTTTTCAGCAATGGCCTCTACTTCTCAGCTGGATGCTCCTCTCCCTCTTGCAGAGCGGTTTGACTCTCACTCGAAGAGCATGATTTCGGCTGCCGAGCTCGCGAATATCTCTTCCTTGTGCGGACTTGATATCGCCGATCTGCTCATCCCGCCGGCTGATAGCTCACCGGAGATTCCTCTGGAGGGTTATGTATGCGGTTATGCCGCGTTCTTCCTGAGATGCCGCCTCACTTTTTCCATCCCGGCAGCTATTTCTAATATCATCAGCGACCTCGGACTCGCCCTTCCATAGCTTATGCCCAGCGCGATGAGGTCCCTTGTCTCACTCTGGGTGCGTTATAAAGAGTATGGGATTGTGTTTGATACTGAGGTCTTTCGCCAGCTCTTTAACGTCAAAGGGAACTCTCATCTTCGCGGGACCTATTATTTTTCGATCGGTCCGTTTTTAGATTCAATGTGAGGGATGATAAATGGTGGGAGCAATGGTTATATTTCAGAATCTCCAGCGAATCCATTGAGGGCGAGTCGGTACTTCGACATTCCTGGGCTCAGATTACTGGTCAGCGCGATCCCTCGGATGCTGATTCGATCATCTCTTATGGGGATTTCTTAATTGTTGTTTTCTTCTGTTCTAATATGATGACCCCTTTTCTTTTGTGCATAGTCAATTGATTCTTCAAAGATAGTGACGGATAAGGCTCAACAGCTTGTCGACCTTGTCAAGGGTGAGAGTTCCGACTGGAAGGGTTTCTCCCTTGATAGAATTCAGCAAGCTCGTGAACGCCGAGCTCCCAGACTATCTGTTGCGTCTTCTTTCCGGCTCATAGGTTTGTGTGGATTTATATCCTATCTTTTAAGAATTGTTTCTTTATTTGGATCTCCTTTGTTTGATTCTGCAGATTCTCCGACTCCGTCTCCCTTACTTCAAATTCAAGCTTCGACTCTCGCTCCATCCATTATCCCGAAACTCGAGGTTGTTGCTAAAGATCTAGCCCGTGTTGAGGTTGATCCTCCTGTTGTTCCCAGGTGCCGGATCCTTCTCTTGCTACCTCCTAGATCGATCTTACTCGCAGCGACAGCTCCACCGAGTCTAGCAAAATGGTTCCACCTAAGAAACCGCAGCGCCTTTCTTACAGGGAGAGGATGTGATTGCCCCTGCCCTGACGCCAGCCGTTGCTCTTGATAAGAGGGTCAAGGAGGCTCTTGGTAAGTGATATGCTCAAATTAATACCCTAAAAGTACTAAGCAGTAATTCCAGTATAGTAGGGGTCGAAAACAAGGACTCACAGAAACACACAGTAGAATATGAAGACGAGAATTAAGCTAAGCAATTCAGATGTAATTGAAAGCAGTGCGTAAATTTAAACGGTTGTAAATCCAATTGGGGAAAGATAGGTTCAAGGTTTTTCTCAGGAAATCAATGAATGCAGGTAAACTAACTAACATGATTGAGATTTAGCGCGGTTCTTGAACTCAAATCACTAAAGTATAGCTAACCAACTCTCGTTGCGAAAACTATCTAAATCTAAATCCTAGGAATTCCAAATCTCTTTGTGAATCCTAAAGTCTAAATCAGCTTTTAAATCAGGTTTGATTTGTTCACAAAACAACTAAACCAAATCTCTTTGCGAATAGTTATTTTGCTCACCTAAGATTCTATCAGGTAATTAATCGCACTCTCGTGCCTAATCAATTATCCTAAGATCTAAATTCCAGATTCGTCAACCTAGAATTAGCTTTGAACCCAACCTAAGGTGAAGAACTAATTCAGATGGTGAATCCTAACAACTGATCAACCTAGCATACAGAGAAAACCCTTATGAGAAAACCCTTAACCTAAAGTGGATCTACTCAGAGATGGAGATTGAAACAATAAACATGTTTGAATGAATCATCAAATAAAATAGAAAGAGTAATAAGAGGGTTTGAAATCTTCTCTCGGACGAACAAAGTTTCAGACTTGTCTCCCTTCAAAAGCTCTCTCACAATACCAGAATAAAACAAAGCTTAGAACAAAGCATAGCCAACAAAGTGGCTGTAAAATCTAATTAAATAGTCTAAACACGAATTGGGGTCTTCTTGTAAATATTAAATTCTTATGGGCAAGTTCTGAAATTCTTCAAACTTCATTAAAAGTCGCGACTTGTAACCTCCTCGATGGGTGTCGATCGATACCAAGGGGTATCGATCGATGCTTGACGCTTTGATCGGGTACTTAGTCACCAGACTTCAGTTTTGCTCCAAAATACTCCATAAAACTCCAATATCGCCAATAATGCTCCAAAAGTGCTAAAACCTGTAAAAAACTCTAAAACACTAGGAAATAGTAGAAAGACTCTATAAAACCGGCTTATATCATGGCCTAAAAGGGGTAAAAACCATGATATATCAACTCCCCCAGACTTAGCCTTTTGCTTTCCCTCAAGCAAAACAGAAAACTAAACTAGAGAAAGAGGTTTGAAAACATAGAGACTCACCTGTTCTTGAAACGTTGCAATGACCCTTTTCCTTAGTGCTCCACATATTACCTAACCAGATTTTTGATCTAACCACCATGTACTTCTCCTTAGACATTTGCAGCTTCCTAGACTACACACATTATTTCGCAGCAATGTTCAATCAAGCCCTCCTCACCAGTTTCATCGTTGTGCTTAATACCAAGAACCTTCTAGATTCTTTTCCATACAATATCATGACAAGGAACCATCCAATCTCACACTTTTTGGTATTATTTCTCTCCTCCAGACTTATTTCTTATATTGTTCTCTTTTTTTTTTTAGATATGCATATACAAATCAAGGTATGAGACGCGAGTATTGATGGTGTTTGCCACCGAATCCCCGGTTCTTCCCTCTCAAAGTATCAAAGGATGTAGGCGAATAATGGCATCATCGGAAAATCATAGCCTCGCTTCCAATCCTTTGTGTGATCATTTCCTCTGAAGTAGAATAATGGGATCGTTGGAAATTTTTCTAACCGTCTACTCAGAAGAAAATCATCTCATCTTTTAATGCATCATATTAACTTGTAACAGGGAGAGAAATATCATTCTTTCAAACACATGGGTTCCTTTGTCAGATACGAATGAGGAATCAAGCTCTATGAATACTAACCACATCGATGAAGTGCAAAAATTTGGCTCAGGCTTTAAGGAACTTTGCTGGAAACATGAGTGTCTTCTAGTTAACTGGTTAGCCTTTGGATTTTTTATTAGTCGATCTAGAACTGATTCTGTAACAATGGTCACTTAGAAGCAAGGTCAGATCAAAAGATTCAAGAAAAAGATCACAGTCTCCAACAAAATTTTGACTCAATTAAACAACGAATGACTCAAAAATGGACTGACTCTAAGAAAAACAAAAATAAAGTCAGCGACTTCCTCCCCCAGACTTGAACAACACTGTCCCCGGTGTTATCTAGCCTAGAGTCGGTGAAAGAAAACAAATGGATCAAATGGAATTAGGAGAAACAAGAAGTTACCGTGCTGGAACATCAAGCATCGACCGACACACGGCTTGGTATCGAGCGATACCAAGCTTAAGTCGATACGTGTTGTCCTTATCGCGTAGGGTGTCGACCGATACCAAAGGGTATCGATCGACACTCAGGCGATTTTGTTGTCAACGACTAAGGTAGATGTAACGCCAAAATTATGGTAAACGATCCAAGTGTTAGATGTAAGCACTGTTAGATCACTCAGACACAAGTTAGGTGCAACAAAATAGCATAGAAGCATAAATCCATAGATCCAAAAACATAAAAGAAACACAAAAGTTCAAATGAAAATAAAAAGAAAGGGAAAAAAAGAAAAACAAACGTGAAAATCAGATAGAAGGATTACTAATCCTCTGTGGCCTCGGAATCACCATCTGCATCGGAATCGTCAACAGAAGAAGGAACAACATGCTGCAACGAAGGATCAGCGTCCGTGGTAGTCATGCAGCGGCATCGAGAAATCGCAATCCATATGCTCCTCAGACTGTCTATCATCACCTTCTGAAATGCGGCTGGCTCCATCGGAAGCTCCGAATCAGCAGGAAACGATGGTGCAGGGATAGAGGAAGTCGTTGCATACGATCGCTGGGCTCGTCCTCCCTGACGCGAAATAGATGGGATGTCAGCAGCAGCAGGTGCAGGTGTGCGAGCAGAAGGACCTCGTCTTTGGCGAATGCGAGGCGCATCCATCAATAGGTTTGGGTCAGGTTCAAAACGAAGCTGAACGGGATCGTCATCAATGTCTGTCAGCTCTCTGTGTGGGAACTTAACCAGAAAATCCCCTTCCCTGTTGGAAAAACACCAATGTCGCGCAGGCTACAACCACCTGAGGTTTTGCATATGTCTCTCGTCCATGACAGTGCGGGAAGTGACAATCGAACAGCTCGCTGTGCTGATACCGCAATGCTGAAAGATAGGAGTGAGAAGACTGCCAACTGTCTCCGTCTTCATACTCGTGCCCACAAATGGTTTGGTCTTCAGTGAGACCAGGTGATGGGCAAAAACGGCTCCTAGGTTGACCGCGAGGTCGAGTTCAGGCCATGCATAGTTCTCGTCGTTGATGATATCTCCAATGCCTATGGATAGAATGTAAGCTTGGACAACCGCATCTTGTTAGGCTCCATCTTACACAAAATAGTGTTGCTCAGGATCCTAACCATAGAGCGTAGAACGGGATGACCAACGTCCTTCTGAGTAGACATCTTGGAGTAGTAGGCTCCGTTCCCGAAGTGTTCCCAGAAGACCTGCACATCGAGAAACTGGGTGGGCAAAGCAACCTTCTGGATATCTCTCCGAAAGCCATAGATGTCGCAGAGGTCTGGGAGCGGCACCCTGTATCTCACTCCGCGGATCATGAAGGTCATGGTGCCTTCCATTGCGTCCTTCAGAACCTCATCCTGATAGTAAACTCGGACAGTCGCGAGGAACTGTCGTACCAAGTGGGGGTACAAATCGTACTGTCGCATCGGCATAGTCCCCAAACCGATCTTCTCTATCAATCCCCCAAGTGACCTGTCAATACCCAGGTTGCGCATGGTATGAGGGTCGACAAACCGAGTGGTCTGTATATCAACATCCTGCCAAGCGTTGTAAAACAACGTGTCGTAGTCATCCCAGGTCTCTGAGATAGGTCTATAAATACAATCATTACTCTCAGCTATCTGCCTATGTGTTCCCTCCCAATCTCTGTTGCAGGGAATCTTGGCTCTCTCATTTCGCTTAGGCTAAGGGGGTCTAACTGTGGCGGCAGGAGTAGCCAGTGGTGACGATGGTTGTGCCACTGGTGGGGGTGGTGGAATCTCGTGGAATGAAGCACACAGAACCTCGATGTTTGCCGACGCTCCATCAATCAGTACCCTGTAGGTGTTGTGGCCTAGGTAACCGTTCATCAAACCTCTCCGCCAATGCAAACCATCCCAGATTTTTGCACGTTGGCCCATACGGAAATCTCTGGTTGGTGGATTTTAGCTAGATGCGCCTGAAGTTCGTGGTCTCTTCGGTCTAGATGTCATCTGTATACAAAGGCATAAAGACACAGCATAAATCCAACATCTCTCTCAAACACATCAATCTCGGCTAAGTGAAACGGTCAGTATCGACCGATACCAATATGGTGTCGATCAATACTCAAGCAGGTATCGAGAATCGCAACGAAGAACATGAATCTGAAAACTCCAAAAGTGTAATTCAAGGGCAATTAGGTGCAATGCAAGATTCGACTAGGTCTAGAACACACTAATCAAGTGGTAATCGTCCATCAAAACAAGTTCTAGAAGCCTAAAAGTCAAAAATCAAACCTTAGGTCACGGATTGAAAAGATGAGAATTCGTGATTCATACCTTGTAGATCGTGAAAATGAACGAGCGAATGAGATAGAGGATAAAAATCCAAGCAGAATAGGCACAAAAATCACTCAAATCCGTTGAGAATCGAAGATTTGTGAATTTGAGAGAGGGTTGCGGTTTCGGTATCGATCGATGGGATGTGGGAGAAAAGTAAAACCCGTAGGGTCTATAGGATACTTACCTGCGCGTGGAGTATCGACCGATACCAGTGAGTGTCGATCGATACTGAGGGTATGGAATGACTTCCTTGCCACACAGAGATTGGTCCAGATTGCGTATGTTAAATGATGGGTATCAACCGATACCAATGTGGTATCGATCGATACGGGACCTCCGAATGTGATTCACGAGACACAACGAAACACAAAACCAAAATCAAAAACAAAATGAAATTAAAAACGTATGTACAGACTCACCAATGGGTTGCCTCCCATTCAGTGCTTGTTTAACGTCACGAGCTTGACCGTACGGACGATCAGTCGGAAGGAAGTAGAGAGCTCACTCCCATGCAAGTCCCATAACTAGACATTTCCAAACTCAGAGTTTTGCGCAGCATGTTCTCCACGACTTCTTGTCCTTTCTCCTTCAGCTCCGGAGTAAGGAGAATTCTAGCCTTAGAAAATGGCCTCGAGGTCCCCTTGCATTTCACTTTGTACTCTATCGAATCTCCGTCGCACTTTAGAGGGATTAAGGTCACACGTGGAGGGTGATCTACTATGTCCATGGCGTTAGGCTCGTTAGAAAACTCTCCCCGATTTTCAGCTACCAACGACTCTCCTGTGACAACATCGATTTAAGAGACACATGTGGGAGTTCCTCTAGTAGGGATGGCATCGTAGAAAACCTCATTGTCAATGTAGGAGAATGAGGTTCTCTTGCTGGGCGTGTCCATGACAGCGCCAACTGTAGCCATGAATGGTCGTCCAAGAATCAACTGCGTGGTGGACCTTTCACTCATCTCCATAACCTGAAAATCAGTGGGAACCAGAGAGTCCCCTATCGTGACCATCAAATCAGGGATTGTACCATATGGAAGTGAGGTGGAGCAGTTCGCGAATGTGATAGATGTCTTGGGAGAACGAATTTCGGCTCCAAATCTCTCTGCAATCGCTTTCGACATGACATTGACGCTAGCCCCTGAGTAAACCAGAGATTCCATGAATTCAACTCCAGAGATAGAGCATGGAACAGAGAATATTCTTGGGTCCTCCCTCTTAGTCAACTTCTACATCGGAGGTGGTATACTTCTGACCTTGGCAAAAAGTGTCTTAATCTCTTCCTCAGTTTCTCTGCAATCTCGGAAGTGACTCAGCAGAGGCATGTACTCTAGAGCTTCTTCAAAAGTCAGTGAAAGGGGGATACTTCGTACCATCTTCTCAAAGCCAAGCAGCTGCTTTGGAGAAATTGGGTCCCTGAGATGTCTGGGCATTCTCGGATACGGTATCTTAGGCTTGTAGACACGTTCCTCGATCACCTCCGGTTTCTTTACTGTCTCTGGTTCGGCTTGCGACAGGTGTCGATCGATACCAGGATGGTGTCGGTCGACACAAGGTTCATGTGTATGTTCTTCAGCAGTGGTGTCGATCGATACGTGGATTGTGTCGATCGATACTGACGGATCAGCTTCGAAATCGGCTTTGGGAGGGTTTTCGAAACTCTCTGCACTTCTCAAGGTCATTGCATTGACGTAATCTTTCTGTGCTTGAGTCGCCTTTCCGTTCACAGCAGCTGCAGTTTGAGCCACTTGCGTTTCCAGCTTCTTCTGATGGGTATTGAGAGCACCGATCCTTCCACTCAGATCCTTGTACACATCATCTATCTTTCCGTTAAGATTCAGTGTGAGTTGCTGCTGTCCTTGAACCAGTTGTTAAAACATAGCCTCGATCTTGCTGTCCGGAAGCTTAACAGGTGCGGGTTGATAAGAAGAATTTCCATAGCTCCTGGTGTACCCACTGTTCTGAGATGGTTTCTGACCAAACTAATTCGAACCTCCTTGCTGATAGTTGTTGTTGAAGTTCCGGTTGTTGTTGAATTGATTCCTCTGTCCTTGAAAACTAGACCCACCAATGTAGTTAACATCCTCTACTTCATCCTCGTTAAATGCCTCAACTTCTTCAGCAAAGTGAACAGCCTTTGGTGTCTTGCCCATCAGAAGACTGTGCATAGAATCCAACTTGGCTTGAACATCAGCTATCTGTGTACCATCCATGCTACAAGCTAGTTTCTTTCTTTCAAAATCAGCATTCTTGGTGCTATTACTAGACGTCAAGTTCTCAATCAACGCATAAGCATCCTCAGGATACCTGGTGTTGAAGTTCCCATTGCTCGCAGCATCCAAGGTCATCTGAGATCTCCAATCGAGCCCTTTGAAAAAGAATCCCATCAACTGAACATCAGAGTACCCGTGATGTGGAAAATATCTCTGATACGATCTAAATCTCGTCCAAGCAGCCTTGAACGCCTCAGTAGGTCCTTGAGAAAACTGGGAAATCTTGTTCCTCAGATCCTCAGATCGTGCATCATCATAGAAATTGTTCAGAAAAGCAGTCTTAGTTTGCTCCCAAGTAGTCAGCGATCCAGGAGTCAACTGCTTCAGCCAGTAAGTCGCTTCTCCACCAAGTGAGTATGGGAAAAGCTTGCAGAAAAGGTAGTCATAGGACACTATATTACTCTTGATGCTTGTAACCAAGTCCTTGAACCTTTCTATATGATCCATGGGATGTTCGCTGGAAAGACCATGGAAAGGATGCTGTCCCACAAGAGTGTAGTATGCAGGCTTCAGCTCAAAGTCATTCCTCTGGTAAGGTGGAGGACGAATCGCTGATCGATTTGCATAGAATTGATAAGGTCTGTTGCACTCACCAATCGTTCTACCACGATTAACTACAGCATTCTCAGCGTTCGCGTTCCTAGCGACAATCCCAACAGCAACAGGAGCAGCGGGAATAATGTTCCCCTCTCCATCCAGAGGTTGTCCCTGCGCATTGCACAAACGACCCTCTTGGTCTCTGTAAGTACCAGCCTTATCTCGAACCAACCCTTCCTGATTGTTGTTCATCTCTGCTGGTTTCTTTGCTTTTCTGTTTGTGCGTTCCACAAGTGCTAGCTGCTCCAACATCAGTTCAACAAGCTGAGTGTTCTTGTTTCCTCTTGTTTTGTGACTAGGCATACACCTGAAAACAGAAGTGAATAACGTAAGTAATAGGTAACACGATGAGTATCGACCGATACCAAGTAGTGTCGATCGATATCAACAAAAGAGAACGACGAGTATCGACCGATACTAGTGAGTATCGATCGATACCGACGAACTTAGTCGAAATTTTCAGACTAAAATCTAATGGTGAATTGAGTCCCCGGCAACGGCGCCAAATTTGATATGCTCAAATTAATACCCTAAAAGTACTAAGCAGTAATTTCAGTATAGTAGGGGTCGAACACAATGACTCACAGAAACACACAGTAGATTATGAAGACGAGAATTAAGCTAAGCAATTCAGATGTAATTGAAAGCAGTGCGTAAATTTAAACGGTTGTAAATTCAATTGGGGAAAGATAGGTTCAGAGTTTTTCTCAGGAAATCAATGAATGCAAGTAAACTAACTAACAGGATTCAGTTTTAGCGCGGTTCTTGAACTCAAATCACTAAAGTATAGCTAACCAACTCTCGTTGCGAAAACTATCTAAATCTAAATCCTAGGAATTCCAAATCTCTTTGCGAATCCTAAAGTCTAAATCAGCTTTTAAATCAGGTTTGATTTGTTCACAAAACAACTCAACCAAATCTCTTTGCGAATAGTTATTTTGCTCAATTAAGATTCTATCAGGTAATTAATCGCACTCTCGTACCTAATCAATTATCCTAAGATCTAAATTCCAGATTCGTCAACCTAGAATTAGCTTTGAACACAACCTAAGGTGAAGAACTAATTCAGATGGTGAATCCTAACAACTAATCAACCTAGCATTCAGAGAAAACCCTTATGAGAAAACCCTAAACCTAAAGTGGATCTACTCAGACATGGAGATTGAAACAATAAACATGTTTGAATGAATCATCAAATAAAATAGAAAGAGTAATAAGAGGGTTTGAAATCTTCTCTCGGACGAACAGAGTTTCAGACTTGTCTCCCTTCAAAAGCTCTCTCACAATACCAGAATAAAACAAAGCTTAGAACAAAGCATAGCCAACAAAGTGGCTGTAAATCCTAATTAAATAGTCTAAACACGAATTGGGTTATTTTTGTAAATATTAAAGTCTTCTGGGCAAGTTCTGCAATTCTTCAAACTTCATTAAAAGTCGCGACTTGTAACCTCCTCGATGGGTGTCGATCGATACCAAGGGGTATCGATCGATGCTTGACGCTTTGATCGGGTACTTAGTCACCAGACTTCAGTTTTGCTCCAAAATGCTCCATAAAACTCCAATATCTCCAATAATGCTCTAAAAGTGCTAAAACCTGTAAAAGACTCTAAAACACTACGAAATAGTATTTACAAGAAGACCAACATGATGTATGAGCTAGAGGTCCTCAAATATCAACTTCCAGGGTGTCTTCTAAGGAACCAAGTCATTCTTCCAAGCATCAGTTTCGCTCCAAGCGATCTCGTGGCGACGGGTTTGATGGCGAGGAAACATCAAGGGGGCACGTGGCACCTCGTTCTCAGGGTGGTGGAGGTATTTCTCCGAATGCTTTTAGTTTCTATTTTGATGGACCTGAGGCAATCGTTAAGAACAGCTCCCAGCTTGCGAATCTCTTTAGGCGTGTTAGGCCTTTCTCCTGCTTCTTGCCGTCCCTTAGGAACATGAAGAAGCCTGAGAGCTATATCCAGTTCGCGAGTGCAATGGGCCATGTAGTTTTAGTTGTCCTTACTTTGTTTTCCATTACTTTGGTTTTTCTCTGCTGAATTTTCATATTCCTTTCTCAGGCCATCTCTACCACCAACGAGCTGATTAACTCTTTTGAGCAAGATCTCTGTTCTGCTACCCAGCCCGAAGAGGTGGAGAGGGCAACTAGGACCATTGCCGACCTTGTTTCTGAACGGGACGAGATGGTGAGGAGAATTACTCAGAACGAGGAGAAGATGGCTGAGGTCACCCTTTTGGAAGGCCAGGTTAAGGACCAAGCTGTTTTGGCCAAGATATGGGAAGATTCTGCTCGAGAGGCTCAAGCTCGGGTTTCTGTGCTGGAGAAATTAAGTCAGGATTTGAAGGTGGATCTTCGCGTTGCCAAGGGGCGAGCTGGAGCTGCTGAGGTTGGCTTGCGCTCAGCCAGCGAAAATATAGTGGATTTAAGGGTCCAGATTGAGAAGGTTACGGAGGACTCGAAGAAGCTTGCCAAGAGGCAGAAAGAGATGGTGAAGAAAGCTGAAAAGGCCGCGAGGAGGGAGATATCCAAACAATATTGCGCCATTATTTTGGGGATAAATGATAAATGGGAGAAGAAGAAGATCGAGGTCGATACCGAGACTCAGGTTATGGAGTGTAAATCCAATATCCTTTTTCTTGATGATATTATCAACCAGACCATCAATGATTTTGAGGCTGAAAAGAAAAGCATCCAGGTTAAGAAGCTGAGGTTGGACGCGGAGCTTGCCATCGTCCAGGTATCAAATTTTTCCCTGGGTAAAATTGACATTCCTGAGGTATCTGATGATTCGGTTACGCTGCATGTTGGGCCAAGCGCATAATTGAGTGATCAGCTGGACCTTGGTTTTCAGGAGCTTAGGAAGGAGTTCCCGCTGCCCTTGAATCAACCTGTCCCGGAGGATAAACCAGCTGAACCTGCCTGCTAAAGATTCCTTTACTATTTTCATCTTTTGTTGTTCTTCGAACTTGGTGCCTGGGGAGGCTTTTAAACCCGTTTCTGTTTGTTGTCGAACTTGTTATGCCCTGATTTATATTTTTTTTAACTTATGCTCCTTCGAGGATGCTTTAAATTATTCTGATTTCTCTTTTGAAGATCTTCTTTTCGTGTGTTTTTTTTTAATAGTAACTTTTGCCGTTTAGAGGCAGATATTTTTAGATCGGAGGCAGTTTTTCAGCCAAGGATCCAGGTCGTTTAGAGACCCTGCTCCCGGGTCGTTTAGAGACCATGGGAGATGACCAGACGGTTTTAAGACGCAAGGTCGAAGTCGGTTTGAGGCGGGCATGCAACCTGAAAAGTTTAGATGTGGAGGTTGTTGTCATTTAGAGACTAGGGAGGTTGTGACCTTGCAATTTAGACGCAAAATCGAGTCATGCTAGCTGGTAGCATTCTCTAGCTCGTAGGGCTGTTCATTTATGGGTAAAGCTTTTAGCTTGTAAAGTAGGAGTTTTGGGTCCCCAAGATGCGTTTAACAGGCTTGATGGGAGAGAGAGATTTTTATTTTATTTTAATAGATGTACCCTTGTGAGGATGCCTACGTACCCCGAGGAGGGATCAAGCCTTTCGTAGTTCGATTTTTACAAGTGTTTGTTTAATGATAGTACTTCTTTAAATTCATGGCATTCCATGAGTTCCTTCCGGGTGTATTGCCGTGCACCCTGCCGAGCTTGTATACGCCGTTCTTTACTACCTTGGAGATTCGGTATGGGTTTTACCAGTTGGTGCGCAATTTTTCAGCGTTCCTTTCCTTTGTGTTTTCGTAGGTTTTTCGTAGGACGAGCTCGCCAACTCGAAATATTCGCTGTTTGACCTTTGAATTATAGTAGCGTGCTGCCGCGTGTTGATAGTTTTGAAGATTAACGAGTGCTCGATCTCGACGTTCATCGATAACATCGAGTTGGTCGAAAAGCATTTCGTTGTTTAGTTCCTCGTTTACGGGGCACATGTCTACCCTCAGGCTGGGGACTGCGACCTCAGCGGGAACCACGGCCTCAATCCCATAAGCCAAGGAGAATGGTGTTTCTGAGGTTGCTTTGAGAGGTGAGGTCCGACAGGCCCATATTACTCCAGTGAGCTCGTCGGACCATTTTTGCTTTTTAGCATCCAGTCGTTTTTTGAGATTGCTCAGTATTAGCTTATTTGTTGCCTCGGCCTGCCCATTGCCTTGAGGGTAACGTGGGGTCGAGGTTGTTAATCGGATTCCGTGATCTCCGCAGAACTCGAGGAACTGATTTGAGATGAACTGTGAACCGTTATCGGTTACAATCTCTACGTTTTTCCATACGAATTCATGTACGTGGTTTGCTTTAATTTGCTGGAAAGCTCTTGCCTATACCCATTTGGTGAAGTAGTTAGTGAGGACGAGTAGGAAGCGACACCTTCTTTTTCCCGAGGTTACCATGGGCCCTACTATATCCATTGACCACCTCATAAAGGGGTATGGAGATGAGATGGAAGATAAGTTTTCAGTAGGTTGATGCAATGTGGGAGCATGCCGTTGGCATTTGTCGCATGCTTTGGAATGTTCTTCGCAGTCAGCGACCAAGGTGGGCCCAAAATATCCTTGCCTTTTGATCCTGATGAATAATGCCTTTCCTCCTGAGTCGCTGCCACATGAGCCTCCGTGTACTTCTGATAATATCGTAAAAGCTTCGAGCCCGTGGACGCATACTAGGTAGGGGCCGTTTACACTTCGCTTGTAAAGGCGGGGGTTAATTATACAATATCTTGAAGCTATGGTTTTGAGCTTGCGAGCTTCCCACTTGCTGGGGGGAGCCTCTCCCCCCTCAATGTATTGTATAATTACTACTCGCCAGTCAGCTCTTGCATGCCTGGCGTCAAGCGGGGCTAGCTCCGGGTCTTCAGCTTCTCCTACTTTGGGAGGGAGGTCGCCCGTTATTGGGGCTACTATTATGTCCAACTCCATATAGTCATTGTCTATTTCCATTAAATCCTCGATGTCCTTATCGATTTTAATACTTGGTTTTTCAATTCCTTCCATTGGAATCACTCTTTTACAAGTGGATTCGAGGTTGATGCCAGAGCTTCCAGTGCATCTGCGATCGTGTTCTCACCCCACGGTATTCGCGTCAGGCTGAAGACTTCGAATTGTTTAACTAGCTCATGGAATATGGCTAGATAGGATTCCATCCTGCTATCTCTGGCTTCGTATTCTCCATGAAACTGGCTTGTAATGAGCTGGGAATCGCTGAACGCATTCAGGTTGCATATTCCTATTCTAGCTGCGAGTCGGAGACCTGCTATTAAGGCCTCGTACTCGGCTTCGTTGTTCGATGCTGAAAATCCGAGTCTAAAGGACTGTTCCACGACCTCATTAGTCGGGGACACTAGGTCGATTCCAACACATGCCCCCTGTTCGGAGGAGGATCCATAGACATAAAGCTGCCAGGTTTCGATGCTTGTTTCGGTCACCTGGCTATTAGCTGTGAGCTCGATGATAAAATCAGCTAGTACATGTGCTTTGGCGCTACTCCGAGGTTGATATTTGATATCGTACTCACTCAGCTCGATGGCCCATTTGGCTAGCCTGCCAGACTGGCTGGGGCTGTGCAATACTGTGCGTAATGGCTGTGTTGTCATTACTATGATAGGGTGTGACTGAAAATACGGCTTGAGCTTGCGAGCTGAGATTATTACTGCCAGAGCCAGTTTTTCCATTCGTGGGTGCCTGGTTTCAGCGTCTACTATTGATTTGCTCACGTATTAGATTGGTTTCTGCTCAGCTCGTTCTTCTCTTATGAGGATGCCACTCACTGCGGCCTCGGAGATCGTTACATATAGGTAAAGCGGCTCTCCTTCAATTGGTTTTGACAAAATGGGGGCTCGGAGAGGTACGCCTTTAGTTGCTTAAAGGCCTCCCCGCACTTGTCATCCTATATGAACTTTTTGTTTCCCTTTAGTAATTGGTAAAAAGGGAGATATTTATCAGTCGACCTGGAAATAAATCGATTTAGTGCAGCAATGCGGCCTGTCAGTCTTTGCACATCCTTTACCGAGCTCGGAGGTTGCATTTCCAAGAACGCACTGATTTGTTTGGGGTTTGCTTCTATTCCTCTTTGAGTCACTATGTAACCTAGGAATTCGCCTGAAGCGACCCCGAAGGTGCACTTTGAGGGATTAAGTTTCATCCCATACTTGTTTAGTAAGGTGAAACATTCCCCCAGCTGGCTTATGTGATCTTCCTCTTTCAAAGATTTAACCAACATGTCATCAATGTAGACTTCCATTGACTTACCTAGGAGGCTGGCAAACATCCTGTTCATAAGTCTTTGGTAGGTTGCTCCCGCGTTTTTAAGGCCAAATGGCATCACTTTATAGCAGTACGTTCCTCGTTTTGTTATGAAGGATGTTTTATCTTGGTCCTCAGGGTTCATTTGTATTTGATTATATCCTGAGAATGCATCCATAAAGTTGAGGAGCTGGTGCCCTGCGGTAGCTTCCACCAGCTGGTCGATGTGAGGTAGTGGGAAGCTATCCTTAGGACACGCTTTGTTTAGATATGTAAAATTCACGCATACTCGCCAGGTGCCATTTTTCTTCTTTACTACGACCTGATTTGCTAGCCAGTCAGGATATTTTACCTCCTTGATGAATCCGTCGTTTAGCAACCTGGTGACCTCGCTGTTAACAGCCTCGGTCTTGCCAGGTCCAAATTTTCTTTGAGAAATGTTATTAATTGGTCCTTTTGAGCCTTGGAGAGTTCGGACTTAATTCCTACTTTCTGGTCAGGATGAGACTCGTTGACCACAAATTTCTCGATAAAGTCTTTGCGAGGTCCGATGAAGCCTGGACCACTTTTCTTTTTGGCTAGGCGATATGCGAGCTCATCTTTATGTTGTAGTTGATATATGGTACTTTCCTTTGTGATCTGAAAACCTGCCATGTAGCGCATTCTGGATTCCTTTTGACTCCCCTTAACTGTTGCGATTCCATGCTGGGTAGGGAATTTTATGCCTTGATGGTAGGTTGAGGATACAACCCTCATTGAATGTATCTAGGTTCTTCACAGGATGGCATTGAATGGGGATGGCCTGTCTATCACCGTGAATTCAACCATCCTTCTTACTCCGGGTGCTATTACAGGGAGTTTTATCGTTCCGAGAGATAGCGTGGTTTCCCCGGAAAAGCCTGTTAACACCATCTTATTCTCCTCGATTTCGTGATCCGGTATATCCATTTCCCTAAGAACGCTTAGGAGGATGAGTTCTACAAAGCTCCCCGTGTCCACGAGCATCTTAGTGAGCTCATATTCACCCACTTCAAGCATGATTAAGAGAACAGCATCTTAGTGAGCTCATATTCACCCACTTCAAGCTCCTGCAGCAAATTTTGCGGCGAGCTGCTTCTTCACCTCATGGCACTCCTCGGTCGAGTGGCTCTTGATTTTATGAAAATCACACCACTTTTTGGGATCGTAAGGATTGAATCTATTACGAGGTGGGCTTCCCACTGAGTATGAGTGTATCCCCTGACTTTGTCTCTGATCTTGGGACTCTTTTTTTGGACATTTTAGGTCCTTGGGAGTTGGTTATCTGAGCTTGCTTAGTCAAGATTGCGGGTGAATGCTGCTTTGGTTGAGCTGCACTCGCTTCTTCGAGAATAATCCAGCGCAAAGCGCGGTGTAATGCATCATCTAGTGATACGGGCTCCCGAACTGTGAGCTCCTTAAAGAATTTTGAGGTTTTTAGCAGTCCGTTTTGGAGGGCTTTCAAGGCCGTTGGGTTATGTAGATCGGCGATTTTTGCTTTGACGGCTTTAGAGCTGTCAATATACTTTCGCAATGAGTCACCTGGTTTTTGATTGAGTACCCATAGATCGGCCTCCGAGGTCTCGATCTGGATAAATACCGAATATTGCTTCAAGAATGCCGCTTGAAGTTGGGTGAAGTTGTCAATCGAGTTTGGTTTCATGGAGGTGAAACATTCTAAGGCCGAATCCTTTAGATTTTTGGCGAAAAAATGACAGCGTGCTGACTCGAGGTCTCATAAATGCCTTGGGGTCGGTTTCTCCGTTATACCGGGGAAATCAGATATTCCCGACATCGCCAAGCTGAGGGCTTGCGTTTCGCGAGGTGAATGGGGTATGATTGACTTCATCAATCACTCTATCTATCTCAGGTGCTGAGCTTAGAGCGTGGACATGCGATCTCATCCGCTCTAGTTCGGCGTTCGTTTCTTCGGAATATTTCTTGATTGATTCAAACCCATGTGAGCTGCCGGATCCCAGGTTGTTTTCATTATTGCTCGGGAAGCGGAGCAGGGATTCCCCGGCAGGCTGGGAATGATTGTTGACACCGTTCTCAGGTCGTGCTCCGACCTCGGTATTATCCCGAGGCTCGACCTCATTTGCGTTCCCAGAGCGATCCTGACCGATTAGTAGATTTGAGGTCGGGTCTACTCCCGGTAGGGTCGCAATTGGCGTAATTCCTCCTCCCGCGATCTGGATCGTGGAAGGAGTGAATATGGGTCTGATATCATCGAGTTTAACCGTGAGACGGTGGCTGAGCCAACCATCCTGCTAGTCGAAGCATTGATATCGGAAAAGTTTAGCCTTGTCACCTGTGGAGGTGGGAATGGCAATCCTCCCTGTCCAGGGGCAAAAAGGGATTGTGCCCCAGGTGGGAGGGCAAACCGCCCGATGGCGCCTGCCCGAGCCGTTCTATCGAGGTCATCCTAGCGTGCTGCCATTGAGCGATTTTGCTCTTTGAGAAACGATATCAGGTTCCAGATCTCAGCTATTTGATCCGGAGCCGGCTGGTTTGAAGCTGCAGGTCCCGAGGGATCAACAGTATCGTCGATCCCAGTCGATACATTCGCTCCCGAGGTGGTAATGGGAACGTTTATTGTTCCATCCAGGTCTGTTGGAGTGACGTCATCAGGCTGGGTTAGAGGGATGGAGGTGTTTATAACTCCGGATGAAGTAGTGGCTATTGCACTTGTTGTTTCCGCCATTATCTTCTTTTGAGTGATTAGTTTCGTAGGTTTCAAGGAGGAATCTCACAACCCCAATCATTGGCTTTTTCAGGTCGTATGAACTTAGGAGAATTTGAAATGAGAGAAAAGTTGTATTACTGTTTTTTGCCAAGAATTCGATTCTCTTACATTGTAGTCGATATTCTAAACTTATACACACTCCTTATAAGAATGTAACCGCTTAGTCCTAAATATACGCATTCAATTCAGACTTAATTTTACAATCTAGGACTTTATTATCGAGCTTGATCCTGGGATTTTGGTTTAATGTGTTTGACTTGCTAGCTGCGAGCTCCTTCTCCCAACGACCTACCCCTTTTCTGCGTACTCGACTCCTTCCCAGTTCGCGGGCTTGCTCTACGAGGTCTTACCGTGAGCTGGGCTTGATTTTAGGCCTACTTAATCAGGCTGGGTTTTTAGTGTGGAATTTGGGCCCAACAACGCTCTCGACCACGATATCTTTGGAAGAATTACGGGTGCGGTTCAATATTTCCGAGGATGTTGAATTTGTAGTCCTCAGGCCGTTTGATCGAGCCAACGATCCTCCTCCGGACTGTTTCACGGATTACGAGGCCGTTTTCAACTTATGTTTTCTTTGGTTTTCGATTCCCGAAGTGATCTTTCGCTATTTATGGCATCACGGCCTTGCTTTAGCTCAAATCAATGTTCGGGGGCTCCATCACCTCATAAGGATTTTAATTCGTAGTTATGAATGTGATGTTGAGGTGACTATCGATCATCTCCGAAATCTACTGGACATCCGAAGGGTGCCTAAATCCCCGCTTGCCAAGTTCTATATTGGTAACAAGAAGACTAGGATAATTATCACGGGATTCCCGAGCAAAGATAGCATTTGGGAGGATTATTTCTTCTTCGTTCGTATTTCCAAGAATTTTGTCGAAAGCGATTGTGTCCACTTAGTCAAGACGAATTGGGGACCGATTGGTATCCGACCCGTAGATTTTGGCTCGATTTATCATTCGATTTGGTCTTTCTAACCTTATCACGCCCTTTTTTGTACATATCGTGATTTCCTTCCACAGGTCCCGTCCGATCTAGACGACGTATTTAACGTGCTAGGGCGAGGAGAATCCATTGGGGAAAGCACTTCTCACTTTAGAGAGTAGAGAGAGCCCGAGCCCTTGTTATTGGGGCCTCGGTAAATTTGTCTTTTTCGTCTTCGGAGGATTTGATGACAACAATAATGGAGAAACTACACGCCCGTGATAATAGAGTGAGAGAGATAAGAGAGAAAACGAGATGAGCTGCTAGGGGGCGTGCACCGTCAATTCTCGAGGCAGCCGCTCCTGATCCCGGGACTATTAACGCCGAGGCAGCTGCTTTTGGAGATGCCGAGGCGAATCCTATCATTTCTCACGAGCTTCATGTAATTGATGCGGGGAGGATTTGTGTCTCTTCTCTTCCTCCGATGTCTAGACCTTTTGCATCAGTTTTAACGAAATATGCTGACAAGCGAGGTCAGAAACGTCCCGCTCCAAGTGGTGGCTGGGACGAGGCTTCGAAGAACAAGAGAGCTAATACTTCGACTTTCGCTGATTTCTTGTTCTCTGAGACAATTTTTGACGATGTTGCTGCGTCCGCTGCCATCCTTGCGCAGATCAGTGGACCCGAAGTTCAACTCCCTTCCTTGGGTGCTCTGATCAATGATAAGACATATGCTGATATGTCGCTACGTGGCGTCCGGGTACGATCTTATTTTTTTCTTTGTGAATTTTAGAAATTTTTCCTCTTCTTTATATTGTTCGTGCATTGCAGTGCGTTGTTTTATCAATGATTTGGTTGATGCATACGAGTCGGGGGTTTGCCGAGAGAAGCAGCTCATCGAAGATGCGAGGGAAAATGCTCTGGCGTTGAAAAACAAATGCGACGAGGCGGAGAAAAGACTTGCCCTTGCTTTGGCTAAAGTTTCGGATCTCGAGAAGGAGAAGACAATGCTTAAGGGAGAAATCAGCTAAGGCGGCGGGCTACACACTTGGTTTGAACGAGGAGAGGATGCGATTGAGGGCTGTCGTAGCTTCGTTGAAGAGACAGCTCGAGGCAAAGGCTGATTATCAGGATTCTAACGTCGAGAAAGATCGAAAAGAGGTAAGGCGAGAATCAGCTCGGCTGTTTTGAGATTGGGTCAACAGAATTAGAGCGAATATGGATCAGCTGGAATGTGTCAAGAGTAAAGGGCTTGATATGGCTGAGGTTAATAGTAATCTGGAGCTTTTGGATATTCTTCAAAAAGATGACCCACCGACCTTAGAAGCCGAGGCAGAGAAGTTGATTGACTGGAGAGCCGATTTGGTCAGAGAGGATAGCAAGTTTTTCAAGGTCGTCTCCTGCTTGAAGGAAAGGTTGGTGATTTCTCCTGTCTCGGAAGATTCCATAGCTATTCTTCTCGAGAATGATCCGATCGAGCTCTCTGCTGCTAATGTTGGCATTACTGATCCTGCGGGATCCAACGAACGCTTGTATGGGATTGCCGATCTCACGGTCTTAGATGGCAAAGTAAATCGACCTATATAGCGCCGTTTATATTTCTTTTTTATTGTTGTAAGTGTTGTTAGATTTGTACTCAGTGTTAAGTGTTTGCTTTAAGAAATATAGTGACGAGTTGTTTTTCGTGTGGATTTAATTTTGGCTGTGCCGAGGCGCGTCCAAACCTCGTACTAAACGATGTGTTTTTGAAACGATATGTTTAGTATTGTTGAGGCGTTAAAGACCAGTGTGATGTGAAGCGTTTAGTTAGTGGGCTTAGACTTTGGTCGAGGTATATTTTCGCCTTCCTCTGGTCCAAATATACATGGCTTAGATTTATACATCGCACTTTCATCTGTGATGGATTGTAAAAGAACCGTGATCCTTAATAGGATGTGAGGTATATTTTCATCTGTTGTCTCTAGTTAATTTAAGGCCCACATCATAGGTAAAACATGTTAATCTAGATGGCTTAAGGCGTGGAAAGCTCTTTAAAAAGCTATATGAGACGGCCAAGATCAATATTGAGAAGAAAACCGATGGCTACAAGAAAGCCGCGGACAAGGGTAGAAAGGAAGTGATCTTTGAACCAGGAGACTGGGTGTGGCTGCACATGAGGACAGAGAGGTTTCCAAAGAAGCGTGCATCAAAGCTTTCACCTAGAGGCGATGTTCCATTCAAATTTCTAAGCAAGTTCAATGACAATGCCTACCGCTTTGACTTGCTAGGTGAGTACAACATCTCTCACACGTTCAATGTTGCTGACTTGTCTTACTTTGATGCAGGAGATCAAGTTTTGGGGTCAAAACCTTCTGAAGAGGGAGGGAATGATGTGGACATCAACCCAAGTGATGTTCCAAGCATCATGCCAACGGTCCAAGAGGGAGCCATGACGCGGTCCACGATCAAACATGTGAGAAATATATACAAGCAGGCCCTGCACACTTACATCAACTCACTGGACCCAACTGATCCCTTGTTATCTGACCTGAATGTGATCCCTTGTTACCTGGCCTGAATGTCATACACGACCATAACAGCCTAATGAAACCAGTTTTAGCCGAGGTTCCAATTTTAGCCGAGACAATTCTTGCCGAGGTCCCAGTTTTAGCCGAGAAGAATGTTGCTAACTTAGGCGATTACCAAAGCAATCATAACACCAAGGCATGTAATTCTCATCGACCAAACAAATATTTTAAAGCTAATAGTCGAGCTGGTTTGTTAGTAAACAGTCCAGGAACGGAGTTGCCTTACAATAAGCTTCTCATAGCCGAGGGAGGCCAAGTTGAGCAAAAAGAGAAGACAAAGGCTGATGAAGTGCAAGAACTTCAAGACAAAGACTCTTATGACTTTGAGGACCCTAGAGAAAACCCCTACAGCACTTATCACGTCAAAGACACAATTGCACCTGAGTCGTCCTCGAAGACCATGCATGCAACCTCCCGGATCTCTACACATCAATATAAGCTTTTTAATTACTATATTGTGCTTGCAGGTGATCTCAATATGATCAACGACTAAGAGCTTCACCAAAATGACATCAACCGTCTAGTTTTAAGTGTCGAGTCTAAACTTTCCTTTTATGGATTAAATGAAACGTTGTGCTTTTGTTTTAGCTTAGGTTTAGAGATTTCTTAGACTTCTTGTTGTTTTCTTTCGCAAGTTCTGTTTTTTTGGAGTCTTTACCATTTCTTTGAGTCGAACCCAAGAAGTTTCAAGCTGATGGACTATTAATAAAGTCCTACACGCAGCTTTGTAGTCACCACTTTTTTACCCTAATCAAGAAAGACGAACTTTCTTCGAAGTTTCTTGAGAAGCGGCTTCTCACTTTTATTCTCGGTTTGTTTGTGCGATTCAAACAAGCTCAAAGCCTTCATCATATCAGAGACTCATCACACCTTTGTGTCGTGACATCAATCCGCCATCACTTCATCTCTAGAACCCACACGAGTGGGCAACCGCCTGCGTATTATTTCAATCCATCATCAACCATCAAATGAACCAAGGAGAGGGCGACCGCCTGCCTTGTTCACCATCTCTATTCGTGACGTGAGAGCCACCACCGGTTATTACATCACTGAACTTCATGTACCGATCAGTATTCTCGCTACGTCGTGATCTCGAATTGTCAGCTCGATAACGAGAGGGTCATTATGCGGTCTATCGATGCCAACGGTTTCTTCTTCGGCGAAAGAGATGGTGACGTTTGGGAAATTATTTGGTTCGGACCAATTGATATTGGTTTCGGCTCGGCGCTGAAAGGCTTTGATTGAAGACACCGTGTATGCGCAATATCGCAATACTCCCATTATCATATTTATTCTTCTCCGGGGTGCCGATAGCGCTTCCTCATCGTTTCTTCAACCTCACTTTTGGACATCTCCTTGATTTTATTCTACCAGGTTGCCTCGGTTCAGCTCGTTTTGGTTGTCGTCATCTCGTTCGAAATCCTTCAGAGTCACCATATTTCCGAGCTGTCCTGCCATGAATTTGGCTGCCAATTTTGCCCTCAAGCTTCGACAGTTTGTTGTGAGATGTCTGTAGCCTTGATGATGCTCGCAATAGGCCTTCTCGTTGAAGCTGTTTGAATTCCTCGTCCATGTATTCCATGGCGCCTTGCCTCATCCCGCTCCCACTTGATAGTTGTGGGCACCTTGGTGCTTCGGTCCTTCATGATGTATGAATCATCCGCTCTGGGTATTTCTCCAAGGGTTTTATGGAAATGGTGCTGAGGCGGCCTATTGCGAGCATTACCAAGAGTCTTAGAGTAGTCTATATTTTTACCAAGGCAACTATGTTTCAATATGTGAGGAGTAAGAAGTCGTTCGAATCATTACCCGGAGAAAAATCTAAGTCCGGGG
Source organism: Eutrema japonicum (assembly GCA_030161315.1). NCBI lineage: Eukaryota > Viridiplantae > Streptophyta > Magnoliopsida > Brassicales > Brassicaceae > Eutrema > Eutrema japonicum. Next base: position 26,278,469 of record BSQW01000012.1, on the reverse strand, counting down.
GAACGACATAAAAGTTCTGTCAAAGGGAGAAGAGTCCCGGCGAAGGAGGAGTTTTGCAGCAAAACTTATGCGAGCAAGGAGTGACTGAAAACTATGGGTACCAACAGCTCCATCCTCTTGCTGTTTTGCATAATATCTAGCATCCTCCGAAGAAAATACGGTAACCTGAAACACTTTTAGCACCACCTCTAAATTTCCCGTAAATGCCTAGCATCGATTGTCTTGTCTAATATTTTTGGTAAGAATCACACAATCTTTAATGAATGTTAAGAGCTAGTTGACTGAAACTTATGATCTATGTGGTTAGACTTTCGCATGACGGATACTGTGGATTGTCGTTGTAGTATTTTGGTGAGAATTTTCTAGACTAAGTCCGATTGATGCATTACGTTGGTCATGGTTTAGAAGGACGGACACTGAGAATTTTGTTATTTCCTATATTTTCAAAAACTTTTTTCCGAGTTTAAATTTCTGTTTTGTTTTAGGACAAACAAAGATCTAAGTCTGGAGGAGTTGATAACACCGGTTTTTGACCGTTTTTATGGATCACTTTCATATTTCTTTGCAGGTGTTTTAACTCCGTTTTCAAAGGGTTTCAAGTGATTTTCATATTTTAGAGATTTGAAAGACGTTTCAGGTAACTCGGAATAAAAGAGTGCATTTCGGAGCAAAAGTACGTTTTTGGATAAATTTTGACCGTCAAGAAGTCTTGCAGCTAATGGAGACCTTTTAACTGTCTGCTCATCCCCAAATTTGGACACAACAAATTAGAACCACCTTTCAAATGCAATTAGATTGAAGGCAATCCAATGGTTGGCTCCTAAAATACACCCGATGCACTAAAGGTAGATGAAGCTGCCCCAAAGATGAAGCCACCGCGCCTGGAGGAGCTGGAGCCGCGGCCATGAGGCATTTCGCCACTCATGGAGAGTCTCCACCCGCGGCCAAGAGGCGTTTCGCCACTCCCAGAGAACCCGCACTCGCGGCCAAGACCCTACGCGAGGAAATCGACTCGTTTCTTCACTGAGGCCAAAACCGTCATTTCCCATCAAACCCTAAACAAAGATTAGCTCTATAAATACTTATTGTATGCCTCTTAGACAGACACGTTATATTATTTTCACGCTTTTTGGCAGAGGCAAACCCCTAGCAACTTGTGTTCTTTGTTTTTCAAGGATCGGAAGAAGGATTCTTCATCGGTGTTCTTCGATAGAGAAGCTTTCTCCATCCCTTTTTATGTACTGTTTTCTTTTGAATATATCTATTGAATATGTTTACCTCAGCTATGGATGAGTAATTCTCTTGTTGGGTGAATGGAGTTTGAAGGGGAGCTTATGGTTCGATTCTTATTAGGTTTTTAGTCTAGGATACCGATTAGGATTCTTCGTTCTATCCTTGTTGTTAATGTGTTGCTTTTCTAACCGTCTTAGCTACTGATATTAGGCTTTTTAGAGCCACGGGAGTTCTGTATCTAATCGCTTGACCTAGGGTAGATGAGCAAATCCGTCGTAAGATTTTGAAAGTATACTTACGGAGGAATTGTGGGCGTAAACGACCTTTGAGAGTATCGTTCACTTCTTGCGCAGACAGAGTCAGAAGCTACCGTCCGAGTACTAAAATGAGTAGCTGTGTAGGATTACGTGAGTAGACTACACGCAGCGTACGTGTTCCAAGTTCAAGAACCCAAAGACGACAAAAAGTCGCTTTAGAAATCCTAGAAATTTCCTCGTAAAAATCGGCCATAAACCCTAGAAAATTCCCGATTGCCCAACGCTTCGTTTAATTGATTCACAACCTCGATAAAATAATTAGTTAGCTACTGCCCTTCTTAGTTTAGTTTAGATTCCATAGATACGACCATAACAAAACCCAAAATATATTTTACGTCTAGACATAAGTTAGAACTCGTTAGAAATTGGACAACGTCTATCCCTGTGGATTCGATCCCTAAATACTACTTCGTGTGCAATGCACTTGCGGCTTATATATAAAGGGTAAAACCCCACGTCGAGGTTAATTCCCGGTGTGTCATCAATCTTTGACATCGTTCTTTGATTGTTAGCTCATTCTTATGATAGTTAAACCCATGGTCAAATGCTTTTATCTCGTTTTACTTTCTTGCACTTTTTAGATTAGATATAAAACAAAAACCCAAAAACATTTGCTCTAGATTAAGAAGTTTCTTGCTTTCTTAGTGTTTCAATCTTAACCCCATATGGATGAAATCTCAAGTGCTACAATGACATGAGTACACTTGGATAATTGAAATCGAAAATATCATTTATCATTGGTACCGGCTAGGTGAAACCAAAGGAATAGGAGACATGAAAGCTAAACGAAAAATAAGAAAAGAGAGAAAAAAAAAGAGAAATGTTAAAAGGGGAATTAATACATTTTACATATAAAAATATCATTCCCTTTTTCTTTGGTTATTTTGTTAATTATAATTTCATTTTTGGTTATTAGATGCAATTTCCTTTATAATATTGAGTCTTCGTTACTAGGTTTTCTAATAATATTGGATAGTGAATGGGGTTATTTTGCATAAATATCACTTTGTAGCCAAAGTTAAAAAAAAAAATGTTAGTTTGTCGATTAATTCTTATCTATAAATGAAAATAGAAAGTGAATGATGACACAGTTTTCAATTATGAGGAAAGGGTGGGTACCTACAGTTGCGTGAAATGTAATCTTTGAAAGCTCAACACAAATATTTGAGAGAGTGGAGTTCCATGTGTTTGTTCCCATCTCCTCATTTCTTCTATTTCTCAACCACGTATGAATACTGCTTCATACTCCCATAATTTTCACACATTTCTTTTTTCTTTATTCCGACTTTGAAGAATCTTCTCTCGGAGTTGATGATAACTATGATATGGGTACAGTACTTTATTACGACTACTACTTTCTTTTGTAAAGAGCAACTCTCACAATTGCATTAATAAATCATTTTCTCTTCGATGTATTTTCTTTGATTATAAAAATAAGGATCAGTTCATACTAATTCTCAAAACCTATAAAACGTTTAGTATTCTTAAAATTTAGAACGTTAGTATTCGTAGGGAATTTTATCTTCGGAGAAGCTGTAGATACTGTTTGATCTAAGGTTTGGGGGCTGGTTTAGGATTACGGTCGTTCGCGACAACCTCGAATCTCCTCGTGCTCGTGGACTTTATTTTGGTGGTTGTGAATGCTGATCCTTCTTGGGTGTTTACTGCTTCCATCGACGTGTGCTTCTCCTGTTTAGTTTCGTTAGTTGGTTTTCGTGATTTGGTGTTGTGTTTTTATTGTTGTTTGGCAACTTTTTGGCATTTCTTTATTTCTTGTTTATTTCTATAATTATCTGTCAAAAATCGGAAATTGGTATAAAACTTAACATTCATATTAAAAAAAAAACATTTAGAACGTTTATAACGGTTATTCATTATTAACATCACAGTGAAGGAATTCGAAATATGATTTTTCAACTCCAAAATGAATCCATTAACTCTTAAAATGTTTTATGTGAAGAAAGTTGGAGCTTTTGCATGGACGATCATTTATTCTAACTTTCCATAGCATGTTAGCACTTTTGAAAATCTTAGTAGAAAATAGCACTTTTATTATGGAAATGAATTAATACACCCATTCAATTTTTGGTTTTGCCCCCACTCATTTATCTCTTTTTCTATTACCACATGCTTAATCTAAACCAAATCATTCAGTTTTTTTTTAGAACCCAAAAACATAAAATTACAAATAGATATGTACGTTTCCAAATATATATATATATATACTTTTCTTTAGTTATATATAATTTTATTTTATTTCCAATTGATTTACACTCTTACGACAAAGTAAGTAAGTAACTATAGTTTTTGTATTTTCTTTGACCGTCATTTAATTTCTCATTTTAATTTATGCTATATTTTTATATATTAAATTCTTTCAATATTTATAAAAAATGAATTTTTTTAACATATCTAATCAATATGTAAGAAACTAATATTCAGTAAAATGAAAAAAATAGTTTTCTTTACATTTTTATTTATTTTAAAATATACTATTATTTATTAATTAAAAATAATAATTTATTAAAATATATTAATATTAATTAATTTTGCCCCATTAAACTTTTGGTCTAGATTCGTCCCTGTGAATCGCACATATCAAATAGAGAAATAGATATATCTATAATTTTGACGTCTTTGAGTATTCATATGTGGAGAGAAAGAAGACATAATTGCATGTATTGTCACTTAATTTAAGATTTATTAGTTTTTTTGTCATTTTTTGAAAGTATAGTAGAAATTATAACTTTTTATTACATCGTGTACGTCCATTATCGTACACGCCTCTTATTGCTATTCGTGTACCGTCCATTATCGTACACGCCGTACTGTACATGTGTAAATTTGAGTTGAATAGTACAAAATGGTACTTTCTACTACACTTTCAAAAAGTGACAAAAAAACTAATGAATCTTGGGGCTTTTTCATGGGTGGTCACTTATTTTAACTTTCATTAGCATATTAGCACTTTTTAAAAAATGTAGTAGAAAGTATAACTTTTTGCTACTGTTCAATTCAAAAGTGTTACTGAACAGTACGACGTGTACAATAATGGACGGTACACGATATAATAATAAGAGGCATCTACGATAATGGACGGAACACAATTTTTTTAAAGTGTTACTTTCTACTACACTTTTAAAAAATGGTAATATGCTAATGAAAATTAAAATAAATGATATTCAATACAAATATCTCATAAATCTTTAAATAAGTGATAATTCTTGTAAAATTAGGAAAAAGAATCACGCAAAGACATAAAGAAATGGTCACTTCAAAGTGTCGACGTTTGTGGTTGCTATATATATATATATTTTAAAGATTGTGGTTGCTGCATATTAAGCATGCATTATATGGACTTTCCAATTCCATGTTGGCCTTATCTACTACATCGTCATTTAACAATACGTTCAATTTTTGGCAATCAATAATATATCATCAATAAAGTCCAAAAAAAGAATAATACATATCATCAATAACACAGATGTGACAGATTTGATGATATACAAGTATGGATCATTCAAACTACAATACACAAGATATATAATTCAATCTACAATACCACATACAATTCAAAATAAAACTTCAAAAGCTTGAATCGTTAATCTGTAATACTGCATATGTGGGATTTGAACTTTGCATATTTGAAACTTTTGATATCTTTGCCAACCCATTTACCAAAAACGTTTTCACACCGTTACACCCTAGTATAAGAAAAAATTACTAATAAAATTAATTATGAATTCAAGTGCGATGCGATTCAACCGCTTGATCCACATTTTATCACCATTTACAAAAAGATCAAACTCAATGTGTTGTGGTTGAATTAATATGTGACAGCTCAACTCGGTTGACATTTTATCAATTAGTACAATTTTTTCTCAATTCATCATTAGGCTTTGTCTTAGATATTTTTCTAGTCGAGTTAACGATACTTGGTGCTTGATAACTATCTTACATAAACCATACTAATTATTGTCTTCATTTAACATTTGTTTTGCATCGCTTGTAATGGCCGTCTCACACTAATCACTTTTGTTCTGCTTGTACCGCCCGATCCGATTAATCACACCATATGATTTGTTGTCACCATTCGAATCCACAACATAAATTTCATATTAAAATATGTATTAACCTCACCGGTTATGAAGGGAAATAAAGCTTGCAATATGGGATCTTCTTTGTCTTTTGTTAAGCTTTGTTGCCTTTGTAATGTATTCGATTAGAAAAACTCGCATCTACCCGATCGAGATAACTCTCTGGCAGGCTTTGTAATAATTTCTTTTTGATAATAATTTTTTTTTTGTGCAAATTCTTTCTGGTGATTTATTTTCAAATTAGTACAAAACAGGATTTAAGGCGAAGGGAGAACATTCTAAAAATACATTTCTTTTTGCAACTTTTTAGAGCAATTTGAACAATCATATTGAGAATAATATACTTAAGAGCTCAAAATATGTTAAATATAATTAGCACTTAAGCTTCTTTTTTTTTGGGCTTTTGCATAGCGAAATTTGTTGATGTGCTTGTAACCGTTAGGGTCAAACCAATAATGAGAAGCACATGCACACTCCACATTGATGATACTTGGGAAGAAGCGAGTCCATTCATTAGAATTTGGTAAATCAAAGCAGAGATAAAGGAAAAGCCTAATTTAGAATATATATATATATATATATATATATAAAGTTAATTTTGCTTTCTTCTCATGAATACACGTCATCATTCATATGTATTCAACATCATTTTGATATTTAATTTTTATAATTAAATTAGTTAAAATTTTGATATATATATTAACTATACAATTTATTAAATTATGCAAGAAATTTGAAAAGTCATTTTCATATTCATATCATGAAAATTTAAAAAAATCAACAAAATTTATTGAAAAAATAATAGATTTAAAATTTTAGTTTCACTAATATATTTCACACTTTATTATAATTACAAGGTTAAACTTTTATATCGAAAAATGTTTAGTGAATGGATATTATTTGATTCAAACTAATAGTATACAATATATACAATATTAATTTAACATATCACAAATATATAGAGTTTAAAAAAACATAATATCTAATAAATAAAAAGTAAACTCATTATCGTTTAATAATGCATATTATAGTAACTTTGTTAAATAAATTATATATAAGAAAATATATATTTTTTAATTGCTCTCTTTTCATGAAGACACATCATCATCCAAATGTATTCCACATCATTTTGATATTTAATTTTTATAATTTAATTAGTTAAATTTTTGATATACATATTAACTATACAATTTATTAAATTATGTAAGGAATTTGAAAGGTCATTTTCATATTCATATCATGAAAACTTTAAAAAATCAACAAAATTTATTGAAAGAATAATAGATTTAAAATTTTAGTTTCACTAATATATTACACACTTTATTATAGTTACAAGGTTAAAGTTTTATATCGAAAAAATATTTGGTGAATGGATATTATTTGATCCAAACTAATAGTATACAATATATACAATATTAATTTAACATATCACAAATATATAGAGTTTAAAAAAAAATAGAATATCTAATAAATAAAAAGTAAACTCATTATCGTTTAATAATGGATATTATAGTACCTTTGTTAAATAAATTATATATAAGAAAATCATGTTTTTAAAAACAAAATAAGTACATAATTTAAAATAATAAAAATGAAAGGTTCAATAATTTAGATATTTGGATAACATGATTTATTTGGTCTTTAAATATATATAAGATATGAAAGTTCCAAACAAACATGATTATTTGTAAAGAATATAGAAGTGATTAACCGTAGATATTGAAGTGATTGACTATCACTTACATTTTCATTTTAATGGAGGTGGAAATAAGAGAAACAATTAGTTAAGTTTCAAATAAAATATTTGGCTTACAATCTACAAGAAATGGTTGTTTTACTAAAAATGAATAAAAACAATTCTCATAAATAAATTAAACTTAAAAAACAAAAAACTCGCGGGTCACATATTTTTTTTTATATAAAGTTGAATCTCATCGGGCTTACCCCTTATCAATAACCTTATGTGTTGGCTAAATTTCTATTATTGATGTAATTAAATTCATAATTAAATTCATTATTTTATCAGAATACATAATCCAACACATTGTCTTGAATAAGCAAATTCTAAAACGGTTAAATCTGAATTTGTGTGACATGCAATCCATGAATATATTTAAAATCAACAAAAGTTGATCAATTGTTAATTCTATTATTGATGTAATGGGCTTACCCCTTATCAATAATTTTATGTATTGGCTAAATTTCCATCTTTCTCTCCAGTTATATATGAAAATCGTTTTCAAAAAAATAAAAGAAAAATAGACTTAGGAATCATAAACATATTGCGCACATAAATAGGGTTAAAATCATACATGAAACACTCCAAAAATAATAACTTTACATGAAACAAAATAAAAAAATTATTATGCAAATTTAAAATATAAATATCTTCTTTTCAAACAATCCAACTAATTGCATAAAATTGATCACCAAAGAAAAAAGGTAAAAATGCGTATCATCCAATAAATAAACACATAGATGATCATAAATTAAATAAAAAAACAAAAAAACAAATACACATATCTTAAGCTGATAGAGATTAAAAAATTGTTTACCACCCCCGCGCGAATCACACCCTTTGTGATTGAAGTTGAAAGTGAAATCTCACCGACGATGAGGGAATATATCAGAGAAGACGAGGGTTTTAGAGGAGTGGGTAATGTTTTTTACATGATAATCCTATTCACAAGAAGTCTCTCTCCCTCTCTCTCTCTCTCGAAATGTTTAGATCGACGCTCGACCACATATACTTTTTCAAATCGGCCCATATTATCTCAAATGTTCCCATTAACCCATACATCTACGATGACTTTGATAGTAAATTAGTGATAGAAATGTAATCATTTTTCAAATAAAATTAGATTCATTTTGTAGTCATCAACACTAGATCATCGAAGATGAATAATAGTAAATTCTGAACATTTTATTAGTATTCAGTTTTTGGTAAAAATAGATAAAAATACAGAGATCTATTTCGAAGTATTTTTTTTTAATAATTTCGGAGAATTCTAAATTCACAAAACTAACTTTCCTTTTATTAGTATTCGAAGTAACTTTCGGAGTATACAAAACTAACCCAATTTCAAAATATTTATTTTATTACTATTCATTTGGGTTAAAAATATACAATTCCCTAAACTTTAAAATGACAAAAACTTAACTTTTAAAAATCAACTAATTGAATAAATAGTCAACCAAAGAAAAAAAAATCAAATTGTGGATCACCCGCTAAACAAATACATAAATAAACATAAAATTAAGAAATGAAAAAAAAAACTTAGGAATAAACAATCCACATTTCTTAAGCTAATAGAGACAAATCCATTAACAATCATACTAATAAAACTATAATAATATTATATCAAAATTTTTTTTTAAAAAAATGGGTTCATGTCTGCGCGTAGTGCGAATCACACACTAGTTCCAAATAAAGTAAGTATATCAAATAAATAGTATTTAACGTTTAGGAAACTATATCATATAAAGGGTGACCAACGAATTCTAGATCAGTAACAAAATATGGGGAACTTTCTACTCGTCAATAGTGTTGTATCGGTTATCGACACCGATTAACTTATATCTATTTTATGAGAAGGGGCTCGGAGAATTTCGTTTAAGTTAAAAGTCTTAGGTCGGCGTATATTATTATCAAGCGAGGTCGGTTAAATAGAGATGTGTACAGGAATGTTCCTCTGAATAAGTGATAGATCGGTTCCTTTTCTTTGAAGGTTACAAAGTCGGTTCGGTTTTTCTCTCTCTCTCTCCCCAAAAAATCCTCCCCCTTACAAATGAGGGAACTCTCCTATTTATATTAGACTTAGAACGGCGGTTTAGAAACCTTTGAAACCCTAATTCGTACGGTCGGTCAGGACAACTCGTTGGTCGGTCAGGACGGATTGATGGTGGGGCAGGACATATAGCTTGGTTGGGTAGAGTGCACTGACCGGTCCCGGTGGCAATCCACCTAATCCTCCTTGTACGGCCGACCTGGGTGGGCTCTGTTCGTTCGGTGGGCCGGTTGCTTATTGGACCGATTACTTAGATGAGCCGACCTTGATTTGATCGTGGGCTTTTAATAAAAGTGGGGGGGGGGGGGGGGGTCGCGAGGCCCACCTCCAACAATTGCCCCCCCTAGTTCGGCGAAGGATTGAGGGTATCTTGAGTTCGGCGAATTTGCGTGATCGGTGAAACCGAAATCTAGGTCGGTGCTTCCTATGATAACGTTTGGTGGGTTTCTTAATGGGCCTTTGATGGTGACGCTTGGGTCCAGATACTGATGCGCGGGAACTGAAAGGTCGTTTAGGCGCGCGAGAATCGAAGGGTCATATGGACACGTGGGAAGCGACGAGTCGCCTAGGTGCGCAGGAAACGAAGAGTTTCGTAGATGTAATCATTATGTCTCCTCGGCAGTCGCGCTCCTCTTCTATATAATCTCCCCCTCTCGCTCTCCTTCATTTCATTATTTAGCAGAAAAATGTATTGTCCTCATCTCGTCTTCTTTCTCAGTTTTATTTTATCGTTATCCCTTTCGTGTCGTAACTCCGCCGTATCGCCGCCGTGATTTCGTTGATTCCGCGACGTGACTTCTCCGATCGGGTGGGTGTTCGTGTGGTGTCGGTCGATTGTTCTTTGTGTTCTTCGCCCTTCTTGTTTTTAGATCTTTGAAAGCAGATGGCTCATATTGAATCGAGTTTGTCCTCGAAGTCGGTTGAGGAAGATGCTATATCGGTGAGTAGTGATTCTCCTTCGGATAAGACGACGACCTCGGACAGTTTGGCGGGAGTAGTTAGCTCGCCGATCCAGGAGTTAGCCATTCGAACACGACCAGATGGCGCTAGCTCTAGCTCGGCTCGTTTGGAAATTGTTGTTCCTCAGTTGATGGATGAAGCGATTCCCGCTGTCAAATTTGAGGTTGAGTCGCTTGCAATGGTGGAGAGGTCGGGTTTAGAGACCGCTGGGGTCGGAGTTAAGGTGGCTCGTAGGTCGGCTCCCAGATCTAGGGGTCAATCGGTACCTCGTGGTCGGCTCCGTTTGGCAGACATTCCTTCGAGGTTGGATTATGCTTCTCTGAAGAGGTTACATGACGGGGCGCAGCTGGTTTCTAGGCTGGAAATCACGCCGCCTGTCCCCGAGGAGCGACCATGGACTGCTTCCAAAGGATGGATTTGTTTATACGAGGCGTACTTTAATCAGTGTCAGCTCTGGTTTCCTCTACCGAAGCTGCTGATCGATTACTGTGACGCTAGGGAGCTTGCTATTAGTCAGATAACTCCTGCTGGGATTCGCAACATGGTCGCTGCTTTGGTGCTGGGGGCCGAGTGTGGCGTCAACGTTGATCTTCGTTTCTTCGAAGAGATGTCTCGCATTAGTGTGAACGGTAAGACCCCCAGGACGGTTTATGTAGCCGCAAAGAGCAACCATAAGGTGATCCTGGGCGAGAGTGTTAGCAAGTTCAACGACTGGGAGCATCGGTATTTTTATGTAAAAGTCAACTCGGCATCGGTCGTCGAGGTCGTGAGAAGATACAAGACTCGGTGGAATAGGGACTTCGGTAGATATTAGTTTCTGTCATGCTCTCATTGTCGTATTTTTCTTGGCCTAATTTTCTTCCCTTGGTTGTTTCAGTTCGGTATCCAATTTCCAAGGCTCCCCCTGTAAGTTTCGAAGAAGATTTGGCGAGAATTCGGGAATTGGGTCAGAGACAGTGGCCTGAAATTCATCTTCAAAGGATTCAGTTGAGTTTAGCTCGTATTCATTATGGTAAGCCGATCTTTGCGTTATTTTATTTTTTGGTCGGTGATTTTTATCTGACATAATCGTCTTTGGTTTCGCAGCTAGTTGGAGTGCGGTCGCTCGTTCTTCTCAGAGAAAAAGTAACATGGGTGGAGTAGACGTCAACGCTTTGCCAAGTTATGCGAGTAGGGCCAGAGTCAGGTCGGCTACCCCTCTTCCGATCGATGCGAACACCGCTCCCATCGTCCGATCGGGCCTTGCTGATCCCCCAAGCGCCGGGGACGATTAATCTCAGAGGGAGATCGCGGAGGTCGGCGCCTCTATTGATACTGAGAGTCCGGGTGTCCCGCGAGATCCTCGGGACGAACAGGTGGACGAGCCTGTTGGAGGGGGGGGGGGGGCCGAGGACGCAAACGTTGTAGAACCGGCTGTGTGAACCAAAGAGGTGAACGCTGCGGGTCCGGCAGCGAGGACTAAAGAGGGGCGGAAGAAAAGGAAGCACTCCTCGAAAAAATCTTCCAAGCATCTATCGAGGTCGACCGAGCCGCGGAGGGATCAGAGTAAATCTGCCGACCCGGGTGTTCCTTCCGTGGTGCAGCAGGTCGGTGAGGGGAGGCCCTCAAAGAAGCAGAAAGTCGGCCTTTAGGGTTTCAGCTTCAAGTATGGGAAGGACGAGCCGTTTGTCAATGAGAAAGCTGCCTGCTCCGATCTGCTTCGTGAGATCGGAAGCAGTTTGAGCAGTCTTCCGGCTTTTGGTAAGCTCGAGGAGGAAGACACTTACCAAGAGTTGGCCCGTCAGCTTATAAAGGTAAGCTTGATTATTTCGTTCCTTATGATTCTTTGCGGGATCGAGGTTTTTGACTGTGCCTTTTTGGATATCAGAAGGCGGCTTGCGTGAATAGGCTCACGGCGTCATATGACCGTAAGCTAAAAAGAGCGAAGACCGAGAAGTTGGACGAAGTGCAGAAGATCAAAGCTGCGGGTCGGCGACTGATGAGGGAGCTGGAGTCGGTTAAGAAGCAGCATGCGGAGGAGAAAATGAGGTCGGAGATGCTTGACAAGAGCAACCTCGAGCTCTCATCCACGGTCTCTGATCTGGGAAAAGAGAACTCCGACCTTCTGACGAATTTGGAGGAGATCTCTCGGGAGAAGGCGAGGTTGGAGAAGGAGCTAATTTCCGAGTCAGTTCGGCTGGAGAGGTCGGCAAAGGAGAAAGTCCGGCAAGAGAGAGAACAGGTTTGGGAGGAGGTCAATGGGGGCGTACATGCCTCGGCTTAAGCGCTTCAAGACGCATCTTGAAGATCAAAAGGAGGCCCGGGACGCGGTTATGATTACCAATCAGGTCACCAGGATTCTCGATTATCTCTAGTTAATGAAGGACGACGGTGTTGATATTCCTGACTCCTATTTCGCCAAGCTGGAGGAAGACAAGGTTGCGTGGCGCGATCGGGTTAGCAAGATAGAGATTACCAACCTCTTAGTTGGTGATTTGGACGTGCTGCCTTATCAGGCCGATCTCCCTCCGAGTACCTCGGCGGCTCCCATTGCTGATGCCGTTGCCGTATATGGTGATCCTAGGGATCTAGAGGATCAGTGCTCTCAAGACCACTTGCCCTCGACTCCACCGATTCTTGAGTCGGACGAGTACGAGGATCCCGCCGACCTAGTCACCGTGGCTGATCGGGCAAAGGAATTGGCCGGCCGATGATTTCTTAGTCCTTTTTGTTCACTCTTTTTTGTTGCTGCTTCTTTTGCCGATGTAGTCCCTTATTTTTGTAAAATAGACGTTGTCGTTTATATAAATGAAATTTGCCTTCTACGAAATTTGCATGTTATTGATAGTAATATGAATGAAATTGCCCTTTTTCGACGTTCGTTTAATTTTATATTGTTGACGAATGCGAGGTCGGGCTCGTCTTATTTTATTTTTAGGTGCGAGACGTAAAGTTCGGCTTATCCTGTACGGTGTGAGTCTGGGCTCGGCTTATTACGTTAGTAAGTGCGAGTCTTAGCTCGATCCACTTGTTAACTTTTTAGATCGGGTATGAATACGCGAAGATGTGTTCGGCGTTTGTATTCGACCGACCTAGGATATGTGCAGGACTGGGCCCGGCTTAGTGTGTGGGTTATTTCACCACTGCATTCATGAGGAATGCGTTTGCTAAATCGAACACCTAGCTAGGATGCCGATATGGGATGATGCCGAGGTGGGTGGTAGTGAGACAGAACTTAGGAAAAATAAAATTTATTTATATAAACAGCTGCACCCCGAAATGGGTTGCCTACGTACTTTCTGAGGAAGGATCAAGTTGATCGTAGTTCACATTACATAGACATAGCTCAGTGAGCGTCCATTTTTTTTTTTGGGCACCGATCTAGTAGTAGTACTTCTTGAGTTTCATCGAATTCCAGGATCGTGGGATCGGTTCTCCTGCCATGGTCGTTAGCTCGTATACTCCTTGTTTGACAACTTTTGAAATCTGGTATGGTCCTTCCCAGTTGGTTCCAAGCTTTCATGCGTTAGGCTCAGCGGTATTTTCGAAGTACCAGGTCACCATCTTCGAAGTATCTTCCTTTAACTTTTTTGTTGTAATACCGAGCTGCTTGTTGTTGGTAGTTCTGTATGCGGAGCAGGGCTCGATCGCGATCTTCTTCTATTAGGTCTAGTCGATCTCTGATCATCCTCTCGTTGAGCTTTGGTTCTTGTGTTATCATTGTTCGTCGGAGGCTAGGTATACCAACCTCAGCTGGAGCCAGTGCTTCTATTCCGTGTGATAGCGAGAAAGGCATTTAGTTGGTAGATCGTCTTGGGGTCTTTCGGTGTGACCATAGTACTCCGTCTAACTCGTCGGCCCATAGTCCTTTCTTCTGCTCGAGTCGCTTTTATAAACCATCGATGATGGGTATGTTCATTGCCTAGGCCTGGCCGTTGCCTTGCGGGTATCTGGGCGTGGATTTGCTCAGTCGTATTTTCCACTTCGCGCAAAACCCTTCAAAGATAGCGGATGTGAATTGGGATCCGTTATCGGTCACGATCTCGTACGGCAGTCTGTGCCGACATATGATGTTCTTCCACACGAACTTCTGCACATCGGTGGCATGGACTTTTGCGTAAGACTCGGCTTCCACCCATTTGGTGAAGTAATCGGTTATGATCAATACGAAGCGTTTTTGGCGAGATCGGGGAAGTGGGCCGATTAGATCCATCGCCCATCTCATGAAGGGGTAAGGGGCTGTGATGGTAGTTAGTAGCTCGGTGGGGACATGGATCATTGGTGCGTGTCGCAGACAGGGCTCGCAACGAGCTACGATCTTTATGCAGTCGGATTTTATGGTCGGCCAGAAATGGCCGTGAGTTTTGACCCGTGAAGCTAGAGATCGGCCTCCGGAGTGGTTGCCGCCTGCTCCTTCATGGGTCTCCTTCATGACGTCTTGGCTTTCCTCGCTGATGAGGCATCCAAGTAGGGCGCCGTAAGTGTTGACGCGGAAGATATTGCCATCGAGTTGGGTGTAGTGGGCGCTTTTAGCTTTAAGCCGCCGAGCTGCCCATCGGTCGGGTGGGACGATTCCGTCGCTGATGTAGAGTAGAATTTCGGTTCTCCATTCTGCCGAGTCGGTTGTGTTGCCTGTGTCGTCCTCTAGAGCGGGCTCCTCCTCTATCTCTACCTGGTCGGTTATTTCGTTGTCGCTCTCCTGGATATTTTGGAGATCGTTGATAAAGCATATTCCTTTAGGTAGGTCGATGCTCGGCATTTCGATGCTTTCTACTGGTATTATGCGGCGCCGATCTGGCTCTGAGGTATATGCGAGTGCTGCCAGTGCGTCCGCCGATGCGTTATCGCTGCTCGGGATCTTGGTGAGTGTAAAAGAGTTGAAACTCTCTGCGAGTTTCTTGACGACCTTTAGGTAGGCTTCCATTCTCTCGTTCTTGGTCTCGTAGTCGCCACTATATTGATTCGTCACGAGTTTCGAGTCGCAGAATGCCTCTATCGTTTTCACCCCGATTCCTCTGGCTAATCTTAGTCCGGCGATCAATGCTTCGTACTCTGCCTCTTTGTTCGAGGCTTGGAAATTTAAACGGAAAGATTGCTCTAAGACTTCTTCCGTGGGAGATTGCAGCATGATTCCCACTCCTGATCCGCACTGTGATGACGAACCGTCAACGTAGAGCAACCATCTCCCAATTTCTGTTAGGAGATTGTCGTTAGCCAGTTCGGGGGGAAGCTCGATGATGAAGTCGGCCAGGACATTTGACTTGGCGCTGGTCCGGTTTCAGTATTCTATGTCGTACTCGCTTAGCTCGACGGCCCATTTTGCCATTCGTCCCGATTGGCTTGGGCTATGTAGGATATTTCTAAGTGGTTGGTCGGTTGGAACGATGATAGAATACTGAAAGTAGGGTCATAGCTTTCTAGCCGAGATGATGACCGCGAGTTCGAGTTTTTCTAAGGTCGGATATCCGTTTCCGCGTCGTCCAGTGTCTTGCTGATGTAGAAGATCGGATTCTGTTGTCCTCGATCTTCCTTTACCAGTACACCACTTACCGCCGAGCTGGAAATTGATATGTAGAGATACAAGGTCTCGCCCTCCTCTGGTTTTGCCAGGATCGGTGGTGTCGTAAGGTAGATTTTCCGTTGTTGGAAGGCTTCCTCGCATTTATCATCCCATTCGAATCGTTTGTTCCTTCGTAGCAGTTGGTAGAACGGTAGACATCTGTCGGTGGATTTGGAGATGAATCGATTCAGGGCAGCAATCCGGCCAGTTAATCGTTTTACCTCTCGCGTGTTTCGTGGCGACGGTAGATCGATTATCGCCGTTATCTGTTTGGGGTTGGCCTCGATTCCTCTTTGGGTGACGATGTATCCTAGGAATTCGCCCGAGGTTACGCCGAATGTGCATTTTGATGCGTTCAGCTTTATTCGGTATTGATTCAGAGTGTCGAAACAAATTTGGAGATGGCCGATGTGATCGCCGGCAGTTAGTGATTTGACGAGTATGTCGTCTATGTAGACTTCCATTGTTTTCCCGAGTTGTTCGGCGAACATACGATTGACCAGTCGCTGGTAGGTTGCTCGTGCATTTTTCAGGCCGAAGGGCATGACTTTGTAACAGTAGGTGCCCCGGTCGGTTATGAATGCTGTTTTTTCTCGGTCGTCGGGATGCATCATTATCTGGTTATAGCCAAAGAAAGCATCCATGAAGGATAGTAATTCATTGTCGGCGGTCGCTTCTACCAGGCGATCGATGTGTGGTACAGGGAAGCTGTCCTTTGGACAGGCTTTGTTGAGATCGGTGAAATCTACGCAAATTCTCCACTTCCCACTCTTCTTTTTGACGACCACCGGGTTGGCCAGCCATTCAGGATATTTTACTTCGGTGATGGGTCATGCTGCCGATAATCGTTCGACCTCGTCGCTGACGGCCCTGGCTTTTTCTGGGCCTAGCTTTCGTCGCTTTTGTCTGATCGGTTTGAACGTTGGATCGGCGTTCAGCTCGTGGCGAGTAATTGCTGGGTCTATCCCAACCATATCGCTTGCCGACCATGCGAAGGTTGATGCGTTTCGGCGTAGGAGGCGGATTAGTTCGAATTTAATGTCGTCATTGAGCTCTGCTCTGATGCCAACGCATCGCTCTGGGTCGCTTTCGTCTATGTTGACTTGGAGGATGGTCTCGTGCTTTGGGTTATCTTGAGGTGGAAGCTCGGCGTTGATCCTAGGTTCGATCATTAAACATGCTTCAGGTCGCTTCGGGGCCGAATTTCGCAACTTGTGCTCGGTGATGAAGCATGTTCGGGACATTTCCTGGTTTCCTTGGATTGTTTTGATTCCGTGCGGAGTGGGGAATTTGATGCACTGATGGTAGGTGGATGGGACGGCCTTCATTGCATGTATCCACGGCGTGCCCAGTATTGCGTTGTAGATTGTCGGTTTATCAACGACGACAAATTTGACAAGCTTCGTCGTTTTTCGACATACACCAGCAGTCTGATCATCCTGATCGTCATGGTCGTATCTCCACTGAATCCTGTGAGTGGTTTGACGGATGGTTTGAGATGATGGTCGGTGAGCTCCATTTTATCAAGGGTTTCTTTGAATATTAGGTCTACCGAGCTGCCGGTGTCTATTAATATTCGCGAGATTTCGCAATCGCCGACTCTGAGCTCGATAACAAGGGGATCGTTGTGTGGTTGATCTATGCATGCGGAGTCGTCCTCGGTGAAGCTTATCATTTCACCGAGAGGATTATTTTTGATCTGATCCTGCCATCTTTGGGCAATCATCACCTTCATGCCGTACTTTTTGATTGATCGAATCGAATCGTTGCACGTCATTAGGCCACCCATGATCATGTTGACCCGTCTTCGGATTGTTGGAGGTGCTCCTTGCTTGTCATGGAAGTCGTGGTCTCGTTTCGGCTGCTCATCATCCGTCCTTTGCATGATAGGTGGCGGGGTAAGATTTTTGTTCAGATTTGGCCTGGGTCGGTTATTGTCAGATTGGTGGGCATCGTTTGATCGCTGTTCGTCGACTCGTGTCGAGGTCTGACTCTGATTGCGGATCTCTCCTCTTTGGAATTTTTCGAGGAGATAATCTTGCAGTTAGCGACATTGAGAGGTGGGATGTACGTATCGTCAGTGGTATTCGCAGAATGGGCGCTGGCTTTCTTCGTTGCGTATCCATTTGTTCGACTGTTGTTGGGGCTGTTCTTCGCCGACGTAGTTCACATTTGCTTTTCTACCACTATAGTTGCCGTTATTATTGGCGCGATAATTCTTATTGAGGTGTTGCCGCGGTTCACAGTATTCCTCCCTGAGTTTATCCTTTGTTGGTTGATCCGGGTTAGATCGGCATTTTCTGGCCATCGCTTCTTTTTCCTCTTCATCTTCGATGTATAGTACTGCTCGGTGTAGCGCGTCTTCTAAGGTCGGCGGTTTATCGAACTTGAGGCTGTCTCGGAATTTCATATTATGTCGGAGGGCTCTCCATAAGGCCGGTATCGCCGCGTCGTCAGGCACCGAGACTCGAGATGCTACCGAATTGAATCGGTTCATGAATGCTCGGAGGGGTTCATGTTCCCCTTGAGTGATCGTATAGAGGTCGGCGCAAGAGGTCGGATGTTGGAGGAACATATGATATCGTTTGAGGAAGGCGGTGCTCATCGTACGGTAGCTGTCTATGGAATTTGCATCGAGTTTGGAGTACCACACTAGGGCGTCCCCGGCAAGGGTTTCTACGAAGAGCTGGCAAAACCCGGCGTCTCATTCCTAGGCGGAATATCGAGCTCGGCCCATCGCAATTTAAAATGCCGTCAGATGCTGGCTGGGATCGATGTTTCCCGAATAGATCAGAAAATTAATCTTTCCTGGATTGTGTAGCGGGAAGTCGGCTATCTGAGCAGTAAATGGCGTGTTTTGCGTTTCTTTTAACACGAGATCGATCTCCGGAGCCGAACTGGTCGCTCGATGAACCAGAGATGTCATGGCCTGTAGTTTGGCGTTCATCTCTTCCATCTCTTGGTTTCGTTCAAGGTTTCTGATCTGATGGGGGGGGTTAAAGTTTCGAAACTCGGCATACGTGTTCGGTTTTCGTCATATGTCGGGTTTCGAGGTAGGTTGGTTGGTGGGGAGGGCTGATCGCCGAACAGGTTACGGCGGGTGCGATGGTGTTCGGGAGTCTGGGCTTCCTGGGAGTGGAGGTCGTTGACTTGATCTTGGCATGCTGCCTATACCGCGGTGATTTGGTCGAATCGTTCGCTCGTCCCACGGGTGAGCTCGTCTATTCTTGTGAGGAGTGTTCCGAAGAGGGCTGGTATGTCGATTGGTTCTACAATGGGTACGCTGCCGACTAGTGGGGTTGTTCGGGTAGTTTCGAGGATTGCGGCCGTAGTCGGTATGTCGGTGCTACTTTGTCGGTTCGGAGGTGGTTCGGGTCCGACGAATCGAGGTGTTGCGGTCTTCGCACCTACCGTAGTCGTGGATGGTTGTTCTGACATCGTTGAGTTGTTTATCCGCCGATCTGCTTTTTGCGTCAAAAAATATCTCTGAGCCCCACGGTGGGCGCCAATTGTTGTATCGGTTATCGGCACCGATTAACTTATATCTATTTTATGAGAAGGGGCTCGGAGAATTTCGTTTAAGTTAAAAGTCTTAGGTCGGCGTATATTATTATCAAGCGAGGTCGGTTAAATAGAGATGGGTACACGAATGTTCCTCTGAATAAGTGATAGATCGGTTCCTTTTCTTTGAAAGTTACAAAGTCAGTTCGGTTTTTCTCCCTCTCTTTCCCCAAAAAATCCTCCCCTTTACAAATGAGGGAACTCTCCTATTTATATTAGACTTAGAACGGCGGTTTAGAAACCTTTGAAACCCTAATTCGTACGGTCGGTCAAGACAGATTGATGGTGGGACGGGACAGATCGCTTGGTTGGGTAGAGTGCACTGACCGGTCCCGGTGGCAATCCACCTGATCCTCCTTGTACGGCCGACCTGGGTGGGCTCTGTTCGTTCGGTGAACCGATTACTTAGATGGACCGACCTTGATTTGATCGTGGGCTTTTAAAAAAGTGGGGAGTCACGAGACCCACCTCCAACAAATAGGAGGAAATAAATATGATTTTGGGCTCTTGGTCAAAGGTTAAAAAAAAAAAAAAAAGCGAGACAGAGCTGGCCATAAAGACGATTATTTAACGTATTGCAAAGAACGTCATTTGCTTTCTCTTCTCACCAAGTCAGTCATTTTTTTTTCACCAAGTCATTGCTTACTTCACAATGGAGTAAGTGTAAAATAGGCAACAAATAGTTTTCAAAGTTCAAAACTGATACCGTATTAGGCATCCATATCGACAACAAATTTGGACGGAAGCAACAATATTTTTTTTTAAAACTAAAAATATATCCAACTATCCAAAAATTTCCCTAATTAGCCGAAAAGCCATCTTATCCTTACCCAAATTAGTGAAAGTTTAGATAGTAATTTTAACTACCGAAATCTTTTTGAACCCGATAATTACCAAAATTCTCCGTTTTAGATATATTTCAGATGATACTTTTCAATACCCGAATTACACATTTCCGATCCTTTACCCGGTATTTCTTGTTTCAATATCCGATATAGACAGGCTTGCACATAATTACACTAATCTATCGATTGCCAATGACCAAAAATAGAAACGTATGGCATAATAATTAGAAGCCTGCAATCAAATTATGCGAAAATGCATGTCATTTCTGCCAAGTAAGGTACACAAGGATATGACCAAAAGCTAACTAATTGCTTTTATCAGCCACCCTATAAAGATTATAAACCATACTTTAGAGAAAGAATGATAAAAAAAAGAAGGAATGTATATAATTCAGGATAGGACACTACTATCAAACGTTTTGTTCAACTAAACAAAAAGATGTTTTGTTTCGAACGAATATTAGATTTTGCACTAAAGATGTGATGAGTATTTGATCAAGACTGATTCTTTCCACTAAACCATAATCCTATGGCTCTTAACTCAATAATACAGCCAACAATTTCAACTACTGATTGATAAAAGAAATTTTATAATATGTAAAAGACTTATCAGGTAGATACATTTACAAAGATGGTGACAAGTGAAGAAAATATGTCGCAGGAACCATTTTAAGGAGGGCCTAAGTTTCTTTGCTTTTCGGGTTTAGGCAGAGACCTTCATGATCTCTAGAAATTCCAAATAAAAAAAATGTTTAACCAATGTTTCACTCACTGTAAACGCCCCTGCTTGCTTTGACTATTATAGTAATGTGTTTGTTGAGAAGAGCGGAAATGATTGCGCAACTAGCAAATATTTTAATCCAAGATAGTGAATGCTTACATGAGCAAACTTGCTTTTAGTTTTGACATAGAGAAATAGAATTCAGAATTCCAAGATGTTACCGACAAGTTGCATCGCAGCACCTATATCGGGAATGACATTGATGGTCAGTCATGAAAGTTGATGGAAAAATAAAAATAATGTTGCTTGACAACTCGCAATCTATACTAAAAGTAGATTATGTGGAAAGATATACAAATACAATATCGACTATTCAAATAACTGGCAGTTCAGTCAAAGTAATAAAGATGTTCAAATTCAAGAGAATACCATAATAGCATCTCAAAATCAAATTGCTAGAACAATACCTTTCATCAAAACTTTTTCTTTTCGACAGAAGAAGAAAGCAACAAATTGATATAAATGGTTATAAAGAAACTGAACAAGATATTTGACTAGTAGACGTCATAGTTTTGGCAACAATCAAAACCAAAAGCTAAAACAATAACAATACAGAGAAAGGCATAAAGGAAAATATGGCGACAATTCTAGCAAATCACTCTTGGAGTCATTCAAATTAATGGATTAGTCAAAGAACACATAATGCACCATTTTGCATAGATATGGTAAGAAGAAAATCAGCATCAGCCATTCATAAAGCAATAACATTTCCACTGATTAGAGCGAAAAAAGAAAAGCCGTATGAAGCAAAAACACGGATTTAAAATTTCTTTCTTGCAGATGAGAGAGTAAAAGAGTACAACCTTACACACGTTTTCTTCACTTTTTTATTGTCGTGCACGTAATTGATCAACTAAAAGCAGCAAGTAGCTTCTTCTGTATGATTTCCACACTTAAACGTGGAGACAACCTTGGCAAAATTTCCTGCCATAAAGAAAAAGTTTTTTGATATGAATGAATCTTGCAAAGCCTACATAACAAAAAATCTCGAAATGTAGAACAAGACACACCTCTTTGCCATCAGAGTTCTCTATAGCCAGGACTGGTATCTCATACTGATAAGCCCTTTCCCAATCGGGATTCGTAGTGATATCTCTAACCTAATAATAGCCCAAACAAAAAAAAATCACATCAATCCCATGAATTTTTTACAAAATTAACTCCAATTTTAACCAAAAGAGTGTTGTCCATTGGTTTGTTCGAGCGGATAGAGGGCAAGGATCGAGTTCCACAATCTACGAAAACCGTTGTGGTTCATTCTTGCCCACTGTAGACACCTTAAATGCCAAGAATACTTTCTACAGGCTTCGGGGATTAGTTTGGTTTTCAGCTTAGAGTCTACTCGGTGATCAAAAACAAACAAAAAACACTCCAATTTTAAATTCCTTAATCCTAGCCATTGAGACACTCACCGTTAAAAAAAAGAAAAAAAATAAAAAAAGAAAGAGAGTGCTCTGAGTTAATCATACTGAAGAGATAAATTATGAAAAACTAAAACTATGAATCAATATGTTGAATAGTGACATTAATCAGACCTAGAGACAACGAAATCACATCAATCCATGAAAATTTTACAAAGTAACTCCAATTTAAAATTCATATTCATGTACATCCACTAAATCCAACCATAATCAAAATAAAATCCTAAGCATAGATATTACTATAGCGATTATCATCCACAAGACTTGAAAATTTCTGAAAAAACTGTAAAATCAAATTTGGAGTGAGATTGCACAATTAAGGATAAGGTATTGTGAGACCTGAAGAATAACGTCGTTGAGTGAATCGGGACCAGAGAGAGAGAAAGCAGCTTGAAGCTTCTCTTTAAGACCATCGCAGAGACAACAACCTGGTTTCGAGTATAGAACAAGCTTTCTTGTGTTCGGTCTCGAAGACGACAAACTACAGGACAAACCCCATTGTCGTCGTCCACGTCTTGCAGCAACAAATCCCCAATTAGCTGACATTGCTGCCGCCATTTGCGTCTTCTACGTTTTCCACTATTCTCTCTATTCTCAGATATTCTTCGCATTCGAATGGACTTTTAGGCCCACAATAATCCATCACATCACTCGGCCCATACTCTTAAGATCCATAACGAAATTACTTTTACAGTTATATAAAATTGATGGCAAATTAGGCCAATGATTGTTAAACTCAAAGAAAGGCCAATAAATTGTTCTTTGAGAAATTCCTTGGATGGAAGGAGATTCTCCATGACCATACTCCTCCAGTGATCATATGATAAGCAACTTCAGTTGATTGAGGACTTGTGCTTCCTTCGTAACTAATTCTCTTCAGTATTCATCGTAACTGACATGTGCAAGCTAGAGTAGCAACAAATTATGATTCTTCTTGATAAAAAAATTCCATAGCCAATAGTTCCCTGTAAATACCTCAAAACTCTCTTGGCTACCATAAAATGAAGCGCAATTGGTTTGGACATATACCTGTTAATGAGACTGACAACATTCATTACATCAGTCCATGTAGCTGGTAAATACATCATGATTCCAACCAACTGCTTGTAGAGTGAACCATCTACCTTAGCACTAAACATCATCATTTTGAATGTTGTTGAATCCCTAAGTTATTGAATTCAAAACAGAATTACTTTCATCCATTCCAGATTTCTTCAGCACTTCGTTCACGTACTTATTATGAGTAATAAATATTCCTCCATCAAGCTGTGTCAATTCTATACCAAGGAAGTACTTCATTTTTTACCAAATCAGACGTATCAAATTCTTTCATCATTGATTCCTTAAACTCTCTCATCATTTCCAGTGTAGATCAAATCATCAACATACAAACTAATGGTCAAGAAATTCTCTCTTAAGAGAATGGATAGATGCCAAATTTGTTGAAAACCATTGAAAATTGAAGTTGTTATGGGCATTTAAAAATCGAAAAGTTTGAAAACCGTTTTTGAGAGAGAAGATGAAAAATTTGTGCATTTGCTCTTAAAGTCGATTAGGGATTAACTACAAGAAAACATGCGATTTGCGATGGTAAAATTCGTAGAAATTCCCACGCAAATCAGGTATAGCAACGGAATTGCGAGGACCATCAATCTGTCGCAAATCAAAACGCCTCGCAAGTCTCTCACAATATTTGCGAGGGAAAGAACATGTTGCAAACTTGCGAGGGATAGAAATAGTGGCAACGTTGTCGCAAAATTTGTGATGGATTTGCAAAAAAGAAAGTGTGGTCGCAAAATTTTTCGTCGCAAACTCGAAGTCACAAATCCCTCGCAAATTTTCGAGGGAATAGTGAGGGTCATTTTTTCGTCCCAAATCCCTCACAAATATTGCCTCGCAAATCTGTAGCAAATATTTGCGAGGGAATTGCTACAGATCCTTGCAAATCTCTCGCAAATTTACAAATATTTTTTATTTAATTTAGTTTAGTTTTTAAATAAAAAGAAAATCCTAAATTTAAATAGAAATTTAAAATTTATATTTGAATTAAAATAGTAGATATTCAAAACAAAATAAAATACATAATTGTTCTAAAATAAAACAAAAAGAAATTAAAATGTTTCCGACGTTCTGGTTTTGGTTCTCGAAGATGGGTCGATTCCGGTTCCGGTTCCCGAAGATGTGGGAATCGATTTTAGCCGAGAAGATCGATTCTAGCCAAGAGAATCAGTTTTATTGGAGAGAAGGAGTTTCCAGCCGGGGAAAACTGTTTTGGTGGGGATAATATGATCAAGTCGAGGGAAAAACAATTTTTGCCGAGGGAAAATTATTTAGCTGAGGGGAAAGGAATTTAGCTGGGGAAAGATCAAAGTTAGCTGGGGAAGTTTCTGTTCCACTCGAAATCGGACAAGTGGTGCCCGAAGAGGAAATTTTGGAGAATGTTGGGTCTGAGCCGATCGCAGTGGGATTTATGGCATGTATCAGATTAGATGGAAGTCCGAGAGGGATTTCCGAAATCTGTCCAGCCAAATGGCGGTTTGGGAGCGATTTCTGGCATGTGTCTGGCCAAGTGTCGCAGCGTGACGCTGCCACTGATTTTGCCCAACCACCATCAACTAAATGGCAGATTTCTATTACCTTGCCAGTAGTCTATAAATACCCACCTTTCCTTAGTCTTTCTCTCAACTTTGGGAAACTTAGAGAAAGTAGAGAGAGAAAGAAAGAAAAAGGAGAAGGTGTGGTGTTTTCCGGTGACTGTTTCCGGAGAAGGGAGTAAGAGTGTGGTAAAGCTAGCGGTTGGTCGGTAAGCCATTTATCCGTGTAGTTTTAGCCCTAGAAACCTTACCTTAGACTCGTCTCTTATCTAGATATTTGTCTTTAGATCCAGAAGAAGTCTTGGAGTGAAGAGCAGGTTGATAACTCGTTGCGTGCTAACGAGTTATTTGCAGGTTGATAACAACGTATTTTTACCCGTTTTACTATTTATTTTAGAACACTTTAATAATTGTTTCATTTGCTTTTACATGTTAATATCGTAGTTTTCACATATTTGTAGTTTCAAAACTCTTTTCAGGTTCTTTAAGAAAAACGACGCAAATTGGAGAAAAACCAGATTTTGGACAATTTCGTACCGTCAGAAGTTAAACATCCCATGGAGATCTTTTCACCGTCTGATCACGCCCAAATTTGGTTACAAGATGGAAGAAAGAACCAACTTTCATATCCAGTTGGTTTCAAGACAATCCAACGGTTAGATCTTACGATATATCCAATTGACTGAAGGCATGATGTGTAGTCTCGCAAAAGAAGCAAGAGAAAAATTGAAGTTTCAACATCATAGGCCAACCACCACGGGTCCAAGCCTCCTAGACGCGGCGAATACACTCCCGGCCGTGGGTCTATACTCTCCAGTCATGGCGAAACCTTCTTTGGCCGCGGGTCCAAGCCACGCACACGCGGTGAACCAGTTTCGCCCCAAAAAACAGCTCTTCGAAGCCCATCTTCAAGCCCACTTCGTTTTCTCTTCAAATAAACCCTAAGGACGACCAAAGCAAGAGTTGAAGACCTATAAATACTTATTTTACATTCATAACTTGGGAGCCTCCTTTGGTATCACTTTTAGATTAGTTTTTGCACCAAACTTTTGTTCTTTGTTATTTTTCTAGAGAGATAGGGATTTCCCTTGAACCATTTTGTTTAATTTCTTATCTATTGATTATGCAATTCAGAAACTCGATTTTGTCTTGCATGGTCGTGACTGAATAGTTTTTCCGTTGGGTAAAGGGTTCTCAAGGATCGATTTCTCATTAGGTTTTAGTGTAGTGTATCGATTATGATTCTTCATTCTATCCTTATTCTTAATGCATGTTTGCTTGATTAGCTACCTTGAAACTGATCTTAAATATTTTTAGATCTAAGAAAGTACTGGATCCATATGTTTGACCTAGGATAGACGAGCAAAACCGTCACAAGATTTTGAAAGTATACTAGTGGAGGGGTTATTGAGCGTTACCAACTTTTGAGTATAATCACTAACTTTTTGCGCGGCCGAAGACGAAAGCTACCGGCCGAGTACTAAAGTTGTAGGTGTGTAGGGTGTACGAAAGTAGACTACACATAGTGTCCGTGTTCCAAGTTCAAGAATCCAAAGACGACAAAAAGTCGCTTTAAAAACCCTAGCAAAATTCTTATGATTTTCGGCCATGATCCCTAGAGAGTTCCCGACTGCCCAACGCTTAGTTTATTTATTTATAGCCTCGCTTTTGATTATTCTCTTAGATTATTTGTTTTCTCATTTACTTGCTTATATTAATTTAAATTCCAATATTGATTTGCCTACTAGTTTATTTACTTGCTTTCTTATTTTCTCGCTTAGTTTAGTTTAAATTCATAGCACTTGTTTCGTGACAAACCATAAACCTTATTATCGTTTTAGACTTCCTTACTAACTCTCTTTCTAAGGTCTCGCAGAACAACATTTACTCTATGTGGATTGATATCTAAAGTACTACAACGCACGTCTGTGCACTTGCAAATTTTTTAGGTTTACAAATTTAAAACCTGAAGTTTCGGAGGCGAATCCAAGCGCATCAAGTTTTTGGCGCCGTTGCCGGGGAGGCAATCACTACTTGTTCTGCCACACTTTAGAGGTTAGTAAATCGACTCTAAGACAAATTTTTTCTTTTTTCTTTTTAATTTTTCGTTTTTGTTTTTCTTCGTTTCACACTTTGAAACATGGACTCGCCTCTGGAGCGAGATCACTACTACGAGCAGGGTTACTATGACCCATCTTATGCTCACTACTCACGATTCACACTACTACCATGACTCGTTCTACATGGATCGGAAATCGGCACCGACCAGCTACTCTCACGGATGCTACGAGCCTCCTTACTACCAAGACGAGCCTCTCTATGATAAGAAGAACACGAGGTATTGCAATGCTATGCTTTCATCAAGACGATGCTGTTCAGATAGAGATTATGAGGAGCCGATAGTTTCCAAAGCCGATATGGACAATCTTATTTAAGAACTCAACGAATCTATGCACGAAGATGAGGGGTACTATGTAGCTTCCGAACTCGATGGAGAACCCGTAATCAAATTGGTTATGAAGGAGTCAACAAATGAAAGTCCCTTGGATTCTCAAACTCATGTCATCAAAACAGAATATCAAGAAGAAGGAGGACCTGTTTCTACTCATACTCCTCACCATGTTGAGACACTAAGGGATGCATCCGAGCAACCATTGAAGAAGCTTTCTAAGATGAAGGATCCCAAAAAATTTGTTGTTCCATGCTCGATCAAGGTAATAGAATTTCGTGACTCTCATTTTATGAACACATGCAGCGGAGATGAACCACTCATAGACCCTGAAAGAGCTACAAAGAACGTTGAAAAAGTTCTAGAAGAAGGTGCACCCGTCACACTTAAAGAAAGCATCAAACCGTGAGGTTTAACGTACAAAAGGATCCCCTTTGATGCACACTCGAGCCTTGCTCATATGAGACGTGATGGAGATTTAAATGAAGCCAAGGAGAAGCCAAATATTCCCCTAGTACCAGAAGACATCAAAGGAGACGAAGTAGATGACGATCCGAGCATCCTTGCCCGAAACTCCTTCACCGCGGTCGCACTCCTTCCTGGCTAAAAAGGCAGGCAAGTATCATGTTCTTTTCTGAACTACAATTATCTTTCGTATTAATATTAGTCTGAAGTATTTGTATTTGTTAGATGCCTATTGATTCAGAAGGACATGAAGAGACATTGAAATGGTTGGCATATGGTCCACGTAATTGTGCAAGGTCATACACCGGTTATATAGTCAATGGGCAGCGATTTCAGACGAGATCAGTACATAGGCAGAGTCAGAATAGTGGGATTTTCTATGAGGCAACTGCAATGTGTAGATCGAGCGCAAAAGACACTTCACAAGTGGCTGACTTGGTTTCATACTATGGGAGAGTAGTGGACATTGTATTGCTAGATTATAATGTCTTTTATGTTCCTCTATTCCGGTGTCAATGGGCAGTAAAAGGTAATGGAGTTAAGATAGAGGATGTCTTCACACTAGTTAACTTGAACCAAAGTCAGGTTTCCTTTATGAGAGATCCGTTCATATTATCTTCTCAGGCCAAGCAGGTATTTTATTCAAGTGAAGATGAATCTTCCAGTTGGTCTGTAGTTCTAAGAGGCCCTTCTAGAAGATACGGTGCGGAAGAAGTTGACAATGGCAACTCAGAAATTGGTCCACTTCCAACAAATGTTGACATTGAAGTTGACATGGATGTAGCTAAAAATGCCCGAACAGATTGTGAAGGAATTTTTGTGTCAAATGTAGATTACTGACCATTTTTATATTTTCTTGTGTTTTACTAAGTAAGAATGCGTGTCTGTGTGTTCTCTGGTTGATCATTTTACTAAATAAGAATGTTTGTTTGTGTGTTATCTGATTAATCATACTAATACTTACTATTATTTGTTTTAGGGTGATTAATATCGGATGGCCAAAGAAGGGAAAAAGGAAAAGGAAGAATGTTGAAGAACTGCGTGAGGATGGAAGACAGCCAGAAAGCGAACTTAATAGAGAAGAATAGGATGAAGAAGTAAGCCACAAATGAGAAGCACTGGATGATAAAGAAAAACAGAATGGGGAAGAAGTGGATGTTCGTTTACTCAAACAAGCTAATCCCTAGGCATAAGATCCTAAACTTGACTAATTCTCTTTCAAGCAATTAATCACTATGCTAATCACCTAACCCATTAGCAAATCATCATTTGTGGATCATTGATTAGCAAGCATTAAGTTTGAATCAACAAGATCAGCCAAAAATACACCCTAGACAACTATTGTCATAGGCTAGGAATGTAAATGTCTTGTTTAATTCATCAAGGCATTTCATCAAACACTTGGTGTGCATAAAATGCCTTATGATCTAAACATACTTTTTCAAGCTAGATTTAGCCTTAAGAACATTAAACAAGAAAGGATATAAGAAGATCTAACCCTAAACACCATGAATCAAGCCTAGGAACATCCTAATGTACCCCATCTCTAAACCCTAAAAGACTACTCAAGACCCATAAAGAACAACCCAAAATCGATTTGATGAGAGATTGAATCCATGGATGAGTGTTGGATAATCAAGATAGAAAGAAGATAGATGGAAGAGATTGATAAAAACAAATACTAATTTGCATAAAACAAAGGATCATTCTTACAAATCTCAAACTCTCTCAAAGGTAAGGGTTTTTTAGCATAAGAAAAAGCATGAAACAAAAATTAGGTTTAGATGGGTATTTATAAGAAAAGTGGGCGACATGATTAACATCAATGCAACTGGTCGATGTGGATGGTCGATGCTAAGGGCCTGATGTTGCATCCAGCTGTTGCATCGACCTGTGGGGTCGATGTAGATGTCCTGAAGCTGAGCATCGATGCAACTGGTCGATGTGGGAAGAAGCTGGGTCGATGCTAAGGGCCTGATGTTGCATCCAGCTGTTGCATCGACCCGTGGAGTCGATGTAGATGTCCTGAAGCTGAGCATCGATGCAACTGGTCGATGTGGGAAGAAGTTGGGTCGATGCTAAGGGGCTGATGTTGCATCCAGCTGTTGCATCGACCTGTGGGAAGAAGCTGGGTCGATGTAGATGTCCTGAAAAGCTCCCAAACGTCTTTAACCGCCTCTCTTGCTCTCGATACGAATGGTCGCAAGCCAAACTCCGTCAAATGCCTACAAAGTACCTAAAAAGGACTCCAAAACATGCAAGACACTCTAGGACCTAAAAAGGTCACTTTTTCATTGGTTAGTTTTTAATTTTAAATCTAAAATTTAATTATATGATATTTAAATATTAATATTTATTTGTTTAGATTCCCAAAAAAGTTCTAAACCAATGTACCTAAAAAGAAGCTGGATACAAGGGTAATTAAGAAGTTGGAAAAGACGGTTAGAGTCATGGGAAAGACAATCAAGGAGCTCAAGAGGGACGGTAAAGCTAGCACATCTCGAACCCGAGAGGAAGAAGAAGGTGGTCTCGACATGAGCCACACGCTCAATGAAGGAGAAATGGTGGTACTCGGAGACGCAAGCCACTAATTGGCACATGACGAGCAGATAACAAAAAGAAAAGCCATGAGATCTCCTTTACCTTGCTCAAGTAATCCGTCACTTTCTATGGGGACTTCTTCACCATCCCAAAGCTTCTAAGTTAACTCCCAAACCCTTGTAAATATTTTTCTTTCAATTGAGTCTTGTATTTTGATTTGTCTTATTTTTAGTCCCTTCTTTAGACTTCTTTCACACCGGGACGGTATGATTTAAGTTTAGGGGAGGGACCGGTATCTAATGGCATTTGTTTTGTCTTATTTTTAGTTTTACATTTTGAGTCCCATGCATTCATCTAAGGCATATAAAACAATAACAACAAAAAATTGAAAATTTTGAAAAGTGAAACACAAAAAGAAGTCATTTAGGTTGCCATTTAGCATGCATTTTCATTTGTCCATTAAGTCTAGCCATGCATAATTAGAATTCATTGCATATGCATGGGAACAATGATGAATTTTCCTTGTAAAGTAGCACTTTAAGAAGTTAATTCAATTCCCTCGTTCGTAATTGTTAAATGCATTTAAGTGAGCATGAAAGTAAAGATGCACCATTCTTAGTTCTCATGTATCATCATACTTTCCTTGATTGAAGCATGCTTGAGTTGCACCCAACCCCATTTAAGTGATAACCATTAATTTGACTTGTAAATATTGTGTTTGTGCAATTTTAAATGAATTCGTGGTTCACATATACATACTTGGGCATTCTTATTCCTTTTTACCAATCTTGTTTGTCCAAGTATCCATATCCCCTCATTGGAATGGTTTCCCCTTCCCTAACCATATCCTTCTTTCAAGCCATTGCTATTAGTGTGTGATTGTGAGGTCTTTTCTTTTCGAACAAATTTGGCAAAACGTGTTAGGTTTAGGGCGACAAGAGGGAATTCTCGTGTAGACTTAGCTCCATCATCACGGAGTTAATCTAGGATTAGGCTAGCTAGAATGGCGGGTCTTGATATAAGTGTGGGGGAACGGTTTTAGACCTGGTGAACGGATGTGATTGAGTTTATGGAATGGAAGAGATAAAAATGAGAAAGGAAAAAGGGGATGAAATTTTTGTTGAATGGTTGGTGCCAAAAATCATAAGACTAGCTCTAGAAATAAGAAAGCCTCAAAAGATATAAGGAAAATGAAAGAAGCCAAAGAGGCAAAAGCATCAAAGAAGAGGCGTAAACCAAAAAGAGAAAGAAAAAAGAGCTAGATCACAACAAAGAAGCACCAAACCACGAAGAACAAGGAAGAAGAAGCGATCCCCGAGTGAGGAGAAGGTGAAATGAAAAGACAAGAAGCTTGTGGGTTTGAGAAGGCAAAATGCCTTCGGATAAAAAGGGTAGCTTAATTAGAAAAGTAATTTATATGTTCTTAGATTATTTGTAGTTGGCACGGCCCAATTTTCCCGAATCCATGAGGAGGGGTCATGGAGGGAGGAAGACTCAAGGCTTAGAGGGTAGCTCCCCTAACCGAGTACCGCAAAGTGTGGTCTGATGCCAATATATGTGGAACATTAGAGTCGTATTAGAATGCTTCCGCATGTGCATATGGTGTGATGTTGCTTGCTTGCTTGATGATTGTGATTTTTGGGTGAGATCTAACGTGTGTTTAGAACTCCCCGGACCTCACTGAGTATTTCTAGAATACTCATGACTCATTTTGTTTTGCAGGTGACCAGTAGACGAGAGTAGCTCGGTAAAATCGGGACTGTAGGAGGCCGGAGTAGTTTTGCGTTGGCTTTTGTAAAACCCGGTTGAAAATGTATGTATATATTATGTTTCGGCATCAGGCCATGGCCAAAGACTGTATAACTCTTTTGTATGACTTAATTCCAAAAACTTATAATATAAGCGTATGTTTTATCAAAACCGGCTTGCGTTAATGGTATAAGTTATTCCAAACTAAAACAGCTCGAAACCGCAAAACGAGTTGAAAAGCCTTTGGCCGTGGTCGAGAGGTAAAGATTGCACCGAAGAGGACGGTCTAGTCGGGTTAGTATGGGATGACTTGGCCGGACTGTCCCTCCGATGTCATCTCCCATGTGGCATCTCCGGTGCGTTAATGGGACTGCATCAGGGGTGTTACAATAGTGGTAGTGATTGACTGCAGATTTTCCTGAACATGAAAACCATAAGTGAATCAACCTACCAAGACGACCATATCTCTTGAGTATAAAAATGATCCAGCGCTGACTCTGCACAAAATGAATTTTAATCTTCTCATTTTGGGGCTTGGTATACATCGAGCAAGAGTCCTCATTCAACCTTTACAAGACAAGCCTATGTAAAAAGTATGGTTTCCCTCTCTCGTCTGTTTAATTAAAAGCACTTCAATACAAAAGAAAATGATATAGGTAGCAAGGAGGTGAACCGGAAATTCGGTGGCAATACATCAATGCTCGTGTCTCATGGAAGCCTTTCCAAAGAGAAGAAAAGAAAAGATATTCTTAAAATATGAGGTAAAAGAAGATCGATAGAAACAAATAATACGAAAACCCTAGAAAATAGGGAGAAATCGATCCAAGGAAGAGAGAAAAGGGATAGGAATGGAAACGGAAGGTGGAAAATATTTTCTTGTTCATCAGAAACTTGAAAGGGAAAGAGTTTACATGTTCTTTGATCAATATTCCTTTGATTAGACCACACACCTGATAACACCGGTTTTTGACCATTTTTATGGATCACTTTAATATCTTTTGCAGATGTTTTAACTCCATTTTCAATGATTTTCAAGTTATTTCCATGTTTTTAGAGTTTTGAAAGACATTTCAGGTAACTTGGGATAAAAAAGTGCATTTCGGAACAAAATTACGTTTTTGGATAAACTCGGACCGTCAGAAGTCTTGCAATAAAAGAAGACCTTCTTACCGTCTGATCAACCCCAAATTTTGATACAATAAAGAAGACACACATATATTTCAAATGAAGTTGGTTTGGTGACATTCCAATGATTGGATCTTCACATATACGTGAAGCACTAAAGGCAGACGAAACTGTCTAGAAGCCAGAGTCACCGCGGGCAGATGAGCTGCATCCGCGGCCAGGAGGACTTCCACCGTGGCCAGGAGGACTTACACCGCGGTCAGGAGAGCGTCGCCTGCGGCCAAAGAAAATTTTGCCGCGGGTCGAGACCACACACCCGCGACCACTCTCTGTGCGACCAAATCAAGCTCGCTTCATTCCCGAGGCCAATTCCATCTTTTTAACTCAAACCCTAAACGTCCCCAAAGAAATGAAGACTATAAATACATCCTTTTAGGTCTCTTAGACAAAATCTCTTTCACGCTTTTAGACAGTGACAAATTTCTTAGCAACTTTTATTCTTGTTCTTCGATATGGAGCAAAGATTCTCGACTTGTGTCTTCAATAGAGAAGCCTTTCTTCATCTCTTTCTCTTACTATTTTTCTTTTATTTATTATGATGTCTAGCTCAGCTATGGCTGAGTAGTTCTCTTGTTGGGTATAGGGTTCTCAAGGGGCTCTCATGGTTCAATTATTCATTAGGTTTTTAGATTAGGGTATCGATTAGGGTTCTTCGTTCTATCTATTTTATTACTGCATGTTTGCTTGATTGATTTTCTTGCAACTGAACTTATGTATTTTTAGAGCTACGAAAGTAATGGATCTATATGCTTGACCAAGGGTAGACAAGCACAACCGTTACAAGATACGAAAGTATTCTTGTAGAGGGGTTGTGAGCGCTAACGAACTTGTTTTCAACTCACTCCTCTGAAACTTTCATGAAGGTTGTGAAAGCTGATTCAGATCGGAGGGCCTCCGTCCAGCCACATCTTTCCGGCGTCTCGGATGGACTTTGCATTCTACTTCGTCCCATTTCTCCAAATATATCCAAACTGCCTCCAATCACCTAGAAAGTACTCCAAAACATGCAAGAACTCACTAGACCTAATGCAAATATCATAATCTCTAAATGATACCTAAATGCAAGACAAAACCATGATTATGCATGTAAATGACACAAAGCTCTAAGTGAAATGTATGCGAAAACATGCAATATATGAGTATATCACGAATAACATTCCAAACTCGGTGATGATGCAAGCAGATTTTTAATCTAGACTATTGGGTTTTAAATTTATTACCTAAAAGTTCTACAAGTGCACATATGTGCATTGCAGTACTTAAGATATCGATCCACAGGGAGGGAAATCATTTCTATGAGACCTTACAACGAGAATAAGTTTTATAGGGTTTTTGTCACGGAAATGGTTAAGAACGAAAAACGGAAAATTGCTTAAAAACTATGTATGAAAATCGATGGCATAAACTAAAAGGAAAAACAATTTGTAAACAATAATAAAACGGTATTGGGTCGACATGGATATCTTAGGGTATGCTCGATTCAATCACGCCCCCTAAGCTCTTAGTAACACGATTCTAGATTTTAACTCCACGAACTGAACATAATAAATGGCGTAGTCTACTTTCATACATCCTACGCACCAACAATCTATGTACTCGACCAATAGCTTTCGTCTATGGCCGCGCATAAAATCATGCTGTTCGTGCTGGTTCTTCTTAGTTCATGGCACTCCGTAAGTATACTTTCGTATCTTATGACGCGACACGCTCTTATAGATGAACGATTCAGGCATTTAGATTCAGCACTTTTGGTAGTTCTTTAACACCTAGGAATCAAACTCTAGTTCATTATGGTAGATTCATGCATTAACAACGATCTATAAGAAAGAGCTATAGAATTCGGCGAGGATTTTACTTTTTGAAATCTTTATCGAACATAGAATTTCCCTCGATAATCCCTTTAAACCCAACGATTAAACTACTCGCATATAATATAAGTAAAAGACATAATTAAATAAAATAGGAGATTGATAAAAGAGGGTTCTCGATTTTAAGAACTAAGTCCAGAATTGAACGGGCATTGAAAATGGGCTTACGGGATGAAATTGGCTTGGCCGCGGGTCCATGGTATCTGGCCTCGGAGAAACTGATATGATTCCCATATGATCGTCACTCAGAAGTGATGGGCAACGAACATGATAGGCCTTTGCAAACAATCAGATTGCTTCAAAGGTGTGTGGATCGAATGGTCACACAAAGGTTGCGAAAGCCTTTGATATTCCACTTTGATTTCTCAAGGATATTACACACCTAAAAGAGATCAAAGGTTCTGCTGGATATTACACACCAACAAGATCTAGAAAATTCAGAGAGTTTGATAAAAAAACTAGATAGGTTTCAACAATGAGGGTTTGCAAGAATATAAAGAGAATGCAACAGGCTGCATGAGAGAGAGAGAAAAGAGTAAAGAAACAATTCGAAAATAACACATATTATAGCAATTACAGCGTAAGGATGAGCTCACAAATCGCTTGTCTGGAAAGAAGAATGGTCCTAGTGCCATCGGACCTCGCAAGGATCTTATCGAGAAAGTCGTGTTCAACGAGTCCCATCCTAACCAGAAGGTAGGAATTGGGTCCGAGCTCTCCAGGGACCAAAAGGACCAAATAATATCTTTCCTCAGGGAAAATGTCGGTTCATTTGCATGGACAACGACTGATATTCCTGGAATTGATCTGTGAATCATCTCACACGAACTCAACGTCGATCCGAATCATAAGCCAGTATGTCAAAAGCACCGAAAGTTCGGACATGACAAAACTGAGGCAGTTAATAGCGAGGTTACCAGGTTGCTAAGTGTCGGGTTCATCAAGGAGGTCAAGTATCCCGACTGGCTGGCAAATCCAGTCGTGGTGAAAAAGAAAAATTGCACCTAATGAGTGTATGTGGATTTAACAGATCTGAATAAAGCGTGTCCTAAGGATAGCTTCACCTACCTCACATTGACCAGTTGGTGGAAGCTACCGCGGGGCACCAGCTCCCCAGCTTCATGGATGCGTTCTCGGGGTATAATCAAATACAAATGAACCTTGAGGACTAGGATAAGACATCCTTCATAACAGAACGGGGAACGTATTGTGATAAATAGAATTTTATCCTACTTAAGAATCAATCCTAAATACACATGTCATTGTAGTGTTTTAGGTGTCAATCCAATCTAGGGTCTAGTTCAATGCAACAAAAATACAAGACACTCTTTAATTCAAGCAAAAAAGTGGTTTTAGTGATTAAGCTAGTGAACTATCAATTAAAAGACAAGTGACAAGAGCTAAAGATACTAAACGGTGACTAAAACAATGATAAAAGGTGAATTCAAGGATAAGGTAATTGAGATAGGGCAATCCAATGGCTAATTAATGATGTCCAATGCTTAATAAAGACTAATCTCTAGGCAAAGATAACTAATCTTAACTAATTCTCTCACAAGGCATTAATTACTTTGCTAATTACTAATTCAAGATCAAATTCTCATTTGTTACTCACTAATTAGCAAGCTTTAAGTCTATCATTCAAGATCAACCAAATAATCACTTTAGACAACTAATCCATTAGGCTAGAAATGAATATCTCTTGATTAGTTCATCAAGGCATTTCATGAAACACCTTGTGTGCATGAAATGCCTTTTGATCTAAATCCACTTTCTCAAGCTAGAAATTCATGTCTTAAAAACCACTAATCAATAAGGGAAATTATATAATCTAATCCTAGACATCATTAATCATCCATCAAACACTACAAGAAATCTTAGCATTCATAGCAGTGTAGGATAGAACGAATTTCAAAACTACTATAATAGATGATTTGGGTTTTTTGGTTAGTCTATAATAGCACTTATAACACGCTAAGATATGATTTCAGTGACCGCGAAACAAAATTTACTAAGTCTGGCAATAATTAGGACCAAAACAAGTGAGCGCCAACACTTAGTATTTTCCCCCATTTCTCAATTACACTATCGAAACAAAATCCCTAAATTTCTCAAACTCGTCAATCTCCAGAACCAGCTGCCGATCCTCTCCGTCGAGACCGTCGAAGGTAGCCGCAACTAGAAACCCTTTCAGCGGAAATGATTTCGTCTTCCGTCGCCAGCTTCGTTCTTCAAAACTGCTTGCATCGTCGTTGTTACCGAAGTTATGTCTCTTTTTCTTACTGTCAATTTTGTCTTTGTTCTCTCAATATCTTTCACACAGCTACAAAATCAGTCCATTGATGTCGGTTTTTGTGAGATTTAGGATCTGTTTGCATGTATTTGTTAGGACTAATTTCTGCTAAAAATTCATGTCTTAAATCACCTTGCATGCTTTAGTTCTTCACCATTGCTTGATATAGAGAAGAAATAGAGTTTGGTTTTTGATTTTATATGTTATCTGAAAGCATTTTCGAACAGTTGATTTCGGTTTTGTCTGTGACTCGATTAAAGTTGCTGTTTTCATGTATTCCATTACATATACTCATTCGGTTTTCATGTGTGCAGGCTCTAGAGACTGCTCTATTCTCGACTTCCAACTTCCATTTCATCTCATACACAAAACAGGTTAGTCCCATATATCCAGTTTTCTAATACTAAAATTCGTTTAACTTTTCAATTTTGTGGTCTTGATTCATATGTGTTTTCTGTTTAACTAGGATTGCTTAGTAAAGTCTTCACTGTGTTTGTTGTTGTTTAAGTTTTTGTGTGGTTTAATTGTCAATAGTGTGATTTGGTTATGTGATAATGATTGTGAAAAAGTTTAGTTATGGTGTGAGTTGTTTATGTGAACATTTTTTCTTGTGCTGGTTAACTGGTCTATGAATTAGTTTGGTCATTTTTGGCGTCTGTTTAAAACTGTAATATTATGCATATGCGATTGAATGCTTGTACTGTCTGTTTTGTAAACTGTGATAAATTGCTTTTGAGACTGAATTCTTCTCCTAAATAATTCCTCTGTTTTCTTTCACAAGCATGCACCTACAGTATCTTCAGGACACAAATGCAAGATGTAACCGTGATGCAACTGTTTTATGGAGTATGCACACTCAGAATTTTGCATATTGGCTAAAAAGGGAGGCAAGTATCATGTTCTTTTCTGAACTACAATTGTCTTTCGTATTAATATTAGTCTGAAGTATTTGTATTTGTTAGCTAGCAATTGATTCAGAAGGACATGAAGAGACATTGAAGTGGTTGGAATATGGTCCACGCAATTGTGCAAGGTCATACACCGGTTATATAGTCAATGGGCAGCGATTTCAGACGAGATCAGTACATAGGCAGAGTCAGAATAGTGGGGTTTTCTATGAGGCAACTGCAATGTGTAGATCGAGCGCAAAAGACACTTCACAAGTGGCTGACTTGGTTTCATACTATGGGAGAGTAGTGAACATTGTATTGCTAGATTATAATGTCTTTTATGTTCCTCTATTCCGGTGTCAATGAGCAGTAAAAGGTAACGGAGTTAAGATAGAGGATGGCTTCACACTAGTTAACTTGAACCAAAGTCAGGTTTCCTTTATGAGAGATCCGTTCATATTAGCTTCTCAGGCCAAGCAGGTATTTTATTAATGAGAAAATGAATCTTCCAGTTGGTCTGTAGTTCTAAGAGGCCCTTCTAGAAGATACGGTGCGGAAGAAGTTGACAATGGCAACTCAGAAATTGGTCCACTTCCAACAAATGTTGACATTGAAGTTGACATGGATGAAGCTCAAAATGCCCGACCATATTGTGAAGGAATTTATGTGTCAAATGTAGATTACTGACCATTTTTATTTTTTCTTGTGTTTTACTAAGTAAGAATGTGTGTCTGTGTGTTCTCTGGTTGATCATTTTACTAAATAAGAATGTTTGTTTGTGTGTTATCTGATTGATCATACTAATACTTATTGTTATTTGTTTCAGGGTGATTAATATGGGATGGCCAAAGAAGGGAAAAAGGAAAAGGAAGAATGTTGAAGAACTGCATGAGGATGGAAGACAACCAGAAAGCGAACTTAATAGAGAAGAACAGGATGAAGAAGTAAGCCACAATGGAGAAGCACTGGATGATAAAGAAACACAGAATGGAGAAGAAATGGATGTTCATGAAAGACAATGAGGATCGTGCTCAAGGTGAACTTGAGTTGTCTGAAGGACACGAAGCAGAACAACCTAAGCGTAAGAAACAGCGAGGAGGGACGAGCATGAAGAACATAGCCAAAGATCCAAATGCCCGAGAACGGGTTGAATTTACAGATGTGGGAGAACCTGTTGGCCCGAGATCAGTCAAACTGTCGTCTTACTTAGGTCCACTGGTGCGTGAACACGTACATGTCACTATTGATAATTGGCGCAAAATCAGTGAGGAAGTTAAGACGGTACTATGGAAATCTGTCCAGGTGAACTTATCCATTAGTTATACTAATTTGAACATTCTTTATACACTTTTAAATTTTATATTAATATTGTTTCTTGGTAAGTGAATGCAGGCACGTTTTGAGCTTGATGAAGAGTACCAGAAGAATGCTGTCCTTAAGCAGATGGGATGTTTATAGAGGTCATGAAAGTCAAGACTAGTAACCCAGATTAGGAAAAATGCTACTACTAACCAACAGAGAATGAATCTGCGACAGAAGAATGTGGAACCAACAGAATGGCGCAGATTTGTCAAAATCAAAACAAGCTCAGGATTTGAGGTATTATTTGGATTTTGAGTGATTATTTATGGTTTTGATATTGGTATTTTAATGATTCTTCTGTTAGGTTGTGAGTGATCAATACAAGGAAAGGAGGAGCAAACAGATTCCTCATACGTGTAGCCATAAAGGAATGGTCAGATTAGCTGACGATATGGTATAATGCATATAGTTTGTTCAGTTTAGTAAGTATTGTATAGTATAATAACTTATCTGAATGATGTGTCTTTTTCTCATAGAAAAGGGAAAGTGGAGAACCATCTGAAGTGACTAGACTAAAGGTCTGGGTCAAGTCACGCACAAAAAAGGATGGTACCCTAGTCAACACAAATGCTGCTGAGAAGTTTGTAAGTATTGATTTTTGCTACAAATTAATTATTTAATTGGTTTGATTGTAGATTAGTGATTAGTTATGGGTTTCATTGGTTTGCAGTGAAAGGCGGCTGAGTTGGTTGATACTGATGATACTACTGATGATACATCAGCTTCGACAAACCCAAAGGTGGATCTTCTTTCGACACTGTTAGGACCTGATAATCCGGGTCGGCTGAGGGCAATGGGTAGAAGCATGAGTATGACCACGTTAGCGCGCTTTCAAGTTAAGAGAAAGATTATGGATGATATGCAAGAGAATCAGAGACAAATGCAATAAAACATAAATCAGTTGCAAGATGAACTAGCCAAACTTAAGCAACAGGTGAAACTGAAACAAAAACTTGACACATATTTCATTTGTCTTCATATTTTTATATTCGTGTTGACTTTATTTTCTATGTTTCAGACTCAAGCACCTGATATCGGTGAAAACCCAGCTGCTGCAAGAGTAAGTACCTTATATTAAAACACTTGTCTGTTATTCATATTTTAAGGCCATGGTCTGACATATTTCCTAAACTTACATTTGTAGAGTGTTAACAATAGATCACAACCTAAGTGTATTTTGGTTGACTGGTATGGTACTGATGATAATGTTCCCGAGGGACGCATTCTTTCTGCGGATCCAAAAGACTTTGTTAATAACATACCTTTGGGCCCTCTTGCTGTTAAAGTATTGGTAGAAACTCCCATCAGATTAGATGCATTTCTTTGGAGACCTGCACCTGATATGTTTACTGTGGAGCAAGCTATTGGTGAACTGATACAAGATATTTCGGTATCTCAAGGTATCAATACCCTCTAACCGATGTAGTAAGAGGTTATCGAACCCAATATTGGGAAATAGTCCTAATCACTAAGAATGCAAGGAACAATTGTAAGTTAAGCTAAACAAGTGTGTTGTGATTAAGTATCCAATTTAGAATTAAGCAAAAGCAATAAGCAAGATTGTAAATCAATAAGCAAAAGCGAATCAAGAGATAGAGTTATCGATATAAGAAGTTCCAAGTTCAATTTATGATGTTCGTTTACTCAAACAAGCTAATCCCTAGGCATAAGATCCTAAACTTGACTAATTCTCTTTCAAGCAATTAATCACTATGCTAATCACCCAACCCATTAGCAAATCATCATTTGTGGATCATTGATTAGCAAGCATTAAGTTTTAATCAACAAGATCAACCAAAAATACACCCTAGACAACTATTGTCATAGGCTAGGAATGTAAATCTCTTGTTTAATTAATCAAGGCATTTCATCAAACACTTGGTGTGCATGAAATGCCTTATGATCTAAAACTACTTTTTCAAGCTAGATTTAGCCTTAAGAACATTAAACAATAAAGGATATAAGAATATCTAACCCTAAACACCATGAATCAAGCCTAGGAACATCCTAATCTACCCCATCTCTAAACCCTAATAGACTACTCAAGACCCATCAAGAACAACCCAAAATTGATTTGATGAGAGATTGAATCCATGGATGAGTGTTGGATAATCAAGATAGAAAGAAGATAGATGGAAGAGATTGATAAAAACAAATACTAAATTGCATAAAACAAAGGATCCTTCTTACAAATCTCAAACTCTCTCAAAGGTAAGAGTTTTTTAGCATAAGAAAAAGCATGAAACAAAAATTAGGTTTAGATGGGTATTTATAAGAAAAGTGGGCGACATGATTAACATCAATGCAACTGGTCGATGTGGATGGTCGATGCTAAGGGGATGATGTTGCATCCAGCTGTTGCATCGACCTGTGGGGTCGATATAGATGTCCTGAACCTGAGCATCGATGCAACTGGACGATGTGGGAAGAAGCTGGGTCGATGCTAAGGGCCTGATGTTGCATCCAGCTGTTGCATCGACCCGTGGCGTCGATGTAGATGTCCTGAAGCTGAGCATCGATGCAACTGGTCGATGTGGGAAGAAGTTGGGTCGATGCTAAGGGGCTGATGTTGCCTCCAGCTGTTGCATCGACCTGTGGGAAGAAGCTGGGTCGATGTAGACGTCCTGAAAAGCTCTCAAACGTCTTTAACCGCCTCTCTTGCTCCCTATTCGAATGGTCTCAAGCCAAACTCCGTCAAATGCCTCCAAAGTACCTAAAAAGGACTCCAAAACATGCAAGACACTCTAGCACCTAAAAAGGTCACTTTTTATTGGCTAGTTTTTAATTTTAAATCTAAAATTTAATTATATAATTATATTATATTAAAATATTAATATTTATTTGTTTAGATACCCAAAAAAAGTTCTAAACCAATGTACCTAAAAAGAAGCTGGATACAAGGGTAATTAAGAAGTTGGAGAAGACGGTTAGAGTCATGGGAAAGACAATCAAGGAGCTCAAGAGGGATGGTAAAGCTAGCACATCTCGAACCCGAGAGGAAGAAGAAGGTGGTCTCGACATGAGCCACACGCTCAATGGAGGAGAAATGGTGGTACTCGGAGACGCAAGCCACTAATTGGCACATGACGAGAAGATAGCAAAAAGAAAAGCCATTAGATCTCCTTCACCTTGCTCAAGTAACCCGTCACTTTCTATGGGGACTTCTTCCCCATCCCAAAGCTTCTAAGGTAACTCCCAAAACCTTGTAAATATTTTTCTTTCAATTGAGTCTTGTATTTTTCTTTGTCTTATTTTTAGTCCCTTATTTAGACTTCTTTCACACCGGGACAGTATGATTTAAGTTTGGGGGAGTGACCGGTATCTAATGGCATTTGTTTTGTCTTATTTTTAGTTTTACATTTTGAGTCTCATGCATTCATCTAAGGCATATAAAACAACAACAAAAAAATT
This sequence comes from Eutrema japonicum, assembly GCA_030161315.1. Lineage (NCBI taxonomy): Eukaryota > Viridiplantae > Streptophyta > Magnoliopsida > Brassicales > Brassicaceae > Eutrema > Eutrema japonicum. The sequence goes on along the minus strand of BSQW01000012.1, from coordinate 26,235,120 downwards.
TGAAAATTTTGAAAATTGAAACACAAAAAGAAGTCATTTAGGTTGACATTTAGCATGCATTTTCATTTGTCCATTAAGTCTAGCCATGCATAATTAGAATTCATTGCATATGCATGGGAACAATGATGAATTTTCCTTGTAAAGTAGCACTTTAAGAAGTTAATTCAATTCCCTCGTTCGTAATTGTTAAATGCATTTAAGTGAGCATGAAAGTAAAGATGCCAAAGATATAAGGAAAATGAAAGAAGCCAAAGAGGCAAAAGCATCAAAGAAGAGGCGTAAACCAAAAAGAGAAAGAAAAAAGAGCTAGATCACAACAAAGAAGCACCAAACCATGAAGAACAAGGAAGAAGAAGCGATCCCCGAGTGAGGAGAAGGTGAAATGAAAAGACAAAAAGCTTGTGGGTTTGAGAAGGCAAAATGCCTTCGGATAAAAAGGGTAGCTTAATTAGATAAGTAATTTATATGTTCTTAGATTATTTGTAGTCGGCACGGTCCAATTTTCCCGAATCCATGAGGAGGGGTCATGGAGGGAGGAAGACTCAAGGCTTAGAGGGTAGCTCCCCTAACCGAGTACCGCAAAGTGTTGTCTGATGCCAATATATGTGGAACATTAGAGTCGTATTAGAATGCTTCTGCATGTGCATATGGTGTGATGTTGCTTGCTTGCTTGATGATTGTGATTTTTGGGTGAGATCTAACGTGTGTTTAGAACACCCCGGAGCTCACTGAGTATTTCTAGAATACTCATGACTCATTTTGTTTTGCAGGTGACCAGTAGACGAGAGTAGCTCGGTAAAAGCGGGAGTGTAGGAGGCAGGAGTAGTTTTGCGTTGGCTTTTGTAAAACTCGGTTGAAAATGTATGTATATATTATGTTTCGGCATTAGGCCATGGCCAAAGACTGTATAACTCTTTTGTATGACTTAATTCCAAAAACTTATAATATAAGCGTATGTATGAGTTAATCTAGGATTAGGCTAGCTAGGATGGCGGGTCTTGATTCAAGTTTGGGGGAACGGTTTTAGACTTGGTGAACGGATGTGATTGAGTTATGGAATGGAAGAGATAAAAAGGAGAAAGGAAAAAGGGGATGGAATTTTTGTTGAATGGTTGGTGCCAAAAATCATAAGACTAGCTCTAGAAATAAGAAAGCCTCAAAAGATATAAGGAAAATGAAAGTAGCCAAAGAGGCAAAAGCATCAAAGAAGAGGCGTAAACCAAAAAGAGAAAGAAAAAAGAGCTAGATCACAACAAAGAAGCACCAAACCATGAAGAACAAGGAAGAAGAAGCGATCCCCGAGTGAGGAGAAGGTGAAATGAAAAAACAAGAAGCTTGTGGGTTTGAGAAGGCAAAATGCCTTAGGATAAAAAGGGTAGCTTAGGATGTGGGCCCAACGGGTTAGAAGGCTTTAGGTTAGAGACACTCTAGGCACTTGGGTAGATGAGAATTCTCCCTTGTATGCATATGTTGCCTTTTACCATTAGCATTTTGCTAAGGTTTGTTCATTCCATGAGAGATCCTTGAACTTAATTACCCATGCATGATAATGAGATCACCTTCATCTCATAACCATACCCTTAGCAAAACGAATTCAATTTAACTTTGCATAAACATGATTCATGGTTACACCACTAATGAATGTTAAGAGGTTGGGGAATATGATTTTTTGTGTAGATTGGGGTTTGGATTTGATACATGATGAAATATGAATGGTTAACTCCTTTGGAGTAGGCTCACTTGTGCATTTTAGAACTACATTACTTGGACGTTGAAATTGATTTCTTTTTGTGCTATTTGTGGATTTGAGCTCACGCCTTCGAACATCTCTCTCTACTTGTTCTTATTTGTTTGCTTGAGGGCAAGCAAATGAGTAAGTTTGGGGGAGTTGATAGACTCGTATTTTACCCCCTTTCATGCATTCATTTAATCTAAGTTTCATCTCATTTGCATATAGTTACTTGGCATTTTTTGTTGCTTTATCTCATTTAGAGTTTTAGGGTTCTCATACTAGGTCCTAGAGTGTCTTGCATGTTTTGGAGTCCTTTTTAGGTACTTTGGAGGCATTTGACAGAGTTTGGCTTGAGACCATTCGGATCGGGAGCAAGAGAGGCGGTTAAAGACGTTTGGGAGCTTTTTAGGACATCTACATCGACCCAGCTTCTTCCCACAGGTCGAAGCAATAGCTGGATGCAACATCAGGCCCTTAGCATCGACCCAGATTCTTCACACATCCACCAGTTGCATCGATGCTCAGCTTCAGGACATCTACATCGACCCCACAGGTCGATGCAACAGCTAGATGCAACATCAGGCCCTTATCATCGACCCAGCCTCTTCCCACATCGACCAGTTGCATCGATGCTCAGCTTCAGGACATATACATCGACCCCACAGGTTGATGAAACAGCTGGATGCAACATCAGGCCCTTAGCATTGACCATCCACATCGACCAGTTGCATTGATGTTAATCATGTCGCCCATTTTTCTTATAAATATCCATCTAAACCTAATATTTGTTTCATACTTTTTCTTATGCTCAAAAACCCTTACCTTTGAGAGAGTTTGAGATTTGTAAGAAGGATCCTTTGTTTTTATGCAATTTAGTATTTGTTTTTATCAATCTCTTCCATCTATCTTCTTTCTATCTTGATTATCCAACACTCATCCATGGATTCAATCTCTCATCAAATCGATTTTGGGTTGTTCTTTATGGGTCTTGAGTAGTCTTTTAGGATTTAGAGATGGGGTAGATTAGGATGTTCCTAGGCTTGATTCGTGGTGTTTAGGGTTAGATATTCTTATATCCTTTCTTGTTTAATGTTCTTAAGGCTAAATCTAGCTTGAAAAAGTATGTTCAGATCATAAGGCATTTCATGCACACCAAGTGTTTGATGAAATGCCTTGATGAATTAAACAAGAGATTTACATTCCTAGCCTATGACAATAGTTGTCTAGGGTGTATTTTTGGTTGATCTTGTTGATTCAAACTTAATGCTTGCTAATCAATGATCCACAAATGATGATTTGCTAATGGGTTAGGTGATTAGCATAGTTATTAATTGCTTGAAAGAGAATTAGTCAAGTTTAGGATCTTATGCCTAGGGATTAGCTTGTTTGACTAAACGAACATCATGAATTGAACTTGGAACTTCTTATATCGATAACCCTATCTCTAGATTCGCTTTTGCCTATTGATTTACAATCTTGCTTATTGCTTTTGCTTAATTCTAAATTGGATAGTTAATCACAACACACTTGTTTAGCTTAACTTACAATTGTTCTTTGCATTCTTAGTGATTAAGACTATTTCCCAATATTGGATTCGATAACCTCTTACTACATCGGTTAGAGGGTATTGATACCTTGAGATACCGAAATATCTTCAACCTCAAAATCTAAATGATATGATGATACAACCTATCAAGGTAATCTTCAATGCATGATATGTCCTAGGGTCGAAAAGAGCAACCTAGTGTTTGTCATGCATGTTGTATCATGCTAAAACATGCAAATTGATACAAGACTTTTTAGTCTCTAGAATGTATCAATAACTCCAATACGTGTAGTATCAAGGTTATCAATCCATAAAGGGATTTATCCTAATCACTAAGAATGCAAGGTGCTTATAGTAAGTTAAGCTAAATAAGGGTGGTTTGTTGTTAAGTATCCAATTCGAATTAAGCAAAAGCACTAAACAAGATTGTAAATCAATACACAAAAGTGGAGTTAGAGATGAGGTTATTGATGTAAGGTGATCCAAATCCAATTAGTGGTGTTCATTAACTCAAAGAAGCTAATTCGTAGGCATAAGATCTGTAATCTTGTCTAAATCTCTTTCAAGCAACTAATCACTATGCTAATCACTTAATTCATTAACAAACTTTCATTTGTGAATCACTGATTAGCAAGCATTAAGAATACAAACAAGATCAACCAAAAATACACCCTAGACAACTATTATCATAGGCTAGGAGCATAAATCTCTTGTCTAGTTCATCAAGGCATTTCATCAAACACTTGGTATGCATGAAATATCTTATGATCTAGATCCACTCTTTCAAGCTAGATCTAGCATTAGGGACACTTGACAAGAAGGAATATAAGATTATCTAACCCTAAACACCACTAATCCACCCTTGGATCATCCTAATCTACCCAATCTCAAGATCCTAAAAGACTACTCAAGACCCATCAAGAACAACCCAAAATCGATAGGAATAGAGGTTGAATCCATGGATGAATGTTGAATAATCAATAAGAAAATAAGATAGATGGAAGAGATTGATAGAAATCAACACTAAATTGCATAAAACAAAGGATCATTCTTACAAATCTCAAACTCTCTCAAAGGTAAGGGTTTTTGAGCATAAGAAAAATCATTAAAAATAAAATTAGGTTTAGATGGGTATTTATATGAAAAGTGGGCGACATGATTAACATCCAGGAAACTGGTCGATGCTAAGGGCCTGGTCTTCCATCTGGCTGTTGCATCGACCTGTGGTCGCGATGTAGACGTCCTGAAGCTGCCATTATATAAAATGAATTCGTTTGGCTAAGGGTAAGGTTATGTGATAATTGTGATCTCATTATCATGCATGTGTAATTAGGTACAAGGATCTCTCATGAAATGAACAAAATTTAGCAAAACGCTAAAGGTAAAAGGCATACAAGGGAGAATTCTCATCTACCCGAATGCCTAGAGTATCTCTAACCTAAAGCTTCTAACCCGTCATGCCCATATCCTAAGCTACCCTTTTTATCTTGAGGAATTTCTCCTTCTCAAACCCACATGCTTCTTGTCTTTTAATTTCACCTTCTTCTCATTCGGGGATCACTTCTTCTTCCTTGTTCTTCCATGGTTTGGTGTTCCTTTGTTGTGATCTAGCTCTTCTTTTATTCTTTTTGGTTCACGCCTCTTCTCATTCTTTGATGCTTTGGCCTTTTTGGCTTTCTTCTTTTCTCTTCTATCGTTTGAGGCTATCTTATTCTTTAGAGCTAGTCTTATGATTTTTGCACCAACCAATCTACACAAATCTGATCCCCTTTTTCCTTTCTCCTTTTATTCTTTTCCATTCCACAATCCATTCTCAAACGTTCACCAAGTCTAAGACCATTCCCCCAAACTTGAACTAAGAACCACCATCCTAACTAGCCTATTCCTAGATTAACTCCGAGATGTTGGAGCGGAATCTACAAGAGAATTCCACTACAAAAAAACAGGGTTTTGGCGACTACAACAATAGTCGCCAAATAATCGCTAAAACGAGAATTATGACCAAATAGCGACTAAACCATATAGTCGTTAATATTTAGTCGCTAAAGTATGTAGTCGTAAAAATAGTCGCCAAATGGCGACTACTTGACGACTACACCACATGAACAGTGCAATAGTTGTAAAGTAGTCGTAAGATTTAGCTACTATTTACCGACTATTCTCTGACTAATTTAACGTCTATTTGGCGACTACTTGTAAAAAATAATTAAAATTTTTATTTTTTATTTATTAAAATAATTAATTACAAAAATGAAAATAAACAAAAAATGAAAAAAAAGAAAGAAAAAAAGATCGTAGATCTTCTTCTCCGCCATTCACCGCGGATCTGCTCCACCGACCCTCCGAGTGCATCCCGAACTCAGCCTGACTCGCGACCACCGACTAACCTCCTCCTAGCTCTCGCCGTCGCCATTCACCACGAACCTGCATCCCGATCTGCTCCTCCTCGTAAGCTCTTCCGTCTGGCAACTTCTTCGAGTGCATCCCGATCTGCTCCTCCTCGCGGTGCATCTGCTCCTCCGCCTGCATCTTCTTCTCCCTCACCGGCGCCGATCTGCTTCTAGAAGAAGCCTTGCCAGCGGCTGGATTTGTAAAAAGAAGAAGAAGAATCGCCGCCTCCTCGGACCAACCACACCGCGAGCCCGAAGAGACTCCTACACCGCGAGCGACCGACAAAACCGGCGATGACCGAAACCCTAGCCCAAATCCTCGCGAGCTCCTCCGGCCAGATCTGAAAAAAAGAAGAAGAGAAAAACGAGACGCAGTGGTGAAGAAGAAGAGAAGAAGAAGCAGAGGAAGGAGAAGAGACTTACCAGAGATGTTGCCGGATGCGATCGGACGTGGAGAGAAGAAGAATCTACAGAAGAAAGAATGAAAAAGAAGAAATAAATCGCACGGGAAGAGAAGAAAAAAGGAGATAGAAAAGAAAAGAAAAGAAAAGAGGTGTAAGGTCACGGCGGATAGAGGGAGAGAGGGAGAGAAAATTAGATCTAAGGTTTTTTTTAATAATTAATATATGCAGATTAATTATTTATCTGAGAGGGTTTTAAATTTGCAAAATTAATTTTAAACAAGGAATATATCAATTTATGCTACTGAATTTTAAACAAGGAATATATAAATTTATGCTACTGAGTTTAAAAACCACGTAGCTGGATGGATTCAATATAATATACGTGGTTTTTTTATATATTTCATGGTAATGTATTTGTTTAATTGCTGTGAATATCTTTGTATTTAAAAATTATTTAGATTTCACAAAATTAATTAAAAAAAGTATGATCTTTGTCATTATTGAGGAACCAATGAGAAGCCAATCTATTTTTTCTTGCATTTTGAATTTTTTATTTGTATATTATTTGTAAATGTTGGATTTTTTATATATTATTTGATGTTTATGTGTAAGAGTTTACAATTTAAGATTTATAATTTATGATTAAGGGTTAGAGGTTTAGGGTTAGATGTTTAGGATTTATGGTTAATGGTTTGTGTTTGAGGTTTAGAATTTAAAATTTATAAAATGATTATATTTAAAAAATTTGTAAGTGTTGGATTTTTTGTATATTATTGATAATTATGTGTAATATCTAGTTTATCATTTAATATTTAGAGTTTATGATTAAAATTTAGAGGTTTAGGGTTTATGGTTTAGGGTTAAGGGTTTGTGTTTGGGGTTTAGAATTTAAGATTAAAAATGATTATATTAAAAAAATTGTAAGTGTTGATTTTTTTGTATATTATTTGATATTTATGTGTAATATCTAGTTTACAATTTAAGATTTAGAGTTTATTATTTAGAGTTAGAGGTTAAGGGTTAAGGGTTTAGGGTTAAGAGTTTGTGTTTGGATTTTAGAATTTATGATTTATAAAAATCGAGTATAGTCGCAAATTAGTCGCCAAAATGGCGACTATTATGCGACTACTGTGCGACCCGCCGAAATAGTCGCATACTAGTCGCCATTTTGGCGACTATTATGCGACTACTCTTTTCCGTCGGCAAATTAGTTGTAACCTTAGTCGTAAATAAGCGAACCAGCGTAAGAGTCGCATATTAGTCGCTAAATTAGCGACTATTAGGCGATTATTATTTCCCGTCTGAAATATAGTCGTAAATTAGTCGTAAAATAGCGACTACTGTAGTGACTATGTTCTTTGGTCGTAAAACAGCGACTAAATTACGACCAAATTGTATTAGTCACCAAATAGTAACTAATTAGTCGCTAATTAGTCACACCCTTTAGCGACTATTGATTTAGTCGCCATTTGTAGTCGGTAAAACCATGTTTTCTTGTAGTGTTCCCTCTTGTCGCCCTAAACCTAACACGTTTTGCCAAGTTTGTTCGAAAGAAAGGCCTCACAATTCACACACTATTAACAATGGCTTGAAAGAAGGCTAAGGTTAGGGTAGGGGAAACCATTCCAATGATGGGATATGGCTACTTGGATAAGCAAGAGTGGTAAAAAGGAGAAAGAATATCCAAGTATGTATAGGTGATCCACGAATTCATTCTAGATTGCACAAACATAATATTTACAAGTTAAATTCATGGTTATCATTTAGATGAGGTTGAATTCAAGTCAAGGTTTGTTTCAATCAAAGCAAGAATAATAAGACATGAGATCAAGGCATGGTTCGTTCTTAATTTCTACACGAGATCAAAGCATCAAGTAACTAACGACAATGGCATTGGACTAGGCTCTTAATATGGTACTTTACAAGGAAAAATCTATCATTGCTCCTAATGCTCATGCAAAGCTACTTTATATGCTATGCATCTAGACTCAATCCTATATGGAATGCACAAAAGTTCAAAATTTTCAAATTTATTGAAAATGCATGATATGCATGAGACTCAAGGTGCAAAAGGCAAAATAAGAACACCAAAAACGATGTTAGATAACACACAAACCCTCCCCCAAACTTAAATTACACAGTCCCTTGTGTAATAGAAGCTTAAGGAAGAGTTAAACAATGCATGAAAGAAGGAAAGAATATATGATTCTAAATGCTATGTACAAAGTTTGGAGTGTTACCTTGGAAAAGGGTGGAGGGGACGAGAGGGATCAAGGGACGCCATATTCCATCACCTCATCCTAAGCACTTTAGTCCATAAGTCCATGCCTGTAAGACCATCGAATACCTATTTGTACTAAGAAAACCCATCAAAAAGAACTACTAACGAAAGAAAAGCATAAAACGAAATATGTACAAGGATAAGATTGGGGTGTCTCCCAAGAGCACTTTGTTTAGATTCATGAAGTTTGACTTTTGTTACCCCTTTATGCTGGTGATTGAGGAGCAAGAGCACTCCATGGCGGTTCCTTAAGCTCGAATTTGAGAACTTTACCTATTAAGCTTTGAAGACCGGTTTGATCTCCCTCTCTAACCTTTGGTGTGGGGGTTTCTATGGCCTTGGCAAAAGGCTTGGGACACCCTCTACATTTGACCTTGTACTCAATCATCCCTTCTTCATGTTTCCATGGGATGAGATTCACGGTCGAAGGTTGGTCTACCAAGGGTCCAATCCCCTTGAGCATGTTGGGTTTCCTCTCCTCAGACTTAGGCTTTGTCCTCTTCTTAGCAACCTTGCCACTTTCAACCTCATTCTCCATCGTGGTGTGAAAGAGGGAATTCAAGCAACTTCCATCTAGAGCTAGTGCTTCTTCAACCATCCCATAACTAACCTTCTCACATACGTCCACATACTCAACCTTGCGGGCTTGGGCTTCATTGTCTCCACAAATAATGGTCCCACAAATAGCGGTGGAATAATGTGCAAGATATTGAGAATTTCCTGGGGTTTCAAAGCTTTAGGAGAGTCTTAGGCTCGATCTTTGTTGTGCTTGAAGGCGTTTCCTTTTTTGCCTTAGTGAGGAAACGACCGGAAAATGGAAGTGGAGGCTCATATGGAGGTGGAGGCTCTCTCTTTGACTCAACAAGTGTCTCCATGTTTTTCACTTTAACCACGTCCTTGATGGACTTCTCAATCTTGTTACTCTTTTCTCCAACCAACATCATATCATTCTCACTCCCAAGGGTAACCTCCCCACCTTGTTGCTCAATGTCCTCATTGAGACTAGAGAATAGCCCGAGGAACTCCTCAATTATGTGTCCTTCCTCCTCAAGAATGGAAAAAGTATTGCAAGACTCTTTAGAGGTTAGTATTGCCTTCCCATTTGAAGAGCCTTGAGGATGATGTGAGGAAGGGGAAGAACTCCATTGCTCTATTGATTTCACCCTTGAGCTCAATGCCTCAACCTTGCTATTAAGATCATTTTAGGAGAAAATGACCTTGTTAGTAGTTTCCGTTTGGCCCTTGATTAGCTGTTGGAACATGGAGGTCAAGTGAAGCTCTTGCGGTTTAGATGTAGGTGCTTGGCCTTGGGGCACAAACCCTTGTTGTTGACCTTGAAAACCGGGTGGGGCTTTGGGTTGGAATCCACTTTGGTTCCCTTGGAATTGGTTCCTTGGAACATACCCTTTTTGGTTTGAGTTAGAGGGTTGACCTTGAGATTGGAATTGTTGTTGTGGGACTCCTTGAGCTTGAGTAGATTGTTGAGGGTAGAGTTGGTCTTGTGGATTCCTATAGTTTTTGTTGAACCCTTGTCTTTGGAAGTTACCTTGGTTCCCCACGTAATTCACTTCCTCTTGTGTGATCACAGCTTCCTTTTGATAGAAGGCTTAATTGTCCTCGTAGTCACCAATGAAATGAACCGCCTTTTGAGACTCTTTTTGAGAGGCAAGAAGCTTATCTATCAAATTTGATTGCTTGTCCAACTTGTCATTAAGGGCTTTCATGTCTTTGGCTCGCTTGTTCTCATCAAAGTCGCTAGTGGTGCTTGTGGCGCGGTCATAGTCGTCGCCATAGGTGCCATCACTTTGAGCCACATTCTCTACCAACTCCATTGCATCCTCCACGTCCTTAGCTAGGAAATCACCATTCGATGACGTATCAAGTAGCATTCGAATCTTAGGTAAAGCGCCTCGGTAGAGAGTACTAAGAAGTGAGGCGTTGGAGAAGCCATGATGTGGGCATTGAGAAGTGTAGCCTCTAAATCTCTCCCAACCCTCGTTGAAAGACTCAATAGACCGTTGTATGAAGCTTGAAATCTCATTGCGAAGTTTGGCGGTTCTAGCCGGTGAGATGAATTTGGCTAGAAAGGCCATTTTGCAATCATCCCATGAAGTGATAGAACCTTGGGGCAAGCTTTTCTCCCATTGGTGAGCCTTGTCACCCAAAGAGAACGGGAAGAGACGAAGCTTGAAACTATCTTCGGAGACTCCGTTAATCTTGGTGAGACCACATATTCGGTCAAATTGGTCAATGTGATATAGAGGATCCTCCATTGACAACCCATGGAACTTGTTAGCTTGAACCATGTTGATTAGCCCGGGTTTGACCTCAAAGTTGTTGTTTTCAACCGGAGGAGCTTTAATGCCTTGCCGGTTTTGGTGAGCATTAGCGGCGTCACCCTCTCCAACAATGTTTCTAGCTCTCGGTGCGTGGTTGGGACGGTTTGCTTGGTGATGGTTTCAATTGCCACCACCTCCTTGGTTGTTCCCATTCCCACCGTTCGTTTGGTGGGGAATGTTCTCATGAATGTTCCCAAGTGGAATGTCATGAAGATTTTCCATATCGTTACCAACTTCTTCTTATACTCTCCTTCGGTTTCGTCTTGCCCTTGAACCTCTCTCAAGTTGATCAATATCGTCCCTCGGTTCTACTAGGTTAGTATTGCCACGGGAACGGGGTTGCATGTACCTATAGAGAGAAAGAGCAATAGGAAGTAAAGAAGATTAGTAACTTGGTATAAAATAAAACTTAATCTCACAAAGAACCTAAATCTCAATGTTAAAACAAATCCCAATATGGCAACGGCGCCAAATTGATACAAGACTTTTTAGTCTCAAGGAGGTATCTATAACTCCAATACTTGTAGTGTGAAGGTTATCAATCCATAAAGGGATTTATCCTAATCACTAAGAATGCAAGGTGCTTATAGTAAGTTAAGCTAAATAAGTGTGGTTTGTTGTTAAGTATCCAATTCGAATTAAGCAAAAGCACTAAACAAGATTGTAAATCAATAACCATAAGCAAAAGCACTAAACAAGATTGTAAATCAATAAACAAAAGCGGAGCTAGAGATGAGGTTATTGATGTAAGGTGATCCAAATCCAATTAGTGGTGTTCATTCACTCAAAGAAGCTAATTCCTAGGCATAAGATCCTTAATCTTGACTAAATCTCTTTCAAGCAACTAATCACTATGCTAATCACTTAATTCATTAACAAACTTTCATTTGTGAATCATTGATTAGCAAGCATTAAGAATACAAACAAGATCAACCAAAAATACACTCTAGACAACTATTATCATAGGCTAGGAGCATAAATCTCTTGTCTAGTTCATCAAGGCATTTCATCAAACACTTGGTGTGCATGAAATGTCTTATGATCTAGATCCACTCTTTCAAGCTAGATCTAGCATTAGGGACACTAGAAAAGAAGGAATATAAGATTATCTAACCCTAAACACCACTAATCAACCCTTGGATCATCCTAATCTACCCCATCTCAAGATCCTAAAAGACTACTCAAGACCCATCAAGAACAACCCAAAATCGATTTGAATAGAGGTTGAATCCATGGATGAATGTTGAATAATCAATAAGAAAAGAAGATAGATGGAAGAGATTGATAGAATTCAACACTAAATTGCATAAAACAAATGATCATTCTTACAAATCTCAAACTCTCTCAAAGGTAAGGGTTTTTTAGCATAAGAAAAAGCATAAAAATAAAATTAGGTTTAGATGGGTATTTATAAGAAAAGTGGGCGACATGATTAAAATCAAGACAACTGGTCGATGCTAAGGGCCTGGTCTTCCATCTGGCTGTTGCATCGACATGTGGTCGCGATGTAGACGTCCTGAAGCTGAGCATCAAGGTAACTGGTCGATGCAACTGGTCGATGCTAAGGGCCTGGTCTTCCATCTGGCTGTTGCATCCACCCGTGGTCGCGATGTAGATGTCATGAGGCTGAGCATCGAGGTAACTGGTCGATGCTAAGGGCCTGGTCTTCCATCTGGCTGTTGCATCCACCCGTGGTCGCGATGTAGATATCCTCAGGCAACTTCTGTAAAACCGCGGTAGCTCTCGAACCACAAGTCCAAATCGCCTGATTCAACTTCCCCGGGGCAGCTAACTCACCCGTCTACAACATTCATGAAGATCGCCAATGCTAATTCAAATCTGAGGGCTGTCGTCCATACACATCTTTCTGGCATCTCGGATGGACTTCGCATTCCTCTTAGGTCCAACTCTCCAAATATGTCCAACCGCCTCCAATTACCTAGGAAATACTCCAAAACATGCAAGAATACACTAAACCTAATGAAAATATCTTAATCTCTAATTGAGACCTAAATGCAAGACAAGACCATGATCATGCATGCGAATTACACAAAACTCTAAATGAAATGCATGCTAAAACATGCAATATATGAGTATACCAATTCCCCCAAACTTAAACCTTTGCTTGTCCTCAAGCAAACAAGAATAAAGTAAGGGAGAAGACTAGAAATGGGATCTCAAATCCAAAAGTGCCATAAAAAGAATCCGAGCCCAATGTCCAAGTTGCAAACTTCTTGATGCGATCAAACAACTTACTCAAAAGTGACTAGCCATACTTATCCTTGCATGACTTACTTTCGAACCTTAACCTACACAAACTTTCATATCTTCCAACCTCTTGAAATTTATTAAGTGTAATAGGTGTGAATCATGTTTATGCTAGATCGAATGAATTCGTTTGGCTAAGGGTAAGGTTATGAGATGAAGGTGATCTCATTATCATGCATGGGTAATTAGGTACAAGGATCTCTCATGAAATGAACAAAATTTAGCAAAATGTTAAAGGTAAAAGGTAACCTATGCATACAAGGGAGAATTCTCATCTACCCGAATGCCTAGAGTATCTCTAACCTAAAGCTTCTAACCCGTCATGCCCATATCCTAAACTACCCTTTTTATCTTGAGGCATTTCGCCTTCTCAAACCCACATGCTTCTTGTCTTTTCATTTACATTCTTCTCATTTGGGGATCACTTCTTCTTCCTTGTTCTTTCATGGTTTGGTGTTCCTTTGTTGTGATCTAGCTCTTATTTTCTTCTTTTTCTAATTCTTTGATGCTTTGGCCTTTTTGGCTTTCTTCTTTTCCCTTCTATCTTTTGAGGCTATCTTATTCTTTAGAGCTAGTCTTATGATTTTTGCACCAACCAATCTACAGAAATCCGATCCCCTTTTTCCTTTCTCCTTTTCTTCTTTTCCATTCCACAATCCATTCTCAAACGTTCACCAAGTCTAAGACCGTTCCCCCAAACTTGAACCAAGAACCACCATCCTAACTAGCCTAATCCTAGATTAACTACGAGATGTTGGAGCTGAATCTACATGAGTATTCCCTCTTGTCGCCCTAAACCTAACACGTTTTGCCAAGTTTGTTCGAAAGAAAGGCCTCACAATTCACACACTAATAACAATGGCTTGAAAGAAGGCTAAGGTTAGGGTAGGGGAAACCATTCCAATGATGGGATATGGCTACTTGGATAAGCAAGAGTGGTAAAAAGGAGAAAGAATATCCAAGTATGTATAGGTGATCCACGAATTCATTCTAGATTGCACAAACATAATATTTACAAGTTAAATTCATGGTTATCACTTAGATGAGGTTGAATTCAAGTCAAGGTTTGTTTCAATCAAAGCAAGAATAATAAGACATGAGATCAAGGCATGGTTTTCTTAATTTCTACACGAGATCAAAGCATCAAGTAACTAGCGACAATGGCATTGGACTAGGCTCTTAATATGGTACTTTACAAGGACAAATCTATCATTGCTCCTAATGCTCATGCAAAACTACCTTATATGCTATGCATCTAGACTCAATCCTATATGGAATGCACAAAAGTTCAAAATTTTCAAATTTATTGAAAATGCATGATATGCATGAGACTCAAGGTGCAAAAGGCAAAATAAGAAGACCAAAAACGATGTTAGAGAACACACAAACCCTCCCCCAAACTTAAATTACACAGTCCCTTGTGTAATAGAAGCTTAATGAAGAGTTAAAAAATGTATGAAAGAAGGAAATAAGATATGACTTTAAATGCTATGTACAAAGTTTGGAATGTTACCTTGGAAAAGGGTGGAGGGGACGAGAGGGATCAAGGGACGCCATATTCCATCACCTCATCCTAAGCACTTTAGTCCATAAGTCCATGCCCGTAAGACCATCGAAAACCTACTTGTACTAAGAAAACCCATCAAAAGGAACTACTAACGAAAGAAAAGCATAAAACGAAATATGTACAAGTATAAGCTTGGGGTGTCTCCCAAGAGCACTTTGTTTAGAGTCACGAAGTTTGTCTTCTGTTACCCCTTTAGGCGAGTGATTGAGGAGCGCGAGCACTCAATGGCGGTTCCTTAAGCTCGAATTTGAGAACTTTACCCATTAAGCTTTGAAGACCGGTTTGATCTCCCTCTCTAACCTTTGGTGTGGGGGTTGCTATGGCCTTGGCAAAAGGCTTGGGACACCCTCTACATTTGACCTTGTACTCAATCATCCCTTCTTCATGTTTCCATGGGATGAGAGTCACGGTCGAAGGTTGGTCTACCAAGGGTCCAATCCCCTTTAGCATGCTCGGTTTCCTCTCCTCGGACTTAGGCTTTGTCCTCTTCTTAGCAACCTTGCCACTTTCAACCTCATTCTCCATCGTGGTGTGAAAGAGGGAATTCAAGCAACTTCTATCTAGAGCTAGTGCTTCTTCAACCATCCCATAACTCACCGTCTCACATACGCCCACATACTCAACCTTCCGGGCTTGGGCTTCATTGTCTCCACAAATAATGGTCCCACAAATAGCGGTGGAAGAAGGCATCATTATGTAGAACTTCTTGCCATCCACGTTCTTAAGAACAAACCTCTTGTTTATGAAGTCCAAGCTTGCACCGGTTGTGTTGAGGAATGGAATCCCGAGGAGTTGAGGGAGCTTTATGTTTGGTGCCATCTCCATTACAACGAAGTCCGTTGGTACAAGGCACTCTCCAATCTTGACAGGAAAGTCTTCAACCAAGCCAAGAGGTTTCTTCGTATAAGAGTCTCCAAATGTGATGGTGGAGGGGTAATCGTTCAACTTATCTATCCCAAGACTTTTGGCCATCTCCAAAGTCATAACATTAACGGTTGAGCCCGAGTCACACAAAGCATCATCAATTTCCAAGATTCCAAGGGTGCAAGATATTGAGAATTTCCCGGGGTTTCCAAGCTTTGGGAGAGTCTTAGGCTCGATCCTTATTGTGCTTGAAGGCGTTTCCTTTTTTGCCTTAATGAGAAAACGACCGGAAAATGTAAGTGGAGGCTCATATGGAGGTGGAGGCTCTCTCTTTTACTCAACAAGTATCTCCATGTTTTTCACTTTAACCACGTCCTTGATGGACTTCTCAACCTTCATACTATTTTCTCCAACCAACATCATATCATTCTCACTCCCAAGGGTCAATTATCCAACCACTAGGTTTTAGCATGTTTTAGACCGGTGTAGATTAATTGATACAAGATATTTCGGTATCTCAAGGTATCAATACCCTCTAACCGATGTAGTAAGAGGTTATCAAATCCAATATTGGGAAATAGTCATAATCACTAAGAATGCAAGGAAAAATTAAAAGTTAAGCTAAACAAGTTTCTTGTGATTAAGTATCCAATTTAGAATTAAGCAAAAGCACTAAGCAAGATTGTAAATCAATAAGCAAAAGCGAATCTAAAGATAGGGTTATCGATATAAGAAGTTCCAAGTTCAATTCATGATGTTCGTTTACTCAAACAAGCTAATCACTATGCATAAGATCCTAAACTTGACTAATTCTCTTTCAAGCAATTAATCACTATGCTAATCACCTAACCCATTAGAAAATCATCATTTGTGGATCATTGTTTAGCAAGCATTAAGTTTAAATCAACAAGATCAACCAAAAATACATCATAGACAACTATTGTCATAGGCTAGGAATGTAAATCTCTTGTTTAATTCATCAAGGCATTTCATCAAACACTTGGTGTGCATGAAATGCCTTATGATCTAAACCTACTTTTTAAAGCTAGATTTAGCCTTAAGAACATTAAACAAGAAAGGATATAAGAATATCTAACCCTAAACACCACGAATTAAGCCTAGGAACATCCTAATCTACCCCATCTCTAAATCCTAAAAAACTACTCAAGACCCATAAAGAACAACTCAAAATCGATTTGATGAGAGATTGAATCCATGGATGAGTGTTGGATAATCAAGATAGAAAGAAGATAGATGGAAGAGATTGATAAAAACAAATACTAAATTGCATAAAAACAAAGGATCCTTCTTACAAATCTCAAACTCCCTTAAATGTAAGGGTTTTTGAGCATAAGAAAAAGCATGAAACAAAAATTAGGTTTAGATGGGTATTTATAAGAAAAGTGGGCGACGTGATTAACATCAATGCAACTGGTCGATTTGGATGGTCGATGCTAAGGGCCTGATGTTGCATCCAGCTGTTGCATCGACCTGTGGGGTCGATGTAGATGTCCTGAAGTTGAGCATCGATGCAACTAGTCGACGTGGGAAGAAGCTGGGTCGATGCTAAGGGCCTGATGTTGCATCCATCTGTTGCATCGACCTGTGGGGTCGATGTAGATGTCCTGAAGCTGAGCATCGATGCAACTGGTCGATGTAGGAAGAAGTTCTTTCAAGCAATTTTACCCCCTTTCATGCATTCATTTAATCTAAGTTTCATCTCATTTGCATATAGTTACTTGGCATTTTTTGTTGCTTTATCTCATTTAGAGTTTTAGGGTTCTCATACTAGGTCTTAGAGTGTCTTGCATGTTTTGGAGTCCTTTTTAGGTACTTTGGAGGCATTTGACGGAGTTTGGCTTGAGACCATTCGGATCGGGAGCAAGAGAGGCGGTTAAAGACGTTTGGGAGCTTTTTAGGACATCTACATCGACCCAGCTTCTTCCCACAGGTCGAAGCAATAGATGGATGCAACATCAGGCCCTTAGCATCGATCCAGATTCTTCACACATCCACCAGTTGCATCGAAGCTCAGCTTCAGGACATCTACATCGACCCCACAGGTCGATGCAACAGCTGGATGCAACATCAGGCCCTTAGCATCGACCCAGCTTCTTCCCACATCGACCAGTTGCATCGATGCTCAGCTTCAGGACATCTACATCGACCCCACAGGTTGATGAAACAGCTGGATGCAACATCAGGCCCTTAGCATTGACCATCCACATCGACCAGTTGCATTGATGTTAATCCTGTCGCCCATTTTTCTTATAAATATCCATCTAAACCTAATTTTTGTTTCATGCTTTTTCTTATGCTCAAAAACCCTTACCTTTGAGAGAGTTTGAGATTTGTAAGAAGGATCCTTTGTTTTTATGCAATTTAGTATTTGTTTTTATCAATCTCTTCCATCTATCTTCTTTCTATCTTGATTATCCAACACTCATCCATGGATTCAATCTCTCATCAAATCGATTTTGGGTTGTTCTTTATGGGTCTTGAGTAGTCTTTTAGGATTTAGAGATGGGGTAGATTAGGATGTTCCTAGGCTTAATTCGTGGTGTTTAGGGTTAGATATTCTTATATCCTTTCTTGTTTAATGTTCTTAAGGCTAAATCTAGCTTGAAAAAGTAGGTTTAGATCATAAGGTATTTCATGCACACCAAGTGTTTGATGAAATGCCTTGATGAATTAAACAAGAGATTTACATTCCTAGCCTATGACAATAGTTGGCTAGGGTGTATTTTTGGTTGATCTTGTTGATTCAAACTTAATGCTTGCTAATCAATGATCCACAAATGATGATTTGCTAATGGGTTAGGTGATTAGCATAGTGATTAATTGCTTGAAAGAGAATTAGTCAAGTTTAGGATCTTATGCCTAGGGATTAGCTTGTTTGACTAAACGAACATCATGAATTGAACTTGGAACTTCTTATATCGATAACCCTATCTCTAGATTCGCTTTTGCTTATTGATTTACAATCTTGCTTATTGCTTTTGCTTAATTCTAAATTGGATACTTAATCACAACACACTTGTTTAGCTTAACTTACAATTGTTCTTTGCATTCTTAGTGATTAAGACTATTTCCCAATATTGGATTCGATAACCTCTTACTACATCGGTTAGAGGGTATTGATACCTTGAGATACCGAAATATCTTCAACCTCAAAATCTAAATGATATGATGATACAACCTATCAAGGTAATCTTCAATGCATGATATGTCCTAGGGTCGAAAAGAGCAACCTAGTGTTTGTCATGCATGTTGTATCATGCTAAAACATGCAAATTGATACAAGACTTTTTAGTCTCTAGAATGTATCAATAACTCCAATACGTGTAGTATCAAGGTTATCAATCCATAAAGGGATTTATCCTAATCACTAAGAATGCAAGGTGCTTATAGTAAGTTAAGCTAAATAAGGGTGGTTTGTTGTTAAGTATCCAATTCGAATTAAGCAAAAGCACTAAACAAGATTGTAAATCAATACACAAAAGTGGAGTTAGAGATGAGGTTATTGATGTAAGGTGATCCAAATCCAATTAGTGGTGTTCATTAACTCAAAGAAGCTAATTCGTAGGCATAAGATCTGTAATCTTGTCTAAATCTCTTTCAAGCAACTAATCACTATGCTAATCACTTAATTCATTAACAAACTTTCATTTGTGAATCACTGATTAGCAAGCATTAAGAATACAAACAAGATCAACCAAAAATACACCCTAGACAACTATTATCATAAGCTAGGAGCATAAATCTCTTGTCTAGTTCATCAAGGCATTTCATCAAACACCTGGTATGCATGAAATATCTTATGATCTAGATCCACTCTTTCAAGCTAGATCTAGCATTAGGGACACTTGACAAGAAGGAATATAAGATTATCTAACCCTAAACACCACTAATCCACCCTTGGATCATCCTAATCTACCCAATCTCAAGATCCTAAAAGACTACTCAAGACCCATCAAGAACAACCCAAAATCGATAGGAATAGAGGTTGAATCCATGGATGAATGTTGAATAATCAATAAGAAAATAAGATAGATGGAAGAGATTGATAGAAATCAACACTAAATTGCATAAAACAAAGGATCATTCTTACAAATCTCAAACTCTCTCAAAGGTAAGGGTTTTTGAGCATAAGAAAAATCATTAAAAATAAAATTAGGTTTAGATGGGTATTTATATGAAAAGTGGGCGACATGATTAACATCCAGGAAACTGGTCGATGCTAAGGGCCTGGCCTTCCATCTGGCTGTTGCATCGACCTGTGGTCTCGATGTAGACGTCCTGAAGCTGCCATTATATAAAATGAATTCGTTTGGCTAAGGGTAAGGTTATGTGATAATTGTGATCTCATTATCATGCATGTGTAATTAGGTACAAGGATCTCTCATGAAATGAACAAAATTTAGCAAAACGCTAAAGGTAAAAGGCATACAAGGGAGAATTCTCATCTACCCGAATGCCTAGAGTATCTCTAACCTAAAGCTTCTAACCCGTCATGCCCATATCCTAAGCTACCCTTTTTATCTTGAGGAATTTCTCCTTCTCAAACCCACATGCTTCTTGTCTTTTAATTTCACCTTCTTCTCATTCGGGGATCACTTCTTCTTCCTTGTTCTTCCATGGTTTGGTGTTCCTTTGTTGTGATCTAGCTCTTCTTTTATTCTTTTTGGTTCACGCCTCTTCTCATTCTTTGATGCTTTGGCCTTTTTGGCTTTCTTCTTTTCTCTTCTATCGTTTGAGGCTATCTTATTCTTTAGAGCTAGTCTTATGATTTTTGCACCAACCAATCTACACAAATCTGATCCCCTTTTTCCTTTCTCCTTTTATTCTTTTCCATTCCACAATCCATTCTCAAACGTTCACCAAGTCTAAGACCATTCCCCAAAACTTGAACTAAGAACCACCATCCTAACTAGCCTATTCCTAGATTAACTCCGAGATGTTGGAGCGGAATCTACAAGAGAATTCCACTACAAAAAAACAGGGTTTTGGCGACTACAACAATAGTCGCCAAATAATCGCTAAAACGAGAATTATGACCAAATAGCGACTAAACCATATAGTCGTTAATATTTAGTCGCTAAAGTATGTAGTCGTAAAAATGGTCGCCAAATGGCGACTACTTGACGACTACACCACATGAACAGTGCAATAGTTGTAAAGTAGTCGTAAGATTTAGCTACTATTTACCGACTATTCTCTAACTAATTTAACGTCTATTTGGCGACTACTTGTAAAAAATAATTAAAATTTTTATTTTTTATTTATTAAAATAATTAATTACAAAAATGAAAATAAACAAAAAATGAAAAAAAAGAAAAAAAAAAGATTGTAGATCTTCTTCTCCGCCATTCACCGCGGATCTGCTCCACCGACCCTCCGAGTGCATCCCGAACTCAGCCTGACTCGCGACCACCGACTAACCTCCTCCTAGCTCTCGCCGTCACCATTCACCACGAACCTGCATCCCGATATGCTCCTCCTCGTAAGCTCTTCCGTCTGGCAACTTCTTCGAGTGCATCCCGATCTGCTCCTCCTCGCGGTGCATCTGCTCCTCCGCCTGCATCTTCTTCTCCCTCACCGGCGCCGATCTGCTTCTAGAAGAAGCCTTGCCAGCGGCTGGATTTGTAAAAAGAAGAAGAAGAATCGCCGCCTCCTCGGACCAACCACACCGCGAGCCCGAAGAGACTCCTACACCGCGAGCGACCGACAAAACCGGCGATGACCGAAACCCTAGCCCAAATCCTCGCGAGCTCCTCCGGCCAGATCTGAAAAAAAGAAGAAGAGAAAAACGAGACGCAGTGGTGAAGAAGAAGAGAAGAAGAAGCAGAGGAAGGAGAAGAGACTTACCAGAGATGTTGCCGGATGCGATCAGACGTGGAGAGAAGAAGAATCGACAGAAGAAAGAATGAAAAAGAAGAAATAAATCGCACGGGAAGAGAAGAAAAAAGGAGATAGAAAAGAAAAGAAAAGAAAAGAGGTGTAAGGTCACGGCGGATAGAGGGAGAGAGGGAGAGAAAATTAGATCTAGGGTTTTTTTTAATAATTAATATATGCAGATTAATTATTTATCTGAGAGGGTTTTAAATTTGCAAAATTAATTTTAAACAAGGAATATATCAATTTATGCTACTGAATTTTAAACAAGGAATATATAAATTTATGCTACTGAGTTTAAAAACCACGTAGCTGGATGGATTCAATATAATATACGTGGTTTTTTTATATATTTCATGGTAATGTATTTGTTTAATTGCTGTGAATATCTTTGTATTTAAAAATTATTTAGATTTCACAAAATTAATTAAAAAAGTATGATCTTTGTCATTATTGAGGAACCAATGAGAAGCCAATCTATTTTTTCTTTCATTTTGAATTTTTTATTTGTATATTATTTGTAAATGTTGGATTTTTTATATATTATTTGATGTTTATGTGTAAGAGTTTACAATTTAAGATTTATAATTTATGATTAAGGGTTAGAGGTTTAGAGTTAGATGTTTAGGATTTATGGTTAATGGTTTGTGTTTGAGGTTTAGAATTTAGAATTTATAAAATGATTATATTTAAAAAATTTGTAAGTGTTGGATTTTTTGTATATTATTGATAATTATGTGTAATATCTAGTTTATCATTTAATATTTAGAGTTTATGATTAAAATTTAGAGGTTTAGGGTTTATGGTTTAGGGTTAAGGGTTTGTGTTTGGGGTTTAGAATTTAAGATTAAAAATGATTATATTAAAAAAATTGTAAGTGTTGATTTTTTTGTATATTATTTGATATTTATGTGTAATATCTAGTTTACAATTTAAGATTTAGAGTTTATTATTTAGAGTTAGAGGTTAAGGGTTAAGGATTTAGGGTTAAGAGTTTGTGTTTGGATTTTAGAATTTATGATTTATAAAAATCGAGTATAGTCGCAAATTAGTCGCCAAAATGGCGACTATTATGCGACTACTGTGCGACCCGCCGAAATAGTCGCATACTAGTCGCCATTTTGGCGACTATTATGCGACTACTCTTTTCCGTCGGCAAATTAGTTGTAACCTTAGTCGTAAATAAGCGAACCAGCGTAAGAGTCGCATATTAGTCGCTAAATTAGCGACTATTAGGCGATTATTATTTCCCGTCTGAAATATAGTCGTAAATTAGTCGTAAAATAGCGACTACTGTAGTGACTATGTTCTTTGGTCGTAAAACAGCGACTAAATTACGACCAAATTGTATTAGTCACCAAATAGTAACTAATTAGTCGCTAATTAGTCACAACCTTTAGCGACTATTTATTTAGTCGCCATTTGTAGTCGGTAAAACCATGTTTTCTTGTAGTGTTCCCTCTTGTCGCCCTAAACCTAACACGTTTTGCCAAGTTTGTTCGAAAGAAAGGCCTCACAATTCACACACTAATAACAATGGCTTGAAAGAAGGCTAAGGTTAGGGTAGGGGAAACAATTCCAATGATGGGATATGGCTACTTGGATAAGCAAGAGTGGTAAAAAGGAGAAAGAATATCCAAGTATGTATAGGTGATCCACGAATTCATTCTAGATTGCACGAACATAATATTTACAAGTTAAATTCATGGTTATCATTTAGATGAGGTTGAATTCAAGTCAAGGTTTGTTTCAATCAAAGCAAGAATAATAAGACATGAGATCAAGGCATGGTTCGTTCTTAATTTCTACACGAGATCAAAGCATCAAGTAACTAACGACAATGGCATTGGACTAGGCTCTTAATATGGTACTTTACAAGGAAAAATCTATCATTGCTCCTAATGCTCATGCAAAGCTACTTTATATGCTATGCATCTAGACTCAATCCTATATGGAATGCACAAAAGTTCAAAATTTTCAAATTTATTGAAAATGCATGATATGCATGAGACTCAAGGTGCAAAAGGCAAAATAAGAACACCAAAAACGATGTTAGATAACACACAAACCCTCCCCCAAACTTAAATTACACAGTCCCTTGTGTAATAGAAGCTTAAGGAAGAGTTAAACAATGCATGAAAGAAGGAAAGAATATATGATTCTAAATGCTATGTACAAAGTTTGGAGTGTTACCTTGGAAAAGGGTGGAGGGGACGAGAGGGATCAAGGGACGCCATATTCCATCACCTCATCCTAAGCACTTTAGTCCATAAGTCCATGCCTGTAAGACCATCGAATACCTATTTGTACTCAGAAAACCCATCAAAAAGAACTACTAACGAAAGAAAAGCATAAAACGAAATATGTACAAGGATAAGATTGGGGTGTCTCCCAAGAGCACTTTGTTTAGAGTCATGAAGTTTGACTTTTGTTACCCCTTTATGCTGGTGATTGAGGAGCAAGAGCACTCCATGGCGGTTCCTTAAGCTCGAATTTGAGAACTTTACCTATTAAGCTTTGAAGACCGGTTTGATCTCCCTCTCTAACCTTTGGTGTGGGGGTTTCTATGGCCTTGGCAAAAGGCTTGGGACACCCTCTACATTTGACCTTGTACTCAATCATCCCTTCTTCATGTTTCCATGGGATGAGATTCACGGTCGAAGGTTGGTCTACCAAGGGTCCAATCCCCTTGAGCATGTTGGGTTTCCTCTCCTCAGACTTAGGCTTTGTCCTCTTCTTAGCAACCTTGCCACTTTCAACATCATTCTCCATCGTGGTGTGAAAGAGGGAATTCAAGCAACTTCCATATAGAGCTAGTGCTTCTTCAACCATCCCATAACTAACCTTCTCACATACGTCCACATACTCAACCTTGCGGGCTTGGGCTTCATTGTCTCCACAAATAATGGTCCCACAAATAGCGGTGGAATAATGTGCAAGATATTGAGAATTTCCTGGGGTTTCAAAGCTTTAGGAGAGTCTTAGGCTCGATCTTTGTTGTGCTTGAAGGCGTTTCCTTTTTTGCCTTAGTGAGGAAACGACCGGGAAATGGAAGTGGAGGCTCATATGGAGGTGGAGGCTCTCTCTTTGACTCAACAAGTGTCTCCATGTTTTTCACTTTAACCACGTCCTTGATGGACTTCTCAACCTTGTTACTCTTTTCTCCATCCAACATCATATCATTCTCACTCCCAAGGGTAACCTCCCCACCTTGTTGCTCAATGTCCTCATTGAGACTAGAGAATAGCCCGAGGAACTCCTCAATTATGTGTCCTTCCTCCTCAAGAATGGAAAAAGTATTGCAAGACTCTTTAGAGGTTAGTATTGCCTTCCCATTTGAAGAGCCTTGAGGATAATGTGAGGAAGGGGAAGAACTCCATTGCTCTATTGATTTCACCCTTGAGCTCAATGCCTCAACCTTGCTATTAAGATCATTTTAGGAGAAAATGACCTTGTTAGTAGTTTCCGTTTGGCCCTTGATTAGCTGTTGGAACATGGAGGTCAAGTGAAGCTCTTGCGGTTTAGATGTAGGTGCTTGGCCTTGGGGCACAAACCCTTGTTGTTGACCTTGAAAACCGGGTGGGGCTTTGGGTTGGAATCCACTTTGGTTCCCTTGGAATTGGTTCCTTGGAACATACCCTTTTTGGTTTGAGTTAGAGGGTTGACCTTGAGATTGGAATTGTTGTTGTGGGACTCCTTGAGCTTGAGTAGATTGTTGAGGGTAGAGTTGGTCTTGTGGATTCCTATAGTTTTTGTTGAACCCTTGTCTTTGGAAGTTACCTTGGTTCCCCACGTAATTCACTTCCTCTTGTGTGATCACAGCTTCCTTTTGATAGAAGGCTTAATTGTCCTCGTAGTCACCAATGAAATGAACCGCCTTTTGAGACTCTTTTTGAGAGGCAAGAAGCTTATCTATCAAATTTGATTGCTTGTCCAACTTGTCATTAAGGGCTTTCATGTCTTTGGCTCGCTTGTTCTCATCAAAGTCGCTAGTGGTCCTTGTGGCGCGGTCATAGTCGTCGCCATAGGTGCCATCACTTTGAGCCACATTCTCTACCAACTCCATTGCATCCTCCACGTCCTTAGCTAGGAAATCACCATTCGATGACGTATCAAGTAGCATTCGAATCTTAGGTAAAGCGCCTCGGTAGAGAGTACTAAGAAGTGAGGCGTTGGAGAAGCCATGATGTGGGCATTGAGAAGTGTAGCCTCTAAATCTCTCCCAACCCTCGTTGAAAGACTCAATAGACCGTTGTATGAAGCTTGAAATCTCATTGCGAAGTTTGGCGGTTCTAGCCGGTGAGATGAATTTGGCTAGAAAGGCCATTTTGCAATCATCCCATGAAGTGATAGAACCTTGAGGCAAGCTTTTCTCCCATTGGTGAGCCTTGTCACCCAAAGAGAACGGGAAGAGACGAAGCTTGAAACTATATTCGGAGACTCCGTTAATCTTGGTGAGACCACATATTCGGTCAAATTGGTCAATGTGATCTAGAGGATCCTCCATTGACAACCCATGGAACTTGTTAGCTTGAACCATGTTGATTAGCCCGGGTTTGACCTCAAAGTTGTTGTTTTCAACTGGATGAGCTTTAATGCCTTGCCGGTTTTGGTGAGCATTAGCGGCGTCACCCTCTCCAACAATGTTTCTAGCTCTCGGTGCGTGGTTGGGACGGTTTGCTTGGTGATGGTTTCAATTGCCACCACCTCCTTGGTTGTTCCCATTCCCACCGTTCGTTTGGTGGGGAATGTTCTCATGA
This sequence comes from Eutrema japonicum, assembly GCA_030161315.1. Taxonomy (NCBI): domain Eukaryota; kingdom Viridiplantae; phylum Streptophyta; class Magnoliopsida; order Brassicales; family Brassicaceae; genus Eutrema; species Eutrema japonicum. Next base: position 26,209,074 of record BSQW01000012.1, on the reverse strand, counting down.
ATGTTCCCAAGTGGAATGTCATGAAGATTTTCCATATCGTTACCAACTTCTTCTTATACTCTCCTTCGGTTTCGTCTTGCCCTTGAACCTCTCTCAAGTTGATCAATATCGTCCCTCGGTTCTACTAGGTTAGTATTGCCACGGGAACGGGGTTGCATGTACCTATAGAGAGAAAGAGCAATAGGAAGTAAAGAAGATTAGTAACTTGGTATAAAATAAAACTTAATCTCACAAAGAACCTAAATCTCAATGTTAAAACAAATCCCAATATGGCAACGGCGCCAAATTGATACAAGACTTTTTAGTCTCAAGGAGGTATCTATAACTCCAATACTTGTAGTGTGAAGGTTATCAATCCATAAAGGGATTTATCCTAATCACTAAGAATGCAAGGTGCTTATAGTAAGTTAAGCTAAATAAGTGTGATTTGTTGTTAAGTATCCAATTCGAATTAAGCAAAAGCACTAAACAAGATTGTAAATCAATAACCATAAGCAAAAGCACTAAACAAGATTGTAAATCAATAAACAAAAGCGGAGCTAGAGATGAGGTTATTGATGTAAGGTGATCCAAATCCAATTAGTGGTGTTCATTCACTCAAAGAAGCTAATTCCTAGGCATAAGATCCTTAATCTTGACTAAATCTCTTTCAAGCAACTAATCACTATGCTAATCACTTAATTCATTAACAAACTTTCATTTGTGAATCATTGATTAGCAAGCATTAAGAATACAAACAAGATCAACCAAAAATACACTCTAGACAACTATTATCATAGGCTAGGAGCATAAATCTCTTGTCTAGTTCATCAAGGCATTTCATCAAACACTTGGTGTGCATGAAATGTCTTATGATCTAGATCCACTCTTTCAAGCTAGATCTAGCATTAGGGACACTAGAAAAGAAGGAATATAAGATTATCTAACCCTAAACACCACTAATCAACCCTTGGATCATCCTAATCTACCCCATCTCAAGATCCTAAAAGACTACTCAAGACCCATCAAGAACAACCCAAAATCGATTTGAATAGAGGTTGAATCCATGGATGAATGTTGAATAATCAATAAGAAAAGAAGATAGATGGAAGAGATTGATAGAATTCAACACTAAATTGCATAAAACAAATGATCATTCTTACAAATCTCAAACACTCTCAAAGGTAAGGGTTTTTTAGCATAAGAAAAAGCATAAAAATAAAATTAGGTTTAGATGGGTATTTATATGAAAAGTGGGCGACATGATTAAAATCAAGACAACTGGTCGATGCTAAGGGCCTGGTCTTCCATCTGGCTGTTGCATCGACATGTGGTCGCGATGTAGACGTCCTGAAGCTGAGCATCAAGGTAACTGGTCGATGCAACTGGTCGATGCTAAAGGCCTGGTCTTCCATATGGCTGTTGCATCCACCCGTGGTCGCGATGTAGATGTCCTGAGGCTGAGCATCGAGGTAACTGGTCGATGCTAAGGGCCTGGTCTTCCATCTGGCTGTTGCATCCACCCGTGGTCGCAATGTAGATATCCTCAGGCAAATTCAGTAAAACCGCGGTAGCTCTCGAACCACACGTCCAAATCGCCTGATTCAACTTCCCCGGGGCAGCTTACTCACCCGTCTACAACATTCATGAAGATCGCCAAGGCTAATTCAAATCTGAGGGCTGTCGTCCATACACATCTTTCTGGCATCTCGGATGGACTTCGCATTCCTCTTAGGTCCAACTCTCCAAATATGTCCAACCGCCTCCAATTACCTAGGAAATACTCCAAAACATGCAAGAATACACTAAACCTAATGAAAATATCTTAATCTCTAATTGAGACCTAAATGCAAGACAAGACCATGATCATGCATGCGAATTACACAAAACTCTAAATGAAATGCATGCTAAAACATGCAATATATGAGTATACCAATTCCCCCAAACTTAAACCTTTGCTTGTCCTCAAGCAAACAAGAATAAAGTAAGGGAGAAGACTAGAAATGGGATCTCAAATCCAAAAGTGACATAAAAAGAATCCGAGCCCAATGTCCAAGTTGCAAACTTCTTGATGCGATCAAACAACTTACTCAAAAGTGACTAGCCATACTTATCCTTGCATGACTTACTTTCGAACCTTAACCTACACAAACTTTCACATCTTCCAACCTCTTGAAATTTATTAAGTGTAATAGGTGTGAATCATGTTTATGCTAGATCGAATGAATTCGTTTGGCTAAGGGTAAGGTTATGAGATGAAGGTGATCTCATTATCATGCATGGGTAATTAGGTACAAGGATCTCTCATGAAATGAACAAAATTTAGCAAAATGTTAAAGGTAAAAGGTAACTTATGCATACAAGGGAGAATTCTCATCTACCCGAATGCCTAGAGTATCTCTAACCTAAAGCTTCTAACCCGTCATGCCCATATCCTAAGCTACCCTTTTTTATCTTGAGGCATTTCGCCTTCTCAAACCCACATGCTTCTTGTCTTTTCATTTACCTTCTTCTCATTTGGGGATCACTTCTTCTTCCTTGTTCTTTCATGGTTTGGTGTTCCTTTGTTGTGATCTAGCTCTTATTTTCTTCTTTTTCTAATTCTTTGATGCTTTGCCCTTTTTGGCTTTCTTCTTTTCCCTTCTATCTTTTGAGGCTATCTTATTCTTTAGAGCTAGTCTTATGATTTTTGCACCAACCAATCTACACAAATCCGATCCCCTTTTTCCTTTCTCATTTTCTTCTTTTCCATTCCACAATCCATTCTCAAACGTTCACCAAGTCTAAGACCGTTCCCCCAAACTTGAACCAAGAACCACCATCCTAACTAGCCTATTCCTAGATTAACTACGAGATGTTGGAGCTGAATCTACATGAGTATTCCCTCTTGTCGCCCTAAACCTAACACGTTTTGCCAAGTTTGTTCGAAAGAAAGGCCTCACAATTCACACACTAATAACAATGGCTTGAAAGAAGGCTAAGGTTAGGGTAGGGTAAACCATTCCAATGATGGGATATGGCTACTTGGATAAGCAAGAGTGGTAAAAAGGAGAAAGAATATCCAAGTATGTATAGGTGATCCACTAATTCATTCTAGATTGCACAAACATAATATTTACAAGTTAAATTCATGGTTATCACTTAGATGAGGTTGAATTCAAGTCAAGGTTTGTTTCAATCAAAGCAAGAATAATAAGACATGAGATCAAGGCATGGTTTTCTTAATTTCTACACGAGATCAAAGCATCAAGTAACTAGCGACAATGGCATTGGACTAGGCTCTTAATATGGTACTTTACAAGGACAAATCTATCATTGCTCCTAATGCTCATGCAAAACTACCTTATATGCTATGCATCTAGACTCAATCCTATATGGAATGCACAAAAGGTCAAAATTTTCAAATTTATTGAAAATGCATGATATGCATGAGACTCAAGGTGCAAAAGGCAAAATAAGAAGACCAAAAACGATGTTAGAGAACACACAAACCCTCCCCCAAACTTAAATTACACAGTCCCTTGTGTAATAGAAGCTTAAGGAAGAGTTAAAAAATGTATGAAAGAAGGAAATAAGATATGACTTTAAATGCTATGTACAAAGTTTGGAATGTTACCTTGGAAAAGGGTGGAGGGGACGAGAGGGATCAAGGGACGCCATATTCCATCACCTCATCCTAAGCACTTTAGTCCATAAGTCCATGCCCGTAAGACCATCGAAAACCTACTTGTACTAAGAAAACCCATCAAAAGGAACTACTAACGAAAGAAAAGCATAAAACGAAATATGTACAAGTATAAGCTTGGGGTGTCTCCCAAGAGCACTTTGTTTAGAGTCACGAAGTTTGTCTTTTGTTATCCCTTTAGGCGAGTGATTGAGGAGCGCGAGCACTCAATGGCGGTTCCTTAAGCTCGAATTTGAGAACTTTACCCATTAAGCTTTGAAGACCGGTTTGATCTCCCTCTATAACCTTTGGTGTGGGGGTTGCTATGGCCTTGGCAAAAGGCTTGGGACACCCTCTACATTTGACCTTGTACTCAATCATCCCTTCTTAATGTTTCCATGGGATGAGAGTCACGGTCGAAGGTTGGTCTACCAAGGGTCCAATCCCCTTTAGCATGCTCGGTTTCCTCTCCTCGGACTTAGGCTTTGTCCTCTTCTTAGCAACCTTGCCACTTTCAACCTCATTCTCCATCGTGGTGTGAAAGAGGGAATTCAAGCAACTTCTATCTAGAGCTAGTGCTTCTTCAACCATCCCATAACTCACCGTCTCACATACGCCCACATACTCAACCTTCCGGGCTTGGGCTTCATTGTCTCCACAAATAATGGTCCCACAAATAGCGGTGGAAGAAGGCATCATTATGTAGAACTTCTTGCCATCCACGTTCTTAAGAGCAAACCTCTTGTTTATGAAGTCCAAGCTTGCACCGGTTGTGTTGAGGAATGGAATCCCGAGGAGTAGAGGGAGCTTTATGTTTGGTGCCATCTCCATTACAACGAAGTCCGTTGGTACAAGGCACTCTCCAATCTTGACAGGAAAGTCTTCAACCAAGCCAAGAGGTTTCTTCGTATAAGAGTCTCCAAATGTAATGGTGGAGGGGTAATCGTTCAACTTATCTATCCCAAGACTTTTGGCCATCTCCAAAGTCATAACATTAACGGTTGAGCCCGAGTCACACAAAGCATCATCAATTTCCAAGCTTCCAAGGGTGCAAGATATTGAGAATTTCCCGGGGTTTCCAAGCTTTGGGAGAGTCTTAGGCTCGATCCTTGTTGTGCTTGAAGGCGTTTCCTTTTTTGCCTTAATGAGAAAACGACCGGAAAATGGAAGTGGAGGCTCATATGGAGGTGGAGGCTCTCTCTTTTACTCAACAAGTATCTCCATGTTTTTCACTTTAACCACGTCCTTGATGGACTTCTCAACCTTCTTACTATTTTCTCCAACCAACATCATATCATTCTCACTCCCAAGGGTCAATTATCCAACCACTAGGTTTTAGCATGTTTTAGACCGGTGTAGATTAATTGATACAAGATATTTCGGTATCTCAAGGTATCAATACCCTCTAACCGATGTAGTAAGAGGTTATCAAATCCAATATTGGGAAATAGTCATAATCACTAAGAATGCAAGGAAAAATTAAAAGTTAAGCTAAACAAGTGTCTTATGATTAAGTATCCAATTTAGAATTAAGCAAAAGCACTAAGCAAGATTGTAAATCAATAAGCAAAAGCGAATCTAGAGATAGGGTTATCGATATAAGAAGTTCCAAGTTCAATTCATGATGTTCGTTTACTCAAACAAGCTAATCACTATGCATAAGATCCTAAACTTGACTAATTCTCTTTCAAGCAATTAATCACTATGCTAATCACCTAACCCATTAGAAAATCATCATTTGTGGATCATTGTTTAGCAAGCATTAAGTTTAAATCAACAAGATCAACCAAAAATACATCCTAGACAGCTATTGTCATAGGCTAGGAATGTAAATCTCTTGTTTAATTCATCAAGGTATTTCATCAAACACTTGGTGTGCATGAAATGCCTAATGATCTAAACCTACTTTTTCAAGCTAGATTTAGCCTTAAGAACATTAAACAAGAAAGGATATAAGAATATCTAACCCTAAACACCACGAATCAAGCCTAGGAACATCCTAATCTACCCCATCTCTAAATCCTAAAAGACTACTCAAGACCCATAAAGAACAACCCAAAATCGATTTGATGAGAGATTGAATCCATGGATGAGTGTTGGATAATCAAGATAGAAAGAAGATAGATGGAAGAGATTGATAAAAACAAATACTAAATTGCATAAAAACAAAGGATCCTTCTTACAAATCTCAAACTCTCTTAAATGTAAGAGTTTTTGAGCATAAGAAAAAGCATGGAACAAAAATTAGGTTTAAATGGGTATTTATAAGAAAAGTGGGCGACATGATTAACATCAATGCAACTGGTCGATTTGGATGGTCGATGCTAAGGGCCTGATGTTGCATCCAGCTGTTGCATCGACCTGTGGGGTCGATGTAGATGTCCTGAAGTTGAGCATCGATGCAACTAGTCGACGTGGGAAGAAGCTGGGTCGATGCTAAGGGCCTGATGTTGCATCCATCTGTTGCATCGACCTATGGGGTCGATGTAGATGTCCTGAAGCTGAGCATCGATGCAACTGGTCGATGTGGGAAGAAGCTGGGTCGATGCTAAGGACCTGATGTTGCATCCAGCTTTTGTATCGACCTGTGGGAAGAAGCTGGGTCGATGTAGATGTCCTGAAAAGCTCCCAAACGTCTTTACCGCCTCTCTTGCTCCCGATCCGAATGGTCTCAAGCCAAACTCCGTCAAATGCCTCCAAAGTACCTAAAAAGGACTCCAAAACATGCAAGACACTCTAGGACCTAGTATGAGAACCCTAAAACTCTAAATGAGATAAAGCAACAAAGAAATACTAAGTAACTATATGAAAATGAGATGAAACTTAGATTAAATGAATGCATGAAAGGGGGTAAAATACGAGTCTATCATGAACTAATTGCTTGGCCTGTCAATAAGTGTGTTATTTTAGAAGAGAGGCCACATACTAAAGACATTTCACTCAGGGTAAAGTTTCCTTTACATACCATTTCCAAAAGTTTAATGGTTTCCATTTTGGTTTTGCATATTTAACATAATCACATATCTTTTATGCGTGTATATGAAAGAGCCCAAGTACAGGTTCTGTAAACAAATGCAAACTACTTGCCTGGCCTGTGAACTCTGAAGTTGTTGCTGAAGGCCAGTGGCAGTCGCAGGAACCGAAAGCTTTAGTGAATGGTTTACCTCTAGGACCAAATGCAGTGAAAGTATTTGTGGATGATGTCTTTGCGACTCAAACATTCCTGTGGATGCCGACGACAGAAATGACATACCTTGTGGACTCTCTGAAGTCTTTTGTGGCATGGCCTGCTGACAGAGTAGTCTTTGATAAACCGGTAGATGCAACAAGTTCCAGGTCTCCTCTGCAGGATCTTACAGCATCTGATCAAACTCACAGTTCAAAATCTCCAGCAGTACGTACAAACTCATCAACAACAGGTTCCAAGAGTCCTCAACAAAATTCTCCAGATTCAAACACTAAGTCTTCTCAAAAGAAATCTCTAGCAACAAGCAGTAAGTCTCCTCTGGAGAGTTCTCAATCGAATGCAAAGAAAGCTCAACCACTTGCATTATCTCCTCTTAGGAGATCTCAGGTAATTCGTCAAGGAAATTGTATGAAGTTGTTAGCTAGTTGTTTATTTTTATTCTAATTATAACTTGATGGTTTGTTTTTTAAACTTTGCAGCGTAACAATCAAGATGAGGTTATAAAGGAAAATAGAAAGTGCAAGTTGATGTCTATTAGCGGAAAGAGGCAGGTTGTAGCTGAAGGACGCTAGTCTTCAGACAACCCATACTAGACTGTGCATTTTGTTCCGTTAGGACCTAATGTAGTTAGAGTTTGGGTGGATATCGTGAAGGTGAATAGCGCAGCGGTGTGGAGGCCATCTTCTGAAATCGAGTGTATGCAAGATGCAATTGGTACTTCCATTGCGTGGCCGAAGGACAAGGTGATTTTATGTTAGACTTATAGGGTTGCTTAAGTAGTTCTCATACAACCTGGAATGAGACTATATGTGTTTTGTTTTGGCTGTTTTGTTAGCTTTGGACTCAATACTATGTATTATGGCTACCATGGTTTGTATGAGACTTGTGTTGAAATGTATTAAATATTTTCATTAATCAGGTTTTTGGAAAAGAGGTTCTAATAGCTGAATAGGATTCATGTCAAAATATAGTAGTGCCATTACAACAATTTATATATTATTTGTAAGACTGCTACCAAAACTGCGACAACTTATATACTTAGCTACAACATTGTCAACAACAACGTATGAAAAGAGTTATGTGAAAAACATCTTAGCATTTTAAATAAGTTATAACACAAATTATAATAGCATCTACGAAAATGCTATTAAAACAAGATTCTACCATAGCAATTAAAACTTATCGCTATCGTATATAACACATACCATAGCAACCATAAAAAACGTTATATTATCGGACCACCCTAAGATAGCTCCTCATGTCCTAGCGTTTATGGAAACGCTATCTATTACCTATTATGGCGATAATAATGTGCTAACAATGTACATATTTCTTGTAGTGAAATTACCCTAAATGATACTATCCTCCCAAAAACGCCCACTCTTGTCGGTATTGAAGAGGAATAGAAACGGGATAATCCTTGAATGAATAAGGCGGGGGAAGTGAATGGTTGCGTCGAGGGCTATGGAATGCACTCAATAAACCTGATCTGAAAGCTAACCACCTAAGGAATGTTGTGACTCTTTGGCTAACCACCTCGGAATCGATTTGAACACATCGGCTAACCACCTAGTGAACGGTTGACGATCACGAGCTAACCACCCAATGATCGAAATGATTTCTTTCGCTAACCACCAAGAAGATCAAAAAGTTCCAAAGGAACAGGAGAGAAATTCTCAAAGAGATTTTTATAAAAAAATGGATGATTAAAAATGAAGAACAACAAAGAGTATTTATAGGAAAAGAAGGTGAATGGATGAAGAAGAAAGCACTAAAAACAATGCATGGGAAATAACAAAGTTACATAAAGGTGGAGACCAAGACCAAAGACCAAAGACCAAAGACCATTGCCTTTGACTTAAAAATCGAACACCCCTTGGTCTCCCCATTTCCGTGTGGCTCCTTGCTCCATAGTATAATTTCCATGCGAAATATACTTGATATACTTCATGAAATTGGACCGTAAATGTAAGACATAAGTCGTTGCCTCATTAAAACCTCTACTCGGAAAACCCGTTGGGACAAAACCGAGTATAGGAAAAAGAGTACAACAACTTACGCTTAACGGCCAACCTCAAGAAGATATCGTAGCTGATAATGAGGTCAAGACGTTGTGCATAAGTTGGTCTTCTTCCTCGATCCGAACATCATCAAGTAGCTTCCGAACAGCTCTGACTAGCTTCCTTGCCTTAGACCGCGTAATGGGACCTTCGGGAACGATCAAAGCTTCCTTTGGAACCTCATCCAAAGCATGCGTATCCATGATCGTATCATACCCCTCCACTTGAAAAGGATTTGTCCTCAAATCTGCTTCATCTGCAATAAAAGGAATGATATCAGAAACGTTGAAGCTAGAGCTAACGGGGTACTTACCTTGAAGATCGATTTTGTAAGCGTTGTCGTTGATTTTCTCCAAGACCGTGAATGGTCCATCAACTCTCGGCAAGAGTTTAGACTTTCGTTCTTCCGGGAACCGCTCCTTTCGCAAATAGATCCAAACGAGATCGCCGGGTTCGAACGTCTTCTTGTTCCGTCCTTTGTTGGCATGTTTGCAATAAAGCTTGGTTTTATGTTCGATGTTTTGCTTGGCCTTCTCATGCATTTGCTTTACCAACTCGGCCTTCTTCTTCCCATCCATGCTTATACGTTCACTCAAAGACAAAGGAGTTAGATCCATAGGTGTAAGCGGATTAAGACCGTAAATAAGTTCAAAAGGAGAGAAAGAAGTAGTAGAATGCACGGCACAATTATAAGCAAACTCAACATGAGGCAAACAATCTTCCCACGACTTAAGATTTTTCTTTATCACCGTCCGCAAAAGCGTTCCTAAGGTCCTATTGACCACCTCGGTTTGACCATCGGTTTGCGGATGACAAGTCGTAGAGAAACATAACTTAGTTCATAGTTTAGACCAAAGGGTCTTCCAAAAATAGCTAAGGAACTTTGTATCTCTATCCGAAACCATCGTCCTAGGCATCCCATGCAAATGGACAATCTCCCTGAAGAACAAATCGGCAATATTAGATGCATCATCGGTCTTATGGCATGGAATGAAATGAGCCATCTTAGAAAACCTATCTACAACAAGAAAGACCGAATCACTACCTCTCCTAGTTCTCGGCAAACCCAACACAAAATCCATTGAAATGTCGGTCGATGGTGCACTAGGAATCGGCAAAGGAGTGTACATACCTTGACCTTGGCTTTTGGACTTGGCTAACTTACATGTTGTGCATTGATCGATTATAAGTTACTAGTTCTAGGATGCACCAAAGTTGTCTACTCAAAAGGAGTTAGCCATTTCCTTCACAACATGCAACAAAGCCAAACCTCAACCTATACAAACCATCATATTCTCTAGCCTCTTAACATTGATTATTGGTTTTATCCATGAATTGTGCTTATGCAAAATTAGATGAAACCGCTTGGCTAAAGGACCGGTTATGAGATGAAGGTGATCCCATCAATATGCAAAGTAAATAAAACCAAGGATATCTCAATGAACAAGCAAACTTTAACAAAATGCTAAAGGTAAAAGGCAACCTATACATACAAATATGGACTCTTGTCTACGCCGAATGCCTAGAGTGTCACTAACATTAGGCCAATTTAACCTGTTCTTAACCGATCCTAAACTACCCTTTTTATCCCAAGATATTTTGCCTTCTTAGACCCTTACGCTCTTCTTTGCTTTCCTTTTTCGCCTTCTTCCTCATTAGGGGTTTGCTTCTTCATCTTGGTTATGGTTGATGCTCCTTTTTCTTTCACTTACCTCTTTCTTTTTCTTCCTTTGGTTATGCCTCTTATTTTCTTTGTAGCTTGGCTTTTTGGCCTTCTTTTCTTCTTTGTCTCTTGAGGTTTTTCTTAGTTACTTAGAGCTTGTTGTTAATCACACTTGCACCAACCATACCATTCATTTTGTACTCCCCTCTTCATCGTCCTTCCTTCCTTCTTTCATTCCATCATAATCATCAAAGATCAAGCCATTCCCCTAAATATTTCTAACCTTTCCCCATTCTCAAACTTTAAGAACCGCCACCTATCTAACCTAGTTCTAGATTAGCTCCTTGATGTTGGAACTAAGTCTACGCAAGATTGCTTCCTTGTCGCCCTAAACCTAAAACGTTTTGTCAAGTTCACTCCAAAAAGACCTCATAAGACACACACAAACACTACACCAAAACAGCGTTTTTCCTACTGCAAAAACAGTCGGGAATCAGTAGCAAAACACCCTTTTACGACTGATTACCGACTGATTTCTGCGGTAGGTAAAGGTCTAGTCGCAAAAAAAATCAGTCACAAAATGGCTACTGATTTACGACTGATATCAGGCAGTCACTATTCAGTCGCTAATCAGTTGCAAACGTTTACGACTGATTAGTGACTGAATAGTGATTGAATGTTGCTACTACTACACTTGTAGTCGGTACTCAGTCGTAAAAATATACGACCGATTAGTGACTGAATAGCGACTGTAGGTTGCTACTACTTACGGTCATCGGTAATCAGTCGTTAAATATGACGACTGCGTTACGACTGATTATCTACTATTTTTGCTACTTATTAACGACTGAAATGAGCAACGGTTTTGTATATCTTGGCATATTTACGACTGTTTACCGACTGTTTACCGACTGTTTACCGACTGTTTATTTAATTTTTTGGCTACTGAAAACCTAAGAGTTCTTAATTTGTTTACCATTTAAATTGGGTTGGCAATAAAACTTGAAACTCTAAACTATAAACAGAAGTGAAACAATCTGATAAACATAAACATCAACATCAAATATTATACACCAAGCTACGAATTCATACAACAAAATAACATAACTTTCATGTTCTAAACCAAAATGGAAAAACAAGTTCTTTCCATTTCCAAAAGATAACATTAGTTTGAAGTTTAAAGTTTCAAGGGAGAAAGAAGTTAGCTAAATCAGTGGAGAGGAGAGTATGGACCTTCAGCATCTGTTTCTTGGGCAAGGAAAGCGAGGAATCGGTTGTCCGTTTTCAAGAACTTGTTCACAATCGCAAGCTCGGTGGTGTGGGCCTTTTGAGCAGCTGCAAGTCGAGCATTATCTGATTCTTGCTGGGAGATATGAGCAGCTTGTTCCTCCAATTTCCTTTGAGCCGCTTCAAGCTGTTGTTGCATATGCTGGAAAGAAGCAGAGGTTTCATGGTGTTTTCCCTTTCCCTTGAGCTGATTCTTGAGGCTTCCAATGCCAAAGAGGTCTCCTCTATCGTTTGTGAACGTAGACTACGAAAAGAAAAGAAATAAAATTAATACCAAACACTATCATCAATCAAAATCCAAAACATAACAACTTAGGGAAGGAAGCAGTTAACCTGAATAAAAAGCTCGTTATCCTCTTCAATGGATAGTTGTGGATGACGACCATCAGAAATCTCTGTGGTCCCAGACTCGAGGTTAGACATCTTCTCTTGCTTTTTCTGCATATAGAGCCCAGCAACTTGCTCTGCTTTTTTATCTGCAAAGGTCCCATCCTTCTTCGTATTAGCCCTGATGAAAACCTCACCGAAACTCACTGGTATGCCTAATTCCTCAACCTGACATGGAAATCAATCAGATTTAAACTTGAAGTGTTCATCATGCATAATAGTCTTACACTTGCAAGACCATTAGCAACCACTGTAAAGAACTCGAGAAAGAACTCAATCAGATTTAAACCTGAATAGCTAGATCACCAATAGCCAATCGAGAAAGAACTCAGTGAACTTGAAATACCGCATAACAAAATCACAGATTGAAATATAACAAAATATCACAGATTGAAAGAACTCCACAAGATACAGTTCTGAACAATATTGATTGACAAGAGCAATGAATACTCAAAGGTTTCTAAGGAAATAATTCATCTTAATACACTAAAACATGGTAACGTATGATTGTAACTTTGAAGTGTTGCTCATGCATAATAGTCTTACACTTGCAAGACCATTAGCAACCACTGTAATCAAGCCTCAAAGATGTCTAATGATTTTTCAAAAAATAAAGATAAACCTCAATATCCAGCCTCAAGAAATAACAACATCACATATTGAAATATCACAAAATAGTTTCAAGTGACTTACCATCACATGTTTGTGAGGCCCGAGACCTTTACGGTCAGACATCCGAGCTGCTGAGGTTGTTGTACTCTTTGTTATTTGTTCATCAGTCCTCCAATGTGCTTTCATTTCTTCCCATATCTTATCAGTGATCCATCTAGGTTGGTCATCATTACTCCTTGCAGAGCTCACCATGTCTTTCAAGCGAACTTGAAGTATGGCTTCGAAATGCCCTTGAACCAAACCTGTTAAAAAAGGATCCCATCTGTGTTTTTTCTACAAACAAAAAAGAAAGATTGGTGTTAGTCTATATAAAACACATACATGTATTAAACAGAAGTTAGTGTTTAGTGTGAGAGAATGTTACCGCGAATTCAACGAACCATCGTTCTACTCTTTCCCTAGGCACAGAGGATAAACTGTAGTAGGGGCCATCAAACTTATTAGTGAAACACTTTGTAACCTGCCTGGTCAGTGAGAATCGATCAAAACCAAACCTACAAAAACCTTTAGGGTTGAGTCCGAATGATGACACAGCATCGATACTATCACAAAGCATTAGGATATATATCTTGAACAATTATCGACAACCAAAACATACTAATCTCTTAAACCTATAAAAATACAATTGTTTTCGTTGTTAAACCTATAAACATACAATTGTTTCTCTGTAATTGATAAACCTATAAAAAGAAAGCAAGAAATTACCATGTTGAATTAGGCTGGACGAGGTCGGGATCGAGAATGGTGATTATCTTCGGCCTTGGCGCAAGTAGCAGCGAGTTCAGAGCCTCCATCTGGTCTTGGGAGAGATTAGGCTCTATCGGAGCTTCGACATTAGGGATACCTCCATCTTCTTCTACTGTGTTGTGGGAATTTTGGGCTTGAGAACTGTGATGAGATTGAGATGCTAGATATGGAGGCGATTGAGATGGTTAAACTTGAGGCGCTGCAGATGGATGTTGGTGACTCGATTGAGCTGGGCGTAGCGGATCTTCAACCGTTGGAGCTGCTCGAGTCGCGGAATAAACAGGTGCTGGAGTGTGAACCGTTGGAGATGCTCCATAAGGTGGAGCGTGTGGATTTGCAGACGATGCACGCAGTGGAGGTTGAGCAGAATGAGATGATCTAGACGGACTAGTTGACGTCGGAAAGAGCTTCCTCGGTGGAGGGTAATCTTTGACAGACGGACGATTGTTGTTGGGGAGAACCGGCGGGACAATTTCTGATGGAGGTTTTGGAGATAAATCATACCGAGTGGGTAGATTGGCCGGTCTGGCTCTCGATGCTGTTGGTTTCACAAGAAGAACATTCTTCCTCTTTCCACCCATCGCAGAGTGAGAGAGACAGAATCGAGGAAGACGAAGAGAGACAGATCGAGGAAGACGAAGAGAGACAAACTCGAGGAAGGAGGAAGACGATTAGGGTTTCAAACCGCAGAGAGAGGGTTTCGATAATGTCGAAGGAGGAAGACGATTAAGGGTTACAACTCGCAAATACGAAGAGATTTGGGCCAAAAATTGTCGCGGGTGAAACCAAATTTGGGCCCAAAATTTTGGAGGGTTAATTTCCCGGGTGAATGATCCGAAATTTTTGTTTTTTTTGGCCCAATCAGTCGGTAATCAGTAGGTAATTAGTAGCAAAAGTTTTTTAATTTTTTTATAAATTTTTCATAAATAACATTATAAAACATTAAATAAGTTTAATTTTTAAATAAGTTTAATTTTTGACCCAATCAGTCGCAAATCGAAGCAAAAATCTCTCTATATCTTGTTTTCGTCTATGATTCAACATGGGTGACTCTTCTGGAAGTTCGAGTGGAACATCAACGGGTCCCTGGGGAAGAGGAAAAGTGATTGGCTTTCCAAAAATTTGTTGGTGTGGGCAGAGAATCGTCTCGAAATTTTCACGATCTGAAGTTAGTTATCGTTGTTCTTCTTGGGTGTTTGCTAGCTGTCGTTGTTGGTGGCATAGTTAAGGCTAGGATGATTGTGTAAGTTAGATATGTTATTGCTAAAGCTTAAATGATTGTAAAAACTTATTTATTAGCCAAAGTTGTAAAAACTTATTTATTATCCAAATTTGTAAAAACTTGTAACATAATTAGAGCAAACTTGTAATAAAAACCACCAATACAAATTACAAAACTTAAGATATCACATAACATAATTAGTACGGTGCTACACCTTCTACATCTTCGTCATCAGAATCGGATAAGTTACACTGGAATTCGTCATCTGGTTCCGCATCGCCAACATCGTAATCGAGATTTACTGGATTTACTCGTAGTTGTGAATTCTCGACTACGAGATCTTCAATTGTAGTCAGCATTACATGATCATCCGTTTCTTGTTGTAAAAGAGTAGGTTCCGCGTCTACATATTCTCCTGAAATATTTTCCCTCGGGTTAACTTTAACAACATTGTGCCACACATTCTTTGGTTTCTTCTTGTATGGGTAAGGGATATAACAAACTTGATCCGCTTGAGAGGCTGTGCAATATCAATGTATAAAATCAGACATATATATAGGCCAGGTATCGAGAAAGTGATAAACGGGCGAACGTACCCAGAATAAATGGTTCGTATTTATTGTAGCTTTTCGATGGAAGAATGTCTACAATGCCACCATTACCAATCCGAGTGCCTCTACCGATCACAGGGTCATACCACTTACACTTAAAAAGTGTGATTCTCAAATTAACCACCCCCTCATACTCGAGTTCTATGATATCAGTTAAGATACCGTGGAAATCAGCTCTGTCAGCTGCATTGCTGTAATTCTCTCCAGTAACACATACACCATAGTTACATGTCTTTCTTCCCGCGCTGTTATTCTGGGTATGAAACAAATATCCTCTTGTATAGTAGATGGGCCAAGTTTTGGCCCTTTTCAGGGGTCCATGAATAATGTCGTGCACCCACGTTGGAAATGGAGTTGTGGCCTTCCAGTAAGAAACCTGCATATGAAAAGTCAATATAAAATATATTGAAGTACCAATAGTCAGATATCAAAAATTTATAGACATACATATTCTTGGATCCATGAAGGATATTCTTCAGCTCTTCTCGCCAGGATTTCTTTTTCAGAGAGATCCGGATATTGTGTACTAATAAAATCTTCGAAGAAACTATGTAACACCATAAAAATATATGAGAAATCGAGTATGTAATATAAAACATTTTAAGTTAAAGCCATTACAACTTATACCTCTCAAGTGGCTCGAAATAACCACAATTTCGCAAAACATATGCATGTGCGCATCGATAGTCTTTATCTGGAAGCCATATTTCCTGCATTTTGCCACTAGGCCGACCTACGTGAGTAAATATATCGGGGACTCCATCGAAATGATATTCGGGGACTTCACCTTCAGCAAATCGCCTTGACCTGACCAAAGTAGTGAAAATCATTTTATAAAAGCTACCAGGCGTATATATACCAAATGGCTTAGTGAACATGTGAATAGTTATAGCTTTTACCTTGATTTCGTTTGTATACTCGAGGGAAAATAGTGCTCTGTAAAATAAGATAACTCCTCCCTTAGATATGATTGAACAATCGATCCTGCTGCATATCTGTGGTTCTTTGCTTTCCCTTTCAACTTTTTGAAAAACCTTTCAAACGGGTACATCCACCTGTATTGCACGGGGCCTCCTAATTCAGCTTCGTATGGGAGATGTATAGGTAGGTGCTCCATCACGTCGAAAAAGGATGGTGGAAAGATCTTTTCCAAATTGCATATGATTAAAACTATGTTTTGTTTAAGAATTTGGACGCGACTTTTCTGCAAAGTTCTCGAACATAAGTCCCCGAAAAATGCTCCAACCCCTACAATACAAATTGAAACAGCAAATGGTTAATATAAAGTACGATAATCATATTTACGTAATTTATTTTCCTAAAATTATAAATTATAAGTAATTAATTAGTACCTGATAACGCAGTGTGGACGTTCCGGTCTAGTAGTTCTGCAAAGATAAATGGAAGTAGCCGCTCCATAAAAACATGGCAGTCATGACTCTTCATCCCAGAAAACTTTTCATTCGCCAGATCAGTACAACTAGCTAAGTCTGAAGCATAACCATCTGGGAATTTTACCGATTTTTTCACACATTCCAATAAGCTTCTTCTTGCTTCGTCTGTCAATGAGTATTCAGGAAAAGGGGCTCTAACGTCATCATCAATATGTAAGTGTGGCCGAGAACATAATTCTTCTATATCCAATCTTGACGGGATGGTGTCTTTCGATTTACCCTTCACACGCATAAGAGTATTCATGATGTTGTCAAAAAAATTCTTCTCTATATGCATCAAATCGAGATTATGTCGAAGAGTGAGCTCCCTCCAGTACGGCAATTCCCAAAATATGCTTTCTTTGTGCCAGTTATGCTCTTTCTTAAAGCCAGGTTTCTTCTTATCATGACCGTTGCCACCAACATCCTCTGTTTTCGGTGGCTTTACACGTTTCAACCTGTATAAATAAATTTGCTCACTGGTTAAAGACTGTGGTGGATAGTCTTTCTTAGCGTTTCTCTTCTTCAAAAAGTCTTTTCTATTCTTCCTTAGAGGATGATCATGAGGAAGAAATCTTCGGTGACAATCGAACCAACACGTCTTTCTTCCATGCTTAAGATAAAAAGACTGTGTATCTTCCATGCAAATTGGACAAGACAATTTTCCATGGGTGGTCCATCCTGATAACATGCCATACGCCGGAAAGTCGCTTATCGTCCACAACAACACTACTCTTAGTTTAAATTTTTGATTCAACGAGACATCGTATGCATCGACTCCAGTAGACCACAGTTCTTTTAACTCATCAATGAGAGGTCGGAGGAAGATATCGAGACTAGCTCGAGGATGATTTGGCCCAGAATTCATAATTGTTAGAAACAAGTACTCCGTATTCATGCACATACCAGGGGGTAAATTATACGGAGTCAAGATCACGGGCCACAATGAATGGTTTTTTGACATGCCAAATGGATTGAACCCATCTGTACACAATCCAAGATAGACGTTTCGGGGTTCTTCGGCAAACTGGGGATGTTGATCTTGAAAATATTTCCACTCCGCCCCATCAGACGGATGCCACATTTCTTCCTCATTTGATTCGTGCTCGGCGTGCCATCTCATTGCTGCTGCAGTCTTCTCGCTCTGATACATTCTCTTTAATCTGTCAGCAATAGGCATATACCACATACGACTATATGGTACATTGGTCCTACGGTTTTGCTCGTTAGGCATCCATCTTTTTGAATTACAAAACCGACACTTATCTAACCGCTCATCATCTTTCCAGAAGATCATACAATTGTTAATGCAAACATCAATTGCATGACATGGAAGCCCCAAATTGCGCATCAATTTGTCTGTCTCGTAATGTGAACCGGGTGCCTGGTTTCCTTCTGGTAAATAATCTGTCAAGATACCGCATACTGAATCCACTAACTTTTCACTCATATTATGATATGCCTTATTTTGCATGATTCGAGCAGCTAAAGATAACTGCGAGTGACCTTCACGACAACCATCGTATAATGGAGTATTCGCACCATCTAACAAGTTGTAGAATTTTTTTGAATGATTACGTACCGGTTCTTCTACATTTTGATAACTAACATCCTGATGATAGTTGTTATCAAAACTCATGCTATCACGAAACGCATCATTCACCATATCCACATATCTATCTTCTACTACATTACCCACATCATCACTCCCACTTACATGCGTCCTATCAACATAACTCGTTCCTAAATCCATATCCAATTCTTCACCATGCTTATACCAAATATAATAATCTGGCATAAATCCTCTACTATACAAATGTCTCAAAACTCTTGTACCGGGGATAAATTTCTCATTCTCGCAAACAAGACAAGGGCAGTGAAACATACCGCGTTTTCTCTGCGCTAGAGGCTGGCTATTTGCAAATGCCACGAATTGATCCACCCCCGCTGTGAACTCTACCGAGAGATTTCCCGTCGCTTCATCGAACCTATTATACATCCACTCCCGGAAATTGCCATAATTGTAATTTCCCGACATTCTAAGTTGAGAAACCTTATTCTCTCTTTGATTTGTGTTTATAAACTCTTTCTTTGCTTTGTGTTTCTACAATTGTGACAAGAAAATTCGCGTATGGCAAATATATAGAAAATTTCCCGACTGATTCCCGACTGATTTCCGACTGCAAATCAAAATAGGTACACCAACCACCAAATTAATTAAACGTGATTTACAACTACTTTTTGCTACTGATTTGCTACTGTTCTACGACCCACCGAATTCAGTAGCAAATCAGTCGCTAAATTTCTATTGATTAGCTACTGCATGTTTCGGCCTACAATTCAGTCACTAATCAGTCGTAAACCTGCTACGTATTAACGACTGATATTTTTAGTCACTAAATACCTACTGATGTGCGACTGTTTGAAAATAGTCGCAAATCAGTCGGAAATCAGTAGCGAAACAGTCGGTAAATTTACCGACTGCCTAATCGGTAGCAACAATCAGTCGGAAAAACGCTGTTTTGGTGTAGTGAAAAGATTAGGGGCTAGAAAGGAGGTAATTGGCATGGTGGGGAAACCAATCCAAAGATGGGATTTGGCTATTTGGACAAGCAAGGGTGGTGAAAAGGAAGAAGAATTTCCAAATATGTAGAAGTGATCCACGATTCCATTTAAGTTTGCACAAGCACAATAATTACATGTCAAGTTATGGTTATCACTTAGATGAGGCTAGATTCAATTCAATCTTGCTTCAACCAAGGAAAGGCAATGATGCATGTGCTCTATAAATGGTTCATCCTTGATTTCAGATTCAACTTCAATGCATCAAACAACTAATAACTTGGGCGTTGAATCAATTTCTAATTGAGCTACTCTCAAGGTTGTCATTACTCCATGCTTATGCAAATGCAAGCTAAAATGCAAACTAGACATCATTTACAAGTGAATATGCAATCCTAAATGCTAAAATCAAAATTTCAAAATTTATGCAAAATTGCATGGTACGCATGAGACTCAGGTGCAAAAGAGAAGATAAGAGCATAAAACACGAGGTCAAATACCAGTCTCTCCTCCAAACTTAAATCACAGCGTCCCGGTGTGAAATAAAGTCAAAGAAGAGACCCAAAACAAAATATAATATGCTAAGACTTTTAAAAGGGAAGAGATACTTACATGAAGGAGTGCTACTATGTGAATGGAGAGCATGGAGGGCTTTTCCCGACATCAAACACCATTGACACCGTTCCGTGACCTTGCTAACAATCGAGAACCTTGCAACCACTCAACAAAACCATCAATGCCCAAGACACACGAAATTAAACTAGAAAGCAAAAGAATATATACAAGGATAAACATGGGAATGTCTCCCAAGTGTACTTTGTTTTATGTCGCTAAGTTTGACGTTGGTTACCCTTTTAGGCGGGTGAGGGTGGAGTGTGAGCACTCCAAGGCGGATCTTTAAGCTCAAGCTTGAGCACCTTGCTCATTACCTCTTCAAGACCGGCTTCTCCTTTTGCTTTTAGCTCGGGAGTGAGGATTGCCTTGGCCGAGGCAAATGGCTTGGATCGGCCTTTGCATTTGATCTTGTACTCAATCACTCCATCCTTGTGCTTCCAAGGAGTGAGAGTCATCATAGAAGGTTGGCTCGGCTCGGATTTAAACCCATGATGCTTACTCGATCCGTTTCGCATCATAGCCTTGGATTTTGTCTTCTTCTTTGCACCCTTGCTACCCTCAACGTCCTTCTCCATTGTGGTGGGAGGGATCGGTTCCAGACGAGTGATCATGTCAACTTCCGAAGCTTCCTTGTCATTACCATAACCCAAATATATTCTCTTAAGAGACTTCTCTTCCTTTTCATAGACATTTGGGGGTGGAGCTTCTTCAACCATATCACATCTACCCACATATAATATTTCTTCTTCTTGAGACTCATCATCCTTCATGGTGATTGTACCACAAAGTTTATTGGAAGAAGTCCTCATTGGGTAGTACACTTTATCATCCACATTCAAGAGAACTACCCTTTGCTCTTTGAAGTTCATGCTAGCACCGGTAGTGAGGATGAACGGTGTTCCAAGGAGAAGAGGGAGTTAGTTGGTCTTTCTCATCTCCATGACCACAAAGTCGGTTGGGACTATGCAATTCCCTACCTTGAGTGGGTAGTTTTCAAGAAGACCCAATGGCTTTCTCTAAGAAGCATCTCCAAAGGTGATATGTGATGGATGATAGGTGAGGGTCCTTATCCCTAGACTTTTGAGCATCTCAATGGACATCACATTCACACTTGACCCGGAGTCACACAAAGCATCCTCAATGTCTAAATCCCCAAGAGAGCAAGCAATAGAGAATTTACCGAGATTACCAAGCTTGGTGAGAGACTTAGGCTCGATCCTAGTTGAGCTAGGTGAGTCTTTGTATTCAACCAAGGTCACATTCTCATTCTTCTCAAGTGTCACCCCCCACCTTGTTCCTCAATGTCCTCATTGAGCTTCAAGGGAGCTTGAGATCCATAGAGTAGAAGCTCAATCTCATTAGTGGCGGCTTCATGATCTTCAATGGGACGTGGCTCCTTTGAGAAGATGGCATTGCAATACTCCTTTGCTTTCCCATTTGAAGAGATTTGTTGTACTTTATCTCCATTGTTTCCATTGGTCTCCATTTCTTGCACTTTGGAACTCAATGTCTCAAGCTTCTTGTGGAGATCATTGTATGAGCAAGTTACCTTGGTATTTATTTCCTCCATCTTCTTGATTATATCCAATGCTCCACTTGCTTGGCCTTGGAGAAGTTATTGAAGAACATTTTTCACATCAAGGTCTTGAGCCATGGAGTTAGTTCCTTGAGATTTTGGGACAAAGATTTGTTGATAACCACCTTGGTTTGGTTGGAAGTTGTGTTTGGTAGCATAGCTTTGTTCATGATTAAGAGGGACTTGACCTTGGTTGCCATAGGTGTTGTTGAAACTTCTTTGATAACCACCATTGTTCCCAATGTAATGCACTTCTTTAGTGTTTCTCAAATCCACCATATTTTCTTGTGCCCGATGAGTGCCTTCCGAATCACTAACAAAGTGAACCATCTTTTGAGAAGCATTAAGGAGCTTGTCCATCTTGTCATTGAGAGCTTTCATCTCTTTGGCTTTCCTTTGCTCCTCATGATCACTTGTGGTCCTTGTAGACCGGTCATAGTCATCACCATAAGTGCCATCACTCAATGCAAGGTTCTCTACCAACTCCATCGCTTCATTCACTTCTTTGCCCAAGAAGCTTCCATTAGAGGCGGTGTCAAGCAACATGTGGATCTTGGGCAATGCTCCACGGTATAGAGTGATTAGGAGTGAAGCATCCAAAAATCCATGATGAGGGCATTGCGATGTATAGCTCCTAAACCGCTCCCATGCTTCATTAAAGCTCTCATTCGCTCTTTGAGTGAAGCTTGATATCTCGTTCCTTAGCTTGGCCGTTCTTGAGTGGGAGAAGCACTTGGCAAGGAAGGCGGTTTTGCATTGATTCCAAGAGGTGATGGAACCTTGGGGGAGGTTCTTTTCCCGTTGCCTTGCCTTGTCTCCAAGAGAAAAAGGAAACAACCTTAGCTTGAAGCTATCCTCCGACACTCCATTCATCTTTGTCAAGCTACAAATACAGTCAAAGTGATCCAAATGATCAAGAGGGTCTTCTAACGCAAGGCCATGAAACTTGTTACTTTGCACCATGTTGATGAAGCTTGCTTTGACCTCAAAGTTATTGCATTCAAACGGTGCTGCATGAATCCCTTGGCGGTTGAAATGAGCATTTGCCGCATCACCCTCGCCAACAATGTTTTGAGCTTGATAGACGGGTGGGTTTGGGTTGGGGCCGTGAGGTTGTGGATGGTGGGCGTGGGGGTTTTGGTCTTGGTGGTTTCCATTCCCACGTTCTTGACCATGCTCTTGAGCTTGGTGTTCTTGCACGTGCTCCATATCAAGCCTAACAAGGTGTGCAAGCCGTTCCCTCTCTCTTCTTGCTCTAATACCACGATCCAATAGGTGAATGTTGTCCCTAGGCTCAACAAGATTTGCTTCGCCTCTAGACCTTGTGTTCATGTACCTACAAGAGAGCTTGAGAGAGAGATTAGTATCCAAAAGAAAAGAAAAATTCTTAATCTCACAAAGAACCTAAATCTTAATGTCAAAATCAAATCCCAATATGGCAAAGGCGCCAAATTGATAAAGGACTTTTGCAAGCCTAGAGATCAATTTCTCTAAATTCCTATTGAGCATAAGAGGTTATCAAACCTATTGGGAAATGATTTCAAGCACCAAGAATGCAAGGCACTAAATGAGTTAAGCTAATTAAGGAAGTTTGGTTAAGTAACCAAATTGAAACAAACAAAAGCAACTAAGCAAGATGTAAAAACAATAAGCAAAGCGAATCCTAAGATGGGGTAATCGATATTAGGTAACCAAAGCATGATCCAAGGCATTCATTCACACAAACAAGCTATCCCTAGGTTAATGATCTCTAATCTTGATTAGTCCTCTTTCAAGGCACTAATCACTATGTTAATTATTAAATTCATTAGCAAACTCTCATTTGTGAATTATCAATCAACATGCATTGAGAATATAAACTAGATCAACCAAAAATATGCCTTAGACAACTAATCTCTTAGGCTAAGAAAGAGGTTCTTGGCGAGTGCGAGGTGCGGCAATCAGTAGGCTTGGATCAGGTTCGAAACGCAGCTGAATGGGATTGTCATCAATGTCTGTCAGCCCTCTGTTTGGGAGTTTAACCAGAAAATCCCCTTCCGTGTTGGAAAAACACCAATGTCGGGCAGGCTTCAACCACCTGAGGTTTTGCATATGTCTCTCGTCCATGACAGTGCGGGTGGTGACTATCGAACAGCTCGCTGTGCTGATACCGAAGTGCTGGAAGATAGGGGTAAGAAGACTACCCACTGTCCCACGAATGGTTTGGTCTTCAGAGAGACTAGGTGATGGGCAAAGACTGCCCCTAGGTTAACCGCTAGATCGAGCTCAGGCCATGCATAATTCTCGTCGTCGATGATGTCTCCAATGGCCAAGGAGAGCATGATCATCTCGGACATCCGCATCTTGTTAGGCTCCATCATACACAAGATAGTGTTGCTCAGGATCCTAACCATACAGCGTAGAACTGGATGACGAACGTCCATCTGAGTAGATGTCTTGGAGTAGTAGTTTCCGTTCCCGAAGTGCTACCAGAAGAACTGCACATCGAGAAACTGAGTAGGCATTGCAACTTTTCAGAAATCCATGCGGAAGCCATAAATGTCGCAGAGATCTGGGAGTGGCAGCCTGTATCTCACTCTGCGAATCATGAAGGTCATGGTGCTTTCCAGCGCGTCCTTCAGCACCTCATCCTTATAGTAAACTCGGACTGTCGCGAGGAATTGTCGTACCAAGTCAGGGTACAAATCATACTGTCGCATCGGCATAGTCCCCAAACAAATCTTCTCTATCAATTTCCCGAGTGCCCTGTCGATACCCAGGCTGTGCATGGTCAACAAATCGAGTGGTCTGTATATCAACGTCTTGCCAAGCGTTGTAGAACAACGTGTCATAATCGTCCCAGGTCTCGGAGATGGGCCTGAAGACGCAGTCATCACTCTTAGCTATCTGCTTATCTGTTCCCTCCCAATCTCTATTGCAGGGAATCTTGGCCTTCTCGTTCCCCTTAGGCCAACGGGTTCTAAACGTGGCGGCAAGAGCCACATGATCAGTGGTTGGGTTAGAATGAGGTGGTACTGGTGGTGGTGGTGGAATCTCGCACAATGAAGCATACGGAACCTCGATGTTTGCCAACGCTCCATCAATCAGCACCCTGTAGGTGTCGTGGCCTAGGTAACCCTTCACCAAACCTCTCCGCCAATGCAAAACATCCCAGATCATTGCACGTTGACCCAAACGGAAGTCTCTGTTTGGTGGGTTAGAGCTGGATGCGGTATCAGTGCGTGCTTTCTTCTTAGGTGCCATCTGCATCATCAGCAAACACAAAACACAGCATAAATGCAATATCTCTCTCAAACACAGCAATCTCGGCCAAGTGAAACAATCAGCATCGACCGATACCAAAACATGTATCGAGTATAACATGAAGAACACAAATCCGAAAATTCAAAAAGTGCAAACCAATGGTAATTAAATGTAATGTAAGATTCGACTAGGCCTAGAACATACTAATCAAGTGATAATCTTCCAGCAAAACGAGTTCTAAAAGCCTAAAAGTCGAAAATCAAACCTTGGTTCACGGATTGAAAAGATGAAAATTTGTAATTCATACCTTGTAGATCGTGAGAATGAGTGAGAGAATGAGATAGAGGATGAAAATCCGAGTAGAATAGCCTCAAAAATCACTCAAATTCGTTGAGAAACGAAGATTTGTGATTTTGAGAGAGAGATTTTTGGTATATGTATCGAGCGATGGAGGCGGTGGGAGAAGAAAGGAAAAACTTCTCTGCAGTGATGGGTTTCATGAGATGTCTAGGTGGTTGATATGCTCAAATTAATACCCTAAAAAGTACTAAAACAGTTGCTGCAGTAAAGTAGGGGTCGAACACAAAGACTCAGAGAAATCACACAATAGATTGTATAGTATCGAATCAAGCTAAGCAGTTCAGATGAAAGTAAAAGCGATAAGCAGTAAATGAGTTGTAATTCGATTGGGAGAAAGATAGGCTCAGGGTATTTCTCAGGAGATCAATGAATGCAGGTAAACTAACTAACAGGATTCAGATTTAGCGCGGTTCTTGAATTCAAATCACTAAGCTATAATTAACCAACTGTCGTTGCGAGAATTATCTAAATCTAAATCCTAGGAATTCCAAATCTCTTTGCGAATCCTAAAGTCTAAATCAGCTTTTAGATCAGGTTTGATTTGTTCATAAAATAACTAAACCAAATCTCTTTGCGAATAGTTATTTTGCTAACCTAAGGTTCTATCAGGTAATTAATCGCACTGTCGTGCCTAATCAATTATCCTAAGATCTAAGTTCTAGGTAGCTAATCTAGAACAAGCTTTGAACACAACCTAACGCGAAGAACTAATTCAGATAGTAAATCCTAATTAACTAATCAACCTAGCATTCAGAGAAAACCCTTATGAGAACCTTGAACCTAAAGTGCATCTACTCAGACATGGGGAATAGAAACAACATGATTGAATAGATCATCAAAGAAATCAATAAAACACAGGAGTTTAGAGTTGTCTCTCCAAAAACCAAAGTAGAATCAAGAATAATGAAAAGCTTAGAACAAAGCATAGCCAACAAGGTGGCTGTAAAACCTAATTAAATAGTCTAAACACGAATTGGGGTCTTCTTGTAAATATTAAAGTCTTCTGGGCAAGTTCTGCAATTCTTCAAACTTCATTAAAAGTCCCGGGTCGTGTCTGCTGCAATGGGTATCGATCGATACTAGGCAGTATCGATCGATACTGATCGTAAAATCGGGTACTCAGCAACACGAACTTCAGCTTCGCTCCAGAATGCTCCAGAAAGCTCCAATATCTCCAATTATGCTCCAAACGTGGTAAAACCTGTAAAGGATTCTAAAACACTACAAAATAATAGAAAGACTCTATAAAACGGACTTATATCATGGCCTAAAAGGGGTAAAAACATTGATATTTCAACTCCCTCAGACTTACCCTTTTCTTGCCCTCAAGCAAATAGAAGACTAAACTAGAGAAAGAGGTTTGAAAACATAGAGACTCACCTGTTCATAAAACATTGCAATGACCATTTTCCCAAGCACCCATATGTCACCTAACCAGTTTTTTGATCTGACAAAGGAACCCACGTGTTTAAAATAATGTGTGTAGTCTGGGAAGCTGAGAAGTACATGGTGGTTAGATCAAAAAGCTGGTTAGGTGACATATGGGTGCTTGGGAAAATGGTCATTGCAATGTTTCATGAACATGTGAGTTTCTATGTTTTCAAACCTCTTTCTCTAGTTTAGTCTTCTATTTGCTTGGGAAAATAATATTGAACACGTGGGTTCCTTTGTCAGATTAAAATAATGACCATTTTCCCAAGCACCCATATTATTTTAAAAATGTGGGTTCCTTTGTCAGATACAAATGAGGAATCAAGTTCTATGGATACTAACCCCATCGATGAAGTGCAAAAATTTGGCTCAGGCTTTAAGGAACTTTGCTGGAAACATGAGTGTCTTCTAGTCGACTGGTCAGCCTTTGGATTTTTCATTAGTCGATCTAGAGCTGATTCTGTAACAATGGTCACTTAGATGCAAGGTCAGATCAAAAGATTCAAGAAAAAGATCACAGTCTCAGACAAAGTTTTGACTCAATAAAACAACGAATGACTCAAAAACGACTGACTCTAAGAAAAACAAAAACAAAGTCAGCGACTACCTCCCCCAGACTTGAACAACACTGTCCCCAGTGTTATCTAGCCTAGAGTAGGTAAAAGAAAACAAAAGAACAGAATAGAACGAAGAGAAACAAGAAGTTACCGTGCTGGAACATTGAGTATCGATCGACACACATCTTGGTATCGGACGATACCAGGCTTAAACCGGTACATATCCATTCAGTCGCGTAGGGTTTTGACCGATACTCAAGGGTATCGATCGACACTCAGGCGATTCCGAGTTTTTGCTTCTTGTTCATCCTGACACAGACACCAAAACTGAAAAATAAAAAGAAAAAGACTCAAAACAGACTCACCAGTGGGTTGCCTCCCACCAAGCGCTTGTTTTACGTCACGAGCTTGACTGTACGGACGATCAGTCAGGGGAAACTTGAGAGCTGACTCCAAAACAAGCTCCACAATTTGACATCGCCAGCTTCAGAGTTCTGCTCATCATGCCCTCCACAAACTCCCTTCCTTTCTCTTTCAACTCCGAAATAAGAAGAACTCTAGCCTTAGAGAATGGTTTTGAGGCACCTTTGCACTTCACCTTGTATTCAATCGAATCCCCATCACACTTCTGAGGGATTAAAGTCATAGAGGGAGCACCCTTCACTCCTTTTCTCTTTGCCTTCTTCTTTCCGTTAGACGTTTTGACGTCTTTTTTGGTGATGATAGAAGGACTATCTAGAACGTCTGTGACAGTTGGTTCGTCAGGAGGCTCTTCCAAAAGATCAATTACCAACGTCTCATCTGTAACAACATCGATGCAAGAGACACGTGTGGGAGTTCCTGTAGGGATAGCTTTGTAGTACACCTCCTTGTCAATGTATGAGAACGAGATTTGCTTGCTGGGTGTGTCCATAATGGCACCAACCGTAGCCATGGACGGTCTTCCAAGAATCAACTGCGTACGAGATTGTGCACTCATCTCCAAAACATGAAAATCAGCAAGACCATACAGTCTCCTATTTTAACCAGCAAATCAGGGATTACACCATATGGAAGTGAGGTGGAACAATTCGCAAATGTGATAGATGACATGGGCGGTCGAATCTCAGCTCCCAATCTCTCTGCATATGCCCTTGACACGACATTGACGCTAGCCCCTGAGTCAACGAGAGACTTTTTGAATTCAACTCCAGAGATGGAGCATGAAACCAAAAATATTCATGGGTCTTCCCTCTTGGTCAACTGCCTCGGCGGTAGTGATTTGCATCTTGCCTTGATGAAGAGTACTTCGATCTCTTCCAGGGTTTCTCGGCAATCTTTGAAGTGACTTAGTAGAGGAGAGCCCTCTAGAGCTTCTTCAAAGGTGGACGAGTGGGGTATCCTTCGTACCATCTTCTCAAAGCCACACAGCTGCTTTGGAGTGATGGGGGCTCGGAGGTGTTGGGAGATAGGATTCAGCTTCTTGGGCTTGCAAAGTCTGTCAACACTCATACGCAGCTCCTTTGCAGTATATGGGTGAGTATCGATCGATACAGAGAGGGTGTTGATCGATGCTTGCTC
Organism: Eutrema japonicum; assembly: GCA_030161315.1. NCBI lineage: Eukaryota > Viridiplantae > Streptophyta > Magnoliopsida > Brassicales > Brassicaceae > Eutrema > Eutrema japonicum. The sequence continues at coordinate 26,180,258 of BSQW01000012.1, read as the reverse complement.
TTTCGAGACGTCCTTGACAGATTCTTGGACGGGTGTCGATCGATACAAGAGAGTATCGGTCGACACAGGAGTGGTGTTTGAATTCTCATCATCAGATATATCATCAACAAAAGGAAGTTCCACAACTAACTTATCCAACAAAGCTTTGCATTTGGCGTCCTCCCATTACTTCTTTGTCATCTTAGGAGGCATTGGATAAGGTAATTTGGGTTTGTACACCCTATCCTTGACAATCTCGGGCTCTTTCTCGATCTACGTCTCAGCATCGATTGATACTGGAGTAGTATCGATCGATACACGGGATTTTGGATCACGTGCAGGTGTATGGGCTGGTATCGATCGACACTAGCTGGTATCGATCGATACACGGAGATTTTCTGTCAGCACGAAATTTTCTGCTATTTGAGTTTCCAACATCTTCTGATGAATACTGAGAGACTCAATTTTCCCATTCAGATCTGTGTACATAACGTCCATCTTCCCATTGAGGTTTAGTGTCATCTTCTGATGTCCCTGAAGAAGATGTTCAAGAATGGATTCCACCTTACTCTCAGAAGGTCTGGGTGGTGTGGGTGGGCATTGATACCTTTGATCTTGAAATCCATCTCCATCAATGTGGTTAACAAATTCCACACCATCTTTTTTAGCAAAACGAACAGCCTTCTGCTGCTTGTCCATCAAAAAATCTAACTTAGCATTCGCCTCTGCAATCTGACTGCAATCCAAGTTACCAATTGCTTCTTGCGCTCCATGTCTGCATTATTGGTACTATTGCTAGAAACCAAGTTCTCAATAAGCACATAGGCATCGTCAGGATATCTCGTGTAGAAATTTCCATTGCTCGCAGCATCTAGAGCCATCTGATACCTCCAATCAATTCCTCTGTAGAAAGTACCCAGCAGCTGAACTTGAGTGAACCCATGGTGCGGACAATCTCTCTGAAATAACTTGAAACGAATCCAAGCAGCCTTGAGTGCCTCAGTCGGTCCTTGAGAAAACAGAGAAATCTTGTTCCTGAGATCCTCGGATCGTGCATCATTGTAGAAGTTTTTCAGGAACACATTCTTCGTCTCATCCCATGTATTCAGCAAACCAGGAGACAACTGCTTCAGCCAGTAAGTTGCATCTCCACCAAGAGAGTATGGTAAGAGCTTGCAAAAGAGGTAATCATAAGACACTCCATTGCTCTTGATGCTTGTAACCAGATCCTCAAACCTCTCAATGTGATCCATAGGGTGTTCATGAGGAAAACCATGAAAAAGATGCTGACCCACAAGAGTGTAGTATGCAGGTTTCAGCTCAAAGTCATCCCTCTGAAAAGCTGGAAGGTGAATTGCTGATCGATTGGCATAGAACTGATCATGCCTGTTGTATTCACCAATCGTTCTACCGCGAGCAGCCACATCATTCCCTGCATTCACAGCAATTACAGGGACAATGATATTTCCAGCGACAACAGGAGCAGGTGGAATGATGTTCCCCTCTCCATCCAGACGTTGACCTCTCTCGTTGCACAACTGACCCTCTTGGTCTCTCAAAGTTCCAGCAGCATCCTGAATCAGAATCATCGTGTTGTTCATCTCTGCTGGCTTCTTTGCTTTCCTGTTTGCACGTTCCAAATTCACACCTGAAACACACTAAGCAAAGCACGTAAGTAACAAAAACAAAACACGTTGAGTATCGATCGACACTGGGTGGTGTCGATCGATATCAACAAAAGAAGACGACGAGTATCGACCGATACTAGGTAGTATCGATCGATACCGACGAACTTAGTCGAAATTCTCAGACTAACATCTAATGGCGAATTGAGTCCCCGGCAACGGCGCAAAATTTGATATGCTCAAATTAATACCCTAAAAGTATTAAAGCAGTTGCTGCAGTAAAGTAGGGGTCGAACATAAGGACTCAGAGAAATCACACAATAGATTGTATAGTATCGAATCAAGCTAAGCAGTTTAGATGAAAGTAAAAGCGATAAGCAGTAAATGAGTTGTAATTCGATTGGGAGAAAGATAGGCTCAAGGTATTTCTCAGGAGATCAATGAATGCAGATAAACTAACTAACATGATTCAGATTTAGCGCGGTTCTTGAACTCAAATCACTAAGCTATAATTAACCAACTGTCGTTGCGAGAATTATCTAAATCTAAATCCTAGGAATTCCAAATCTCTTTGTGAATCATAAAGTCTAAATCAGCTTTTAGATCAGGTTTGATTTGTTCACAAAATAACTAAACCAAATCTCTTTGCGAATAGTTATTTTGCTAACCTAAGGTTCTATCAGGTAATTAATCTCACTGTCGTGCCTAATCAATTATCCTAAGATCTAAGTTCTAGGTAGCTAGTCTAGAACAAGCTTTGAACACAACCTAACGCGAAGAACTAATTCAGATAGTAAATCCTAATTAACTAATCAACCTAGCATTCAGAGAAAACCCTTATGAGAACCCTGCACCTAAAGTGGATCTACTCAGACATGGGGAATAAAAACAACATGATTGAATAGATTATCAAAGAAATCAATAAAACACAGGAGTTCAGAGTTGTCTCTCCAAAAACCAAAGTAGAATCAAGAATAATGAAAAGCTTAGAACAAAGCATAGCCAACAAGGTGGCTGTAAAACCTAATTAAATAGTCTAAACACGAATTGGGGTCTTCTTGTCAATATTAAAGTCTTCTGGGCAAGTTCTGCAATTCTTCAAACTTCATTAAAAGTCGCCGGTCGTGTCTGCTGCGATGGGTATCGATCGATACTGATCGTAAAATCGGGTACTCAGCAACACGAACTTCAGCTTCCCTCCAGAATGCTCCAGAAAGCTCCAATATCTCCAATTATGCTCCAAACGTGCTAAAACCTGTAAAAGATTCTAAAACACTACGAAATAATAGAAAGACTCTATAAAACGTACTTATATCATGGCCTAAAAGGGGTAAAAACCGTGATATATTAGTGGTATAGGATACGGAATCTTAGGCTTGTAAACACATTCCTCCATCATCTCTAGTTTCTTTACAATCTCCGGTTCAGCTTGCGAGGGGTGTCGATCGATACAAGGTTGGTGTCGATCGACACAAGGCTCATGTGTCGGTTCTTCAAGTTGGTATCGATCGATATCAGCAGTAGTATCGATCGATACTAACGAATCAAGTTCGAAATCATCGTCGACAAGGTTTTCGAGATTTCATGCACCTCTCAAGGTGATTGCATTGACGTGTTCATTCTGTGCCTGAGTCGTCTTTCCCTTGACATATGCTGCAGTTTGAGTTACTTGCGTTTCCAGCATCTTCTGATGAGTACTGAGAGCCTCGATCCTTCCACTCAGATCCTTGTACACAACATCTATCTTTCCATTGAGATCTACGGTGAGCTTCTACTGTCCTTGAAGAAGTTGTTCAAACATAGACTCGATTTTGCTATCTGGGAGTTTAGCAGGTATTGGCTGATAAGACGAACTTCCATAGATCCTGGTATACCGACTGTTCTGAGATGATTTCTGACCAAACTGATTCGAACCTCCTTGCTGAGAGTTGTTGAAGTTTTGGTTGTTGTTGAATTGATTCCTCTGACCTTGAAAACCAGAACCACCAATGTATTTAACATCCTCTACTTCATCTTCTTTGAATACCTCAACATCTTCAGCAAAGTGAACGGCCTTCGTTGTCTTGCTCATCAGAAGACTGTGCATAGAATCTAACTTGGCTTGAACATCAGCAATCTGTGAACCATCCATGCTACCAGCTAGCTAATTCCTCTCAAAATCAGCATTCTTGGTGCTATTGCTAGAAGCCAAGTTCTCAATCAGTACATAGGCATCATCAGGATACATGGTGTTGAAGTTTCCATTGCTTGAAGAATCCAAAGCAATTTGATACCTCCAATCAATTCCTCTGGAGAAGAATCCCATCAGCTGGACATCAGAGTATCCGTGATGTGGACAGTCTCTCTGGTATGATCTGAATCTCGTCCAAGCAGCCTTGAACGCTTCAGTGGGTCCTTGAGAAAATTGGGAGATCTTGTTCCTCAGATCCTCGGATCGTGCGTCATCATAGAAGTTGTTTAGGAAGGCAGTCTTAGTCTCTTTCCAGTTAGTAAGTGATCCAGGAGGTAGCTGCTTCAGCCAGTAAGTTGCATCTCCACCAAGAGAATATGGGAAGAGCTTGAAGAAGAGGTAATCATAGGATACTCCATTGATCTTGATGCTAGTGACAAAATCCTCAAACCTCTCAATATGGTCCATGGGATGTTCATTGGGAAGACCATGAAAAGGGTGCTGACCCACAAGAGTGTAGTGATATGCTCAAATTAATACCCTAAAAAGTACTAAAGCAGTTGATGCAGTAAAGTAGGGGTCGAACACAAGGACTCAGAGAAATCACACAATAGATTGTATAGTATCGAATCAAGCTAAGCAGTTCAGATGAAAGTAAAAGCGATAAGCAGTAAACGAGTTGTAATTCAATTGGGAGAAAGATAGGCTCAGGGTATTTCTCAGGAGATCAATGAATACAGATAAACTAACTAGTCAGGATTAAGATTTAGCACGGTTCTTGAACTCAAATCACTAAAGTATAATTAACCAATTGTCGTTGCGAGAATTATCTAAATCTAAATCCTAGGAATTCCAAATCTCTTTGCGAATCCTAAAGTCTAAATAAGCCTTTAGATCAGGTTTGATTTGTTCACAAAATAACTAAACCAAATCTCTTTGCGAATAGTTATTTTGCTCACCTAAGGTTCTATCAGGTAATTAATCGCACTGTCGTGCCAAATCAATTATCCTAAGATCTAAGTTCCAGATTCGTCAACCTAGAATTAGCTTTGAACACAACCTATGGTGAAGAACTAATTCAGATGGTGAATCCTAATAACTAATCAACCTAGCATTAAGAGAAAACCCTTATGAGAACCCTGAACCTAAAGTGGATCTAGTCAGACATGGAGAATAAGAACAACATGATTGAATAGATCATTAAAGAAATCAATAAAAAAAGGAGTTGAGAGTTGTCTCTCCAAAAACCAAAGTAAAATCAAGAGTAGAATAAAGCATAGAACAAAGCATAGCCATGAAAGTGGCTGTAAAACCTAATTAAATAGTCTAAACACGAATTGGGGTCTTCTTGTAAATATTAAAGTCTTCTGGGCAAGTTCTGCAATTCTTCAAACTTCATTAAAAGTCGCGACTTGTAATCTGCTCGATGGGTGTCGATCGATACCAAGGGGTATCGATCGATGCTTGACGCTTTGATCGGGCACTTAGTCAGCAGACTTCAGTTTTGCTCCATAAAACTCCAATATCTCCAATAATGCTCTAAAAGTGTTAAAACCTATAAAAGACTCTAAAACACTACGAAATAGTAGAAATACTCTATAAAACAGACTTATATCATGGCTTAATCGGGGTAAAAACCATGATATATCATATAGTATGCAAGTTTCTGCTCAAAGTCATTCCTCTGAAAAGCAGGAGGACGAATCGCTGATCGATTAGCATAAAACTGATCAGGCATATTGTACTCACCAATCGTTCTACCACGATTAACCACAACGTTTCCAGCGACGTTCCCAGCGACAACATGAGCATGTGGAATGATGTTCCCCTCTCCATACAGACGTTGTCCTCTCTCATTGCACAACTGACCCTCTTGGTCTCTGTTAGCACCAGCATCATCTTGAACCAAAATCACTGAATTGTTGTTCATCTATGCTGGCTTCTTTGCTTTTCTGTTTTTGTGTTCCAAAAGTGCTAGCTGATCCAATGACAGTTCAACTAGCTGAGTGTTCTTGCTCCTTCTAGTTTCATGAAAACGCATACACCTGGAAACAAAAGTCAATAACGTTAGTACACGGTAACACGATTAGTATCGACCGACACTGGGTGGTGTCGATCGATATCAACAAAAAGAGAACGACGAGTATCTACCGACACTAGATAGTATCGATCGATACCGATGAACTTAGTCGAAATTCTCAGACTAAAATCTAATGGCGAATTGAGTCCCCGGCAACGGCGCCAAATTTGATATGCTCAAATTAATACCCTAAAAGTACTAAGTAGTGGTTGCAGTAAAGTTGGGGTCGAACACAAGGACTCACAGAAACACACAATAGATTATATAGAAGAGAATTAAGCCAAGTGATCAATGATATAGAAAGCAGAATGTAAATTAAAACGGTTGTAAACTCGATTGGAGAAAGATAGGTTCAGGGTATTTCTCGGGAAATCAATGAATGTAGATAAACTAACTATCAGGATTCAGATTTAGCGCGGTTCTTGAACTCAAATCACTAAGGTATAATTAACCAACTCTCGTTGTGAAAACTATCTAAGTCTAAATCCAAGAATTCCAAATCTCCAATAATCTAGACTCTTGAATCAACCTAACAAAGCTTGTCTTGATATCATATGCCTTGGCTTCGATTGGTGGTGGGTGAATTCCATATATTGATCCATGACAACATGGAGTGTCAAAACACCCAACCGTTGGTTTCTACTTTGGAACTTGGATCGGATTTGATGCTAATTCTTGAGGTTGTAGCATTTCTTGAGGTTGTGGGGCTTGAATAATGTTCCTTTGGTAGTCTATCTCCAACACCTCAATGTTGGGCCCAAATTCCACACTCAAATTCCAGCCTGATTAAGTAGGCCTAGAATCAAGCCCAGCTCATTGTAAGGTCTCGTAGAGCAAGCCCGCGAACTGGGAAGGAGCAGAGTACGTAGAAAAGGGGGAGGTCATTCGGAGAAGGAGCTCGCAGCTAGCAAGTCAAACACATTAATCCAAAACCCCATGATCAAGCTCGATAATAAATTCATAGATTGTAAAATTAAGTCTAAATTGAATGCTTATATTTAGGACTAAGAGGTTACATTCTTTGAGAGCGTGTATAAGTTTAGAATATCGACTATAATGTAAGAGGATCAAATTCTTGGCAAAAGACAGTCATACAACTTTTCTCTCATTTCAAATTCTCATAAGTTCATACGACCTAAAAAAGCAAAGGATTGAGGTTGTGAGATTCTGCTCTCACAATTTGGCGCCGTCTGTGGGGAAGAGCAAAACAACTTCCTCTTTGTCACCTACGAATCTAACCACTCAAAAGAAGATAATGGCGGACACAACAAGTGCAGTAGTCACTACATCATCCAGAGTCATAAACACCTCCATTCCTCTAATCCATTCTGATAACATCGCTTCGACAGACCTGGATGGAACAACAAACGTTCCCATTACCACCTCGGGATTGAATGTATCGACTGGGATCGAAGATATTGCTGATCCTTCAGGACCTGCAGCCTTAAACCAGCTAGCTCCAGATCAAATAGCTGAGATCTGGAACCTGATATCGTTCCTCATAGAGCAGAATCGCTCAATGGCAACACGTCAGGATGACCTCGAAAGAACGGCTCGGGCAGGCGCCATCGGGCGGTTCACCCTCCCACCTGGGACACAATCCCTTTTTGCCCCTGGGTAGGGAGGATTGCCATTCCCACATCCACCGGTGATAAGGCTAAACTTTTTCGATATCAATGCTTCGACCAGCAGGATAGTTGGCTCAGCCACCGCCTCACGCTTCAACTCGATGATATCGGACCCGTATTCACTCCTTGCACGATCCAGATCGTGGAAGGAGGAATTACGCCAATTGCGACCCTACCGGGAGTAGACCCGACCTCAAATCTACTAATCGGCCAGGATCGCTCTAGGAACGTAAATGAGGTCGAACATCGGGATAATCCCGAGGACGGAGCACGACCTGAGAACGGTGGCAGCAATCATTCATAGACTGCTGGAGAATCCCTACTCCGCTTCCCGAGCAATAATGAAACCAACATGGGATCCGGAAGCTCACATGTGTTTGAATCAATAAAGAAATATTGTGAAAAACGAACGCCGAACTACAGCGGATGAGATCGCAGGTCCTTGCTGCTCTAATATCATCACCTGAGATATACAGAGTGATTTATGAAGTCAATCAGACCCCATTCACCTCGCGAATCGCAAGCCCTCAGCTCGGCGATGTCGGGAATATCAGATTTCCCCGGTATAACGGAGAAACCGACCGAAGGCATTTATGAAAAGTTTCAAATTTAACTTTTTGAGGGTGCAACTACTCGGGGGCGACCCCGAGTCAGCACACTGCCGTTTCTTCGCCGAAAATCTAACAGATTCGGCCTTAGAATGGTTCACCTCCTTGAAACCAAACTCGATTGACAACTTCTCCCAACTTCAAACGGCATTCTTAAAGCAATATTCAGGATTTATCCAGACCGAGACCTTGGAGGCCTATCTGTGGGTACTCACTCAAAAACCAGGCTACTCATTACGAAAGTATATTGACAGCTTTAAAGTCGTCAAAGCAAAAATCGCTGATCTACATAACCCGACGGCCCTGAAAGCCCTCCAAAACGGACTGCTAAAAACCTCAAAATTCTTTGAGGAGCTCACAGTTCGGGAGCCCGTATCACTAGATGATGCATTACATCGCGCTTCGCGCTGGATTATTCTCGAAGAAGCGAGTGCAGCTTAACCAAAGCAGCATGCACCCACAACCTCGACTAAGCAAGCTCAGATAACCAACTCCCAAGGACTTAAAAAGTTCAGGGAAAAAAAGAGTCCCAATATCAGAGAAAAAGCCAGGGGATACACTCATACTCAGTGGGAAGCCCACTTCGTAATAGATTCAAGACTTACGATCCCAGAAAGTGGTGTGATTTTCATAAAATCAGGGGCCACTCGACCAGGGACTGCCATGAGGTGAAGAACCAGCTCGCCGCCAAATTTGCAGTAGGAGAGCTGGGTAAAATCGAACTGGAGAAACTTCCTCCGAGAAAGAACTATTACCCAGCTCGAGACAATGAAAGGTGGGATCGCCCATTGGTGTTATTCTCCAAGGCTCAAAAAGACCAATTAATAACATTCCTCAAAGAAAATTCCGGCTCATTCGCATGGACAACAACTGATATGCCCGGAATCGATCTAAACATCATTTAACATGAGCTCAATGTGGATCCAAATGACAAACCAGTACGTCAACATCATCTGAAATTTGGACCTGATAAGACCGAGGCTGTTAATAGTGAGTCACCAGGTTGCTAAACTTCGGATTCATCAAGGAGGTAAAATATCCTGACTGGCTAGCAAATCCGGTCGTAGTAAAGAAGGAAAATGGCACCTGGCGAGTATGCGTGGATTTTACAGATCTAAACAAAGCATGTCCTAAGGATAGCTTCCAACTACCTCACATCGACCAGCTGGTGGAAGCTACCGTAGGGCACCAGCTCCTCAGCTATGGATGCGTTCTCAGGATATAATCAAATACAAATGAACCCTGAGGACCAAGATAAAATATCCTTCATAATGGAACGAGGAACGTACTACTATAAAGTGATGCAATTTGGCCTTACAAACGCGGGGGCAACCTACCAAAGACTTATGAACAAGATATTTGCAAGCCTCCTGGGTAAGTCAATGGAAGTCTACATTGATGACATTTTGGTTAAACTTCTGAAAGAGGAAGATCACATAAGCCTGCTAGGGGAATGTTTCACCTTACTAAACAAGTATGGGATGAAACTTAATCCTTCAAAGTGCACCTTCGTAGTCGCTTCAGGCAAATTCCTAGGTTACATAGTGACTCAAAGAGGAATAGAAGCAAACCCCAAACAAATCAGTGCGTTCTTGGAAATGCAACCTCCGAGCTCGGTAAAGGAGGTGCAAAGGCTGACAGGCCGCATTGCTGCACTAATTCGATTTATTTCCAGGTCGACTGATAAATGTCTCCCTTTTTACCAATTACTAAAGGGAAACAAAAAGTTCATATGGGATGACAAGTGCGGAGAGGCCTTTAAGCAACTAAAGCGGTACCTCTCCGAGCCCCTCATTTTGTCAAAACCAATTGAAGGAGAGCCGCTTTACCTATACGTAGCCATCTCCGAGGCCGCAGTGAGTGGCGTCCTCATAAGAGAAGAACGACCTGAGAAGAAAACCAATCTACTACATGAGCAAATCCCTAGTAGACGCTGAAACCGGGTACCCACAAATGAAAAAACTGGCTCTGGCAGTATTAATCCCAACTAGCAAGCTCATGCCATATTTTCAGTCACACCCTATCATAGTAATGACAACACAGCCATTACGCACATTATTGCACAGCCCGAGCAAGTCTGGCAGATTAGCCAAATGGGCCATCGAGCTGAGAGAGTATGATATCGAATATCGACCTCGGACTAGCGCCAAAGCACATGTTCTAGCTGATTTCATCATCGATCTCACAACTAACAGCCAGGTGACTGGAACAAGTGCCGAGACCTGGCAGCTTTATGTCGATGGAGCCTCCTCGAAACAGGGGGCAAGTGTTGGAATCCACCTAGTGTCCCCGACTAACGAGGTCGTGGAACAGTCCTTTAGACTCGGATTCTCAGCATCGAACAACGAAGCCGAGTACGAGGCCTTAATAGTGATATGCTCGTTTATTGCATGTTTAACATGCATTTCATTTAGAGTTTTTGTTTAATTCACATGCATAATTATGGTATAGTCTTGCATTTAGGTCTCATTTAGAGTAATAGGTGTTTGCATTAGGTTTTAGTGCGTTTTGCATACATTTGGAGTTTTTTTAGATGTCTTGGAGGCAATTGATGATGCTTGGAGTTATGGAGCATAAGAGGAATGCAAATCCCATCCAAGACGCCGGAAAGATGTAGCTGGAAGAAGGCACTCCGTTATGAATCGGCCTTGAAGCTCTTCATAGGAGTTGTAAATCAGTGAGTCTAGGAGTTGGATTCAGGCCATTTGGACACTTGGTTAAGGAGTTATCGCGGACTTACTGAAGATGTCTCTGCCTGGCCGATTGTCTCGGCTAAAATTCTCCTCAGCTCGTCCCGGTCTGATTTTAGTCGGGACAAGCAAATCCCTCAGCCCGGCACAGGAATTCCCCTCGACCAGGAGATATGCCAGCATATCGTCCTGGCTAAAAACAGCACGGGACCAATCTCTCGGCTAAAATTCTCTTCAGCTCGTCCCGGTCTGATTTTAACCTGGACAAGCAAATCCCTCGTCCCGGACTCCCTCATCCCGGCTAGAATCTCCCCGGGACATAAATCTCTCGGCTAAAACTGTCATCCCGGTCCCTTGTCCCGACCAGACACAGGCCGGGATAGACTCCTCGACCCAAAAATTTCCGGGTCAAAACCCGGTTTGTTCCGGGTTGACCCGGTTCCCCTCTTTTATTATAAATATCCTAAAACCCTAATTTTATAAGGTATGCTTTTTTGAGTCAAAAACAAGAGACCTTTGGAGAGAGTTTGAGATTTGTAAGAGAGATCTTTGTTCATTTATGCAATTAAGTGTTTATCTCATTGAATCTCTTCCATCTATATTCTTTGCTTATTGATTATTCAACATCTATACATGGAATCATCCTCTATCAAAATCGATTTTGAGGGGTTCTTAATGGGTCTTGAGTAGTCTTTTAGGATCTTGAGATGGGGTAGATTAGGATGTTCCTAAGCCTGATTCATGATGTTTAGGGCTAGATCTTCTTATATCATTTCTTGTTTAATGTTCTTAAGGCTAAATCTAGCTTGAAAATTTAGGTTTCGATCATAAGGCATTTCATGCACACCAAGTGTTTGATGAAATACCTTGATGAATTAAACAAGAGATTTACATTCCTAGCCTATGACAATAGTTGTCTAGGGTGTATTTTTGGTTGATCTTGTTGATTTAAACTTAATGATTGCTAATCAATGATCCACAAATGATGATTTCTTAATGGGTTAGGTGATTAGCATAGTGATTAATTGCTTGAAAGAGAATTAGTCAAGTTTAGGATCTTATGCCTAGGGATTAGCTTGTTTGAGTAAACGACATCATGAATTGAACTTAGGACTTCTTATATCGATTACCCTATCTCTAGATTTGTTTTTTCTTATTGATTTACAATCTTGCTTAGTGCTTTTGCTAAATTCTAAATTGGATGCTTAATCACAACACACTTGTTTAGCTTAACTTACCATAAACACCTTGCATTCTTAGTGATTAGGATAAATCCCTATAAGGTTCGATAACCTCTTATGCTACAATTGCATTTAGAGAATTAACTCTGGAGACCCCAAAAAGTCTACTATCAATTTTGCGCCGTTGCCATATTGGGATTTGTTTAAAAATTGAGATTTAGGCTCTTCGTGAGATTAAGCCTTATTTGCTACTAAGTTATTAATCTTCTTTACTTCCTAGTGCTCTTTCTCTATATAGGTGCATGCATACCCGTTCCCGTGGCTATACTAACCTAGTAGAACCGAGGGACGACATTGATCAACTTGAGAGAGGTTCAAGGGCAAGACGAAACCGAGGGAGAGTACAAGAAGAATTTGGTAACAATATGGAAGATCTTCATGATATTCCACTTGGGAACATTCAGGAGAACATTCCCCACCAAAGGAACGGTGGGAATGGGAACAACCAAGGAGGTGGTGGCACTGGAAACCATCACCAACCAAATCGTCCCAACCACGCACCGAGTGCTAGGCATGTCATTGGAGAAGGTGATGCGGCTAATGCTCACCAAAACCGGGAAGGTATTCAAGCACCACCGGTGGAGAACAACAACTTCGAAGTGAAGCCGGGGGTTATGAACATGGTTCAAGCCAACAAATTTCATGGCTTGTCCATGGAGGATCCCTTAGACCACATTGACCAATTTGACCGTATATGTGGTCTCACGAAGATCAATGGGGTCTCCGAAGATGGGTTCAAGCTTCGTCTCTTCCCGTTCTCTTTAGGTGACAAGGCTCACCAATGGGAAAAGACCTTACCCCAAGGATCTATCACCTCGTGGGATGATTGCAAAAGGGCGTTTCTAGCCAAATTCTTCTCACCGGCTAGAACCGCCAAACTTCGCAATGAGATTTCAAGCTTCACACAACGGTCTATTGAGTCTTTCAACGAGGCTTGGGAGAGATTTAGAGGCTATACTTCTCAATGCCCACATCATGGCTTTTCCAACGCCCCACTTCTTAGAACTCTCTACCGAGGCGCTTTACCTAAGATTCGAATGCTACTTGACACGGCTTCGAATGGTAACTTCTTAGCTAAGGACGTAGAGGAGGCAATGGAACTAGTGGAAAACTTGGCTCAAAGTGATGGTACCTATGGCGACGATTATGACCGTGCCACAAGAACCACGAGTGACTTTGATGAGAACGAGAGAGCCAAGGACATGAAAGCCTTGAATGAGAAGTTGGATAAACAAGCCTCCATGATAGATAAGCTTCTTGTGGCTTCAAAAGAGTCTCAAAAGGCCGTCCATTTCATTGGTGACTACGAGAAAAATCAAGCTTGCTATCAAGAAGAAGCCGTGGAAACACAAGAAGAAGTGAACTACGTGGGGAACCAAGGTAACTTCCAAAGACAAGGGTTCAACCAAAACTATAGGAATCCACAAGACCAACTCTACCCTCAACAATCTACTCAAGCTCAAGGAGTCCCACAACAACAATTCCAATCTCAAGGTCAACCCTCTAACTCAAACCAACAAGGGTATGTTCCAAGGAACAATTCCAAGAAAACAAAAGTGGATTCCAACCAAAACCCCCACCCGGTTTTCAAGGTCAACAACACGGGTTTGTTCCCCAAGGTTGAGACTTTCCTCTCATAATTGGCTTGGTTGAGACTTTCCTCTCATAATTGGAAAGGGTCTTGTACCAACGGACTTCGTTGTAATGGAGATGGCACCAAACATAAAGCTCCCTCTACTCCTCGGGACTCTATTCCTCAACACAACCGGTGCAAGCTTGGAATTCGTAAACAAGAGGGTTGTTCTTAAGAACGTGGATGACAAGAAGTTCTACACAATGATGCCTTCTCCCACCGCTATTTGTGGGACTATTATTTGTGGGGACAATGAAGCCCAAGCCCGAAAGGTTGAGTATGTGGCCATTTGTGAGACGGTGAGTCAAGGAATGATTGAAGAAGCCCTCGCTTTAGATGGAAGTTGTTTGAATTCCCTTTTTCACACCACTATGGAGAGTGAGGGTGAAAGTGTAAGGTTGACAAGAAGAGGACAAAGACTAGGTCCGAGGAGAGGAAACCAAGCATGCTCAAGGGGATTGGACCCTTGCTAGACTAACCTTCGGTCGTGACTCTCATCCCGTGGAAACATGAAGAAGGGATTATTGAGTACAAGGTCAAATGTAGAGGGCGTTCCAAGCCTTTATGGGGGAGGGTTTATGTGTTATCTAACATAGTTCTTGGTGTCTTATTTTGTATTTTTCACCTTGAGTCTTATGCATATCATGCATTTTCAATATATTTGAAAACATTTGAACTTTTGTGCATTCCATTTAGGATTGAGTCTAAATGCATAGTATATAAGGTAGCCTTGCATGAGCATTAGGAGCAATGATAGATTTGTCCTTGTAAAGTACCATATTAAGAGCTTAGTCCAATGCCATTGTTGCTAGTTACTTGATGCTTTGATCTCGTGTAGAAATTAAGAACGAACCATGCCTTGATCTCATGTCTTATTGTTCTTGCCTTGATTGAAGCAAACCTTGACTTGAATTCAACCCCATCTAAGTGATAACCTTAATTTTGACCTGTAAATATTGTGTTTATGCATTTTTGAATGAATTCGTGGATCACTTCATACATACTTGGATAATGTTTTCCCTTTCACCACTCTTGTTTTTCCAAGTAGCCATGTCCCATCATTGGAATGGTTTCCCCGACCGTAACCTCAACCTTCTTTCTAGCCATTGATATTCGTGTGTGATTGGTGAGGCCTTCTTTCGAGCAAACTTGGCAAAAAATGTTAGGTTTAGGACGACAAGGAGGAATTCTCATGTAGATTTAGCTCCGTCATCACGGAGTTAATCTAGGAATAGGCTAGATAGGTTGGCGGTTCTTGGTTTAAGTTTGGGGGAACGGTTTGGAAATTTGGTGAACGGATGTGTTTGGAATGGATTGTGGATTGGGAAAGATGAATAAGGAGAAGGGAAAAGGGGATCGAATTTATATATTGGTTGGTGCAAAATTATAATACTAGCTCTAAGAATAAGATAGCCTCAAGAGATCCAAAGGAAAAGAAGAAAGCCGAAAAGGCCAAAGCCTCAAAGAAGAAAAAGAGGCGTGAACAAAAATGAAGAAAAATGAGAGCTAAGTCACAACAAAGAAGAACCAAACCATGAGAACAAGGAAGAAGAAGTTGATCCCCGAATAAGAAGAAGGTGAAGTGAAAGGACAAGGAGCATGTGTGGGTTTAAGAAGGCAAATGCCTTAAGATGAAAAGGGTAGCTTAAGATGTGGGCAAACGGGTTAGAACGCTTTAGGTTAGAGACACTCTAGGCATTTGGGTAGATGAGAATTCTCCCTTGTATGCATAGGTTGCCTTTTACCTTTAGCATTTTGCTAAAGTTTGCTCTTTCCATGAGAGATCCTTATACTTGATTACCCATGCATGATAATGAGATCATCTTCATCTCATAACCTAACCCTTAGCCAAGCGAATTCATTTGATCTTGCATATACATGATTAACGCTTATTACACTTAATGAATGTCAAGGGGTTGGAGGATTTGAAAGTTTGTGTAGGTTGAGGTTCGAATGTAAGTCATGTAAGGATAAGTATGGCTAGTCACTGTTGAGTAAGTTGTTTGATCGCATCAAGGAGTTTGCAACTTGGACATTGGACTCGAATTCTTTTTATGGCACTTTCGGATTTGAGCTCCCATATTCTGGTATTCTCCCTTTTCTTATTCTTGTTTGCTTGAGGACAAGCAAATGTTTAAGTTTGGGGGAATTGATATGCTCGTTTATTGCATGTTTAGCATGCATTTCATTTAGAGTTTTTGTGTAATTCACATGCATAATTATGGTCTAGTCTTGCATTTAGGTCTCATTTAGAGTAATAGGTGTTTGCATTAGGTCTTAGTGAGTTTTGTATACATTTGGAGTGTTTTTATGTGTCTTGGAGGCAATTGATTATGCTTGGAGTTATGGATCATAAGAGGAATGCAAAGCCCATCCGAGACGCCGGAAAGATATAGCTAGACGAAGGCCCTCTGATATGAATCGGCCTTGAAGCTCTTCATAGGAGTTGTAAAGAAGTGAGTCATCTGTCTACAGGAGTTGTATTCAGGCCATTTGGACACTTTGTTAAGGAGTTATCCAGGAATTACTGAAGACGTCTCTGCCTGGCCGATTGTCTCGGCTAAAATTCTCCTCAGCTCGTCCCGGTCTGATTTTAGCCGGAACAAGAAAATCCCTCAGCCCGGCACAGGAATTACCCTCGACCAGAAGATATGCCGGCCTATCGTCCCGGCTAAAAACAGCCCGGGACCAATCTCTCGGCTAAAATTCTCCTAAGCTAGTCCCGGTCTGATTTTAGCCGTGACAAGCAAATCCCTCATCCCGTACTCCCTCATCCCGGCTAGAATCTCCCCGGGACATAAATCTCTCGGCTAAAACTGTCATCCAAGTCCCTTGTCCCGACCATACATAGGCCAGGATAGACTCCTCGACCCAAACATTTCTGGGTCAAAACCCGGTTTGTTCTGGGTTGACCCGGTTCCCATCTTTTATTATAAATATCCTAAAACCCTAATTTTATTAGGTATGCTTTTTGTGAGTCAAAAACAAAAGACCTTTGGAGAGAGTTTGAGATTTGTAAGAGATATATTTGTTCATTTATGCAATTAATTGTTTATCTCATTGAATCTCTTCCATCTATCTTCTTTTCTTATTGATTATTCAACATCTATCCATGGAATCATCATCTATCAAAATTGATTTTGAGGGGTTCTTAATGGGTCTTGAGTAGTTTTTTAGGATCTTGAGATGGGGTAGATTAGGATGTTCCTAAGCTTGATTCATGATGTTTAGGGCTAGATCTTCTTATATCCTTTCTTGTTTAATGTTCTTAAGGCTAAATCTAGCTTGAAAAAGTAGGTTTAGATCATTAGGCATTTCATGCACACCAAGTGTTTGATGAAATGCCTTGATGAATTAAACAAGAGATTTACATTCCTAGCCTATGACAATAGTTGTCTAGGATGTATTTTTGGTTCATCTTGTTGATTTAAACTTAATGCTTGCTATTCAATGATCCACAGATGGTGATTTGATAATGGGTTAGGTGATTAGCATAGTTATTAATTGCTTGAAAGAGAATTCGTCAAGTTTAGGATTTTATGCTTAGGGATTAGCTTGTTTGAGTAAACGAATTGGCACATGACTAGAAGATAGCAAAAAGAAATGGTCTCGACATGAGCCACACGCTCAATGGAGGAGAAATGGTGGTACTCGGAGACGCAAGCCACTAATTGGCACATGACGAGAAGATAGCAAAAAGAAAAGCCATGAGATCTCCTTCACCTTGCTCAAGTAACCCGTCACTTTCTATGGGAACTTCTTCCCCATCCCAAAGCTTCTAAGGTAACTCCCAAAACCTTGTAAATATTTTTCTTTCAATTGAGTCTTTTATTTTTCTTTGTCTTATTTTTAGTCCCTTCTTTAGACTTCTTTCACACCAGGACGGTATGATTTAAGTTTTGGGGAGGGACCGGTATCTAATGGCATTTGTTTTGTCTTATTTTTAGTTTTACATTTTGAGTCTCATGCATTCATCTAAGGAATATAAAACAACAACAACAAAATTTGAAAATTTTGAAAATTGAAACACAGAAAGAAGTCATTTAGGTTGCCATTTAGCATGCATTTTCATTTGTCCATTAAGTCTAGCCATGCATAATTAGAATTCATTGTATATGCATGGGAACAATGATGAATTTTCCTTGTAAAGTAGCACTTTAAGAAGTTAATTCAATTCCCTCGTTCGTAATTGTTAAATGCATTTAAGTGAGCATGAAAGTAAAGATGCACCATTCTTAGTTCTCATGTATCATCATACTTTCCTTGATTGAAGCATGCTTGAGTTGCACCCAACCCCATTTAAGTGATAACCATTAATTTGACTTGTAAATATTGTGTTTGTGCAATTTTAAATGAATTCGTGGTTCACATTTACATACTTGGGCATTCTTATTCCTTTTACCAATCTTGTTTGTCCAAGTAGCCATATCCCCTCATTGGAATGGTTTCCCCTTCCCTAACCATAGCCTTCTTTCAAGCCATTGCTATTAGTGTGTGATTGTGAGGTCTTTTCTTTTCGAACAAATTTGGCAAAACGTGTTAGGTTTAGGGCGACAAGAGGGAATTCTCGTGTAGACTTAGCTCCATCATCACAGAGTTAATCTAGGATTAGGCTAGCTAGGATGGCGGGTCTTGATTCAAGTTTGGGGGAACGGTTTTAGACTTGGTGAACGGATGTGATTGAGTTATGGAATGGAAGAGATAAAAAGGAGAAAGGAAAAAGGAGATGGAATTTTTGTTGAATGGTTGGTGCCAAAAATCATAAGACTAGCTCTAGAAATAAGAAAGCCTCAAAAGATATAAGGAAAATGAAAGAAGCCAAACAGGCAAAAGCATCAAAGAAGAGGCGTAAACCAAAAAGAGAAAGAAAAAAGAGCTAGATCACAACAAAGAAGCACCAAACCATGAAGAACAAGGAAGAAGAAGCGATCCCCGAGTGAGGAGAAGGTGAAATTAAAAACAAGAAGCTTGTGGGTTTGAAGGCTTTAGGTAAGAGACACTCTAGGCACTTGGGTAGATGAGAATTCTCCCTTGTATGCATAGGTTGCCTTTTACCTTTAGCATTTTGCTAAGGTTTGTTCATTCCATGAGAGATCCTTGAACTTAATTACCCATGCATGATAATGAGATCACCTTCATCTCATAACCATACCCTTAGCCAAACGAATTAAATTTAACTTTGCATAAACATGATTCATGGTTAAACCACAAATGAATGTTAAGAGGTTGGGGAATATGATTGTTTGTGTAGATTGGGGTTTGGATTTGATACATGATGAAATATGAATGGTTAACTCCTTTGGAGTGGGCTCACTTGTGCATTTTAGAACTACATTACTTGGACGTTGAAATTGATTTCTTTTTGTGCTATTTGTGGATTTGAGCTCACGCCTTCGAACATCTCTCTCTACTTGTTCTTATTTGTTTGCTTGAGGGCAAGCAAATGAGTAAGTTTGGAGGGAGTTGATAGACTCGTATTTTATCCCCTTTCATGCATTCATTTAATCTAAGTTTCATCTCATTTGCATATAGTTACTTGGCATTTTTTTTGTTGCTTTATCTCATTTATAGTTTTAGGGTTCTCATACTAGGTCCTAGAGTGTCTTGCATGTTTTGGAGTCCTTTTTAGGTACTTTGGAGGCATTTGACGGAGTTTGGCTTGAGACCATTCGGATCGGGAGCAAGAGAGGCGGTTAAAGACGTTTGGGAGCTTTTCAGGACATCTACATCGACCCAGCTTCTTCCCACAGGTCGAAGCAATAGCTGGATGCAACATCAGGCCCTTAGCATCGACCCAGCTTCTTCACACATCAACCAGTTGCATCGATGCTCAGCTTCAGGATATCTACATCGACCCCACAGGTCGATGCAACAGCTGGATGCAACATCAGGCCCTTAGCATCGACCCAGCTTCTTCCCACATCGACCAGTTGAATCGATGCTCAGCTTCAGCACATCTACATCGACCCCACAGGTTGATGAAACAGCTGGATGCAACATCAGGCCATTAGCATTGACCATCCACATCGACCAGTTGCATTGATGTTAATCCTGTCGCCCACTTTTCTTATAAATATCCATCTAAACCTAATTTTTGTTTCATGCTTTTTCTTATGCTCAGAAACCCTTACCTTTGAGAGAGTTTGAGATTTGTAAGAAGGATCCTTTGTTTTATGCAATTTAGTATTTGTTTTTATCAATCTCTTCCATCTATCTTCTTTCTATCTTGATTATCCAACACTCATCCATGGATTCAATCTCTAATCAAATCGATTTTGGGTTGTTCTTGATGGGTCTTGAGTAGTCTTTTAGGGTTTAGAGATGGGGTAGATTAGGATGTTCATAGGCTTGATTCATGGTGTTTAGGGTTAGATATTCTTATATCCTTTCTTGTTTAATGTTCTTAAGGCTAAATCTAGCTTGAAAAAGTAGGTTCAGATCATAAGGCATTTCATGCACACCAAGTGTTTGATGAAATGCCTTGATGAATTAAGCAAGAGATTTACATTCCTAGCCTATGACAATAGTTGTCTAGGGTGTATTTTTGGTTTATCTTGTTGATTCAAACTTAATGCTTGCTAATCAATGATCCACAAATGATGATTTGCTAATGGGTTAGGTGATTAGCATAGTGATTAATTACTTGAAAGAGAATTAGTCAAGTTTAGGATCTTATGCCTAGGGATTAGCTTGTTTGAGTAAACGAACATCATGAATTGAACTTGGAACTTCTTATATCGATAACCCTATCTCTAGATTCGCTTTTGCTTATTGATTTACAATCTTGCTTAGTGCTTTTACTTAATTCTAAATTTGATACTTAATTACAACACACTTGTTTAGCTTAACTTACAATTGTTCTTTGCATTCTTAGTGATTAAGACTATTTCCCAATATTGGATTCGATAACCTCTTACTACATCGGTTAGAGGGTATTGATACCTTGAGATACTGAAATATCTTCAACCTCAAGATCTAAATGATATGATGATACAACCTATCAAGGTAATCTTCAATGCATGATATGTCCTAGGGTCGAAAAGAGCAACCTAGTGGTTGTCATGCATGTTGTATCATGCTAAAACAAGCATATTGATACAAGACTTTTTAGTCTCTAGAAGCTATCAATAACTCCAATACGTGTAGTTTGAAGGTTATCAATCCATAAAAGGATTTATCCTAATCACTAAGAATACAATGTGCTTATAGTAAGTTAAGCTAAATAAGTGTGGTTTATTGTTAAGTATCCAATTCGAATTAAGCAAAAGCAATAAACAAGATTGTAAATCAATAAACAAAAGTTGAGCTAGAGATGAGGTTATTGATGTAAGGTGATCCAAATCCAATTAGTGGTGTTCATTCACTCAAAGAAGCTAATTCCTAGGCATAAGATCCTTAATCTTGACTAAATCTCTTTCAAGCAACTAATCACTATGCTAATCACTTAATTCATTAACAAACTTTCATTTGTGAATCACTGATTAGCAAGCATTAAGAATACAAACAGGATCAACCAAAAATACACCCTAGACAACTATTATCATAGGCTAGGAGCATAAATCTCTTGTCTAGTTCATCAAGGCATTTCATCAAACACTTGGTGTGCATGAAATATCTTATGATCTAGATACCCTCTTTCAAGCTAGATCTAGCATTAGGGACACCTGACAAGAAGCAATATAAGATTATCTAACCCTAAACACCAATAATCAACCCTTGGATCATCCTAATCTACCCCATCTCAAGATCCTAAAAGACTACTCAAGACCCATCAAGAACAACCCAAAATCGATTGGAATAGAGGTTGAATCCATGGATGAATGTTGAATAATCAATAAGAAAAGAAGATAGATGGAAGATATTGATAAAAATCAACGCTAAATTTCATAAAACAAAGGATCCTTTTTACAAATCTCAAACTCTCTCAAAGGTAAGGGTTTTTTAGAATAAGAAAAATCATAAAAATAAAATTAGGTTTAGATGGGTATTTATATGAAAAGTGGGCGACAAGATTAACATCCAGGCAACTGGTCGATGCTAAGGGCCTGATCTTCCATCTGGCTGTTGCATCGACCTGTGATCGCGATGTAGACGTCCTGAAGCTGAGGATCGAGGTAACTGGTCGACGCTAAGGGCCTGGTCTTCCATCTGGCTGTTGCATCCACCCGTGGTCGCGATGTAGATGTCCTGAGGCTGAGCATCGAGGTAACTGGTCGATGCTAAGGGCCTTGTCTTCCATCTGGATGTTGCATCCACCCGTGGTTGCGATGTAGATATCTTGAGGAGACTTCAGTAAAACCGCGGTATCTCTCGGACCACGGGTCCAAATCGCCTGATTCAACTTCCCATGGACAGCTAACGCACCGCTCTACAACATTCATAAAGGTCGCCAAGGCTGATTCAGAACGGAGGGCTGTAGTCCATACACATATTTCCAGCGTCTTGGATGGACTTCACATTCCTCTTGAGGCATTTCTCCTTCTCAAACCCACATGCTTCTTTTCTTTTCATTTCACCTTCTTCTCATTCGGGGATCACTTCTTCTTCCTTGTTCTTCCATGGTTTGGTGTTCCTTTGTTGTGATCTAGCTCTTCTTTTATTCTTTTTGGTTCACGCCTCTTCTCATTCTTTGATGCTTAGGCCTTTTTGGCTTTCTTCTTTTCTCTTCTATCGTTTGAGGCTATCTTATTCTTTAGAGCTAGTCTTATGATTTTTGCACCAACCAATCTACACAAATCCGATCCCCTTTTTCCTTTCTCCTTTTCTTCTTTTCCATTCCACAATCCATTCTCAAACGTTCACCAAGTCTAAGACCATTCCCCCAAACTTGAACCAAGAACCACCATCCTAACTAGCCTATTCCTAGATTAACTCCGAGATATTGGAGCGGAATCTACATGAGAATTCCCTCTTGTCGCCCTAAACCTAACACGTTTTGCCAAGTTTGTTCGAAAGAAATGCCTCACAATTCACACACTAATAACAATGGCTTGAAAGAAGGCAAAGGTTAGGGTAGGGGAAACCATTCCAATGATGGGATATGGCAACTTGGATAAGCAAGAGTGGTAAAAAGGAGAAAGAATATCCAAGTATGTAACTGGTCGATACTAAGGGCCTGGTATTCCATCTGGCTGTTGCATCCACCCATGGTAGCGATGTAGATGTCCTGAGGCTGAGCATCGAGGTAACTGATCGATGCTAAGGGCCTGGTCTTCCATCTGGCTGTTGCATCCACCCGTGGTCGCGATGTAGATATCCTGCGGCGACTTCAGTAAAACCGCGGTAGCTCTTGAACCACACGTCCAAATCGCCTGATTCAACTTCCCCGGGACAGCTAACTCATCTGTCTACAACTTTCATGAAGGTCACCAAGGCTAATTCAGATCTGAGGGCTGTCGTCCATACACATCTTTCTGGCATCTTGGATGGACTTCGTATTCCTCTTAGGTCCAACTCTCCAAATATGTCCAACCGCCT
Organism: Eutrema japonicum; assembly: GCA_030161315.1. Classification (NCBI taxonomy): domain Eukaryota; kingdom Viridiplantae; phylum Streptophyta; class Magnoliopsida; order Brassicales; family Brassicaceae; genus Eutrema; species Eutrema japonicum. Next base: position 26,157,127 of record BSQW01000012.1, on the reverse strand, counting down.
CCAATTACCTAGGAAATACTCCAAAACATGCAAGAATACACTAAACCTAATGAAAATATCTTAATCTCTAATTGAGACCTAAATACAAGACAAGACCATGATCATGCATGCGAATTACACAAAACTCTAAATGAAATGCATGCTAAAACATGCAATATATGAGTATACCAATTCCCCCAAACTTAAACATTTGCTTGTCCTCAAGCAAACAAGAATAAAGTAAGGGAGAAGACTAGAAATGGGAGCTCAAATCCAAAAGTGCCATAAAAAGAATCCGAGCCCAATGTCCAAGTTGCAAACTTGTTGATGCGATCAAACAAATTACTCAAAAGTGACTAGCCATATTTATCCTTGCATGACTTACTTTCGAACCTTAACCTACACAAACTTTCATATCTTCCAACCTCTTGAAATTGATTAAGTTTAATAGGTGTGAATCATGTTTATGCTAGATCAAATGAATTCGTTTGGCTAAGGGTAAGGTTATGAGATGAAGGTGATCTCATTATCATGCGTTGGTAATTAGGTACAAGGATCTCTCATGAAATGAACAAAATTTAGCAAAATGTTAAAGGTAAAAGGCAACCTATGCATACAAGGGAGAATTCTCATCTACCCGAATGCCTAGAGTATCTCTAACCTAAAGCTTCTAACCCGTCATGACCATATCCTAAGCTACCCTTTTTATCTTGAGGCATTTAGCCTTCTCAAACCCACATGCTTCTTGTATTTTCATTTCACCTTCTTCTCATTTGGGGATCACTTCTTCTTCCTTGTTCTTTCATGGTTTGGTGTTCCTTTGTTGTGATCTAGCTCTTATTTTCTTCTTTTTCTAATTCTTTGATGCTTTGGCCTTTTTGGCTTTCTTCTTTTCCCTTCTATCTTTTGAGGCTATCTTATTCTTTAGAGCTAGTCTTATGATTTTTGCACCAGGCAATCTACACAAATCCGATCCCCTTTTTCCTTTCTCCGTTTCTTCTTTTCCATTCCACAATCCATTCTCAAACGTTCACCAAGTCTAAGACCGTTCCCCCAAACTTGAACCAAGAACCACCATCCTAACTAGCCTATTCCTAGATTAACTCCGAGATGTTGGAGCTGAATCTACATGAGTATTCCCTCTTGTCGTCCTAAACCTAACACGTTTTGCCAAGTTTGTTCGAAAGAAAGGCCTCACAATTTACACACTAATAACAATGGCTTGAAAGAAGGCTAAGGTTAGGGTAGGGGAAACCATTCCAATGATGGGATATGGCTACTTGGATAAGCAAGAGTGGTAAAAAGGAGAAAGAATATCCAAGTATGTATAGGTGATCCACGAATTCATTCTAGATTGCACAAACATAATATTTACAAGTTAAATTCATGGTTATCACTTAGATGAGGTTGAATTCAAGTCAAGGTTTGTTTCAATCAAAGCAAGAATAATAATACATGAGATCAAGGCATGGTTCGTTCTTAATTTCTACACGAGATCAAAGCATCAAGTAACTAGCGACAATGGCATTGGACTAGGCTCTTAATATGGTACTTTGCAAGGACAAATCTATCATTGCTCCTAATGCTCATGCAAAGCTACCTTATATGCTATGCATCTAGACTCAATCCTATATGGAATGCACAAAAGTTCAAAATTTTCAAATTTATTAAAAATGCATGATATGCATGAGACTCAGGGTGCAAAAGGCAAAATAAGAACACCAAAAACGATGTTAGAGAACACACAAACCCTCCCCCAAACTTAAATTACACAGTCCCTTGTGTAATAGAAGCTTAAGGAAGAGTTAAACAATGTATGAAAGAAGGAAAGAAGATATAACTCTAAATGCTATGTACAAAGTTTGGAGTGTTACCTTAGAAAAGGGTGGAGGGGACGAGAGGGATCAAGGGATGCCATATTTCATCACCTCATCCTAAGCACTTTAGTCCATAAGTCCATGCCCGTAAGACCATCGAAAACCTACTTGTACTAAGAAAACCCATCAAAAGGAACTACTAACGAAAGAAAAACATAAAACGAAATATGTACAAGTATAAGCTTGGGGTGTCTCCCAAGAGCACTTTGTTTAGAGTCACAAAGTTTGACTTTTTTTACCCCTTTAGGCGGGTGATTGAGGAGCGCGAGCACTCAATGGCGGTTCCTTAAGCTCGAATTTGAGAACTTTACCCATTAAGCTTTGAATAACGGTTTGATCTCCCTCTCTAACCTTTGGTGTGGTGGTTTCTATGGCCTTGGCAAAAGGCTTGGGACACCCTCTACATTTGACCTTGTACTCAATCATCCCTTCTTCATGTTTCCATGGGATGAGAGTCACGGTCGAAGGTTGGTCTACCAAGGGTCCAATCCCCTTGAGCATGCTCGGTTTCCTCTCCTCGGACTTAGGCTTTGTCCTCTTCTTAGCAACCTTGCCACTTTCAACCTCATTCTCCATCGTGTTGTGAAAGAGGGAATTCAAGCAACTTCTATCTAGAGCTAGTGCTTCTTCAACCATCCCATAACTCACCGTCTCACATACGCCCACATACTCAACCTTCCGGGCTTGGGCTTCATTGTCTCCACAAATAATGGTCCCACAAATAGCGGTGGAAGAATGCATAGTTATGTAAAACTCTTGCCATCCACGTTCTTAAGAACAAACCTCTTGTTTATGAAGTCCAAGCTTGCACCGGTTGTGTTGAGGAATGGAGTCCCGAGGAGTAGAGGGAGCTTTATTTTTGGTGCCATCTCCATTACAACGAAGTCCGTTTGTACAAGGCACTCTCCAATCTTGACAGGAAAATCTTCAACCAAGCCAAGAGGTTTCTTCGTAGAAGAGTCTCCAAATGTGATGGTGGAGGGGTAATCGTTCAACTTATCTATCCCAAGACTTTTGGCCATCTCCAAAGTCATAACATTAACGGTTGAGCCCGAGTCACACAAAGCATCATCAATTTCCAAGCTTCCAAGGGTGCAAGATATTGAGAATTTCCCGGGGTTTCCAAGCTTTGGAAGAGTCTTAGGCTCGATCCTTGTTGTGCTTGAAGGCGTTTCCTTTTTTGCCTTATTGAGAAAACGACCGGAAAATGGAAGTGGAGGCTCATATGGAGGTGGAGGCTCTCTCTTTTACTCAACAAGTATCTCCATGTTTTTCACTTTAACCACGTCCTTGATATACTTCTCAACCTTGTTACTATTTTCTCCAACCAACATCATATCATTCTCACTCCCAAGGGTCAATTATCCAACCACTAGGTTTTAGCATGTTTTAGACTGGTGTAGATTAATTGATACAATATATTTCGGTATCGCAAGGTATCAATACCCTCTAACCGATGTAGTAAGAGGTTATCAAATCCAATTTTAGGAAATAGTCCTAATCACTAAGAATGCAAGGAACAATTAAAAGTTAGGCTAAACAAGTGTCTTGTGATTAAGTATCCAATTTAGAATTAAGCAAAAGCACTAAGCAAGATTGTAAATCAATAAGCAAAAGCGAATCTACAGATAGGGTTATCGATATAAGAAGTTCCAAGTTCAATTCATGATGTTCGTTTACTCAAACAAGCTAATCCCTAGGCATAAGATCCTAAACTTGACTAATTCTCTTTCAAGCAATTAATCACTATGCTAATCACCTAACCCATTAGAAAATCATCATTTGTGGATCATTGATTAGCAAGAATTAAGTTTAAATCAACAAGATCAACCAAAAATACCCCCTAGACAACTATTGTCATAGGCTAGGAATGTAAATCTCTTGTTTAATTCATCAAGGCAATTCATCAAACACTTGGTGTGCATGAAATGCCTTATGATCTAAACCTACTTTTTCAAGCTAGATTTAGCCTTAAGAACATTAAACAAGAAAGGATATAAGAATATCTAACCCTAAACACCACGAATCAAGCCTAGGAACATCCTAATCTACCCCATCTCTAAATCCTAAAAGACTACTCAAGACCCAGCAAGAACAACCCAAAATCGATTTGATGAGAGATTGAATCCATGGATGAGTGTTGGATAATCAAGATAGAAAGAAGATATATGGAAGCTATTGATAAAAACAAATACTAAATTGCATAAAACAAAGGATACTTCTTACAAATCTCAAACTATCTTAAATGTAAGGGTTTTTTAGCATAAGAAAAAGCATGAAACAAAAATTAGGTTTAGATGGGTATTTATAAGAAAAGTGGGCGACATGATTAACATCAATTCAACTTGTCGATGTGGATGGTCGATGCTAAGGGCCTGATGTTGCATCCAGCTGTTGCATCGACCTGTGGGGTCGATGTAGATGTCCTGAAGCTGAGCATCGATGCAACTAGTCAACGTGGGAAGAAGCTGGGTCGATGCTAAGGGCCTGATGTTGCATCCATCTGTTGCATCAACCTGTGGGGTCGATGTAGATGTCCTGAAGCTGAGCATCAATGCAACTGGTCGATGTGGGAAGAAGCTGGGTCGATGCTAAGGACCTGATGTTGCATTCAGCTGTTGCATCGACCTGTGGGAAGAAGCTGGGTCGATGTAGATGTCCTGAAAAGCTCCCAAACGTCTTTAACGCCTCTCTTGCTCCCGATCCGAATGGTCTCAATCCAAACTCCGTTAAATGCCTCCAAAGTACCTAAAAAGGACTCCAAAACATGCAAGACACTCTAGGACATATTATGAGAACCCTAAAACTCTAAATGAGATAAAGCAACAAAGAAATGCTAAGTAACTATATGCAAATGAGATGAAACTTAGATTAAATGAATGCATGAAAGGGGGTAAAATACGAGTCTATCATGAACTAATTGCTTGGCCTGTCAATAAGTGTGTTATTTTAGAAGAGAGGACATAGACTAAAGACATTTCACTCAGGGTAAAGTTTCCTTTACATACCATTTCCAAAAGTTTAATGGTTTGCATTTTGGTTTTGCATATTTAACATAATCACATATCTTTTATGCGTGTATATGAAAGAGCCCAAGGACAGGTTCTGTAAACAAATGCAAACTACTTGTCTGGCCTGTGAACTCTGAAGTTGTTGCTGAAGGCCAGTGGCAGTCACAGGAACCGAAAGCTTTAGTGAATGGTCTACCTCTAGGACCAAATGCAGTGAAAGTGTTTGTGGATGATGTCTTTGCGCCTCAAACATTCCTGTGGATGCCGACGACAGAAATGACATACCATGTGGACTCTCTGAAGTCTTTTGTGGCATGGCCTGCTGACAGAGTAGTCTTTGATACACCCGTAGATGCAACAAGTTTCAGGTCTCCTCTGCAGGATCCTACAGCATCTGATCAACCTCACAGTTCAAAATCTCCATCAGTACGTACAAACTCATCAACAACAGGTTCCAAGAGTCCTCAACAAAATTCTCCAGATTCAAACACTAAGTTTTCTCAAAAGAAATCTCCAGCAACAAGCAGTAAGTCTCCTCTGGATAGTTCTCCATAAAAGGGTCCTAAATCGAATGCAAAGAAAGCTCAACCACTAGCATTATCTCCTCTTAGGAGATCTCAGGTAATTCGTCAAGGAAATTGTATGAAGTTGTTAGCTAGTTGTTTATTTTTCTTCTAATTATAACTTGATGGTTTGTTTTTTAAACTTTGCAGCGTAACAATCAAGATGAGGTTATAAAGGAAAATAGGAAGTGCAAGTTGATGTCTATTAGCGGAAAGAGGCAGGTTGTAGCTGAAGGACGCTAGTCTTCAGACAACCCATACTAGACTGTGCATTTTGTTCCCTTATGACCTAATGTAGTTAGAGTTTGGGAGGATATCGTGAAGGTGAATAGCGCAGCGGTGTGGAGGCCATCTTCTGAAATCGAGTGTATGCAAGATGCAATTGGTACTTCCATTGCGTGGCCGAAGGACAAGGTGATCTTATGTTAGCCTTATAGGGTTGCTTAAGTAGTTCTCATACAACCTGGAATGAGACTATATGTGTTTTGTTTTGGCTGTTTTGTTAGCTTTGGACTCAATACTATGTATGATGGCTACCATGGTTTGTATGAGACTTGTGTTGAAATGTATTAAATATTTTCATTAATCAGGTTTCTGGAAAACAGGTTCTAATAACTGAATAGGATTCATGTCAAAATATAGTAGTGCCATTACAACAATTTATATAGCATTTGTAAGACTGCTACCAAAACCGCGACAGCTTATATACTTAGCTACAACATTGTCAACAACAACGTATGGAAAAAGTTATGTGAAAAACATCTTAGCATTTTAAATAAGCTATAACACAAATTATAATAGCATCTACGAAAATGCTATTAAAACAAGATTCTACCATAGCAATTAAAACTTATCGCTATGGTATATAACACATACCATATCAACCATAAAAAACGTTATATTATCGGACCACCCTAAGATAGCTCCTCATTTCCTAGCGTTTATGGAAACGCTATCTATGACCTATTATGGCGCTTATAATGTGCTAACAATGTACATATTTCTTGTAGTGAAATTATCCTAAATGATACGATCCTCCCAAAAACGCCCACTCTTGTCGGTATTCAAGCGGAATAGAAACGGGATAATCCTTGAATGAATAAGGCGGGGGAACTGAATGGTTGCGTCGAGGGCTATGGAATGCACTCGGTAAACCTGATCCGAAAGCTAACCACCTAAGGAATGTTGTGACTCTTCGGCTAACCACCTCGGAATCGATTTGAACACATCGGCTAACCACCTAGTGAATGGTTGACGATCACGAACTAACCACCCAATGATCGAAATGATTTCTTTGGCTAACCACCAAGGAGATCAAAAAGTGCCAAAGGAATAGGAGAGATATTCTCAAAGAGATTTTTATAAAAAAATGGATGATTAAAAATGAAGAACTACAACGAATATTTATAGCAAAAGAAGGTGAAGGGACGAAGAAGAAAGCACTAAAAACAATGCATGGGAAATAACAAAGTTACATAAAGGTGGAGACCAAGACCATTGCCTTTGACTTAAAAATCGAACACCCCTTGGTCTCCCCATTTCCGTGTGGCTCCTTGCTCCATAGTATAATTTCCATGCGAAATATACTTGATATACTTCATGAAATTGGACCGTAAATGTAAGACATAAGTCGTTGCCTCATTAAAACCTCTACTCGGAAAACCCGTTGGGACAAAACCGAGTATAGGAGAAAGAGTACAACAACTTACGCTTAACGGCCAACCTCAAGAAGATATCTTGCTGATAATGAGGTCAAGACGTTGTGCATAAGTTGGTCTTCTTCCTCGATCCGAACATCATCAAGTAGCTTCCTAACAGCTCTGACTAGCTTCCATGCCTTAGACCGCGTAATGGGACCTTCGGGAACGATCAAAGCTTCCTTTGGAACCTCATCCAAAGAATGCGTATCCATGATCGTATCATCCCCCTCCACTTGAAAAGGATTTGTCCTCAAATCTACTTCATATGCAATAAAAGGAATGATATCAGAAACGTTGAAGCTAGAGCTAACGGGGTACTTACCTTGAAGATCGATTTTGTAAGCGTTGTCGTTGATTCTCTCCAAGACCGTGAATGGTCCATCAACTCTCGGCAAGAGTTTAGACTTCCGTTCTTCTGGGAACCGCTCCTTTCGCAAATAGATCCAAACGAGATCGCCGGGTTCGAAAGTCTTCTTGTTCCGTCCTTTGTTGGCATGTTTGCAATAAAGCTTGGTTTTATGTTCGATGTTTTGCTTGGCCTTCTCATGCATTTGCTTTACCAACTCGGCCTTCTTCTTCCCATCCATGCTTATACGTTCACTCAAAGACAAAGGAGTTAGATCCATAGGTGTAAGCGGATTAAGACCGTAAATAAGTTCAAAAGGAGAGAAAGAAGTAGTAGAATGCACGGCACAATTATAAGCAAACTCAACATGAGGCAAACAATCTTCCCACGACTTAAGATTTTTCTTTATCACCGTCCGCAAAAGCGGTCCTATTGACCACCTCGGTTTGACCATCGGTTTGCGGATGACAATTCGTAGAGAAACATAACTTAGTTCCTACTTTAGACTAAAGTGTCTTCCAAAAATAGCTAAGGAACTTGGTATCTCTATCCGAAACTATCGTCCTAGGCATCCCATGCAAACGGACAATCTTCCTAAAGAACAAATCGGCAATGTTAGATGCATCATCGGTTTTATGGCATGGAATGAAATGAGCCATCTTAGAAAACCTATCTACAACAACAAAGACCGAATCACTACCTCTCCTAGTTCTCGGCAAACCCAACACAAAATCCATTGAAATGTCGGTCCATGGTGCACTAGGAATCGGCAAAGGAATGTACATACCTTGACCTTGGCTTTTGGACTTGGCTAACTTACATGTTGTGCATCAATCGATTATAAGTTACTAGTTCTAGGATGCACCAAAGTTGTCTACTCAAAAGGAGTTAGCCATTTCCTTCACAACATGCAACAAAGCCAAACCTCAACCTAGACAAACCATCCTATTCTCTAGCCTCTTAACATTGATTATTGGTTTTATCCGTGAATTGTGCTTATGCAAAATTAGATGAAACCGCTTGGCTAAAGGACCGGTTATGAGATGAAGGTGATCTCATCAATATGCAAAGGTAAATAAACCAAAGGATCTCTCAATGAACGAGCAAACTTTAACAAAATGCTAAAGGTAAAAGGCAACCTATACATACAAAGATGGACTCTCGTCTACCCCGAATGCCTAGAGTGTCACTAACATTAGGCCAATCTAACCTGTTCTTAACCGATCCTAAACTACCCTTTTTATCCCAAGATATTTTGCCTTCTTGGACCCTTACGCTCTTCTTTGCTTTCCTTTTTTGCCTTCTTCCTCATTAGGGGTTTGCTTCTTCATCTTGGTTATGGTTGATGCTCCTTTTTCTTTCACTTAGCTCTTTCTTTTTCTTCCTTTGGTTATGCCTCTTATTTTCTTTGTAGCTTGGCTTTTTGGCCTTCTTTTCTTCTTTGTCTCTTGAGGCTTTTCTTAGTTACTTAGAGCTTGTTGTTAATCACACTTGCACCAACCATACCATTCATTTTGTACTCCCCTTTTCATCGTCCTTCCTTCCTTCTTTCATTCCATCATAATCATCAAAGATCAAGCCATTCCCATAAATATTTCTAACCTTTCCCCATTCTCAAACTTTAAGAACCGCCACCTATCTAACCTAGTTCTAGATTAGCTCCTTGATGTTGGAACTAAGTCTACGCAAGAGTGATTCCTTGTCGCCCTAAACCTAATACGTTTTGTCAAGTTCACTCCAAAAAGACCTTACAAGACACACACAAAAGATTAGGGGCTAGAAAGGAGGTAATTGGCATGGTGGGGAAACAAATCCACATATGGGATTTGGGTATTTGGACAAGCAAGGGTGGTGAAAAGGAAGAAGAATGTCCAAATATGTATAAGTGATCCACGATTCCATTTAAGTTTGCACAAGCACAATAATTACATGTCAAGTTATGGTTATCACTTAGATGAGGCTATATTCAATTCAAGCTAGCTTCAAACAAGGAAAGGCAATGATGCATGTGCTCTATAAATGGTTCATCCTTGGTTTCAGATTCAACTTCAATGCATCAAACAACTAATATTTGGGCGTTGAATCAATTTCTAATTGAGCTACTCTCAAGGTTGTCATTACTCCATGCTTATTCAAATGCAAGCTAAAATGCAAACTAGACATCATTTACAAGTGAATATGAAATCCTAAATGCTAAAATCAAAATTTCAAAATTTATGCAAAATTGCATGGTACGCATGAGACTCAAGTGCAAAAGAGATGATAAGAGCATAAAACACGAGGTCAAATACCAGTCTCTCCCCCAAACTTAAATCACACCGTCCCGGTGTGAAATAAAGTCAAAGAAGAGACCCAAAACAAAATATAATATGCTAAGACTTTTAAAAGGGAAGAGATACTTACATGAAGGAGTGCTACTATGTGAATGGAGAGCATGGAGGGCTTTTCTCGACATCAAACACCCTTGACACCGTTCCGTGACCTTGCTAACAATCGAGAACCTTGCAACCACTCAACAAAACCATCAATGCCCAAGACACACAAAATTAAACTAGAAAGCAAAAGAATATATACAAGGATAAACATGGGAATGTCTCCCAAGTGCACTTTGTTTTACGTCGCTAAGTTTGACGTTGGTTACCCTTTTAGGCGGGTGAGGGAGGAGTGTGAGCACTCCAAGGCGGATCTTTAAGTCGAGCTTGAGCACCTTGCTCATTACCTCTTCAAGACCGGCTTCTCCTTTTGCTTTGAGCTCGGGAGTGAGGATTGCCTTGGCCGAGGCAAAGGGCTTGGATCGGCCTTTGCATTTGATTTTGTACTCAATCACTCCATCCTTGTGCTTCCAAGGAGTGAGAGTCATCATAGAAGGTTGGCTCGGCTCGGATTTAAACCCATGATGCTTACTCGATCCGTTTCGCATCATAGCCTTGGCTTTTATCTTCTTCTTTGCACCCTTGCTACCCTCAACGTCCTTCTCCATTGTGGTGGGAGGGATCGGTTCCAGACGAGTGATCATGTCAACTTCCGAAGCTTCCTTGTCATTACCATAACCCAAATCTTTTCTCTCAAGAGACTTCTCTTCCTCTTCATAGACCTTTGGGGGTGGAGCTTCTTCAACCATATCACATCTACCCACATATAAAATTTCTTCTTCTTGAGACTCATCATCCTTCATGGTGATTGTACCACAAAGTTTATTGGAAGAAGTCCTCATTGGGTAGTACACTTTATCATCCACATTCAAGAGAACTACCCTTTGCTCTTTGAAGTTCATGCTAGCACCGGTAGTGAGGAGGAACGGTGTTACAAGGAGAAGAGGGAGTTATTTGGTCTTTCTCATCTCCATGATCACAAAGTCGGTTGGGACTATGCAATTCCCTACCTTAAGTGGGTAGTTTTCAAGAAGACCCAATGGCTTTCTCGAAGAAGCATCTCCAAAGGTGATAGGTGAGGGTCCTTATCCCTAGACTTTTGAGCATTTCATTGGACAACACATTCACACTTGACCCGGAGTCACACAAAGCATCCTCAATGTCTAAATCACCAAGAGAGCAAGCAATAGAGAATTTACCGAGATTACCAAGCTTGGGGAGAGACTTAGGCTCGATCCTAGTTGAGCTAGGTGAGTATTTGTATTCAACCAAGGTCACATTCTCATTCTTCTCAAGGGTCACTCCCCCACCTTGTTCCTCAATGTCCTCATTGAGCTTCAAGGGAGCTTGAGATCCATATAGTAGAAGCTCAATCTCATTAGTGGCGGCTTCATGATCTTCAATGGGACGTGGCTCCTTTGAGAAGATGGCATTGCAATACTCCTTTGCTTTCCCATTTGAAGTGATTTGTTGTACTTTGTCTCCATTGTTTCCATTGGTCTCCATTTCTTGCACTTTGGAACTCAATGTCTCAAGCTTCTTGTGGAGATCATTGTATGAGCAAGTTACCTTGGTATTTATTTCCTCCATCTTCTTGATTATATCCAATTCTCCACTTGCTTGGCCTTGGAGAAGTTGTTGAAGAACATTTTTCACATCAAGGTCTTGAGCCATGGAGTTAGTGCCTTGAGATTTTGGGACAAAGATTTGTTGATAACCACCTTGGTTTGGTTGGAAGTTGTGTTTGGGAGCATAGCTTTGTTCATGATTAAGAGGGACTTGACCTTGGTTGCCATAGGTGTTGTTGAAACCTCTTTGATAGCCACCATTGTTCCCAATGTAATGCACTTCTTTGGTGTTTCTCAAATCCACCATATTTTCTTGTGCTCGATGAGTGCCTTCCGAATCACTAACAAAGTCAACCATCTTTTGAGAAGCATTAAGGAGCTTGTTCATCTTGTAATTGAGAGCTTTCATCTCTTTGGCTTTCCTTTGCTCCTCATGATCACTTGTGGTCCTTGTAGACCGGTCATAGTCATCACCATAAGTGCCATCACTCAATGCAAGGTTCTCTACCAACTCCATCGCTTCATTCACTTCTTTGCCCAAGAAGCTTCCATTAGAGGCGGTGTCAAGCAACATGCGGATCTTGGGCAATGCTCCACGGTATAGAGTGCTTAGGAGTGAAGCATCCGAAAATCCATGATGAGGGCATTGCGATGTATAGCTCCTAAACCGCTCCCATACTTCATTAAAGCTCTCATTCGCTCTTTGAGTGAAGCTTGATATCTCGTTCCTTAGCTTGGCCGTTCTTGAGTGGGAGAAGAACTTGGCAAGGAAGGCGGTTTTGCATTGATTCCAAGAGGTGATGGAACCTTGGGGGAGGTTATTTTCCCATTGCCTTGCCTTGTCTCCAAGAGAAAAAGGAAACAACCTTAGCTTGAAGCTATCCTCCGACACTCCATTCATCTTTGTCAAGCTACAAATACAGTCCAAGTGATCCAAATGATCAAGAGGGTCTTCTACCGCAAGGCCATGAAACTTGTTACTTTGCACAATGTTGATGAAGCTTGCTTTGACCTCAAAGTCATTGCATTCAACCGGTGGTGCATGAATCCCTTGGCGGTTGAAATGAGCATTTGCCGCATCACCCTCGCCAACAATGTTTTGAGCTTGATAGACGGGTGGGTTTGGGTTGGGGCCGTGAGGTTGTGGATGGTGGGCGTGGGGGTTTTGGTCTTGGTGGTTTCCATTCCCACGTTCTTGACCATGCTCTTGAGCTTGGTGTTCTTGCACATGCTCCATATCAAGCCTACCAAGGTGTGCAAGCCGTTCCCTCTCTCTTCTTGCTCTAATACCACAATCCAATAGGTGAATGTTGTCCCTAGGCTCAACAAAATTTGCTTCGCCTCTAGACCTTGTGTTCATGTACCTACAAGAGAGCTTGAGAGAGAGATTAGTATCCAAAAGAAAAGAAAAATTCTTAATCTCACAAAGAACCTAAATCTTAATGTCAAAATCAAATCCCAATATGGCAAAGGCGCCAAATTGATAAAGGACTTTTGCAAGTCTAGAGATCAATTTCTCTAAATGCCTATTGAGCATAAGAGGTTATCGAACCTATTGGGAAATGATTTCAAGTACCAAGAATGCAAGGCACTAAATGAGTTAAGCTAATTAAGGAAGTTTGGTTAAGTAACCAAATTGAAACAAACAAAAGCAACTAAGCAAGATGTAAAAGCAATAAGCAAAGCGAATCCTAAGATGGGGTAATCGATATTAGGTAACCAAAGCATGATCCAAGGCATTCATTCACACAAACAAGCTATCCCTAGGTTAATGATCTCTAATCTTGATTAGTCCTCTTTCAAGGCACTAATCACTATGTTAATTATTAAATTCATTAGCAAACTCTCATTTGTGAATTATCAATCAACATGCATTGAGAATATAAACTAGATCAACCAAAAATATGCCTTAGACAACTAATCTCTTAGGCTAAGAACATAAATCCTTTGAATAATTGATCTAGGCATTTCATCAAACACTTGGTGTGCATGAAATGCCTATGATCTAAATCCACTCTCTCAAGCTAGATTTAGCATTAAGAGCATTAAACAAAGAAGGATAATAGATAATTTAACCCTAAACACCTTGAATCATGCCATGAATCACCTAAATCTAACCCATCTCAAGATCCTAAAATGACTACTCACTAACCATGAAGAAACCCTCAAATCCCATGAGAAAGATGATGGATTTCATGATTAGAGAATAAAGAAATGATTAAGATGATTAGGGAAGAAGATATGATTCAAACTCTCATTCAATTCAAGATATCTCTTACAAAACCATAAAAATCCCTCAAGAACAAGGCTCCCACGTTTTTTGGCAAGAGAAAGAGAGAAAAATAATGTCCCCCTTCCCAAAATTAAGTTTAGAAGGGTTTTATATCAAAAGGAGAGTTAACCAGGTCAACCCGGAACAAACCGGGTATTGACCCGGTCAACATGGGAGGTCTAGGTTGACTTTGGTCGAAGCTTTAATACATGGCTGGTGTTGGGAGGTACACGAGGCCGGTATCGAAACTTGAAAAACCTTAAAAATCGTCAGTTGAATCTTGGTCGGGACGGTTTTTGCTCGGGATGGATTTTTGCTCGGTGTGAGGTTTTGACGCCGGGTCAGTGTACCTGACTTGTGCAGGCCGGTATGGAGGCTCTTGATGCTGGTACCTGGTCGGCGTTGGGAGTGACCTTTGGCCGGTATTTTCCCTGCCCAAGCGAAGTTCCAATACCGGATCCATGTACCGGCCATGTGTTGACCGGTATGGGAGCTTCGTCTTGCCTTGTCTCTTGGCACCGGCTGGTCTGGGTCCGGCACATGAAGCTGGTAATGGCCCTGTTCGAGCTAGAGTCCAGCACCGGACAGATGAAGAGGATGATCCCGGGCCGGTACGGTAACTTATCCTAGCGGCCAGGCGGAGCTATCTCGGAAGAACTGCGACAACTCCCTCTTCCCTTGTCCAAATGACATGAATACAATTCTTGTGTCTAGATGACTCATCCGGCTGCAATTCTTATGAAGACTCTGAAGTCTGAATCAATTCGGGTCGCCTTCGTCTGATCGGTTCTTTGTGAGATTCCGGACGGCTCCTTTCTAGTCTTTAAGCTCCAAATCTCCAAATGCCATCAAGTGCCTCCAAACACCTAGAAAACTCCTCAAAAACATGCAAAAGACTCCTTAGGACCTAATGCAGCTCCTAATACGCTAAATGGGACAAAACAAGTATGAAATGTCATGAAGATCCAAGAGAATGACCTAAAATCTATATGAAATGCATGCTAAATGCATGTAGAATATGCACATATCAAACTACCGCCATCGATTATAAGACTGCACGTCTTGCCATTAACCTTGCACCGAGTGTGAAACAAGTTTTCACGTTGCTCATCGACCACGAACGGCTCTTGAGAAAGAAGAACACGTCTAGCTACAAGTAGCTCTCCCTCAACCGCGTGTTCATCATCGTCATTATAGACTGGTGCGGAGTCAAAATTCTCCTAATCATCCTCATCATCATCGGTCACGATCTCTCCTCCATCCAACATGATCATAGCTCGTTGGTTTGGACATTTGTTCGCATAGTGACCTTTGCCCCGACACTTAAAGCACTCGATGTCACGATTCCGAATAGGATTAGAAACTTCAGCTCTACCCTTGTAGTCGTGACCGGACGAATAGGCTTGTAATCCGTCTTTGGTTTCTCGCCTTTGGTGTAGCTCGGCTTAGACACAAATGGTGACCGTGAGACACCTTTCCTCTTAAGTTGCTGCTCCACGAGAATCGCCTTATGCAACAACTCCTCAACGATGTTATAGGATTGCATCTCCATGCGATCTTGAAAATCGCGAGTCATCCCGGTTAGGAAACGGGCCGTAGTTGCATCACGGGGCTCATCAACATAGGCTTTGAGCATGAGTTTCTCCATCTCCTGGTAATAGTCCTCAACTCCCATACTACCTTGTGACAGCCTACGCAAATTTTGGTGTAGCTCGCGGTGATAGTGAACCGGCACGAACCGTATCCGTATTAATCTTGCCATTTCGTCCCACGTCTCAACGGGATTTACTCCTTGGCACCTCCTGCTTGTCACAACACTATCCCACCAATAAACAGCATAACCATGAAATTCTGTAGCTGCCAACCTAACATTTTTTTGTTCGGAAAAGTTATGACAACCAAAGACTAGATCAATCTTCTTTTCCCATTCAAGAAACGCATCAGGATAGTTCGTCCCGTATAACGGGGGAATGCGTAGCTTCAAACCACCGAGATCGTTATCGTTTCTCCTCCTAGCCGGTTGTTGGCTACTTTGGTTTCCCTCGGATTCATCGGCTAAATCGTGAAACAGATTCTCGCCGATCTCGCCGTTATCGCCTTGTTGTTGTTATTGCCGGTTTTTGTTGTTGGCTCGCCTATGCTTGGCGGGACACGCAGATTTCTTTGACGAACGCTATGATCAAAACCGTGACTTTCGGCCAAGTTAGCTCCGTTGTTTCCTTCTTGTCTCGCCGGTGTCCTAACGTTAAGGGCGGCCAATTGATTTCTCATCTCATTCATCATAAGAGTTATGGCATCCACCTTGCGATTCATCGCGGCATATCTTTCCCTTCTCGTCCGTGAAGTAGCGGTTTCACTTTCATCAGACATTGTACCTCGCAAAAATGAGCAAACACGTTAGTAAAAATTCTCACAAGTGTTTCTCTCAAATTTGTTCACACAACTCTCGGAATGTCCTCACACACACTAGAATTTCTCCTCGGTTCTTAAGGAACTAAATCGAAACAAATCGATAGTAACTTTAAAAACCAAATCGATCAACCAAGAGTAATGAAACAAGATAGAAAGAGAAGAATTTCACAACCAATTTTTTTTTTTTTTTTTTGAGTTGAATCGTGTTTTTTTTTTTTTTTGATTACGATTTTTTTTTAAAATTTATTTATTTTGGTTTAATACAATAGCTAGATATAAAAAGAATAAGAATATGAAAAAGATAAAATGATTAGAAAATACCTTGTAATCAAGAGCGTGGCTCTGATACCACTTGATACGATCCTCCCAAAAACGCACACTCTTGTCGATATTGAAGTGGAATAGAAACGGGATAATCCTTGAATGAATAAGGCGGGGGAAGTGAATGGTTGCGTCGAGTGCTATGGAATGCACTCGGTAAACCTGATCCGAAGGCTAACCACCTAAGGAACGTTGTGACTCTTCGGCTAACCACCTCAGAATCGATTTGAACACATCGGCTAACCACCTAGTGAACGGTTGACGATCACGAGCTAACCACCCAATGATCGAAATGATTTCTTTGTCTAACCACCAAGGAGATCGAAAAATTCCAAAGGAACAAGAAAGAAATTCTCAAAGAGATTTTTATAAAAAGATGGATGATTAAAACTGAAGAACTACAAAGATTATTTATAGGAAAAAGGTGAAGGGATGAAGAAGAAAGCACTAAAAACAATGCATGGGAAATAACAAAGTTACATAAAGGTGAAGACCAAGACCAAAGACCATAGACCATTGACTTTGACTTAAAAATAGAACACCCCTTGTCTCCCCATTTCCGTGTGGCTCCTTGCTCCATAGTATAATTTCCATGCGAAATATACTTGATATACTTCAGGAAATTGGACCGTAAATGTAAGACATAAGTCGTTGCCTCATTAAAACCTCTACTCGGAAAACCGAGTATAGGAAAAAGAGTACAACAACTTACGCTTAACGGCCAACCTCAAGAAGGTATCGTAGCTGATAATGAGGTCAAGACGTTGTGAATAAGTTGGTCTTCTTCCTCGATCCGAACTTCATCAAGTAGCTTCGACTAGCTTCCTTGCCTTGGACCGTGTAATGGGACCTTCGGGAACGATCAAAGCTTCCTCCGGAACATCATCCAAAGCATGTGTGTTCATGATCGGATCACTAAATCTACCAAATCCTCAAATCCTAAAATACTACTCACTAGTCATGAAGAACACACCAAATTTTGTGAAAGAGGTGATTTTAATCATGATAATGGAATAGGAAAGTGAAATATTAGAGAAAGATGAAAAGATATAAACTCAAACTTGCATAAATCAAAGAGATCTTTGGGAAAAATCCCAAGAACCCTCAAAAGACAAGTCTTTGTTCTAGAGAGAAAAAGGGAGAAAAAAACACAAAAAAGGAGATTCTTGAGCTGGGTCAGACCGGGTCAACCCGGGACAAACCGGGTATTGAACCGGTTGAAAGTGGATCGAGGTGAGAAGAGCACCGGTTGGTAAAACCGCGATATCTCCTGGAATACTTGTCCGATTAGTCTCAAACCACCTCCTGTGGATAGCTAACTCACTGAGCTACAACTGCTATGAAGAACTCAGAAGCTTAATCGTAGTGGAAACCCTTTTTCTGGGTTGATCTTTCAGACGTCGTATTTGGAGCAGAACTCGTTTGGATGCCAGACAGACGTGTCCTTGCTATATTTGCCATATCTCTTGAACGGCTGAACTGAGTGACATGAAACCACCACTAAACGAAATTCAGCTCGATTGTCTATGACTTTCATAAAGACCTCAGATTAAAATGGGCAAGGGAAGGTCTTCATTTGGCCTGATCTTTCAGACACTTCGGCTGGCTTCGGCGAGAGCTTCTACGCCTGGCAAATTGGGGCCGGTATGGGAGGCCGGTATTCCTCCTGGTCGGCAGTGGGTGCAGCACCAGACGTGTGTACCGGGCATAATTGGGGCGGTATTGATGGTCATGTTCCATGCCGGGTGAGACGTAGTCTTTGGTCTCTCGGCCAGGCGGATACGTCTTTCTTAAACCCGTACTAACTCCAACCAGATATCCGAATGACCTGATTAAAACTTCCTTGGACAGCTAACTCACTCCTATATAACTTCGATGAAGGTCTTCCAAGCCGATTCGGAACGGATGTACTCCGTCCAGCCACATATTTCCGGCGCCTCGGATGGAATTTGCTTTCTACTTTGGCCTATTTCTCCAAATATCATCAATTGTCTCCAAATCACCTAAAAACACTCCAAATGCATGCAAAACTGAATATGACCTAATGCATACACATATTACCCTGATTTAGACCTAAATGCCTTAAAAACTATGCAAGACACATGCATTAGACACAAAATAATGACAAGAATGCATGCTAAGAGATGTAAAATATGGGAATATCAACTCCTCCAAACTTATTCATTTGCTTGTCCTCAAGCGAACAAGTAAGAACAAGAAGAGAGAGAGAGGTTGAAGTGAGAGATTAATTCCAAGAATATTAACAAAACAGTTCGGATCAATGCCCTTGGGAGTAGTTACATTATGCACAAACAATCTCTACTTTAAAAGATTTAGCCATACTTGTTGCTACACGGATTTGGTCTAAGCCTTAGCATTCACAAGTATTCCTAAACCCACAACTCTTTAACATTCATTAAGATCAATGGTGGATCATGCTTATGCAAATCAAGTGAACTCATTTGGCTTAGGGAAAGGTCTTGAGAAAAGAGTGATCTCAATCATGCGGGTATTTCGAAGCAAAGGGATCTCTCACGAAAGAATGTACTTTGGCAAAATTCTAAGAGTAAGGAACAACCGATGCATACAAGGATGACTTTCATCTACCCAATGCCCCAATATAAACCCCACTCCTATCTCTAAACCCTTGGAGCTATGCCACTAAATGTTTCAAACCAATTCGACTTTTGTTTTTCCCCAATCCTTTCTCCATTTCTTTTGCTTTCTCCTCATTCTATTTTTCTTTTCAACAACACCCAAAACTCTCAATATATCTATCCTAGCCTATGTCTAGCTCATTGATGTGTGAGCTAGTTCTACATGAAAGCTTCTCCTTATCGTTCCAAACTCAACACTTTTTCTAAGTTTATTTGAAATTAGGCCTCGCGACACACACAAGAGATGTAGGTTAGAAGGAAGGTTTGGTTTAGGGTGTAGTTAACCGTTCCAAAGGTGGGAATCGGCTATTTGAGCTAACAAGAGTGGTGAAAAGGGAAAAGATAGCTCAAATATGTATATGGTATCCATGAGTCCACTCTTCAATGTACAAGCATGATATTTCAAGTCAAGATTAGAGTTCACTAGATAGAGTTGGGATCAACTCAAAGCATGCTTCAACCAAAACACAAACATTCAACACGCAAGATCAAAGCATGGATCATCCTTAACTTCGTGATCGCTCAAATGCATCAAATAACTCCTAACGAGGGCATTAACTCAAGCTCTTAAGTTTATATTCCACATGGACATTTCTCCCAATGCAAGTGAGTGCAAACCTATATGCATCTAGACTAAATCTTAATCATGTGAAATGCAACTACATGCTTCTTTTTATGTTCAAAATTTTCAAATTTTTGATGTTTTTCTATGCATGAGACTCAGATATGCAAAGAGAAAAATAAGAAAAAAAACACAAGATTAGATAACACATAAACCCTCGCCCAAACTTAAATTACACAGCCCCTTGTGGAATGAAAGCTTAAGAGAAAGCTAAGCAATGCATGAAAGAAACCAAAACACAAGATTCTAAATGTTATGTACAAAGTTTGAAGTATAACCTTGGAAGTTTGGAGATGACGAGAGGGATCGAAGGGCCAAGAGAAGTCATACTCATCACGTGGGTTCCTCTCATCTTATCTTGAGGCTCATGACCACTAGACCACCAAGAACCTATGCATACTAAGAAAACCCATCAAAAAGGACCCGAAAACATAGAGAGACATAAAAAGAAAGTATGTACAATTGTAACCTTGGGGTGTCTTCCAAGACCACTTTGTTTAAAGTCACTAAGTTTGACTTTGGTTACCCTTTTTAGGCGGGTGGGAGGGGAGTGTAAGCACTCCATGGTGGATCCTTAAGTTCAAGTTTGAGCACCTTGCTCATGACTTCCTCAAGACCGTCTTCCCCTTGACCGAGGCAAAAGGTTTGGGCCGTCCCTTGCAATTGATCTTGTACTCAATCACTCCATCCTTGTACTTCCAAGGAGTTAGAGTTATGATGGAGGGCTTGTCTAGCACGGACTTTGACCCATCAAGCTTGCTTGGTTTGTTTTTCATCTTAGCCTTGGTCCTTGTTCTCATCTTTGCAACCTCGCTACTTTCAACCTCAAATTCCATCGTTGTGTGGAAGAGGGATGCTAAACAATCTTCATCCAATGCTAAAACTTCTTCAACATTACCATAACCCAAAGCATTCTTGTCATGGGATTCTTTCTTCTTCTCATGAGCTTTTGGGGGTGAAGCTTTTTCTATCTTCTCACAACTACCCATGTCTCTTACTTTCTTAGCATTCCTCTCTTGCTCATCATTCTCCTTAATCTCAAATGAGGGAAAGAAGAAAGAGCTTAGGCATATTCCATCTAGAGCAAATTCATCGTCAATAGCATTTTCCAAAGTTGGTTCCCTTTTGTTCTTCTCAAAACAACTCTCTTCGTTAACAATTGGTAAAACTGTCACATCCTTTGGTTTCTCGGATGGAAAAGAGAGGTTGGCCAATTTGGGTTCTAAGGCATCCAAATGGGAGGCTAGTTGCTCAATCTTATTGTTGATCTCATCATGAAAGCCCATTAATTTGTCATTCATTGCTCCTATCATCTTGCCAAACTTGATATCATTCATTTGTTGAACTTATAGGATTTGATTGAGCACCTCTCTTTGTTCTTCCTCTTGGATAGAGATTTGAACATACTCATGGCTCTCCTTGTAGCCTTGTTGATTTCCTTGAACTTCATGGTTAGACCATTGATTTAAAAGCCTACTCCCTTGGTTGTAATTATCCTTGTTGGCCACGAGATTGGATTCATCTCGGTGTTGCTCAAGACCCAAACAAACTCCTCTTTGTTGTGCGCTTATGAGCTTTTCCATTATATCCAATTTATCTTGCAAGCCTTTCAATTCGTGGTCTTGACATGATCCTTCTAGAGGGGTTGTATCATGCTACTCAAAGTAGCTTTCTAGACTCTTAGCAAAGTTCTCAACAAGTAGCTATCCTTGCTCCACGGTGACGTTTGCGAAACCCCCTTTGCTAGCGGCATCCAACGTCCATTTGTTCTCTTGGTGAACACCCCAATAGAAGACGCTAAGAATGGCTCCTTTCTTGAACACATTATGGGGACAATCTCGAGTGTATCCCTTGAGTCTTTCCCACGCCTCATGAAACGTTTCATGCACGCCTTTCTTGAAACTCAAGATGTCCTTCCTAGTTTGGACCGTTCTTTGTGTAGGGTAAAACTTATTAAGGAAGAGCTCTTTGGGAGTATCCCAAGACTTCACCAAGTGAGAAGGTAATGCTCTCTCCCATTGGCTTGCTCTTTCTCCAAGAGAAAACGAAAACAAGATGAGCTTGATGCTATCATGGGGCACTCCTCCGGTTCTTAACGTGTCACAAAACCTCTCAAAGGAATCTAAGTGGTCATAAGGATTTTCCACCTTTGTCCCCAATAATCTAGACTCTTGAATCAAGCTAACAAAGCCTGTCTTGATCTCATATGCCTCGGCTTCGATTGATGGTGGGTGAATTCCATATCTTGATCCATGAAAACATGGAGTGTCAAAACACCCAACCGTTGGTTTCTCCTTTGGAACTTGGATCGGATTTGATGCCAATTCTTGAGGTTGTGGGGCTTGAAGAATGTTCCTTTGGTAGTCCATCTCCAACACCTCAAGTGACCTTGTCTCTCCATCATTTTTTCTTTGGACTTGGTACCGTCTTTGATCGTCCGTATCCAATACTTCAAGTGATATTGTCTTTCCATTGCTCCTTTTTTTTATTTAGTACCTTTGAAAGCACAAGAGAACTAAAGAAAACAAGTTAGTGACAATGTACAAGAGAAAATTCATCATCTAGATGAGATGCATGCTCTTAGTGATGTGCATTAACATAATGTAAATAAAAGCTTGATCTCAAAAAGAATCTAAATCCTATTGACTAAACTAGAACATCAAATTGCCAACGGCGCCAATTGATAAATAGAATTTTATCCTACTTAAGAATCAATCCTAAATACACATGTCATTGTAGTGTTTTAGGTGTCAATCCAATCTAGGGTCTAGTTCAATGCAACAAGAATACAAGACACTCTTTAATTCAAGCAAACAAAGTTGTTTTGGTGATTAAGCTAGTGAACTATCAATTAAAAGACAAGTGACAAGACCTAAAGACACTAAACGGTGAATAAAACAATGATAAAAGAGGAATCCAATAGCTAATTAATGATGTCCAATGCTTAATGAAAACTAATCTCTATGCAAAGATCACTAATCTTAACTAATCCTCTCTCAAGGCATTAATTACTTTGCTAATTACTAATTCAAGATCAAATTTTCATTTGTGAATCACTAATTAGCAAGCTTTAAGTCTATCATTCAAGATCAACCAAATGATCAGTCTAGACAACTAATCCCTTAGGATAGAAATGAATATCTCTTGATTAGTTCATCAAGGCATTTCGTGAAACACCTTGTGTGCATGAAATGTCTTTTGATCTAAATCCACATTCTCAAGCTAGATCTCGCTTAAAAACCACTAATCAAGAAGGGAACTCATATAATCTAATCCTAGACATCATTAATCATCCATCAAATTACCCGAAATCTACCAAATCCTCAAATCCTAAAAGACTACTCACTAGTCATGAAGAACACACCAACTCTTGTGAGAGAGGTGATGTTAATTATGATTAGAGAATAGGAAAGTGAAAGATTAGAGAAAAATGAAAAGATATAAACTCAAACTTGCATAAATCAATGAGATCTTTGGAAAAAATTCCAAGAACCCTCAAAAGACAAGTCTTTGTTCTAGAGAGAAAAAGGGAGAAAAAGCATTAAAAAAGGAGATAGATCTAAAAAGGGTTTTTACAATATTTAAAAGGTGTTTCTTGAGCTAGGTCGGACCGGGTCAACCCGGGACAAACCGGGTATTGACCTGGTTGAAAGTGGGTAGAGGTGAGAAGAGCAACGGTTGGTAAAACCGTGATATCTCCTGGAATACATGTCCGAATAGTCTCCAACCACCACCTGTGGATAGCTAACTCACTGGGCTACAACTGCTATGCAGAACGCAGAAGCTGAATTGGAGTGGAAATCCTTTGTCTGGGTTGATCGTTCAGACGTCGTATTTGGAGAAGAACTCGTTTGGATGCCAGACAGACGTGTCCTTGCTATATTTGCCATATCTCTTGAACGGCTGATCTGAATTACATGAAACCACCAGTAAACGAAATTCAGCTCGATTGTCTATGACTTTCATCAAAAACTCAGATTAAACTGGGCAGGGAAGGTCTTCATTTGGCCTGATCTTTCAGACACTTCGGCGAGAGCTTCTACGCCGAGCAAATTGGGACCGGTATGGGAGGCCGGTATTCCTCCTGATCGGTAGTTGGTGCAGCACTGGACGTGTGTACCGGTCATAATTGGGGCGGTATTGATGGTCATGTTCCATGCCGGGTGAGACGTAGTCTTTGGTCTCTCGGCCAGGCGGATACGTCTTCCTTAAAACCACAATAACTCCCTAACCAGATGTCCGAATGACCTGATTCAAACTTCCTTGGACCGCTAACTCACTCCTCTACAACTTCCATGAAGGTAATCCAAGTCGATTCGGATTGAAAGTTCTCCGTCCAGCCACATATTTTCGGCGCCTCGGATGGACTTTGCATTCTACTTTGGCCCATTTTCCAAATATCATCAATTGTCTCCAAATCATCTTTAAACACTCCAAATGAATGCAAAACTGAATAGGACCTAATGCATACACATATTACCTTAATTTAGACCTAAATGCCTTTGAGAGTAGTCCGAGAATATTAACAAAATAGTTCGGAACAATGCCCTTGAGAGTAGTTACATGATGCACAAACAATCTATATTTTAAAAGATTTAGCCATACTCGTTGCTACACGGATTTGGTCTAAGCCTTAGCATTCACAAGTATTCCTAAACCCAGCACTCTTTAACATTCATTAAGATCAATGGTGGATCATGCTTATGCAAATCAAGTGAACTAATTTGGCTTAGGATAAGGTCTTGAGAAAAGAGTGATCTCAATTATGCGGGTATTTCAAAGCAAATGGATCTCTCACGAAAGCATGAACTTTGGTAAAATGCTAAGAGTAAGGAACAACCGATGCATACAAAGATGACTTCCACCTACCCAATGCCCCAATATAAACCCCACTCCTATCTCTAAACCCATCAAGATCCATTCCTAAACTACCCTTGTCACAAGGCGTTTTTGCCTTTTCAAACCCGCACTTCTCATCACTTTTCACTTGGGGGACTTCTTCTTCAAACTTGATTGGATTGGCTTCTCATCTTTTCTTTTCTTTTGGCTCCTCTTTTGCTTGCACGACTTGTCTCCATTTCATGCTTTGGATGCTTTAGCCATTTTGGCTCTTTTCTTTCTTTCACATTTAGAGATCCTTGCAATTCAACCCTTGGAGCTATGCCACTTTCTTGTTTCAAACCAATCCAAATTTTGTTTTTCCCCAATCCTTTCTCCATTTCTTTTGCTTTCTCCTCATTCTCTTTTTCTTTTCAACAACACCCAAAACTCCCAATCTATCTATCCTAGCCAATGTCTAACTCATTGATGTGTGAGCTAGTTCTACATGAAAGCTTCTCTTTGTCGTTCCAAACTCAACACTTTTTGCTAAGTTCATTTGAAATTAGGCCTCGCGACACACACAAGAGATGTAGGTTAGAAGGAAGGTTTGGTTTAGGGTGTGGTTAACCGTTCCAAATGTGGGAATCGGCTATTTGAGCTAACAAGTGGTGAAAAGGAAAAAGATAGCTCAAAAATGTATATGGTATCCATGAGTCCACTCTTCAATGTACAAGCATGATATTTGAAGTCAAGATTAGAGTTCACTAGATAGAGTTGGGATCAAATCAAAGCATGCTTCAACCAAAACATAAACATTCAACACGCAAGATCAAAGCATGGATCATCATTAACTTCGTGATCGCTCAAATGCATTATATAACTCCTAACGAGGGCATTAACTCAAGCTCTTAAGTTTATATTCCACATGGACATTTCTCCCAATGCAAGTGAGTGCAAACCTATATGCATCTAGACTCAATCTTAATCATGTGAAAGGCAACTACATGCTTCTTTTTATGTTCAAAATTTTCAAATTTTTGATGTTTTTGTATGCATGAGACCCAAATATGCAAAGAGAAAAATAAGAAAAAAAACACAAGATTAAATAACATATAAACCCTCGCCCAAACTTAAATTACACAGTCCCTTGTGTAATTAAAGCTTAAGAGAAAGCTAAGCAATGCATGAAAGAAATCAAAACACAAGATTCTAAATGTTATGTACAAAGTTTGGAGTATAACCATGGAAGTTTGGAGATGACGAGAGGGATCGAAGGGCCAAGAGACCACCAAGAACGTGGGTTCCTCTCATCTTTTCTTGAGGGTCATGACCACTAGACCACCAAGAACCTATGCACATGATATGCTCAAATTAATACCCTAAAAGTACTAAGCAGTGGTTGCAGTAAAGTAGGGGTCGAACACAAGGACTCACAGAAACACACAATAGATTATATAGATGAGAATTAAGCTAAGTGATCAATGATATTGAAAGTAGAATGTAAATTAAAACGGTTGTAAATTAGATTGGAGAAAGATAGGTTCCGGGTATTTCTCGGGAAATCAATGAATGCAGATAAACTAACTAACATGATTCAGATTTGGCGCGGTTCTTGAACTCAAATCACTAAGGTATAATTAACCAACTCTCGTTGTGAAAACTATCTAAGTCTAAATCCTAGAATTCCAAATCTCTTTGCGAATCCTAAAGTCTAAACCAACTTTTAGTTCAAGTTTGATTTGTTCACAAAACAACTAAACCAAATCTCTTTGTGAATCGTTATTTTGCTCACCCTAGGTTCTGTCAGGTAATTAATTGCACTCTCGTGCTTAATCAATTATCCTAAGATCTAAGTTCTAGGTGATCAATCTAGAATTAGTTTTGGAAACAACCTATGGCGAAGAACTAATTCAGATGGTGAATCTTAATAATTAATCAATCTAGCATTAAGAGAAAACCCTTATGAGAACCCTAAACCTAACAAGAGATCTACTCAGACATAGAAATTGAAGCAATAAATATGTTTGAATAAATCATCAAATAAAATTGAAAGAGTAACAAGAGGGTTCGAAATCTTCTCCCGAACGAACAGAGTTTCAGACTTGTCTCCCTTCAAAAGCTCTCTCACAAAACCAGAATAAAATAATGCCCACCATGAAAGTGGTTGTAAAATCCTATTAAAATAACATAAATCACGTTTTGGGACTTCTTGTAAATAATAAAGACTTCTGGGCAATTTTGCAATTCTTCAACTCTTCATTAAAGTTGCGGTCCGTATCTGTTTCGATTAGTATCGACCGATACTAGGCAGTATCGATCGACACTAATACTTCAAATCGGGTACTCAGCTACACGACCGTCTGCTTTGATCCAAAATGCTACAGAAAGCTCCAATATCTCCAATTATGCTCCAAACGTGCTAAAACTTGTAAAAGACTCTAAAACACTACATAATAGTAGAAAGACTCTATAAAACGAACTTATATCATGGCCTAAAGGGGTAAAAACCATGATATATCAACTCCCCCAGACTTAGCCTTTGCTTGCCCTCAAGCAAAACATAAAACTAAACCAGAGAAAGAGGTTTGAAAACACGGAGACTCACCAGTTCTTGAAACATTCACTACACCAAAACATGGTCTTTGCTACTGAATGTTGCTACTGATTACGCAGTCGGTAAATTTACCTACTGTTTCGCTACTGATTTCCGACTGATTTGCGACTATTTTCAAACAGTTGCACATCATTAGGTATTTAGTGACTAAAAATATCAGTCGTTAATTAGTAGCCGTTTTACGACTGATTAGTGACTGAATTAGGTAATCAGTAGTAATTTTAGCGACTGATTTGGTACTGAATTAGGTGGGTCGTAGAACAGTAGCAAATCAGAAGCAAAACTGTAGCAAAAAGTAGTTATAAATCACATTGAATTCATTTGGTGGTTGGTGTACCTAATTTAATTTGCAGTCTGGAATCAGTAGGGAATCAGTCGGGAAATTTTCTATATATTTGCCATACTTGAATTTTGTTGTCACAATTGTAGAAATACAAAGTAAAGAAAGAGTTTATAAACACAAATCAAAGAGAGATCAATAAGCTTTCTCAAACTTAGAATGTCAGGAAATTACAATTATTGTAATTTCCGGGATTGGATGTATAATAGGTTCGATGAAGCGACAGGAAATCTCTCGGCAGAGTTCACAGCTGGGGTGGATCAATTTGTGGCCTTTTCAAATAGCCAGCCTCTAGCTAAGAGAAATCGCGGTATGTTTCACTGCCCTTTTCTTGTTTGCGAGAATGAGAAATTTATCCCGGGTACAAGAGTTTTGAGACATTTGTATAGTAGAGGATTTATGCCATATTATTATATTTTGTATAAGCATGGTGAAGAACTGGATATGGATTTAGGAACGAGTTATGTTGATAGGATGCATGTAAGTGGGAGTGAAGATGTGGGTAATGTAGTAGAAGATAGATATGTGGATATGGTGAATGATGCGTTTCGTGATAACATGAGTTTTGATAACTACAATCATCAGGATGTTAGTTATCAGAATGTAGAAGAACCGGTACGTAATAATTCAAAAAAATTCTACGACTTGTTAGATGGAGCGAATACTCCATTATACGATGGTTGTCGTGAAGGTCACTCGCAGTTATCCTTAGCTTCTCGAATCATGCAAAATAAGTGATCAGATCATAATATGAGTGAAAAGTTAGTGGATTCGGTATGCGGAATCTTGACAGATTATTTACCAGAAGGAAACCAGGAAACCGGTTCACATTACGAGATAAACAGATTGATGCGCAATTTGGGGCTCCCATGTCATGCAATTGATGTTTGCATTAACAATTTTATGATCTTCTAGAAAGATGATGAAAGGTTAGATGAGTGTCGGTTTTGTAATTCAAAAAGATGGATGCCTAACGAGCAAAACCGTAGAACCAATGTACCATATAGTCGTATGTGGTATATGCCTATTGCTGACAGATTAAAGAGAATGTATCAGAGCGAGAAGACTGCAGCGGCAATGAGATGGCACGCCGAGCACGAAGCAAATGAGGAAGAAATGTGTCATCCATCTGATGGGGCGGAGTGGAAATATTTTCAAGATCAACATCCCCAGTTTGCCGAAGAACCTCGAAACGTTTATCTTGGATTATGTACAGATGGGTTCAATCCATTTGGCATGTCAAAAAATCATTCATTGTGGCCCGTGATCTTGACTCCGTATAATTTACCCCCTGGTATGTGAATGAATAAGGAGTACTTGTTTCTAACAATTATGAATTCTGGGCCAAATCATCCTCGAGCTAGTCTCGATATCTTCCTCCGACCTCTCATTGATGAGTTAAAAGAATTATGGTCTACTGGAGTCGATGCATACGATGTCTCGTTTAATCAAAATTTTAAACTAAGAGCAGTGTTGTTGTGGACGATAAGCGACTTTCTGGCGTATGGCATGTTATCAGGATGGACCACCCATGGCAAATTGTCTTGTCCAATTTGCATGGAAGATACACAGTCTTTTTTATCTTAAGCATGGAAGAAAGACGTGTTGGTTCGATTGTCACCGAAGATTTCTTCCTCATGATCATCCTCTAAGGAAGAATACAAAAGACTTTTTGAAGAAGAGAAACGCTAAGAAAGACTATCCACCAAAGTCTTTGACTAGTGAGCAAATTTATTTATACCGGTTGAAACGTGTAAAGCCACGGAAAACAGAGGATGTTGGTGGCAACGGTCACGATAAGAAGAAACCTGGATTTGGGAAAGAGCATAACTGGCACAAAGAAAGCATATTATGGGAATTGCCGTACTGGAGGGAGCTCACTATTCGACATATTCTCGATCTGATGCATATAGAGAAGAATTTTTTTGACAACATCATGAATACTCTTATGCGTCTGAAGGATAAATCGAAAGACACCATCCCGTCAAGATTGGATATAGAAGAATTATGTTCTCGGCCACACTTACATATTGATGATGAGGGTAGAGCCCCTTTTCCTGAATACTCATTGACAGAGGAAGCCAAAAGAAGCTTATTGGAATGTGTAAAAAATTCGGTAAAAATTCCCATATGGTTATGCTTTAGACTTAGCTAGTTGTGCTGATATGGCGAATGAAAAGTTTTCTGGGATGAAGAGTTATGACTGCCATATTTTTATGGAGCGGCTACTTCCATTTATCTTTGCAGAACTACTAGACCGGAACGTCCACACTGTGTTATCAGGTACTAATTACTTATAATTTGAGGAAAATAAATCACCTAAATATGATTATGGTAATTTATATTAACCATTTCTTGTTTCAATTTGTATCGTAGGGGTTGGAGCATTTTTCCGTAACTTATGTTCGAGAACTTTGCAGAAAAGTCGCATCCAAATTCTTAAACAAAACATAGTTTTAATCATATGCAATTTGGAAAAGATCTTTCCACCATCCTTTTTCGACGTGATGGAGCACCTACCTATACATCTCCCCTACGAAGCTGAATTATAAGGCCTCGTGCAATACAGGTGGATGTACTCTTTTGAAAGGTTTTTCAAAAAGTTGAAAGGGAAAGCAAAGAACCAAAGATATGCAGCATGATCGATTGTTCAATCATATCTAAGGGAGGAGTTATCTTATTTCACAGAGCACTATTTTCCCTCGAGTATACAAACGAAATCAAGGTAAAAGCTATACCTATTCGCATGTTCACTAATCCATTTGGTATACACCTGGTAGCTTTTATAAAATGATTTTCACTACTTTGGTCAGGTCAAGGCGATTTGCTGAAGGTGAAGTCCCCGAATATCATTTCGATGGAGTCCCCGCTATATTTACTCACGTAGGTCGGCCTAGTGGCGAAATGCAAGAAATCTGGCTTCCAGATAAAGACTACCGATGCGCACATGCATATGTTTTGCGAAATTGTGGTTATTTCGAGCCACTTGAGAGGTATAAGTTGGAATGGCTTTAACTTAAAATGTTTTGTAGTCCATACTGGATTTCTCATATATTTTTATGGTGTTACATAGTTTCTTCGAAGATTATATTAGTACACAATATTCGGACCTCTCTGAGAAAGAAATCCTGGCGAAAAGAACTGAAGAATATCCTTCATGGATCAAAGAATATGTTAGTCTATAAATGTTTGATATTTAATTTCACTATTGGTACTTCAATATATTTTATATTGACTTTTTATATGCAGGTTACTTATTGGAAGGCCACAACTCCATTTCCAACGTGGGTGCACGACATAATTCATGGACCCCTGAAAAGGGCCAAAACTTGGCACATCTACTATACAAGAGGATATTTGTTTCATACCCAAAATCACAGCGCGGGAAGAAAGACATGTAACTATGGTGTATGTGTTACTGGAGGGAATTACAGCAATGCAGCTGACAGAGCTGATTTCCACGGTATCTTAACTGATATCATAGAACTCGAGTATGAGGGGGTGGTCAATTTGAAAATCACACTTTTTAAGTGTATGCGGTACGACCCTGTGATCGGTAAAGGCACTCGGAGAGGCAATGGTGGCATTGTAGACATTCTTCCATCGAAAAGATACAATAAATACAAACCATTTATTCTGGGTACGTTCGCTCGTATATCTCCCCAGCCCGTTTATCACTTTCTCGATACCCTTTATATATATGTCTGATTTTATACATTGATATTGTACAGCCTCTCAAGCGGATCAAGTTTGTTATATCCCGTACCCATACAAGAAGAAACCAAAGAATGTGTGGCACAATGTTGTTAAAGTTAACCCGAGGGGAAATATTTCAGGAGAATATGTAGACGCGGAACCTACTCTTGTACAACAACAAACTGATGATCATGTAATGCTGACTACAATTGAAGATCTCGTAGTCGAGAATTCACTAGCCGTAGTACACCCAGTAAATCTCGATTACGATGTCGGCGATGCGGAACGAGATGACGAATTCCAGTGTAACTTATCTGATTCTGATGACGAAGATGCATAAGGTGTAGCACCGTACTAATTATAAGAAGATTATAGGGTAACGATGCTATTTTATGTATTATTATGTTATGTGATATCTTAAGTTTTGTATTTTGTAATGGCTGTTGTTAGTTTGCAAGGGTCGGACTTTGGCTAATAAATATGACAAGTTTTTATTATTAAGCAAAAACAACACAATCTTGCTCTAATTAAGTTGCTGAAATATTAACTTTAAAAAAAAATTGAAGTTTCATGAGGACATATAAACCCTAAACCCATTTGGTAAACCACTCCGATCCAGTTGATGTTTAATTCCCCATAAGAGGCCACTAAAACACCGACACTTATGATAGACATTAGCAAAAGCATCCTGCTACTCCACGGACAAACACAGCAACAGGCACTGCAATGGAAATGCCACCGTCATATTGCCAAGACTTCAAGTAATCGAACAATACACAATCATTCTAGCTTTAGCAATAACATATCTAACTTACACAATCATACTAGCCTTAACTATGCCACCAACAACGACAGCTAGCAAACATCCAATAAGAACAATGATAACTAACTTCAGGAAGCTTGATTTGGCTTCATTGTAACGATCCTCAAACCTCTTCTCAAACTCGTCTTCATCAATCCCCAACCTACGCACCACCTTCATCTCTTTGAGCTTGGTTTCAAGACATCCTATTCTACAATCCACTCATTTTAACTCATCAATAATTGCCTGATCAACCCACTTGAACACATGCTCATCATTCTTTAGCTGCATAAAACTCATTTTCCCATTTTATGAAGAGCACCATAAATAATTTCAAATCTGAAAACATATACATTATATCTAAACCAATGCTCACCTTGAGTTGTGCAGCATAACCACACCGGTAGTATTGCCGGAATGGATTCAGTTCATATCGTACAATTGTGGACACGATTCTCTGCCCACACCAACATATTTTTGGAAAGCCAACTACTTTTCCTCTTCCCCAGGGACCCCTTGATGTTCCACTAGAACTTCCAGAAGAGTCACCCATGTTGAATCATAGACGAAAACAAGATATAGAGAGTGGATTTTTCAGGGTTTTGCGATTTAGGGTTCTTACCTTGCTTCGATTTGGGAATTTTAAGACAAAGGGATTTTACGACAAAGAGAATTCATGGCTTCATTAATGAAGACAAAGGAAAAGACTTAGATAAATAAAAGCGTTGTTGACGAAATCTCGAATGAGTTACCAAGCCTAGCGGTAACGCGCACCACACATGATATCAGGGTTCGAATCTCGTGGTGCGGGGTTATTCTCAAACCCATTTTTTTATTTTAATCGGGTTTGGACAAAAAACAAAGGATGAGTAATGTAAAGGTGTCACGAATGTGTAAGAGAAGAAAAAACGATTCACTTTCTTTTCAAGCCTGAATCATCGTTCGTTCAAGATTCTCATAATAACATACCTTGAAAATAACAAACACCTTCTCGAGACACAGTCGACATCAATATCTTTTATTTTCCTTTTAGGTTTCATTATCTTTTAAGTTCCTGCTAAGCAAAGCAAAAGCATCACTTTCCTTTTCATTTCAACTTGAAAAATGGCTTCAAAGGCAATATCGAAGGAACTCAAAGCAATACGCAGGAATCCATCGCTGTTATTCAGCGCAGGTAAGTAGTCTGGTTTTGGTAAACGATTTAACAATTGTTTTCCTCATTATACTAATGTTTTTGTTCCAATTTTGCCTAGGACCGGTTGGTGATGACGAATAGCATTGGGAAGCAATTCTCAGGGGGCCTCAAAACACACCTTATGAAGGAGGAGTCTTCAAACTCGCAATTTTCTTCCATCCAGAATATCCTATCAAACCTCCGATGGTATACACAAACAAAAGCCCCTAAGGAAATAATAAGCTTTAGAAACTGAGTCTCTTCTCTTCTCGTCTTTTTGTCTTCTCGTTTTATAATTTGATATTGATTTTTCCAGTCTTGCATTCACATTTCAGTTTCTAGGCAAGGGTTAAGGCTCTTAATTCTTAGTTTCTTCTCATTTATTCTTCATGGATCTGAAATTTTGCTTTATTTTTGATTTTGATTCCTGATGTTTCTTAATCGAACCTGAAAGTGGATACTCAATAAAACTTGCTATGTCTTTTCAGAGACAACTTTTTTTCTATTTCCCTTGTTTCATCTTTCATTTCTCACCGGTACTTAGTTTAAGCTTCATCCAGTTCCTGTAATATAATTTAAAATTATTCATTTTCATAACTAAACATATTCGTGGACAATTGGATTCATAGCTGACTTGTGACTTCATTAGCTTTAGTCATTGCAATTTGTACTTTCTATGTTCTGTTTCTCAGTATGTCTCATGTCTTAATCAAGAAACTTATATGGTGAACCGTGTTCATAAAATGTTTCGATTTACATGTATGGTTTTGCAGATCATTTTCAAGACCAAGGTGTTTCATCCAAACGTTGATGAGTATGGGCACATCTTCCTCAATGTGTTGACGATTGACCATTACAATCCTTTCTATACCATCCCGCGTGTAAGAAAAGGCTTACGATTACTTGTGTATTAAAACAAACAATAGAGTAATCACTAGATAATGTTAATTTTTGTGCTAAACAGGTTCTCACTTGCATTTACGAGATGTTGGCTGAGCCATTGATAAGTGAAGACGACCATGTGGAGAAGGAGATTGCCAGGCACCACGGAGATAGGGCTGTTTTTGAATCTAGAGCGCTTTCCTGGACTCTGGAGCATGATGCCATATAGAGAATGCATGGACTCTGGTTTTTACTTTGTGTTATGTGTTTGAACTTATGTTATGTGTATGTTATGTGTTTGAACTTAATTTAGTTTGTACTTGTGTTAAGACTCTGGTTTTGCGATTTAGGGTTCTTACCTTGCTTCCACTCTCTACGAAAACAAGATTTATGGAGCGTCTACTTTCAGGGTTTTGCAATTTAGGGTTCTTACCTTGCTTCGATTTGGGGATTTTAAGACAAAGGGATTTTACGTCAAATATAATTCAGGGTTTCGCGAATTTGAAGACAAAGGAAAAGAGTTTTATAAAATAAAAGCATTGTTGAATAAAAACCCGAATGAGTTATACTAGCCTCGCGGTATCGCGCACCACACATCAGACAAGGTTCGAGTCTCGTGGTGCGGGGTTATTCTCAAACCATTTTTTTTAATTATAATAATAGGGTTTTAGGGTTTAGGGTTTTTATAGGGTTTTAGGGTGTTTTTTTTAGGGTTAGATTAAATTTTAAAAAGTTTGACGTAAACCCTTAAACCCTAAACCCTAAACCCTAAAACCCTTAAACCCTAAACCCTAAACCCTAAACCCTAAACCCTAAACCCTAAACCCTAAACCCTAAACCTTAACCCTAAACCCTAAAACCCTAAAACACCCTAAACCCTAAACCCTAAAACACCCTAAACCCTAAACCCTAAACCCTAAACCACCCTAAACCCTAAACCCTAAACCCTAAACCCTAAACCCTAAACCCTAAACCCTAAACCCTAAACCCTAAACCTAAACGCTAAACGCTAAACCCTAAATCCTAAACCAGCCTAAAACCTGTTTAAACCCATGTTATTATCTCGACGTCTACCTTGCTCAATACTTGCATTTGTCGCAATAAGAGTTTTTAAACTTAGTGTTCGTAAGATTTGATTCATAGGGAAAATTTTTGATTAGTGGAAAAAGATGGTTTTGTTAACAAGGAACACTAAACCCTAAACCCTAAATCCTAAATCGCCCTAAACCCGAGGGGAAACTGATGATCATGTAATGCTGACTACAATTGAAGATCTCGTAGTCGAGAATTCACTACCAGGAGTAATCCTCGATTACGATGTCGGCGATGCAGAACTTATTATTTCATGATCAAATTATGTTAATTATAAAAAAATTAAACTTATTTAATGTTTTATAATGTTATTTAAGGTTAATTATGAAGAAATTAAATTTATTTTGTGTATTATAATGTTATTTAAGGTTAATTATGAAAAAATTATTAAAAAATTTGCTACTAAATACCTACTGATTTCCGACTGATTGGGCCAAAAAAATCAAAAATGTCGACTCAATTCACCCGGGAAAATATACCGCGAAATTTTTTGGCCCAATTTTGTTTTCAACTCCAAAACACATTCGCCTTCGTCTTAATTTCTTCTCTCTTTTTCTTACCTTTCGCATAAACCCTAATCGCATCGTCTTCCTCGATTCTCTGGCTAGATCTCCTTCATTGAAGCTCTGTCTATCTCACTCTCCGATCCTTACACACATTTTTCTCCCAAATAACAAACCCTAATACACTCTCCTATTCCTTGCTTATCTCTCGAAATCCTTAATTCATCGTCTCCTGTTGCGATGTGTGGAAAGAGGAAGCGAGTTCTAGTGAAACCAACAGCGTCGAGATCCAGACCGGCTAGTCTACCCACTCGGTATGATTTTGCTCCAAAACCGACATCAGAAACTGTCCTACCGGTTCTCCCCAACAACAATCGTCCGTCTGTGAAAGATTACCCTCCACCGAGGATGCTTTTTCTGAGCTCAAATACTCCACTGTGTGCATCGTCTGTGAATCCACCCGCTCCAGCGTCTGCAAATCCACATTCTAGATAATCTCATTCTGCTCAACCTCCACTGCCTGCATCGTCTGCGAATCCACCCGCACCTATATATTCTGCGAATCGAGCAGCTCCAACGGTTCAAGATCCATCTGCAGCGCCTCAAGTTCAACAAGGTCAATCGCCTCCATATCTAGCAGATCATTCTCATCACAGTGATACATGGATTTTACAATACAAGGAGGTATCAATACCCTCTAACCGTGTAGTAAGAGGTTATCGAATCCAATATTGGTAAATAGTCTTAAACACTAAGAATGCAAGGTACTTATAGTAAATTAAGCTAAACAAGGTGGTTATTGATTAAGTATCTAAATTCAAGCAAACACAAGCAATACTAAACAAGTTGTAATTCAAATAACAAAAGCGAAACTAGAGATGAGGTTGTTGATATAAGGTGGTCCAAGTCCAATTAGTGGTGTTCAATCAATCAAAGAAGCTAATTCCTAGGTAATAGACCTCTAATCTTGATTAGTTCTCTTTCAAGCAACTAATCACTATATTAATATCAAGTCCATTAGCAAATCATCATTTATGGATTAATAACTAGCAAGCATTAAGAATCATAACAAGATCAACCAAAGATATGCCATAAAAAACTAATGTCTTCGGTTAGGAACATAAGTCTCTTGTCTAGTTCATCAAGGCATTTCATCAAACACTTGGTGTGCATGAAATGCCTTATGATCTAGATCCACTCTTTCAAGCTAGATCTAGCATAGGGGGCACTAGACAAGAAGGAATATAAGATAATCTAACCCTAAACACCACTAATCAAGCCTTAGATCACCTAAATCTACCACATCTCAAGATCCTAAAAGACTACTCAAGATCCATCAAGAACACCTCAAAATCGATGTGGATAGAGGATGATTCCATGGATAGATGTTTGAATAATCAAGATAGAAAGAAGATAGATGGAAGAGATTGATGGAAATAAATACTAAATTTGCATAAATCAAAAGATCCTTCTTACAAATCTCAAACTCTCTCAAAGGTAAAGGTTTTGAGCATAAGAAAAAGCATACATTAAAAATTAGGTTTAGATGAGTATTTATAAGAAAAGTGGGCAACAGGATCGACATCAATGTCACAAATCGATGTGTATGGTCGATGCTAAGGCCCTGGAGTTGCATCTGGCTTCTACATCGATTTGTGGGAGGTTCTGGGTCGATGTGAATTCCCCTAAAGCTGAGCATCGATGTGTTGCATCGATGTGAATGGGGTCTTGATCGATGCTAAGGCCATGGAGTTGCATCTGGCTTCTACATCGATTTGTGGGAGGTTCTGGGTCGATGTGAATTCCCCTGAAGCTGAGCATCGATGTATTGAATCGATGTGAATGGGGTCTTGATCGATGCTAAGGCCCTGGAGTTGCATCTGGCATCTACATCGATTTGTGGGGGAGAGTTTGGTCGATGTGAATCCTCCTGAAGCTGAGCATCGATGTGTTACATCGATGTGAATGGGTGCATGGTCGATGTGAATGCTGAAAAGCTCTCAAATGTCTTTAACCGCTTCTCTTGCTCCCGAACCGAATGGTCTTAAGCCAACTCCGTCAAATGCCTCCAAAGTACCTAAAAGGACTCCAAAACATGCAAGACACTCTATTACCTAGTATGAGAACTCTAAGACTCTAAATGAGACTAAACAACAAGGAAATGCTAAGTAACTATATGCAAATGAGATAAAACTTAGATTAAATGAATGCATAAAAGGGGTAAAATCGAGTCTATCACCCAGTAGAAGAAGCAGATGTCGAAGCTCCGATAGAGCCTAATCTCTCCCAAGACCAGATGGAGGTTCTGAACTCGCTGCTACTTGCGCCAAGGCCAAAGCAAATCACCATCCTCGATCCCGACCTCGTCCAGCCTAATTCAACATGGTAATTTATTGCTTTCTTTGTTTGTGCTTTCACTACTTTGCGTTGAGACATGAATTCATGCAACAGAAAGAAATCAAAACATTAATACCGCTTACTCATTTTAATTTGTTTATGTTCCGTAAACATTATGATACTCTAGCAATTTATTAACTTAATATCGCTGACTTATACGTTTGATAGTATATGTAGTATAAATGTAACTCACTAAACTAACCTTTGGCTTGATATCTTAAGGCTCCCCTCTCTAAATAGATGGCAAGGTGAAGACATAAACGTTTTGCTTAGTGAAACTTTAAAATTAGCTAACATTTTTCTGTGAAATGTTTATCTTAATACAACTGTTCATACTTTCTCTTGAGTTTCTTTACATTATGTTAAGAGTTTCTCTCTTAACTCTTACTTTCATTAAAGATAATCTGAAGTTTTTTTCTGTTTATGTAGGTTTGGTTTTGATCGATCCTCACTGACCAGGCAGGTTACAAAGTGTTTCACTAATAAGTTTGATGGCCCCTACTACAATTTATCCTGTGTGCCTAGGGAAAGAGTAGAACGATAATTCGTTGAATTCGCGGTAACATTCTCTCCCATGTAACACCTAACATCTGTGTAATACGTGTATGTGCTTTATATAGACTAACACCAATCTTTCTATTTTGTTTGTAGAAAAAACACAGATGGGATCCATCTTTAACATGTTTGGTTCAGGGGCATTTCGAAGCCATACTTTTACTTCACTTGAAAGACATGGTGAGCACTGCAAGGAGTAATGATGAGCAACCTAGATGGATGACTGATAAGATATGGGAAGAAATGAAAGCACATTGGAGCACTAAAGAACAAATAACAAAGAGTGCAACGACCTCAGCAGCTCGGATGTCTCAACGTAAAGGTCTCGGGCATCACAAACACACCTCTGGACAGAAGTCTTACCGACAAATCGAAAAAGAAATGGTAAGTCACTTGAAACTATAAGTTTGCTTTAATCTGTGATAAATGGTGGTATTTTGTTATTGCTTTTCAAGTTGACTAAGTTGGTTTAAATCTGATTGAGTATTGCATTCAAGTTTAAATCTGATTGAGTGTTGATTGAGTCTTGATTGACTGTTGCTATTGCGTTGGCTGAGTTAGTTTACTGGTTATAATTTTTCCATATCAGGTTGAGGAATTAGGCAGACCAGTGAGTTTCGGTGAGGTTTTCATCAGGGCTAATACGAAGAAAGATGGAACCTTTGCAGATAAAAAGCAGAGCAAGTTGTTGAGCTCTATATGCAGAAAAAGCAAGAGAAGTTGTCTAACCTCGAGTCTGGGACCACAGAGATTTCTGATGGTCGTCATCCAGCGCTATCCATTGAAGAGGATAACGAGGTTTTTATTCAGGTTAAGTGCTTCCTTCACTAATTTGTTATGTTTTGGATTTTGATTGATGATAAAGTGTTTGATATTAATTTTCTTTCTTTTATTTTGGCAGTCTACGTTCAAAAACGATAGAGGAGACCTGTTTGGCATTGGAAGCCTCAAGAATCATCTCAAGGGAAAGGGAAAACACCTGGAAACCTCTGCTTCTTTCCAGCAGATGCAACAACATCTTGAAGCGGCTCAAAGGAAATTGGAGGAACAAGCTGCTCATATCGCCCAGCAAGAAGCAGATAATGCTCGACTTGCAGCTGCTCAAAAGGCCCACACCGCCGAGCTTGCGATTGTGAACAAGTTCTTAAAAACCAACAACCGATTCCTCGCATTCCTTGCCCAAGAAACTGATGCTGGTGGTCCATTCTCTCCTCTCCACTGATTTATCTAACTTCTTTCTCCCTTCTTTATATCACTTGAAACTTTAAATTTATGTTATGTTTTGCAAATGGGAGTTGCCTTTCCATTTGTTTTAGAACTTGAAACTTATATTACTTTGTAATTTCGGTTTTATGGTGTATGGATTTGTCTTCTTCATTTGTTTTACTTTACTTTTGTTTTGAGGCTTGTTTAAATTAAAATTAACAAACCAATTAGTCAATAAATAAAATCAAACAAAGCTAAACCAAATCAAGAATTCAAAAATCTAGTAGTATGTATTCAGTAGCAAATCAGTCGTACAAACAAACACAAATCAGTCACAAAATAGTCGGCAAACCGACATAAATAATGCCAAAATACGTAATATAGATGCTCAGATCAGTCGTAAATTAGTAGCTGCAATAGTAGGTAATCACTCGCAATTCAGTAGTCAAATATAACGACTGATTACTGACTACGACTGTAGTAGCAAAATTAAAGTCACTATTCATTCAATAATCAGTCATAACATTTTACTACTGATTAGCGACTAAAGCTGTAGTAGCAAAATTAAGTCACTATTCAGTCACTAATCAGTCGTACAATATTTCTACTGAATAGCGACTTAATAGTGACCGCTTAATACAAGTTGTAAATCAGTAGCAAAATTGCTACTAATTTAATTTGCGACGAGACCTTTACCTACAGCAGAAATCTGTCGGAAATCAGTCGTAACGGGGTGTTTTGCTACTGATTTCTGACTGTTTTTGCAGTAGTAATAAACCGGTTTTCTTGTAGTGATTGCAATGACCATTTTCCTTAGTGCTCCACATATCACATAACTAGTTTCAAACCAAACCACCATGTACTTCTCCGTAGACATTCTCAGCTTCCCAGACTACACACATTATTTCACAGCATCGTTCAATTAAGCTTTCCTCGCCAGTTTCATCGCTGCGATTAATACCAAGAAACTTCTAGATTCTTTCCCATACAATATCATGACAAGGAACCACCCATTTTTTCATACTTTTGGTATCATTTTCTCTCCCCCAGACTTATTTCTTATTATGTTCTCTCTTCTCTTTTTAGATCTGCATATACACATCAAGGTATGAGACGTGAGTATTTATGGTATTTGCCACCAAATCCCCGGTTCTTCCCTCTCAATGTATCAAAGGATGTAGGCGAATAATGGCATCATAGGAAAATCCTAGCCTCGCTTCCAATCCTTTGTGTGATCAATCCTCACCTAGTAGAATAATGGGATCGCTGGAAACATTCCTAACCCTCTACTCAGAAGAAAATCATTTCATCTTTTAATGCATTTATTTATTTTTAACTTATAACAGGGGAGAGAAATACCATTACTTTAACACATGGGTTCCTTTGTCAGATAAGAATGAGGAATCAAGCTCTATGGATATCAATCACATCAATGAAGTGCAAAAATTTGGCTCAGGCTTTAAAGAGCTTTGCTGGAAACATGAGTGTCTTCTAGTTAACTGGTCAGCTTTTGGATTTTTCATTAGTCGATCTAGAACTGATTCTGTAACAATGGTCACTTAAAGGCAAGGTCAGGTCAAAATATTCAAGAAAAAGATCACAGTTTCCAACAGGTTTTGACTCAATAAAACAACGAATGACTCAAAAACGACTGACTCTAAGAAAAACAAAAACAATGTCAGCGACTACCTCCCCCTGACTTGAATAACATTGTCCCCAATGTTATATAGCCTAGAGTTGGTGAAAGAAAACAAAAGAACGAAGTAGGATTGTGAAAAACAAGAAGTTACCGTACTGGGGTACGAGTGTCGACCGACACACAACTTGGTATCGATCGATACCAAGTATTGGTCGATACAGGTAATTTGTTTTCAACGTCTAAGGTCAGATGTAACTCCAAAAATATGTCAAACGATCCAGGTGTTAAATGTAAACACTGTTACACCACTCAAACACAAGTTAGGTTCAACAAACTATCATAGAAGCATAAATCCACATGTCCAAAAGCATAAAAAAGACACAAAAGTTCAAATGAAGATAAGAAAGAGGACTAATCCTCCATAGTGGCATCAGAGTCATCGCCAGCAGTACCAAAATGTCCAACGTCAGTGGGTGTGCGCGGTGATCTTGGTGAAACAGGATGTCGAGACGAAGGAGCAGCGTCCGTTTCAATAATGCAGCGGCAGCAAGAAATAACAGACCAGATGCTCCGCAAACTCTCTATCATCACCTTCTAAAAGGTAGCTGGCTCCATCGGAAGTTCCAAAGGAGAAGGAAACGATGGTGCAGGGATAGAGGAAGTCGCTGCTCGCGATTGCTGGGATCGTCGTCCCTGGCAGGAAGTAGATGGAATGTCAGCACCAACAGGTGCAGGCGTGCTAGCAGAAGGACCTCGTCCTTGGCGAGTGCGAGGTGCGGCAATCAGTAGGCTTGGATCAGGTTCGAAACGCAGCTGAACGGGATTGTCATCAATGTCTGTCAACCCTCTGTATGGGAGTTTAACCAGAAAATCCCCTTCCGTGTTGGAAAACCACCAATGTCGCGCAAGCTTCAACCACCTGAGGTTTTGCATATGTCTCTCGTCCATGACAGTGCGGGTGGTGACTATCGAACAGCTCGCTGTGCTGATACCGAAGTGCTGGAAGATAGGGGTAAGAAGACTACCCACTGTCCCACGAATGGTTTGGTCTTCAGAGAGACCAGGTGATGGGCAAAGACTGCCCCTAGGTTGACCGCTAGATCGAGCTCAGGCCATGCATAGTTCTCATCGTCGATGATGTCTCCAATGGCCAAGGAGAGCATGATCAGCTCGGACATCCGCATCTTGTTAGGCTCCATCATACACAAGATAATGTTGCTC
The DNA here is from genome assembly GCA_030161315.1 of Eutrema japonicum. Classification (NCBI taxonomy): domain Eukaryota; kingdom Viridiplantae; phylum Streptophyta; class Magnoliopsida; order Brassicales; family Brassicaceae; genus Eutrema; species Eutrema japonicum. Next base: position 26,114,485 of record BSQW01000012.1, on the reverse strand, counting down.
AGGATCCTAACCATACAGCGCAGAACTGGATGACGAACGTCCATCTGAGTAGATGTCTTGGAGTAGTAGTCTCCGTTCCCGAAATGCTACCAGAAGACCTGCACATCGAGAAACTGAGTAGGCATTGCAACTTTTCGGAAATCCATGCGGAAGCCATAAATATCGCAGAGATCTGGGAGTGGCATCCTGTATCTCACTCCGCGAATCATGAAGGTCATGGTGCTTTCTAGAGCGTCCTTCAGCACCTAATCCTTATTGTAAACTCGGACTGTCGCGAGGAATTGTCGTACCAAGTCAGGGTACAAATCATACTGTCACATCGGCATAGTCCCCAAACCAATCTTCTCTATCAATTTCCCGAGTGCCCTGTCGATACCCAGGCTGCGCATGGTCTGAGGGTCAACAAATCGAGTGGTCTGTATATCAACGTCTTGCCAAGCGTTGTAGAACAACGTGTCATAATCGTCCTAGGTCTCGGAGATGGGCCTGAAGAGGCAATCATCACTCTTAGCTGTATGCTTATCTGTTCCCTCCCAATCTCTATTGCAGGGAATCTTGGCCTTCTCGTTCCCCTTAGGCCAAGGGGCTCTAAACGTGGCGGCAGGAGCCACATGATCAGTGGTTTGGTGTGAATGAGGTGGCATTGGTGGTGGTGGTGGAATCTCGCGCAACGAAGCATAAGGAACCTCGATGTTTTCCGACGCTCCATCAATCAGCACCCTGTAGGTGTCGTGGCCTAGGTAACCCTTCACCAAACCTCTCCGCCAATGTAAAACATCCCAGATCATTGCACGTTGACCCAAACGGAAGTCTCTGTTTGGTGGGTAAGAGCTGGATGCGGTATCGGTGCGTGCTTTCTTCTTAGGTGCCATCTGCATCATCAGCAAACACAAAACACAGCATAAATCCAATATCTCTCTCAAACACAGCAATCTCGGCCAAGTGAAACAATCAGCATCGACCGATACCAAAACAGCTATCGAGCATAACATGAAGAACACAAATCCGAAAAATCAAAAAGTGCAAAACAATGGTAATTAAGTGTAATGTAAGATTCGACTAGGCCTAGAACATACTAATCAAGTGACAATCTTCCAGCAAAACGATTCCTAAAAGCCAAAAAGTCAAAAATCAAACCTTGGTTCACGGATTGAAAAGATGAAAATTTGTAATTCATACCTTGTAGATCGTGAGAATGAGTGAGAGAATGAGATAGAGGATTAAAATCCAAGCAGAATAGCCTCAAAAATTACTCAAATCCGTTGAGAAACGAAGATTTGTGATTTTGAGAGAGATATTTTTGGTATATGTATCGAGCGATGGAGGCGGTGGGAGAAGAAAGGAAAAACTGTAGGGTTTATAGGGAAACTTACCTACGCGTGGAGTATCGATCGATACCAGTGGGTGTCGAACGATACTGAGGGTATGGAATGATTTGCTCGCCACACGGAGGTCGGTCTAGAATGTGTACGTTGAACGATGGGTATCGAGAGATACCACTTGGTATCGGTCGATATGGGGCCTCCGAATCTGATTCATGTGACACACGAAACACAAAATTAAACTTAGAAAAATAAAAAGACTCATATGTACAGACTTACCAGTGGGTTGCCTCCCACTCAGCGCTTGTTTTACGTCACGAGCTTGACTGTACGGACGATCAGTCCGGATAAGAATGATAGCTTGCAGCGAAACAGGCTCCACAGCTTGACATCTCTAGCTTCAGAGTTCTGCTCAACATGTGCTCCACAACTTCTTGTCCTTTCTCTTTAAGCTCTGGAGTAAGAAGAACTCTAGCCTTAGAGAATGGTCTCGAGGTCCCTTGGCATTTCACCATATATTTGATCGAATCTCCACTCTTCTGTTCTTCACCTCCTTCTTTGCCTTAGTCTTTTTGATGACTTTCTTCGGGGTGATAGGAGGGCGATCCAGAACTTCTATGACAGTTGGTTCGTCATAAGGTTCTTCCAAAAGGTCAACCATCAATGTTTCTCCTGCACCAACGGTGATGCAAGAGATCCGTTTGGGAGCTCTTCTAGAAGGGATGGCCTCGTAGGAGACCTGTTCGTCAATGTACGAGAATGAAATTCTCTTACTGGGCATGTCCATAACTGCACCGGACGTGGCCATGAACTGTCTTCCAAGAATCAAAGTTGTGCTAGACCTTGCATGCATCTCCACAACCTGAAAGTCGGTAGGGACCAGACAGTCTCCTACTTTAACCATCAAATCGAGGATTGTACCATATGGAACCGATGTGGAAGAGTTCGCGAATGTGAGAGCCATCTGAGTAGATCTTATGTCATCTATTTTCAGCTTCTCTGCAAGTGCCCTTGACATGACATTGACGCTAGATCCTGAATCAACCAGAGATTCTTTGAATTCTTCCTCAGTCTCTCTGCAATCTTGGAAGTAACACTCCAGAGGACGGTTTTCCAAAGCTTCTTCAAAAGATATAGTGTGGGGAATCCTCGTGACCGTTTTCTCAAAAGCTAGCAACTTCTCTGCAGTGATGGGTTTCATGATATGTCTAGGTGGTTGATATGCTCAAATTAATACCCTAAAATGTACTAAAGCAGTTGCTGCAGTAAAGTAGGGGTCGAACACAAAGACTCAGAGAAATCACACAATAGATTGTATAGTATCGAATCAAGCTAAGCAGTTCAGATGAAAGTAAAAGCGATAAGCAGTAAATGAGTTGTAATTCGATTGGAAGAAATATAGGCTCAGGGTATTTCTCAGGAGATAAATGAATGCAGGTAAACTAACTAACATGATTCAGATTTAGCGCGGTTCTTGAACTCAAATCACTAAGCTATAATTAACCAACTGTCGTTGCGAGAATTATCTAAATCTAAATCCTAGGAATTCCAAATCTCTTTGCGAATCCTAAAGTCTAAATCAGCTTTTAGATCAGGTTTGATTTGTTCATAAAATAACTAAACCAAATCTCTTTGCGAATAGTTATTTTGCTAACCTAAGGTTCTATTAGGTAATTAATCGCAGTGTCGTACCTAATCGATTATCCTAAGATCTATGTTCTAGGTAGCTAATCTAGAACAAGCTTTGAACACAACCTAACGCGAAGAACTAATTCAGATAGTAAATCCTAATTAACTAATCAACCTAGCATTCAGAGAAACCCCTTATGAGAACCCTGAACCTAAAGTGGATCTGCTCAGACATGGGGAATAAAAACAACATGATTGAATAAATCATCAAAGAAATCAATAAAACACAGGAGTTCAGAGTTGTCTCTCCAAAAACCAAAGTAGAATCAAGAATAATGAAAAGCTTAGAACAAAGCATAGCCAACAAGGTGGCTGTAAAACCTAATTAAATAATCTAAACACGAATTGGGGTCTTCTTGTAAATATTAAAGTCTTTTGGGTAAGTTCTGCAATTCTTCAAACTTCATTACAAGTCTCGGGTCGTGTCTGCTGCAATGGGTATCGATCGATACTAGGTAGTATCGATCGATACTGATCGTAAAATCGGATACTCGGCAACACGAACTTCAGCTTCGCTCCAGAATGCTCCAGAAAGCTCCAATATCTCCAATTATGCTCCAAACGTGGTAAAACCTGTAAAGGATTCTAAAACACTACGAAATAATAGAAAAACTCTATAAAACAGACTTATATCATGGCCTAAAAGGGGTAAAAACCATGATATTTCAACTTCCTCAGACTTACCCTTTGCTTGCCCTCAAGCAAATAGAAGACTAAACCAGAGAAAGAGGTTTGAAAACATAGAGACTCACCTGTTCATGAAACATTGCAATGACCATTTTCCCAAGCACCCATATGTCACCTAACCAGCTTTTTGATCTAACCACCATGTACTTCTCCTTAGACATTCGCAGCTTCCCAGACTACACACATTATTTCACAGCATTGTTCAATCAAGCCCTCCTCGCCAGTTTCATCGATGTGCTTAATACCAAGAACCTTCTAGATTCTTTCCCATACAATATCATGACAAGGAACACCATTTTTCACACATTCTGGTATTATTTCTCTCCCCCATACTTATTTCTTATGTTGTTCTCTTTTTTTTTTAGATCTGCATATACATATCAAGGTATGAGACGCGAGTATTGATGGTGTTTGCCACCGAATCCCCGGTTCTTCCCTCTCAATGTATCAAAGGATGTAGGCGAATAATAGCATCATAGGAAAATCTTAGCCTCGCTTCCAATCCTTTGTGTGATCATTCCTCACCAAGTAGAATAATGGGATCGTTGGAAATTTTCCTAACCCTCTACTCAGAAGAAAATCATCTCATATTTTAATGCATCCTATTAATTAACTGGTAACAGGGAGAGAAATACCATTATTTTAAACACGTGGGTTCCTTTGTCAGATACGAATGAGGAATCAATCTCTATGGATACTAACCACATCGATGAAGTGCAAAATTTTGGCTCAGGCTTTAAGGAACTTTGCTGGAAACATGAGTGTCTTCTAGTCGACTGGTCAGCCTTGGGATTTTTCATTAGTCGATCTAGAGCTGATTCTGTAACAATGGTCACTTAGAAGCAAGGTCAGATAAAAAGATTCAAGAAAAAGATCATTATTTTAAACACGTGGGTTCCTTTGTCAGATACGAATGAGGAATCAATCTCTATGGATACTAACCACATCGATGAAGTGCAAAATTTTGGCTCAGGCTTTAAGGAACTTTGCTGGAAACATGAGTGTCTTCTAGTCGACTGGTCAGCCTTGGGATTTTTCATTAGTCGATCTAGAGCTGATTCTGTAACAATGGTCACTTAGAAGCAAGGTCAGATAAAAAGATTCAAGAAAAAGATCACAGTCTCAGACAAAGTTTTTACTCAATAAAACAACGAATGACTCAAAAACGACTGACTCTAAGAAAAACAAAAACAAAGTCAACGACTACCTCCCCCAGACTTGAACAACACTGTCCCCAGTGTTATCTAGCCTAGAGTAGGTAAAAGAAAACAAAAGAACATAATAGAACGAAGAGAAACAAGAAGTTACTGTGCTGGAACATTGAGTATCGGTCGACACACAGCTTGATTTCGGACGATACCAGGCTTAAACCGGTACATATCCATTCAGTCGCATAGGGTGTCGACCGATACTCAAGGGTATCGATCGACACTCAGGCAATTCCGAGTTTTTGCTTCTTGTTCATCCTGACACAGACACCAAAACTGAAAAATAAAAAGAAAAAGACTCAAAAACAGACTCACCAGTGGGTTGCCTCCCACCAAGCGCTTGTTTTACGTCACGAGCTTGACTGTACGGACGATCAGTCAGGAGAAACTTGAGTGCTGACTCCAAAACAAGCTCCACAATTTGACATCGCCAGCTTCAGAGTTCTGCTTATCATGCCCTCCACAAACTCCCTTCCTTTCTCTTTCAACTCTGAAGTAAGAAGAACTCTAACCTTAGAGAATGGTTTTGAGGCACCTTTGCACTTCATCTTGTATTCAATCGAATCCCCATCACACTTCTGAGGGATTAAAGTCATAAAGGGAGCACCCTTCACTCCTTTGCTCTTCGCCGTCTTCTTTCCGTTAGACGTTTTGACGTCTTTTTTGGTGATGATAGAAGGACTATCTAGAACGTCTGTGACAGTTGGTTCGTCAGGAGGCTCTTCCAAAAGATCAATTACCAACGTCTCATCTGTAACAACATCGATGCAAGAGACACGTGTGGGAGTTCCTGTAGGGATAGCTTTGTAGTACACCTCCTTGTCAATGTATGAGAACGAGATTTGCTTGCTGGGTGTGTCCATAATGGCACCAACCGTAGCCATGAACGGTCTTCCAAGAATCAACTGCGTACGAGATTGTGCACTTATCTCCACAACATGAAAATCAGCAAGAACCATACAGTCTCCTATTTTAACCAGCAAATCAGGGATTACACCATATGGAAGTGAGGTGGAACAATTCGCGAATGTGATAGATGACATGGGCGGTCGAATATCAGCTTCCAATCTCTCTGCAATTTCCCTTGACACGACATTGACGCTAGCCCCTGAGTCAACGAGAGACTTTTTGAATTCAACTCTAGAGATGGAACATGAAACCGAAAATATTCATGGGTCTTTCCTCTTGGTCAACTGCCTCAGCGGTAGTGATTTGCTTCTTGCCTTGATGAAGAGTACTTCGATCTCTTCTAGGGTTTCTCGGCAATCTTTGAAGTGACTTAGCAGAGGCCAGCCCTCTAAAGCTTCTTCAAAGGTGGACGAGTGGGGTATCATTCTTACCATCTTCTCAAAGCCACACAGCTGCTTTGGATTGATGGGGGCTCGGAGGTGTTGGGAAATAGGATTCAGCTTCTTGGGCTTGCGAAGTCTGTCAACACTCATACGCATCTCCTTTGAAATATATGGGTGAGTATCGATCGATATAGAGAGGGTGTCGATCGATGCTTGCTCTTTCGAGACGTCCTTGACAGATTCTTGGACTGGTGTCGATCGATACAAGAGAGTATCGGTCGACACAGGAGTGGTGTTTGAATTCTCATCATCAGATTTATCATCAACAAAAGGAAGTTCCACAACTAACTTATCCAACAAAGCTTTGCATTTGGCGTCCTCCCATTACTTCTTTGTCATCTTAGGAGGCATTGGATAAGGTAATTTGGGTTTGTACACTCTCTCCTTGACAATCTAGGGCTCTTTATCGATCTGCGTCTAAGCATCGATCGATATTGGAGTAGTATCGATCGATACACAGGATTTTGGATCACGTGCAGGTGTATGGGCTGGTATCGATCGACATTGGCTGGTATCGATCGATACACGGAGATTTTCTGTCAGCACAAAATTTTATGCTATTTGAGTTTACAGCATCTTCTGATTAATAATGAGAGACTCAATTTTCCCATAAATGTGGGTGGGCATTGATACCTTTGATCTTGAAATCCATCTCCATAAATGTGGTTAACAAATTCCACTCCATCTTTTTTAGCAAAACGAACAGCCTTCTGCTGCTTGTCCATCAACAAATCTAACTTAGCATTCACCTCAGCAATCTGACTGCAATCCAAGTTACCAATTGCGTCTTGCCCTCCATGTCTGCATTCTTGGTACTATTGCTAGAAACCAAGTTCTCAGTAAGCACACATGCATCGTCAGGATATCTCGTGTAGAAATTTCCATTGCTCGTAGCATCTAGAGCAATCTGATACCTCCAATCGATTCCTCTGTAGAAAGTACCCAGCAGCTGAACTTGAGTGAACCCATGGTGCGGACAATCTCTCTTATATGACTTAAAACGAATCCAAGCAGCCTTGAGTGCTTAAGTTGGTCCTTGAGAAAACTGAGAAATCTTGTTCCTGAGATCCTCGGATCGTGCATCATCGTAGAAGTTGTTCAGGAACGCATTCTTCGTCTCATCCCATGTAGTCAGCGAACCAGGAGACAACTGCTTCAGCCAGTAAGTTGCATCTCCACCAAGAGAGTATGGGAAGAGCTTGCAGAAGAGGTAATCATAGGACACTCCATTGCTCTTGATGCTTGTAACCAGATCCTCAAACCTCTCAATGTGATCCATAGGGTGTTCATGAGGAAAACCATGAAAAAGATGCTGACCCACAAGAGTGTTGTATGCAGGTTTCAGCTCAAAGTAATCCCTCTGAAAAGCAGGAAGGTGAATTGCTGATCGATTGGCATAGAACTGATCAGGCTTATTGAATTCACCAATCGTTCTACCGGGAGCAGCCACAGCATTCCCTGCATTCACAGCAATTGCAGGGACAATGATATTTCCAGCGACAACAAGAGCAGGTGGAATGATGTTCCCCTCTCCATCCAGACGTTGTCCTCTCTCGTTGCACAACTGACCCTCTTGGTCCCTCAAAGTTCCAGCAGCATCCTGAATCTGAATCATCGTGTTGTTCATCTCTGCTGGCTTCTTTGCTTTCCTGTTTGCACGTTCCAAATTCACACATGAAACACACTAAGCAAAGCACGTAAGTAACAAAACAAAAACACGTTGAGTATCGATCGACACTGGGTGTTGTCGATCGATATCAACAAAAGAAGACGACGAGTATCGACCGATACTAGGTAGTATCGATCGATACCGACGAACTTAGTCGAAATTCTCAGACTAAAATCTAATGGCGAATTGAGTCCCGGCAACGGCGCAAAATTTGATATGCTCAAATTAATACCCTAAAAGTATTAAAGAAGTTGCAGCAGTAAAGTAGGGGTCGAACACAAGGACTCAGAGAAATCACACAATAGATTGTATAGTATCGAATCAAGCTAAGCAGTTCAGATGAAAGCAAAAGGGATTAGCAGTAAATGAGTTGTAATTCGATTGGGAGAAAGAATGCAGGTAAACTAACTAACATGATTCAAATTTAGCGCGGTTATTGAACTCAAATCACTAAGCTATAATTAACCAACTGTCGTTGCGAGAATTATCTAAATCTAAATCCTAGGAATTCCAAATCTCTTTGCGAATCATAAAGTCTAAATCAGCTTTTAGATCAGGTTTGATTTGTTCACAAAATAAATAAACCAAATCTCTTTGCGAATAGTTATTTTGCTCACATAAGGTTCTATTAGGTAATTAATCGCACTGTCGTGCCTAATCAATTATCCTAAGATCTAAGTTCTAGGTAGCTAATCTAGAGCAAGCTTTGAACACAACCTAACACGAAGAACTAATTAAGATAGTAAATCCTAATTAACAAATCAGCCTAGCATTCAGAGAAAACCCTTATGAGAACCCTGCTCCTAAAGTGGATCTACTCAGACATGGGGAATAAAAACAACATGACTGAATAGATTATCAAAGAAATCAATAAAACACAGGAGTTCAGAGTTGTCTCTCCAAAACCAAAGTAGAATCAAGAATAATGAAAAGCTTAGAACAAAGCATAGCCAACAAGGTGGCTGTAAAACCTAATTAAATAGTCTAAACACGAATTGGGGTCTTCTTGTAAATATTAAAGTCTTCTGGGCAAGTTCTGCAATTCTTCAAACTTCATTAAAAGTCTCGGGTCGTGTCTGCTGCAATGGGTATCGATCGATACTAGGCAGTATCGATCGATACTGATCGTAAAATCGGGTACTCAGCAACACGAACTTCAGCTTCGCTCCAGAATGCTCCAGAAAGCTCAAATATCTCCAATTATGCTCCAAACGTGGTAAAACCTGTAAAAGATTCTAAAACACTACGAAATAATAGAAAGACTCTATAAAACAGACTTATATCATGGCCTAAAAGGGGTAAAAACCATGATATATTAGTGGTATAGGATACGGAATTTTAGGCTTGTAAACACGTTCCTCCATCATCTCTAGTTTCTTTACAATCTCCGTTTCAGCCTGTGAGAGGTGTCGATCGATACAAGGTTGGTGTCGATCGACACAAGGCTCATTTGTCGGTTCTTCAAGTTGGTATCGATCGATATCAGCAGTAGTATCGATCGATACTGACGAATCAAGTTCGAAATCATCTTCGACAAGGTTTTCGAGATTTCATGCACCTCTCAAGGTGATTGCATTGACGTGTTCGTTCTATGCCTGAGTCGTCTTTCCCTTTACATATGCTGCAGTTTGAGCTACTTGCGTTTCCAGCATCTTCTGATGAATACTGAGAGCCTCGATCCTTCCACTCAGATCCTTGTACACAACATCTATCTTTCCATTGAGATCTACGGTAAGCTTCTACTGTCCTTGAAGAAGCTATTCAAACTTAGACTAGATTTTGCTATCTGGGAGTTTAGCAGGTATTGGCTGATAAGACGAACTTGCATAGTTCCTGGTATACCCACTGTTCTGAGATGATTTCTGACCAAACTGATTCGAACCTCCTTGCTGAGAGTTGTTGAAGTTTCGGTTGTTGTTGAATTGATTCCTCTGACCTTGAAAACCAGAACCACCAATGTAGTTAACATCCCCTACTTCATCTTCGTTGAATACCTCAACATCTTCAGCAAAGTGAACGGCCTTCGTTGTCTTGCTCATCAGAAGACTGTGCATAGAATCTAACTTGGCTTGAACATCAGCAATCTGTGAACCATCCAGGCTACCAGCTAGCTAATTCGGCTCAAAATCAGCATTCTTGGTGCTATTGTTAGACGCCATGTTCTCAATCAGTACATAGGCATCATCAGGATACATGGTGTTGAATTTTCCATTGCTTGAAGCATCCAAAGCAATCTGATATCTCCAATCAATTCCTCTGAAGAAGAATCCCATCAGCTGAACATCAGAGTATCCGTGATGTGGACAGTCTCTCTGGTATGATCTGAATCTCGTCCAAGCAGCCTTGAACGCTTCAGTGGGTCCTTGAGAAAATTGGGAGATCTTGTTCCTCAGATCCTCGGATCGTGCGTCATCATAGAAGTTGTTTAGGAAAGCAGTCTTAGTCTCTTCCCAGTTAGTCAGTGATCCAGGAGGTAGCTGCTTCAGCCAGTAAGTTGCATCTCCACCAAGAGAGTATGGGAAGAGCTTGCAGAAGAGGTAATCATAGGATACTCCATTGATCTTGATGCTAGTGACAAAATCCTCAAACCACTCAATATGGTCCATGGGATGTTCATTGGGAAGACTATGAAAAGGGTGCTGACCCACAAGAGTGTAGTGATATGCTCAAATTAATACCCTAAAAATCACTAAAGCAGTAGATGCAGTAAAGTAGGGGTCGAATACAAGGACTCAGAGAAATCACACAATAGATTGTATAGTATCGAATCAAGCTAAGCAGTTCAGATGAAAGTAAAAGCGATAAGCAGTAAATGAGTTGTAATTCGATTGGGAGAAAGATAGGCTCAAGGTATTTCTCAGGAGATCAATGAACTCAAATCACTAAAGTATAATTAACCAATTGTCGTTGCGAGAATTATCTAAATCTAAATCTTAGGAATTCCAAATCTCTTTGCGAATCCTAAAGTCTAAATCAGGTTTGATTTGTTCACAAAACAACTAAACCAAATCTCTTTGCGAATAGTTATTTTGCTCACCTAAGGTTCTATCAGGTAATTAATCGCACTCTCATGCCAAATCAATTATCCTAAGATCTAAGTTCCAGATTCGTCAACCTAGAATTAGCTTTGAACACAACCTATGGTAAAGAACTAATTCAGATGGTGAATCCTAATAACTAATCAACCTAGCATTCAGAGAACCCTTATTAGAACCCTGAACCTAAAGTGGATCTACTCAGACATGGAGAATAAGAACAACATGATTGAATTGATCATCAAAGAAATCAATAAAACACAGGAGTTGAGAGTTGTCTCTCCAAAAACCAAAGTAAAATCAAGAGTAGAATAAAGCATAGAACAAAGCATAGCCATGAAAGTGGCTGTAAAACCTAATTAAATAGTCTAAACACGAATTGGGGTCTTCTTGTAAATATTAAAGTCTTCTGGGCAAGTTCTGCAATTCTTCAAACTTCATTAAAAGTCGCGACTTGTAATCTGCTCGATGGGTGTCGATCGATACCAAGGGGTATCGATCGATGCTTGACGCTTTGATCGGGCACTTAGTCACCAGACTTCAGTTTTTCTCCATAAAACTCCAATATCTCCAATAATGCTCTAAAAGTGCTAAAACCTGTAAAAGACTCTAAAACACTACGAAATAGTAGAAAAACTCTATAAAACAGACTTATATCATGGCTTAAACGGGGTAAAAACCATGATATATCATGTAGTATGCAGGTTTCAGCTCAAAGTCATTCCTCTGAAAAGCAGGAGGACGAATCGCTGATCGATTGGCATAAAACTGATCAGATTGTACTCACTAATCGTTCTACCACGCTTAACCACAACGTTTCCAGCGACGTTCCCAGCGACAACATGAGCATGTGGAATGATGTTCCCCTCTCTATACAGACGTTGTCCTCTCTCATTGCACAACTGACCCTCTTGGTCTCTGTAAGCACCAGCATCCTCTTGAACCAAAATCACTAGATTGTTGTTCATCTATGCTGGCTTCTTTGCTTTTCTGATTTTGCATTCCAAAAGTGCTAGCTGATCCAATGACAGTTCGACTAGCTGAGTGTTCTTGCTCCTTCTAGTTTCATGAAAACGCATACACCTGAAAACAAAAGTCAATAACGTTAGTACACGGTAACACGATTAGTATCGACCGACACTGGGTGTTGTCGATCGATATCAACAAAAAGAGAACGACGAGTATCGACCGACACTAGATAGTATCGATCGATACCGACGAACTTAGTCAAAATTCTCAGACTAAAATCTAATGGCGAATTGAGTCCCCGGAAACGGCGCCAAATTTTATATGCCCAAATTAATACCCTAAAAGTACTAAGCTGTGGTTGCAGTAAAGTAGGGGTCAAACACAAGGACTCACATAAACACACAATAGATTATATAGATGAGAATTAAGCTAAGTGATCAATGATATTGAAAGAAGAATGTAAATTAAAACGGTTGTAAATTCGATTGGAGAAAGATAGGTTCAGGGTATTTCTCGGGAAATCAATGAATGCAGATAAACTAACTATCAGGATTCAGATTTAGCGCGGCTCTTGAACTCAAATCACTAAGGTATAATTAACCAACTCTCGTTGCGAAAACTATCTAAGTCTAAATCCTAGAATTCCAAATCTCCAATAATCTAGACTCTTGAATCAACCTAACAAAGCTTGTCTTGATCTCATATGCCTCGGCTTCTATTGGTGGTGGGTGAATTCCATATATTGATCCATTATAACATGGAGTGTCAAAACACCCAACCGTTGGTTTCTCCTTTGGAACATGGATCAGATTTGATGCCAATTCTTGAGGTTGTGGCATTTCTTGAGGTTGTGGGGCTTGAATAATGTTCCTTTGGTAGTTCATCTCCAACACCTCAATGTTGGGCCCAAATTCCACACTCAAAGTCCAGCCTGATTAAGTAGGCCTAGAATCAAGCCCAGCTCACTGTAAGGCCTCGTAGAGCAAGCCCGCGAACTGGGAAGGAGCAGAGTACGTAGAAAAGGGGGAGGTCGTTGGGAGAAGGAGCTCGCAGCTAGCAAGTCAAACACATTAATCCAAAACCCATTGATCAAGCTCGATAATAAATTCCTAGATTGTAAAATTAAGTCTAAATTGAATGCGTATATTTAGGACTAAGCGGTTACATTCTTTGAGAGCGTGTATACGTTTAGAGTATCGACTATAATGTAAGAGGATCAAATTCTTGACAAAAGACAGTCATACAATTTTTCTCTCATTTCAAATTCTCATAAGTTCATACGACCTGAAAAACCAAGGATTGAGGTTGTGAGATTCTGCTCTCACAATTTGGCGCCGTCTGTGGGGAAGAGCAAAACAACTTCCTCTTTGTCACCTACGAAACTAACCACTCAAAAGAAGATAATGGTTAGTCACTACATCATCCAGAGTCATAAGCACCTCCATTCCTCTAACCCAGTCTGATGGCATCGCTCCGACAGACCTGGACGGAATAACAAACGTTCCCATTACCACCTCGGGAGTGAATGTATCGACTGGGATCGACGATATTGCTGATCCCTCAGGACCTGCAGCCTTAAACCAGCCAGCTCCGGATCAAATAGCTGAGATCTGGAACCTGATATCGTTCCTCATAGAGCAAAATCGCTCAATGGCAACACGTCAGGATGACCTCGAAAGAACAGCTCAGGCAGGCGCCATCGGGCGGTTCACCCTCCTACCTGGGACACAATCCCTTTTTGCCGCTGGGCAGTGAGGATTGCCATTCCCACATCCACCGGTGATAAGGCTAAACTTTTTCGATATCAATGCTTCGACCAGCAGGATAGTTGGCTCAGCCACCGCCTCACCGTTCAACTCGATGATATCGGACCCGTATTTACTCCTTGCACGATCCAGATCGCGGAAGGAGGAATTACGCCAATTTTGACCCTACCGGGAGTAGACCCGACCTCAAATCTACTAATCGGTCAGGATCGCACTAGGAACGTAAATGAGGTCGAACCTCGGGATAATCCCGAGGTCGGAGGACGACCTGAGAACGGTGGTAGCAATCATTCCCAGACTGCTGGAGAATCCATTCTCCGCTTCTCGAGCAATAATGAAAACAACCTGGGATCCGACAGCTCACATGGGTTTGAATCAATAAAGAAATATTGCGAAAAAACGAACGCCGAACTACAGCGGATGAGATCGCATTTCCACTCTGCTCTAATATCAGCACCTGAGATAGACAGAGTGATTGATGAAGTCAATCATACCCCATTCACCTCGCGAATCGCAAGCCCTCTGCTCGGCGATGTCGGGAATATCCGATTTCCCCGGTATAACGGAGAAGTTTATGAGAAGTTTCAAATTTGACTTTTCGAGGGTGCGACTACTCGGGGGCAACCCCGAGTCAGCACACTGCCGTTTCTTCGCCGAAAATCTAACGGATTCGGCCTTATATTGGTTCACCTCCTTGAAACCAAACTCGATTGACAACTTCACCCAACTTCAAACGGCATTCTTAAAGCAATATTGGGATATATCCAGACCGAGACCTTGGAGGCCGATCTGTGGGTACTCACTCAAAAACCAGGCGACTCATTGCGAAAGTATATTGACAGCTTTAAAGTCGTCAAAGCAAAAATCGCTGATCTACATAACCCAACGGCCCTGAAAGCCCTCCAAAACGGACTGCTAAAAACCTCAAAATTCTTTGAGGAGCTCACAGTTCGGGAGCCCGCATCACTAGATGATGCATTACACCGCGCTTCGCGCTGGATTATTCTCGAAGAAGCGAGTGCAGATTAACCAAAGCAGCATGCACCCACAACCTCGACTAAGCAAGCTCAGATAACCAACTCCCAAGGACCTAAAAAGTTCAGGGAAAAAAAGAGTCCCAAGATCAGAGAAAAAGTCAGGGGATACATTCATACTCAGTGGGAAGCCCACTTCGTAATAGATTCAAGACTTACGATCCCAGCAAGTGGTGTGATTTTCATAAAATCAGGGGCCACTCGACCAAGGAGTGCCATGAGGTGAAAAAGCAGCTCGCCGCCAAATTTCCAGCAGGAGAGCTGGGTAAAATCGAACTGGAGAAACTTCCTCCGAGGAAGAACTATTACACAGCTCGAGACAATGAAAGGCGGGATCGCCCATTGGTGTTATTCTCCAAGGCTCAAAAAGACCAATTAATAACATTCCTCAAAGAAAATTCCGGCTCATTCACATGGACAACAGCTGATATGCCCGGAATCGATCTAAACATCATTTCACATGAGCTCAATGTGGATCCAAATCACAAACCAGTACGTCAAAAGCGTCGGAAATTTGGACCTGATAAGACCGAGGCTGTTAACAGTGAGTCACCAGGTTGCTAAACGTCGGATTCATCAAGGAGGTACAATATCCTGACTGGCTAGCAAATCCGGTCGTAGTAAAGAAGAAAAATGGCACCTGGCAAGTATGCGTTGATTTTACATTTCTAAACAAAGCATGTCCTAAGGATAGCTTCCAATTACCTCACATCGACCAGCTGGTGGAAGCTACTGTAGGGCACCAGCTCCTCAGCTATGGATGCGTTCTCAGGATATAATCAAATACAAATGAACCCTGAGGACCAAGATAAAACATCCTTCATAATGGAACGAGGAACGTACTACTATAAAGTGATGCAATTTGGCCTTAAAACGCGGGGGCAACCTACCAAAGACTTATGAACAAGATATTTGCCAGCCTCCTGGGTAAGTCAATGGAAGTCTACATTGATGACATTTTGGTTAAACTTCTGAAAGAGGAAGATCACATAAGCCAGTTGGGGGAATGTTTCACCTTACCAAACAAGTATGGGATGAAACTTAATCCTTCAAAGTGCACCTTCGGAGTTGCTTCAGGCGAATTCCTAGGTTACATAGTGACTCAAAGAGGAATAGAATCAAACCCCAAACAAATCTGTGTGTTCTTGGAAATGCAACCTCCGAGCTCGGTAAAGGAGGTGCAAAGGCTGACAGGCCGCATTGCTGCACTAAATCGATTTATTTCCAGGTCGACTGATAAATGTCTCCATTTTTACAAATTACTAAAGGGAAACAAAAAGTTCATATGGGATGACAAGTGCGGGGAGGCCTTTAAGCAACTAAAGGGGTACCTCTCCGAGCTCCCCATTTTGTCAAAACCAATTGAAGGAGAGCCGCTTTACCTATACGTAGCGATCTCTGACGCCGCAGTGAGTGGCGTCCTCATAAGAGAAAAACGACCTGAGCAGAAACTAATCTACTACGTGAGCAAATCCCTAGTAGACGCTGAAACCAGGTACCCACAAATGGAAAAACTGGCTCTGGCAGTATTAATCTCAGCTCGCAAACTCAGGCCATATTTTCAGTCACACCCTATCATAGTAATGACAACACAGCCATTACGCACATTATTGCACAGCCCCAGCCAGTCTGGCATATTAGCCAAATGGGCCATCGAGCTGAGTGAGTATTATATCGAATATTGACCTCGGACTAGCGCCAACGCACATGTTCTAGCTGATTTCATCATCGAGCTCACAGCTAACAGCCAGGTGACTGGAAAAAGTGCCGAGACCTGGCAGCTTTTTGTCGATGGAGCCTCCTCGAAACAGGGGGCAAGTGTTGGAATCCACCTAGTGTCCCCGACTAACGAGGTCGTGGAACAGTCCTTTAGACTCGGATTCTCGGCATCGAACAACGAAGCCGAGTACGAGGCCTTTATAGTGATATGCTCGTTTATTGCATGTTTAGCATGCATTTCATTTAGATTTTTTATTTAATTCACATGCATAATTATGGTCTAGTCTTGCATTTAGGTCTCATTTAGAGTAATAGGTGTTCGCATTAGGTTTTAGTGCGTTTTGCATACATTTGGAGTGTTTTTAGATGTCTTGGAGGCAAATTGATGATGCTTGGAGTTATGGAGCATAAGAGGAATGCAAAGCCCATCCGAGACGCTGGAAAGATGTAGCTGGAAAAAGGCACTCCGTTATGAATCGGCCTTGAAGCTCTTCATAGGAGTTGTAAAGAAGTGAATCATCTATCTATAGGAGTTGGATTCAGGCCTTTTGGACACTTGGTTAAGGAGTTATTGCGGAATTACTAAAGATGTCTCTGCCTGGCCGATTGTCTCGGCTAAAATTCTCCTCAGCTCGTCCCGGTCTGATTTTAGCCGGGACAAGCAAATCCCTCAGCCCGGCACAGGAATTCCCCTCGACCAGGAAATATACCGGCCTATCGTCCCTGCTAAAAACAGCCCGGGACCAATCTCTCGGCTAAAATTCTCCTCAGCTCGTCCCGGTCTGATTTTAGCCGGGACAAGCAAATCCCTCGTCCCGGACTCCCTCATCCCGGCTAGAATCTCCCCGGGACACAAATCTCTCAACTAAAACTGTCATCCCGGTCCCTTGTCCCGACCAGACACAGGCCGGGATAGACTCCTCGACCCAAAAATTTCCGGAACAAACCCTCCGGGTTGACCCGGTTCCCCTATTTTATTATAAATATCCTAAAACCCTAATTTTATTAGGTATGCTTTTTATGAGTCAAAAACAAGAGACCTTTGGAGAGAGTTTGAGATTTGTAAGAGAGATCTTTGTTCATTTATGCAATTAAGTGTTTATCTCATTGAATCTCTTCCATCTATATTCTTTTCTTATTGATTATTCAACATCTATACATGGATTCCTCTATCAAAATCGATTTTGAGGGGTTCTTAATGGGTCTTGAGTAGTCTTTTAGGATCTTAATATGGGGTAGATTAGGATGTTCCTAAGCCTGATTCATGATGTTTAGGGCTAAATTTTCTTATATCCTTTCTTGTTTAATGTTCTTAAGGCTAAATCTAGCTTGAAAAGGTAGGTTTAGATCATAAGGCATTTCATGCACACCAAGTGTTTGATGAAATGCCTTGATGAATTAAACAAGAGATTTACATTCATAGCCTATGACAATAGTTGTCTAGGTGTATTTTTGGTAGATCTTGTTGATTTAAACTTAATTCTTGCTAATCAATGATCCACAAATGATGATTTGTTAATGGGTTAGGTGATTAGCATTGTGATTAATTGCTTGAAAGAGAATTAGTCAAGTTTAGGATCTTATTCCTAGGGTTTAGCTTGTTTGAGTAAACGAACATCATGAATTGAACTTAGGACTTCTTATATCGATAACCCTATCTCTAGATTCGCTTTTGCTTATTGATTTACAATCTTGCTTAGTGCTTTTGCTTAATTCTAAATTGGATGCTTAATCACAACACACTTGTTTAGCTTAACTTACCATAAGCACCTTGCATTCTTAGTGATTAGGATAAATCCCGATAAGGTAAGATAACCTCTTATGCTACAATTGCATTTAGAGAATTGACTATGGAGACCCCAAAATCTCAAAAGGCGGTCCATTTTCAATATATTTGAAAACATTTGAACTTTTGTGCATTCGATTTAGGATTGAGTCTAAATGCATAGTATATAAGGTAGCCTAGCATGAGCATTAGGAGCAATGATAGATTTGTCCTTGTAAAGTACCATATTAAGAGCTTAGTCCAATGCCATTGTTGCTAGTTACTTGATGCTTTGATCTCGTGTAGAAATTAAGAACGAACCATGCCTTGATCTCATGTCTTATTGTTCTTGCCTTGATTGAAGCAAACCTTGACATGAATTCAACCCCATCTAAGTGATAACCTTAATTTTGACTTGTAAATATTGTGTTTATGCATTTTTGAATGAATTCGTGGATCACTTCATACATACTTGGATAATGTTTTCCCTTTCACCATTCTTGTTTTTCCAAGTAGCCATGTCCCATCATTGGAATGGTTTCCCCTACCCTAACCTCAAACTTCTTTCTAGCCATTGATATTCGTGTGTGATTGGTGAGGCCTTCTTTCGAGCAAACTTGGCAAAAAGTGTTAGGTTTAGGGCGACAAGGAGGAATTCTCATGTAGATTTAGCTCCATCATCACGGAGTTAATCTAGGAATAGGCTACATAGGTTGGCGGTTCTTGGTTAGTTTGGGGAAACGGTTTGGAAATTTGGTGAACGGATGTGTTTGGAATGTATTGTGGATTGGGAAAGATGAATAAGGAGAAGGGAAAAGGGGATCGAATTTATAAATTGGTTGGTGCAAAATTATAAGACTAGCTCTAAGAATAAGATAGCCTTAAGAGATCCAAAGGAAAAGAAGGAAGCCGAAAAGGCCAAAGCATCAAAGAAGAAAAAGAGGCGTGAACAAAAATGAAGCAAAAGGAGAGCTAAGTCACAACAAAGAAGAACCAACCCATGAGAACAAGGAAGAAAAAGTTGATCCCCGAATAAGAAGAAGGTGAAGTGAAAGGACAAGGAGCATGTGTGGGTTTAAGAAGGCAAATGCCTTAAGATGAAAAGGGTAGCTTAAGATGTGGGCAAACGGGTTAGAACGCTTTAGGTTAGAGACACTCTAGGCATTTGGGTAGATGAGAATTCTCCCTTGTATGCATAGGTTGCCTTTTACCTTTAGAATTTTGCTAAAGTTTTCTCTTTCCATGAGAGATCCTTATACTTGATTACCCATGCATGATAATGAGATCATCTTCATCTCATAACCTAACCCTTAGCCAAGCGAATTCATTTGATCTTGCATATACATGATTAACGCTTATTACACTTAATGAATGTCAAGGGGTTGGAGGATTTGAAAGTTTGTGTAGGTTGAGGTTCGAATGTAAGTCATGTAAGGATAAGTATGGCTAGTCACTTTTGTGTAAGTTGTTTGATCGCATCAAGGAGTTTGCAACTTGGACATTGGACTCGAATTATTTTTATGGCACTTTCGGATTTGAGCTCCCATATTCTGGTATTCTCCCTTTTCTTATTCTTGTTTGCTTAAGGACAAGCAAATGTTTAAGTTTGGGGGAATTGATATGCTCGTTTATTGCATGTTTTGCATGCATTTCATTTAGAGTTTTTGTGTAATTCACATGCATAATTATGGTCTAGTCTTGCATTTAGGTCTCATTTAGAGTAATAGGTGTTTGCATTAGGTCTTAGTGAGTTTTGCATACATTTGGAGTGTTTTTAGGTGTCTTGGAGGCAATGATGATGCTTGGAGTTATGGATCATAAGAGGAATGCAAAGCCCATCCGAGACGCCGGAAGGATGTAGCTGGACGAAGGCCCTCCGTTATGAATCGGCCTTGAAGCGCTTCATAGGAGTTGTAAAGGAGTGAGTCATCTATCTACAGGAGTTGGATTCAGGCCATTCGGACACTTTTTTAAGGAGTTATCACGGAATTACTGAAGACGTCTCTGCCTGGCCGATTGTCTCGGCTAAAATTCTCCTCAGCTCGTCCCGGTCTGATTTTAGCCGGAACAAGAAAATCCCTCAGCCCGGCACAGGAATTACCCTCGACCAAAAGATATGCCGGCCTATCGTCCCGGCTAAAAACAGCCCGGGACCAATCTCTCGGCTAAAATTCTCCTAAGCTCATCCCGGTCTGATTTTAGCCGGGACAAGCAAACTCCTCGTCCCGGACTCCCTCATCCCGGCTTGAATCTCCCCGGGACACAAATCTCTCGGCTAAAACTGTCATCCAAGTCCCTTGTCCCGACCATACATAGGCCGGGATAGACTCCTCGACCCAAAAATTTCTGGGTCAAAACCCGGTTTGTTCCGGGTTGACCAGGTTCCCTTCTTTTATTATAAATATCCTAAAACTCTAATTTTATTAGGTATGCTTTTTGTGAGTCAAAAACAAAAGACCTTTGGAGAGAGTTTGAGATTTGTAAGAGAGATCTTTGTTCATTTATTCAATTAAGTGTTTATCTCATTGAATCTCTTCCATCTATCTTCTTTTCTTATTGATTATTCAACATCTATCCATGGAATCATCCTCTATCAAAATCGATTTTGAGGGGTTCTTAATGGGTCTTGAGTAGTTTTTTAGGATCTTGAGAAGGGGTAGATTAGGATGTTCCTAAGCTTGATTCATGATGTTTAGGGCTAGATCTTCTTATATCCTTTCTTGTTTAATGTTCTTAAGGCTAAATCTAGCTTGAAAAAGTAGGTTTAGATCATAAGGCATTTCATGCACACCAAGTGTTTGATGAAATGCCTTGATGAATTAAACAAGAGATTTACATTCCTAGCCTATGACAATAGTTGTCTAGGATGTATTTTTGGTTGATCTTGTTGATTTAAACTTAATGCTTGCTAATCAATGATCCACAAATGATGATTTGATAATGGGTTAGGTGATTAGCATAGTGATTAATTGCTTGAAAGAGAATTAGTCAAGTTTAGGATCTTATGCTTAGGGATTAGCTTGTTTGAGTAAACGAACATCCTGAATTGAACTTAAGACTTCTTATATCGATAACCCTATCTCTAGATTCGCTTTTGCTTATTGATTTACAATCTTGCTTAGTGCTTTTGCTTAATTCTAAATTGGATGCTTAATCACAACACACTTGTTTAGCTTAACTTACCATAAGCACCATGCATTCTTAGTGATTAGGATAAATCCTGATAAGGTTCGATAACCTCTTATGCTACAATTGCATTTAGAGAATTGCCTCTAGAGACCCCAAAAAGTCTACTATCAAATAGCAGGTCTCCGACTCGCAGCTGGAATAGGAATATGCAACCTGAATGCGTTCAGCGATTCCCAGCTCATTACGAGCCAGTTTCATGGAGAATACGAAGCCAGAGATAGCAGGATGGAATCCTATCTAGCCATAGTCCATGAGCTAGTTAAACAATTCGAAGTCTTCAGCCTGACGTGAAAGAGTAATTCCAGTGGAAGGAATTGAAAAACAAAGTATTAAAATCGATAAGGACATCGAGGATTTAATGGAAACAGACAATGACGATATGGAGTTGGACATAATAGTAGCCCCAATAACGGGCAACCTCCCACCCGAAGTATGAGAACCTGAAGACCCGGAGCTAGCCCCGCTTGACGCCAGGCATGTTACCCTCCCCGAAAAAATGATTGCAAGAGCTGACTGGCGAGTAGCAATTATACAATACATCGAGGGGGGAGAGGCTCCCTTAGCAAGTGGGAAGCTCGCAAGCTCAAAATCATAGCTTCAAGATATTGTATAATCAACCCCCGCCTTTACAAGCGAAGTGTAAACGGCCCCTACCTAGTATGCGCCCACGGGCTCGAAGCTTTTACGATATTATCAGAAATACACGGAGGCTCATGTGGCAGCCACTCAGGAGGAAAGGCATTAGCCATCAGGATCAAAAGGCAAGGATACTTTTGGCCCACCTTGGTCGCAGACTGCGAAGAACATTCCAAAGCATGCGAAAAATGCCAATGGCATGCTCCCAAATTGCATCAACCTACTGAAAACCTATCTTCCATCTCATCTCCATACCCCTTTATGAGGTGGTCAATGGATATAGTATGGCCCATGGTAACCTCGGGAAAAAGAAGGTGTCGCTTCGTACTCGTCCTCACTGACTACTTCACCAAATGGGTGGAGGCAGGAGCTTTCCAGCAAATTAAAGCAAACCACGTACAAGAATTCGTATGGTAAAACGTAGTCTGCTGGCACGGAGTCCCATATGATATTGTAACCGAAAACGGTTCACAATTCATCTCAAATCAGATCCTCGAGTTCCGCGGAGATCACGTAATCCGATTAACAACCTCGACCCCACGTTATCCTCAAGGCAATGGGCAGGCCGAGGCAGCAAATAAGCTAATACTGAGCAAACTCAAAAAACGACTGGATACTAAAAAGCAAAAATGGTCCGACGAGCTCCCTGGAGTACTGTGGGCCTGTCAGACCTCACCTCACAAAGCAACCTCTGAAACACCATTCTCCTTGGTTTATGGGATTAAGGCCGTGGTTCCTGCTGAGGTCGCGGTCCCCAGCCTGAGGGTAGACATGTGCCCCGTAAACGAGGAACTAAACAACGAAATACTTATCGACAAACTCGATGTTATCGATGAACGTCGAGATCGAGCACTCGTTAATCTTCAAAACTATCAACACGCGGCAACACGCTACTATAATTCAAAGGTCAAATAGTGAAGATTTCGAATTCGCGAGCTCGTCCTACAAAAAACCTACGAAAACACATGGGAAAGGACCGCTGGAAAATTGGGCACCAACTGGGACGGCCCATACCGAATCTCCTAGGTAGTAAAGAATGGCGTATACAAGCTCGCCAAGGTGCACGATAATACACCCGAAAGTAACTCATGGAATGCCATGAATTTAAAGAAGTACTATCATTAAAAAGACACTTGTAAAAATCGAACTACGAAAACGCTTGATCCCTCCTCAGGGTACGTAGGCAACCTCATAAGGGTGCATCTATTAAAATAAAAAAAATCTTCTTCTCTTAAGCCTGTTAAACGCAGCCTGAGATCTTTCAACTACTATTTACAAACTAAAAGCTTTACTCCATAAATGAACAGCCTTACGAGCTAAAGCATGCTACCAGCTAGCATGACTCGACTTTGCGTCTAAATTGCAGAGTCACAACCTTTCTAGTCTCTAAATGACAACAACCTCTACGTCTAAACTGTTTAGGTTACATGCATGCGTCTAAACGGCTTCGACCTTGCGTCTTTAAATCGTCTGGTCAGCTCCCGAGGTCTCTAAACGACCTGGGAGCAATGTCTCTAAACGGCCTGGGTCTTTGGCTGAAAAACTGCCTTTTGTCTAAAAAAGACAGCCTCTAAATGGCAAAAGCAATAAAAAAATCTTTAAAAAAAAATCATCAAAGTAAATAAAGCCTCCTCAAGGGAGCACAAGTTCAAACCAAAAAGCCCACTAGGGCATAAACGAGTTCAACAAACAAACCAGAAACGGGTTTAAAAGCCTCCCCAGGCACCAAGCTCGAAGAACAAAAAAAGATGAAAATAGTAAAGGAATATTTAGCAGGCAGGTTCAGCTGGTTTATCCTCCGGGACAGGTTGATTCAAGGGCAGCGGGAATTCCTTCCTAAGCTCCTGAGAACCAAGGTCCAGCTGATCACTCAATTGTGTGCTTGGCCCAGCAGGCAGTGTAACCTAATCATCAGATACATGAGAAATGTCAATTTTACCCATGGAAAAATCTGGTACCTGGACGATGGCAAGCTCCGCGTCCAAGCTCAGCTTCTCAACTTGGATGCTCTTCTTTTCAGCCTCAAAATCATTGATGGTCTGGTTGATAATGTGATCAAGAAAAAGGATGTTGGATTTACACTCCATAACCTGAGTCTCGGTATCGATCTCGATTTTCTTCTTCTCCCATTTATCCTTTATCCCCAAAAGAATGGCGCGATATTGTTTGGATATCTCCCTCCCCGCGGCCTTTTCAGCTTTCTTCACCATCTCTTTCTGCCTCTTGGCAATCTTCTTTGAGTCCTCTGTAACCTTCTCAATCTGGACCCTTAAATCCACTATATTTTTGCTGCCTGAACGCAAGCCAACCTCAGCAGCTCCAGCTCGCCCCTCGGCAACACGGAGATCCACCTTCAAATCCTCACTTAATTTCTCCAACACAGAAACCCGAGCTTGAGCCTCCTGAGCCGAATCTTCCCATCTCTTGGCCAAAATAGCTTGGTCCTTAACCTTGCCTTCCAAAAGGGTAACCTCAGCCGGAGATCTTGCTCAAAAGAGTTAATCATCTCGTTGGCGGCAGAGATGGCCTGAGAAAGGAATATGAAAATTCAGCAGAGAAAAACCAAAGTAATGGAAAACAAAGTAAGGACAGCTAAAACTACCTGGCCCATTGCACTTGCGAACTGGATATAGCTCTCAGGCTTCTTCATGTTCCTAAGGGACGACAAGAAGCAGGAGGAAGGCCTAACATGCCTAAAGAGATTCGCAAGATGGGAGGTGTTCTCAACGATTGCCTCAGGTCCATCGAAATGGAACCTAAAGGCATTCTAAGAAATACCTCCACTACCCTGAGAAAGAGGTGCCACGTGCCTCATTCATGTTTGCTCGCCGTCAAACCCGTCGCCATGAGATCGCTTGGAGCGAGACTGATGCTCGGCAGAATGACTTGGTTCCTTAGAAGACACCCTGGAAGTTGATCTTTGAGGACCTCTAGCTCGGACATCATGTTGGGCGATCTCGGTTTCACCACCCGTTCGCAAACTGCCACCGTCACCATGAGCAGCTTCGGGCTCGCAGTGATCACCCCTCTCGACCTCCTCACGATGTGGGGTCTCAACACGGGCGGACTTACCAAGAGCCTCTTTGACCCTCTTATCAAGAGCACCAGCTGGCGTCGGGGCAGGGCGTAATCGCATCCTCTCCCTGTAAGAAAGGTGCTGCGGTTTATTAAGAGGAACCATTTTACTAGACTCGTTGGAGCTGTCGCTGCGAGTAAGATCGATCTGGGAGGTGGCAAGAGCAGTATCCGGCACCTGGGAGCCAACTGAAGGATCAACCTCAACATGGGCTAGATCTTTAGCAACAGCCTCGAGTCTCGGGATAATGGATGGAGCAGGAGTCGAAGCTTGAATTTGAAGTAAGGGAGACGGAGTCCGAGAATCTGCAGAATCAAACAAAGGAGATCCAAATAAAGAAACAATTCTTAATCTAAAAAGATAAAGATATAAATCCACACAAACCTATGAGCCGGAAAGCAGACGCAACGGATAACCCGGGAGCTCGGCGTTCACGAGCTTGCTGAATTCTATCAAGGGAGAAACCCTTCCGGTCGGAACTCTCACCCTTGACAAGGTCGACAAGCTG
Organism: Eutrema japonicum; assembly: GCA_030161315.1. Taxonomy (NCBI): domain Eukaryota; kingdom Viridiplantae; phylum Streptophyta; class Magnoliopsida; order Brassicales; family Brassicaceae; genus Eutrema; species Eutrema japonicum. The sequence goes on along the minus strand of BSQW01000012.1, from coordinate 26,088,861 downwards.
TTGAACCTCAACCGTCACTATTTTTGAGGAATCAATTGACTCTGCACAAAAGAAAAGGGGTCATCATATTAGAACAGAAGAAAACGGCAATTAAGAAATCCCCATAAGGGATGCTCGAATCAGCATCCGAGGGATCGCGCTGACCAGTAATCTGAGCCCAGGAATGTCGAAGTACAGACTCGCCCTCAACGGATTTGCTGGAGATTCTGAAATAGAACCATTGCTCCCAGCATTTATCATCCCTCACATTGAATCTAAAAACGGACCGATTGACCTTCGCCGGAAAATAATAGGTACCGCGAAGATGAGAGTTCCCCTTGACGTTAAAGAGCTGGCAAAATACATCAATGTCAAACACAATCCCAGACTCTATAGAATGCACCCATAGTGCGACAAGGGACCTCATAGCGCTGGGCATAGGTTGTGGAAGGGCGAGTCCGAGGTCGGTGATGATATTAGAAACAGTTGCCAGGATGGGAAAAGTGAGGCGGCATCTCAGGAATAACGCGGCATAATCGCATGCATAACCCTCCGGAGGATTCTCCGGAGAGCTATCAGCCGGCGGGATGAGCAGATCACCGATATCAAGTCCGCACAAGGAAGAGATATTCGCGAGTTCAGTAGCCTAAATCGTGCTCTTCGAGTGAGAGTCAAACCGTGATAAGCTCAAATTAATACCCTAAAAGTACTAAAACTTTGTCGATTGTAATACTTAGGGATCAAATCCACAAAGACTCAAGGAGACACACAATAGATTATATAGATGAAAATTAAGCTAAGTGATCAATATAATTGAAAGCAAATACGCAAATTAAACTGTTGTAAATTCAATGGGAGAAAGATATGTTTAGGGAATTTCTCAGAAAATCAATGAATGCATATAAACTAACTAATCAAGGTTCAGGTTATGGACGGTTCTTGAACTCAAATTACTAAGATATAATTAACCAACTCTCGTTGCGAGAATTATCTAAGTCTAAATCCTAGAATTCCTAATCTCTTTGCGAATCCTAAAGTCTAAACCAGCTTTTAGTTCAAGTTTCATTTGTTCAAAAAACAACTAAACCAAATCTCTTTGCGAATAGTTATTTTACTCACCCTAAGTTCTATCAGGTAATTAATCGCACTCTCGTGCCTAATCAATTATCCTAAGATCTAAGTTCTAGGTGATCAATCCAGAATTAGCTATGAGAACAACATATGGTGAAGAACTAATTTGGATTATGAACCCTAAACAACTAATCAACCTAGCATTCAAAGAAATCCCTAATGAGAATCCCTTAACCTAACAGGAGATCTACTCATACATGGAAATTGAAGCAATAAACATGATTGAATAAATACTTGAATAAATAAGAAAGAGTAACAAGAGGGTTTGAAATTTTTTCTCGGACGAACATAGTTTCAGACTTGTCTCCCTTCCGAAGCTCTCTCACAAAACCAAAGTAAAATAAAGCATAGCCAACAAAAGTGGATGAAAAACTTAATTATAATACTAAAAGACGTTATGGGGCTTATTGTAATAATTAAAGACTTCTGGACTAAGATGCAAACTCTCCAGACTTGTAAAAAGTCGAGTTTCCTGTTTTCCCGAGCAGTATCGATCGACACTAGGTAGTATTGGTCGATACTCATCCTCTGTGTCGACTCTTCTGCTCGCCAGACTGGACTGTCTTCACGAAAACTGGCATAACTTTTGATCGCACCGTTGGAATGGCCTCAAACCACTTCCAAATGAAAGCTAATCCATTGATATTTCTTGTGTCCAATTTCTTCAACGAATGCCAAACTTATGATGTCTCTGCATCTCCATATGCTCCAAAATGCTCCAAAATGCTCCAGAATGCTTCAATATCTCCAATTAAGCTCCAAACGTACCTAAACCAGTAAAAGACTCGGAAAGACTCCAAAATACTAGAAAGACTCCATAAATAGGACCTATATCATGGTCTAAAAGGGGTAAAAACCATGATATATCAACTCCCCCAGACTTAGCCTTTGCTTGTCCTCAAGCAAATAGAAGACAAAACCAGAGAAAGAGGTTTGAAAACACGAAGACTCACCTGTTCATGAAACATTGCAATGACCCTTTTCCCAAGCACCCAAATGTCACCTAGCCAGTTCCAAAACCAACCACCATGTACTTCTCCTCAGACATTCGTAGCTTCCCCAGACTACACACTTTATCTCACAACATCGTTCAATTAAACCCATCATCGCCAGTTTCATCGCTGTGATTAATACCAAGAACCTTCTAGATTCTTTCCCATACAATATCATGATAAGGAACCACCCTTTTTCACATTTTTGGTATCATTTTCCCTGCCCCAGACTTATTTCTTTTTATGTTCTCTTCTTTTTTTTTTTAGATCTGCATATACACATCAAGGTATGAGACGCGAGTATTGATGGTGTTTGCCACCTAATCCCCGGTTATTCCCTCTCAATATATCAAAGGGTGTAGGCGAATAATGGCATCATAGGAAAATCCTAGCCTCGCTTCCAATCCTTTGTGTGATCATTCCTCACCAAGTAGAATAATGGGATTGCTGGAAACATTCCTAACTCTCTACTCAGGAGAAAATCATCTCACTTTTCATGCACTTTTCTTTTTTTTAACTTATAACATGGGAGAGAGATACTATTACTTTAAACACATGGGTTCCTTTGTTAGATATGAATGAGTAATCAAGCTCTATGAATACTAACCACATCGATGAAGTGCAAAAATTTGGCTCAGGCTTTAAAGAACTCTGCAGAAAACATGGGTGTCTTCTAGTTAACCGGTCAGCCTTTTGATTTTTCATTAGTCGATCTGTAACTGATTCTCTAACTGATTCTGTAACAATGGCCACCTAGAAGCAAAGTCAGAACAATAGAGTCATGAAAAAGATTACAATCTCCAATATATTTTGTGGATTACATTGACATATTCATTTCGTGGATGAACCATCTTTCCCTTGACAGTTGCCGAAATCTGAGCTACCTGAGTTTCCAGCATCATGTTCCTAGTACTGAGAGCCTAGATTTTCCCATTCAAATCGGTATACACAGCATCCAATTTCCCATTGAAGTTCACTATCATCTTCTCATGCCCTTGAACCAGCTTTTTAAGCATATCATCAATCTTACTCTCATGAGTCTTAGCAGGTATATGTTGATAAGATGAACCCTCATAGTTCTTTGTGTAGCCACTACTCTGGAATGGTTTATGGACAAACTGATTCGACCCAAAACCAGCAGCTACACCAATATAGTTAACATCCTCCACTTCATATTCAGCAGCAAAGTGGACCGCCTTTTGGGCCTTCCCATTAACAGATTGTGCAATGAATCTAACTTAGCATTCACCTCAGAAATCTGACTGCCATCCAAGTTACCATCTTGCTTCTTGCGCTCCATATCTGCATTCTTGGTGCTATTGCTAGACGCCAAGTTCTCAATAAGCACATAAGCATCCTCAGGATACCAGGTGTTGAAGTTTCCATTACTCGCAGCATCCAAAGCCATCTGGTACCTCCAATCGATCCTTCTGTAGAAAGTTCCCATCAGCTGAACCTGAGTGAACCCATGGTGCGGAAAATCTCTCTGATATGACCTGAAACGAATCTAAGCAGCCTTGAGTGCCTCAGTCGGGCCTTGAGAAAATTGAGAAATCTTGTTCCTGAGCTCTTCGGATCTCGCATCATCATAGAAATTATTCAGGAACGCATTCTTCGTCTCCTCCCATGTAGTCAGCGAACCAGGAGACAACTGCTTCAGCCAATAAGCTGCATCCCCACTAAGAGAATATGGGAAAAGATTACAGAAAAGGAACTCATTGGGCACTCCATTATACTTCATACCAGTGACCAAATCCTCGAACCTCTCGATATGATCCATGGTTTGTTTATGAGATAGACCATGGAAAGGATGCTGACCCACAAGAGCGTAGTACGCAGGTTTCAGCTCAAAGTCATTCCTCTGAAAAGTTGGATTGCGAATCGCAGCTCGATTGACATAGAACTGGCCAGGTCTGTTGTGCTCACCAAGTGTTCTACCACGATTAACCACATCATTCCCAACATTCACAGAAACTGCAGGGACAATGATGTTTCCAGCTTCATTAAGTCGATGCCTTCTCTCATTGCACAATTGACCCTATTTGTATCTCAAAGCTCTAGCATCATCACGAATCAATACCACTGGATTGTTCATCTCTGCTGGCTTCTTTGCTTTCCTGTTTGCACGTTCCAAATTTGCTAGCTCCTTGTTGGAAAGATCAACTAGCTGAGTGCTCTTGTTCCTCCTGGTTTCGCGAGTGGGCATACATCGGAAACACACTAGACAAGGCACGTAAGTAACAAAAAAACACGATGAGTATCGACCGACAATGGGTGGTGTCGATCGATACCAACAAATTTAAACGACGAGTATCGACCGACACTGAGTAGTATCGATCGATACCGATGAACTTAGTCGAAATTCTCAAACTAAAATCTAATGGCGAAATTGAATCCCCGGCAACGGCGCCAAATTTGATAAGCTCAAATTAATACCCTAAAAGTACTAAAGCTTTGTCGATTGTAATACTTATGGATCGAATTCACAGAGACTCAAGGAAACACACAATAGATTATATAGATGAAAATTAAGCTAAGTGATCAATGTAATTGAAAGCAAATACGCAAATTAAACTGTTGTAAATTCAATTGGAGAAAGATAGGTTTAGGAAATTTCTCAGGAAATCAATGAATGCAGATAAACTAACTAATCAGGGTTCATGTTATGCACAGTTCTTGAACTCAAATCACTAAGGTATAATTAACCAACTCTCGTTGCGAGAATTATCTAAGTCTAAATCCTAGAATTCCAAATCTCTTTGCGAATCCTTAAGTCTAAACCAGCTGTTAGTTCAAGTTTGATTTGTTCACAAAATAACTAAACCAAATCTTTTTGCTAATAGTTATTTTGCTCACCCTAAGTTCTATCAGGTAATTAATCGCACTCTCGTGTCTAATCAATTATCATAAGATCTAAGTTCTAGGTGATCAATCCAGAATTAGAAATGAGAACAACCTATGGTGAAGAACAAATTTGGATTATGAACCCTAAACAACTAATCAACCTAGCATTCAAAGAAATCCGTAATGAGAATCCCTAAACCTAACATGAGATCTACTCAGACATGGAAATTGAAGCAATAAACATGACTGAATAAATACTTGAATAAATAAGAAGGAGTAACAAGAGGGTTCGAAATCTTCTTTCGGACGAACAGAGTTTCAGACTTGTCTCACTTCCAAAGCTCTCTCACAAAACAAAAGTAAAATAAAGCATAGCCAACAAAAGTGGCTGAAAAACCTAATTATAATGCTAAAACACGTTATGGGGCTTATTGTAATAATAAGACTTCTGGACTAAGATGCAAACTCTCCAGACTTGTAAAAAGTCGAGTTTCCTGTTTTCCCGAGCAGTATCGATCGACACTAGGTAGTGTCGGTCGATACTCATCCTCTGTGTCGACTCTTATGCTCGCCAGACTGGACTGTCTTCACAAAAACTGACATAAATTTTGATCGCACCGTTGGAATGGCGTCAAACGACTTCCAAATGAAAGCTAATCCATTAATATGTCGTGTGTCCAAATTTGAGCTCAATCCATCGGTGAGAAGGTCTTCAACGAAGGCCAAACATCTGACGTCTCTGCATGACTATGCATTTCCATATGCTCCAAAAGTCTCCAGAATGCTTCAATATCTCCAATTAAGCTCCAAACGTACCTAAACCTGTAAAAGACTCGAAAAGACTCCAAAATACTAGAAAGACTTCATAAATATGACCTCTATCATGGTCTAAAAGGGGTAAAAACAATGATATATCAAACCGCTCAGCAAGGGGGAGAGGAGCATCCAGCTGAGAAGTAGAAGCCATTGCAGAAAAAAGCAAAAAAAATCTAGGTTGAAAAAGGAAGAAATCCGACCGTAAACGATGGAGGTTGAACTTTCACAGAGGAAAATATCTCGGGTAAAAGTAAGAATAAGGTGAAGACAGTTCAATTAATGGAGTAGAAATAACAATAAAAAAAAGAAGGGGAAAAAGCGAAAAGACATCATTACCTCGGTAAGTGGGAGTTGAGGCGGCGTGGAAAATTGAAACAACGAGAACCGCTCATTTATACCCACTCGCCCACTCGTCCTGTCATATCCCTTAAAAGTCGCGCATACGTTACAGGATCCCTACGAACTCGCCCTGCGAGCAAGCGAGAAATCAATCAGAAGCCCGAGACTGCGAGATCGTATCAACTGAAAGATCAATTAAATTCCGAGATCGCAGTGCCGCATCCCCAATGATAAATCATTAAATATATTGGGGGCAACTGTTGGGCGCAAATTCCACACTCAAAGTCCAGCCTCATTAAGTAGGCCTAGAATCAAGCCCAACTAACTATAAGGCCTCGTAGAGCAAGCCCGCGAACTGGGAAGGAGCTGAGTACGCAGAAAAGGGGGAGGTCATTGGGAGATGGAGCTCGTAGCTAGAAAGTCAAACACATTAATCCAAAACTCCAGGATCAAGCTCGATAATAAATTTCTAAATTATAAAATTAAGTCCGAATTGAATGCGTATATTTAGGACTAAGCGGTTATATTATTTGAGAGCGTGTATAAGTTTAGAATATCGACTATAATGTAAGGGGATCGAATTCTTGGCAAAAGACAGTAATACAACTTTTCTCTCATTTCAAATTCTCCTAAGTTCATACGACCTGAAAGAGCCAAGGATTGAGGTTGTGAGATTATGCTCTCACACTCAAGTGACCTTGTCTCTCCATCATTTTTCCGTTGGACTTGGTACCCTCTTTGATCGTCTGTATCCAATACTTCAAGTGATCTTGTCTTTCCATTGCTCCTTTTCTTGATTTGGTACCTTTGAAAGCACAAGAGAACTAAGGAAGACAAGTTAGTGACAATATACAAGAGAAAATTCATCATCTCGATGAGATGCATGCTCTTAGTGATGTGCATTATCATAATGTAAATAAAAGCTTGATCTCAAAAAGAATCTAAATCCTATTGACTAAACTAGAACCCCAAATTGGCAACGGCTCCAATATATAAATAGAATTTTATCCTACTTAAGAATCAATCCTAAATACACATGTCATTGTAGTCTTTTAGGTATCAATCCAATCTAGGGTCTAGTTCAATGCAACAAGAATACAAGACACTCTTTAATTCAAGAAAACAAAGTGGTTTTGGTGATTAAGCTAGTGAACTATCAATTAAAAGACAAGTGACAAGAGCTAAAGACACTAAACGGTGAATAAAACAATGATAAAAGGCGAATTCAAGGATAAGGTAATTGAGATAGGGCAATCCAATAGCTAGTTAATGATGTCCAATGCTTAATGAAGACTAATCTCTAGGCAAAGATCACTAAACTTAACTAATCCTCTCTCAAAACATTAATTACTTTGCTAATTACTAATTCAAAATCAAATTTTCATATGTGAATCACTAATTAGCAAGCTTTAAGTCTATCATTCAAGATCAACCAAATAATCACTCTAGAAAACTAATCCCTTAGGCTAGAAATGAATATCTCTTGATTAGTTCATCAAGGCATTTCATGAAACACCTTGTGTGCATGAAATGCCTTTTGATCTAAGTCCACTTTCTCCAGCTAGATCTAGCTTAAAAACCATTAATCAAGAAGGGAAATCATACAATCTAATCCTAGACATCATTAATCATCCATAAAATTACCCTAAATCTATCAAATCCTCAAATCCTAAAAGACTACCCACTAGTCATGAAGAACACACCAAATCTTGTGAAAGAAGTGATGTTAATCATAATCAGGGAATAGGAAAGTGAAAGATTAGAGAAAGATGAATAGATATAAACTCAAACTTGCATAAATCAAAGGGAGAAAAAACATAAAAAAAGGAGATAGATCTTAAAAAGGAATTTTACAATATTTAAAAGGTGTTTCTTGAGCTGGGTCGGACCGGGTCAACCTGGGACAAACCGGGTATTGACCCGGTTGAAAGTGAGTCGAGGTGAGAAGAGCACCGGTTGGTAAAACCACGATATCTCCTGTAATACATGTCCGAATAGTCTCAATCCACCTCCTGTGGATAGCTAACTCACTGGGCTACAACTACTATGAAGAACGCAGAAGCTGAATCGGAGTGGAAACCCTTCGGCTGGGTTGATCTTTCAGACGTCATATTTATAGCAGAACTCGTTTGGATGCCATACAGACATTTTCTTGTTATATTTGCCATATCTCTTGAACGGCTGATCTGAATGACTTCAAATCATCACTAAACGAAAGTCAGCTCGATTTTCTATGACTTTCATGAAGACCTTAGATTAAACTGGGTACGGAAAGGTCTTCATTTGGCCTGATCTTTCAGACACTTCGTCTGGCTTCGGCGAGAGCTTTTACGCCGGACAAATTGGGGCCGGTATGGGAGGCCGGTATTCCTCCTGGTCGGGAGTTGGTGCAGCACCTGAAGAGTGGACCTGTCATAATTGGGGCGGTATTGATGGTCATATTCCATGCCGGGTGAGACGTAGTCTTTGGTCTCTCGGCCAGGCGGATACGTCTTCCTTAAAACCGCAATAACTCCCTAACCAGATGTCTGAATGACCTGATTCAAACTTCCCTGGACAGCTAGCTCACGCCTCTACAACTTCCTGTCGTTCCAAACTCAACAATTTTTGCTAAGTTCATTTGAAATTAGGCCTCGCGACACACACAAGAGATGTAGGTTAGAAGGAAGGTTTGGTTTAGGGTGTGGTTAACTATTCTAAAGGTGGGAATCAGCTATTTGAGCTAACAAGAGTTGTGAAAAGGGAAAAGATAGCTCAAATATGTATATGGTATCAATGAGTCCACTCTTTAATGTACAAGCATGATATTTCAAGTCAAGATTAGAGTTCACTAGATAGAGTTGGGATCAAATCAAAGCATTCTTCAACCAAATCATAAAAATTCAACCCGCAAGATCAAAGCATGGATCATCCTTAACTTCGTGATCGCTCAAATGTATCAAATAACTCCTAACGAGGGCATTAACTCAAGCTCTTAAGTTTATATTCCACATGGAAATTTCTCCCAATGCAAGTGAGTGCAAACCTATATGCATCCAGACTCAATCTTAATAATGTGAAATGCAACTACATGCTTCTTTTTATGTTCAAATTTTTTAAATTTTTGATGTTTTTCTATGCATGAGAAAACATAGTCCCTTGTTTAATGAAAGCTTAAGAGAAAGCTAAGCAATGAATGAAAGAAAGCAAACACACAAGATTCTAAATGTTATGTACAAAGTTTGGAGTATAACCTTGGAAGTTTGGAGATGACGAGATGGATCGAAGGGCCAAGAGAAGTCATACTCATCATGTGGGTTCCTCTCATCTTTTCTTGAGGCTCATAACCACTAGACCACCAAGAACCTATGCACACTAAGCAAACCAATCAAAAAGGACAAGAAAACATAGAGAGACATCAAAAGAAAGTATATACAATCATAAGCTTGGGGTGTCTCCCAAGAGCACTTTGTTTAAAGTCACTAAGTTTGACTTTGGTTACCCTTTTTAGGCGGGTGGGAGGGGAGTGTAAGCACTGTATGGTGGATCCTTGGGTTCAAGTTTAAGCACCTTGATCATGACTTCCTCAAGACCGGCTTCTCCTTTCTCTTTGAGCTCGGGTGTGAGGATCGCCTTGACCAAGGCAAAAGGTTTGGGCCATCCCTTGCAATTGATCTTGTACTCAATCACTCCATCCTTGTACTTCCAAGGAGTGAGAGTCATGATGGAGGCTTGTCTAGCATGGACTTTGACCCATAAAGCTTGCTTGGTTCGTTTTTCATCTTAGCCTTGGTCCTTTTTCTCTTCTTTGCAACCTCGCTACTTTCAACCTCAAATTCCATCGTTGTGTGGAAGAGGGATGATAAACAATCTCCATGCAATGCTAAAGCTTCTTCAACATTACCATAACCCAAAGCAATCTTGTCATGGGATTCTTTCTTATTCTCATGAGCTTTTGGGGGTGAAGCTTTTTCTATCTTCTCACAACTACCCATGTCTCTTACTTTCTTAGCATTACTCTCTTGGTCATCATTCTCCTTAATCTAAAATGTTGGAAAGGAGAAAGAGCTTAGGAATATTCCATCTAGAGCAACTTCATCGTCAATAGCATTTCCAAAAGTTTGTTCCTTTTGTTCTTCTCAAAACAACTCTCTTCGTTAACAATTGGTAAAACCGTCACATCCTTTTGTTTCTCGGATGGCAAAGAGAGGTTGGCCAATTTGGGTTCTAAGGCATCCAAATGGGAGGCTAGTTGCTCAATATTATTGTTGATCTCATCATGAAAGCCCTTTAATTTGTCATTTATTGCTCCCATCATCTTGCCAAATTTGATATCATTCATTTGTTGAACTTCTAGGATTTGATTGAGCACCTCTCTTTGTTCCTCCTCTTGGATAGAGATTTGAACATACTCATGGCTCTCTTGGTAGCCTTGTTGACTGCCTTGAACTTCATGGTTATACCATTGATTTAAAAGCCTAATCCCTTGGTTGTAATTATCCTTGTTGGCCACGAGATTGGATTCATCTCGGTGTTGCTCAAGACCCAAACAAACTCCTCTTTGTTGCGCGCTTATGAGCTTTTCCATTATATCCAATATATCTTGCACGCCTTTCAATTCGAGGTCTTGACATGATCCTTCTAGGGGGGTTGTATCGTGCTTCTTAAAGTAGCTTTCTAGACTCTTAGCAAAGTTCTCAACAAGTAGCTCTCCTTGCTCCATGGTGACGTTTGCGAAACGCCCTTTGCTAGCGGCATCCAACGTCCATTTGTGCTCTTGGTGAACTCCCTAATAGAAGACGCTAAGAATGGCTCCTTTCATGAACCCATGATGGGGACAATCTCGAGTGTATCCCTTGAGTCTTTCCCACGCCTCATGAAAGGTTTCATGCACGCCTTGCTTGAAACTCAAGATGTCCTTCCTAGTTTGGACTGTTCTTTGTGTAGGGTAAAACTTATTAAGGAAGAGTTCTTTGCAATCATCCCAAGATTTCAACAAGTGAGAAGGTAATGCTCTCTCCCATTGGCTTGCTCTTTCTCCAAGAGAAAACGGAAACAAGATGAGCTTGATGCTATCATGGGGCACTCCTCCGGTTCTAAACGTGTCACACAACCTCTCAAAGGAATCCAAGTGATCATAAGGGTTTTCCACCTTTGTCCCCAATAATCTAGACTCTTGAATCAACCTAACAAAGCTTGTCTTGATCTCATATGCCTCGGCTTCGATTGGTGGTGGGTGAATTCAATATCTTGATCCATGACAACATGGAGTGTCAAAACACCCAACCGTTGGTTTCTCTTTTGGAACTTGGATCGGATTTGTTGCCAATTCTTGAGGTTGTGTGGCTTGAAGAATGTTCATTTGGTAGTCCATCTCCAACACCTCAAGTGACCTTGTCTCTCCATATTTTTCCTTTAGATTTGGTACCCTCTTTTATCGTCCGTATCCAATACTTCAAGTGATCTGTTTTTCCATTGCTCCTTTTTTGATTTGGTACCTTTGAAAGCACAAGAGAACTAAGGAAGAAACGTTAGTGACAATGTACAAGAGAAAATTCATCATCTCGATGAGATGCATGCTCTTAGTGATGTGCATTAACATAATGTAAATAAAAGTTTGATCTCAAAAAGAATCTAAATCCTATTGACTAAACCAGAATCCCAAATTGGCAATGGCGCCAATTGATAAATATAATTTTATCCTACTTAGGAATCAATCCTAAATACACATGTCATTGTATTGTTTTAGGTGTCAATCCAATCTAGGGTCTAGTTTAATGCAACAAGAATACAAGACACTCTTTAATTCAAGCAAACAAAGTGGTTTTGGTGATTAAACTAGTTAACTATCAATTAAAAGACAAGTGACAAGAGCTCAAGACACTAAACGGTGAATAAAACACTGATAAAAGGCGAATTCAAGGATAAGGTAATTGAGATAGGGAAATCCAATAGCTAATTAATGATGTCCAATGTTTAATGAAGACTAATCTCAAGGCAAAGATCACTAATCTGAACTAATCCTCTCTCAAGGCATTAATTACTTTGCTAATTACTAATTCAAGATCAAATTCTCATTTGTGAATCACTAATTAGCAAGCTTTAAGTCTATCATTCAAGATCAACCAAATAATCACTCTAGACAACTAATCCCTTAGTCTAGAAATGAATATCTATTGATTAGTTCATCAAGGTATTTCATGAAACACCTTGTGTGCATGAAATGCCTTTTGATCTAAATCCACTTTCTCAAGCTAGATCTAGCTTAAAAACCACTAATCAAGAAGGAAAATCATATAATCTAATCCTAGACATCATTAATCATCCATCAAATTACCCTAAATCTACCAAATCCTCAAATCCTAAAAGACTACTCACAAGTCATGAAGAACACACCAAATCTTGTGAAAGAGGTGATGTTAATCATGATTAGGGAATAGGAAAGTGAAAGATTAGAGAAAGATGAAAATATATAAACTCAAACTTGCATAAATCAAAGAGATCTTTGGGAAAAATCCCAAGAACCCTCAAAAGACAAGTCTTTGTTCTGGAGAGAAAAATGGAGAAAAAGCGTAACAAAGGAGATAGATCTAAAAAGGGTTTTTACAATATTTAAAAAGGTGTTTCTTGAGCTGGGTCGGACCGGGTCAACCCGGGAAAAACCGGGTATTGACCCGGTTGAAAGTGGGTCGAGGTGAGAAGAGCACCGGTTGGTAAAACTGCGATATCGCCTGGAATACATGTCCGAATTGTCTCAAACCACCTCATGTGGATAGATAACTCATTGGGCTACAACTTCTATGAAGAACGCAGAAGCTGAATCGGAGTGGAAACCCTTCGTCTGGGTTCATCTTTCAGACATCGTATTTGGAGCAGAACTCATTTGGATGCCAGACAGACATGTCCTTTTTATATTTGCCATATCTCTTGAACGGCTGATTTAAATGACATGAAACCACAACTAAACAGAGGTCAACTCGATTGTCTATGACTTTCATCAAGACCTTAGATTAAGCCTGATCTTTCAGACACTTAGGCTGGCTTCGGCGAGAGCTTCTACGCCGGGCAAATTAGGGCCGGTATGGGAGGCCGGTATTCCTCCTGGTCGGGAGTTGGTGCAGCACCAGAAGTGTGTACCGGTCATAATTGGGGCGGTATTGATGGTCATTTTCCATGCCGGGTGAGACGTTGTCTTTGGTCTCTCGGCCAGGCGGATACGTCTTCCGTAAAACCGCAATAACTCCCTAACAAGATGTCCGAATGACCTGATTCAAACTTTCATCGAGAGTAAACTCACTCCTATACAGCTTCAATGAAGGTGATCCAAGCCGATTCGGATCGGAATTTCTCCTTCCAGCCACATATTTCCGGCACCTCAGATAGACTTTACATTCTACTTTGGCCAATTTCTTCAAATATCATCAATTGTCTCCAAATCACCTAAAAACACTCCAAATGCATGCAAAACTGAATATGACCTAATGCATACACTTATTACCCTAATTTAGACCTAAATGCCTTAAAAACTATGAAAAACACATGCATTAGACACAAAATAATGACAAGAATGCATGCTAAGAGATGTAAAATATGGGAATATCATATTGTTACAAAGTAATGCCATTCGACCTCAAAAATGCAGAAGTGACCTACCAAAGACTTATGAACAAGATGTTTGCCAGCCTCTTGGGCAAGTCAATAGAGGTCTACATTGACGACATGTTGGTTAAATCTTTATAAGAAGAGGATCACGTAAGTCAACTATAGGAATGCTTCGATTTACTGAATAAGTATGGGATAAAAATGAATCCCTTAAAGTGTACCTTTGGAGTCGCTTCGAGTGAATTCCTAGGCTACATAGTAACCCAAAGAGGAATCGAAGCAAACCCTAAACACATTAGCACGTTTTTGGAAATTCAACCTCCGAGCTTGGCAAAGGAGGTGCAGAGGCTGACAGGCCGCATCGCCGCTTGAACTGGTTTATTTCTAGGTCGACTGATAATTGTCTCCCCTTTTATCAATTGTTAAAGGGAAACAAAAAAATCATTTGGGATGACAAGTGTGGGAAACCTTTAAGCAGCTAAAAACATACCTCTCCGAGCCCCCCATTCTTTCAAAACCAGTTGAGGGAGAACCCCTCTACATGTATGTAGCAATCTCCCAGGCTGCGGTAAGCGGCGTCCTCATAACAGAAGAGCGAGCTGAGCAGAGACCGATCTACTACATGAGGAAGTCCTTGGTGGATGCCGAAACCAGATATCCACGAATGGAAAAATTGGCCTTGGCGGTAGTATTGTTAGCTCACAAACTCAGGCCGTACTTCCAGTCACACTCTATCATAGTAATGACAACATAACCATTGTGCACAGTGCTACATAGCCTCAGCCAGTCCGGCAGGCTAGCCAAGTGGGCTATTGAGCTATGCGAGTACGATATTGAGTATCGACCTCGAACTAGCGCCAAGGCACAAGTATTAGCTGACTTCGTCATCGAGTTTACCGTAAGTAGCGAGATGGCTGAATCAAGCTCTGGAACATGGCTGCTCTACGTTAATGGATCTTCCTCGAAACAAGGGGCATGTGTTGGAATCCACCTTGTATCCCCAACCAGCGAGGTCGTGGAACAATCTTTCAGGCTCGGTTTTTCCAAATCAAATAACGAAGCTGAGTACGAGACTTTAATAGCAGGTCTCCGACTTGCAGCTAGAATAGGAATACGCAACTTAAGTGCATTCAGTGATTCTCAGCTCATTACAAGTCAGCTCTGATATGCTCAATTTAATACCCTAAAGTACTAAAGCAGTTGTAATAGTATAGCTAGGGGTCGAACCACAGAAGACTCACAGAAACGCACAATAGATTCTATAGTGTCGAATTACGCTAAGCCAAACAGTTGTAATTAAAAGCAGTGCAGAAATTAAAGGAGTTGTAAATCAATTGAGAAATATAGGCTCAGGGTTTTTCTTAGGAAATCAGTGAATGCAGACTAACTAACTAACAGGATTCAGATTTAGCGCAGTTCTTGAACTCAAATCACTAAAATATAGCTAACCAACTCTCGTTGCGAAAACTATCTAAATCTAAATCCCAAGAATTCCAAATCTCTTTGCGAATCCTAAATTCTAAATCAGCTTTAATATCAGGTTTGATATGTTCACAAATCAATTAAACCAAATCTCTTTGCGAATAATCAATTTGCTCACCTAGGTTCTATCAGGTAATTAATCGCACTCTCGTGCCTAATCAATTATCCTAAGATCTAAGTCCCAGATTCGTCAACCTAGAATTAGCTATGAACACAACCTAAGGTGAAGAACTAATTCAGATGGTGAATCCTAAACAGATAATTAACCTAGCATTCAAAGAAATCCTTTATGAGAAAACCCTAAACCTAAAGTGGATCTACTCAGACATGGCAATTGAATCAAAAGACATGTTTGAATAAATCATCAATAGAATAGGAAGAAGGGTTTAGAGATCTGATCTCGGACGAAGGGAGATTCAGACTTGTCTCTCTAAAACCAAAGTAAAATCAAACTATAAAATAAAGCATAAAAAGGCCTAGCCTAAACAATGGCTGTAAAATCCTATTTATAACCTAAATCACGATTTGGGGCCTTCTTGTAATTATCAAAGTCTTCTGGGTGCTTTTGAAATTCTCCAAGACTTCATAATTAGTCGCGGCCCATGAAATCTCGATGAGTGTCGATCGATACCATGGGGTATCGATCGATGCTCGGTGCTCAGATCGGGCTCTTAGTCATCAGACTTCAGTCTCGCTCCAGAATGCTCCAGAAAAGCTCCAATAATTCCAATTAAGCTCCAGACGTGCTATAACCTGTGAAAGACTCTAAAAGACTCCAAAACACAAGAAAAGACTCTATAAAAGGACTTATATCATGGCCTAAATAGGGTAAAAACCATGATATATCAACTCCCCCAGACTTAGCCTTTTGCTTGCCCTCAAGCAAATAGAAGACTAAACCAGAAAAAGAGGTTTGAAAACGTAGAGACTCACCTGTTCCTGAACCATCGAAAAGACCCTTTTCCCAAGTACCCAAATGTCACCTGATCAGCTTTCGATCTAACCACCATGTACTTCTCCGTAGACATTTGCAGCTTTTCCAGACTCCACACAAAATCCCACAGCATTGTTCAAGTAAAGCCCTCATCGCCAGTTTCATCTCTGCAGCTAATATTTAAGAACCTTCTAGACTCTTTACCAGACAATATCTTGACAAAGGAACCACCCTTTTTCACACTTTTTTTGTATCAATTTCTCTCCTCCAGACTTATTTCTTATTATATCCTTATTATTTTTTTTATTTTCAGCTTAGCATATACATATCAAGGTAGGAGACGCGAGTATTGATGGTGTTTGCCACCAAATCCCCGGTTCTTCCCTCTCTATGTATCAAAGGATGTAGGCGAATAATGGCATCATAGGAAAATCCTAGCCTCGCTTCCAATCCTTTGTGTGATCATCCCCTCTTAAGTAGAATAATGGGATCGCTGGAAATTTTCCTAACCCTCTACTCAGAAGAAAATCATTTCAATCTTTTATGCTCTTAATCTATCAACTTATTTCAGGGGAGAGAGATACCATAATTCTAAACACACGGGTTCCTTTATCAGATATGAATGATGAATCAAGCTCTATGAACACTAACCACATTGATGAAGTGCAAAAATTTGGCTCAGGCTTCAGAAGAACTCTGCTGGAGACATGGATGTTTTCTAGTCAACTGGTCAGCCTTTGGATTTTTCATTAGTCGATCTAGAACTGATCCTGTAACACTGTGCACTCAAAAACAAAATCAAATCAATAGGTTCAAGCACAGGATCATCATCTCCAACAAATTTTGACTCAATAAAACAGTTTTGACTCGATAAAACGACTGACTCTAAGAAAAACGAAAACAATGTCAGCAGACACCTCCCCCAGACTTGAACAACACTGTCCGCAGTGTTATCTAGCCTAGAGCCAGTGAAAGAAACAAAGAAAAAGGATAGAACGAAGAGAAACAAGAAATTACCGTTCTGGAACAGTCGGTGTCGATCGACACACGGCATGGTATCGATCGATACCATGCTTAGATCGACTTTGTGAATTTTCATCCGCGATTGGTGTCGATCGATACCATAGGGGTATCGATCGATGCTTAGGCGATTTCGAGTTGCTCCTTGTTCATCCTGACACAGACTCAAAACAAACGAAAATAAAAATAAAAACAGACTCACAAGTGGGTTGCCTCCCACCAAGCGCTCGTTTAACGTCAATAGCTTGACTGTAACGCCCTTCAGGCTGGATAAGTGTGAGAGCTTGCACCAAAACAGGCTCCATCACTTGACATTACTAGCTTCAAAGTTCTGCTTAGCATGCTGTCCACAAACTCCTGCCCTTTCTCTTTCAGCTCAGAAGTAAGAAGGACTCTGGCCTTGGAGAATGGTTTCAAGGCTCCTTTGCATTTGACCTTATATTCAATCGAATCTCCATTGCACTTACGAGGTATCAAGGTGACATGGGGATTCTCGACCTTCTTGCTCTTGGCCTTCTTCTGCTTTGTTGTTGCCTTGGCTTTCTTCTTGGGGATGTTGGGCGGTTCAGCTGGAACGTCTGTGACAGTAGGCTCATCAGGAGGCTCTTCCAGAAGATCAATTGCTAGCGACTCTCCTGTGATAACTTTGATGCTAGAGGCACGTGTGGGAATACTCCTAGGGGGAATGACACCATAATAGACCCCTCTGTCAATGTAAGAGAAAGAGATTCTCTTATTAGGTGTGTCTATGATCGCGCCTGCAGTAGCCATGAACGGTCGTCCCAAAAGGATAGGCATACGAGATATTGCACCCATCTCTACAACCTGAAAATTAGTAGGAACTAGACAGTCTCCTACTTTGACCAGCAAACCATGGATAGTACCGTGTGGAAGCGAGGTGGAGTTGTTCGCGAATGTGATAGATGCCTCTGGTGATCGAATATCAGCTCCTAACCGCTCTGCAATTGCCCTTGAGATGACATTGACACTAGCCCCTGAGTCGACAAGAGACTCTTTGAACTCAACTCCAGAGATAGAGCATGGAACTGCGAATTTCCCTGGGTCTTCCCTCTGTGTCAATTTCCGTGGTTGTAGTGAATTGCCAACTCTTTCTCCTATCACCTCACGTGATTTCTTGGCTTCTGGTTCTTTCTGCGAGGGGTATCGATCGATACCAGGTAGGGTATCGATCGACGCCATGCGATTTGAATCGTTTCTGACAGGTACATCTTCATCAGAAAGAAGCTCCACGTTAGGGTTATCCAGCATATACTGTAGTCTAGCAATCTCCCATTCCTCCCTTGTCAGCTTAGGAATCATAGGATAAGGCATCCTGGTTACATACACTCGTTCTGCAACGACCTTAGGCACCACAGTAGAACTCTCTGTTGTCTCCTCAGAAATCACCTTAGTATCGACCGATACCAATGGGGTATCGATCGATACACGGGTGATTGAATCCATTCTAGCAGACGTCTGGGCTGGTATCGATCGATACTGGGGAGTATCGAGCGATGCTTGTGCGATTTCAGGAATGGCTTCGAGATTTTCTGCACGTAAGCTGATGGCATTGACGTGTGCATTGTGTGATTGAACCGCCTTTCCCTTGGAATTTGCTGCAGTCTGAGCTACTTGCGTCTCCAGCATCCTGTGGCTCGTATTTAGTGCCTCGATCCTTCCACTCAAATCGGTGTACAAATCATCCATCTTACCATTGAAGGTGACCGTCATCTTCTCCTGCCCTTGAACCAGGTGTTCAAGCATAGCCTCAATCTTACTCTCAGGAGTTTTGGGTGCTGGGGATTGGTACCCTCCTTGGTGACCATAGTTTCGATTGGTGTTGTACCCAAATCGCTGACCCTGAAAACCAGAACCACCAATGTAGTTAACATCTTCCACTTCATTCTCAGCAGCGAAGTGGACGGCCTTTGTTGTCTTTCCCAGCAGAAGACTGTGCATAGAATCCAGCTGAGCCTTCACTTCAGCGATCTGCGACCCATCCTGATTACCAGCCAGCCTCTTGCGCTCGAAATCTGCGCTCTTGGTGCTACTACTAGAGGCAAAGTTCTCGATCAACACAATAGCATCCTCAGGATATCTGGTGTTGAAATTACCATTGCTCGAAGAGTCCAGACCCATCTGATATCTCCAATCTACTCCTCTGAAGAAGATACCCAGCAGCTGCACATCAGAGTATCCATGATGTGGACAATCTCTCTGGTACGATCTGAATCTTGTCCAAGCAGCCTTGAACGCCTCAGTAGGTCCTTGAGAAAAAGTGGAGATCTTATTCCTCAGATCTTCAGATCTTCCGTCATCGTAGAAGTTAATCAGGAAGGCTCTCTTGGTGTCCTCCCAATTAGTTAGCGATCCAGGAGATAGCTGCCTCAGCCAGTAAGTAGCTTCTCCACCCAGAGAGTAGGGGAAGAGCTTGCAGAAGAGGTAGTCGTAGGACACTCCATTGCTCTTGATGCTAGTGACCAAGTCCTCGAACTTCTCTACATGGTCCATTGGATGTTCATGAGGAAGACCATGGAAGAGATGTTGTCCTACTAGAGTGTAGTAAGCAGGTTTCAGCTCGAAGTCATTCCTCTCATAAGCAGGAGGACGAATCGCTGACCGATTGGCGAAAAACTGCTCTGGCCTGTTGTACTCACCAATCGTCTGAGCTCGAACACCTGCAGCATTGCCAACGTTGCCGCGCCCAGCTGGCACAACAATCTCAATAACAGGAGCAGGGACAACGATGTTTCCAGCTTCATCAAGTCGTTGCCCTCTCTCATTACACACATGACCCTCTTGGTCTCTCAGAATTCCAGCTTCATCAGCTCTTAAAACCACTGGGTTGTTCATCCCTGATGTTTGCTTGGTCTTTCTGTTTGTGCGTTCCACAAACGCTAGCTGTTCCAATGACAGTTCAACTAGCTGTGTGCTCTTGTTGCTTCTGGTTTCACGAACAGGCATACACCTGCAAACAAAACACTAGGCAAAGCACGTAAGTAACCAGAAAAATACGTTGAGTATCGATCGATACCTACGAAAGAAGACGACGAGTATCGACCGATACTACAGAGTATCGATCGATACCGACGAACTTAGTCGAAATTCTAAACTAAAATCTAATGGCAAATTGAGTCCCCGGCAACGGCGCCAAAATTGATATGCTCAATTTAATACCCTAAAGTACTAAAGCAGTTGTAATAGTATAGCTAGGGGTCGAACCACAGAAGACTCACAGAAACGCACAATAGATTCTATAGTGTCGAATTACGCTAAGCCAAACAGTTGTAATTAAAAGCAGTGCAGAAATTAAAGGAGTTGTAAATCAATTGAGAAATATAGGCTCAGGGTTTTTCTCAGGAAATCAGTGAATGCAGACTAACTAACTAACAGGATTCAGATTTAGCGCAGTTCTTGAACTCAAATCACTAAAATATAGCTAACCAACTCTCGTTGCGAAAACTATCTAAATCTAAATCCCAAGAATTCCAAATCTCTTTGCGAATCCTAAATTCTAAATCAGCTTTAATATCAGGTTTGATATGTTCACAAATCAATTAAACCAAATCTCTTTGCGAATAATCAATTTGCTCACCTAGGTTCTATCAGGTAATTAATCGCACTCTCGTGCCTAATCAATTATCCTAAGATCTAAGTCCCAGATTCGTCAACCTAGAATTAGCTATGAACACAACCTAAGGTGAAGAACTAATTCAGATGGTGAATCCTAAACAGATAATTAACCTAGCATTCAAAGAAATCCTTTATGAGAAAACCCTAAACCTAAAGTGGATCTACTCAGACATGGCAATTGAATCAAAAGACATGTTTGAATAAATCATCAATAGAATAGGAAGAAGGGTTTAGAGATCTGATCTCGGACGAAGGGAGATTCAGACTTGTCTCTCTAAAACCAAAGTAAAATCAAACTATAAAATAAAGCATAAAAAGGCCTAGCCTAAACAATGGCTGTAAAATCCTATTTATAACCTAAATCACGATTTGGGGCCTTCTTGTAATTATCAAAGTCTTCTGGGTGCTTTTGCAATTCTCCAAGACTTCATAATTAGTCGCGGCCCATGAAATCTCGATGAGTGTCGATCGATACCATGGGGTATCGATCGATGCTCGGTGCTCAGATCGGGCTCTTAGTCATCAGACTTCAGTCTCGCTCCAGAATGCTCCAGAAAAGCTCCAATAATTCCAATTAAGCTCCAGACGTGCTATAACCTGTGAAAGACTCTAAAAGACTCCAAAACACAAGAAAAGACTCTATAAAAGGACTTATATCATGGCCTAAATAGGGTAAAAACCATGATATATCAAGCTCCACGGAGAATATGAAGCAAGAGACATCATAATGCAATCTTATCTAGCTATAGTCCATGAGCTAGCTAAGCGGTTCAAAATTTTCAGCCTGACGCGGATCCCGCGAGGAGAGAACACGATTGCAGGCGCGTTGGCAGCTCTCGCCTCGACCAAGAATCCTCTTGTGAAAAGAGTGATTCCAGTGGAAGGAATCGAAAAGCCTAGCATTAACGTCGAGAACGATGTTGAAGATTTGATGGAAATCGATGTCGATAATATGGAGCTGGATGTAGTGCTGGCCCCAATATAGGACAACCCTCCTCTTGAAATAAGGGAATCCGAGGACCCGGACCAAGCTCCGCTTGGCACCATGCATGTCTCCCTCCGCAAAAAAATGGTGGCGAGAATCGATTGGCGAGAAGAGATCATACAATACATTGAGGGGGCGAGGCTCCCCCCAGCAAGTGGAAAGCTCGTAAACTCAAAACCATAGCTTCAAGATATTGTATAATCGGATCTCACCTCTACAAACGAAGCATGAGTGGCCCCTACCTGGTGTGTGTCCACGGACTCGAAGCTTTTACAATTATGCTGGAAGTTCACAGGGGCTTGTGTGGCAGTCATTCAGGAGGAAGGGCATTAGCCATCAGAATGAAGAGACAATGGTATTATTGGCCCACCTTGGTCGCCGATTGCGAAGAACACTCCAAAGCATGTGATAAATGCCAACGGCATGCTCCCACACTATATCAGCCTACTTAAAATTTGTCTTCCATCTCATCTACATATCCCTTTATTAGGTGGTCTGTGGACATAGTAGGACCTCGAGTAACCTCGAGAAAAAGGAAGTGTCGCTTCCTGCTCGTCCTTACTGACTACTTCACTAAATGGATATAAGCAGGGGCTTTCCAACATATTAAGGCAAACCACGTGGAAGAATTTGTATGGCAAAATATAGTTTGCCGACACAGAGTCCCATATGCAATCGTCACCGATAACGGTTCACAGTTCATTTCAAATCGGTTCTTCGAATTCCGTGAAGACCACATAATCAGGCTGACACTTTACGAGCTAGAGCATTGTGAACCAATATGGAGTAATCTCCAAAAACCATTGGACAGGCCGAGGCAGCCAAAAAACTAATATGGAGTAATCTCCAAAAACCATTGGACGCTAAAAATGAAAAATGGTCCGACGAACTACCAGGAGTGCTATGGGCCTGTCGGACCTCACCTCGTAAAGAAACCCCAGAAACACCATTCTCCTTGGCATATGGGATTTAGGCCATGGTCCCTGCCAAGGTCGTAATTCCGAGTTTGAGGTTAGATATGTGCCCCACAAATGAGGAATTAAATAACGAAATGCTTCTCGACCAGCTCGATGTTATCGATGAGCGTCGAGATCGAGCACTCGTTAATATTCAAAATTACCAACACGCAGCAGCGCGTTATTATAATTCAAAGGTCAAACAACGAAGATTTCAAGTATGCGAGCTCATCCTGCAAAAAGTATATGGAAATACTAAGGAAATGAATGCTGTAAAACTGGGCACCAACTAGGAAGGTCCATACCGGATCTCCGAAGTAGTAAAGAACGGCGTGTACAAGCTCGCCAGGGTGCACGACAACACGCCTGAAAGGAACTCATGGAATGCCATGAACCTGAAGAAATACTACCACTAAAGCGAAAGACACTTGTAAAATCGAACTACGAAAGGCTTGATCCCTTCTCAGGGTATGTAAGCAACCTCACAAGGGTACATCTACTAAAATAAAAAAAAATAAAAAAATCTTCTCTTAAGCCTGTTAAAAGCAGCCTGAAGTTTCTCAACCTCTAATCTACGAGTTAAAGCTTTATTTTATAAATGAACAGCCTTACGAGCTAGAGCATGCTACCAGCGAGCATGACTCGACTTTGCGTCTAAATTGCAAAGTCACAACCTTTCGAGTCTCTACATGACAACGACCTTTACATCTAAACTGTTTAGGTCGCATGCCTGCCTCTAAGCAGCTTTGACCAGTGCGTCTTAAAATCGCCTACTCAGCTCCCGAGGTCTCTAAACGACCTGGGAACAAGGTCTCTGAACGGCCCGGATCTTTGGTTGAAAGACTGCCTTTGATCCATTGAAAAGTGTCAGCCTCTAAATGGCCGAAATAATAAGTAATTTTAAAAACGAAAGATTCTTAAAAAAAGAAAAGAGATTAAAGTAAGCCTCCACGAAAGGAGCACAAGTTCAACAAGAAAAGAAAAAGGACCCAAGGCCTCCCCATGCACCAAGTTCAAAAGATAAAAAAGAAGAAAGTCACTAGCTGGTAGGGGCAGCTTTCAAATGAAATTGAATTAAAGATTATCCAATGGTTGGCTCCTTAAATACTCCCGAAGCACTGAAGATAGATGAAGCTGCCCCGAAGAGAAGTCCATTGTGACAAGAGAGCCCTGACCCGCGGCCAATCACCATTTTTCCGCGCATGGAGGAGCTCGACCCGCAGCCAAGCAGAAGTTCGCCGCGGCCAGGATGGCCCGACCCGCGGCTATGCCCAATTCGTCCAAAGCAAAGCTTTTCTTCACCTGATGCCAATTCCGTCTTTTCACATCAAACCCTAAACGAAGTGAAGATTATAAATACTTGTTTTAGGTCTTTTAGACACACACACACATATTTCTTTTCACGCTTTAAGGCAGAGATGAATCTCTAGCAATTGTTACTCTTGTTCTTCGGTGTGGAGCAAGGATTCTCGATCGGTGTTCTTCGATAGAGAAGCCTACTTCACCCCTTTTCTTTACTGTTAAATTTTCAATATATTGATTATGTTTATCTCAGCTATGGCTGAGTATTTCTCTTGTTGGGTATAGGGTTCCAAAGGGACTCTGATGGTTCGATTATTCATTGAGTTTTTAGACTATGATACATCTCCTTGCAACTGAACTTATTTATATTTAGAACTATGAAAATACTAGAACCCTAGAGATTACCTGTTGCCAAACGCTTCGTTTAAATTGTTTACAACCTCGTTTTAATTATTTTCTTATTTTACTTTACTGTTTTATTTCATCGCTTAATTTAGTTTAATTTTCTAGCTACAATCGTGACAAACAAAACCCATAAAAATTTATTTAAGTCTAGGCACAACTTAGAAATCAATAGAAATCAACAGCGATCACCCCGTGGATTCGATCCCTAAATACTATTGCGTTAGCTGTGCACTTGCAGCCTAGCTAAAGGGTAAAACCCGTGTCGGGAGCAATCCCGATGCCATCAAGTTTTCGGCGCCGTTGCCACCGGGATTGATTTGCTTGTTTGATTTCGTATTGTAATTTCTGCTCTAGACAATTTTGATTTTCAAGCTCTTTGTTGCTCTTTTGACATTCTCCTTTATCTTTGTCTTTTGTTCTTAGTTGCATGAACAGTAGGGAACTCCTAGAGAAACTGTACCGCAACTAGACGATATCGACAGACACGAAAGAGAATTCTGAAGACTCAAAAGAATTAGGAAGACTCAAAAGAATTCTGAAGACTCAAAAGGATGGCCGAAAACGACCGTCCATAAGATCAACTAAATCGTGATCACCTTGATCACGAGGCTGGCCATTATGTTTCAGATAATGAAGATGACCGAGAGGCTGTCCATGGTGCTAATGACCAGCCACTTCTTGATAACGTAGAAAAGCAAAACCGAAATGCTTAAAATCCAAGACGACTACTTCTCGTCGATCGTGATGCACCAATGAACAATGCTCAAGCTAATGCATCGATTCCTCCTAATGCCAAGAACTCCAACCGTCCTATCTTACCCGCTAATCTTCCCAGGAGACAAGCACATACCCGCACAATTGCTGATTTTGATGCACCTTATCAACATTATCAAAACCGAGCCGCAATTCAACTTCCTTTGCCTCATAGGAACGATTTTGAGATCAAACCTCAAATCATTGCTTTGATAAAAAAAACCAATTTCATGGAGTTTCTACTGAGCACCCGATGGAGCACATCAAGTTGTTCGAAGAAATATGCGGAACAACGAGAATAAACGAGGTTCCCGCCAAAGTGTAAGTTTTTTTCCTTTTTCTTTAGCCGATAAAGCTCACCACTTGTTGAAATTTTTGCCCGCATGATCTATCACTAATTGGGAAGAGTGCAAACCCTCTTTCCTAAGACATTTCTACACCAAGTCGAGGTCGAACTCGTTGAGAAACAAAATCCAAAGCTTTCATCAACAATCGGTGGAATCTTTCCATGAAGCATGGGAACGTTTCAAAGACTACGAGAGAGATTGACCTCATCACGGATTTTTCGGTCCGAATTTTCTCAACACTTTTTACCGACGTCTATTACCGAAATATCAACTTTTTCTTGACACGGCTAGTAATGTAGGCTTTTCGACAAAGACCATAAACCAAGGAAGAGCTCCCGACTATGATAGATTGGCAAGATCGAACGTATCAGAATCCAAGGAGATAGCCGAGCTAAAGAACATGATGAATCAACTTCTCAAGAACCAAAATCGCCAAGTGCATGCTTGTGAAGCTACAAATGGAGGCGAGGACGATGCTTATTACGAACCCGGCAACAACAGTTCATATTTTCAAGAAGAAAAAGTTAACTACGTCGGAGCACAAAATTCTTAACAAAGCCGCTTCAACAATGGTTTCAACAACAACTTCCGCAACGCCAACTTCAACAATCTCTCGTATCGAAACTCTAACGTAGAGAACTCTCAAGACCAGCTTTACTCTCAACAATCCAAGCCATACCAAAACCGGTTCTAACATAACACTCCCTAGATTCGACACTCTAATGCTGGGTAAGGGATGGGATAATCCTTGCAAGCAGCAAAGGCTTCAAGGCGTGGGGAATGAAGGGTCACACAAGGGGAATGGCACTCCCTTGATATACCGAGCTGAACTACTAAGGATATTACGCACCCGAGTAGAACAACGAACTGGATGTAACACACCAGCAAGAGGTTAGGAGAATCACTCTCGAAACCAAGAAGAAGAAGAAAATGTTTTTGCATAAAAATGAGGCTGAGTTCGACAATAGGGATACTGCTAGGGTTTATAGGAAAGCAAACAAACAAAAGAAAATAGCTGGGCCTAAACAATTGGGCCTAAACAAAAGAGAATACAAATTTCGAAAATAACAAGTAAAATGGGCTTGAGAAATCGCCAAAGGGGAATGGGATGGGCAAGGCTGCAAGTTGGTAAGTGAGCAAAGGGAAAGTGATCTAGTTTTGCCTCGTTAAAAACCTATCTCCGTAAAACCCAATGGGACAAAAACGGAGATAGGGAAAAAGAGCACAAAACTAGACCACAATCTCACTAACCTTCTTGAGCTTGGATCGTCATCAATGTAGCGTTATTTCCCATGTGAATCAAGTAGTTTGGTTGCTCCTGGATTTGGCTAAGCATTCCCGCAACAGCTTCCTTGAGCTTCTTAGACTTAGAACGTGTCATAGGACCAGTTGGAATGGTCAATGACTCCTCGGCTACAATCTCCTCTGGTTCATGCTCCTCAGCATCTATCTCATCTTCTGGTTCAAGTTCCATGCTGTCCATGATCATATCATCCCCCTCCTCTTGAAAGGGATTTGACCTCAAATCTGGATCATCTGCAATAAAAGGAGCTAAGTCAGAAACATTGAAGCTATTACTTATATTGTACTTACCTTGGAGATCAAGCTTGTAGGCGTTGTCACTGATCTTCCTTGTGATCTTGAATGGACCATCGATTATGGGCATCAATTTGGACTTCCTTTGTTCTGGAAATCGTTCCTTCCTTAAGTGCACCCACACGAGGTCTCCTTCCTCAAAGATCATCTTGCGTCTGCCCTTGTTGGCATGTTTAGCATACTGTTTAGTCTTCTCCTCTATGTTTACTCTTGCTTTTTCGTGAATCTGCTTGACAAGTTCTGCTTTCTGTTTTCCATCTAAGCTTAATCTTTCACTCACAGGTAGAGGAGTTAGATCCAACGGGGATAAGGGATTAAAACCATACACAATCTGAAATGGAGAAAACTTAGAAGCAGAATGCACAGCATGGTTGTATGCAAATTCAATATGAGGCAGGCATTCTTCCCAAGTTTTCAAGTTCTTTTTAATCAAACAACGCAGAAGTGTTCCTAGAGTCCTATTAACAACTTCTGTTTGTCCATCAGTTTGTGGATGACATGTAGTAGAAAATAGTAGTTTAGTACCTAGTTTAGACCATAGTGTTTTCCAGAAGTAACTAAGAAACTTAGTATCACGATCAGACACAATGGTTCTAGGCATGCCATGCAATCTAACAATTTCTTTAAAGAACAGGCTAGCAACATGAGATGCATCATCAGTCTTATGGCAAGCAATGAAATGAGACATCTTAGAAAAACGATTTACTACCACAAAAATTGAATCCTTTCCTGTTCTAGTCCTAGGCAGCCCTAAGACAAAGTCCATCGAGATATCAGTCCAAGGATGAGAAGGAATAGGGAGAGGAGTGTACAAACCGTGAGGTTGAACCTTAGACTTAGCTTGTTTACATGTTGCACATCTGTTACAGATGCTTTCCACGTCCCTCTTCATGTGAGGCCAATGGAAGTGATCTTGCATCACTTTCAGTGTCTTAGCAATTCCGAAATATCCCATCAAGCCTCCTCCATGAGCTTCCCTAACAAGTAGATCTCGGACAGAACAGTTAGGAATACAAAGTCGATTATCATAAAATAGAAATCCTTCATTTCGATAGTAATGACCAGCAGCAAACTTCTCACATGATTTGAACACTTCTTGAAAATCAGAATCAGCATTATACAAGTGCTTAAGTTGTTCAAATCCTAACAGTTTAGCATCAAGAGTAGAAAGAAGTGTGTACCTTCGAGATAGTGCATCAGCAACTATATTATCTTTACCTTTCTTGTATTTGATGACATAAGGGAAAGTTTCTATGAATTCAACCCACCTTGCGTGTCTCTTATTGAGCTTTTGCTGACCTTTTAGATGCTTAAGAGATTCGTGATCAGTGTGAATGATGAATTCTTTGGGCCATAAGTAGTGCTGCCACGTTTGGAGAGCTCTCACCAAGGCATACAGCTCCTTGTCGTATGTGGGATAATTAAGAGTGGCTCCTCCAAGTTTTTCACTGAAAAATGCAATAGGCTTCTTGTCCTGCATCAGCACGGCACCAATACCTACACCAGACGCATCACACTCAATTTCGAAAGTTTTAATAAAATCTGGTAAGGACAATAGAGGAGCGTGAGTGAGTTTGTCTTTTAAGGCCTGGAATGCCTCTTCTTGGGCTGCTTCCCATCGAAAACCAACATCCTTTTTGATTACTTCAGTGAGTGGTGCAGCAATGGTACTGAAATCTCTAACAAAACGTCTATAAAATCCAGCCATGTCATGAAAACTTCGAACTTCTCCTACTGATTTCGGACTAGGCCATTCTCGGATTGCTTTAACCTTCTCTTCATCAACTCTTATCCCATCTGCACTCACAACAAAGCCTAAAAAGACCAAGTTATCTGTACAAAACGTACACTTCTTAAAATTAGCATAGAGCTGCTCTTTCCTAAGCACACTCAAAACAGAATGCAAGTGCTCTATATGCTCCTCTAAGTTTTTGCTGTAAATAAGATTGTCATCGAAGTATACAACAACAAAAACTCCTATGAATGATCTTAGCACGTGATTCATCAATCTCATTAATGTACTAGGTGCATTTGTTAGCCCAAATGGCATTACTAACCATTCATATAATCCATGTTTTGTTTTAAATGCAGTTTTCCATTCATCTCCTTCTTTCATCCTAATCTGGTGATAACCACTCTTTAAATCGATTTTTGAGAATATGCTAGAGCCATGCAGTTCATATACCATATCATCAAGTCTAGGAATGGGATGTCGATACTTCACCGTAATATTATTGATAGCTCTGCAGTCGACGCACATGCGCCAGCTTCCATCCTTCTTAGGTACAAGCAGAACGGGAACAGCGCAGGGACTCATGCTCTCTCTGATGTGTCCCTTCTCCATCAGCTCATTAACTTGTCGTTGCAGCTCCTTGGTCTCTACAGGGTTGGTTCTGTATGCTGGACGGTTTGGAAGAGAAGCACCATGCATGAAATCGATTTGATGCTCAATGCCTCTAATTGGCGGCAACTCTTTGGGATTGTCTTCAGGGAACACGTCTTCATACTCCTGCAATAGAGATTTCATTTCACTCGGCAGCACCGGTGCAAGGTTAGACAAGCTGGTAAGAGCTTCTTTAAAAACAAATAGAAGTAAAGGCTGTTTAGACACTAGAGCTTTCTTTACCTCGCCTACCTTTGCGAAAAAATTTGATTGCCTTTGAGTAGAGGTTTCTGTTTCTTTGAGTTTGAGACTCAGCTGATCTTGATGAACTTCTTTTGGAGTTAGAGGAACCAGAATGGTTTTTCTGCCTTTGAATACAAAGGAATGTCGATTGGTAAAACCATCATGCATCACCTTACGATCTGATTGCCAAGGTCTCCCAAGCAGAATATGTCCAGCACCCATGGGGAGAACGTCACACATGATCTCATCTTCGTACTGCCCAATAGAGATAGGGACCAGCACTTGATTGTTCACCTTCATCTCGCCATCTTCATTTAACCACTGAAGTTTGTAAGGCTTCGGATGCTTCCTCACACTCAATTCCAGCTTCTTAACCATTGTTTCACTAGCTACATTAGTGCAGCTTCCACCATCAATGATAAGACTACAGATCTTACCCTGAACTACACACCTTGTATGAAACAAGTTTTCTCTATGTTCTTGCTCTTCGTCCTTAGTTTGCAAGCTTAGAGATCTTCTAGTTACTAGTAGTTCTCCACGAGCAGGTAGCTCTTCATGCTCAGATAAGGAGTCATACTCAAGCTCTTCATCTTCTGATTCTACCTCGCCATTATCCAGCATGATCATCACTTTCTTATTGATGCATTCATTGGCATAGTGACCTCTGCCTTGACATTTGAAGCACTTAACATCACGAGACCTTGTAGTAGCTTCTGTCTTGCCTTTGTAATCTGGTTTTGCTGCGTAGGGCTTAATTTCTGGTTTTGGGGTCATGATCTGCTTCCCTTCACGTTGAAAGGTATTAGACCTCTCTTCTCTTTGGTAACTTGGTTTTACAGCAGCTGAACTATTCCCATAGCTGGGTTTAGTGTATCCAGTTCCAGCTCCATAGCTTGTTTTAGAGCTGTTTCTCCTCTTGAGCTGTTGTTCAACCAGAATAGCTTTGTGAAGCATTTCTTCTAGTTCAACATAGTGCTGCATCTCTAATCTGTCTTGTATCTCTCTGTTTAGCCCTCCCAAGAACCTGGACATAGTTGCTTCACGATCCTCTGTAACATCAGCACGGATAAGAAGTGTTTCCAGCTCTTGATAATACTCTTCCACACTACGGCTTCCTTGAGACAGCTTTCTGAGCTTGTTGTGCAGCTCACGGTGGTAATGGCTGGGAACAAACCGTTTCCTCATCAGACTCTTCATCTCGGTCCAAGTTTCAACAGGATACTCCCCATTACGTCTCCGGGAAGTAACTAGCTGATCCCACCAGCTGAGAGCATAATCATAGAACTCAGTAGCTGCTACTCTCACTCTGTTGATTTCAGTGTAATGCTGACAATTGAAGACAAGTTCTATCTTCTTCTCCCACTCTAGATATGCATCAGGGTCGTTTTTCCCATGGAATGGAGGTATCCTGAGTTTAAGACCTCCCAAATTGTCTTGCTGAGCTCTTCCTTCTCTAGCACGTCTGTTCTGCCTTTGACTGTTTTGAGCTGAATCACTATCATGGCTGTAGTAACTTGCAGTCTCATCATCTCCGCGTTGCCTTTGTCGTTCAGCTTCTCTTCTAGGTGCTCTATGGCGAGCTCTTCTCTGTTGGCTATCACTGTGAACGTGTTCCACTCCAGGTTGTAGTTCTTGACGCAGAGCGTCCATCTTGTTGTTCATCATTGTCTCCATTTGCTTCATCATAGCTTCCATCAGCAGCTTGTTGTTTCGCATAATACTTGCTTCTGCCTCATCTCCAGCCATCTTGACCTGAAGACAAAACAAAACAAGACCCAGTAACTAGTTCTTCACAAAAAAAATTTGATTCAAATCAGTTTCTAGACATGAGCAGACTTGTTACAACAAATAGGTGCTAAAACGCAAACTGCAGCTCTTAAAAAAAATCGATTGATGCAACCAGCAACAAACAGACTATCTAGACTCACTCTCACAACAAACTGAGACACTAAACTCGAAAGTTAACACCTAAAAACACGACCTAACACACAGAAGTTGAATGAAGCAAACAGGAACAGATTTGACACAACAAAAGAACCCTAAAAAATTTTCTTTTGATTTTTTGCAGAAACAGGAACGAAACAACACTCCCTAACACTTGTCTAGCTACGAAAATCACAGAAACACACCTAACTAGACTCGACACACTCAGACACACCTAAACAGCTACGAAAATCACAACAACACTCGATGAACAGATGCGACACAACAATAGAAGATGCACGAAACATAAAAACGCCAAATAAACTGAGAACAGATGCGAATTAGAGACAGGAAAGAAATTACCCAGAGTATAGAGCGTTGCTCTGATACCACTTAACGTAACACTCCCTAGATTCGACACTCTAATGCTGGGTAAGGGATGGGATAATCCTTGCAAGCAGCAAAGGCTTCAAGGCGTGGGGAATGAAGGGTCACACAAGGGGAATGGCACTCCCTTGATATACCGAGCTGAACTACTAAGGATATTACGCACCCGAGTAGAACAACAAACTGGATGTAACACACCAGCAAGAGGTTAGGAGAATCACTCTCGAAACCAAGAAGAAGAAGAAAATGTTTTTGCATAAAAATGAGGCTGAGTTCGACAATAGGGATACTGCTAGGGTTTATAGGAAAGCAAACAAACAAAAGAAAATAGCTGGGCCTAAACAATTGGGCCTAAACAAAAGAGAATACAAATTTCGAAAATAACAAGTAAAATGGGCTTGAGAAATCGCCAAAGGGGAATGGGCTGGGCAAGGCTGCAAGTTGGTAAGTGAGCAAAGGGAAAGTGATCTAGTTTTGCCTCGTTAAAAACCTATCTCCATAAAACCCAATGGGACAAAAACGGAGATAGGGGAAAAGAGCACAAAACTAGACCACAAGCTCATTAACCTTCTTGAGCTTGGATCGTCATCAATGTAGCGTTATTTCCCATGTGAATCAAGTAGTTTGGTTGCTCCTGGATTTGGCTAAGCATTCCCGCAACAGCTTCCTTGAGCTTCTTAGACTTAGAACGTGTCATAGGACCAGTTGGAATGGTCAATGACTCCTCGGCTACAATCTCCTCTGGTTCATGCTCCTCAGCATCTATCTCATCTTCTGGTTCAAGTTCCATGCTGTCCATGATCATATCAGGTTCCAAAACGGTAACTATGGCGGAAATTGAAACTTCCAACCAAAACCGCTTTTCAACGCTCAAGCCGCTCCTTACAACAACTCAAATATGCAGCAAAAGGATATGTCTAACAATCAATTTTCTGCCCAAATAGCGAAGCTCGAGCCATCAATTAAACTACTCACTCAGAGCAACGAGAAGACGTCGAAAGAATTTATCGTCAAAGTCGATTGTATGTACAACGACTTGAATGGGAAATTCGAATCTCTTTCGACCCATGTCAAGAAGTTGGATATGCAAGTCTCTTAAACCGTGGACTCCACTCAGAGACCGAACAGAGCTTTGCCCGGACTAGTAGAAGATAACCCGAAGATATTTTGCAATGTGATCTTCACTGTGCCCAAAAAGGAAGTCAACGATGAGACGAAGCATGGAGAAGCTTCAAACTTCGTCCCACCCTATGGAAGAGCCAATACCATATCCAACATGGTTCGAGACCCACCATTTGAGGTACCAAAACAAGTTCCGTTTCGTTTTTCTTTCTCTTGCTCTATTTCCAGGATCAATTTTGTAGATTGTCTATGTGATTCGGGAGCCAACGTCAACATCATGTCAAAGACATTTGCCGAGAAGCTCGGTATAAAGACTCTCACATCATCTACCGTGAGCGTACATTTTGGAGATTAATCACAAAAGAAGCCCGAGGGAGTGATCAACGATCTTCAACTACTTATCGAAAACAAGATCGTTCCCGCTGATTTTCAAGTTCTCGAGATGGATCGAGACAAGGATAGTCCATTGATTTTTTGTCGACCGTTCTTATCTACCATTGGCGCCATCCTCGATCACGCCAACCGTCATGTTGTCTTCTTGAATATGGATCGAAAATAGTTCTATACAACCGTCCCAGACGGAATTCCAGTCTCGAGGGACAAGAACAAGAAGAAAAAATCGATTCTCCCTAAGGAAAGAGAGGAAGATGAGTCGACAAAACCGGAACCCCCAAAGGTAAGTCAACCTTTTGTTTCTAAACCAGTTGCAAAAATCAGGATCAACATTCCACCCGACTTAAGAGACACCAAAGAAGAATGAGTGGAATGAATGATAGAGAAGACGAAACAAATTCTTCAAAACGCAAAAATTCCGAGGAAATGCGGAAAGAAGAAGGTGATACCAAAGATAGGCGAATCACATCACAAACTTGATGACACCCAAGGAACATTTTTTCCCGGGGCATCTACTGCTCACGCCTAGTCTCACCAAGAAGTCGAGCTAACGAATTTAACCAAAAGCGCTTATTGGGAGGCAACCCATTTGGTACGTTTTTCTTTTTATTTTATCGTTCTTTTCTATTAACATTTTTTTTTAGTATTTCAGGCTTTATATAAAACCACAAAAACCCAAAACATTCAAAATATCAGAAAACACAAAAAATGAAGAATCCGGTCGAAACGGATTGCGAAACGCTAAAGGAACGATGAAGAAAACACTCCTGAGGCGAAGCCACTCGGCCGCAGCTGGAGCAGCCCGACCTGGGGCGAGAAGGGCTTAGACCGTGCCTTCGTTGGCCGGTCCCGCGGCGAAAAAGCAATCGGCCACGGGAGGAAAAAGCCGACCCGCGACGAAGAGGGTTTTGGCCGTGGTCGTGTAGGCTCGACCTACGGCCAGACCCCTTCCGAACCGAAACACGTCATGACGTTTCCCGAACCATTCCAAACCCAAACTATGCAATCCCAAACATGTTCCTGACATGAAATCGAACCATTCCGGTTTAATCTTCGTGTCCCGCTAAGGTAAGTTCCAAAAAGTTTTTGAAAAACAGAAAACTTATTTTTACAATAAAAACAACTTTTCAAATACAAAAAATAATATTTCTATATTAAAAGCTCTCTTTCTTCTTCTCTTCCAAGAGACTAGGAGATTTTGAGTAAGAACAACTTTTTCAATTCTCAAGATTTTACAAAAATTCTTTAGTCCAATTTCAATATTTTTCAAAAAGAATTCAAATTCCACAACTATTTCCTCTTTTCCAATAAGGTATTATCCTAATCTTGTACCTTTTTTTTTCTTCATATGAGCCAAACCCTAAGGTTTTATTAATTTAAATAGATTTATGTCTATGATGGCTAGAAATTGTTAGAGAACTCTAAATTGAACTTCTAGAGTGATTAGATTTCAGTTTTAGCACTTAATTATTATGGATTGGAGATTTTTGGGATTTGAAAATGTTGAGCTTAATTAAAAACGAATTTGAAGAGTAATTTTGATTAATTTGGCCAAGTCTAGTTTAGTTGATGATTAATACACGGTAATTTATTAAATTTTAGTTTAGTTGATGATTAATTTCCGCTTCGTACACAAGCTCTTAGCGCACACCATATTCTCGAGAGCAAACGTGGGAAGTGTCCGCATAGGCGAGCTTGTTACTCTTCCACTTCCTTTTCACCACTGACCCACGCTATGCTTGCTTCGCTTGTATCATTGCAAAGAATTTGGTGAAGGTGAAACATGAACCACTCACAACTAAGCCCGAGGACTCAACCACCACTTTTAGAAGCATCATCACGGCGATTCTATGAGCCGTTCACTTCGATTTCTCGACCGAGACTCCGATCCACTTCAAGGAACTTGGTTCGATCTCATGCAATTCTCGCGAGAGCGCACTATCTCTCGCGCTTCACTCGAAGCCGACAGATTTGGCTACTAGTATTGCACTAACGTCTGTGAGTCTTACTTTACTTTCTTACCTTCTAACTCTGTCCCTAGACTCCGAAATAGAGCATCACCTAGATGGATACCGGAGACGATGGACTATATACCTGCTATCCCGCGTCTTCCATACACCATCGGCGAATTCTTAGTGTCCAAGGCCAACCAAGATGCAGCTACGGAGCGTACTCGACTACTACTACAATCACATGCCCGGGCACCATCCACCTCCGCGAGTTCCTCACACGCACATAGACCAGAATACGCAACAATGGAGAAGAAGATGGCACGACAAGAGAGGCGATACAAGCGTGTAATACGCTTTCTCGAAGAGCATCACCAGTTCGATGGTAACATGCCCGACTCAGAGACTAATGACTCAGGCGACGCCTAGCCATACACATCACCACCACGGTTCAATCGATCTTCTTCCCTCTATCTTTTTATTTTATTTTCGAACCTTTTTTTTTATTTGCAATTTTATTTTCTTGTCTTTTCCATCCTTTCACCAACTTTTTTTCACACTGGGGACAATGTGATTTAAGTCTGGGGGAGGATGTTTATCCGTTACTAATTTATTTTTCTTTGTTTTGAATTTATCTACTTGTTTTTTGCTTTAGTTTTAAACTATTTGTGTAATATTTTTTATTTTTATTGAGTATTTATAAGGAACATAAGAACAAAATCTATGATGATTTCGACCTGTGTGCTTCTACGATATTTCTTCGTGCCAGCTCTTTTGTGGTTTGGTACTAGAGTAGGCGGTAGCTTGAATGCTTGCAATGCGACAAATCCTAGAGGATTTCGATCCATCGAGATTCTTTCCGACAGGCTATACTAGCTCACTTGATTTGAACTTAATTTATATTTAATTTTCTCATCAATTGTTTTAGGCGAGACAACAAATCATACATCTAGGAAATCTTTTTCATTATTACCATTCTTCGTTGTCCTAGATAGCCACTTCTTCTTTAGCTGCTACCCTACCCCGAACATTAACCATTTCATTTTCGAACCTCATGCATTCTTCTCTTGTTATCTTATGTGCAGATATGTGCAAAAACGCCGGAGAGGGAGGAACGGCAAAGTTTTCATTCACTCGAGAAGACAGAAGACGAGATGGATTCGATTATGGAGGTATCAACAAATCAAGCTTAAAAGTTTCCTTGGAAATCTTTTATCACTGGTAATATTCGTCCTCCCTAAGACTCCCTAAGACACTGGAAATCTTAAGACAGAAGGCGTTTCCACTTTTTAAAAAAAAAATCAAAAGGAAAGGAAACAAAAGCATAAGAGTCTTAAGGTAGTCGATATTTTTATACCAAGGCAACCATGTTTCGTTTGTGAGTAGTAAGACGCCATTCAAATCATTTCCCAGAGAAAAATAATATAAGTCCGAGGGAATGGCAGAAAATGTATGTCTAAGACAAAAAAAGTACCAGAGAAGAAAGAATTCACAACTACACTTATGTGAGTAAGAAGTGACTGGAAACTGTGGATATCAACAGCTCCACCCTCTCTTGTTGTTTTGCATAATATATAGCATCCTCATGTGGAAATACGGCTACCCAAAACACTTTTAACCTGACCTCTAAAAAGCCCTTAATGTCTAGCCTCGATTGTCTTGGTTAGTATTTTTGATAAGAATGACATAACCTTTTAATGAATGTTAAGAGCTAGTTGACTGAAGGTTATGATTTAAGTGGTTATATTTTCGAATGATGGATATCGTGGACTAGCATTGCAGTACTTTAGTGATAAGTTTCTAGAATAAGTCCGATAAATGCACTACGTTGGTTATGGTTTAGAAGGACGGTCACAGAAAATTTTGTTAGTTCCTACGTTTTCAAAACTTCTTTCCGAGTTTAGGTTTCTATTTTGTTTGAGGACAAACAAAGATCTAAGTCTAGGGGAGTTGATAACACCGGTTTTTGACCATTTTTATGGATCAATTTAATATTTTTTTCAGGTGTTTTAACTCCGTTTTCAATGGTTTTCAAGCGATTTCAATGTTTTAGAGTTTTGAAAAACATTTCAGGTAATTTGGGATAAAATAGTGCATTTCGGTAAAAGTACGTTTTTGGACTAGGATACCGCTTGTTGGGTATATGGTTTCAAAGGGGCTCTCATGGTTCGATTATTCATTGAGTTCTTAGACTAGGATATCGATTAGGGTTCTTCATTTTATCCTCTTTCTTAATGCACGTTTGCTTGATTGATCTCCTTGCAACTGAACTTAGGTATTTTTAGAACTACGAAAGTACTGGAGCCATATACTTGACCTAGGGTAGACGAGTAAAACCGTCTCAAGATACGAAAGCATACGTTTGGAGGGATTGTGAGCGTTAACAACTTTTGAGTATAATCATAAATGTTTTGCGCGGCCGGAGACGAAAGCTACCGGTCGAGTACTAAAGTTGTAGGTGTGTAGGGTGTACGAAAGTAGACTACACATAGTGTCCGTATTCCAAGTTCAAGAATCCACAGACGACAAAAAGCCGCTTTAGAAATCTTACCAAATTCTTAGTGAAAATCACTCATGAACCCTAGAGATTACCCGTTGCCAACGCTTCGTTTAAACCATTCCTTTTTAGGGTTCTAAGTCTTTGGTAAGAGATATTTTTTTATTTGATGCAATCTAAAGTTTGAATCTTCTTAATATCTCTAATCTCTCTTTTATTTTAATCTTTATATTCTAATGGGATTTAACACTCTCTCTATGAGATTAGTTGGATCCTTCATGGTTAGTGAGTAGTCTCTTAGAATCTAGGGATGAGGTCGATTTAGGGTGATATAATGGATAATCTATGATGTTTAGGGCTTAGATTAATTGATTTCCCTTCTTACTAAATGATCTTAATGCTAGATTAAGCTTGAGAGAGTTAATCTAGACCTTAGAAATTTCATGCACACAATGTATTTGATGAAATTCCCAAAAGAACTTAGTAAGAGATAAACATGCTTAGCCTATGAGAGTAGTTGTCTAAGATGTTTATTGATGGATTTGAACATTGATCTTAATGCTTGCTAATCATTTAATCACAAATGAGAGTTTGATCTTGATTTAGTGATTAGCAAAGTGATTAGTGTCTTAAGAAAGGATTACTCATAATTAGTGATCATAACCTAGGGTTTAGCATTGTGTGTGTATTTGAACATCATAAATTAGCTATAAGGTCACTCTAATTCTATAACCCCATCCTTGGATTCACTTTTTATTATTACATTAATCTTGACTAGTATTGCTTAGTTCTTGTTTAACTTGAATCATTATGTTGCTAGATCATAACTCAAAAACAATCTTGCTTAGCTTAAATTAGGAAGTTTTATGCATTATTGATGCTTGGAATCACAGCCCATTTGGATAGATCCTTAAGTTCTACAATGACATGAGTAGGCTTGAGTAATTGATTAAGAGTTGCAAAAGTTCTACTATCAATTTGGCACCGTTACCAATTGGGTTTAGCTTTCAACATTAAGATTTTAAATCTTCTTGAGATTAAGCTTTCTTTTTCTTTTGGTTACTAATCTCTTTCACTTCTTATTGCTATATATCTCTTATAGGTGCATGCATACACGTTCTAGAATCCACAACAACTTAGTCGAGCCAAGAGACGATATACACCTTTTGGACCGAGGAATTAGAGCAAGGAAAACTAGAGAAAGAGCTCGACACATTGAGCGGTTAGATATAAAGAACAATGAAGAACCTCCGGTTGGTAACTACAATGAGAACGTTGCTAATGCAGAACAACAAGGGAACCGTGGTAATGGAAATCACAAAGCACATGGTGGTAATGGAAACCACGGAGCACATGCTGG
Organism: Eutrema japonicum; assembly: GCA_030161315.1. Taxonomy (NCBI): domain Eukaryota; kingdom Viridiplantae; phylum Streptophyta; class Magnoliopsida; order Brassicales; family Brassicaceae; genus Eutrema; species Eutrema japonicum. The sequence goes on along the minus strand of BSQW01000012.1, from coordinate 26,049,509 downwards.
TAATGGAAACCACCAAGCTCAAGCACACGACCAAGGAGCAAGGGTTGACCGTGCACCAATTCACCTTCCACGTGCTCAAGACGTTGTTGGAGCGGGTGATGCCGCTAATGCAAACCAAAACCGTCAAGGGATTCAAGCCCCACCCGTTGAGAACAACAATATTGAGGTTAAGGCTGGCTTGATAAATATGGTCCAAAGAAACAAATTTCACGGTCTTGCCATGGAAGACCCCTTCGATCATCTTGATCAATTTGATCGAATTTATGGTCTCACCAAGATGAACGGAGTCTCCAAGGATTGCTTCAAACTCCGCTTATTCCCAATGGGAGAAGAATTTGCCTCAAGGATCTATTACTTCATGGGATGAATGCAAGAGGGCTTTCCTTGTAAAGTTTTTTCTGACCTTTTAGGACGGCTAAGTTGAAAAATGAGATCTCAAGATTCACCTAGCGAGGGAATGAGACCTTCAATGAATCATGGGAAAGGTTTCGAAGCTACACATCTCAATGTCCCCATCATGGCCTCTCAAACGCCTCACTATTGAGCACTCTATACCGTGGAGCATTACCTAAGATACAAATGCTCCTAGACACGGCCTCCAATGGTAACTTCTTAGCCAAAAACGTCAATGAAGCTATGGAGCTAGTGGAAAACTTTGCTCAAAGTGATGGCACATATGGTGATGACTATGATAGAGCTACAAGGACCACTAGTGATTTTGAGGAACAAAAGAGAACCAAAGAGATGGAGGTTCTCAATGAAAAGATGGACAAACAAGCCAATCGGTTCATTTTGTTGGAGATTTTGAGGATCCCCAAGGCTACCAAGAGGAAAATGTGGACTTGAGCACACTAGAAGAAATCAATTACGTGGGTAACCAAGGTGGATACCAAAGGGGCGTATTCAAAACACCTACCGAAACCACCCCAATTTATATTACCGAAACCCAAATGTGGAGAACCCACAATATCAAATTTATCCACAACAAGGAGCTCAACAAAAGAACTTCACTTCTCAAAACCAAGGTCAAGCCTCCAACAAGCAACAACAAAGCTATGTTCCCAAGAAAAACTTTCAAGGGAACCAATGCGGGTTTCAACCGAAGCAAACCTTTTGCTGCACCCGGTTTTGCGCCACAAGCTCAAGGCAACACCTCTATGCCTCAAGACTTTGATATGAAGAACATGCTTCAAAAACCTCTTCAAGGTCAAGCCAATGGCGCAATGGATATGAGTAAGAAGAGGGTAGAAATCTATAACAATGGCTCTTACAATGATCTCACATCTAAGTTTGAGACAATGAGCTCTAAAATCAAGCAACTTGAAGGCAAGGGATCATCTTCTTCATCTCGTCCTCAAGGTACATTTCCGGGCAAGCCCGAAACTAATACCAAGGAATACATCAATGCAATCACACTTAGGAGTGGAACGGTGCTTCCCACTAGAGAGCCTCTTTCTAATCTCAATGCGGACATTGAGAAACAAAGTTGGGCAGGGGGGAGCGGAACTTGAAGCCGAAGACGATGTGGTTGAAGATGGTTTTGTGGGTATTGAAGACAAGTGTAAATGAGTTACGGTTCAAGAGAAGATCAAGGAGACGCTCAAGAGGATAGAGACGTTGTTTGTTCCACCACCATACGAGCCCAAGCTACCATTCCGGGGCCGGTTCAAGAAACAATTATTGGAAAAGTATAAAGCGGTCTTTGATAGACAAATGGAGAAGGTAGAGATCACTATGCATTTTGTGGATGCCTTTCTCCTTGTGCCTCACTATGCCAAGTTTCTCAAGGATGCCATCAAGGATATGACTAAGGACATGGAGAACATGGTTGTTCTCACTCATGAATGTAGTGCAATTATCCAAAAGAAGGTGGTTCCAAAGAAGCTTGGTGATATAGGAAGCTTCACTTTGCCGTGCACACTTGGAACATTGGTGTTCGAAAATTATTTGTGTGACTTTGGAGCATGCATAAGCCTCATATCATTCTCCGTTGCCAAAAGGTTGAGCTTCACCAAGTACAAGGCGTGTAAGATTTCTCTAGTCCTTGCGGATAGAAGCATAAGAATCCCCATTGCATTTCTTGAAGACTTGCCGGTGATGGTTGGAGATTTCATAGTGCCAACCGACTTTGTTGTCCTTGAAATGGTTGAGGAGCCTAAAGATCCTCTAATCTTTGGTAGACATTTCTTGGCCACTGCCGGTGCGATCATTGATGTTAGGAAGGGGAAGATTGACCTCCACTTGGGCAAGGATGAGATACTTGAGTTCGATATCAATGATGTTATGAAGAGACCCACCATTAATGGCCAAATCTTCTACATCGAAGAAATGAATGAGTTGGCGGATGAGCTATTGGAAGAATTGAACTTTGAGGATCATTTGCAAGTGGCCTTGACCAAAGAATATGGAGAGCATGGGTACTTACATGGAGCAAGTGGGGGTTACAAGACGGTTTTGGATTCACACAAGCCCATGGTTGAAGAAGCCTCATTTGTGGACTTGGGTCATCAAGGAACAAAGAGTGGAAACGGTTCTACAAGAGGTTTGATTGAAGAAGGGTTTTCTTTGGATGTTGAGCAAGGTGAGGACGTGATGGAAGCTAGCAATGGTAAGTCTAGCATTGAGGATGATTGGACCTCAAACCGCTCCCACAAGGGCTAACGTACACTTTCTTAGGTCCTAATGAGTCTTACCCGGTGATTGTGAATGATGGTCTACATAAAGATGCGTTAGCCACCCTTTTGCATGAGTTGAGAAAGTTTAGGCGAACCATTGGATATTCACTAGATGATATCAAGGGCATTTCTCCTACACTTTTCACTCACCACATTCATATAGAAGACGAATCAAGAGCTTCTATAGAACATCAAAGACGGTTAAACCCAAATTTGAAAGAGGTTGTTAAGAAGGAGATCCTCAAGCTTCTAGATACGAGAATCATATATCTGATCTCGGATAGCACTTGGGTTTCCCCGGTGCACGTGGTTCCCAAGAAGGGTGGTATAACTGTGGTTAAAAATGAAAAGAATGAATCAATTCCAACTAGAACAATCACCGGTCATCGAATGTGTATAGACTATAGGAAATTGAACTCCGTGTCTAGAAAAGATAATTTCCCCTTGTCGTTCATTGATCAAATGCTAGAGAGATTAGCAAACCACCCTTTTTATTCCTTCTTAGATGGGTACTACTCGGGATTCTTTCAAATCCCGATTCACCCTAATGACCAAGAGAAGACGATATTTACATGTCCTTATGGTACATTTGCTTATCGAAGGATGTCATTTGGACTATGTAACGCACCCGCCACATTTCAAAGGTGCATGATGTCGATCTTCTCGGACATAATTGAAGATATGGTTGAAGTATTCATGGATGACTTCTCGGTCTATGGTTCCTCGTTAGCTTCGTGTTTTTCAAACCTTTGTAGGGTTCTCACAAGGTGTAAAGGGACGAACCTCGTGCTAAATTGGGAAAAGTGTCACTTTATAGTTCGGGAAGGCATTGTCCTTGGTTACAAGATCTCCGAGCAAGGGATATAGGTCAATAAAACAAAGATTGAGGAGATGATGAGCTTAAGGAACCCAAATTTAGTCACGGGTATCCGTAGCTTCTTGGGACATGTGGGTTTCTACCGACGATTCATAAAGAATTTCTCCAAGATCGCGCGTCCACTCACTAGGCTTCTATGCAAAGAGACCGCATTTGTGTTTGATGAAGAATGCCTCAATTCATTTTTGGAGATCAAGAAGGCACTTGTGAGTGCTCCAATAGTCCAAGCACCAGATTGGGAGTTGCCTTTTGAGATCATGTGCGATACAAGTTATTATGCGGATGGAGCGGTCTTAGGCCAAAAGAAATATAAGAAACTCCACGTGATCTACTATACTAGTAGGACGCTTGATGAAACAAAAGTGAGGTATCCAACCACGGAAAAGGAGCTCCTAGCGGTTGTGTTTGTGTTTGAAAAGTTTAGATCTTATTTGGTTGGTTCGGAGATCATATTCTACACGGATCATGCCGCACTAAGATACATCTAAACCAAGAAGCACACAAAACCGAGGCTTCTAAGATGGATCTTGCTTCTCCAAGAGTTCGACATGGAGATCATTGACAAGAGGGACGTTGCGAATGGAGTGGCAGATCACTTGTGAAGAATGTGAGTTGACGATATCATTCCAATAGATGACTTTCTTCCTGAAGAGCATCTCATGTTGATCGGTATCTTAAAAAAGGGTCATGAAGCGGTAAAAGTCCTTGAGGAAGCCAAGAGATTGGAGGACGGGAAGTTGCCTTGGTAAGCGGACTTTGTTAAATATTTGGCTTGCGGGAGAGAACCGCCCAGGTTGGAAGGATACAAGCGAAAGAAGTTCTTCCATGATGTCACCAGGTTCTATTGGAACGAACCGTTCCTGTACAAGTTATGCTCGAATGGCCTATACCGAAGATGTGTACCGGAAGAAGAAGTGAACGGGATCTTGTTTCATTGCTATGGTTTGGTTTATGGAGGACACTTTGCTCCTTTCAAGACCGCAACAAAGGTTATACACTCCGGGTTTTGGTGGCCGAATTTGTTCAAGGATACTCACGCCTTTGTCTCTACTTGTGATGCATGTCAACGGAAGGGGAACATTAGTAGAAGGGACGAGATGCCACAAAACCCACTCCTTGAAGTTGAGATCTTCGATTTGTGGGGGATAGACTTCATGGGACCGTTTCCCTCATCTTACGGGAACCAATACATTTTGGTGGCGGTTGGTTATGTTTCTAAGTGGGTCAAAGCCATTGCAAGTCCGACGAATGATGCAAAAGTAGTTCTCAAGCTATTTAAGACGATCATCTTTCCACGGTTTGGAGTTCCTCGGGTAGTGATTAGTGATAGCGGTTCCCACTTCATCAACAAGGTGTTTGAGAGTTTGCTTAAAAAGCATGGAGTCAAACACAAGGTGGCCACACCTTATCACCCTCAAACTAGTGGGCAAGTTGCAGTGTCTAACCGCCAAATCAAGGCAATCTTGGAGAAAACTGTGGGGAGTTCGAGGAAAGATTGGGCTAAGAAGCTTGATGATGCTCTATGGGCCTATATAACGACTTTCAAGACTCCCATTGGAACTACACCTTTAAATCTTCTATATGGGAAGTCTTGTCATCTACCGGTAGAGCTTGGGTACAAAGCATTATGGGCCGTGAAACTTCTCAATTTTGATCTCAAGACGGCTCAAGAAAGGCGCTTGATCCAATTGGAAGAGCTTGATGAGATCCGACTTCATGCTTATGAGAGCTCCAAAATCTACAAGGAGAGAACCAAAGCATTTCATGACAAGAGGATTGTGCACAAGGACTTCAAGGAAGGGAATCAAGTGTTACTCTTCAACTCAAGATTCGAGTTGTTCCCCAGAAAGCTAAGGTCTAGATGGTCTGGTCTGTCAACGATCAAGGAAGTGATACCAAATAGAGCTTGTGAACAAGAATGGAGAAGAGTTTGTTGCCAATGGGCAAAGGCTCAGGCCATACCTAGCTCATGAATCCATTGAGAAAGGGATCTCACTCCCTCTCGATGATGCTCCTCAAGCCTAAAGACGGTAACAAATGTCAAACTTAGTGACGTTAAAAAAAGTGCACTTGTGAGACATTCCCATGGTTATCTTTGTACATACTTTTCTTTTTCTCTTTTTCAATCTTTTTTAGTTCTTTTTAATGTTTTGTTAAGTGTTCATAGGTTTCGTGATGGTCTAAAAGGGGATGTCTTGAAAACAAAAGTGTTTAGAGTGGAGAAATGAAGAACACCAGCCGAGCCTAGTCTAGTGTAATGGCCCGGTGTTGAGGAGTGGCAAAAACATAAAATTCTGGCAATAACACCGGCCGAATTGGTTCGGTGTAAGAAACACCAGCCTTGTACACAGGATGGAGATGGGCATGTGTTGAGGAGCGACCAATAACAGAATAAATACCGGCCTTGTACACCGGATAGAGATAGGTCGGTGTTGGGACCTTGTAAGCGCCGACTTGTATGCACCGGATAGGGAATGGTCGGTGTTGAGACATGAGATGGGTAGCTCAAACACACACCGGTCTGCATGCACCGGATGGAGTTGGTCCGGTGTGAGTTCTTTAACCAATGGACCACTCTTTAGTCCAATGGTCCGTGAAGCAGATCTATTGTCCAGTGGTCCGGCCGGTGTAGCCGCCCATGTAAGTGACCCGACCCACCAGGTAAGTCTTTTTCCTCCTTTGTCGCGGCCAAAATAGAGCTACACTCCCCTTTGTTGCGATAAACACATCACCACCTTCATTTGCTCATAACTTTCTCATATCTTGCCCAAAATTTGAGATTTCAGTTGCTACAAGCTCATTTTTCTCTTCTCTCTCTGGATCTACCAACATTTTTATCATTTGTGCTTGCATCCCCAAGGTATTTACTCAAGCTTTTCATGAAAACCAAGAACTTGCTCTTAAGTAAAAGCTTCATGATTTTTGTTAGAAAAATGCATTCACTTGAACATAGACCTTGGGAATGATAGGGCTTGGTGATTCTTGTGCTAATTTTTGCTCTAATAGAAATATTTTTTTTTCTTGAGCCCACATCGATTTTTGTCTCTCTAGAGCTTAAAGGTTGCAACTTTGAAATTTTTATTGAGTTTTTGAAGCATTTAAATTAGAAAATCGATTGATCTAATTGGATTTTGAATGTCTTCTAGCTCATTAAGCATTGTCTCATCTTGAGTGCCCTTGCTTGGTATTTTTGAAAAGTGTTGTCTTTATCTCTTGAAACCAACAATATCTTAGAGACAATGTAGGTATGACGAAGGTAAAGGCAAATGCAACCTGATATTTTCATAATTTACTTGTTTTACCATGCATTTTACTTAGTGTTTTAAGTCGCATGCATGCATAATCATTGTTTTCCTTAGTGTTTTAGTCTTAATTAGAGTCTGGAGTGTTTTTCATTAGGTCCTAGTGAGTCTTGCATCATTTGGATTGTTTTCTAGGTCATTGGAGATGTTTGGAGTGATGGAGAAAATTAGAAAGCAAGGGTCACCCAAGGTATCCGAAAGATCTGTCCAGAAGAAGGGTTTCCAATCGTAACTAGCTTCGATGATCTTCATGAAATGGATGGGAAAATGAGTTAGCTGTAGACTTGAGGTGGTTTGAAGGCATTCGGACAAGTGGTTCAGGAGATATGGTGATTATATTAAGGGTATATCCGTCTGGCCGTGAGACCTTTGACCAATACCGGCAAGCTCCCAGCCGAAACCATCCAGCCGGTATTGAGGCAGGAACTAATACCGGCCTAGGCTTCATTTCATGCTGGCCAAACTCCATCCAGCGCTCACCTTCACGCTGTACCAGCCAACTTCCGTCTGGTGTCATCCATCCGGCACGCGACCATGGACTTGTACCAGAATCGATCAATGCACAATTTGCATCGCTCGATGCAACATCTCCCTAAGAATCAAAATCGATCGATGCAAGGAGTGCATCGATCGATGTAGCACGCACACAAGAACCAGAATCGATCGATGCTCCATGTGCATCGATCAATGCAAAGCCGGAGAGAAGGAAAAGGAAATTTCTGACTTTCTTGTTTTGCCCAGGAAACTGCATATTCTGACCTAATTCGCCCAGAACCCTATTTATACTTTATTTTCAGCCACTTTTTAGGCCATCTCTCTTTTGACGGCTATTTGCTCTACTCATATTTTGGCTATTAATCTTGTAAGCAAAGAGATGAATCTCTGCAACTATTGAGAAGAATTCTAAAACCTTTCATCTCTTTTATTATTATTATGAGTTTCTCTTTATCTCCTTGCTTGTTCTCCATTGCCATGTTCGAGTAATCTCATATTTAGGTTTAGGGTTTCAAGGGGATCCATGAATCATTGAATTATACATAGATAGGGATTTATCTTTTGTGGTTTTCGCTTATTGTTGTGTTTATTTCTTAGGCTTATGTTGACCACTTAGTCTATGAACTAGGGTTTAATCTATCACACTGAAGTGTCGTAGGTTGCTAGAAAGAACATAAGCGAGCGAATTATTCTTAGCCTGTGAAAGTTGATGCTAAGGCGATTCGTGAACATATTGAACCAACTCATTAATGCTGACATAGAATTCTATGCCAATGGAAGTTAGGATTTTTGATTGCTAGGTTTAGTAACCAATGCCACATAAGTGGATTGGTTAGACTTTTATGTTTGAGTTTGAAACTTGCATTTAGTCGCTCCCTGAATAGTTGTCTGATTCATGATCTTTGGATTCCCGAGAATAAACCTTGACCTAACGTTTTTCCTTTACTGAATTTACATCGTTTTAATTGCTTTCATTACTTTTCCAAAACTAACCATATTCTTGTCTTAGCTTAGTTTCATAATTGTGAGAATTGTAGTGTAACCTTGGTCTCTGTGGATTTGATCCTAAAGTACTGCATTGACAATCGTTATGATTGCGGTAGTGTACACTTTAGTTAATTGACTACGTGGTAAAACACCTAAATCAATTTGGCGCCGTTGCCGGGGATCAATAGCGTTACCTTCAATTTTTAATTTTGAAATCTAGTCTAAGATTCACTAACATGTAATATCTTGTATTTCAAGGACTTTCTCGGATGGATCACAACTCGGGAAACGATGATAACTTCAACGGCCATCGACCACCCCTCTCTCGCGAAACTGAGAGGCGATCGCCTATGGACCATGGATCCGTTGGCGACTACATCCCAATGCCAAGCTCCTACACATAGTGACCAACCCAAGCTCACTCGCACCAAGGCCGAGATTGGAGCGATTTTAGCCATGAAAACTATCACCATCGCTATCAGACGTGTTTGCGACCACCATCTCGTGCCTATGCTCACGTCCCCAACGAGTCTTTGGAGACCATGATGCATACGCTGTTGAAAAATCAGCAAGAGTCCTCGTTCGAGCTTGATGCAAGGTTGGACCATATCAAAAACCATCTCGGATGGAAATTCGATGTTATTCACTCCCAGGTACAAAAACTCGAAGAAAGGGTGAAGCAGATAGAAGAAATACAACAGCAGCAAACCCACAAAATTGAGAAGAACCAGATTTTCATCGATCATGTCAACAAATCCATGGAACTCATGGAAAACAGTTTTGAAGAGAAACTCACAAACTTGAGGGAGAATCTCTCGACTACGGCCTCAAATCTCAGTACCACTTCAACCAGAGCACTCAAGGTTGAGAAAGAGATAAATGAGATTGTCAGGCAAGGGAAAGAGACTAATTCGATCGTCCATATCCTCTGCGATGGGCAAAGGCGAGCAGGAGATACACTACGAAAGATCTGTTTCGACATGGATGGGAGGCATAGTGACATCCTTGGTAAGACCATGGGACTCGGAGACACCTCTGCTGATCATTTTGAGGAAGTTAAGATGCTCCAAAAGCGTTTTTCCGATGTGGAAGGAACCATTAATGTTCTAAAATCTATAAGCGAACAGGAGATTTCTCCAACAGCACCAAAGGATGCAGATAACGCCCCCGAAGCGAGGGAGGATAATCAATGCATGATGGTAAGGCGGACCGCAAGGATCAGAGGAAACCACCGTGCGAGGTGACCCCAATTTCGAGGCGAACTCTGGCCTCAGAACATGACTATTGGGAAACTCGGCCTATAAGCGAAGATATGCTAGATGATTTCCATTCCATTTTGAAGAAGATCCCGTTCCACATGTCGTTCGATCAAGCTTGGAAAAAATACCCAGCAATGAGGGAGCTCTTTTGGTACAGCATGGAAGATAAGTACGCGATCGAAGAACTGTTCGAAGAAGCTAGGAAGATGCTGTCTAAGCCCAGAGCATTGCATAAGTTTGAAGAACCAGGATTCTTTGTCGATCCATGCGAAATCTTCGGTTCCTACTTCGACAATGCTCTGTGTGATTCTGGAGACGCTATAAACCTTATGTCAGATGTAGATGCAAGACGGTTGAAGATCGACAACATGAAGCCCTCAAATATGCGAATCGGGCTTGCGGATGGCTCAACCACCACCACGGTTGGCGTGATCGAGAACCTCCCTTTGAAATTTGAAAATTGCATTGTCTCGGTCGATTTTCAAGTGGCGAAAACCCGTGGAATGAAGAATGAACCTCTACTTCTTGGAAGACCATTCTTAGTAACAGCAGGAGCCATTATGGATGGCCATATGGAGAATGTGCCTCGCGAACGTCGACAATGAGACCTTCTACCTAGTAGCACCCCCAGGGTTCACCTCGAAACGCATTCGTTACACGATCGAAGGGAAAAGAGGATACGAGGTACATAATACCCTTGATGACTATCCAAGCACGGATGAAGAAAAAAGGGCCTTGAGGAGGAGACCAAGGGGAGTGCGAACCTCCTAGTTATCGAACCTCCTAGATATATCTTCATTCTCAACGGATTTGAGCGATTTTGGTGTCTATCCCCACCGGGTTTTCGAGCTCTACAAATCTCACAACCCAGATTTCTCGATTAGCAAAGGTATGAACTCCGAAATCCCATTTTACAGTCACAATTTTGGTGAGAAAAATCACCCAAGGTTTGTTCATTTGATTCATGAATTTACAAGTGGATATAGTGTGTTATTTACCTTGTAGGGTGTTATGGCATGAATTTCGACCACCCCTTTGCTACTTTTGTGAGATCTTGTAACAAATTTCAATACCTAGGGTTTATGTTCTTAGGAAAATTGAGGTTTTCCCTAAATTCTGGAAAATGCAATATGTGTCGTAAACAGAATATGTTTATCCTGCACAGATTGTGACTTTGCATAAGCACACGCTCTCGATTCCCATTAATTCGCAAATATTTAGATTATATCGGTTAGTAATTTTCATATGGGTCACGAGTCATGGAAATGAGTTGTTGAGACGACATATTAGGGCCAATCGATCACGATGTATGGCTGGTTGCTCTCGCAAAACGACATCTTGATTTATCTGTGTGCTGGTCATGCATTTGGAACTCACTTTGCAAAAAAAAAATTATGTTGTTTGTTTTACAGAAAAATGTCAAGAATTACCCAGCATAACAAAGACAAGGGTAAAGAAAAAGCACATGAAGCTGAACATAAGACGCCTTGGCCTCGACCTGCTGATTTGTCTTTTTCAATATTAATGATGACCAAGCAAGACTTACATAAGGATAAGGTCTACAATAACCGAACGCTGTCGAACAAATGGGGGAAGTACGAGAGCATGTTCTACAACGCGCTGTTAACCGTAGAGATGTGCCCCGTTCACTTTGCAAGCCCCTACTTATTAGTCAAGATGGGTATTCGGCAAGACTTTGAGACCCTGATCTAGCGTGTTGGATTGGGACGGTTGGCCACTCTAGACGAAGGTTTCGATGCTGATCTCACTCGCCAATTCCTGGCATCCGTTGAGCTGCGATATGAAAACCCGGGGGAACCCGTCGCTAGTGAATGGACACTCACGTTTTTCGCTCATGGCATCCTACGCCATATCTCAATCCCTGCTCTCTGCATTCTCTACGGTTTCGAGGCAAGCCACGAGGAGACTTCGTTTCTTGAATTTCCGAACGCCAAGAACTTGTGGGCAAAGATAGCCAGTGGGGAATACGACGATGCTTACTCGAAGCAGTCAAGAATTCGCAACCCCGCACTCAGGGTGTTTGCGAAGATGCTTAGCCACGTACTCTTTGCTAGGGACGAGGCTGGAGCTATTCGTACTGACGAGCTCATCATGCTTTACTACGGCATCAGACCGGATATAGGTCATACACTTAGACATTCCTGCCCTAGATCTCACCATGTCAACCAGGGAGCCATCCTTGCTCATGTTTGGGTAGGAAAGAAAACCCGAGGTCTTTTTGGGAAGGGAAAGAAAGAATACATCGGAAGCCTCCTCACACCCATCTTCGATCATCTCGGGATACAGCGAGATTATGGTGGCCTACAACATGCCAGCATGTCCGAGAAGTACTTCTAGAACTGTCAGATCCTCAAACCAACGCTCATCTACCAGTTTCAGAACTCATACGGAGAGATCTTGCATTTCCAGCTGCCATATCAGGACTTGACCACACTGGATGATGAAGCGAACATCGATTGGATGCCGCCAAATCATAAGTTAGTGCCTAGTACTTCCCGTTATCAGCGCCGACATAGAGGATCATCCGTTCGAGCTTCTAGCTCATCTCCCACAGCATCTGCTTCTCACAGACAGGAGGACTTTCCTGAGAGCAACCCTAAGGATATTGCTGATCATATCGTATACCTTCTCCCTCCCGATTGCAGCGAGTACCATCTCACACCTTTCTCGTTTGAGATAGATGATAAAGAGAAGTGGAAATTTGTCAGTGGAGGTTTGTTGAAGAACAACACCATGCTGATGAAGATTTGGGGAGCACTTGCTAAGATACTGACTCCTAGGGTACCTTCCTGTTTCTGGGCGCCTGCCACTGAAGATGATAGTGATGATGAGCCACGACTTTGGGACTGAACCTGACGTTGCTGGACGCAGGTCTGCTGTTGGTGAATCCAGTTGTTCATAGATACCCGAGGAGAGATTTCCTAGGAGGAGGCGCACGCTAGGACATGACGCGAACGGTAGTTCGGAGGACCACTGATTCACCAATAACATTCTCTATTGCACATTTTATATTCTTTCATTTTATATTTTTCTTGAGTCTGTTTGGCCTTCTTCTTGATTATTTTTTACACCGAGACGGTGTGAAGTATGTCTAGGGGAGGGTCTTTGTCGTTTACTAACGCTATTTTCTTTCTTTTGTTTTCCTTTTGAGTCATTTTGATGTTTTCTTTGAGTCATTTTGTTTTATTGAGTCAAAACTTGTTGGAGATTATGATCATGCCCTTTGAATTTTTAACTAATTTTGCATCTCAGTGACCATTGTCGCATGGCTATTTCTAGATCCGACTAATGAAAAATATAAAGGTTGACCAGTCAAACAGAGGCATCCATATTTCCGAGAAAATTCAAACTCTTGAGCTAGTTTCGGAGCTCTTCGTTTTACCTCATCATCGCGATTGGTGTCTTCAGAGCTTGACTCCTCATTCGTGTCTGACAAGATAACCTATGTAAAAATATTGTACTCCTCACCCTTATTTAAGATAAAAAGCTGAAAAGATGAAATGCTTTTCTTCCGGGTAAAGGGCTAGGAAAATTTCTATCAATCCCATTATTTTACCTCGAAAGAGATGATCACACTAAGGTCGGAAGCGAGGTTAGGAAAATTTCCAGAGATACTATTATTCGCCTACACCTTAGAATAAAAAAGTGGCATTAAAATGAACCGATATTCAGTGGCAAAAACCATCAATACTCGCGTTCCATCCGCCATTAACCCTACAGAAAGAAAATAAGAAAAAATAAGTATGGGGGAGGGAAAAAGTACCAAAAGTTGTGTTGTTATCTTGTCACGATATCGAAAGGGAAAGAGTATAAATGGTTCCTGACACCATGATCTTTGATGAGACCCAGCGATGATGGCTTTTGATTATTCTGCGAAATATTGAGTTGAATTTGGGAGGCTGCGATGCTTGCAGAGAAGTACGTGGTGGTTCGGTCTAGAGCTACTTTGGCAGTACGTGGATTACTAAGGTGATGATCATTGCAAAGTTCTAAAGGAAATGTGAGTCTCCGTTGTTTTTCAAACCTTTTCTTTATGCTTAGTTTTATGTGTGCTTGACGACAACGAAAAGACTAAGTCTGGGGTAATTGATATGCTTGGTTTTTATCGTTTTCTAACACATGTTTTGGTGTTTCTTTTGAGTATTTTATCGAGTCAAAGTCCATTTTTAGAGTCTTATAGTCTTTTCTTCATTTATCTCAGGTAAAATGGCGTTTACGTAAGAAACTGGAGTTACGTGGGCAAAAATGCATGGAACGGTACAAAAATAGCATAATCGATCGATGCAAGGATTGCATCGATCGATGGAGCATTCTCCGAAGAGCCAGAATCGATCGATGCACAATTGGCATCGATAGATTCAACATCTCCCGGAGAATCAAAATTGATCGATGCAAGGAGTGCATCGATCGATGGAGCACGCACATAAGAAACAGAATCGATCAATGCTACATGTGCATCGATCGATGCAAGTCGGCGAGAAGGAAAAGGAAATTTTTGACTTTCCTATTTTGCCCCGAAAACTGCCTATTCTGACATAATTCGCCCAAAACCCTATTTATACTTTATTTTCAGCCACTTTTTAGGCCATCTCTCTTTTGACGGCTCTTTGCTCTACTCATATTTTGGCTATTGATCTTGTAAGCAAGGATAATAATCTCTGCAACTATTGAGAAGAATTCTAAAACCTTTCATCTCTTTCATTATTATTATGAGTTTCTCTTTATCTCCTTGCTTGTTCTCCATTCCCATGTTCGAGTAGTCTCATAGTTAGGTTTAGGGTTTCAAGGGGATCCATGAATCATTGAATTAGACATAGATAGGGATTTATCTTTTGTGGTTTTCGATTATTGTTGTGTTTATTGCTTAGGTTTAACTTGACCGCTTAGTCTCTGAACTAGGGTTTAATCTATCATACGGAAGTGTCATAGGTTGCTAGAAAGAACATAAGAAGATGGTACCAAAGAAGCTAGGAGATCCGGGATCATTTACTCAAACTTGTTCACTCGGTCCTCTAGCTTTCAACCATTGTTTGTGTGATCTTGGAGCGTGTGTAAGCCTCATGCCGTTTTCGGTAGCCAAGAGACTAGGCTTCACACGCTACAAGGCATGCAACATTTCACTAATATTGGCGGATAGGAGCGTGAGGGTTTCTATTGGTTTGCTTGAGGATCTTCCTATCGTGGTGAAGGATTTCATTGTCCCCACGGATTTTGTGGTACTTGAAATGGACGTAGAACCAAAAGACCCTCTTATCTTTGGTAGGCCATTCCTAGCAACCGCGGGGGCGATAATCGATGTGAGGAAAGGCAAAATAGACCTTCACTTGGGTAAAGGAGAGGTCCTTGAGTTCGATATCAACAAGGTAATGAAGAAACCCACCATAGATGGCCAATGCTTCTACATAGAGACCATGGATGAACTAGCCGACGAATTGCTTGAGGAAATGAGAGTAGAAGACGGTTTGGAAGTGGTTTTGACTAAGGAGCGTGGTGATCATGGGTTCTTAAGCAAAGAGAGTCAAGGGTATGAGCTACTAATGGATTTGCATAAGCCGTTTGAAAATGATACGGCATTTGTTGAGTTGGGTGTTCGAAGTACCGAGGTTCAAGATGGTTTAAGAGTTTGCACGGTTCAAGGGGAGTTTGTTCTAGCCGTTGAAGAGACTAGCAAGGGTAAGTCTAGTCTTGAGGAGGACGATTGGAGCGAACTCAAGGCCCCAAAGGTGGACCTAAAGCAACTTCCCGCGGGACTAAGGTATGCGTTCTTAGGTCCCAACGAGTCTTACCCGGTTATTGTGAATGAGAGTCTAGATGAGAACGAACTATCCTCCCTTCTTGTTGAACTTAGGAAATATAGGAAAGCCATTGGATATTCTTTGGATGACATCAAGGGTATTTCCCCTAGCTTATGCACTCATAGAATCCATCTAGAGGATGAATCAAGGACCTCTATTGAACATTAAAGAAGGTTGAATCCTAATTTGAAAGATGTTGTAAAGAGAGAGATTCTTAAGCTCTTAGACGCGGGCATTATCTACCCAATATCGGATAGTACTTGGGTCTCACCGGTTCATTGTGTGCCTAAGCAAGGGGGAATTACGGTAGTTAAAAATGAGAAGGATGAAATGATACCGACTACGACAATAACCGGGCATAGAATGTGCATTGACTATAGGAAGTTAAATTCATATACTCGTAAGGATCACTTTCCGTTACCTTTCATAGACCAAATGCTTGAACGTCTAGCTAATCATCCATTTTATTGCTTTCTAGACGGTTATCCGGGTTGCTTTCAAATTCCCATACACCCGAATGACCAAGAGAAAAACGACATTCACGTGCCCTTACGGCACCTTCGCATATCGAAGGATGCCGTTTGGGTTGTGTACGAGACCATAACAATGAGAGATCCCTTGTTCGAAACCGCCTCATGCATTGAGATCATCTTTGTCTCAAGACCGTATCCTTAACCAAAGGAGTTTATTTGCATTACATGAACATGATCCACTAGAAACCGCTAATTGAATGTCAAAGGATTTGATGATAGGAAGGCTTGTGTAGGTTGAGGTTTAAGCTTGATTCATGTAAGGATGGAAATAGCTAGCCCCTTTTGAGTAGACATGTTTGATTGTGCCTTAGAGCTTGCACTTGGACTTGAATTCTTTTAATTATGCTTTTGCTTCAGGACAAGCAAAGAAGTAAGTTTGGAGGAGTTGATAGACTCGTATTTTACCCCTTTCATGCATTCATTTAGTCTAAGTTTCATCTCATTTGCATATAGTTACTTGGCATTTCTTTGTTGCTTTATCTCATTTAGAGTATTAGGATTCTTATACTAGGTCCTACAGTGTCTTCCATGTTTTGGAGTCCTTTTTAGGTTCTTTGGAGGCATTTGACGGAGTTTGGTTTGAGACCATTCAGATCGGGAGCAAGAGAGGCGGTTAAAGACGTTTGGGAGCTTTGGAGACATGCACATCGCCGCATCGGGGCGATGCAACCGGCCGATGGAAGATCCAGGGGGAGAAAGCCTTAGCATCGACCGAGATCCTTCCCTCATAGCCCAGATGCCGCGATGTTCGAGCTTCAGGACGTTCACATCGCCGTCACGGGGCGATGCAACTGGCCGATGGAAGATCAGAGGGAAAAACCCCTTAGCATCGACCGAGATCATTCCCTCATCGCCTAGATGCCGTGATGTTCGAGCTTCAGGACGTGCACATCGCCGTCACAGGGCGATGCAACCGACCATTGGAAGATCATGGGGAAAAACTCCTTAGCATCGACCGAGATCCTTCCCTCATCGCCTAGATGTCGCGATGTTCGAGCTTCAAGACATGCACATCGCTGTCACGGAGCGATGCAACCGGCCGATGGAAGATCAGGGGAAAAAACCCCTTAGCATCGACCCAGCTCCTTCCCACATCGACCAGATGCTGCGATGTTCAAACTTCAGGATGAGCACATCGACATCACGTGACGCGTCCCTGCTTGATCAACTCCGGAGGAAGGCTGATGGAAACGAGCCGGCAACAAGCTGGTGGCGATGGGGATGATCTGCGACGATGATGGAGAATGGATGCCATGATTTGCGATGATAAAGGTGTTTGTTAGGAGTGATTTCGTGGATAGATTGTAGGTGATTAAATGAAAGAACAGATAGTAGAGTTTCTGGATCACGCAGGTGTATAGAAACTCGAATTCAATGAGATAACTCGATGAACCAGGTTGAGAGAAGAACTCTGAAACTTGCAATTTGCATTAATGATCTTCGCTAAAGGAACAAAGGAGGCGTGATCTGGGTTTTATAAATCAACCCAAATCGACAAAGCCCTAAACTACAGAGCGTCTGAAATAAAACTACAAGGTGTTTAAAACTTGAATAAAACAGCGAGGCGTCCCAGCCATAAGGCTCCTACTCGGTGCACCTCTAAAACAACTAAGTACATAGTCAATGTGACTTATACATTATTACCCATTGGTTGTGATTCCTAAGTAACTCGACGTAGTGATTCATCTGCCTCGTTAAAAACCATGTTGAGAAAACCCAGTGGGACAAAACTCAATCATGAAAAAAAGAGTACAGACTCCTCACCTAGGTTACTTAGTCTTCAGGACCAGGTGTAGACTTCAAAGTGGAGATGTTGAAGACTTGGATCGATGGCAGATTGAGTGATGAGTGAGTGAGAGTGAATGAGTGAAGTAGGAGTGAGTGAGCTTCACTTGCTATCTTCTTAGCTCTGGATCGAGTGATCACTCAAACTGGCTCCAGCTCCTTGTCTGCTTCTGCTTCCTCAGCTTCCTTGCTTTCCATGATCATATCATCCCCTCCCTCTTGAAAAGGATTTGTCCTCAAATCGAAATCTGCAAGATAAGGAAGCAAGTCAGAAACATTGAACGATGGAGATACGTTATACTTACCTTGGAGATCGATCTGATAGGCATTGTTGTTAATCTTCTTGACGACTTCAAAGGGTCCATCAACTCGCGGCATCAGTTTGCTCTTTCTCTCTTCTGGAAATCTGTCCTTGCCTAGATGAATCCACACCAAGTCGCCTTCTTCAAAAACCATCTCCTTCCTGCCCTTGTTTGCTTGTTTCTCATACTGCTTAGTCTTCTTCTCTATGTTCTCCTTGGCTTTTGCGTGTATCTCCCTGACCTGTGCAGCCTTTGCTGTACCATCTAGATTACATTGAACACTTAAAGGCAAAGAGATCAAGTCTAGAGGTGATTGAGGGTTAAAACCATAAACGATTTCAAAAGGAGAGAATAGAGTTGCAGAGTGCTTAGCGTGATTATATGCAAACTCTACGTGTGGTAAGTAGGCTTCCCAGGACTTGATATTATCTTTCACCAACGCCCTGAGGAGTGTAGACAACGTCCTATTCACCACCTCTGTCTGGCCATCAGTCTGAGGGTGACAAGTAGTGGAAAATGCCAGCTTAGTTCCTAGCTTTGCCCATAACGTTCTCCAGAAGTGTCCTAGAAACTTGGTGTCTCGGTCTGACACTATCTCTTGAGGTATGCCGTGAAGACGTACTATCTCCCTGAAAAACAAATTGGCTACACTAACAGCATCATCTGTCTTGTGACTAGCAATGAAGTGAGCCATCTTGCTAAACCTGTCAACAACTACAAAAATCGAATCTCTACCATTTCTGGTTCGAGGTAAGCCCAAGACAAAATCCATAGATATATGAGTCCAAGGTTGAGAAGGAATAGGTAGAGGGGTATACAAACCGTGAGGCTGTACTTTACTCTTTGCCATCTTGCAAACAGCACACCTAGAACAAACCTTCTCGACGTCCGACTTCATGTTAGGCCAATAGAAACGATCCTGCAGTGCAAGTAGGGTCTTTGATATACCGAAATGTCCAGCTAGTCCACCACTATGAGCTTCTCGAACTAGCAGCTCTCTGATTGACCCTCGTGGTATGCACAGTCTGTTGTTGTAGAACAAGTATCCATCCTGCCTAAAGTATTTCTCAAAAGCAAACTTATGACATTTGCCATAGTTCTCGGCAAAATCAAGGTCAGTTTCGTACAGAGCTATTACATGTTCAAATCCATCAATTTTCGAAGATAAGGTAGAGATAAGAGTGTACCTTCTGGATAATGCATCTGCGACTACATTATCCTTACCTTTCTTGTACTTAACAATGTATGGAAACGTCTCAATGAACTCCATCCACCTGGCATGTCTCTTGTTGAGCTTCTGCTGTCCTTTGAGGTACTTCAGAGACTCATGGTCTGTGTGAATGACGAATTCTTTGGGCCACAGGTAGTGCTGCCACGTTTGAAGAGCTCGAACCAATGCATAGAGCTCTTTGTCGTATGTAGGATAGTTGAGGGTTGATCCTCCCAGCTTCTCACTGAAGTAAGCCACCGGTTTCCTATCCTGCATCAACACAGCGCCTATACCGATTCCCGATGCATCACATTCTACTTCAAACGTTTTCAAAAAGTCTGGAAGTACTAGGAGAGGTGAATTGATAAGCTTCTCTTTAAGGGCTGTAAAAGCCTGCTCTTGTGCGTCTCCCCACTTGAATCCCACTTCTTTCTTGATAACTTCTGTCAATGGTGCAGCTATCGAACTGAAGTTGCGAACGAAACGTCTGTAGAAGCCTGCTAGACCGTGAAAGCTGCGGACCTCTCCCACACTCTTAGGAGTTGGCCAGTCCTTGATAGCTTTGATCTTTTCTTCATCTACCTTAACTCCTTCTGCACTTACAACAAAACCTAAGAAGACAACTTCATTAGTGCAAAATGAACATTTCGAGAAGTTAGCAAAGAGAGATTGAGAGCGAAGAACATCTAGAACCGATCTGAGGTGGTTTAGATGTTCCTCTAAGCCTTTGCTGTAGATGAGTATATCGTCGAAATAGACCACTACGAACACGCCAATGAAGGGCCTCAAGGCGTGATTCATCAGCCTCATGAAGGTGCTAGGAGCGTTGGTGAGACCAAACGGCATAACCAGCCATTCGTATAGCCCCTGCTTGGTCTTGAATGCTGTCTTCCACTCATCTCCTTCCTTCATTCTGATCTGGTGATACCCACTCTTTAAGTCGATTTTGGAGAAGATTGTAGACCCACACAGCTCATCCAGCATGTCATCTAGTCTTGGAATTGGATGTCTATACTTCACTGTTATGTTGTTGATAGCTCGGCAGTCCACACACATCCTCCAAGTCCCATCTTTCTTAGGAACTAGCAGAACAGGTACTGCACAAGGACTCAAACTCTCTCGTATATGCCCTTTACTCATCAACTCTTCCACTTGTTTCTGCAGCTCCTTGGTCTCTACTGGATTAGTTCGATATGCTGGTCTGTTAGGCAAGGCAGAACCTGGTACAAAATCGATCTGGTGCTCTATTCCTCGAATTGGAGGCAAGCCTGGTGGTATCTCTTCTGGAAAAACATCCCTGTATTCCTGTAAAATCTCTGTCATAGCACTAGGAAGCTCCTGTGATTGGTTAGTACTAACAAGGATGTCCTTGTACACAAACATAAAAGTAGTTAATTCAGGATCAAAAAGTTCAGAGAATTCACTGTGATTGATGTATAGGCTGTTTGACACCTTCTCCTTATCCTGGCGACTCATATGCTGTTGGTCCTTGTAGATTTCACTCGGTGTTAGAGGCAGAAGAGTGACTTTGCGTCCTTTGAACTCAAAGGACTGCTTGTTGGTGTAGCCATCATGCATAACTCTTCTGTCGAATTGCCAAGGTCTGCCCAGGAGAACATGACTAGACTTCATTGGGATTACATCACACAGCAACTCATCTTCATACTTCCCAATTGCTAGCTTGACTAACACTTGCTGTGAGACAGTTAAGGCGCCCTTGTTGTTTAACCATTGTAGCTGATATGGCCTAGGATGTGGCGTAGTCTTCAGATTGAGTTTCTGTACCATCTCTTCACTAGCAGCATTGGTACAACTTCCTCCATCTACGATCAAGGTACAGACCTTGTCTTGAACTACACATCTAGTATGGAAGAGGTTCTCACGCTGCTCTCTATCATCTGGGTGAACTTGAACACTTAGTGTTCTGCGTGCCACAAGCATCTCACCAACGGCCGCTGGTTCTTCTTCTTCTTCTACTGAATCAGTATCTGTCTCGCCTTCTGAACTGTCTTGAGGAACAATCTGTCCTCCTTCTTGAAGCAGAAACATCTTCTTGTTAGGACAGTCTCTGGAGTAGTGTCCCATGCCTTGACATTTAAAGCACCTAATGTTACTAGTAGAGGTTCCACTTCTGGGTTTAAACTCAGTCTTGATCTCTTCTTTAACTATCTGTGTTGTAGGCTTAGTGTCTCTGGTGTAGGCTGGTTTGCTGATATCTCTAGGCCTTGGGATGTTAGGAGTGAATGTTGTTCTCCCAATCCTTCTCTTAATCTGCGATTCAATCAACTCTGCCTTATGCACCAGCTCTTGTAAATCGCCATAACTCTGCAGTTCCACCTTGTCTTGAATCTCTCTGTTTAATCCTCCTAGGAATCGTGACAGTACCATGTCGTCACTCTCATTCAGGTCAGCCCTGATCATCAACGTTTCAGGCTCCTGGAAGTAGTCTCTAACTGATTTTGTGCCCTGATTGAGACGTCTAAGCTTGTGTAGGAGCTCTCTTTGATAGTGTGCAGGCACGAATCTCCTTCTCATCTGCGTGACTAGTTGAGTCCAGGTAGTAACAGGAGGCTCTCTGTGTCGTTGCCTAGTGATTCCCAGCTGTTCCCACCATAAAAGTGCATAACTACTGAATTCAGACACAGCTATCTTCACCTTATTAAGCTCATATGTGCCTTGAACCAGAAAATTTGATTCCATCTTCCTTTCCCAATCAAGATATACTTCTGGATCGTTGGTGCCATAGAATGCAGGATATTGAATCTTGATATGGTTTAGCTGCTGTCTTAGAGGATCATAGTCTCTGCCATTACCTCTATTCTCATATCTTCTTCTCACGGTTTCTAGGCTATGATCAGAGGCTTCTTCCTCTTCAGAGTATTCTGGATCAGTTCCCCTAAAGACTCTGTGCCCGGCTATGTACTCTCCCGTACGATGTCTTGGTGCTGGAGGTGCTTCAGCTCTGTCATCACCTCGTTTTCTAGACCGAGTATCTCTGTCCCCAAGTTGACTTCGGTGAGTCTTGGCTTTAGGTCTGGTATCACGTTTAGGTCTGGTATCACGTTGAGAAGAGGCCCCAATGTGTCCCTTGCCCCTAGTGATGCGTATAGCCTCTGAGGGAGTTGGTGTATCTGAAGACTCATCTCCACTTGCACTCTGATCCTGGAGTATACCACTAATCTGAGCTTCGAACTTCGCATTAAGCTGTTCAATCTGTTGAGTGAGTTGTGTTGTCACAGCCTGGTTTGATTCTCTGATTTGTTCTGCCATAGCTTTGTTCAGGGCTGCCATGGTCTCAGCTGAAAGCTCCATGGTACCTGAGAATCAAACAACAACTCGCAGTAATCTGATCTTAAATGAAATCGCAAGCAGGATATCAATTAGTGCAGGTATCTTTAAACGCTAGCAATAATCGAATGCTGCAGATAACTAGATGCAATAGAGACTATTGATATGCGCTTAATCTTGATGCGATACTAATCCGAGACTCAGGACAGAACAACTAACTAGTCCTAGAAAAAAAAAAAACAGAAATCGCACAACCCTAATCACCTAGATAGATCGCGACAACAACCCTAAAACAGAATGATTCGCGAATGCATCCTAGGTATGATGCGAATGGAAAACAGAGACCTATCAGCCTAAGATGGTAAACACAAGAAACACAGCAATCCGACAAACCCTAGTAGTCTAGCAACACAGCCTGCAATCGCGAAACCCTAGATCTAGAAACCTGCAATCGCGAAACCCTAGATCTAAAAACATGCAATCGCGCGACACTAAGGAGTTAGGGTTAGAGAAAACTCAGCCTTTGGTCCAGAGCAAGCTCTGATACCACTTGACGCGCCCCTGCTTGATCAACTCCGGAGGAAGGCTGATGGAAACGAGCCGGCAACAAGCTGGTGGCGATGGGGATGATCTGCGACGATGATGGAGAATGGATGCCGTGATTTGCGATGATAAAGGTGTTTGTTAGGAGTGATTTCGTGGATAGATTGTAGGTGATTAAATGAAAGAACAGATAGTAGAGTTTCTAGATCACGCAGGTGTATAGAAACTCGAATTCAATGAGATAACTCGATGAACCAGGTTGAGAGAAGAACTCTGAAACTTGCAATTTGCATTAATGATCTTCGCTAAAGGAACAAAGGAGGCGTGATCTGGGTATTATAAATCAACCCAAATCGACAAAGCCCTAAACTACAGAGCGTCTGAAATAAAACTACAAGGTGTTTAAAACTTGAATAAAACAGCGAGGCGTCCCAGCCATAAGGCTCCTACTCGGTGCACCTCTAAAACAACTAAGTACATAGTCAATGTGACTTATACATTATTACCCATTGGTTGTTATTCCTAAGTAACTCGACGTAGTGATTCATCTGCCTCGTTAAAAACCATGTTGAGAAAACCCAGTGGGACAAAACTCAATCATGAAAAAAAGAGTACAGACTCCTCACCTAGGTTACTTAGTCTTCAGGACCAGGTGTAGACTTCAAAGTGGAGATGTTGAAGACTTGGATCGATGGCAGATTGAGTGATGAGTGAGTGAGAGTGAATGAGTGAAGTAGGAGTGAGTGAGCTTCACTTGCTATCTTCTTAGCTCTGGATCGAGTGATCACTCCAACTGGCTCCAGCTCCTTGTCTGCTTCTGCTTCCTCAGCTTCCTTGCTTTCCATGATCATATCATCACGGGGCGATGCAACCGGCCGATGGAAGATCAGGTGGAAAAAGCCTTAGCATCGACCCGTTGCATCGCCCAAGCCCCTTGATGTTAACCCTGTCGCCCAGTTTTCATATAAAAACCCATCTAAACCTAATTTTATGATTATGCTTTTTCTTATGCTCAAAAACCCTTACCTTTGAGAGAGTTTGAGATTTGTAAGAAAAATCCTTTTTTATGCAATTTAGTATTTGTTTTCATCAATCCCTTCTATCTATCTTCTTTCTAGCTTAATTATTCAACATCTATCCATGGAATCATCCTCCATCCAAATCGATTTTGAGGGGTTATTAATGGGTCTTGAGTAGTCTTTTAGGGTTTAGAGATGGGATATATTATGATGTTCCTAGGCTTGATTCGTGGTATTTAGGGTTAGATCTTCTTATATCCTTTCTTGTTTAGTGTTCTTAATGCTAAATCTAGCTTGAAAAAATAGGTTTAGATCATAAGGCATTTCATGCACACCAAGTGTTTGATGAAATGCCTTGATGAACTAAACGAGAGTTTTACATTCCTAGCCTATGATAATAGTTGTCTAGGGTGTATCTTTGGTTGATCTTGTTGATTTAAACTTAATGCTTGCTAATCAATGATTTACAAATGAGAGTTTTCTTGAAAGAGAATTAGTCATGTTTAGGATCTTATGCCTAGGGATTAGCTTGTTTGAGTAAATCAACATCATGAATTGAACTTGGGACTTCTTATATCGATAACCCTATCTTTAGATTCGCTTTTGCTTATTGATTTACATCTTGCTTAGTTGCTTGTGTACCTTAAAATAGTTACTTAATCACAACACACTTGTTTAGCTTAACTTACCATAAGCACCTTGCATTCTTAGTGTTTAGGATAAATCTCGATAAGGTTCGGTAACCTCTTATGCTACGATTGCATTTAGAGAATTGACTCTAGAGATACCAAAATATCTTGTATCACATATATTTATACTTATAAATATTGATGCTATTGTTTATATATATGCAGGTTGCTTACTGGAACGCCACAAATTCATTTCCTACTTTGGTTCAAGAGATAGTACATAGACCTTTGAATAAGTCCAAAAACTGGCCAATGTATTTTACAAAAGGTTATTTGTTTCATACGCAGAATCACGGCCCTGGACAAAAGACATGTAACTATGGGATATGTGTTAAAGGTAAAAATTACACTGATGCATCTGATGAAGCGGATTTCTACGGGACCTTAACTGATATCATAGAACTCGAGTATGAGGGGATGGTCAATTTGAGAATAACACTTTTTAAGTGTAGTTGGTATGACCCTGTTATCGGTAGAGGCACTCAAAGGAGCAATGGTGGCGTTGTAGACGTTCTTTCATCGAGAAAATATAATAAATACGAACCATTTATTCTAGGTATGTACTTATATATATATATAGCATTTTATTAATGTCGATATCATATATATACATATGTATAACTTATATATACATGTTGATATTGAAAACAGACTTGCAAGCGGAGCAAGTTTGTTATATTTCGTACCCATATACAAAGAAACCGAAGTCGTTGTGGCTCAATGTTCTAAAAGTGAATCCAAGGGGAAACATTTCAGGGGGATATGAAAAAAAAGAACCAACTCTTTTGCAAACAGAAAATGATGATGATGTACTGATGACTACCATTAAAGATGTCGAACTCGACAATTTCGTACAGGGAGTAAACCCAATAAACATCGATTATGATATCGGAGATGCAAAACCAGAAGATGAATTTCGGTGTAATTTTCCGTCTTCTGATGATGAACCAGATGACGAAGAATCCTACTAATTAACTAGATTACTTATGTCACAATGTTAATTATGTTATTTATGTCAAATTTGAAAACAAAAATTATAAAAGTTTGTTGTTTACATTATTCTAATCAAAAATAAAGTTTTCAAATTAATTTAACATATCATTCTAATCAAAAAAAATAAAGTTTTCAAATTCATTTAACAGAACCAATTAACCATTGATTTTTGGCTGAACCTTTGTACTAATGAGCCTAACCAAACCGGTTCAGCTGAATAAGTAATGTTTATTGTCAACATAAACTTTTTTTTTTGTCATCTATGAAATTGATTAAAATTCAGTCAATTACAACATCTCTAAAACAAGAGAACTTAAGCTGCACCTAATACAAGAAACATGGCAGAGGTCACAAGCTTAAATACAGGCGCATCTTACAAAAAATTTTAGATCGCACTTACTATCTAAAAACCCAAAGAAACCTAGCACCTAAGGCAAACATTACAACAAGATCAATGTTTACCTTGGTGACTAATGTTTCAGGGCTGTTTACTCTGTTTTTGCGGAGGTTAGAATTGGAATTTTACTCTGTAAACCCATTAGTCTTGTGGTTGGTGCATTTTCAGCAATGCAATCAAAGAATCAGAACTGAAAACTTCATACGATAGCCTTCACAAGTACTATGATATATGCACAAACAAAGGGGTAAGTTCTCTTTGCATATCTACAATACAAATTATGTGGCAATATCCAAACAAAATAATCAAAACTAGAGATTGAGAACTAAGTAACATGCTATGTTTTACTGTAGATTGGTTTTGCTGTAGCTAAAAAGATACGACATCTTGAAAAGACTGATCAAAATTCTATATATATATATATTGATGCAGGTTAATGTCAGGATATGATGTTGGTATATATATATATTAACTAAAACTTCTAATCAAATCTAAATGAAATATTTCGTGCGTTGAATCATTGCCTATTTTGAAAGATTAGCTTAAGATCTTATTCCTCCTTTTTAGGCTTCACAACTCTCCGGCTTCCCTCTTTATACAATATATATATCGTAACCAGGGTAACAACTGCTCACATATTGTCCTGCAAAAAAAGAAAATAGTTAAGAGAACTCAACATAACTGGCCATGGCAAACGAAGATTTAAACATGATATATCAGAAATCAACACATCAAAAAGAGTTTGGAATCTCAAAGTCAAGATCTTACGTGTTTGGTCAAGAGATTGGGATTTGTCTGGCCCAAAGATGAATCTACTTCTTTGCGATGAAGAGGTAATATCTATCATCTTCTATTATGTTATATTGATTATAAAAATATTATATTTTGTGATCTTCAGGTAACAAGAATAGAAACCAATTTTTTCGGAGAAACATTGAGATTGTATTCTTGGGTTAAGAACTTTGAACGTTATTAGTTCTCACTCAAGGTATTTTTTGTGCTGTTTAGCGATATTTTGGGCCAAACCAATCCACACTTCTATCAAATATATTTCAAGGATGACGCAAAATTCACCTTACTCAAAGATTATCCAAACCAAAATCATTTCTTTGTGTTCACTCCCATCATTGACATCAGCCGAGGCCCTGTTACAGTACGCTTTCCTATATGTATCTTCATTTCGATTCAGAAGGTATTCATTTAGTTCATAATATTTTGTATTGTTTATATAGTAATATTTTTGTTGTTGTAGATGTTATAGGAGTAATCACTTGGGTTGGAAAGATGGAAAGAAGATGTTCAGATGAATCTTCGTAATAGATTCCAAGGATGAAGTCAACTATTTAGTTTACTATCTGAGACAGAGAGTAAGTGAAATCTAATTATTTGATAGAATTTACAAATTGGAATACGTTTCTATATGAATATTCCTTTATGACAGGTTTAAAGGGTTAGAGTGTTTGGCTTATAGAGAATTGCCTGACCAATTATCCTCAAGTTGTACAAGTGCTCATGAATGGCACATTTTCTGTATTTTAAGATGTTTCCGTGTCCAAAAATTCGGAGGTGAGTTTATCTTTTTAATCATTGTCTAGTTTCTGTTATATCCCACACCTTACTAACAACAAAAAATCTTTGAACTATAGCTAATACATGGCTAACAATAGAAGAAGGCCTTTCCAATATAGAGTTTGAAGATTATAGTTTTCTAGAACTCTACCAATTTATGAACGGGTAAGATAAATGTATAACAGACTTGTAAAACGTTTACTAAGTATTCTGTATTTTCAGATTAGATGTTGTTTACTAATTTTGTAAACCTTAACATGTTGACAGGTACCCATATCCTCTACCAGCAACTTACAACGATGAACACAAGACTGGATTTAAGCCATTCAAAGACATGA
The DNA here is from genome assembly GCA_030161315.1 of Eutrema japonicum. Lineage (NCBI taxonomy): Eukaryota > Viridiplantae > Streptophyta > Magnoliopsida > Brassicales > Brassicaceae > Eutrema > Eutrema japonicum. Next base: position 26,021,432 of record BSQW01000012.1, on the reverse strand, counting down.
TTCTCTTTGTTTTCAAAAATTAAATCTTGCTTCATTTTTTTCATTGTTTCGGATATTCGGATATTTTGGTTGTGGTTGTAGTTGGTCCATAACTCTTTTGTTTCAGATATTTTGTTATTTTGTTATGGAATCTATGTTTCGGATATTTTGTTAACATTTTATGAAACTCTTTCAAAGCAAAGTGTTTTTGGTTAGTTTCATTTCTTTGCCAACATTAGCAACAAAAATATAATTCTGTTTATATATGTGCGTCCATTGTTTTCAAGTAATTCATTTTGCAATATATCTTATCTAGATCTTAAATTATTCCATTTTGCTGAATGAACTGTTTTATTTATAATTTGTTGAGCAAAGTAGATATGGAAACATAGATTCTATGTTCTAGAGATTGTAGTGTTTTGTATTCACAAGATGTAGAGAAGACCAGACAAATACAAGCATTCTACAACTTTATATATTAATTGCGGTCGTGATTTTACCTTAAGATCTTCTATTGTGCTCTAGATCCACATGAATGAACAGTCTAAGCATTTGTTTGTTATGGTTTTCGTAGCCGTGAATCTGTGCCTCTTTTCCGACAACAACAAAAGAACAATAGAAGTTCAAAAATGAAACAAAAGAACATAAAAATAAAGGACAAATAACGGAGCTAGATATATTCTAATTGTGGGCTAGATTTTACCTTAAGATCTTCTATTGAGATCTAGATCCCCACGAAGCAACATCCTAATCATCTATTTGTTATGCTTTGCGGTTGAGATAAATCGATTGAGGTTCTTCAAATAACCTCTACAGATTGATCTATGAAACCACGATTGAAAGCCGATCTCAGTTCCTCTCTCTTTTTTTTGTGTAGGGAAAAAGTCTGGATACGTGAGACAACAAATATCTCAGGTTTAGCGACTAAGTTACGACTACTAAACAAAAAAAAACAAAAAAAATTGGGTTAAGGCCCAAACCAATTTCGCAAAAACAGAACCGAATTTCTCCTAAGGTCCGTGAACCTAACTACGAAACCCTAAGTCATGCGTTTTGTTCTTCCCCTTCGTCTTCGATTCCTCTCTTCGATTCCTGTTTTGCTCTAAACTTCTTCGATTCTGCTTCGATTCCACTTCTTCGATTCATCTTCTTCGATTCCTCTTCTTCATATATCAATCTCTTCTTCGAATCCCCCTCTCGAATCTCTTCTCCTTTCAAATTCCATTTCGCCTTTCAAGGTCGCAAAACTCTAGCCTCACAATCTTTCCGGCGAATATCTCAGAGAAGAGCACACGATGCCTACAGAGAAGTGCGATCGAGGACGGAAGAGAAAAAACATTCTCAGCGTTTCTCAGAGAGCCAGAGGGTCAAATCGCTTCACGTCTTTGCCACGAACACCGAACCATCTACCGCCGCAGTACAATTTCATGCCGGCACCACCTCAACTCCCCGTGAACGATCAACCGTCAATGTCCGCACCAAATGTCTGGAGCTTTCCACCGCCACAACAACTTTTGGAGAACTCCATGCCTCAACACCATGGACAAGAACTCCCTACGACTGCTTTGGCTCCACTGGAAGGCGCTCCTGCGTCACCACTTCATGACTCTCATGGTCAGTGTCATCCATCTTCTCAAGGACACAGCTTCCATGACGAATATGCTCCAGTGTTGCAGTAACTCCTTGAGGACACGTTGCGGGCTCTGAATGCTCTGCTTATGGTGCTAGACTGGGATAAGTTCACCACCGTCCTCTCTCCCACACCGACGCCGAATTCGACTTGGTAAGTGGATCGCATATGGTAATTGCGATTGTATTGTTCAATTAATCCAACTTAGTAAGTGTATCGCATCTTTTTTAGTAAATGTGATTGTATTGTTCACCACTGTCTCTTCTTAAGTGTTAGATTATTGTTCAAGCTGATTTGAATCATTATTGTTCTAGTTGTTTTGGAAGATTAGTGTCTTTTGAAGTCGTCTCTTGCTAAGTGTTAGATTCTAGCTGTCTCTTATTTGTATTGTTCTAGCTGTTTTTTAACTGATATCTGGTAAGTTTATCGCATCTCAATGTTGGTTTCTTGGTTTATTTCTGCTAAGTGTTAGATTTTAAGTGTTAGATTCTAGCTTATTGTTGGATTGTAGCTAAGTGTTGGATTCTGCTAAGTGTTAGATTATGCTAAGTGTTAGATTCTCAGTGTTGGTTTCTTGGTTTTTTTTAATGGGGGAACAGTGCTTCTCTTTCTGTTGCATTTAGTTATTCGCTTAGCTTCCAGTCATTGTCTTTCTGTTGCGGTTCGTTAATCTTATGGTTAGTTTGATGACTAAGTGTAGAAACATGCTTCTGGTTTCATGTTTCATGTTTCATGTTTGATTGTATTCTTTCTATACTTGTCTTGTCAGAACTTGTAATGTATAGTATTGATCACAAGGCATGTAAGATATATCTCGTACATGCTTATGGTTTCATGTTTCTGGTTAATTATGTTTCATGTTTCTGGTTTCATGTTTGATTGGTTTCATGTTTCTGGTTTACATGCTTCTGGTTTGTATTATGTCCTTCTTTATTTCATGTGTGTTTGCATGTTTACTCGCGACACGGGATCGAAACTGGTTCGGGCAATTACTAAAGTATTTACAAACAAATTCGATGCTTCCTACTATAGCTGGACATGTGTGCCTCGGGTGAGACAAGAAAGATACTTATTCGAGTCCGCGGTACAGTTTTCTGTCCTATAGCCTTCACATATAGGTTTGCTTGTGATGTTTTCACTAACATCATTCTATTTTCTTTGTATTGTAGAAATCCCACACGGGATCCTTTGATAAAATGGACAATTCAAGGGTATTTCGAGGAGATATGTCAACGCCTGATGAAAGACATGGTTAGCACCGCGAGGACTAGTCGAGAGTGACCTAATTGGATCGGCGACACTCTCTGGAAAACTATGACAGAATACAGGGACACTGAAGAAGCAAAGCAAAGGAGTCTCACGTATTCCAATGCTCGTATGTCTGACCGTAAAGGTCTCGGTCCTCACATCCACTTATCAGGGCCAAAGTCGTATCAAAAAATCCAACAAGAAATGGTTAGTAACTTTTACTTTTTCTTACTCCTTAATGACAAGCTCAAATTAATATCCTAAAAGTATTAAAGCTTTGTCGATTGTAATACTTAGGGGTCGAATCCACAGAGACTCAAGAAATCACACAATATATTGTATAGATGATAATTACGCTAAGTGATCAATGGAATTGAAAGCAAATACGTAAATTAAACAAGTTGTGTTTCGATTGGAAAGAAGATAGGTTCAGGGTATTTCTCAGGAAATCAATGAATGCAGATAAACTAACTAGTCAGGTTTCATGTTATGCAGGGTTCTTGAACTCAAATCACTAAGCTATAATTAACTAACTGTCGTTGCGAGAATTATCTAAGTCTAAATCCCATAATTCCAAATCTCTTTGCAAATTCCTAAGAATAAATCAGCCTTAATATCGAGTTTGATATGTTCACAAATCAACTAAACCAAATATCTTTGCGAATAATTAATTTTCTCACCCTAGGTTCAGTCAGATTTCTCAATTGCACTGTCGTGCCTAACCGATTAACCTAAGATCTAAGTTCCAGATTCGTCAACCTAGAGTTAGCTTTGAGAACAACCTATGGTGAAGAACTAATTCAGATGGTGAATCCCTACTAATCAATTACCAGCAATCAGAGAAATCCCTATGAGAAAATCCTAAACCTATGATGGATCTACTCAGACATGGAGAATGAAACAATAAACAAAACTAAATAGATCATTAAATTAAACAATAAGAAAGAGTAACACGAGGGTTCAAAATCTTCTCTCGGACGAACAGAGTTCTGACTTGTCTCCCTCACAAAGGCTCTCTCTCCAAAACCAAAGTAAAATAAAGCGTAGCCAACAAAAGTGGCTGAAAAACCTAATTTATAACCTAAAACACGTTTTGGGGCTTCTAGTAATTATTAAAGTCTTCTGGACCAAGGTGAAAACTTCAAACTTGTAAAAAGTCACGCTTCTTTCTTCATGAAGTTGGTATCCGTCGACACTATTAGTGGTATCGATCGATACCAAGCTTCCGTTTCGACTCTTCTACTTGCAAGACTGAACTGTCTTCACGAAAACTGGCATAACATTTGATCGCACCGTTGGAATTGCCTCAAAACACTTCCAAATGAAATCTAATCCATTGATATGTCTTGTACCCAAATTTGAGCTCAATCCATCGGTGGAAAGTTCTTCAACGAATGCCAAATTTCTGACGTCTCTGCATGACTCTGCATCTCCATATGCTCTTCCCAAAACGGCTCCTTTCTCCCAAAGTGCTCCAAACGTGCTAAAACCTGAAAAGACTCTGAAAGACTACGAAAACACTAGAAAGACTCTATAAAAATGACTTATATCATGGCTAAAAAGGGGTAAAAACCATGATATATCAACTCCCCCTAGACTTAGCCTTTGCTTCCCCTCAAGCCAAACAGAAAACTAAATGAGAGAAAGAGGTTTGAAAACACGGAGACTCACATGTTCTTGAACCATCGCAATGACCCTTTTCATAAGCTTTTCAGATATCACCTAACCAGTTCCAGATCTAACCACCATGTACTTCTCCGTAGACATTTGCAGCTTCCCAGACTCCACGCATTATCTCACATCATTGTTTAATAAAGCCCTCATCGCAAGTTTCGTCGCTGTAATCTTTGCCAAGAACCTTGTAGACTCTTTCCCATACAATATAATGAAAAATGAACCACCCAATTTTCACACTTTTTGGTATTGTTTTCTCTCCCCCATACTTATTTCACATCATGTTCTCTTGCATATACATATTAAGGTTTGAGACGTGAGTATTGATGGTGTTTGCCACCAAATCCCCGGTTCTTCCCTCTCTACGTATTAAAGGTGTAGGTGAATAATGGTATCTCTGGTTTTTTCACAATTTCCGGCTCAGTCTGCGAGCGGTGTCGATCGACACAAGTAGTGGTGTCGACATCAGAGTGGGTATCGATCGACACATGAAGGGTATCGATCGATACTCGGGGCTTTGACACGTCTCGAGAAAGTATTTGGACTGGTGTCGATCTATACTTGGTGGTGTCGGTCGATACCCTAGGATTTTACGTATCCTCATCGTCATCTTCTACAGGGTTTTCGAAATTTCCTTCACTTCTTAAGGTAATTGCATTGACGTATTCATTCGGTGAATGAACCATCTTTCCCTTGACAGCTGCTGCAGTCTGAGCTATTTGAGTTTCCAGCATCTTCTGATGAGTGTTGAGAGACTCAATTTTTCCATTCAGATCTGTGTACACAGCGTCCATCTTCCCTTTAAAGTCCACTGTCATCTTCTTATGTCCCTGAAGAATCTGTTCAAGCATAGACTCAACCTTTCTCTCTGGGGTTTTAACAGGTACAGGTTCATAAGAAGAATTCCCATAGGTGCGGGTGTACCCTCCTTGCTGAGCATTGTTGGTGAAGTTTCGGTTGATTTTTTGCAGGTATTGATTTCTCTGACCTTGAAAACCAGAACCACCAATGTAGTTAACACCTTCCACTTCATCCTCATTGAAGTTCTTAACCTTATCAGCAAAATGAACATCTTTCATCGTCTTTCCCATCAAGAGATTGTGCACAGAGTCCACCTTGGCTTGAACCTCAGCAATCTGCGACCCATCCATGCTCCCATTCTGCTTTCTTCGCTCAAAATCTGCATTGTTGGTACTATTGATAGATGCCAAGTTCTCAATAAGCACATAAGCATCGTCCGGATACCTGGTGTTGAAATTCCCATTACTCGCAGCATCCAAAGCCGTCTGGTACCTCCAATCAATCCCTCTGTAGAAAGTATCCAGCAACTGAACCTGAGTGAACCCATGGTGAGGACAATCTCTCTGATATGACCTGAAACGAATCCAAGGAGCCTTGAGCGCCTCTGTCGGACCCTGAGAAAACTGAGAAATCTTGTTCCTGAGCTCTTCGGATCTCGCATCATCATTGAAATTATTCAGGAACGCATTCTTCGTCTCATCCCATGTAATCAGCGAACCAGGAGACAACTGCTTCAGCCAATAAGCTGCATCCCCAGTAAGAGAGTATGGGAAACGCTTGCAGAAAAGGAACTCATTGGGCACTCCATTGTACTTCATACCAGTGACCAAATACTCGAACCTCTCGATATGATCCATGGGGTGTTCATGAGATAGACCATGGAAAGGATGCTAACTCACAAGAGCGTAGTACGCAGGTTTCAGCTCAAAGTCATTCCTTTGAAAAGTTGGAATGCGAATTGCAGCTCGATTGGCATAGAACTGATCAGGTCTGTTATGCTCACCAAGTGTCCTCCCACGATCAACTGCATCATTCCCAACATTCACAACAACTGCAGGGACACTGATGTTTCCAGCTTCATCAAGTCGCTTCCCTCTCTCATTTCACAATTGACCCTCTTGGTCTCTCAAAGCTCCAGCATCATCATGAATCAATACCACTGGATTGTTCATCTCTGCTGGCTTATTTGCTTTCCTGTTTGCACATTCCAAATTTGCTAGCTCCTTATTGGAAATATCAACTAGCTGAGTGCTCTTGTTCCTCCTGGTTTCGCGAGTGGGCATACACCTGAAACACTCTAGACAAGGCACGTAAGTAACAAAAAACACACAAATTTCATGACAGGTATCGACCGATACCACTAGGGTGTCGATCGATACTGGTCGAACTTAGTCGAAATTCTCAAACTAAAATCTAATGGCGAATTTAGAGTCCCCGGCAATGGCGCCAAATTTGATAAGCTCAAATTAATACCCTAAAAGTACTAAAGCTTTGTCGATTGTAATACTTAGGGGTCGAATCCACAGAGACTCAAGAAATCACACAATAGATTGTATAGATGAGAATTAAGCTAGCTGATCAATGGAATTGAAATCAAATACGTAAATTAAACAAGTTGTGATTCAATTGGAAAGAAGATAGGTTCAGGGTATTTCTCAGGAAATCAATGAATGCAGATAAACTAACTAGTCAGGGTTCAGGTTATGCACTGTTCTTGAACTCAAATCACTAAGATATAATTAACCAATTGTCGTTGCGAGAATTATCTAAGGCTAAATACCATAATCCCAAATCTCTTTGCAAATTCCTAAGAATAAATCAGCCTTAATATCGAGTTTGATATGTTCACAAATCAACTAAACAAAATCTCTTTGCGAATAACGAATTTGCTCACCCTAGGCTCAGTCAGATTTCTCAATTGCACTGTCGTGCCTAATCGATTAACCTAAGATCTAAGTTCCAGATTTGTCAACCTAGAATTAGCTTTGAGAACAACCTATGGTGATAAACTAATTCAGATGGTGAATCCCTACTAATCAATTACCAGCAATCAGAGAAATCCCTATGAGAAAACCCTAACCCTATGATGGATCTACACAGACATGGAAAATGAAACAACCAACATAATTGAATAGATCATTAAATTAAACAATAAGAAAGAGTTACAAGAGGATTCGAAATCTTCTCTCGGACGAACAGAGTTCTGACTTGTCTCCCTCACAAAAGCTCTCTCTCCAAAACCAAAGTAAAATAAAGCGTAGCCAACAAAAGTGGCTGAAAAACCTAATTTATAACCTAAAACACGTTTTGGGGCTTCAAGTAATTATTAAAGTCTTCTTGACCAAGGTGCAGACTTCAAACTTGTAAAAAGTCACGTTTCCTTCTTCCTAAAGTTGGTATCGGTCGACACCATTAGTGGTATCGATCGATACCAAGCTTGCGTGTCGACTCTTCTGCTCGCCAGACTGGTCTATCTTCAAAAAAACTGGCATACCTTTTGATCGCACCGTTGGAATGGCCTCAAACCACTTCTAAATTAAAGCTAATTCATTGATCTGTCTTGTATCCAAATTTGAGCTCAATCCATCGGTGGGAAGTTTTTCAACGAATGCCAAACGTATGACATCTCTGCATGACTCTGCATCTCCATATGCTCATTTTCACCCAAAACGGCTCATTTTCTCCGAAAGTGCTCCAAACGTTCTAAAACCTGAAAAGACTCTAAAAATCTACGAATTCACTAAAAAGACTCTATGAAAAGGACTTATATCATGGCTAAAAAGGGGTAAAAACCATGGTATATCACTTAACAACTTTAAATTCAGTTTCTGGTTTCATGTTTCATGTTTGATTGGTTTCATGTTTCTGGTTTACATGCTATCCTTGTTTATTTTGTAATATTGCAGGAAGAGGAATTGGAAAGACCGGTTAGTCTTGGTGAGGTTTTCATTAAGACACATACATGGCCATATGGTACGTATGTCGATAGGAAGGCGGAGAAAATCGTTCAAACATATGAGAAGAAGGTGCAAGAGAAGTTGTCTGAGCCCGTGACAGAGACTTCAGAAGTTTCGAACGGTGCTTCGCGACCTCAAGAGCTAACAACAGATGAATATACGAGCATCTTTCTTCAGGTAAAGTAACATTTATCACAGTCCACATTTATAGAGTCTTGCATTTTGTCATTCTCACTTGGAGACAAAGCACACAAATGGGAGAAGAATTTGCCTCAATGGTCTATTACTTCATGTGATGTATGCAAGAGGGCTTTCCTTGCAAAGTTTTTCTCACCTTCTAGGACGGCTTAAATTAGGAAGTTTTATGCATTCTTGATGCTTGGAATCACAACCCATTTTGATTGATCCTTAAGTTCTACAATGACATGAGTAGGCTTGAGTAATTGATTAAGACTTGCATAATTTCTGCTATCATAGTGCATAGTATATTGCACAGTGTAAATTTAATACATTCAGTGTAAGAAAACACCACAACAATCATCATTCGTGGCTAAAATATCCAAGAGTCCAACTTTCATCTTAAGAAAGAGTAACATGAATACACATTTACACACATATATGATCTGAAGGCATATTTTTCACATGCCATAATTTTTGTAATCGAATATGTGCAAAGAACAAATTAAACCAGATGGAAAACAACAATAACAAGTAAACAAATCGTTGTTAACATATAGTTATCCAATTGTGGTTTCATACTTAACCAATATGTGGTTTCACTTCTTGCAACGAAATAGCATGGGTTTTGCAATGGATTTCTTGATTTTGCAATGGATTATTGCTTTTCCAACGGATTTCATGATTTTGCAACGGATTTGTTAACCTTCCTTGCAATTCTAATGCTAAATGGTTTATTAAAAACAAATCTCAAGTTTCAATCATCTTACTCATATAACCACTATCCATGTTGTGCATGGTATATTACACAGTGTAAATTTAATACATTCAGTAAAAGAAAACACTACAACAATCATCATTCATGGCTAAAATATCCGAGAGTCCAACATTCATCTTAAGAAAGAGTAAACATGAATACACATTTACTCACTTATATGATCTTAAGTTTCAATCCTCTTACTCATATAACTATCCATGTTGTGCATGATATATTACACAGTGTAAATTTAATACATTCAGTAAAAGAAAACACTACAACAATCATCATTCATGGCTAAAATATCCGAGAGTCCAACATTCATCTTAAGAAAGAGTAAACATGAATACACATTTACTCACTTATATGATCTTAAGGCATATTTTTCACATGCCATAAATTTTATAATCGAATATGAGCAAAGAAAACATTAAACCTGATGGAAAACAACAATAACAAGTAAGGTAATCGTTGTCAACATATAATTATCCAATTATGGTCTCACACATAACAAATATGTGGTTTCACTTCTTGCAACGTAATAGCATTGGTTTTCCAACAGATTTCTTGAGTAATTGATTAAGAATCTCAAAAGTTCTGCTATCATAGTGCATAGTGTAAATTTAATACATTCAGTGTAAGAAAACACCACAACAATCATCATTCGTGGCTAAAATTTCCAAGAGTCCAACTTTCATCTTAAGAAAGAGTAAACATGAATACACATTTATTCACTTATATTATCTTAAGGCATATTTTTCACATGCCATAAATTTTGTAATTGAATATGAGCAAAGAACCATTAAACCTAATGGAAAACAACAATAACAAGTAAACGAATTGTTGTTAACATATAGTTATCCAATTGTGGTTTCACACTTAACAAATAAGTGGTTTCATTTCTTGCAACGGAATAGCATTGGTTTTCCAAGGGATTTCTTGATTTTGCAATGGATTTCTTGATTTTGCAACGAATTTCTTGACCTTCCATGCAATTCCGTTACTAAATGGTTCATTAAAAAAACACAAAGTTTCAATCCTTTTACTTATATAACTACTATCAAAGTTGTGCATGGTATATTGCACAATATAAATTTAATACATTCAGTGAAAGAAAACACCACAACAATAATTATTCATGGCTAAAATATCCATGAGTCATACAATCATCTTAAGAAAGAGTAAACATTAATACAAATTTACTCACTTATATGATCTTCAGGCATATTTTTCACATACCATAAATTTTGTAATTGAATATAAGCAAAGAAAATATTAAACCTGATGGAAAACAACAATAACAAGTAAATGAATTGTTATCCAATTGTGGTTTCAAACTTAACCAATATGTGGTATCACTTCTGGCAACAGAATAACATGGGTTTTGCAACAAATGTTTTGATTTTGCAACGGATTTCTTGATTTTGCAACGGATTTCTTTACCTTTATTGCAATTTCGTTGCTAAATGTGCATTAAAAAACCCAAGTTTAAATCCTTTTACTTATATGACTACTATCCAAGTAGTGCATATTATATTGCACATTGTAAATTTAATACATTCAGTGAAAGAAAACTCCACAACAATTATCATTCATGACTAAAATATCCAAGAGTCCAACATTCATCTTAAGAAAGAGTAAACATGAATACACATTTACTAACTTATATGATGTTAAGACATATTTTTCACATACCATAAATTTTGTAATCGAATATGAGCAAAGAAAACATTAAACCTGATGGAAAACAACAATAACAAGTTAGGGAATCGTTGTTAACATATAGTTATCCAATTGTGGTTTCACACTGACCACATATGTGGTTTCACTTCTTGCAACGGAATAGCATGGGTTTTCCAACGGATTTCTTGATTTTGCAACAGATTTGTTGACCTTCCATGCAATTCCGTTTCTAAATGGTTCATTAAAAAAAACTCAAGCTTCAATCCTCTTACTCATATAACTACTATCCAAGTTGTGCATGGTATATTGCACAATATAAATTTAATACATTCAGTGAAAGAAAATACCATAACAATCATAATTCATGGCTAATATATCTGAGAGTCCAACATTCATCTTATTAAAGAGTAACATGAATACAAATTTAATCACCTACTTGATCTTAAGGCATATTTTTCACATATCATAAATTTTGTAATCGAATATAAGCAAAGAAAATATTAAACCTGATGTTAAACAACAATAACAAGTGAAAGAATCGTTGTCAACATATTGTTATCCAATTATGGTTTCAAACTTAACAAATATGTGGTTTCACTTCTTGCAAAGGAATAACATGGATTTTGCGATGGATTTCTTGATTTGCAACGAATTTCATAATTTTGCAACGGATTTCTTGACCTTCCTTGTAATTTCGTTGCTAAATGGTTCATTAAAAAAACCCAAGTTTCTTGCCCTCCATACACCTTTACTCATTTATATGATCTTAAGGCATATTTTTCACATACCATAAATTTTGTAACTGAATATTAGCAATTTCAAAAACATTGAACTGATGGAAAACAACAATAACAAGTAAATGAATCTTTGTCAGCATATAGTTTTCCAATGGTGGTTTCAAACTGAAAAAATATGTCGTTTCACTTCTTGCAACAGAATATCATGGGTTTTGCAACGGATTTCTTGATTTTGCAACCGATTTCATGATTTTTCAATCGATTTCTTGACCTTCATTGCAATTTCGTTGCTCAATGGTTTATTAAAAAAAACCTAAGTATCAATCCTCTTACTCATATAAATACTATCCAAGTTGTGCATGGTATATTTCACAATGTAAATTTAATACAATCAGTGAAAGAAAACACCACAACAATCATCATTCATGGCTAAAATATCTAAGAGTCCAATATTCATCTTAAGAAAGAGTAAACATGAATACACATTTACTCATGTATATGATCTTAAGGCATATTTTTCATATACCATAAATTTGGTAATCGAATATGAGCAAAACAAATATTAACCCTGATGGAAAACAACAATAACAAGTAATGTAATCATTGTCAACATATAGTTATCCAATTGTGGGTTCACACTTAACTTGGAACGGAATCGCACGGGTTTTCCAACGGATTTCTTGATTTTTCAACTGATTTCTTGACTTTGCAACGAATTTGTTGACCTTCCATGCAATTACGTTACTAAATAGTTTAATAAAAAAACCCAAGTTTCAATCCTCTTACTCATATAAATACTATCCAAGTTGTGCATGGTATATTTCACAATGTAAATTTAATACATTCAGTGAACGAAAACACCACAACAATCATCATTCATGGCTAAAATAATTGAGAGTCCAACATTCATCTTATTAAAGAGTAATTTTTTCACATATATGATCTTAAGGCATATTTTTCACATACCATAAATTTTGTAATCAAATATGAGCAACGAAAATATTAAACCTGATGGAAAACAACAATAAAAAGTAGAAGAATCAATGTCAACATATAGTTATCCAATTGTTATTTCAGACTTAACAAATACGTGGTCTCATTTCTTGCAACTGAATAGCACGGGTTTTCCAACGGATTTCTTGATTTTTCAACTGATTTCTTGATTTTGCAACGAATTTGTTGACCTTCCATGCAATTCCGTTTTTATATGGTTTATTAAAAAAAACCCAAGTTTTAATCATCTTACTCATATAACTATTATCCAAGTTGTGCATGGTATATTACACATTATAAATTTAATACATTCAGTCAAAGAAAACACCACAACAATCATCATTCATGGCTAAAATATCCAAGAGTCCAACATTCATATTAAAAAGAGTAAACATGAATACACATTTACTCACTTATATGATCTTAATACATATTTTTCACATACCATAAATTTTGTAATCGAATATTAGCAAAGAAAACATTAAACCTGATGGAAAACAACAATAAAAGTAGAAGAATCAATGTGAACATATAGTTATCCAATTGTGGTTTCACACTTAACAAATATGTGGTTTCACTTCTTGCAACGGAATAGCATGGGTTTTCCAACGGATTTCTTGATTTTTCAACTGATTTCTTGGTTTTGCAACGAATTTGTTGACCTTCCATGCAATTTCGTTGCTAAATGGTTTATTAAAAAAACCCCACGTTTCAATCCTATTACTCATATGAATACTATCCAAGTTGTGCATGGTATATTTCACAATGTAAATTTAATACATTCACTGAAAGAAAACACCACAACAATCATCATTCATGGATAAAATATCTGAGAGTCCAACATTCATCTTACGAAAGAGTAAACATGAATACAAATTTAGTCATGTATATGATCTTAAGGCATATTTTTCTCATACCATAAATTTTGTAATCGAATATTTTAGAAAAAATGAATACAATAACACATTTACTCATGTATTTTACTCATATTTTTCTCATACCATAAATTTTACTCATGTATATGAATACAAATTTACTCATGTATTTGAGAAAAAAAAACATTAAATCTGATGGAAAACAACAATAACAAGTAATTGAATCGTTGTCAACATATAGTTATCCAATTGTGGTTTCACACTTAACAAATATGTGGTTTCACTTCTTGCAACAGAATAGCATGGGTTTTCCAAAGGATTTCTTGATTTTTCAACTGGTTTCTTTATTTTGCAACGAATTTGTTGACCTTCCATGCAATTTCGTTGGTAAATGATTTATTAAAAAAATCCCCAAGTTTTATACTTTTTTTTATGAAATGTTAAATTTATTGCATTAAAGGAAAGGGTTATGTACAGATGCTCAAGTGAGCATGAGAAAAAATGAGGTAAGAAAAGCAAAACAGAGTTTCAAGGCGAAGAAAAATAGAGCGAGAGTGGCATGTTGATCTTCAAAGCTGGGCATGGTTGTGCGCAAACCATAGCAGCATGAGGGGCTGAAGATGGGGGTGTTCCCAATAGAGAAGAGAAGTAATCCGATTGTGGATTATTTTGTCAATGTGTCGGGCTAGGCGATGCGTTTACCGGTGAGGCTTTCCATGACTCCTATCATTTCTCTCCCTCCAAACAAAATAAACAGTGGCTTGGAAAGCTAGACGAGCGAGAATGTATCGCAGGTTGTCACGAGACAGCGCAACAATGGCAGAGAGAGTATCTGACCAGTCCGGAGTTAGTCAATTTGCGAGCAGAGACCCACTTACTTCAGACCAGAGCGTGAAGGAGTAAGGGCACGTGAAGGAGTAAGGGCACACAAAGAAGAGGTGGTCACAGGATTCATATCTCTCTCCGTAAAGGACACATGCCTGAGACGCATTCCATTGCCTCATCCGGACACACGTGGATAAATGATCCCGTAGAGAAAGCCATAGGATGAAACTATATCTCGATATTACTTGAGGGAACCAAACTGTTTTGCACCAAGTGATATACTCATATATTGCATGTTTTAGCATGCATTTCATTTAGAGTTTTGTGTAATTTACATGCATAATCATGGTCTTGTCTTGCATTTAGGTCTCATTTAGAGATTAGGACATTTGCATTAGGTCTAGTGAGTTCTTGCGTGTTTTGGAGTATGTATTAGGTAATTGGAGGCGGTTGGACATATTTGGAGAGTTGGACCTAAGAGGAGTGCAAAGTCCATCCGAGACGCCGGAAAGATGTGTATGGAAGACAGCCCTCCTATCTGAATCAGCCTTGGCGACCTTCATGAATGTTGTAGAGGGGTGAGTTGGCTGTCTAGTAGAAGTTAAATCAGGCCATTTGGACATCTGGTTAAGGAGTTACCGCAGATTTACTGAAAAAGTCTCTGCCTGGCCGAGAAGCTCTTACCTTACCGAATGCATGCAGCGGCCGGGACAACACCATGCACATGCCCGGTGCTGAACCTTGCCTCTGACAGGGAGAATCCCGGACCTATGCACCGGCCCAGCATCACCCGGTCCCAGATTTTCACCGGAACCAGGCGAGCTCATCCAAAGTGTCACAAAGATATGGCTAGACGGGGACCTTAAAATTCGATTCAGCTTCCACTTCCTTCATAGCAGTTATATAGGCATGAATCAGCTTTACACAGGAGTTTTAATAGAGTTATTTGGACGTATGGATAGGGAGATAAGATAGATTTACTATAGGTATCTCCGTCTGGCCGAGAGAAGATGACACCGTCCAAATAATCGGCAGAACGAAGGCCTTCCAATATGAATAAACTCAAACGGTCTTCATAAGAGTTATAGAGGCACGAGTTAGCTGTATACAGGAGTTGGATTCAGGTCATTCGGATGTCAGATTCCGGAGTTATGATCGATTCGCTAAAGATGTATCAAAGCCTTGACCGGATCAGTACCCGGTTTGTTTCGGGTTGACCCGGTCCGACCCAAACTCATTTAAATATTGAAAACCCTAATTGTTTAGATCTAAGCTTTCTTTTCCTAGAGTTGGGTTTTATCCCAAACTCTTTCTAAGATGAGTTTGGATCGATCTTCATCATTCATGCGACTCTAGTGAAGGATTCTTCAACCTATCTTTATATTATGTTTATTTAATCTTTGTTCTTTACCTTTATGTCTCTTTTTCCCTTGTGTTCTATCTTGTTCTTCATGTTTAGGCTTTAGACCCTTTTTTGTTGGATTTTGGATTTAGCTTGATTTTGATGATTTGGTGATTGATTATTGATGCCTATGTCCTTAATCTTTGCTTTCCTTTCTTGTTTAGTGTTCCTAATGCTAGATCTAGCTTGATAAAGTGGATATAGATCATAAGGCATTTCATGCACACCAAGTGTTTAATGAAATACCTTGATTAACTACTCAAGAGATTTATGCTCCTACCCTATGATAATAATTGTCTAGGGTGTATTTTTGGTTGATCTTGTTTATATTCTTAATGCTTGCTAATCAATGATAAAAAAATGAGAGTTTGCTAATAGATTAGGTGATTAGCATAGTGATTAGTTGCTTGAAAGAGGATTAGTCTTAATTAGTGATCTTAACCTAAGGTTTAGCATTTATTGTGTGTATTAGCATCATTAGTTAATTGTCTTGATGATTAGATGATAATGATTTAGGTTTATCTTTGTTAAATCTTTCACTTAGGTTGGTTCTTAATGCTAGATTTTATAAGATAAACAAAAGTTTAGAACTGCACCTAGATTAGGTAGTTCTAGTTGACGTGACAAACCAATCTAGAGCTACATCCTAGGATTTATGGTCTCATCCCAAGCATTAGGGAGAGATTTGAGTAAACGGTGTTAGTGCTAGATTAGATTTATCCATTCAAGTCTTGAACTTAGGCATTTCACTCCTAACCCGAGTTTAAATGAATTGTTTGAACCGAATCTTTTGTGTGATTTTCTTGTCTAGACAACGAGAGTTGATGTCTAGGGTGATTAGTAAACTAAGTGGGATTGGAGATTAATGCTTGTTAATCATCTTATCACAAACGATGGTTTGTTCTTGATTTGGTGATTAACAAAGTGATTAGTTCCACGAGAGTGGATTAGTCATAATTGTGAATTCCATGTTCTAGGATAGTGTTTAATGCAATCTTTGTCATCATTATTTGATTGTTAATCATTCATTTGATAGTTCATTCCATGATCCAACACTTATATCTTTGTTTTCTTTTTTTTATTTTACATTATAATCTAAAAATATAAAAACCCAAAACATTTGCTCTAGCTTAGGAAGTTTCATGTATTCTTAGTGCTTCAATCTTAACCTCTTTGGTTCGATACCTCTTATACTACCTAGTATTTAGAGTAATTGATATGAGCTTAACACAAATTCTATTCATCAATTTGGCGCCGTTGCCGGGGAGGTGTAGCATTGATCATTATGATTTTGATTATTCTTAAGACTAGAGCTTTTTATTTTCTTTTGTTGCTAATCTTTTCACTTCTCTTGTGAGTTTCATGAAGGGAGTGACAATGAGGAAGCAACCGTCAACCTAGTAACATTAAACGCGCCCCTTGGGGACCTCCCCGAGCCTATCCCTTGTCGAGCTTGAGACACGAAACAAGCAAATCAATAAGGGTCTCTTGGGTCCAAGGTCGTGGTATGTGATGAAAGGAGGGTTCGTCCAGAATATGTCACACTCCTCTCCTCCTCTATTCAATTCCAAGGTCCGATTCTCACTCCACTTCATTGTATATATATTTTTGCATATTTTTACCTTCTCCTTGACTTTTGTTGCACCGAGACGGTGCAATTCAAGTTTGGGGGAGGGGTTTGTGTCATTTGACATTGTATTTTGTGATCTTATTTTCCTTTTTGCATCTTGAGTCTCATGCATATCATGCATTATCAATAACTTTGATTTTTTTGAATAATGTGCATTCCATATAGGATTGAGTGTAGATGCATAGCATTTTAGGTAGCTTTGCATGAGCATTAAGAGCAATGATATAATTATCCTTGTAAGTATCATTTTTAGAGCTTGATTCAATGTCCTCGTTGCTTGTTGTTTGATGCTTTTGATCTCGTGTTGAAATCAAGGATGAACCATATTTTGATCTTGCGTTCCATTACTAGGGTCTTAGCTAAAGCAAGTTTTGATTTGATTCCAACCCTACCGAAGTGAAAACCATAATTTTGACATTGAAATTATCATGCTTGTGCATTGCATAGTGAATTCATGGCTACCATATACATACTTAGACTCTCTTATCCTTTTCATCACTCTTTACTAGTCCAAGTAGCTGATTCCCATCATTGGAACGGTTTACCATACATTTAACCTACCCTCCTTTCAAGCCAAATTCTTTAGTGTGCGTATGTGAGGCCTATTTTTCGAGTAAGCTTGGCAAAAAGTGTTGAGTTTAGGGCGACAATGATAGGTTTGCATGTAGATCTTGTCGAACATCAAAGGCTAGACTAGGCTAGGCTTATGGGAAAGGAAGTTTTTGGCTTGATTGTGAACGAAATGATGTGACTAATGGGATGGTGGATAAGAAGGAAGTGAGTTTAATGAGGTGAAAGGGCAATGCAATGTTGTGATGTGGTTAGTGCAAGTTATCAAGAATAGCTCTTAGTAACAAAGGAAAAAGCCAAAAATTAGCTAAAGCATCATTTGGTAAATGATGAGGCAAGGCAAAGAAATAAATAAGAGCTAAAGAAACAACAAAAAGAAGCACGAGACCACAAGATTCAATGAAGAAGAAGAAATTCCCCAAGTGAGAAAGGATGAAGTGGAGGAAGGGGTTCAAGTATGGGGCATGAAGGCAAAGTGCGGAAAGGGTAGCTTAGGTTGAGGACTTCATGGGTATATATGCTAGGGTTAGAGACGATTTGGGCATATGGTAGATGTAAGTCTATCCTTGTATGCATAAATTGCCTTTTACTCTGAGCATTTTGCTAAAGTTTGCTCATTCATTGAGAGATCCCTTGCATTGATGAAACCCCATACATTTGAGATCATCTTAATCTCAAGACCTTTACCATAGCCAAATGAATTTACTTGCCTTGCATGAGCATAATTCACTTGAAACATATAATGAATGTTAAAGGAGTGGATGATATCGATGCTTGTGTAGGTTAAGGCTTGAATTTGATTCGTATAGGGAAGGATATGGCTAGCTCTTTTTGAGTAGACTTGTTTGATCGCATCTTAGAGCTAGTAACTTGGACATTGAGTTGAATTCTTTTCATGGTATTTTTGGATTTGAACCACCATTGTTAGTTTTCTCTCTTTCTTTATCCTTGTTTGCTTGAGGACAAGCAAATCTTTAAGTTTGGGGGAATTGATATACTCATATATTGCATGTTTTAGGATACATTTCATTTAGAGTTTTGTGTAATTTACATGCATAATCATGGTCTTGTCTTTCATTTAGGTCTCATTTAGAGATTATGACATTTGCATTAGGTCTAGTGAGTTCTTGCATGTTTTGGAGTATTTCCTAGGTAATTGGAGGCGGTTGGACATATTTGGAGAGTTGGACCTAAGAGGAGTGCGAAGTCCATCCGAGATGCCGGAAAGATGTGTATGGACGACAACCCTCAATGAGCACATACGCATCGTCAGGATACCTCGTGTATAAATTTCCATTGCTCGCAGTATCTAGGGCCATCTGGTACCTCCAATAAATCATTCTGTAGAAAGTACCCAGCAACTAAACCTGAGTGAACCTGTGATGTGGACAATCTCTCTGATATGACTTGAAACGAATCCAAGCAGCCTTGAGTGCCTCAATCGGTCCTTGAGAAAACTAAGAAATCTTGTTCCTGAGCTCTTCGGATCTTGCATCATCATAGAAATTATTCAGGAACGCTTTCTTGACACAGAGCTGGCCTTTTTGCTTGCGAAGATTGGTCTTGGTCAGATGTCTACTCAGCAGTATGATCTTTACCCAGATTTGGTTCGTCATTTCATGGCGACAGTTTGCGTTTACTACCAGGACGAGGTTCTCCGGGATGCACAAGAGGGTACTTTGACTTTCATGGCTTGTGGAGTGAGGTACAGGTTACCACTCCCTGATCTTTGTGACATCTACGGTTTTACGCGGGATTGCAGGAGGGTTATTCTTCCCGCGCAGCATCCTGACATGCATACATTTTGGGAGCATTTCGGGAATGGTGCTTACTACTCTAAGGAGTCCACTCATATGGATATACGACACCCGGTCCTGTGCTGTTTTGTTAGGATTTTGAGCATCACGGTCTTGTGAAAGATGGAACCAAACAAGATGAGGGTGTCCGAGCTTCTACTTCTGTGTCTGGCTATCAGAGACATTATTCCTGAGGAGGATTTCGCATGGCCTGAGCTTACAGAAGTCAACCTTAGCGCTGTCTTTGCGCATCATTTGGTCTCTTTGAAGACCAAACCATTCACAGTCACGAGCACAAAGACAGAGACAGTCAGTAGTCTCCTCGGGATCAGAACTACGAGCTGCTCGATAGTCACTACGCGTCGGTTTATGGATGAGAGCCATATGAAGATCCTTAAGTGGTTGAAGACCGAGAGGCGTTGGTTCTTCACTACATCTGCTGGAGATTTTCTGGTGTCGCTCCCTAACGACGAGCTGACAGACATTCTCGAGGATCCTTCTCAGCTTCGTTTCGAGCCTCCCCTACACCTGTTGATTCGCGCATCTGCGACTCGACGACGATCCCATGCGCCCTCACCTGCTGCTGACATTCCTTCTACTTCACGCCAGGGAGGACGAGCCCATCGATCACGAGCAGCGGCCTTTTCTATCCCTGCACCATCATTTCCTTCTCCTTCGAAACTTCCGATGGAGCCAGCCGCCTTTCAAAAGGTGATGATAGAGAGTATGAGGAGCATCTGGACTGCTATTTCTCGCTGCCGCTGCATGACTGACACGGACGCTGCTCCTCCATCTCAGCATGGAAGCTCGCAGACTCCGGTTGATCCTTCTCCCGCTGATGATCCTGATGCTGATGGCGACTCTGAGGCGACAGAGGATTAGTCTTCTTCTGTTTTCACGTTTGTTTTTCTTTTCTTCTTTTTATTTTTCGTTTGTATTAAACTTATGTCAGCTTTATTTTTGCATTTGAACTCATGGATTTATGCTTGATTATCTTGTTGCTATAAACCTGTTTTTGAGTGTTCCTAACAGTGCTAACTTCTAACACTTTGGATCACTTTCCCTAGGTTAAGCAACTCGATACCATTGATTTGAAATAATTGTGTCGACATACGACTGGTGTCGATCGATACCAGTCTGTATCGATCGACACTCGTCACCTTCACAGGTAAGATGGGCGATTTTCACAATCCACTTGGTTCATTTGTTTTCTTCCACCAACCTTAGGCTAGATAACACTGAGGACAGTGTTGTTCAAGTATGGGGGAGGTAGTCGCTGAC
Organism: Eutrema japonicum; assembly: GCA_030161315.1. Classification (NCBI taxonomy): domain Eukaryota; kingdom Viridiplantae; phylum Streptophyta; class Magnoliopsida; order Brassicales; family Brassicaceae; genus Eutrema; species Eutrema japonicum. Next base: position 26,000,417 of record BSQW01000012.1, on the reverse strand, counting down.
TTTGTTTTTGTTTTTCTTAGAGTCAGTCCTTTTTTAGTCATTCGTTGTTTTATTGAGTCAAAATCTGTTGGAGACTGTGATCTTTTTCTTGAATCTATTGATCTGACCTTGCTTCTAAGTGACCATTGTTACAGAATAAGTTACAGATCGACTAATGAAAAATCCTAAGGCTGACCAGTTAACTAGAAGACACTCTTGTTTCCAGCAAAGTTCTTTAAAGCCTGAGGCAAATTTTTGCACTTCATTGAGGTGATTGATGTCCATAGAGCTTGATTCATCATTCATATCTGACAAAGGAACCCACATGTTTAAAATAATGGTATTTCTCTCCCTGTTACAAGTTAATAAGATGCATTAAAAGATCATACGATTTTCTTCTGAGTAGAGGGTTAGGAAAATTTCCAGCGATCCCATTATTCTACTTCAGAGGAGATGATCACACAAAGGTGGAAGCGAGGTTAGGAAAATTTCCTGTGATACCATTATTCGTCTACACCTTTGGTTACTTTTGAGGGAAGAACTGAGGATTCGGTGGCAAACACCATCAATACTCGCGTCTCGAACCTTAAATTATACATGCAAGAGATATAATAAGAAATAAGTCTGGGGAGAAAAATAATACCAGAAAGTGTGAAAAAGGGTGGTTCCTTGTCATGATATTGTATGGGAAAGAATCTAGAAGGTTCTTGGCATTAATCACATCGATGAAACTGGCGATGACGGGTTTAATTGAACGATGCTGTGAAATAATGTGTGTAGTCTGGGAAGCTGCGAATGTCTACGGAGAAGTACATAGTGGTTATATTTGGAACTGGTTAGGTGATATGTGGAGGACTAAGGAAAATGTTCATTGCAACGTTTCAAGAACAGGTGAGTCTCTATGTTTTCAAACCTCTTTCTCTGGTTTAGTCTTCTATTTGCTTGAGGGCAAGCAAAGGCTAAGTGTGGGGGAGTTGATATATCATGGTTTTTACCCTGTTTAAGCCATGATATAAGTCCGTTTTATAGAGTATTTCTACTATTTTGTAGTGTTTTATAGTCTTTTACAGGTTTTAGCACGTTTGGAGCATAATTGGATATATTGGAGCTTTCTGGAGCATTTTGGAGCGAATCAGCATTCGTTGAGCTGAGTACCCGATTTGAAGCTTCGGTATCGATCGATACCCCATTGGTATCGGTCGATACTCACTGCAGCAGACACGAGTCGCGACATAAATGAAGAATTGAGGATTTGCAAAATAGCCCAGAAGTCTTTAATTATAACAATAATCCCAGAACGTGTTTTAGCATTATAATTAGGTTTTTCAGCCACTTTGATGATGATGCTTTCATTATTCTTGATTCTACTTTGGTTTTTGGAGAGACAACTCTGAACTCCTGTTTCTTATTGCTTTCTTTGATGATATATTCAATCATGTTGTTTTCATTCTCCATGTCTGAGTAGATACACTTTAGGTTCAGGGGTTCTCATAAGGGTTTTCTCTGAATGCTAGATTTATTAGTTGATTAGGATTCACCATCTGAATTAGTTCTTCGCCTTAGGTTGTGTTCAAAGCTAATTATAGGTTGACGAATCTGGAACTTAGATCTTAGGATAATTGATTAGGCACGAGAGTGCGATTAATTACCTGATAGAACTTAGTGTGAGCAAAATAACTATTCGCAAAGAGATTTGGTTTAGTTGTTTTGTGAACAAATCAAACTTGAACTAAAAACTGGTTTAGACTTTAGGATTCGCAAAGATATTTGGAATTCTAGGATTTAGACTTAGATAATTCTCGCAACGAGAGTTGGTTAATTATACTTTAGTGATTTGAGTTCTAGAACTGCGCTAAATCTGAATCCTGACTAGTTAGTTTAGCTGCATTCATTGATTCCCTGAGAAATACCCTGAACCTATCTTTCTCCAATTGAATTTAAATCTGTTTAATTTACGTATTGCTTTCAATTATATCTTTTGGCTTAGCTTAATTCGAATCTATTTAATCTATTTTGTGATATCATGAGTCTTTGTGGTTCGAGCCCTACATATACTACAATAACTGCTTTAGTACTTATAGGGTATTAACTTGAGCATATCACTTGCTAATCAATGATCCACAAATGAGAGTTTACTAGTGGATTAGGTGATTAGCATAGTGATTAGTTGCTTGAAAGAGGATTAGTCTTAATTAGTTATCTTAACCTAGGGTTTAGCATTGATTGTGTTTATTAGCATCATTATTTAATTGTCTTGATGATTAGATGATGATGATTTAGGTTGATCTTTGTTAAATCTTACACTGAGGTTGGTTCTTAATGCTAGATTTGATAAGATAAACAAAAGTTTAGAACTGCACCTAGATTAGGTAGTTCTAGTTGGCGTGACAAACCAATCTATAGCTACACCCTGGGATTTATGGTCTCATCCCAAGCATTAGGGAGAGATTCGAGTAAACGGTGTTAGTTCTAGATTAGATTTATCCATTCAAGTCTTGAACTTAGGCATTTCACTCCTAACCCGAGTTTAAATGAATTGTTTGAACCGAACATTTTGTGAGCTTTACTTGCCTAGCCAACGAGAGTTGATGTCTAGGGTAATTAGTGAATTAAGTGGGATTGGAGATTAATGCTTGTGAATCATCTTATCACAAATGATGGTTTGTTCTTGATTTGGTGATTAACAAAGTGATTAGTGCCACGAGAGTGGATTAGTCATAATTGTGAATTCCATGTTCTAGGATAGTGTTTAATGCAATCTTTGTCATTATTATTTGATTGTTAATAATTCATTTGATAGTTCATTCCATGATCCAACACTTCTATCTTTGTTTTCTTTCTTGCATTTTACATTCTAATCTAAAAATATAAAAACCCAAAACATTTGCTCTAGCTTAGGAAGTTTCAAGTATTATTAGTGCTTCAATCTTAACCTCTTTGGTTCGATACCTCTTATACTACCTAGTATTTAGAGTAATTGATATGAGCTTAACACAAATTATATTCATCACCAAGCCACCGAACTTCTCACACCTCTGATATGTTCCCAGGTTGCATGAGATGAGAAATTTGCTCGGTGAGAGTCTTGTCCGTGCCGCCAAAGATAGACATCAGGGCACAAAGAGTCTTGGGAAAGCGGAGTGGACATAATTTGATCAACTAGTTGTGGGAACAGTCTGCTGCGTCGTCTCTGGATTTTCCATCCCGTGGGGAGTAAACATCAGAGACGGTTGCTGTCAGGAGAATACCCAGCAATCACGGGCACTGCTACCCGTGATATCCATTATACGACCTAGAGGCAGCCAACTATCAAACCAAAAGGAGGCACTATTTCCATCATTTAATTCCACTTTGATGAAATCGCGAGCTTGGTCACGGAGTTTCAATAGCTTTCACCAAACCCATGAGCCAATATTTGTGTATGGGGCATTCCAATAAGAGTGACCACGCATGAGGTTATGGCGAGTCCAAGCAACCCATAGGGAACCCGACAAAGAGAATAATTTCCAAATGAGACTTAAAGCAAATACCCTTGATGCAACACGCATTTTCCTGATTCCAAGACCACCTTCATATTTCGGGCAACATATGTCTTTCCAAGCGACTTTTGCATGGTTCGGGAAAATTGGAGAGCCGGACCATAGGAAAGCACCACACAGTTTCTCAATTTCATCGAAGCAACTGGACATGAGGTGAAAAACAGAGCACCAAAAGTTTGAGATGCTTTCTAGATTTTATTAGCTGGAGACGGCCTGCGTAAGATAGTTGCTTGCTTGTCCAACAGAATAACTTGCTGCGGATCTTATTTATCAATGGAGCATAGTCTTGAGTCGTCATGGTTTTGGTAGTGAGTGGGAGGCCAAGGTAGCGGAAAGCTAGCATACCGATTGGCATGCCAACTGAATTTGCAGCCGCTAAGAAGTTTGTGGGATCTCGGCCTGAGACGTAGAGGGCAGATTTGGTCGGGTTTATATGGAGCCCAGAGATACGTCCAAACGTGTCGAAGACATGTAGAATACCCTCGAAAGAAGTTGATGTACCATCCGTGAATACTAACAGGTAACAGCAAAACTCAAATGCGTTACCTTTACTTCTTGACAATGTGGGTGATAGCCTACGACCCCTGCTCCTACATCGCGATTTATCATACGGGATAGAGAATTTATAACGATGACGAACATATACGGGGAGAGTGAGCACCCTTGCCGCATACCTTGTTTGCTCGAAAAAACCCCTCTAATTCACCATTTACGAAAACAGAGAAGTACACTGTAGAGAAACAAACTCTGATCCAGTGAGTGAATAAAACAGGGAAACCCATCGATTTTAAGGTGGAGGTGATGAAAACCCAGTTGACAGTGTCAAATCCTATGGAGATGTCAAATTTGATCACACTTCTGGGCGTGCCGGTATCTTTATGGTAGTCTTTGACGAGCTACGTTGCAAGAAGGAAATTTTCGAGCAGCAAACGTCCTTTTATGAAAGCGCTTTGATTTGCTTCGATAAAATCCTGGAGAGTGGTCTTAAGACGATTTGCTAGGATTTTTGAGATGACCTTGTACAACATGTTGCAGCAAGCTATGGGACGGTAATCTTTCATGGTTTGGGCATCCGAGTGTTTCGAGATGAGAGCTAGAGTCGTAGCATTTATGCTTCTCGTCATAAAACTAGTGAGGAAGAAGGATTGAACAGCGACGGTGAAATCAGGTCCTACCGTAGGCCAGACGGATTTATAGAATTTGAGAGAGAATCCGTTCGGACCAGGAGCTTTGTCTTTAGGCATAGAGATCAGTGTGAGCCGGATCTCTTCCACTGTTAATGTGGCCTTAAGCCGAGCAAAATCTTAAAGAGGAGCATTCTTGATGATCTGCAGGGTCTGCTTGAAGGAACTCCCTGAAATGGCGAGCCGCTTCTAACTTGATGTCCGATAAATCCGTAATCAGCTCACCCATTGGAAGTGTCAAAGATCTGATTGCATTTTGTGCTGCTCTTGCTTACGCGATGAGGTGATAAAACTTTGTATTCTGATCACCACAAGCCAGCCATTGGATCCGCGATTGTTTTTGATAAAATTGCTCCTCTACCGATGCATAATGGTGCCAGTCATCGGATGCTGATGCGTCTGCAGCAATGGTCTGCTCTGTCGTGTTTTGGAGATATTATTGCTGCAACAAGCAAAATAGATCGAAAGCATCTTTTATCCTGCGTGGGAGGTCGCCATATCGGGTTTTGTTTAGCTCTCGTATGCACTTCTTTAAGCTTTTTAGCTTACCATGGAACTTGAATAGAGCTACCCTAGAGTGGTATAGAGGAGCTGACGCGTTCCACACCAGCATTATGATCTCTAGGAATCGAGGGTGATCCTTCAAAAAATAAAAAATTTAAACGGCTTTCAGTTGCTTGAGACTTGGGGCGATAGCCTGATCGAGCATCTCGAGTGATTAAAGACGCCACCGGCTTCGAAGGAGGCTAAAGACGGTGGAAAAGTCGTCAGCCATTCACCATTGATGAGAGCTTTGTCGAGTTTTTTCCCAATTGGATTCATGTGCTGGTTGTTTGTCCAGGTGTGGAGAGGGCCAGTGTGAGCTAGATCCAAAAACCCGCAATAAGATACCACACTCTGAAATTATTGAATACTTGGGCGATCCAGCCCATAGTTTGCCATACGGGAATGCTCTGCCCTCGAAAGAAATCGCCTAATACAATCCATGGAGGTGTATTGGAGCCGAGGGATTGTTGAATTGCTGCAATAGAGCTCCACAAGTGACGCCTGTCTTGGGCAACCTTTGAGGCATAGAAAAAGGTGCATAGGATGACTTCTCTCGTACTTTTGATTCGAATCCAACATGATATTTGTTCCTTGTGCAACACATTTACCTCGACTACATCATACCAACAGACCCAAATGCGGCCTAAACGGCGGTAGTCATAGTTTGTAACAGATGACCAGCCCGGAAAAGTATACTGAATGATGGAAGCAGAGAGTGTCTCTTGGACACACGTTTCAACTAAACAATCAAATGAAAGTTTTGCGGTTTGGACCCAGTTACAGACCGCCGTGTGTTTGCAAAGCTGATTGAACCCCTGTATGTTCCATACAAAAAGGATGTCATTGCTTCCAGGGAAGAAGCTTTGTTTCCATTTGTGGATGAGATGGGCGTAAGACCGAGCTCTTGACGACTTGCAATTTGTTTCATCTGTTTTTTCTTCGGCCGATTATTTGGAGTTTTCTTTGTTGAGATGTCTTAAGTGGGATCGGGAAACAAAGTACCCTCCGCAGCAGTCAATGGAGCCGTGTCGCGATCTGCCCAAGTTTGTAATTCTCCTTCTTCGTGGTTCACATCATTTCCTAATTCCCCCTCTTCCCGGTCGTCATCGAGAAGGACATAGTAAGGGGATGGCGAAACAGAGCCACGACACGTAGAGGTGTGCTCTGCTGGTTTTGAGTTTGATGGACTGTGGCGTGATGATTTTTTCACTTGAGTCCATTCTTTGTCCTTAGCAGAATCTCCCTGGGTGGTTTGAAAGTTCTCGCTGACATCGAGTTGTTTGTTATGGCATGCGTTGTCAGAGTTTCAGCAGAGGATTTAATTTCTGAGTCATTTTCCCCCTGGACTTTACCAGGATCTTCGACATCACGAGAAATACTACTGTCTTCAGAAGCATGCCCCCAATGGTTACAAATCCCACAACGAGAAGGGAGCCATGGAAAATTGACCCTACCAAGTCTAACTAGCTGCTGAAATAACCCTGTTCAAAGACTGTCAGACAGTTTACCTCTTTCTCTCCTCCGCTCAGCAATGAGAAGATGGCTCATGTATATGACTGTTTCATCATTGATACACTCCCAATATGCCACATCGTTCCGTGCTCTTTCTCTCACATTTAATAGCCTCAGACAAACATAAACAAAGATCTTCTCTTCCCTCCCACTCTATCCTGAAATTGGGAAACAAAGGATATTCAATGCAAGTATCCTGTCTAAGTTAGAAACAAATCAAACAATCTCAACCAGCTGAACCATATTCATCCTTTTAGAAACTGCTGCCGATTCCATATCCATAAAAGATAGAACAAACCTTAGAATGGCCCAACGAAGCTGCGACATGGAGGATAGAGCAACCGTCTTCGTTTCTGAAATTCAGCACAAAAACTTAATAACATATTCTTTAACTTCTATGAAATAAAGAACAAAATACGATTCTAATTTGATCACATATTGATAATCAATAAGAAAATATATTTACAAACAAAAACTACACATGTTCTAGTAGCCAAAGCAACATTTTACACATTCAAACCAAAAACAACACAAATAGCAATAGTCAAACATAATTGCACGAGAAAGCTCTGTGGTTAAGATGGAGAATATATTGTAATGTTCTTGTAAAGATCTCAAAATAAAAGATGCATTTGATTAGAAAGAAGTAAAAGGAGTGCACGTAGACAAAACGTGAAGAGCTTCTCAGATGCTGTGAGGCCGCTTGTTCCTGCAATGCACATGGAGGTGAATAAATCCATCCACAATAAACTACTTTAATCATTATAAGAGAATGGATACGAGACTGTGAATTTTGAACAAGGGAGGTACGGACTACAAACCTGAGTGATTTCCATGATGTTTCTTCCTCCACGGCCAAGGACCAATCCTATATGCTCATCCGGGATACCAATTGTCACCGTGTTACTTGCTTCTTCCTATAAATATATATACAGAGAAAAAAGCTTAATTAATGAACCAAGCAAAAAAACCAAAGAAACCAAAATATAAGTACTTAACTTGCTTCTGGACTTTAATCGACTTAACGGGTCCACATTTCACATGCTTCATCTGCGGTATGCATATAAACCACATTCAGAAAGTAAATCAAAGCATAACCTAGTTAAATAGCTTGTTGAAACATATCTTGAAGAAATTTTCTTTGTGCTTACCATCAAATCAGGGAAGGGTAGTTAAACATTAGAAAGCATGAGCGTACAAGAGTGGCGGTAAGATCGGTTATAACCATAGTCTTGGAAGGTTTCAAGGATTTTACATGCGGGCTAATAGACGACGAACGAAGCACGGGTTCATACTTCTTCAAGTTTCAGGTGGAAGACTATCTTCAAACTCCGAATCCATAAATATTACATGTTTGCCTAGTGAGGTCCCAAAAGAAACATAGAGAAGTAAGATGACTCGAGTACTATTATACCACCAAAACAAAGAACTGAAATATCTCCAGGAATCACAAAAACTCACAAGTAAAACGATTTTAGGAGGAATTACTTACTAAATTTTGGGATTCAGAGATAGCTACTTGTCCAAGAGAAGCTGCCAAAGACCAAAAGAATGAAACGAAGCTAAATGTGCGATAAGAAGAGAGTTCAGAGGGTAAGTAATTGGTCTGTGGATTCACAGAATCTTGCTTTCGCACCGAAAGCGAAGCAGCAGAGGATCAATGTAAATAAAAAACCCCAAATTTCAAAAACCTAAATAACCAATTGGTTTCATTACCTTTGTTAATTTCCTGGTCTCCTCCTCCATCTTCACTTTTCTCAGATCGAACAATATCATCTTCATATCTAGACGAACAGACAACTAAATTTTGATAAATCAAAGCAACTCTGAAGATACGGAGCAGAGAGAGATAAAGCCCTACAAAAGGGAGAAGAAACGGATAGAGACTTGAAGAGCCACCGCAAGAGTGCCACTAGAGACTACTACCTCGAACGGATCTGTAACGGCTAGGGTTTTCAGTTTTGAATCAGCGTCTCAGGTTCTGGATCGGAGAATTTCTCCGGTGGCTTTCTCAGTTTCTGGATCGGAGAATCTCTCCGGTGGCTCGCCGAAGGAAGAAACCGAAACATTCGCGATGGACATCGGCGAAGATTGAAATCTTATCTCTTTTGACTCTGCGTTAGGTGACCGGTTTGGAACCCTAGATCTAGAGAATGAGAACGAAAGAACAGATGAGAAAAGACGAGCAAAAGAAATTTTGTTCTTAAACGCTTTTCTTATTTTTTCTAAGTCACGCGGGACTTCAAATTTTTAGTTCCCGCTTAAACCATTTCATAGCGCTTTAATGTATAGTCCCCGCTTAAAAATTGTTTGCGTGAATTTCTTTTTACCGCTTAACACATTGATAGCATTTACAAATAACTAGACGCTATCTAAAATATGCGGTTTAGTCAAACATAGCATAAACATCAAAAACGCTATCTGGTTATGCTATCAATAGTCAAATTTCTTGTAGTGTCTTTACTCTTTCTTAAAAAGAATGTTGGAGTCTTACATATTTTTGACATGGATGCTTATCCTTAAGATGTTTGTTGTGGTGTTTTCTTTCACTGAAGGTATGAAATATACATTGTGCAATATATTATGAACAACTTGGGTAGTAGTTATATGAGTAAGAGGATTGAAACTTATTTTGTACGGAATGAGCTATTTAGCAACAGATTTGCAAGGAAGCTAAAGAAATCTGTTGCAAAACCAAAAAATTCGTTGCAAGAACAGGAAATTCATTGCAACACCATTGCTAGTCCGTTCCAAGATGTGAAACAACAAATTTTTAAGTGTGAAACCACAAATGGCTTACTATATGTTAACAAGGGTCTTTTTAGTTCTTATTCTTGTTTTCTTTCAAGTTTAATGTTTTCGTTGATTAGATCATATATGGTATATGAAAAATATTCATTAAGATCATATGAGTCAATGAGTATTCATCTTTACTCTTTCTTAAGAAGAATGTTGGAGTCTTACATATTTTTGACATAAATGCTTATCCTTAAGATATTTGTTGTGGTGTTTTCTTTCACATAAGGTATGAAATATACATTGTGCAGTATACTATGAACAACTTGGATAGTAGTATATGTGTAAAATGATTGAAATTTGTTATTTTTGGAATGAGCTATTTAGCAACGACTTTGCAAGGAAGCTCAAGAAATCCGTTGCAAAACAAAAAATTTCGTTGAAAAATCAAGAAATACTTTGCAACACCGTTGCAAGATGTGAAACCACAAATGGCTTACTATATGTTAACAAGGATCCTTTTAGTTCTTATTCTTGATTTCCTACAAGTTTAATGTTTTATTTGATTAGACCATCTATGGTATGTGAATAATATGCCTTAAGATCTTATAAGTAAGTAAGTGTGTATCATCTTTACTCTTTTTTTAGAAGAATGTTGGAGTCTTACATATTTTTGACATGAATGCTTATTGTTAAGATGTTTGTTGTGGTGTTTTCTTTCATTGAAGGTATTAAATATAAATTATGAAATATTCAAAAAGATTAACTTCCATTTTGGTGAACTGATGCGTCGGATTGTTTCTGAAACTTCATGTTTTAAATTTGTAAACCTAAAAGTTTTGCAAGTGCAGATACGTGCATTATTGTACTTAAGGTATCAATCCACACGGAGGGAAAGCTGTTATGTGAGATCCTAGACAGAGAATAGCAAGGAAGTCTAGAACGAGAATAAAGTTTTTATAGGGTTTTATTACAAAAATTGTAAAGAACGGAAAAACGGAAAATTGCTTGTAAAATAACCTAAGAAAATATGATAAAACGGTGTTGGGTCGACAAGGATATCTTAGGGTATGCTCGATTCAATCACGGCCCCTAAGATCTTTGTAACAAATTTTCTAGATTTTAACTCCACGAATTGAACAGAATAAACGGCGTACCCTATTTTCGTACATCCTACGCACCAACAATCTATATACTCGACCAATAGCTTTCGTCTCCAGCCGCGCAGAAAATCGTGTTGTGTGTGCTGGTTCTTCTTAGTTCACGGCACTCCGTAAGTATACTTTGACCCCGAAGAGGCGAGGCGACAACTGGAGCGCATAGTAGGAAGTCAATCAGCTAGACCGTCGAGGCGGCGAGCAAAAAAGAAACTAGCCGATCCCCCAGGTTTTACTCTATCTACATAGGCGTCTTTGGAGGAGTTGAAACAGCGCTTCGGCATATCTGAGGGGGTTGAATTTTTTCTCCCTGTCTCGTCTAATTGAGCCACCGAACCATCTCACCATCTACGAAAGCTTCTTCTACGACTGTTTTATCTGGTTTCCAATTCTCGAACTGATACTTCGATTTCTATGGAGGCATGGGCTTGCCTTGGCTTAGATTGTGCCTCAGGGGTTATGTCACCTTGTGGGAATCCTGGTTCGGAGTTATGAATGTGGCGTTGAAATCCAGGGTAACCATCTTCGAAATTGTCTGGAGATTTGAATGGGCTTCTAAGGCGGGGATGTACTATCTTTCGAACGAGAAAAAAATGGAAGATCATGATGAGTTTTCAGAGCGAATATAGCAATTTATTCTTCGTTTCTATCAACGATTGCTCAGTTAATAGCGATTGCCTCCGCCTAGTTAAGACAAGCTGGGACCCCTTGGTAGCCGAGCCGTAGTTTTTTCGGATATTCAGCTCTGTATTTCCTTCCCCCGTGCTCAGAAGATCTATCAGCGGTCAAACAGGCTCTAGCTGCTAGGAAGGTTCATTGGGAGAAACACTTTTTGCTGAAAAGAATAAAAAAAACTCGAGCCATTATTGATGGTGTCCATGTCAGCTTGGAATCTTCAAGTTTGTCTTTGGAAGATCTCAAAGTGATTATGGGGAAGAGATTGTCAATCCGCGAGTGGAAGGAACATATAGTGAGGGAAGAGAGAAAGGATGTGAAGCGAGCAACCGAGGCTTATGCAAGATCTATCATCGATGGAGAAGCTACAGCCGATGCGATAGTTATTGTAGTCGTCGCTAATGAGACGCATGTCTCCAATGCGACGGTTGTTAATCTTGTCACTCCTTCTGAGCCGCCAGTCTTGGATAATGAGGAGAGGGAGCTTGTGCTAGCTCTGCCTCAGACTACTAGGCCTTTTGCTTCTGCATTGATGAAGCATACCGAGGCGTCGAGCAAAAAACATTCCGCCTCGGAAGGTGATAGGGGTAAAGCTGCTGCTGGTGATAAGGTTGAGAGAAAGAAGAGACGTACATCTCCTCCTTCGACTGACCCGGTATCTACCGAGTCGATATCTGACGACGCTACCGCGTTTGTCATGCTCTTTTAATAGGTCAACAGCTCCAGGGTCCGCCTGCCTCCTCCTTATACCCTCATGGAGAAGTTATACGCCGATATGTCACATCGCGACACCAAGGTATGACTAAGAAAAATTCTTCATAAGAATTTCTAAGTCCCAACGCCTTGAATTTGATTTAACTTTTCCTCTGTATTTCATGGCATCCATAAGCATTTTGGTGGCTCCCTATGACTCGGATGCTCGTAGGACATGTGTCTAGTTGATATGATCCTAAGCAACACCAAGGAGAATGAGCTTGAAGCTGAGGAGATCATTGCCGAGGGATTTGATGCTAAGGGAAAGTTAGCCGAGGGACTTGCTGAGGGATTCATTGCCAATGGACTTGCTGAGGGATTCATTGCCGAGGGACTTGCTGAGGGAAAGTTAGCCGAGAGAACTGAGGGAGATTTAGCCGAAGCACATTTAGCCAAGGGATTCATTGCCGAGGATCCTTTGCTCATTCCAACTGGTCTCATGACCCGAGTTAAAGCCAAGAAGCTCAAAGAAGCTATTTGCGGATTACTTAAGCAAATACAAGTCCAAGATCATTCAAGAAACAATCAAACCACACTGGTTTTGATTCAGGCTCAAAGAACTCACTAAATGGGTATGTGTTACGATCTTGGTGAGAAGATCATTTGTCCAAAATGCTACTTCGTGAATGTGGATCGATTGGTCTCACATAGGATGCGGAAGGCCTTTGATATTCCTCTTTGAATCTTAAGGATATTACACACCATAAGATACAAAGGATTTTGCTGGATATTACTCACCAACAAGATGATCTAGAAAATTCAGAGAGAGTTTTATAAAAAGACTAGATAGATTTCTCAAATGACAATACAAGAAATATAAAGAAAAACACAAGGCTTGCATGCACAGCAATTAAACAAGCCTCGAAAATTACACATAAATTAAACACAAGTTTGAATAAAAATAAAAGACTCTCCACGCCATGCCCCTTGGTATTTTTGTCGAGATTTAACTTGCTGGGCTTTGTGTCATAGATCAACAAACGGGATTTATTGGAAGTGATCTACCTGCCTCGTTGAAAACCCCGGTGGGACAAAACCAAAGAGGAGGAAAAGAGCACAAGTAAATCACTTGAACCGTTTATTGATCTACTTGGGCCTGTGTTCAAAACCAATGAGTTTTCAATTCACCTTCTTCATCCTGGCCCAAGTGACGGCGTCGAGTCCAACTTGATGAAATAGTTTCCCCAATACTTTCTTGAATCTTTTGGCTTTAGTTCCGATCTTCGAACTAGCTTGTTCAAGTGTTTTCCTTAGTTTTCCCATAAGTTCATGCTTAGCTCCATGCTCTGGTTCAAGCTGCTCATCCAGGATCATATCATCCCCTCTCTCTTTAAAAGGATTTGACCTCAAATCCGAAAAATCTGCATGAAAACGAACTAAGTTAGTATGATTAAAGTTCAAAACCGGATTACACTTACCTTGCGAGCAAATCTTGTGGGTGTTGGAGTTGGTATGTGCTGGTGTTGGAAGTGTTTTATGCCCTCTAGAGTTCGCAAAAACAGAACGGCTATTGCTCTCAGCTCCCAACGCTTCTTCTTGAACGGTTTGTTTCTTCTCGGGTCCGGTTGGCACGTTATTAGCTATCTCAATATATGTGTTTTCAAACAACAAAATACCACGACCGTTAGTCTTAAAATACGTATTAAGTCGAGAGAACTTACCTGACCCAGCAGTGGTTTGGTCGTTTGAATGCTTCTTTTGCTCCGCTTGATGTTCTTTGGCCGTTGGTGTAGTTTTTAAAGGTCAGCTTGATTCGGTGTGTGCTACTGCATTTTGGTTTCGACCAGTCTCCTCTAATGGTCCAGTTGGTCGACAAAAGTGATCAGACTTAGTGACAAGTCGTTGATCCAGCTCCTCTCTCAATCGAACCAAGTAATTCATATGCTTGTAGCTGAGACCAAAGGATCGATCGAAATCCTTCATGTTGGACCAGTAGCTATGGATCGATCTATCCTTGAGTGTTGGTTCCTTTGTATCATTTCCCTTGATCATAGCCTGAGTTTTCTGCAAAAGAAAAGGTTTCTCACTCGGATTTGGAAGCTCCGGTGCATGATTAGTTAAACTCGAAGGAGTTTGATCAAGTAAAAGGCATTTCTTATTTTTCTTTTGAGAGTTAGGAGTTTCACTTACAACCTGTTTGCCTATGTGCTTGAGGAGCAGTTGGTCTTGATAGATTTCATGTGGTGACATAGGTACCAAAGTGATCTTCTTTCCTTCGTATTCGAACGAATACCGGTTGTTGAATCCGTCATGAAGAACTCTTCGATCATACTGCCATGGTCTTCCTAGAAGGATGTGGCTTGCTTCCATGGGCAGGACGTCACAGAGAATCTCATCTTGGTATTTGCCAATGGTTATAGGAACCGAGACTTGGCTACTCACCTTCCTCTCCTCGTTGTTAAGCCATTGAAGATTGTACGGTTTGGGATGCTTCTTCACTGTCATCTCGAGTTTCTTGACCATTGTTTCACTTGCAACATTTGTACAGCTACCTCAATCTATGATAATGCTGCATACCTTTCCTTGGACGTGACATCTTGAGTGAAACAGATTCTTCCTTTGCTCATGCTCGTCGGTTTGATGTGAACGTTCAAAGCTCTTTGAATCACCAAAAGATCTCCTTTAACAGCAACTTCTTCATGTTCCTCGGATGAATCAGCAAGAACTTCCTCTTCTTCAATCTCACCATTGTCCAACAGAACCATGATCTTCTGGTTTGGACATTCTTTTGCAAAGTGTCCCTTGCCTTGACACTTAAAACACCTTACATCACGACCCGTAGAAGTTGAAGCTTCGGTTCTGCCCTTGTAGTTTTGAACAGGTGTGAACGGTTTTGGCTCAATCTTGGGCTTAATAATCTGCTTCTCATCATCTTGATAGCTCTGTTTAGGGGCTGCTCCAGCACCATAAGAAGATCAAGAAGAAGCACTTCTCCTTTTTAGTTGTTTCTCAAACATGATCGCCTTGTGAAGGAGTTCTTCCAACTCAACATAGTGATGAACCTCCAATCTATCTATAATGTCTCTATTGAGTCCACCAATAAACCTCGCCATTTTTGCTTCATTATCTTCTTGAATATCCGCCCTCAGCATAAGAGTCTCCATTCCTTTGTAGTACTCTTCTACGGTTCGGTTTCTTTGGGACAAATTCCCTAGCTTGAAGTGTAGTTCCCGGTGATAGTGACTTGGTATGAATCTCTTCCTCATTAGTACCTTTAGTTGCGTCCATGAATCTACTGGAAAGTCTCCCACCCGTCACCTAGTAGTGACAAGTTGATCCCACCAACTTAACGCATAGTCTTTGAATTATGTGGGTGCGATCTTGAGCTTGATCTCTTGGGTGTAATCTTGGCAGTTGAACACTATCTCAATCTTCTTCTCCCACTCCAAGTATTCTTCTGGATTGTTAGTGCCATGAAATGCAGGGATATTGAGTTTAAAACCCGCCAAATGATCCATATTCTTTGGTTGCCTTTCTTCTTGGTCACGCCTTCTTCTTCTCCTTGAATCATGGGACCGTGAGGCATTGCTATAGTAATTTTCTGTGGCTGAATGGTGCTGGCTTGATCTTGAACCTTCCTATTCTGATTGCGCAGTATTAATTTTATGGGCAGCAAGTTTCTCATCCAACAAGGTCGACACTTTAGCCATAAGATCGTCCATCATCGCTTGATTCGCTTGGTTCACGCTTTGTTCATTATGTGTATTAGACATTGAGACCTGAAACAAAGCACAAATACACCAGTAACAAGTTCCTTGGGTAATAAAAATGATTTCACACAACGATCATAAAAATAAACCTTCAAATGCCACTAAACTCGTCTAGAACTGTAACATGACTGTTCAACTTGATCGAACGGAATAAAATATCAAAACACATTCAAAATACCCAGAAATAATTTTAACAAATACTAGACTCATCCTAAATTCACCAGTAGTTGATTTCACAATTTTATCGAACACCAATTAATACGAAAATTCTAGCAAATCGACATACAGAAACGTTTCAGATTCCTACAATCGAACAGTTTTGGAAAAACATAACCTGATCACGAAGCAGGCTCTGATATCACCTGTTACGATCTTGGTGAGAAGATCCTTTGCCCAAAATGCTACTTCGTGAATGTGGATCGATTGGTCTCACAAAGGATGCCGAAGGCCTTTGATATTCCTCTTTGAATCTTAAGGATATTACACACCATAAGATACAAATGATTTTGCTGGATATTACTCACCAACAAGATGATCTAGAACATTCAGAGAGAGTTTTATAAAAATACTAGATAGATTTCTCAAATGACAATACAAGAAATATAAAGAAAAACACAAGGCTTGCATGCACAACAATTAAACAAGCCTCGAAAATTACACAAAAATTAAACACAAGTTTGTATAAAAATAATAGACTCTCCACGCCATGCCTTGGTATTCTGGTTGAGATTTAACTTGCTGGGTTTTGTGTCATAGATCAACAAACGGGATTTATTGGAAGTGATCTACTTGCCTCGTTAAAAACCTTTCTTTGGAAACCCGGTGGGACAAAACCAAAGAGGAGGAAAAGAGCACAAGTAAATCACTTGAACCGTTTATTGATCAACTTGGGCCTGTGTTCAAAACCAATGAGGTTTCAATTCACCTTCTTCATCCTGGCCCAAGTGACGGCGTTAAGTCCAACTTGATGAAATAGTTTCCCCAAGACTTTCTTGAATCTTTTGGCTTTAGCTCCGATCGTCGAACTAGCTTGTTCAAGTGTTTTCCTTAGTTTTCCAACAAGTTCATGCTTAGCTCCATGCTCTGGTTCAAGCTGCTCATCCAGGATCATATCAGTATGTGAAACAATTTGTGCTCTTTTTCCCTTCTCCAAGTTTTGTCCCATTGGGTTTTCTTGGAAAGATTTTTAACGAGGCAATTGTTTCACATCGTCACTAGCCCATTTAGCCGAGCTTCCTCAAGCCTAAGCAACTCACATTTTTGACAATAAGGAATTCAAGAGTTTCTCTTTTGAATTCAAAAACTTAGGTTTAATTGTTTTCTTTTCTCTCTCTTTCACGCAGCTTGTTGCACTCTCTTTATATCCTTGTAAACTCTCATTTTCGAAAACCATATATTCTTTTTATCACATGTGTCAACCAATACTTGGTATCGATCGATACCAAGTTGGGTGTTGGTCGACACTCGTACCCCACTTCGGTAACTTTTCGTTTTTCACATTTCCACTCTGTTATTTTGCTTTCTTTCACCAACTCTAGACTAGATAACACTGGGGACAGTGTTGTTCAAGTATGGGGGAGGTAGTCGCTGACATTGTTTTTGTTTTTCATTTTTGAGTCCTTTTTGAGTCCAAATTTTCGTTTTCGTTTTATTGAGTCAAAATTGGTTGGAGATTGTGATCTTTTTCTTGACTCTATTGATCTCACTTTGCTTCTAAGTGACCATTGTTACAGAATCAGTATTAGATTGACTAATGAAAAATCCAAAGGCTGACCAGTTAACTAGAAGACACTCATGTTTCCAGCAAAGTTCTTTAAAGCCTGAGCCAAATTTCTGCACTTCATTGATGTGATTGATGTCCATAGAGCTTGATTCCTCATTCGAATCTGACAAAGGAACCTACGTGTTTAAAGTGATGGTATTTCTCTCATTGTTACAAGTTAATAAATAAGATTCATTAAAAGATGAAATGATTTTCTTCTGAGTAGAGGGTTAGGAAAATTTCCAGCGATCCCATTATTCTACTTCAGAGGGAATGATCACACAAAGGTGGAAGCGAGGTTAGGAAAATTTCCTGTGATACCATTATTCGCCTACACCTTTAACTACTTTTTAAGGGAAGAACCGGGGATTCGGTGGCAAACACCATCAATACTCGCGTCTCGAACCTTAATAAGCATATCCGAGGATATAATAAGAAATAAGTCTGGGGGAGAGAAAATAATACCAGAAAGTGTGAAATTGGATGGTTTCCTTGTCATGATATTATATGGGAAAGAATCTAGAAGGTTCTTGGTATTAATCACAGCAATGAAACTGGCGATGAAGGCTTAATTGAGTAATGCTGTGAGATAATGTGTGAAGTCTGGGAGGCTGCGAATGTTTACGGAGAAATACATGGTGGTTAGATTTGAAACTGGTTATGTGATATGTGGAGCACTAAGGAAAAGGTTCATTGCAATGTTTCAAGAACATATGAGTCTCCGTGTATTCAAACATCTTTCTCTGGCTTAGTCTTCTATTTGCTTGAGGGCAAGCAAATGCTAAGTCTGGGGGAGTTGATATATCATGGTTTTTACCCCTTTTAAGCCATGCTATAAGTCCATTTTATAGAGTCTTTCTACTATTTTGTAGTGTTTTAGAGTCTTTTACAGGTTTTAGAACGTTTGGAGCATAATTGGAAATATTGGAGCTTTCTGGAGCATTTTTGGAGCAAAGCTGAAGTTCGTGTAGCTGAGTACCCGATTTGAAGCCTCACTGTCGATCGATACTGACTAGTATCGGTCGATATTCACTGCAGCAGGACACGAGTCGGGACTTTTAGAAGAGCTGAAGAATTGCAAAATTGCCCAGAAGAATTTATTATTTACAAGAAGCCCCAAAACGTGATTTAGGTTATTTATTATGATTTTACAGCCACTTTGATGATTATGCTTTATTTTACTTTTGTTTTGTGAGAGAGCTTTGGAAGGGAGACAAGTCTAAAACTCTGTTCGTCCGAGAGAATATTTCGAACCCTCTTGTTACTCTTTCTTATTTATTCAAGTATTTATTCAGTCATGTTTATTGTTTCAATTTCTATGTTTGAGTAGATCTCATGTTAGGTTTAGGGTTCTCATTAGGAATTTCTTTGAATGCTAGGTTGATTAGTTGTTTAGGGTTCATAATCCGAATTAGTTCTTCACCATAGGATGAAGACGAAGAAGAAACCAGTAACAACCGCAACAACAAGCTGCTAGTAGAAGCCATTCGGGCTGAAATGGAAAAGCTGGTGAACTCTAAAATTGATGCTCTGCGTCAAGAGATTCAACATGAGCATAATGGAACACGTCAAAGGAAAGAACAAGAGAAATCTCCTTGGAGAAACCGAGAGATTCCTAGAGCTTCGGAAAGAGAAGCCACATATAACTATTACCAAAGCAGCAAGAGCTCTTCTCACAATTCTCAAAGAAGGCATAGACGTGCACGAGAAGGCAGAGCTCAGCAAACTGATTTTGGAGGTCTTAAACTCAAAATCCCACCGTTTCATGGTAAAAACGATCCAGATGCGTATTTGGAGTGGGAAAAGAAGATATAGTTGGTTTTTAATTGCCAACACTATACTGAGATCAATAGAGTGAGGGTTGCAGCAACAGAGTTCTATGATTATGCCCTCAGCTGGTGGGATCAAATTGTCACTACTAGAAGGCGTAACCAAGAGTTTCCGGTGGAATCTTGGACTGAGCTGAAGACTCTAATGAGAAAGCGTTTTGTTCCCAGACACCACCATAGAGAGCTACATCAAAAGCTCATAAGACTCACTAAAGGAAGCAGAAGTGTAGAAGACTATTATCAGGAAATGGAGACTCTTATGATTCGAGCTGATGTCTCTGAAGATAAAGAAGCAACCATGTCTAGGTTCTTGGCATGCCTAAATAGCGACGTTCAAGACAGATTAGAAATGCATCATTATGACGAGTTGGAAGAGATGCTGCATAAGGCCATACTTATTGAGCAACAACTAAAGAGAAAGAGTGGTATACGATCTGGTTTTGGAGCAGCTCCTAGCAAGCCTAGTTATCAACGTGATGAGAGGCCAAACTACCATAGGGATTCTAAGGAAATGCCATTCCCTAAAGCTGAGACTAAGCCGTTCACTATAGTTCAAGACAAAGGTAAAACAGAAGCTACTTTAACTAGATCTCGAGATGTAAGGTGTTTCAAATGCCAAGGCAGATGGCATTATGCTAGTGAGTGCATCAACAAGAAAGTCATGTTTCTGCTTGATAATGGAGAAATAGTATCTGAAGAAGAGCAAGTAGGATCTGATTCGTTTGAAGAGCATATAGAATAGCCTGCTAAAGGAGAGCTATTCGTGACAAGAAGAACACTAAGTGTTCAAAGCAAGACCAAAGAACAATTGCAAAGAGAGAACCTGTTTCATACAAGGTGTCACGTTCAAGGCAAGCTATGCAGCATAATCATTGATGGAGGCAGTTGTACTAATGTTGCGAGTGAAACCATGGTAAACAAGCTCGGTTTAGAAGTACACAAACATCCAAGACCTTATAAGCTGCAGTGGCTTAATGAATGTGGAGAAATGAAGGTGAATAACAAAGTGAGAGTTCCTATAGCAATCGGCAAGTATGAGGATGAGATCCTTTGTGATGTGCTGCCTATGGAAGCTGGTCATATTATGCTTGGGAGGCCGTGGCAATTTGATAGAAAAGTCATTCACAATGGTTACACTAAGCAGCATTCATTTGAGTATCTAGGGAAGAAGATCACCTTGGCTCCTATGACACCACAAGAAGTATATCAAGACCAATTGGTGCTTGAGCAAAGAAAGAAAGCTGATGTTTCTGATGAGACTACAAGTACTAAGCATCTCCAAAAGAACAAATCCAAGGACGGTGAGAACAAGAAGCACTCGAGCTTCTTTGTGCGTACTGGTTGAGTTAAGAAAGCTTTGTTCTCACAACAACCTGTTCTTTTGTTTATTTATAAGGAAGCTTTTGTGAGCTTAAGTGATCTTGCACTGGTAGTGCCGAGTGAAGTGATTTCTATCTTGCAGGAATTTCAATATGTCTTTCCAGAAGACAATCCTAAAGGTCTACCACTAATTCGTGATATTAAACATCAACTAGACTTTGTTCCTGGTGCATCACTCCCAAATAGGCCAGCCTATCGAACTAATCCAATAGAAACAAAGGAGCTTCAGAAAGAAGTCGAAGAACTTATGGAAAAGGGATACATCAGGGAGAGCATGAGCCCTTGTGATGTACCTGTTCTGCTTGTACCAAAGAAGGATGGCAGTTGGCGCATGTCTGTTGATTGTAGAGCAATCAACAACATTACGGTAAAGTATCGTCATCCAATTCCTAGGCTAGATGACATATTAGATGAGCTATATTGTTCTAGGATATTTTCTAAAATATATCTTAAGACTGGTTACCATCAAATACGAATGAAAGAAGGGGATGAGTGGAAAACTGCATTTAAAACCAAACAGGGACTATATGAATGGTTAGTCATGCCATTTGGGCTTACAAATGCACCTAGTACATTCATGAGATTAATGAATCATGTTCTTAGAGCATTCATAGGCAGATTTGTTGTAGTATACTTTGATGACATTTTAATCTACAGCAAAAGCTTAGAAGAACATGATAGTCATCTGAATTCTGTTTTAAGTGTCCTTAGAAAGGAAAATTTTATGCCAACCTTAAGAAATGCACTTTTTGTACAGATAACCTTGTGTTTCTAGGCTTTGTGGTAAGTGCAGATGGAATCAAGGTTGATGAAGAAAAGATCAAAGCAATCAAAGAGTGGCCGATTCAAAAGACAGTAGGAGACGTGAGGAATTTCCATGGACGTGCTGGGTTCTATAGACTTTTTGTAAAAGACTTCAACACTCTAGCTGCCCCTCTTACCGAAGTTATCAAGAAAGAAGTAGGATTCAAATGGGGAGAAGCTCAAGAAAACTCGTTTCAGGCCCTTAAAGAGAAGCTTACTAATGCACTACTTCTATCTTTGCCTAATTTTCTTAAAATTTTTGAGATATAATTTTATGCCTCTGGTATTGGCATAGGAGCTGTTTTGATGGAGGACAAAAAGCCTATTGTATATTTCAGTGAGAAACTAGGAGGAGCTACATTGAATTATCCAACCTATGATAAGGAGATATATGCCTTAGTTCGAGCTTTGCAAACATAGCAGCATTATCTCTGGCCTAAAGAGTTTGTGATTCACACTGATCACGAATCTCTCAAGTACTTAAAGGGAAAACAAAAGCTCAACAAACGGCATGCTAGGTGGGTTGAATTCATTGAGACCTTTCCCTACGATATCAAGTACAAACAAGGTAAGGAAAATATTGTGGCAGATGCGTTGTCAAGGAGGTATGCCTTAATCTCTACTATTGATGCTAAACTACTTGGCTTTGAACAACTTAAAGCGTTAAATGAAACTGATTATGAGTTTTAAGAAATATATAAAGCTTGTGAGAAGTTTGCTTCTGGTCGGTTTTAAAGACATGAAGGTTATCTATTTTATGGGAATCGTTTGTGTGTGCCTAACTGTTCTGTTCGAGATTTGTTAGTTAGGGAAGCTCATAGAGGAGGACTAATGGGACACTTTGGGGTCTCTAAGACTGTTAAAGTTATGCAAGATCATTTTCATTTGCTAAACATGAAAAGAGATGCCGAGAGGATCTGTGCAAGATATGCTACTTGCAATCAAGCTAAGTCTAAAGTCGAACCCCACGGTTTGTATACTCCTTTACCCATCCCTACTCACCCTTGGACTGATATATCTATGGACTTTGTGGTTGGTTTGCCTAGAACTAGGACAGGGAAGGACTCCATCTTTGCTGTAGTTGATATATTTTCTAAGATGGCACATTTCATAGCATGTCACAAAACGGATGATGCATTGCATCTTTGTTCGTTTGCATGGAATGCCTAGAACTATTGTTTCTGGTAGAGATACTAAATTCTTGAGTTATTTCTGGAAGACACTTTGGTCTAATCTAGGAACTAGATTGTTGTTCTCAACTACTTGCCACCCTCAAACTGATGGTCAAATTGAAGTAGTTAATAGAACTTTATCAACCTTGCTGCCTATTTTAATGAAAAATAATCTTAAAACTTGGGAGGAATGTTTGCCACATGCTGAATTTGCATATAATCATGCCATACATTCTTCTTCTAAGTATTCACCATTTTAAGTTGTTTACGGTTTTAATCCTTTATCTCCTCTGGATTTAATGCCTTTTCCTTTGAGTGAAAGAGTTAGTATAGACGGACAGAAATGGCAGAGATTGTCAAGCAAATTCATGAAAATGCGAGGAAGAACATTGAGGATAAAACGAAGCAATATGCAAAGCAAGCCAACAAGGGCAGACGCAAGATGATTTTTGAGATTGGAGATCTCGTATGGGTTCATTTGAGGAAAGAAAGGTTTCCAGCTGAAAGGAAATCCAAGCTTATGTCTAGAATCGATGGTCCTTTCAAGATAATCAAGAAAATTAATGACAATGCATACGAGATTGATTTCCAAGGTAAGTATAAAGTTAGTTCAAGCTTCAATGTTTCTTACTTAGTTACTTTTATTGCAGATGAACGAGATTTAGGGTAAAATCCTTTTCAAGAAGAGGGGGATGATATGATCCTAAGCAACACCAAGGAGAATGAGCTTGAAGCTGAGGAGATCATTGTCGAGGGATTTGATGCTAAGGGAAAATTAGCCGAGGGACTTGCTGAGGGATTCATTGCCAAGGGACTTGCTGAGGGATTCATTGCCGAGGGACTTGCTGAGGGAAAGTTAGCCGAGAGGAATGTTGCTGAGGGAAAGTTAGCCGAGAGAACAGAGGGAGATATATCCGAAGCACATTTAGCCGAGGGATTCATTGCCTAGGATCATTTGCTCATTCCAACTAGTCCCATGACCCGAGCTAAAGCCAAGAAGCTCAAAGAAGCTATTTGCAGATTACTTAAGCAAATACAAGTCCAAGATCATTCAATAAACAATCAAACCACACTGCTTTTGATTCAGGCTCAAAGAACTCACTAAATGGGTATGTAAAACAATTTGTGCTCTTTTTCCCTTCTCCAAGTTTTGTCCCACTGAGTTTTCTTGGAAAGTGTTTTAACGAGGCAATTGTTTCACATCGTCACTAGCCCATTTAGCCGAGCTTCCTCAAGCCTAAGCAACTAACATTTTGGACAATAAGGAATTCAAGAGTTTCTCTTTTGAATTCAAAACTTAGGTTTAATTGTTTTCTTTTCTCTCTCTTTCATGCAGCTTGTTGCACTCTCTTTATATCATTGTAAACTATCATTATCGAAAACCATCTAGTCTTTTTATCAAAATCTCTGAAATCTCTAGATCATCTTGTTGCGAGTAACATCCAACAAAATCCTTTTAGTTCTTTAGGTGTGTAATATCCGTAAGAAATCAAAGAGGAATATCAAAGGCTTTTCGCAGCCTTTGTGTGAACTTTCGATCCACCACCTTTGAAGCAATCAGATTGCTTGCAATGATCTATCATGTTCCTTACTCACATCTTCGAGTGGCGATCCTAGGGGAATCATATCACTAGTTAACGAGGCGAGGAAAGACGCTGCATTGCCAAAAGCAAGTTTGACGAGGCGGAGAAGAAGTTAGTTGTCGCTTCGGGTCGGATCACGGCCCTCGAAGTTGAGAAGCGGACCCTGAAGGAGGAAAACGACCAAGCTACAAACGTTTTAGTGCGGTTGGAGGAGGAAACGACGAGGAAAACTACCGACTAGGCTTCCTTAAAGAGGCAACTTAAGGTAAAGGAGGGTATGCAGGAGGCTATCGTCAAGAAGGCCCAAAGAGAGGCAAGGCGTGAACTGGCCCATAAATTTCAAGATCGTCTTGCCAAAGTGGAGAAGAACATCGATGGACTTAAAGAAGCCAAAGAGCTGGAGCTCAATCTGGTGCATGTTGATAGTAATCTCCATCTACTCGACATTCTTTGTAAAGAAGATGCTGGATGACGAGGCGGCGAGACTGACTGAGTGGAAAGCCGAGCTGGAAGGGGCTGACAAGGAGTTTGAGAGGGTTGCCACCGAGCTGAGAGGCGAGCTGAAGCTTTCACTTGTTTCGCCAAATTCCCTTGTTTCGCCGGACTCCGTGAGTTCACTCCTTGGCATTGAGCCGGTGGAATCTGTTGCATCTAGCCTTGGCGTTATTGATCCTTCTGGATCTAATGTCAATACTCCTAGCCTCTATCGAGGAGAATGTTGAACTGAATCGTCCTGAGTAGCTTTGTCTTTGGACCTTGTCTTTTGTTTTTGCTTTGTTTTGAACATGATGCCCGGATGGCTTTATGCATATTGACATTTGAACTTGATTTCTGATTTAGCTTTGAGTTATTTCCTGGAACGAAGCGTTTAGTTTTATGTTTTGAATCGATAATGATCATCGTGTTAAGAAACAAACAATTTCTGGGTTTTAACTACTTGTACTACGATTTTAGAGTCTGCGATATAGTTTCGGCTTACGTGCCCGTCTTGATTTTCATCAAACATGTTTAAGTATCTAATATACTAAATTATATATTTAGTGTTACGTTTTGAGATGTCAAAGACCAGTGTGCTAAGAAGCGTGTAGCTTTTGGGTTTTTAATTTTACTTCGGTTTTAGGGTTTGCGATGTAGTATCGACTTACATGCCCGTCTAGATTGTATAACTTTAAGTGAGTTGGTCGAGATATGCCCCTTCCTTCCTTGGTTGAGATACATCCTTCCTTAATTTTTATTGCGCGCTTAAATCCATGGATGGTGTGATAGAACCCTAATCCGTATATGATATAGCGTTTGAAAATCCGTAAAGGATGTGGTAGTTCGTTGTTTTGGCCAGCAACATACGAGATTGATGAGTATGTTAAAGGGATTTGTATTGATAAGACATAGAGTCTGCGAAATATTGCGTATACAAAAATTGGAAGTATATGTGTATACGCACCCACTCCCCCCCTCGTTTGAGAGGGGGGACAACTTAACTTATCCGAAGATGGGTTGCCTATGTCCACTTTTCAGGGATCAAGTCGTCACATAGTTCATAGATGGAATAGCTTAGTGATAGTACTTCTTCAGGTGGATTTCATTCCACGATCTTGGTACTGGAACGTTGGTCATGTTAGTGAGCTTGTACACCCTGGGCGGACTTCTTTGGTAATTTTGTCAGGTCATTCCCAATTGGTTCCAATTTGTTTTGCGTTCCGTTCTACTGTATTCTGGAAAACCTTCTGAAAGACCAGGTCTAATTCGTTAAATTTTCGGCTCCGAACATTAGAATTGTGATACTTGGCCGTCGCTTGTTGGTAGTTCTGGATGCGTATGAGTGCCTGGTCGCGCTGTTCGTTTACCAGGTCTAGCGTGTCGAGAATCATCAGGTGATTTAAGCCTTTTTGTCCTAGGAGAATTCTGCGGCGAACTCTGGGAAAATCAACTTCGGGGGGAATCACACACTATGTTCCGTAAACGAGGGCAAATGACGTTTCTCCTGTAGCTCGCCGTGGAGTTGTTTTGTGAGACCAGAGGACTCCCTCGAGCTCGTCGGCCCATCGACCTTTCTTGGCGTTGAGGCCCTTCTTCAGACCGTCTATAATCATTTTGTTGGCTTCATATGCCTGGCCGTTTCCTTGTGGGTAATGCGGCGTGGATTTGCTCACTCGTATCTTCCATTTCTTGCGAAATGTCTCGAATCGTGTGAAGATGAATTGAGACCCGTTTTCCGTGACGATTTCATATGGGACACCATGTCGGCAGATGATGTTATTCCAGATAAAGTGTTCCACTTTAGCATCATGTACGGTGGCGTATGAATCGGCTTAAACCCACTTGGAAAAGTAATCTGTTAAGACGAGCAAGAACCTCTTCTGCTTGGATCTATTCAATGGTCCACCGATGTCCATTGAGCATCGCATAAAAGGTTAGGGCGGAGATTGACGACAACAGCTCGATTGGTTGGTGAATCGTTGGGGCATGTCGTTGTCATTTCTCGCACTTAGTGGAGAACTTCTCGCAATCCTTCACCATGGTTGGCCAATAGTAGTTATGACGTTTTATTTTGATTGCAGGGCCCTTCCGCCAGAATGGTTTCCGAATGAGCCGATGTGGACTTCTTCCATGATCTTTTTAACTTGCGAGCTTTCAATGTAAGTCATTAACGGTCCCGAGAATCTCCAAATCGGCATAAGTTTGGCCGCGAGTCTCGTGCCTAGGCTTCGGCAATTTGCTGTCAGATTTTTGTAACTCCGGTGATGTTCGTAACAGCGGTGATGTTTGCAGTAGGCCTTCTCATCATAACTGCTGGAGTTCCTTGTCCATGTATTCCATGAGACTTTCCCGCGACCCGTTTCTACTTGGTAGTTATGGGCACCACTAAATTTGGGCCCTTCATGGTGCACGTATCCGCCGCTCTAGGTATTTCTTCTAAGGTTCGGCGGGTTCGGGGCCCAGGTGAAGTTTCGGCTCTATCGCTTCGTCGTTCCGTACCTTTTAGACAGGATCCTCATCTCCTCTTCGTTGACTATGAAATCTGAGGCTCGATGCAAAGCGTCTTTGACCGTCAGGGGCATATTCAGCGCAATCTCTTTTGTGAACTCCGATTCATACCATAGCGAGTTCTTCAATGCGGTGATGGCAGCTGTGTCACCCACGCTTTCGACTTTTGACACCACCTCTTTGAATCATCCCATGAAGTTTTGCAGCGTCTCCGTTGAACCTTGGGAGAGTATCCACAAATCGGCATCAGAAGTTCCTCAATCCATGAACATGGAATATTTCTTCAGGAACATGGCGGCAATTGGTTAAAGTTATCGATAGAATTACGATCGAGCCGTGAGAACCATTAAAGTGCTGCCCCTTTAAGGTATTCTCGCTTTCTCTTAGGTTGGCTCGTCCCATCACTATGCGGAAAGTCGTTATGTGGGCCTTTGGGTTGGTCTTCCCTTCGTTGAAAGGGATCCTGATCTTTCTGGGGTCCAAAACTCTTGCCTCGGTGATACGAGCTGTGAACGTTGTCCTCACTACAAGAAATCAGCTAATTCGCAATGAAAAATTCATTTGCAACCACATTATAATCCGTTGCAAAGTAGCCTTTGAAACGAACTTGCAACAGCTAGTAACCAGTTGCGAAATCGTCGTTGCTAAAATATTTCGTTGCTAATTCGTTGCCACTCTGTAAAAAATTTGCAACGAAATATTAGCAACGGATATTTGCAACGACGGTCTTGCTAAGAATTGCAACGGGTTATTTGCAACATATTTGCAAAGGAAAGTTCATTGCAATAGTTGCAACAAAGGTGTTGCTGATTTGCAATGGAAATTTTGCAACTTGTTTGCAAAACGCATCGTTATTGCAAGTTTGCAACGAAATATTGTGAGTAATCGTTGCAAAATTTGTAAAAGGATGGTTATATTGCTAATATTTGCTATGGTGTTTTCGTAACATACTTGCAAAGGCGTAGTTCAGTTGCACTATTTGCAACTAATTGTTGTGCATAATCGTTGCAATGTTTGCAACGGAATGTTGTTGTTGCGAATATTTACAACGGAATTTTCCCAACATGTTTGCAATGTCAAAGATCAATTGCACTATTTATAACTAAATGACAACGAATTGTTGCAACATGATTGCAATGAAATCTGGAACATAATTTCAATGAAATATTTATTGAAATCTTTGTAATTAATGTTGTTGCAAATTCATTGATCTTATAATAAAATTTACAAAACCTAAACGTTGTTGATTAAGAAAACAAACCTATACAAAAATTTAAACATTGGTCCATTGGATAATACAACACACCAAAACCTAGAATACAAAAAAAAAAAAAAATCTAATTTGCTTCTTCCATAATTCATTGTTCGTTATCTTTTTCGCCGTTATCTTCGCCGTTACTTTCTTCTCCAAATTTCTTTTTTTTTCAGACAAACCTGTTTTGCCAAGCACCACTTGGGGTAAGTGGACCTTGATCAAATCAACGATCAATTCCAATGCCATCAAACGATTGTTGTTATCAGTCAGCTCTTCTTTCGTGCTTTCCAACTCGGTCTTTGTTGCCTGAAGCTCAGCCTTCATGCTTGAAAATTCTTCTCCTCAAAACGTTGATGGCCCGGTATACTTTTGCTTCTTGTTCAACGATGGAATGCCGCCATAGATACGACCTTTGTTGGAAGGCTGAACCGCCTACAAAACAAATTTACAAGTAGGCACTTAAAACACAGGCTGGTACAATTTCCAAATCCAGCAACGAAATTCTATATATCTTTGCATTAGCAACAAACACAAATCCTAACCAAAATCAGTTTGACCAGATTGAGAGAATCTACTTCTTTTGGAATCTCAACCTTGACCAAAGAACAAATAGAGTTATCTACAATTACCATACACATTAACAATTGCTACCAAATTTGACCTTGTGAAACAAATGGAAAAAAAGAGAAGAAAATAGTTAAATATACGTCGAGATAATGTTCATCGTTTGTCGGCATATAATTGGACTCAATACTCTCATTAACACCTTGTGATTCATTATTTTCCTTTATCACGGTTCTCTGCAGGTACAAAAGAAAAAGATGGAGAGAAAATCAGCCCCAATTTCACAAAAATTGCATAAAAATAATTTTCTCTGACTAAAGAACAAACACAAAATTTTAGAATAGAGAGAAAGTTTCCTCTAATGTTGTCTCCGACTAACAGCATATATCCATAAACAGAGCCAAATGAAGAGAAATTTTCCCTAATATGTACCAAATCGATTTCTAACAAAGAATACAACACAACAAGTGTAAGAAAAAAAGAAAAAGACTTTTGAAACAAGTGAAACGAGAGTGAAAGAAAACCCAAAACAAAAACTAACAGCATTTAATCAACACCAATTTCACAAAATTTCAGAATGCAGACAATATGACTCTTAGATTAAGAAAAATAAACAAAACCCTAACAATCAAGTAAATCAGTTCGTGTGCAGATGAGAGGAACACTAGTTTTTGAATAGCCTCCTTCTAAATCAGATATCGATTCTCAACCTAGAAAACTGTTGAGTTTCGCATACTCGAATTCAGCCCGACCATGTGATTCTCGAATTTAACAAACCATATAAGCAAGTAATAGAATTACACAAACCATTTGTTCACCTTGAGTTTACCAGATTGGCTACGTCTCAGGGGATGGAAACTCTGTCCCTCAAATGCATCCATTATGTTCCATCATCAAAGTACATGATCCATCACATCACTCTCACTCTCTCGCTCAGTTACATGACATAACTCTGAGCTATACAAGTGGTTCACACTACTTAACCAACTCAAGAACATGTTGTTAGTGTCAAAGATCGAACCGATCTACTTTTGAACACTATCAAGACCTTACCAAATCTGTCTTAGCAAACCGACTTATATACTACCTCAAATACTGCTTCAAAACTAGTTCTTCTTGTTCTTTGAGTTGTTGTGAGAGAGATGCTTCATAGCAGGACCAGAATGGGTCTTACAACTCCTTTCCTTCTCAGATTTGTGTCACTCACCAAAGAGATATGGCTTATGTTCCAACAGAGACTCTCCTATCTCAACAAGCTTCCTCAGCACCCAAGGAACCCAATGATGCACACCAAGAAAGAGCTTTATGGCATATTCCTCTCCTTTGCACCATTATCCAAGAGCCACGGTTTGGTTGATTCTCCTGAGACACGCCTTGTCTCTCCGTAACCAAACACAACCGACCAAGAGGAGGTGAGCATTTAGGGAAAGAGGAAAAAGGCTCCACTCTTCCCTCAATCACCAAAGATTTTCTCTTTTTCTCCTCTCTTGATCTTGATCTTTTGATATTCTTGGTTTTTACCGTTTTTAACACATATTTTGGTGTTTCCTTTGAGTCTTTTATTGAGTCAAAGTGTGTTTTTAGAGTCTTTTAGTTCTTTATCGAGTCTTTTCAGGTTTTAGGAGGCTTTGGGAGAAAATGAGCCGTTTTGGGTGAAAATGAGCATATGGAGATGCAGAATCATGCAGAGACGTCAGAGGTTTGGCAGTCTTTTAATGTCTTTCCACAAATGGTTCGAGCTGATATTTGGACACGAGATAGCTTTCATTTTCAAGTGGTTTGAATGAAATCCAACGGTGCTATCATGAGTTATACCCGATTTACTGAAGACAGGTCAATCTGCCTCACATAAGAAGCATGCGCAGAACATGGAGAGTGGCATCGATCGATGCATATTGGTATCGACCGATGCTGAACTCTCTGTTAGGGGTAGCATCGACCGGTATATATTGGTATCGACCGATGCACTTCCCAGACGAGAAAAATGCAGTTTATGCAGTTTCTAAACTTCCGATTTTGCCCCAGAATCATCCTAACTTACCCTAATTCGACCTAGACCTATATATACTCTATTTTTAGCCTCTTGGAGGCAGCCACCTTTTGGTTCTATTCAGACTTTTTGCTATTGAATCATTGTAAACTTTGGAGAAGAATCTCTGCATCTATTGAGAAGAATTTTAAACCCTTTCTCTCTTTATTTATATTATGATTTCTTCATCTATTTGCTTGTTCTTCGTTACTATGTCTGAGTAGTTCCATAGTTAGGTTAGGGCTTTCAAGGGGATCCATGAGTCATTGAATTAGACACCGATAGGGATTTATCTTTTGTGGTTTTCGCTTATTGTTGTGTTTATTACTTAGACTTGAGCTAACCGCTAGGTCTATGAACCAGGGCTTAATCTAATAGCGCGAGAGTGTGAAGATTGCTAGAAAGAACATAAGCGAGCGAATCACCTAGTAGCGCGAGAGTGTATTGTGTTGATTCGTTAACATATTGAACTTGCTCGTTATGGCTGATCTAGAATTCTATGAGCATGAGAATGGATTAGGTTGTTAGGTTTATTAACCATGAGCACGAGAGTGAATTGGTTAATATTTATGTTTGAGTTTGAAACTTGCTTTTAATTATTTCCTGAATAGTTGTCTGATTTATGATCTCTGGACTCATGCGTATAAACCCTCGACCTAACGCTTTTCCTTTATTGAATTTACATCGTTTAAATCGCTTTTGTTACCTTTCTAAAAAAATCATATTTCTGTCTTAGCTTAATTTCATAATTGTGAGAATAGTAGTGTAACCTTTGTCTCTGTGGATTTGATCCTAAAGTACTGCATTGACAACCGTTATGATTGCGGTAGTGTGAACTTTAGTTTTAATTGACTGAGTGAAAACGCTTAAATCATCTTTCCACTCTTTAATCTTAGATCTTAGATCTATCTCTTGTCTTGAAGAAGATAAGGTGAGTGGATAAGTTTGTCTTACAACCACACATTTCTCACAAAGACATTCCTCATGAAAACATGACGCCTCCAATGCCCTTAGCTTTTAGTCCATCAAGTTGTTCTTCTTTGTTTGAAGATCTGACTCAATACAAGAAAATTTCTGAGAAACCATTTCTCCACCCGAGATAAGAACTCCTTGTTCTCACCGATTTAATCCAGCAGAATTACCCTAGTGTTAAACTCAACACAAATCTTGAACACCACCTGCAACTAAATTTACCAAGCTGATTCAACCAAAAAACAACCTGAAAAACCATAAATGAATCTTGGCCAATCTCTTGAAAAACAAGCACAAAACCTTTGTGTTCCAACAAGCCTCCAATTCCATCAAAACATGCAGAACTTCCGCAAACATAAAACTTCAATAGATAACATCAGAAAACCTTGTGATTGCAGCGGAATCAGACATGATGTCTCACAGAACTTGAGTCTTGAAGTTGATGCTTTGATTCTGATTTTTAACCCTGATACACATAACTTGTACTCATGCTTTTCATAATCACAATCTAGCTGATACTTGTGAAAGACCTTCACCTTACACCAACTCTAACCGATTTCTTCAACATTGATCAAGAACACTCATCTTTGATCATATGCCTCATGCTTCTATCTCTGAATTTTCCTTCTTGTGCTTGGAACACTTCCACTTGTGACAGATTTGAGTACCCTTGAAGGACTTAGAGAAAAAACCCGATTTCATAAACTTGAAATCTCCTCCACCGATTCAACTTTCTGCTCTGAATCTTTCCTCCTTCAACATGTACAACTTCAGCCACTAACAACCAATATCTTCTATTTCCTTTAGCTCATTCCTTCGCCATTATATCCGTGAATCCTTAAACCTTCGCTCTGATACCAATCTGTTGAGTTTGGCATACCCGAACTCAGTCCCGACCATGTGATTCTCAAATATAACAAACGATATAAGCAAGTAATAGAATGACACAAATCATTTGTTCACCCTGAGTTCACCAGATTGGCTACGTCTCAGGGGAGGGAAACTATGTCCCTCAACTGCATCCACTATGTTCCATCATCAAAGTACATGACCCATCACATCACTCTCACTCTCTCGCTCAGTTACATGACATAACTTTGAGCGGTACAAGTGGTTCACACTACTTAACCAACTCAAGAACATGCTGTTAGTGTCAAAGATCTAACCGATCTACTTTAGAACACTATCAAGACCTTACCAAATCTGTCTTAGCAAACCGCCTTAGATACTACCTCAAAGACTGCTTCGGAACTAGTTCTTCTTGTTCTTTGAATTGCTGTGAGAGAGATGCTTCATAGCAGGACCATAATGGGTCTTACAACCCCTTTCCTTCTCAGATTCGTGTCACTCACCAAAGAGATATGGATTCTGTTCCAACAGAGATTATCATGTCTCAACAAGCTTCTTCAGCACCCAAGAAACCCAATGAATGCACACCAAGAAAGAGCTTTATGGCATCTTCCTCTCCTTTGCACCATTATCCAAGAGCCACAGTTTGGTTGATTCTCTTAAGACACGCCTTGTTTCTCCGCAACCAAACACAACCGACCAATAGATGGTGAGCTTTTAGGGAAGGAGCCAAAATGCTCCACTCTTCCCTCTATCACCAAAGCTCTTCTCTTTTTCTCCTCTCTTGATCTTGATCTTTCCACTCTTTAATCTTAGATCTTAGATATATCTCTTGTCTTGAAGAAGATAAGGTGAGTGGATAAGGTTGTCTCACAACGACACATTTCACATAAAGGTAAAAGCACTTCTTTGCTTTTGACACAACATTGGCTTGGTGAGAACCAAAATCCCAAAAACCTTGTGTCTAGCCCACATGGTGAAATTTCAAGGCATAAGACCAACAAAAACAAACCGATTAAAAAAACAAAACAAAACGAAAGTCACAAAGAGAACGACAATCAATTAAAAATCACGGGAATAAAAAGTAATCAAATAACTGAAGCAAATAGAAAAGAAACTAGGACCCCAAAATCATTACCCTATGAGAATCGATTGCAATTTCTTCTTAAAATCTCCTATATGCAAATCACTAACTAGTTCAGATTAAAGGAAAAGTATGAGAAAAATGGTACTTAGCTTTGCAAATCGAGAGAGATAGAAGAAGATGGGTCAAATTTTTAATCGAAAGTAGAAGAAAAAAGTTAAAAATTCGACATGCAAAATCAAGTGAGAAGGTAGAAGAAGAGGGATTCTTTCGTGAAAAAAAAGGAAGAGAAGGGAGAGTGTGTGTCGGATGTGAGAGGGTTTTCCCTTATAAACATATAACATAAGATGATGGTTTAAAAGTCATTTACCCATCAGGTTTTACAATCCGTTGCAAATATATCCGCGTGAATATGCCATCCAAAAAAAAAAAATTTGGTCGTTTAATATGCCGCCCAAAAATATAAAAAATATTACAATCCGTTGCAAATATATTGCTAATTACCCGCTGAACAAAAAAAAAGATATAATTTTCAAAATTCATCATCTAAGTATTAAACATATGAATATATGAGTAAGAGGTAATCCCAAGCATTCGGGTATTCGGGCCGGTTCTGGGTCTTTCGGGTAAAAGGATTTTGGACCCATTTAGAAAACGAAAGGGTTTCAGGTTGGTTTCAGTTCGGTTC
This sequence comes from Eutrema japonicum, assembly GCA_030161315.1. Taxonomy (NCBI): domain Eukaryota; kingdom Viridiplantae; phylum Streptophyta; class Magnoliopsida; order Brassicales; family Brassicaceae; genus Eutrema; species Eutrema japonicum. The sequence goes on along the minus strand of BSQW01000012.1, from coordinate 25,965,670 downwards.
CACGGTTGGTTCGGTTCCGAGATTTAAGAACATTAAAAAACAAAAAAAAATCGGATTTTAATCGGTTCAGATATTTATTACCCGAAATGCCTAACATATACCCTAAAACCAGAAAATATATCCGAAAACCCAAAAAAACAACAAAAGAAAATATACCCGAAATGCCTAAAATATACCAGAAAATATACACGAAAATATAGAAAAAATATATATATACCCATAATATCGAAATATACCCAAAACCCCATATTATATTAAATATTTTGGGGTATTTAATTATAATTCAGGTAATTCGGATACCCGATTAGGTGTCGGTTCTGTTCCGCGTATTACCCGATACCCACATGTATCATTGAAGCTTGGGTTTTTTTTAAATGAGTCATTTAGCAATTCGTTCCAAAATAAAGAAATGAGTTGCAAACCCCATGTTATTCCGTTGCAAGTAGTGAAACCACATATTTGTTAAATGTGAAACCACAGTTGGATAACTATATGTTGACAACAATTCCTTTACTTGTTATTGTTGTTCTCCATCAGGTTTAATATTTTCTTTGCTCATATTCGATTACAAAATTTATTGTCTGTGAAAAATATGCCTTATGATCATATAAGTGAGTAAATTTGTATTCATTTTTACTCTTTCTTAAGATGAATGTTGGACTGTTGGATATTTTAGCCATAAATGATGATTGATGTGGTGTTTTCTTTCACTAAATGTATTAAATTTACATTAAGCACAACTTGGATAGTAGTTATATGGGTAAGAGGATTGAAACTTGGGTTTTTTTATAATGAACCATTGAGTAACGTAATTGCAAGGAAGGTCAAGAAATATGTTTCAAAATCAAGACAAAACCCATGCTATTCCCTTGCAAAAAGTGAAACCACATATTTGTTAAGTTTGAAACCACAATTGGATAAATATATGTTGACAACGATTCCGTTACTTGTTATTGTTGTTTTCCATCAGGTTTAATATTTTCTTTGCTCATATTCGATTACAAAATTTATGGTATGTGAATAATATGCCTAACGATCTTATAAGTGAGTAAATGTGTATTCATGGTTACTATTTCTTAAGATGAATGGTGGACTCTTGGATATTTTAGCCATGAATGATGATTGTTGTGGTGTTTTCTTTCACTGAATGTATTAAATTTACAGTGTGCAATATACCATGCACAACTTTGATAGTAGTAATATGAGTAAGAAGATTGAAACATGGTTTTTTTAATGAACCATTTAGCAACGGAATTGCAAGGAAGGTGATAGAGCGAAGAATTGAAGATTCGAGGACGAATCATTTTTGGTCGGCGAGACCTGATGCAGCGAGATATTTGAAATATTTCCAAATATCTTCATTATTATATTTTATTTAATTAATTAAGATTATTCTATATTTTATAGGTTTTAGGGTTTTGTGATTTATTATAAATAAGCCGTTTAGGCCTTCTATTATATTCAGTTGTTGATTTTTAATAAAGAGTTTTTGCTTTTGAGAGAAGAGTATTCTATATCCTTGTTTTTTTTCTCTTGCGCTTCTTCCACTGATAATACTCATTCGATAAAAAAGTATAATTTTGATGCACTTTAATCACCGTAATCATCCAAATATGTGAATTTTCTATTTCCATGTGCTCCACGGTACTACGATGATGAGTTGAAGCTCTTATTGGAGATTGATACAAGACTTTTTAGTCTCTAAGAGGTATCAATATCCCCTATACGATGTAGCATAAGAGGTTATCAATCCATAATTGGGATCATTTCAATCACTAAAAATGCAAGGAACTCAAGCAAGTTAAGCTAAATAAGTGTTGTTTGTGGTTACTTATCAATTCAAAACAAGTGAATAGCAAAGCAAACAAGATGTAATTCAAATAAAAAAGCGGATTCAAAGATGTGATTATGGATATAAGATGACCCAAGTTCAATTCATGATGTTCATTTACTCAAACAAGCTAATCCCTAAGCATAGGATCCTAACCTTGACTAATTCTTTTTCAAGCAATTAATCACTATACTAATCACCTAATCCATTAACAAACTCTCATTTGTGGATCATTAATTTGCAAGCATTAAGTTTAAATCAACAAGATCAACCCAAAATACACCCTAGACAACTATTATCATAGGCTAGGAATGTAAATCTCTTGTTTAATTCATCAAGGCATTTCATCAAACACTTGGTGCGCATGAAATGCCTTATGATCTAAACCTACTTTTTCAAGCTAGATTTAGCCTTAAGAACACTAAACAAGAAAGGATATAAGAAAATCTAACCCTAAAGACCATGAATCAAGCCTTGGAACATCCTAATCTATCCCATCTCTAAACCATAAAAGACTACTCAAGATCCATCAAGAACAACCCAAAATCGATGGAGATAGAGGTTGAATCCATGAATAGATGATGAATAATCAAGATAGTAAGAAGATAGATGGAAGAGATTGATAGAAATGAACACTAAATTGCATAAACAAAGGATCCTTCTTATAAATCTCAAGTTTTCTGTCAAAGGTGAGGGTTTTACACTTAAGAAAAGCTTGATAAAATAAAATTAGGGTTTTAGAATATTTATAATAAAAAGAGGGGAATCGGGTCAACACGGAACAAACCGGGTTTTAACCCGGACATTTTGGGTCGGAAATCGATCCCGGCCGGGATGCGTCCGGAACACGGAGCCGGGATGAGAACCTTGTACTCAATCATCCCTTCTCCATGTTTCCATGGGATGAGAGTTACGATCGAAGGTTGGTCTAGCAAGGGTCCAATCCCCTTGAGCATGCTCGGTTTCCTCTCCTCGGACCTAGGCCTTGTCTTCTTCTTTGCAACCTTGACACTTTCAACCTCATTCTCCATCGTGGTGTGAAAGAGGGAACTCAAGCAGCTTCCATCTAGAGCTAGTGCTTCTTCAACCATCCCATAACTCACCGTCTCACATACGCCCACATACTCAACCTTCCGGACTTGGGCTTCATTGTCTCCACAAATAGTGGTCCCACAAATAGCGGTGGAAGAAGGCATCATTATGTAGAACTTCTTGTCATCCACGTTCTTAAGAACAACCCTCTTGTTTATGAAGTCCAACCTTGCACCGGTTGTGTTGAGGAATGGAGTCCCGAGGAGTAGAGGGAGATTTATGTTTGGTGCCATCTCCATTACAACGAAGTCCGTTGGTACAACACACTTTCCAATCTTTAGAGCAAAGTCTTCAATCATGCCAAGAGGTTTCTTCGTGGAAGAGTCTCCGAATGTGATGGTGGATGGGTAATCTTTCAAATTATCTATTCCAAGACTTTTGGCCATCTCCAAAGTCATGACATTCACGGTTGAGCCCGAGTCACACAAAGCATCATCCACTTCCAAGAGTCCAAGTGTGCAGGATATTGAGAATTTCCCAGGGTTTCCAAGCTTTGGGAGAGTCTTAGGCTCGATCCTTGTTGTGCTTGGAGGCACTTTCTCTTGTGCCTTATTGAGGAAACGACCGGGAAATGGAAGCAGAGGCTTATATGGGAGAAGTAAAGTGCGAATGGGCTCTCTTTTTGACCCAACAAGTATCTCTACGTTTTTCACTCTAGCCACGTCCTTGATGGACTCATCAACGTTGTTATTCCTTTCTTCAACCAACACCATATCATTCTCATGCCAAAGGGTCACCTCCCCACCTCGTTGCTCAATGTCCTCATTGAGGCTAGAGACTAACCTGAGGAACACCTCAATTATGTGTTCTTGCTCCTCAAGAATGGAAAAGGTGTTGCAAGAGTCTTTAGAGGTTATTATTGCCTTCCCATTTGAAGAGCCTTGAGGATGATTTGAGGATGATTTGAGGAAGGGGAGGAACTCCGTTGCTCTATTGATTTCACCCTTGAGCTCAATGCCTCAACCTTGCTATTAAGATCATTGTAGTTTTTTCCGTTTGGCTCTTGATAAGTTGTTGGAACATGGAGGCCAAGTCAAGCTCTTGCGGTTTAGACGTAGGTGCTTGACCTTGGGGCACAAACCCTTGTTGTTGTCCTTGAAAACCGGGTGGGGCTTTTGGTTGGAATCCGCTTTTGTTTCCTTGGAATTGGTTCCTTGGGACATACCCTTGTTGGTTGAAGTTAGAAGGTTGACCTTGAGATTATAATTGTTGTTGTGGAACTCCTTGAGCTTGAGTAGATTGTTGAGGGTAGAGTTGGTCTTGTGGATTCCTATAGGTTTGGTTGAACCCTTGTCTTTGGAAGTTTCCTTGGTTCCCCACGTAGTTCACTTCCTCTTGTGTTTCCACGGCTTCCTCTTGATAGCAAGCTTAATTGTTATCGTAGTCACCAATGAAATGTATCCCCTTTTGAGACTCTTTTTGAGAGTCAAGAAGCTTGTCTATCATAAAGGCTTGCTTATCCAACTTTTCATTAAGAGCTTTCATGTCTTTGGCTCTCTTGTTCTCATCAAAGTCACTCGTGGTCCTTGTGGCACGGTCATAATTGTCGCCATAGGTGCCATCACTTTGAGCCAAGTTCTCTACCAACTCCATTGCATCCTCCACGTCCTTAGCTAGGAAATTACCATTAGATGCCGTATCAAGTAGCATTCGAATCTTAGGTAAAGCGTCTCGGTAGAGAGTACTAAGAAATGAGGCGTTGGAGAACCCATGATGTGGGCATTGAGAAGTGTAGCCTCTAAATCTCTCCCAAGCCTCGTTGAAAGACTCAATATACCGTTGTGTGAATCTTGAAATCTCATTGCGAAGTTTGGCGGTTCTAGCATGTGAGAAGAATTTGGCTAGAAAGGCCCTTTTGCAATCATCCCATGAAGTAATAAAACCTTTAGGCAAGCTTTTCTCCCATTGGTGAGCCTTGTCACCCAAAGAGAACGGGAAGAGACGAAGCTTGAAACCATCTTCGGATACTCCATTGATCTTGGTGAGACACAATATCCGGTCAAATTGGTCAATGTGATCTAGAGGTTCCTCCATTGACAACCCATGGAACTTGTTAGCTTGAACCATGTTGATTAGCTCGGGTTTGTGATATGCTCAATTTAATACCCTAAGATACTAAAGCAGTTGTTGTAGTAAGTGTAGGGGTCGAACCACAAAGAACTCAAAAATCACTCAATAGATTCTATAGATCAGAAACAAGCTAAACCAGATGATGTAATTGAAAAACAGGGTTGCAAGTAAAACGTTTGTAAATTCAATTTGGGGAATGTAGGCTTAGGGTATTTCTCAGGAAATCAATGAATGCAGCTAAGCTACCTAACAGGATCCAGATTAAGCACTGTTCTAGAACTCAAATCACTAAAATATAATTAACCAACTCTCGTTGCGAAAACTATCTAAATCTAAATCCTAGAAATTCCAAATCTCTTTGCGAATCCTAAAGTCTAAATCAGCTTTAAAATCAGGTTTGATATGTTCACAAATCAATTAAACCAAATCTCTTTGCGAATAATCAATTTGCTCACCTAAGGTTCTATCAGGTAATTAATCGCACTCTCGTGCCTAATTAATTATCCTAAGATCTAAGTTCCAGATTCGTCAACCTAGAATTAGCTTTGAGAACAACCTAAGGCGAAGAACTAATTTAGATAGTGAATCCTAACAGATAATCAACCTAGCATTCAAAGAAATCCCTATGAGAAAACCCTAAACCTAACAGGTGATCTACTCAGACATGGATATTAAATTAATAAACATGTTGAATAAATACTCTTATATTAAATCAGAAAGAGAAACAAGGTTTTGAGATCTGATCTCGGACGAAGGGAAACCAGACTTGTCTCTCACTAAAATCTCTCTTAAACCTAAACAATAATAAAGCATAGCCTAAACAATGGCTGTAAAATCCTATTTATAACCTAAATCACGATTTGGGACCTTCTTGTAATTATAAAAGTCTTCTGGGTGCTTTTGCAATTGTCCAAGACTTCATAATTAGTCGCGGCCCATGAAATCTCGATGAGTGTCGATCGATACCAGGGGGTATCGATCGATGCTCGGTGCTCAGATCGGGCTCTTAGTCATCAGACTTCAGTCTCGCTCCAGAATGCTCCAGAAAAGCTCCAATAATTCCAATTAAGCTCCAGACGTGCTATAACCTGTGAAAGACTCTAAAAGACTCCAAAACACAAGAAAAGACTCTATAAAAGGACTTATATCATGGCCTAAATAGGGTAAAAACCATGATATATCAACTCCCCCAGACTTAGCCTTTTGCTTGCCCTCAAGCAAATAGAAGACTAAACCAGAAAAAGAGGTTTGAAAACGTAGAGACTCACCTGTTCCTGAACCATCGAAAAGACCCTTTTCCCAAGTACCCAAATGTCACCTGATCAGCTTTCGATCTAACCACCATGTACTTCTCCGTAGACATTTGCAGCTTTTCCAGACTCCACACAAAGTCCCACAGCATTATTCAAGTAAAGCCCTCATCGCCAGTTTCATCTCTGCAGCTAATTTTTAAGAGCCTTCTAGACTCTTTACCAGACAATATCTTGACAAAGGAACCACCCTTTTCACACTTCTTTTGTATCAATTTCTCTCCCCCAGACTTATTTCTTATTATGTTCTATTTATTATTTTTTTTTATTTTCAGCTTAGCATATACATATCAAGGTAGGAGACGCGAGTATTGATGGTGTTTGCCACCAAATCCCCGGTTCTTCCCTCTCTATGTATCAAAGGATGTAGGCGAATAATGGCATCATAGGAAAATCCTAGCCTCGCTTCCAATCCTTTGTGTGATCATCCCCTCTTAAGTAGAATAATGGGATCGCTGGAAATTTTCCTAACCCTCTACTCAGAAGAAAATCATTTCAATCTTTTATGCTCTTATCTATCAACTTATTTCAGGGGAGAGAGATACCATAATTCTAAACACACGGGTTCCTTTATCAGATATGAATGATGAATCAAGCTCTATGAACACTAACCACATTGATGAAGTGCAAAAATTTGGCTCAGGCTTCAGAAGAACTCTGCTGGAGACATGGATGTTTTCTAGTCAACTGGTCAGCCTTTGGATTTTTCATTAGTCGATCTAGAACTGATCCTGTAACACTGTGCACTCAAAAACAAAATCAAATCAATAGGTTCAAGCACAGGATCATCATCTCCAACAAAATTTTGACTCAATAAAACAGTTTTGACTCGATAAAACGACTGACTCTAAGAAAAACGAAAACAATGTCAGCAGACACCTCCCCCAGACTTGAACAACACTGTCCCCAGTGTTATCTAGCCTAGAGTAGGTAGAAGAAACAAAAGAAAAGGATAGAATGAAGAGAAACAAGAAATTACCTTCCTGGAATACCGAGTGTCGATCGACACACAGCATGGTATCGATCGATACCACGCTTAGATCGACTTGGTGAACTTTCATCCGCGATTGGTGTCGATCGATACCAATGGGGTATCGATCGATACCTAGGCGATTTCGAGTTGCTCCTTGTTCATCCTGACACAGACTCAAAACAAATGAAAAATCAAAAGGAAAAACGACTCAAGAACAGACTCACCAGTGGGTTGCCTCCCACCAAGCGCTCGTTTAACGTCAATAGCTTGACTGTAACGCCTTTCAGGCTGTTGGTGCATCATCCAGAGGCATTATCTGCCCTGTTGGAATCTCGGCTTGCGCCCAATAGTGTTTCACTCTTTGTCCATTGACAGTGAATTCCTCGCCTGTGCGATTTATCAGCACCACAGCACCATGTGGTCTGACCTCTTTGATTGTGAAGGGACCTGACCAACGTGAACGCAGTTTACCAGGAAACAATTGCAAACGAGAGTTATACAGAAGTACCTGGTCGTTCGGTTCGAAGTGTCTGGAGATGATTTTCTTATCATGATAAGCTTTAGTTCTCTCCTTGTACAGCCTCGAGTTCTCATAAGCATGGTGCCTGATCTCATCCAGCTCGTTCAGCTGAATCAACCTCCTCTCAGCAGCAGGCTTGATGTCGAAGTTCAGCATCTTTGTTGCCCATGCAGCCTTGTGCTCAATCTCTACTGGAAGGTGGCATGCTTTCCCATACAGCATTTGGAAAGGTGTAGTACCCAGCGGTGTCTTGAAGGCAGTCCTGTATGCCCAAAGTGCATCATCCAGCTTTGTAGACCAATTATTCCTAGAAGCATTCACTGTCTTCTCCAAGATCTCCTTGATCTGCCTGTTAGAGACTTCAACTTGCCCACTTGTCTGAGGGTGATATGGAGTAGCCACACGATGGTTTACACCATATTGCTTCAACAACCTCTCGAACACCTTGTTGATAAAGTGAGAGCCACCATCACTTATCACAATTCGAGGTACTCCAAAGCGAGGGAAAATGATGGTCTTAAACAGCTTAGGAACCACCGCAGAGTCATTCTTCTCACTGGCTATCGCTTCCACCCATTTAGACACATAGTCCACAGCAACCAGGATGTAGGTCTTCTTGTGTGAAGATGGGAAAGGACCCATAAAGTCAATGCCCCAGCAATCAAAAATTTCAACCTCAAGGATGAAATTTTGTGGCATCTCATGTCTCTTACTGATCTTCCCTCTCCTCTGACAAGCGTCGCACTGTGAGACGAAAGTGTGAGCATCCTTGAACATGGTAGGCCACCAGAAGCCTGCTTGAAGAGCCTTGGATACTGTCTTGAAGGTGGCAAAGTGTCCAGCATAGTCTGATCCATGGCAATGAAACAAAACATCGGAAACTTCTGACTCAGCAATGCATCTCCTGTATATACCGTCAGAACAATGCTTGTACAAGTAAGGTTCATCCCAAAAGAATCTCCTTATGTCGCGCATGAACTTCTTCTTGTCATACTTCTTGAGGTGGTTTGGCTTTGCATCTGCAGCGAGATAATTTGCAATATCAGCGTACCATGGAGTATCAGAATCTGCTGCAGCGACGAGATGGTGGTTAGAAACGACTGAATGATCGATGATGAAAACAGCGTCTGAATCGTCAGGGTATCGACCGATACCATCATGGTATCGATCGATACCGGAACCTGCAACTCGTGGAAATTTCTGATTCTCGGCCAGATTCATCTGAAACCCAGTTTCAATGAAGTAGATGGCTTCCTCAGGTAGTTGATCATCAATGGGGACGTCCTCATCGATCCGCATCCGCGAGAGATGGTCAGCAACTCCATTCTCTATGCCTTTCTTGTCCTTAACCTCAATGTCAAACCCTTGTAGCAAAAGAACCCAACGACAGAGACGAGGCTTGAGATCCTTGTTGTTCATCAGATACTTGAGAGCAGCATGATCAGTATGAACAACCACCTTGCTCCCAACCAAGTAAGATCGGAATTTCTCAAAGGAGAAAACAACAGCAAGTAGCTCCTTCTCTGTGGTGCTGTAATTCCTCTGAGCGTCATCTAAAGTCCTGCTGGCATAGTAGATGACGTGCAGCTGTCTGTCTTTCCTCTGACCCAGAACGGATCCCACAGCAAAGTCACTGGCATCACACATGATCTCGAAAGGTAGAGTCCAATCAGGAGGTTGCACAACAGGAGCACTCACTAAAGCCGTTTTGATCTCCTCAAAGGCTGCAAGACAATCGGCTGTGAAATCAAATTTGATCTCTTTGCACAGCAGAGCAGTGAGTGGACGTGCTATCTTGGAGAAATCCTTGATGAACCTCCTGTAAAAACCAGCATGACCAAGGAAACTCCGAATATCCTTCACAGAAGTAGGTGGTGGGAGACTTGTCATGACCTGAATCTTGGCTTTGTCAACTTCGATTCCAGCTTCAGAGACTTTGTGCCCAAGTACAATGCCATCCTGAACCATAAAATGACACTTTTCCCAGTTAAGGACCAAGTGTTTCTCTTCACACCTCTGGAGCACCTTGCACAGATTAGTCAAACAGATCTTGAATGATGACCCATATACTGAAAAATCATCCATGAACACCTCCATGAAGTCCTCGATCATGTCTGTGAAGATAGACATCATGCACCTCTGAAAAGTGGCTGGAGCGTTGCACAATCCAAATGGCATTCTCCTGTATGCGAACGTGCCATAGGGACACGTGAAAGTGGTATACCCTTGGTCATCTGGATGGATAGGAATCTGGAAGAAACCTGAATATCCATCAAGGAAGCAGTAGTAGGGATGACTGGCCAATCTCTCCAACATCTGGTCAATGAATGGCAATGGGAAGTGATCTTTCCGTGTGGCCGCGTTCAACTTCCTGTAATCAATGCACATTCGATGTCCTGTGATAGTCCTCGTGGGAATCATCTCATCCATGTTGTTCTTCACCACAGTTATCCCTCCTTTCTTAGGAACAACGTGCACTGGACTGACCCAAGAGCTATCTGAGATAGCATAGATAACTCCTGCATCTAAGAGTTTCATGATCTCTTTCTTAACCACTTCCTTCAGGTTTGGATTCAGCCTCCTTTGATGCTCAACTGAAGCCTTTGACTCGTCCTCAAGATGAATCCTATGCATGCACAGGTTCGGGGAAATACCTGAAATGTCATCAAGAGAATAGCCAAGAGCTTTGCGATACTTGCGCAGCTTGCTTAGCAGTAAAGTGACCTCTGCGTTGTTCAAAGAAGAATTAAGGATTACAGGGTACGTGGAATTAGGACCAAGAAAACCATACCTTAGATTCGCAGGAAGTGGTTTGAGTTCCACTTTGGGAGCGTTCTCCTCGCTCCAATCTCCAAGCCCAGCAGCTTGCATAGTTCTTTCGGCCAAACTGGTTTCTGGCCGTAGGGTATCGATCGATACCATCAGAGTATCGATCGATACTGGTCGTGCTGAATCGAGTATCCTTCCGTATTCAGCAGCAGCATCGTGTGGCTTAACTTCGGACTCAGCAGAACAGGCCAATGCTCTCTCCAATGGGTCCTCAGGATGCATCTCTAAGAAGTACTCCTCAGCAATATCACAGAAGGTATCGACGAAGAAAGTCCGCCCATCGATTGTTGGTCTCTTCATCATCTTCTCCATGTTAAAAGTCATGACCAACTCACCAATGTTAAGAGATATCTTCCCATTCCTGCAATCAATCAGAGCACCAGCTGTTGCTAGGAATGGCCTTCCCAAGATGAGAGGATCTCTGGGTTCCGAATCATACTCCAAGACAATGAAATCAGTTGGGATTAAGCAGTTCCCAATCACAATCGGAACATCCTCGAGCAGTCCTTCTGGAAGTCTAATTGAACGATCAGCGAGAATCAGCGAGATTCTAGTAGCAGTGAAGTCTGTCATTCCCATCCTCTTAGCAACCGAGTATGGCATGAGGTTGACACTTGAGCCAAGGTCACAGAGAGAACGCTCAAACCTGTCAGTAGCGATTGTGCAATCCAAGACAAAGCTCCCTGGATCTGGAAGTTTCGTTGGGATCCTGTTGCTTAGGATTGCACTGCACTCATGAGTGATCATCAGACAGCCCTCCTCAAGGTTCACATTGCTGGACACCATCTTCTTGACATACCTCTTGAAAGCTACAGAGGTCTTGATAGCATCGATGAAGGGAAGTTCAACAACCAGCTTGTCCAAAATTTCCTTGCATTTAGCATCCTCTACTTCCTTCTTAGTCTTTCCAAGAGCTCTGGGATAGGGTACCCTCGGGATGTAGACCCTCTCTGGTGCTGCTTTAGGCTTCTCCTTCACAACCTCAACTTCTGCATCGTCTTCAGGTTCGGTATCGATCGATACAGGGGGGGTATCGATCGATACACGGGAATTTGAGTCTTCCCGTCTGAGAATCGCGATCGGTGTCGATCGATGCTGAGGGGTGTCGATCGATGCCTTAGCGATTTCAGTGTCTTCATCGTCAGACATCTCGAAATTTACAGTAGGCTGATCCACTTTTGCCCCTGATTTGACCTCCTTACCACTTCTCAAGGTAATGGCATTGATGTGTGCCCTTGGGTTCTCTCCTTTTCCTGGTAGAAAACCTTCTTGTCTTCTTGAACTCTCTGAAGTCTGAGCTACCTGAGTTTCCAGCTTCTTCTGACCAATACCCAGAGAATCGATCCTTCCACTCAGATCTTTGTACATGGCGTCCATCTTACCATTGAAGGTTACTGTAATCTGCTGCTGTCCTTGAACGAGTGTTTCAAGCATGGCTTCAATCTTGTTCTCTGATGTCTTAGCAGTCACAGGCTCGTAAGAAGGACTTCTGTAGTTCCTGGTGTAACCACTGATCTGGGCAGGTTTCTGGTTGAATCCTCCTTGCTGGAAGTTGTTGTTGAAGCTCCGATTGTTGTTGAACTGGTTCCTCTGTCCCTGAAAGCCAGAACCACCAATGTAGTTCACGTCTTCTGCTTCATTCTCATTGAAAACCTCAACATCCTCAGCAAAATGGACAGCTTTTGTTGTCTTTCCCAGCAGAAGACTGTGCATAGAATCTAGTTGAGCCTTAAACTCAGCGATCTGCGATCCATCTTGATTACCAGCCAGCTTCTTGCGCTCGAAATCTGCACTCTTTGTGCTGCTGCTAGATGCAAAATTCTCAATCAACACATAGGCGTCCTCAGGATAGTTGGTGTTGAAGTTTCCATTGCTTGAAGAGTCCAGAGCCATCTGATACCTCCAATCTACTCCTCTGAAGAAGATACCTAGCAGCTGCACGTCAGAGTATCCATGGTGTGGACAGTCTCTTTGGTACGATCTGAATCTTGTCCAAGCAGCCTTGAACGCCTCAGTAGGTCCTTGAGAAAAAGTGGAGATCTTATTCCTCAGATCTTCAGATCGTCCATCATCATAGAAGTTAATTAGGAAGGCTCTCTTGGTGTCTTCCCAATTAGTCAGTGATCCAGGAGGTAACTGCCTCAGCCAGTAAGTAGCCTCTCCACCTAGAGAGTAGGGGAAGAGCTTGCAGAAGAGATAATCGTAGGACACTCCATTGCTCTTGATGCTAGTGACCAAGTCCTCGAATTTCTCTACATGATCCATTGGATGCTCATGAGGCAAACCATGGAAGAGATGCTGTCCTACTAGAGTGTAGTAAGCAGGCTTCAGCTCAAAGTCATTCCGCTCATACGCAGGGGGACGAATCGCAGAGCGATTGGCGAAAAATTGCTCTGGCCTGTTGTGTTCACCAATCGTTCTACCACGATTAACCACAGCATCCCTTGCGTTCCTAGCGGCATTCTCAGCGACAACAGGAGCAGGTTGAATGACAATCCCCTCTCCATCCAGACGTTGTCCTTGCTCATTGCACAACCGACCCTGTTGGTCCCTGTAAGCTCCAGCAGCATCACGAACCAACCCAACTTGATTGTTGTTCATCCTAGCTGACTTCTTTGCTTTCCTGTTTGTGCGTTCCACTTGTGCTAGCTGTTCCAGTGATAGATCAACTAGCGGAGTACTCTTTTTGCTTCTGGTTTCAAGATTATGCATGCACCTGAAATCACAAGTAAAGAGCGTAAGTAACTGAAATTTACGACGGGTATCGACCGATACTCAAGGGTATCGATCGATACTCGGGCGATTTAGACGAATTTCCTAGCTAAAATCTAACGGCGAATTGAGTTCCCCGGCAACGGCGCCAAAATTGATATGCTCAATTTAATACCCTAAGATACTAAAGCAGTTGTTGTAGTAAGTGTAGGGGTCGAACCACAAAGAACTCAAAAATCACTCAATAGATTCTATAGATCAGAAACAAGCTAAACCAGATGATGTAATTGAAAAACAGGGTTGCAAGTAAAACGTTTGTAAATTCAATTTGGGGAATGTAGGCTTAGGGTATTTCTCAGGAAATCAATGAATGCAGCTAAGCTACCTAACAGGATCCAGATTAAGCACTGTTCTAGAACTCAAATCACTAAAATATAATTAACCAACTCTCGTTGCGAAAACTATCTAAATCTAAATCCTAGAAATTCCAAATCTCTTTGCGAATCCTAAAGTCTAAATCAGCTTTAAAATCAGGTTTGATATGTTCACAAATCAATTAAACCAAATCTCTTTGCGAATAATCAATTTGCTCACCTAAGGTTCTATCAGGTAATTAATCGCACTCTCGTGCCTAATTAATTATCCTAAGATCTAAGTTCCAGATTCGTCAACCTAGAATTAGCTTTGAGAACAACCTAAGGCGAAGAACTAATTTAGATAGTGAATCCTAACAGATAATCAACCTAGCATTCAAAGAAATCCCTATGAGAAAACCCTAAACCTAACAGGTGATCTACTCAGACATGGATATTAAATTAATAAACATGTTGAATAAATACTCTTATATTAAATCAGAAAGAGAAACAAGGTTTTGAGATCTGATCTCGGACGAAGGGAAACCAGACTTGTCTCTCACTAAAATCTCTCTTAAACCTAAACAATAATAAAGCATAGCCTAAACAATGGCTGTAAAATCCTATTTATAACCTAAATCACGATTTGGGACCTTCTTGTAATTATCAAAGTCTTCTGGGTGCTTTTGCAATTGTCCAAGACTTCATAATTAGTCGCGGCCCATGAAATCTCGATGAGTGTCGATCGATACCAGGGGGTATCGATCGATGCTCGGTGCTCAGATCGGGCTCTTAGTCATCAGACTTCAGTCTCGCTCCAGAATGCTCCAGAAAAGCTCCAATAATTCCAATTAAGCTCCAGACGTGCTATAACCTGTGAAAGACTCTAAAAGACTCCAAAACACAAGAAAAGACTCTATAAAAGGACTTATATCATGGCCTAAATAGGGTAAAAACCATGATATATCAGTTTGACCTCAAAATTGTTGTTTTCAACCGGAGGTGGTTAAATCCCTTGACGGTTTTGGTGTGCATTTGCCACATCACCTTCTCCAACAACATGCCTTGCTATAGGCGGGTGGTTATGACAGTGATGGTTTCTATTGCCACCACCTCCTTGATTGTTGCCGTTTCCATCCCCATTCCCACCGTTCCTTTGGTGGGGAATGGGTTCATTGATGTTCCCAAGTGGAACATTCTCAACGTGCTCCATTTCTTGGTTGTCAACCTCTTGCACTCTCACACGGTTCCTTCGTGCTCTTGAACCCCTCTCAAGTTGATCAATATCGACCCTTGGTTTTATGAGATTGGTATTGCCATGGGAACGGGTATGCATACACATATAGAAAGCAAAAGCAATGGGAAGTGAAGAAGATTAGTAACTTGGTAGAAAATAATACTTAAGCTTACTAAGAACCTAAATCTCAATGTTAAAACAAATCCCAATATGGCAACGGCTCCAATTTGATGCAAGACTTTTTAGTCTCTAAGAGGTATCAATACCCCCTATACGATGTAGCATAAGAGGTTATCAATCCATAATTGGGATCATTTCAATCACTAAGAATGCAAGGAACTCAAGCAAGTTAAGCTAAACAAGTGTTGTTTGTGGTTAATTATCAATTCAAAACAAGTGAATAGCAAAGCAAACAAGATGTAATTCAAATAACAAAAGATTCAAAGATGGGATTTTGGATATAAGATCACCCAAGTTCAATTCATGATGTTCATTTACTCAAACAAGCTAATCCCTAGGCATAAGATCCTAAACTTGACTAATTCTCTTTCAAGCAATTAATCACTATGCTAATCACCTAATCCATTAACAAACTCTCATTTGTGGATCATTGATTAGCAAGCATTAAGTTTAAATCAACAATATCAACCAAAAATACACCCTATACAACTATTATCATAGGCTAGGAATGTAAATCTCTTGTTTAATTCATCAAGGCATTTCATCTCTTATTTAATACACACTTGGTGTGCATGAAATACCTTATGATCTAAACCTACTTTTTCAAGCTAGATTTAGCCTTAAGAACACTGAAGAAGGAAGGATATAAGAAGATATAACCATAAACACCATGAATCAAGCCTTGGAACATCCTAATCTATCCCATCTCTAAACCCTAAAAGACTACTCGAGACCCATCAAGAACAACCCAAAATCGATGGAGATAGAGGTTAAATCCATGGATAGATGATGAATAATCAAGATAGAAAGAAGATAGATGGAAGAGATTGATAGAAATCAACACTAAATTGCATAAAACAAAGGATCCTTCTTACAAATCTCAAGTTTTCTCTGAAAGGTGAGGGTTTTAGCCTTAAGAAAAGCTTGATAAAATAAAATTAGGGTTTTAGAATATTTATAATAAAAAGAGGGGAACCGGGTCAACCCGGAACAAACCGGGTTTTGACCCGGACATTTTGGGTCGGAAATCGATCCCGGTCGGGATGCGTCTGGGACACGGAGCCGGGATGAGAATTATTGCCGAGAGGGAATATTTATAATAAAAAGAGGGGAACCGGGTCAACTCGAAACAAACTGGGTCAACCCGGAACAAACCGGGTCAACCCAGAACAAAACGGGTTTTGACCCGGACATTTTGGATCGGAAATCGATCCCGGCTGGGATGCGTCTGGGACACGGAGCCGGGATGAGAATTATTGCCGAGAGGGAATATTTATAATAAAAAGAGGGGAACCGGGTCAACTAGGAACAAACCGGGTCAACCCGGAACAAACCGGGTCAACCCAGAATAAACCGGGTTTTGACCCAGACATTTTGGATCGGAAATCGATCCCGGCCGGGATGCGTCCGGGACACGGAGCCGGGATGAGAATTATTGCTGAGAGGGAAGGTGATGCCGGGCGACTTTGGTCCGGGATGGGAGGCCGGGAGGAGAAGTCTTCAGTGAGGGAAGGTGATACCGGGGGACTTCGAGCCGGGACGGAAGGCCGAGATATCTCCTTCCCGAGGGAAAGTTTCATGTCGGGGGATTTCAAGCCGGGATGGAAGGCCAGGATATCCCCTGCCCGAGGGAAAGTTTCATGCCGGCTGAGGGGAAATCTTCATGCCAGCCGGTGCTGAGGGGAATTCTAAGGGAGAAAGTCTTCGTCCCGGGGGAGATTGGTCCGGGACACGCAGCCGGGATCCTCCCTATCTGTGGGGAAATCTCGTGCCGGCTGAGGGGAAGTCTTGTCCCGGGCCGGTGCATACATCTGGCAAGGAACGAGCTCCTAGGCTAGGCAGAGACGTCTTCATGAAATCCGCGGTAACTCCTTAACTAGATGTCCAAATGTCCTGAATCAAACTCCTGTAGACAGATAACTCACTCCTCTACAATTCCTATGAAGATCTTCAAGGCTGATTCATAACGGAGGTTCTTCGTCCAGATACATCTTTCCGGCAACTCGGATGGGCTTTGCACTCTACTTAGGTCCAACTCTCCAAATATTCCCAATTGCCTCCAATCACCTAGGGAATACTCCAAAACATGCAAGAATTCACTAAACCTAATGCAAATACCTAAAACTCCAAATGAGACCTAAATGCAAGACAAGACCATGATTATTCATGTGAATTACACAAAACTCTAAATGAAATGCATGTTAAAACATGCAATATATGCGTATATCAGAGATTCATTCTTAGCAGCCCAACACATACTCTCCACATCATCCACATAAGTTTATTCTTTTGTATGGTCTTTGTGGGGATCGTGGACTTCATTAGAGAAAATTAAGCCACCTTGATTAAAATCTACCAAAGGACGTACGTTTTCCAATTCTTCAATATTGGATAACGCTTTACCATCTTCTTTTCGGATAAGATATTCATCATCATAAACATAAAAAATTGTATTTCCAATAATTTTCCTGAACTATACGCACAAATTTTCAGAAGAACCAAACAGATTTTCATCTGTGGGATAAAAAAGACCGAGCGATATGGTAATCAAGCACACAAAATCGAACCTTGATTGGGAAATCAAAGTGTTGTCTCTGATACAACCTGATGTAGTGGAAGTAACGATAAACAGCTTAACCAATGGATTCAATGGAATCGATTGGGACCTGCCAGCTCAAACAAGGGATTCGAGAGAATCCTCGCTTGGGACCTGCTTCTTGAACTCGTTGAGATCTAGATAGATCTGTCGAAAACAAGGATAGAGAATACTCTTCTCTCAAAAGCAAAAGCTCTTTATTAAAAATCAACAACTGAATACAATAGAAGGCCTAAACGGCTTATTTATAATAAATCACAAAACCCTAAAACCTATAAAATCTAGAATAATCTTAATTAATTAAATAAAAGATAACAATGAAGATATTTGGAAATATTCCAAATATCTCGCTGCATCAGAAGGTCAAGAATTCCGTTGCAAAATCAAGAAATTCGTTGCAAAATCAAGAAACCCGTTTCAAAACCCATGCTTTTCAGTTGCAAGAAGTGAAACCACATATTTGTTAAGTGTGAAACCACAATTGGATACCTATATTTTTACAACCATTCCTTTACTTGTTATTGTTGTTTTCCATACGGTTTAATATGTTCTTTTATCATATTCGATTACAAAATTTATGGTATGTGAAACATATGCCTTAAGATCATATAAGTGAGTAAATGTGTATTCATATTTACTCTTTCTTAAGATGAATTTTGGACTCTTGGATATTTTAGCTATGAATGATGATTGTTGTGGTGTTTTCTATCACTGAATGTATTAATTTTATATATAGTGCAATATACCATGCACAACTTGGATAGTAGTTATATGAGTAAGAGGACTGAAACTTGTTTTTTTAATGTATTTAGCAACGAAATTGCAAGGAAGGTCAGGAAATCCGTTGCAAAATCAAGAAATTTGTTACAAAATCAATAAATTCGTTGCAACATCAATAAATTTGTTGAAAACCCCATGCTATTCCATTGCAAGAGGTGAATCCACATATTTGTTAATTGTGAAACCACAATTGGATAACTATATGTTAAAACAATTCATTTACTTGTTATTGTTGTTTTCCATCCGGTTTAATGTTTTCTTTGCTCAGATTTGATTACAAAAGTAATGGTATGTGAAAATATGCCTTAAGATCATATAAGTGAGTAAATGTGTATTCATGTTTACTCTTTCATAAGATGAATGTTGGACTCTCGGATATTTTAGCCATGGATGATGATTGTTGTGGTGTTTTCTTTCATTGAATGAATTAAATTTAAAATGTGCAATATACGATGCACAACTTGGATATTAGTTATATGAGTAAGAGGATTGAAACTTCTGTTTTTTTTAATAAACCATTTATCAACGGAATTGCAAGGAATGTCAAGAAATCCGTTGTAAAATCATGAAATCTGTTGCAAAATCATAAAATCCATTGCAAAACCCATGCTAATCCGTTGGAAGAAGTGAAACCACGTGATTGTTAAGTGTGAAACCACAATTGGATAACTATATGTTAACAACGATTCGTTTACTTGTTATTGTTATTTTCCATGAGGTTTAATGTTTTCTTTGCTCATATTCGATTACAAAATTTATGATATGTGAAAAATATGACTAAAGATCATATAAGTGAGTAAATGTGTATTCATGTTTACTATTTCTTAAGATGAATGTTGGACTCCTGGATATTTTAGGCACAAATGATGATTGTTGTGGTGTTTTCTTTCACCATATGTATTAAATTTACACTGTGGAATATACTATGCACACCCTTGGATAGTAGTTATATGAGTAAGAGGTTTGAAACTTGGGGTTTTTTTAATGAACCATTTAGAAACGGAATTGCATGGAAGGTCAAAAAATCCGCTGCAAAATCAAGAAAGAAGTGAATCCACATATTTGTTAAGTGTGAAACCACAATCGGATAACTATATGTTGACAAAGATTCCTTTACTTGTTTTTGTTGTTTTCCATCAGGTATAATATTTTCTTTGCTCATATTCGATTACAAAAATTATAGTATGTGAAACATATGCCTTCAGATCATATAAGTAAGTAAATGTGTATTCATGTTTACTCTTTCTTAAGATGAATGTTGGAGTCTTGGATATTTTAGCCATGAATGATGATTGTTGTGGTGTTTTCTTTTATTAAATGTATTAAATTTATAATGTGAAATATACCGTGGACAACTTGGATAGTTGTTATATGAGTAAGAGGATTGAAACTTCTGTTTTTTTAATAAACCATTTAGCAAAGGAATTGCAAGGAATGTCAAGAAATCCGTTGTAAAATCATGAAATCCGTTGCAAAATCATGAAATCCATTGAAAAACCCATGTTATTCCGTTGGAAGAAGTGAAACTGCATATTTCTTAAGTGTGAAGCCACAATTGGATAACTATATGTTAACAACGATTGGTTTACTTGTTATTGTTGTTTTCCATCATGTTTAATGTTTTCTTTGTTAATATTTGATTACTAAATTTATTGCATGTCAAAAATATGTCTTAAGATCATATAATTGAGTAAATGTGTATTCATGTTTACTTTTTCTTAAGATGAATGTTAGACTCTTGGATATTTTAGCAATGATTGATGATTGTTGTGGTATTTTCTTTCACTGAATGTATTAAATTTATAATGTGCAATATACTATGCACTACTTGGATTGTAGTTATATGAGTAAGACGATTGAAAGTTAGGTTTTTTTAATGAAGCATTTATCAATGAAATTGCAAGAAAGGTCAAGAAATCCGTTGAAAAATTATGAAATCCATTGAAAAATCAAGAAATCCGTCGCAAAACCCATGTTGTTCCATTGCAAGAAGTGAAACCACATATTTTTTAAGTTTGAAACCACAATTAGATAACTATATGTTGAAACGATTCCTTTACTTGTTATTGTTGTTTTTCATCATGTTTAATGTTTTCTTTCCTCATATTCGATTACAAAATTTATGGTATATGAAAAATATGCCTTAAAGATCATATAAGTGAGTAAATGTGTATTCATGTTTACTCTTTCTTAAGATGAATGTTGGACTCTTGAATATTTTAGCCACAAAATATGATTATTGTTGTGTTTTCTTTCATTGAATGTATTAAATTTACATTGTGCAATATACCATACAAAACTTGGATAGTAGTTATATGAGTTAGAGGATTGAAACTTGTTATTTTTTTTAATGAACCAATTAGCAACAAAATTGCTAGGAAGATCAGATAATCCGATGCAAAATCATGAAATCCATTGCAAAAACAAGAAATCCGTTGGAAAACCCATGCTATTCTGTTGCAAGAAGCGAAACGACATATTTATTAAGTGTGAAACCACAATTGGTTAGCTATATGTTGACAACGATTCCTTTACTTGTTATTGTTGTTTTCCATCAGGTTTACTGTTTTCTTTGTTCATATTCGATTACAAAATTTATGGTATGTGAAAAATATGACTTAAGATCATATAAATGAGTAAATGTGTATTCATTTTTACTCTTTCTTAAGATTAATGTTGGACTCTCGGATATTTTAACAATGAATGATGATTGTTGTGGTGTTTTCTTTCACTGAATGTATTATATTTACATTGGCAATATACCAAGCACAACTTGGATAGTAGTTATATGAGTAAGAGGATTGAAACTTGAGATTTTTTATAAAAAAAAAGATCCATTTATCAACGGAATTACAAGGAAGGTAAAAAAATCCGTTGCAAAATCAAGAAATAATTTGCAAATTTAAGAAATCCAGTGTAAAACCCATGATATTCCGTTGCAAGAAGTGAAACCACAAATTGATAACTATATGTTAACAATGATTCGTTTACTCGTTATTGTTGTTTTCCATCAGGTTTAATGTTTACTTTGCTCATATTCCATTATAAAATGTATGGTCTGTGAAAAATATGTCTGAAGATCATATAAGTGAGTAAATGTGTATTCATGTTTACTCTTTCTTAAGATGAATGTTGGACTCTTGGATAGTTTAGCTATGAATGATGATTGTTGTGGTGTTTTCTTTCACTAAATGTATCAAATTTACAATGTTCAATATACCATGCACAACTTCGATAGTAGTTATATGAGTAAGAAGATTGAAACTTGGATTTTTTTAATGAACCATTTAGCAACGGAATTGCATGGAAGGTCAAGAAATCTGTTGCAAAAGCAAGAAATCCCTTGGAAAACCCATGCTATTATGTTTCAACAAGTGAAACCACATAATGTTAAGTGTGAAACCACAATTTGATAACTAGCTATATCTTGAAAATGATTCTTTTACTTATTATTGTTGTTTTCCATACGGTTTAATGTTTTCTTTACTCATATTCGATTACAAAATTTATGGTTTTCGAAAAATATGCATTAAGATCATACAAGTGAGTAAATGTGTTTTCGTGTTTACTCTTTCTTAGGATGAATGTTGGACTCTCAGATATATTAGCCAGGAATGATGATTGTTGTGGTGTTTTCTTTAATTGAATATATTAAATTTACACTGAGAAATATATCTTGCACAACTTGGATAGTATTTATATGAGTAAGAAGATTGAAACTTGGGTGTTTTTTTTTAATAAACCATTTTGCAACATAATTGCAAGGAAGATCAAGAAATCCGTTGCAAAATCATAAATTCGTTGCAAAACCCATGCTATTCTGTTGCAAGAAGTGAAACCTCATATTTGTTAAGTGTGA
Source organism: Eutrema japonicum (assembly GCA_030161315.1). Classification (NCBI taxonomy): domain Eukaryota; kingdom Viridiplantae; phylum Streptophyta; class Magnoliopsida; order Brassicales; family Brassicaceae; genus Eutrema; species Eutrema japonicum. The sequence goes on along the minus strand of BSQW01000012.1, from coordinate 25,943,328 downwards.
AATCACAATTGGATAACTATATGTTAACAACGATTCGTCTTCTTTGCTCATATTCGATTACAAAATCTATTGTATGTGAAATTATGCCTTAAGATGATATAAGTGAGTAAATGTGTATTCCTGTTTACTATTTCTTAAGATGAATGTTGGACGCTTGGATATTTTAGCCAAGAATGATGATTGTTGTGCTGTTTTCCCTGAATGTATTAAATTTACAATGTGCACTATACCATGCACAACTTAGATAGTAATCATATGAGTAAGAGGATTGAAACTTCGGTTTTTTTTAATGAACCATTTAGCAACGGAATTGCAGGGAATGTCAAGAAATCCGTTGCAAAATCAAGAAATCCGTTGCAAAACACTTGCACTACAATATACTATGCACTATTCGGAGAATTGAAACTTGGGTTTTTTTTAATGAACCATTTAGCAACGGAACTGCAAGGAAGGTCAAGAAATCCATTGCAAATTCATGAAATTCGTTGCAAAATCAAGAATTCCATCGCAAAACCCATGTTATTTTGTTGCAAGAAGTGAAACCACATATTTGTTAAGTTTGAAACCACAATTGGATAACTATATGGTGACAACGATTCTTTTACTTGTTATTGTTTTTTTCCATCATGTTTAATGTTTTCTTTGCTCATATTCGATTACAAAATTTAGGGTATATGAAAAATATGCCTTAAGATCATATAAGTGAGTAAATGTGTATTCATGTTTACTCTTTCTTAAGATGAATGTAGGACTCTTGGATATTTTAGCCATGAATGATAATTGTTGTGATATTTTCTTTCACTGAATGTATTAAATTTATATTGTGTAATATACCATGCACAACTTGGATAGTAGTTATATTAGTAAAAGTATAAAATTGGCTTGCATAGACTGTTTAAAAAACCCTAGGTGCTTTGAGAGCTCCTCGTGTGAGAAACTTTCCTAATTTACTTCCGCCTCACATTTTCGTCGCCGGAAACTATGGAGCCTTCGGCTCCGGCAACGGACCAGCCCTCCTCCCCTCTCCCCATCCAAACTAGCTCCTTGCCATAATCTATGCTCAATTAACCCGCTTCTTGGTGCTCTATACTTCGTGGTCCTGCGCTGGATATTAAAACTTTCAACCCCACCTTCGAAACCATTGACGGCAAATCTTCAAGCATATTCCTTGCAGAATTTCTAGAAGATGCAAAGCCTCTATGGCAGAACTATGTCTTAGGCCATTTCATTAGCGGTTCGCCGCATATTGAAAAGGTCCATGCTATCATCAAGAAGCTTCGGAGAACAAGCGACCAAATATTGAAAATCGATGTCCAATTCATCAGCAAAACAATTGTTGTTTTCAAAATCAACATTGATCCAATGCGTCAACGAGTCCTCAACAAGAGGTTCTGGCACTTAGCTGATGTTCCGCTAGTTGTGCAACAGTGGAGGCCGGAAACGGCCAGCAAAACATCGGACCTCCCATCCCTTCCCATGTAGGTTGATTTCTCCTCGGTACCATGATACATCTACTCCGACAAGGGGCTCAGCTTCATTGCTAGCTTCATAGGTCATCCGATAAATTTGCACCCCAACACTGAGAGATGTCTAAGTTTGGATACAGCCGGGGTTTTGATCGAAATGAACCTGGAAAAAGAGGTTTCGTCTGTGCTACACATTCACGAAGCCTCGGAAAAACCTTTTGAGGTTTTCTTCTGTTTCTTTCTCTTTTCTATGCAAACTTCTACGAGCATGATTGTCCAAGTTCTACAGCTTTTATGATTTTGTCCTGTCTCAAATGATTTATGTTTGTTCTAATTTGGGTTTCATCTCTTTTATATATCTTGTGAAGAGAGAGTACTTCAAACAAGGAAAATTTGAGCAGTTCCGCCAAATATTACAAGAAGGGTCAAGTTCTAGTACGTAATTGCATAATTCTCATCCATTTGTTAATTATTGTCTTTTAGTGTTGCAACCATTCAAGATTGTTTATGTTTCTGCGATTCAGGAGTTATACAATTCGACGGGTTATGGTGACGAGCTACTGCTAAGTGCCACTCTACTGTTTGTTTTTATCATCTTCTGAATCAATCTGCTTCTAATTCGGGCTGATTTGTGCAGTTAGTGAAGAACAAATTTTTGTTTTGTTTTTGTAGTTCACAGTATGTAATTTTATTATCATCTAATTATGGTGTTTTTATTTAGTAATAACATTTGCTTCTTATCAATATTTTTTTTAATGATCAAAATATAACAAAGTAAATAAATTAATTAGGTACAAATAACATATCCCAATCAAAATAGTCCAGCAAAAATTTACTAAAATGAACAATAAATAATAACAAACATAAATGCTATTATAAAATATACAATTGCAAAACTAGTAAATGCCATGGAAAACATAACTAGCGTAGCATAAGGAAAAAACACTATCTAAAGCGCCAGACCTATTATGACGGGCGAAGATGGAGCGTTTGCGATAACGCTATGGTATCATGTCATAGCGTTTATGTGGTGCTCTATATACGACATTTTCTTAAGCCACTTTTTCAAATACCATAGATGATCGAATCAAAGAAAATATTAAACTTGAAGAAAAACAAGAATAATAAATAAAAGGATCTTGTTCACATATAGTAAGCCATTTGTGATTTCACACATCAAAAATTTGTGGTTTTGATAACACCGGTTTTTGACAGTTTTTATGGATCACTTTCATATGTTTTAACTCTGTTTTCAAAGGTTTTCAAGTGATTTTCATATTTTAGAGATTTAAAAGACGTTTCAGGTAACTCGGAATAAAATAATGCATTTCGGAGCAAAAGTACGTTTTTGGATAAACTTGTACCGTAAAAAAGTCTTACAGCTAATGGAGACCTTTTCACCGTCTGATCATCCCCAAATTTGGACACAACAAATTAGAGACAACCAGCTATCAAATGCAATTGGATTGGAGACAAATTAGAGACAACCAGCTTCGGGGAACCTTTGATATACCCGAAGCACTGAACGCAGATGAAGCTGCCCCGAAGATGAAGCCGCCACGCCTGGAGGAGCTGGACCCGCGGCCAGGAGGCATTTCTCCAATCCTGGAGTCTCCACCTGCGGCCAAGTGACATTTCGCCACTCCTAGAGAGGACGGACCCGCGTCCAACACCCTGTGCGACCAAATCGACTAGTTTCTTCACCCGAGGCCAAAACCATCTTTTCCAATCAAACCCTAAACTAGACTACCTTTATAAATAATTATTTTATGCCGCTTAGACAGACACATTACATTATTCTCACGCTTGAAGGCAGAAGCTAAGCTCTTGTGACTTGTGCACTTGTTTTCTTTGGATGGGAGCAAAGGATTCTCGATTCGTGTTATTCGATAGATGGTTATACAATAAGATCTCTCACCACTAGGAACTGCGGAATAGAAGACTCTCTTTTTGACGTTAGAGAAACAAACCCTTCGGTTGGGATAATCAACAACTGCTCCCACGGTTGCAAGGAATGAACTTCCAAGTATTAATGTCCTTGGAGAGTCCTTTTCCATCTTAAGAATGTGAAAATCTACATGAACAAGACATCCTCCTACTTGCACCATTAGATCTTGTACAAAACCATGTGGAATTGTGCTTGAATTGTCTCCGAACTTAAGAGAACATGGAGGAGGCATGATATCACCAATCCCTAGCTCGTTTGCAATGGTTTTAGACATGACATTCATATTAGCTTATGTGTCACAAAGAGAGTCAAGAATTTCCACACCATTAATCATGCAAGGGAAGATAAACTTCACCGAATCATCTATCTTAGGAAGCTTCTTTTAATGTGGTGCTTTTGAGATCAGCTCATCATCTTCATGCCTTGCTACAGGGTACTCTTTGGTAGATTGATATCTAGGTGCTAGTGAAACTACGTCCGTGTTCTGAGTTGTGACCACTTTGCAGAATTTTGGATTTGTCTCAGCCTTTCCCGGAAGAAAAACATCTTGTCTATTCACACCTTCTGCCGTTTAAGAAACTTGCACTTTAATCTTCTTTACATGATTAGAGAGGTAAATAAAATTCCCATACAACCCCTCATTGCTCTTATTGAGATGATCATACATGCTTTCCACTTTGAAACTGATATTTTGAATATCTTAGGCGTTTTGCTTCTGTCCCTCCATGATATGTTGTTGATTCTCCATAAGTTGATGCATCATAGCTTCAAGGTTGCTGTCTTTAGGTGATATACTCATGTGATATTGGTCTAGAAGAGGAGCTTCAACACTCGGCTGAAAGTTTCCATCGTTAAAATCGTTCTTGTTTTGGTTTTGATGGACGTTTCCAAACCCAGCAATGTAGTTGAATTCTCTTTGCTGCTTATCAGAGCGCCATCACCAATACAATTTTTAGTAACCTTACGATCACCATCTCCCACATTCTTACATAGGTGAACACCACTCGGTTGACTTTCGAGAAGCTGAGAAACCATTGATTTTAGCTCGAGGATTTGTGCGGATTCTGAATTTGGCTTCATGCCTCCCACTTTTTTTCATAGCCCGAGCATGAATTCTTATTGCTCTCTGCCAAATTGTCAATAAGAGTGTTAACTTGAGCGACGGTATTAGTCATGAAGTTACCTTGACTTGCGGTGTCGAGTGCCATCTTGAACTTCTCATTAACTCCTCTGTAGAAGATGTTTAACAATTTTAACTCACTGAAACCATGGTGAGGGAACTCTCTCTTGTACTCCTTGAAACGTTCTACAGTGCCATAAATTGATTCTTTTGGTTCTTGTTGAAATTCTGAGATTATGCTTCTCATCCGTTTCAATCTATCTTTCGGGAAAAAGTTCTTCAAGAAAGCTCTCTTGTACTCATCCCAAGTAGTAATTGCTCATGCTGTAAGAGACTTCATCCATTTGAAGGCTTTCTCAACCAAAGAGAATGAGAATAAAGTGCACTTCAAGTAGTCTTAAGGAACTCCATCGGATCTCCTTGTACTACAGATTTTTTCGAACCTTTCGATATGATCAATGGGCTGCTCCTCATCTGAGCCACGAAATTGATGTTGCTCCACCAAAGCAATAAGTTTTGAGCTGATCTTAAACTCTCCAGGAGGTGGTGGAGGGCAGATTGGTTGCCGTTTTGTGAAGAAGATGACTAATGAATCGAATTCTCCAATTGTTCGGTTTTGAAGATCCATCCATATATGCGTCTTTAGTGCTTCTTAAAATATTTCTATATCTTACTCAAGAGAACCCGAAACACAAAGAGATATAGAAAAGTAATGAGAATAAAAGAAATATAAACAAAAAAAACTAAGTACCTTAGACTAAACTCTAGTCCGAAACTCGTAGGCAATTGTATTGGTCCCTGGCAACGGCGCCAAAAACTTGATACACAGAGTTTTAATCCCTGAAATATTTCTGCAAGTGCACAGCAAACGCAATAGTACTTAGGGGTCGAATCCACTAGAGACCAATGAATCACACTACGAGTTTTTGAGAATCGAGTTAAGCTAAGATGGAAAATATTAGGTTTTGTTTTAGGGTTGTGAATAGTGAAGAAAATAACAAATAAATAAAGATGTAAAATTAGTAGGGGAAGGTGCTAGGCATCGGATAATTCGTAGAGTATCATGGATCGATTTAATCGGATAATTTAGACATGGAACTCAATAAATATGTTTTGAACTCGAATCACGAATGAATAATTAACCTACTTCCGCAGCGCCAATTACTATGTTTAGACAACTTAATTTACTCAAATCCCGCTGGTAATTAAGTAGTTAAACATGCATAAATAGTTCAAGTTCGATATGTTCACAAAGTCTAATAACTCAACTCCCGTCGGTTATCACGCTTTTCTCATCTAAATCAATTAAGATAATTTAACAACACTTTCGATGAGTAAATATACCTATGAGCTGTAGCTAGATGTTCAATCAAGCAATAAGCATTAAGCATCAATTTAGATGAAGACCTTTAAAGATAATCCCAATTCTAACAACCTAACGATCAATCCATGAACTCATTGAATACCGACAACCTAGCGAGGGAACTACTCACACATGACCAGAGAGGAAACACATAGAGATATAAAGCAATTCATAATCATTAACTTCAAATAAAAGCAAGAGGGTTTAGAAATCTTCTCTATATCGAGATACAAAGGTGAGATCTTCTCCTTGAAGCTCTTAGAATCCAAAATCAATGAAGAACTTGTAGAAACTATGAAGAAATAGTGGCTGTGTTTATTTTAGGGTGGCTCCCTGCTTTGTGAGGCTAAAAACAAGTACAAATAGCCTAAAAGTCGACCTAGGGTTTCACTAAACCAAAAAATGGAGTTTTAGGTCGCAAGAGTTTTTTGGGCCGAGCTAAGGCCTAATTCAGACGCGTCTTCAGTAAAATCGGTGTATCTTCTTGACCACTGCTCCAACTGACTTGAAACCAATTGCATATGAAAGATGACTCACAAGGCTATCTTTCCACCAAATTTCATCTTAATCCATCAATGGAAAGGCATCCAATGAAGGTGAAACTTCTGATGTATATGTACTGTCCAATTGGAGAAATCTGCCTTTCTTGAGCTTTAGGTGCTTGGCTGATCTTTTGAACTTGGAAACATGTTTTGGACGTGGTAAACTCCTTTTTGGCTCCATTTTGTATTCTTTTTGATGATTTGACCTATATATACTTTAAAACTACAAATACGAGAAAATTACCTCAAAAAGCACAAAACCGAATAAAAATGCTTAGATAAAATACTAAAATCCTTATTAAAAACAGTAAAATATAGAGTATATCACTTTTTAATAGTCCAGCTCGACAAAATTTGCCATTTATCTCTCAGTATGGCGAGGATAACACAATATGGTAATATCATATTTTCTACTTTTTATAAGCTGTGTATTATTGCTAAACCAGCTTATAACACAATCATTTTAAGTTTGCTACTGAGGGCAAGATATCTCGACAAATTACAAAGATTATGCAACGCAATTTCCGGGAGCCTTGGTATAGCTGGAAATGTGTTGATACAAAGACCATAGATGCTTGTTTTAACGATTCATTGTAAATTAATCAAATTCCCTTAAATAATTTCATACTTTAACTTCTACATGACTTTAAGTTTTATTGTTTCCTTTCTGACCTTGTGATATACTCATATATTACATGTTTTAGCATGCATTTCACTTAGAGTTCTGTGTCATTTATATGCATAATCATAGTTTTATCTTGCATTTAGCTCTCATTTAGGATTAGGACATTTGCATTAGGTCCTAGTGAGTCTTGCATGCATTTGGAGTGTTTTTAGATGATGTTTGGAGTTATGGAGCATAAGAGAAGGAAAAGTCTGTCCAGAGTGTCCGAAAGAACGGGTCGGACGAAGGATTTTCAGTTAGATTCAGCTTCGGAGATGTTCATGATAGTTGTATAGGAGTCAGTTATCTGTCTACGAGAGTTAGATTCAGGACATTTGGACATATGGTTCAAGAGATATGGCCGATTTCCTTAGGAGTCTCCGTCTGGCCGCGAACCCGTTGCACCATACCAGACCAATCTTGTCCGGCGTCACCGTCAGGTGTTCAACTTCAGCTTGGACAGGAAGATTACCTGTCCACAACACCCCTCCATCCTTTACCGGTACTGCTCCTTCACTCGACCAGGGGAAATACCGGCCTCTTATGCCGGTCCAATCTCGCCCGGCGTGGAAGCTCTCGCCGAAGCCAGCCTAAGTGTCTGAAAGACTAGGCTGGAAGAAGGACCTACGCTCGGATTTAGCTTCTAAAGCCTAATATAAGTTGTAGGTAATTGAGTTAGCTGTCTTCTGGAGGTGGTCTCAAGTCATTTTGATCGGTGGTTTGAAAGATACATCAGATTTATAAGGGACATGTCTGACTGGCGCCCAAACGAGTTATGCTAAAAAATGCAAAGTCTCCATACCGGCCACACATACCGGCCCCAATTTGCCCGGTATGGAAAGTTCGACCAAAGACTTGACCGGTTCAAAATCCGCTTTATTCCGGGTTGACCCGGTCTGACCAAAACTCATTTAAATATGGAATCGATCACAGGTCTGAGATGTGGTGAGACACCTTAGTCAAATATAGTGGAAGGCGTTGCCGAATGGGAGAGCTTTCTGAATCTTCTCAATCTCAAACCCAGAGGACGAGCACAAAGAAAACGAGACAGCCCAAGCCCCACTACAAGAAAACAGCGTTTCGGCGACTGCAGAAGGAGTCGCAAAATAGTCGCTAAAAGGTGGATTACGACTAACTAGCGACTAAACCATGTAGTCATTAATATTTAGTCGCTAAAGTATGTCGTCGTAAAAATAGTCGCCAAATGGCGACTACTTTACGACTACACCACATGAACAGTGTCTAGACGTTCAATCGTCGTAAAGTAGTAGCAAAACTTGCGACTAATCGGCTACTACGTTTGCGACTAGTGAAGAACTATAGAATGGGTCTATATGCAGTCGGATTGTTTTAGTCACCAAATATTCGTAATATTTAGTTACTATTTACCGACTATTTTATGACTAATTGAACGACTATTTGGCGACTAATAGGAACATCAAGCTTCGAGGATGTAAATATTTTTCGACTACTTAGCTATTCTTCTACGACTATTTGGCGACTAATAGGCTACTGTTTAGTTACTATATTCGTTGTCAAAATAAGAATATGGTATTACTGATTGGTGTTCGTTTTGTTTCATTAATGGTAATCTGTGTTACAAAATTAAAGAAATTTGATTCAAAATAACATTTGATTCAAAATATTAACTAAAGTATTCAAACTCCATAACAAATTCCAAAACATAAACAAAAATAACAAGTTCGTGAGTTAACAAAACAGGGTTAAAAAGGGATTAGTAACCTAAGAAGCATATGGTATTGTACTTGGATCTGTTCGAGGAAGACTGGTTGATGGAAGCAATATCGGTTGTTGCTGGAGCTGAATGAGAAGCAACAAAGTCTAGAAACCGCATATCAGTTTGTCGCATATACTCTTCCACCAAGGAGAAGTGATCGAGCTTGTCCTTTGGCTCAATCGCAGCTCGGGAGTGCTCTGCTTCACGGGCAGCAATCTCAGCATCACGCTGTTCATTATAAGCAGCCTGCTCTTCGATTTTTCGTTGAGCTTCCTTCAGTTTCTCTTGAGTGCAACAAACAATGAAGAGTCTACCGGTTGCTTGCGCTTGCCATTGAGAAGAGTCTCCTTCAGGCTTCCATTTCCATAAGGAGTTCCTCGTGAATCCATCTCATTGGACTGTGAAAAGTAAGACAAAAACCTTAATTCAAGACCATGACAAACTCCAAGACTCTATAAATGTGGACTGTGAAAAATAATACTTTACCTGAAGAAAGATGCTCGTATATTCATATCTTGTTAGCTCTCGAGGTCGCAAAACACCGTCCAAAACTTCTGAAGTCTTTGTCACGAGCTCAAACAACTTCTCTTGCATCTTCTTCTCATATGTTTGAACGATTTTCTCCGCCTTCCTATCGACATATGAACCATCTGGCCTTGTATGTTTCTTAATGAAAACCTCACCAAGACTAACCGGTCTTCCCAATTCCTCTTCCTGCAATGTTCCAAAATAAACAAGGATTACCACAGAATTTAAAGTTGTTAAGGTGTAAGAAAAAGTAAAAGTTACTAACCATTTCTTATTGGATTTGTTGATACGACTTTGGCCCTGATAAGTGGATGTGAGGACAGAGACCATTACGATCAGACATACGAGCATTGGAATAGGTGAGACTCATTTCCTTTGCTTCTTTAGTGTCTCAGTAGTCGGTCATCGTTTTCCAAAGAGTGTAGCCGATCCAATTAGGTCTCTCTCGACTAGTCCTCACGCTGCTAACCATGTCTTTCATCCGGCGTTGACAGATATCCTCGAAATACCCTTGAATTGTCCATGTTATCAAGGGATCCCTGATACAAGGATTTTGCCGTGTATCAATTACTCAAATGCCTAAGTAGCATATGAGGTATCGAATCCATGGGTATAAGTTCCAAGCATTAGTAATGCATACAACTAAATGAGTTAAGCAATCAAAGTGGGGTTTTGTAATTAAGTAACTAAATTGAAGCAAGTAAAAGCAAACTAAACAAGTTGTAATGCGATAAACAAAAGCGGATTCAAAGATAAGGTTATCGATATAAGGCAATCCAAGTCTAATCCATGGTGTTCAAACACTCAAACAAGTTAATTCCTAGGCATAAGATCCTTAATCTTGACTAATTATTTCTCAAGCAACTAATCACTATGCTAATCACTAATTTATTAACAAATTCTCATTTGTGATTCATTGATTAGCAAGCATTAAGAATTTATAAACAAGATCAACCAAAAATATACCCTAGACAACTTTTCTCATAGGCTAGGAGCATAAATCTCTTGAATAGTTCATCAAGGCATTTCATCAAACACTTGGTGTGCATGAAATGCCTTATGATCTAAACCCATTTTTTCAAGTTAGATCTAGCATTAGGATCACTATTCAAGAAGGAATATAAGATTAACTATCCCTAAACACCATGGATCAAGCCTTGAATCAGCCTAATCTACCCCATCTCTAAATCCTATAGAACTACTAAAGATCCATTAGGAACAACTCAAAATCGATGTGGATGAGGGTTGAATACATGGATGAGTGATGAATAATCAAGAAAGAAGATAGATGGAAGAAAGAAATCAATGAAAGACAAACTTAAATTGCATAAATCAAAATGATCTCTCTTACAAATCTCCCAATCTCTCTCAAGAAGGGTTTTTAGACATGGGAAAAGAGATAAACCTCAAAGTTAGGTTTAGATGGGCTTTATATGAAAAGTGGGCGACCGGGTAAACCCGGAACAAACCGGGTATTGACCCGGTCGGATCTTGGTGGTCTGTAACCGAGCATGATCTGGTCGGTCGAGTTCCTTGTGCTAGGACCGAGTGGAAAGTGCAAGGTGCAGTTTCTCGGTTAGGCGGATACGTCTTCAGTGAATCAGCCATAACTCCGGAATCTGACATCTGAATGACTTGAAACCACCTCCAGAAGATGGCCAACTCAATTCTCTTCAGCCTCTATGAATAACGCAAAAGTTGAATCGGAGTGGAAACCATTTGTCTGGGATGATCTTTCATACGTCGTATTTGGAGCAGAACTCGTATGGATGCCAAACAGACATGTCCTTGCTATATTTGCCATATCTCTTGAACAGCAGATCTAAATGACATGAAACTAGTACTAAACGAAAGTCAGCTCGATTTTCAATGACTTACATGAAGACCTCAGATTAAACTGGGCATGGGAAGATCTTCATTTGGCCTGATCTTTGAGTCACTTCGGATGGTATCTTGGATGTTTGGACCGGGTGGAGTTAACCGTGTGGATCATGGTCGGTTGAGACTGCTTGGTTTGGACCGAGCACCATCTGGTCGGTTGAGATAGTGTCTTTGGGTCGGTTGCTTTTCCTGACCCAATACCGACCCAATTGAACCGAGTGGGTGGTGGTCAGTTGAGACGAGCCACACGTTTTCTCTGCCAGCCGGATACGTCTTCAGTGAAACTGCGGTAACTCACGAACCACACATCTAAATGGCCTGATTAAACCTCCCCTAGACAGCTAACTCACTCCTTTGCAATATTGATGAAGGTCATCTAAGACGATTAGGATCGGAAGGTCTCCCTCCATCCACGTCTTTCCGGCATCTCAGATGGACTTTGCACTCCACTTTGGTCCAACTCTCCAAATATGTCCAACCGCCTCCAATTACCCAGGAAATACTCCGAAACATGAAAGAACACACTAAACCTAATGAAAATATCCTAAACTCTAATTGAGACCTAAATGCAAGACAAGATTATGATTATGCATGCGAATTACACAAAACTCTAAATGAAATGAATGCTAAAACATGCAATATATGAGTATATCAATTCCCCCAAACTTAAACCTTTGATTTTCCTCAAGCAAACAAGAATAAAGAAAGGGAGAAGACTAGAAATGGGAGCTCAAATCCAAAAGTGCCTTAAAAAGAATCCGAGCCCAATATCCAAGTTGCAAACTTCTTGATGCGATCAAACAACTTACTCAAAAATGACTAGCCATACTTATCCTTGCATGACTTACATTCGAACCTCAACCTACACAAACTTTCATATCTTCCAACCTCTTGACATTGATTAAGTGTAATAGGTGTGAATCATGTTTATGCAAGATCAAATGAATTCGTTTGGCTAAGGGTAAGGTTATGAGATGAAGGTGATATCATTATCATGCATGGGTAATTAGGTATAAGGATCTCTCATGAAATGAACAAACTTTAGCAAAATGCAAAAGGTAAAAGGCAACCTATGCATACAAGGGAGAATTCTCATATACCCAAATGCCTAAAGTATCTCTAACCTAAAGCTTCTAACCGGTTATGCCCATATCCTAAGCTACCCTTTTAATCTTGAGGCATTTTGCCTTCTCAAACCCACATGCTTCTTGTGTTTTCATTTCACCTTCTTCTTATTCGGGGATCACTTCTTCTTCCTTGTTCTTTCATGGTTTGGTGCTCCTTTGTTGTGATCTAGCTCTTCTTTTTTTCTTTCTGGTTCACGCCTCTTCTCATTCTTTGATGCTTTGGCCTTTTAGGCTTTCTTATTTTTCCTTCTATCTTTTGAGGCTATATTATTCTTTAGAGCTAGTCTTATGATTTTTGCACCAACCAATCTACACAAATCCGATCCCTTTTTTCCTTTCTCCTTTTCTTCTTTTCCATTTCACAATCTATTCTCAAACATTCACCAAGTCTAAAACCGTTCCCCCAAACTTGAACCAAGAACCGCCATCCTAACTAGCCTATTCCTAGATTAACTCCGAGATGTTGGAGCTAAATCTACATGAGAATTCCCTTTTGTCGCCCTAAACCTAACACGTTTTGCCAAGTTTGTTCGAAAGAAAGGCCTCACAATTCACACACTAATAACAATGGCTTGAACGAAAGCTAAGGTTAGGGTAGGAGAAACCATTCCAATGATGGGATATGGCTACTTGGATAGGCAAGAGTGGTAAAAAGGAGAAAGAATATCCAAGTATGTATAGGTGATCCACGAATTCATTCTAGATTGCACAAGTCAAATAAATTTACATGTAAAATTTATGCTTATCACTTAGATGAGGTTGAATTCAAGTCAAGGTTTGTTTCAATCAAAGCAAGAACAATAAGACATGAGATCCAAGCAGGGTTCATTCTTAATTTCTACACGAGATCAAAGCATCAAGTAACTAGCGACAATGGCATTGGACTAGGCTCTTAATAAGGTACTTTACAAGGACAAATCTATCATTACTCCTAATGCTCATGCAAAGCTACCTTTTTGCTATGCATCTAGACTCAATCCTATATGGAAGGCACAAAAGTTCAAAATTGTTCAAATTTATTGAAAATGCATGATATGCATGAGACTCAAGATGCAAAAGGCAAAATAAGATCACCAAAAACAAAGTTAGATAACACACAAACCCTCCCCCAAACTTAAATTACACAGTCCCTTGTGTAATAGAAGCTTAAGAAAGAGCTAAACAATGCATGAAAGAAAGAAAGAAGATATGGTTCTAAATGCTATCTACAAAGATTGGAATATTACCTTGGAAATGAATGGAGGGAACGAGAGTGATCACCTCAATCCTTCACACCTTTGTCCTTAAGTTCATGACCATTATACCATCAAGAACCTAGTGATCACCTCAATCCTTCACACCTTTGTCCTTAAGTTCATGACCATTAGACCATCAAGAACCTATTCACAGTAAGCAAACCCATCAAAAAGAACCAGAAAACATAAAAAGACATAGAAACGAAAGTATGTACAATGATAAGCTTGGGGTGTCTCCCAAGAGCACTTTGTTTAAAGTCACTAAGTTTGACTTTGGTTACCCTTTTTAGGCGGGTGAGCGAGGAGTGTGAACACTCCAAGTGATATATCATGGTTTTTACCCTATTTAGGCCATGATATAAGTCCTTTTATAGAGTCTTTTCTTGTGTTTTGGAGTCTTTTAGAGTCTTTCACAGGTATTAGCACGTCTGGAGCTTAATTGGAATTATTGGAGCTTTTCTGGAGCATTCTGGAGCGAGACTGAAGTCTGATGACTAAGAGCCCGATCTGAGCACCGAGCATCGATCGATACCCCCTGGTATCGATCGACACTCATCGAGATTTCATGGGCCGCGACTAATTATGAAGTCTTGGAGAATTGCAAAAGCACCCAGAAGACTTTGATAATTACAAGAAGACCCCAAATCGTGATTTAGGTTATAAATAGGATTTTACAGCCATTGTTTAGGCGAGGCTTTTATTTTCTGTGTTTGATTTTACTTTGGTTTTAGAGAGACAAGTCTGAATCTCCCTTCGTCCGAGATCAGATCTCTAAACCCTTCTTTCTATTCTATTGATGATTTATTCAAACATGTTGATTGTTTCATTCTCCATGTCTGAGTAGATCCACCTTAGGTTTAGGGTTTTCTCATAAGGGTTTTCTTTGAATGCTAGGTTAAATATCTTTTAGGATTCACCATCTGAATTATAGTTCTTCGCTTAGGTTGTGTTCATAGCTTGTTCTAGATTAGCTACCTAGAATATAAATCTTAGGATAATTGATTAGGTACGAGAGTGCAATTAATTACCTGATAGAACCTAGGTGAGCAAATTGATTATTCGCAAAGAGATTTGGTTTAATTGATTTGTGAACATATCAAACCTGTTGTTAAAGCTGATTTAGACTTTAGGATTCGCAAAGAGATTTGGAATTCCTAGGATTTAGATTTAGATAGTTTTCGCAACGAGAGTTGGTTAGCTATATTTTAGTGATTTGAGTTCAATAACTGCGCTAAATCTGAATCCTGTTAGTTAGTTAGTCTGCATTCACTGATTTTCTGAGAAAAACCCTGAGCCTATATTTCCCAATTGATTTACATCTCGTTTAATTTCTGCACTGTTTTTAATTACATCTATCTGGCTTAGCGTAATTCGACACTTCATAATTTATTGTGTGATCTCTGTGAGTCTTTGTGGTTCGACCCCTACACTTACTACAACAACTGCTTTAGTATCTTAGGGTATTAAATTGAGCATATCACCAAGTCGGATCTTTAAGCTCGAACTTGAGCACCTTTCTCATTACCTCTTCAAGACCGTCTTCTCCTTTTGCTTTGACCGAGGAAAAGAGCTTGGGTCAACCTTTGCATTGGATCTTGTACTCGATCACTCCATCCTTTTGTTTCCATGGAGTGAGAGTCATCATAGAAGGTTGGCTTGGCTTGGACCTAGACCCATCAAGCTTGATTGATCTGTTTCCCATCTTAGCCTTGGCTTTTGTCTTCTTCTTTGCACCCTTACTACCCTCAACGTCATTCTTCATTGTGGTGGAAGGAAACGGTTTCAAATAAGTGATCATGCCAACTTCCGAAGCTTCCTTGTCATTACCATAACCCAAATCTTTTCTCTCAAGAGACTTCTCTTGCTCTTCATAGACCTTTGGGGTGGAGCTTCTTCAACCATCACACAGCTTGTTGTACCTCACTTATTCTTCACGAAATTCATCATCTTTTATGGTAATTGTACCACAAAGCTTGATGGAAGAAGTCCTCATTGGGTAATACACCATTTCATTCACATTCACGAGAACTACCTTTTGTTCTTTGTAATCCATTCGAGCACCGGTAGTAAGTAGGAATGGAGTTCCAAGGAGTAGTGGCAGCTTGTTGGTCTTCTTCATTTCCATGACCACGAAGTCCATTGGGACTATGCAATCCCAAACTTTAAGCGGATAGTCTTCGAGGAGACCAAGTGGCTTCCTTGAAGAAGTATCTCCAAATGTGAGAGGTGATGGGTGATAGGTGAGGTTTCTTATCCCTAGACACTTGAAAATCTCATGGGACATGATGTTCACACTTGACCCGGAATCACACAAAGCATACTCAACGTCCAAATCACCAAGAGAGCAAGCTATTGAGAACTTACCAGGATTACCAAGCTTGGGGAGAGACTTATGCTCGATCCTAGTTGTGATTGGTGAATGAATGCAAGAAATACTATCCTTTGGTTCTTGGACCATGGTCACGTCTTCATCTTTCTCAAGGGTCACTCCCCCACTTTGTTCCTCAATGTCCTCATTGAGCTTCAAGGGAGCTTGTGATCCATAGAGTAGAAGCTCAATTTCCTTAGTGGCGGTTTGAAAATATGGCATTGCAATACTCCTTTGAAAATATGGCATTGCAATACTCCTTTGTTTCTTTCCCATTTGAAGAGCTTTGTTGTGCTTTGTCCCCATTGTTTCCCTTGGTCTCCATTTCTTGCACTTTTGAACTCAATGCCTCAAGCTTCTTGTGGAGATCATTGTATGAGCAAGCTACCTTAATATTGATTTCCTCCATCTTCTTGCTTATATCCAATGCTCCACTTGCTTTGCCTTGAAGAAGTTGTTGAAGAACTTGTTCGGTGTTGCTCAAATCCACCATTTCTTCACCAACAAAGTGGATCGGTTTAGTGGAAGCATTGAGAAGCTTGTCAATCATCTTGGATTGCTTATCCAACTTCTCATTGAGAGCCATCATAGCTTTGGTTCGTTGTTGTTTCTAAAAATCACTTGTGCTTCTTGTAGACCGGTCGTACTCATCACCATATGTACCATCACTCAAAGCAAGGTTCTCAACCAACTCCATTGCTTCATTCACGTATTTGCCTAAGAAGTTTCCATTAGAAGCGAGATCAAGAAACATATGGATCTTAAGAAGTGCTCCGCGGTAGAGTGTGCTCAAGAGGGAAGCATTGCGATGTATAGCCCCTAAACCGCTCCCAGGCTTCATTGAATATCTCATTTGCACGTTGAGTGAAGCTTGAGATCTCTTTCCTTAGCTTAGCCATTTTAGAGGGAGAGAAGAACTTGGCAAGGAATGATGAAGAGCATTGGTCCCATGAAGTGATGGAACCGTTGGGAAGGTTCTTTGCCCATTGCCTTGCCTTGTGTCCAAGAGAGAATGGGAACAACCTTAGCTTAAAGCTATCCTCCGAGACTCCATTCATCTTTTTCAAGCCACAAATCCGGTCAAAGTGATCCAAGTGATCAAGTGGATCCTCCACCGTCAAGCCATGGAATTTGTTGCTTTGTACCATGTTGATGAAGCTAGCTTTGACCTCAAAGTCACTGGTCTCAACCGGTGGTGCTCGAATGTCTTGGCGGTTGACATGAGCATTGGCTGCATCACCCTCTCCAACTATGTTAGGACCATTACAGGCGAGTGGGTGGTGGTTTCCATTACCACCATTTGCTCCTTGATGTGGAGCATAAGCAACGTGGTCATTACCACCATCCGGGTTCACTTGCACGTTTTCCATACCAAGCCTAGCAATGTGCACAACCCGGGTCCAAGACCGTGGTGTAGAAGGTTGATGTCGTCTCTTGGCTCAAAAAGATTGTTGTTTCCTTTAGAACGCAAGTTCATGCACCTACAAGAGAGAGCAAGAAGGAGAGATTAGTAAACAAAAGAAAGAAAAAGGCTTAATCTCAAAAAGAAGTAAAATCCTAATGTCGAAAGCTAAATCCAATTGGCATCGACGCCAAATTGATACAAGGATTTCACCGTGTATCAATTACTCAAATGCCTAAATAGCATATGAGGTATCAAATCGATGGGTATAAGTTCCAAGCATTAGTAATGCATACAACTAAATGAGTGAAGAAATCAAAGTGGGGTTTTGTAATTAAGTAACTAAATTGAAGCAAGTAAAAGCAAACTAAACAAGTTATAATGCGATAAACAAAAGCTGATTCAAAGATAAGGTTATCAATATAAGGCAATCCAAGTCTAATCCATGGTGTTCAAACACTCAAACAAGGTAATTCCTAGGCATAAGATCCTTAATCTTAACTAATTATTTCTCAAGCAACTAATCACTATGCTAATCACTAATTTATTAACAAATTTTCATTTGTGAATCATTGATTAGCAAGCATTAAGAATGTATAAACAAGATCAACCAAAAATATACCCTAGACAACTATTCTCATAGGCTAGGAGCATAAATCTCTTGAATAGTTCATCAAGGCATTTCATCAAACACTTGGTGTGCATGAAATGCCTTATGATCTAAACCCATTTTCTCAAGCTAGATCTAGCATTATGATCACTATTCAAGAAGGAATATAAGATTAATTATCCCTAAACACTATGGATCAAACCTTGAATCACTCTAGTCTACCCCATCTCTAAATCCTATAGAACTACTCAAGACCCATTAGGAACAACTCAAAATCGATGTGGATGAGGGTTGAATCCATGGATGAGTGATGAATAATCAAGAAAGAAGATAGATGGAAGGAAGAAATCATTGAAAGACAAACTTAAATTTCATAAATCAAAATGATCTCTCTTACAAATCTCCCGATCTCTCTCAAGAAGGGTTTTAAGACATGAGAAAAGAGATAAACCTCAAAATTAGGTTTAGATGGGTTTTATATGAAAAGTGGGCGACCAGGTCAACCTGGAACAAACTGGCTATTGACCCGGTCGGATCTTTGTGGTCTGTAACCGAGCATGATCTGGTCGGTTAGCTTTGGTCGGTCGAGTTCCCTGTGCTAGGACCGAGTGAAAGGTGCAAGATGCAGTTTCTCGGTTAGGCGGATATCTCTTCGGTTAATCAGCCATAACTCCTGAACGCGACATCCGAATGACCTGAAACCACAACCAGAAGACCGCCAACGAAATTATCTATAACCTCTATGAAGAACAAAAAGGCTAAATCGGAGTGTAAACCCTACGTCTGGATTGATCTTTCAGACTTCGTATTTCGAGCAAAACTCGTATGGATGCCAGACAGACACGTCCTTGATATATTTGCCATATCTCTTGAACAGCAAATCTGAATGATATGAAACCAGCACTCAACGAAAGTAAGCTCGATTTTATATGACTTTCATGAAGACCTCAGATTAAACTAGGGAAGGAAAGGTCTTCATTTGGCCTGATCTTTAAGTCACTTCGGCTGGTATCTTGGATGTTTGGACCGGGTGGAGTTAACCGTGTGGATCATGGTCGGTTGAGACTTCTTGGTTTGGACCGAGCACCATCTGGTCGGTTGAGATAGGGTCTTTGGGTTGGTTGCTTTTCCTGACCCAAGACCGACCCAATTGAACCAAGTGGGTGGTGGTCGGTTGAGACGAGCCACAGGTTTTCTCGGCCAGGCGGATATTTCTTCCGTGAAGTTACTCACGAATCACTCATCTGAATTGCCTGATTTAACGTCCCCTAGACAGCTAACTCACTCTTTTACAACATTCATGAAGGTCATCTAAGCCGATTAGAACCGGAAGGTCTCCGTCCATCCACGTCTTTCCGGCGTCTCGGATGGACTTTGCACTCCACTTTGGTCCAACTCTCCAAATATGTCCAACCGCCTCCAATTACCTAGGAAATACTCCAAAACATGCAAGAACACACTAAACCTAATGCAAATGTTCTAATCTCTAATTGAGACCTAAATGCAAGACAAGACTATGATTATGCATGCGAATTACACAAAACTCTAAATGAAATGCATGCTACTAAAACATCTAATAAATGAGAATATCAATCCCCGGTATGGGTTTTCTACGATACAAAGAGAATAGAATGATGTTAGTGAAAACATTGAGCCACAACGTACTGCTTCCGGATCTTTGTGTATGGGTACGAAATATAACAAACTTGCTCCGCTTGCGAGGCTGTTTTCAATATCAACATGTATATATAAGTGATACATATGTATATATATGATATCGACATTAATAAAATGCTATATATATATACACATAAGTACGTACCTAAAATAAATGGTTCATATTTATTATATTTTCTCGATGAAAGAACGTCTACAACGCCACCGTTGCTCCTCCGAGTGCCTCTACTGATAACAGGGTCATACCAACTACACTTAAAAAGTGTTATTCTCAAATTGACCATCCCCTCGTACTCGAGTTCTATGATATCAGTTAAGGTCCCGTATAAATCCGGTTCATCAGATGCATCAGTGTAATTTTTACCTTTAACACAAATCCCATAGTTACATGTCTTTCGTCCAGCGCCGTGATTCTGCGTATGAAACAAATAGCCTCTTGTAAAATACATTGGCCAGGTTTTGGACTTAGTCAAAGGTCCATGTACTATCTCTTGAACCCAAGTAGGAAATGAATTTGTGGCGTTCCAGTAAGCAACATGCATATATATAAACAATAGCATCAATATTTATAAGTATAAATATATGCATAGTTATGAATATTATTTAGACTTACATATTCTTTCACCCATATATAATATTCGTCAGCTATTTTCACGCAGAGTTCTTTTTCGGATAATCCTCGGTATTTTGCAGAAATATACTCCTCGAACATACTATACAAGACCAACACAAAATGAGAAAATATAGTGGATTATATATTAAAACGCATAGTGGGAGAGGTGACAACTTATATACCTCTCAATTGGCTGAAAATAGTCACAATTTCGTAAAACATATGCATGTGCGCATTAATAGTCTCTCTCTGTGAGCCATATTTCATGCATTTCTCCACTTGGAAGGCATACGTGCGTAAATATAGAAGGTACTTGATAAGATCAAATTAATACCCTAAAAGTACTAAAGCTTTGTCGATTGTAATACTTAGGGATCGAATCCACAAAGACTCAAGGAAAGACACAATAGATTGTATCAAAGAAAATCAAACTAAGTGATCAATGTAATTGAAAACAAATACGTAAATTAAACTATTGTAAATTCAATTGGAGAAAGATAGGTTCAAAGAAATTCTCAGGAGATCGATGAATGCAAATAAACTAACTAATCAGGGTTCAGGTTATGCACGGTTCTTGAACTCAAATCACTGAAGTATAATTAACCAACTCTCGTTGCGAGAATTATCTAAGTCTAAATCCTAGAATTCCAAATCTCTTTGGGAATCCTAAAGTCTAAACTAGCTTTTAGTTGAAGTTTGATTTGTTCCCAAAACAACTAAACCAAATCTCTTTGCGAATAGTTATTTTGCTCACCCTAGGTTCTATTAGGTTTCTCAATTGCACTATCGTGCCTAATTGATTAACCTAAGATTTAAGTTCTAGGTGATCAATCCAGAATTAGCTATGAGAACAACCTATGGTGAAGAACTAATTAGGATTATGAACCCTAAACAACTAATCAACATAGCATTCAAAGAAATCTCTAATGAGAACCCTAAACCTAACAGGAGATCTACTCAGACATGGAAATTGAAACAATAAACATGACTGAATAAATACTTGAATAAATAAGAAAGAGTAACAAGAGGGTTCGAAATCTTCTCTCGGACGAACAGAGTTTCAGACTTGTCTCCCTTCCAAAGCGCTCTCACAAAACCAAAGTAAAATAAAGCATAGCCATCAAAAGTGGCTGTAAATCCTAATAAATAACTTAAGTCACGTTTTGGGGCTTCTTGTAAATAATAAAGTCTTCTGGGCAATTTTTCAATTCCTCAATTCTTCATTTAAAGTCGCGACTCGTGTCTGCTTCAGTGAGTATCGACCGATACTAGTCAGTATCGACCGATACTAGTCAGTATCGATCGACACTGAGGCTTCAAATAGGGTACTCAGCTACACAAACTTCTGCTTTGATCCAAAATGCTCCAGAAAGCTCCAATATCTCCAATTATGCTCCAAACGTGCTAAAACCTGTAAAAGACTCTTAACCACTACAAAATAGTAGAAAGACTCTATAAAATGGACTTATATCATGGCTTAAAATGGGTAAAAACCATGATATATCAACTCCCCCAGACTTAGCCTTTGCTTGCCCTCAAGCAAATAGAAAACTAAACCAGAGAAAGAGGTTTGAAAACATAGAGACTCACATGTTCTTGAAACATTGCAATGACCCTTTTCCTTAGTGCTCAAATAACCAGTTTCAAATCTAACCACCATGTACATTTCCGTAGAAATTCGCAGCTTCCCAGACTACACACATTATCTTACAGCATTACTCAATAAAGCCCTCATCGCCAGTTTCATTGCTCTGATTAATACCAAGAAACTTCTAGATTCTTTCCCATACAATATCATGACAAGGAACCATCCAATTTCACACTTTATGGTATTATTTTCTCTCCCCCAGAATTATTTCTTATTACATTCTCGCATATGCTTATTAAGGTTCGAGATGCGAGTATTGATGGTGTTTGCCACCGAATCCCCGGTTCTTCCCTTAAAAAGTAATCAAAGGTGTTGGCGAATAATGGTATCACAGGAAATTTTCCTAACCACGCTTCCACTTTTGTGTGATCATTCCCTCTGAAGTAGAATAATGGGATATATCAACTCCCCCAGACTTAGCATTTGCTTGCCCTCAAGCAAATAGAAGACTAAACTAGAGAAAGAGGTTTGAAAACATAGAGACTCACCTGTTCATGAAACAGTGCAGTGACCCTTTTCCTTAGTGCTCCACATATCACATAACCAGTTTGAAATCCAACCACCATTTACTTCTCCGTAGACATTCGCAGCTTCCCAGACTCCATACATTATCTCACAGCATTGTCCAATAAAGCCCTCATCGCCAGTTTCATCGCTGCAGCCAATGTTCAAGAACCTTCTAGATTCTTTCCCATACGATATCTTGACAAAGGAACCACCCAATTTACACACCTTTTGGTATTGTTTTCCTCTCCCCCAGACTTATTTCACATCATGTTTTCTTGCATATTCATATTAAGGTTTCAGACGCGAGTATCGATGGTGTTTGCCACCAAATCCCCGGTTCTTCCCTCTCTACGTATCAAAGGTGTAAGCAAATAATGGTATCACAGGAAATTTTCCTAACCTCGCTTTCAACCTTTGTGTGATCAATTCTTCCAAGTAGAATAATGGGATCGCTGAAAATTTTCCTAACCCTCTACTCAGAAGAAAATCATTTCATATTTTTATGCTTTTACTTATCACAAGGGACAGGAAATACCATTACTTTCTACACATGGGTTCCTTTGTCAGATATGAATGATGAATCAAGCCCTGTAAACATCAACTGCATCGATGAAGTGCAAAAAATTTGGCTCAGGCTTTAGAAGAACTCTGCTGGAGACATGGGTGTTTTCTAGCCTATTGATCAGTCTTAGGATTTTTCATTAGTCGATCTAGAACTAATCTTGTAACACTGGTCACTAAAAAGCAAAATCATAACAATAGATTCAAGTACATGATAATCTCCAACATGTTTTGACTCGATAAAACAAAACAAAAAATTATTTTTTATTTTATGACTCTAAGAAAAACAAAAAAGCTGTCAGCAACTACCTCCCCCAGACTTAAACAACACTGTCCCCAGTGTTATCTAGCCTAAGGTTGGTAAGAGAAACAAAAGAACAGAGTTAAATCATGAAGAACAAGAAGTTATCGTAATGGAACAGGGGTATCAACCGACACACAGCCTAGCATCGATCGATACCAGGCTTAAGTCGACACATGAGGCTTCTCTTCAACGACAAAGTGTCATACCTGTGCGTGGGCTATAGACCGATACACTGGGTGTATCGATCGATGCAAGGGCGATTTGGTCGATGCAAGTTCTGTTTCTCCTCGTTTGCTCCAATCTGATTCACTCAAGATACAAAATACAAAAAACGAAAAATCACAAAAATAAAAGACATATATATAGACTCACCAGTGGGTTGCCTCCCACCAAGCGCTTGTTTTACGTCACGAGCTTGACTTTGCGGACGATCAGTCACGATAAGAACGAGAGCTTGCTCCAAAACAAGCTCCACAACTTGACATCGTCAGCTTCAGAGTTATGCTCAACATGCTCTCCACAAACTCCTTTCCTTTCTCTTTCAGCTCCGAAGTAAGAAGAACTCTAGCCTTAGAGAATGGTTTTGAGGTTCCTTTGCACTTCACCTTATACGCAATCGAATCTCCATCACACTTCTGAGGGGTTAAGGTCACATGGGTAGCACTCTCGACTCTTTTGTTCTTCACCTTCTTCTTTGCCGTAGCCGTTTTGATATCTTTCTTGGTGACGATAGAAAGATCATCTAAAACGTCCATGACAGTTGGGTCATCATAAGGCTGTTCCAAAAGATCAACCATCAACGTCTCTCTGGGTGTATCTATGATTGCACCAACTGTAGCCATGAATGGTCTTCCCAGAATCAAAGGCGTACTAGATCTTGCATTCATCTCCACAACCTGAAAATTAGCAGGAACCAGGCAATCTCCTACTTTAACAAGCAAATCAGGGATTGTACCATATGGAACTAAGGTGGAAGAGTTCGCGAATGTTAGAGTCATCATAGTAGATTTAATATCACCAATTTTCAACCTCTCTGCAATTTCCCTTGACATGACATTGACGCTAGACCCTGAATCAACGAGAAATTCTTTGAATTCAATCCCAGAGATAGAGCATGGAACTGAAAATTTTCATGGGTCTTCCCTCTTAGTCAACTGCTTCATTGGTGGTGATGGGTTTCTTGCCTTGATAAAGAGTGCCTTGATCTCTTTTAGAGTTTCTCTGCAATCTCGGAAGTGACTAATCAAAGGGCGGTATTCTAAAGCTTCTTCAAAAGACATCATATGGGGAATCATCCTTACCATCTTCTCAAAACCGAGCAACTTCTCTGCAGTAATTGGATTCATGAGATGTCTAGGTGGTCGAGGGTATGGCACCTTAGGCTTGTAAACACATTCCTCATCCATCTCCGGCTTCTTCTCAATATATGGCTCTGTCTGCAAGGGGTATCGATCGATACCAGGTTCATATGTCGTTTCTTCAGGTCGGTATCGATCGATACCAGCATTAGTGTCGGTCGATACAAACAAATCAGGCTCGAAATCACCTTCAATCTCTGCGAATTTTTCTGCATCCAAACCCTTTTCTACCACTGCAGTGACCTCTTCAGCACTTCTTGAGGTGATTACATTGACGTATTCATTCTGTGAATGAACCATCTTTCCCTTGACAGCTGCTGCAGTCTGAGCTATATGAGTTTCCAGCATCTTCTAATGAATACTGAAAGCCTCGATCTTTCCACTCAGATATGTGTACATAGCATCCATCTTCCCATTGAAGTCCACTGTTATCTTCTGCTGTCCCTGAACAAGTTGTTCAAACATAGACTCAATCTTTCTCTCTGGGGTTTTAGCAGGCAGAGGTTAATAAGACGAACTCCCATAGTTCCTGGTATAGCCACTGCTCTGGAATGGTTTCTGGACAAACTGATTCGACCCAAAACCAGCTCCACCAATATAGTTAACATCCTCCACTTCATCTTCAGCAGCAAAGTGGACCGCTTTTTGGGTCCTTTCCATCAACAGATTGTGCACTGAATCTAACTTAGCATTCACCTCAGCAATCTGACTGCCATCCAAGTTACCAGCTTGCTTCTTGCTCTCCATATCTGCATTCTTGGTGCTATTGCTAGATGCCAAGTTCTCAATAAGCACATAAGCATCGTCAGGATACAAGGTGTTGAAGTTTCCATTACTCGCAGCATCCAAAGCCATCTGGTACCTCCAATCGATCCCTCTGTACAAAGTACCCAGCAGCTGAACCTGAGTGAACCCATGGTGCGGAAAATCCCTCTGATATGACCTGAATCTGATCCAAGTAGCCTTGAATGCCTCTGTCGGACCCTGAGAAAACTGAGAAATCTTGTTCCTGAGCTCTTCGGATCTCGCATCATCATAGAAATTATTCAGGAACGCATTCTTCGTCTCCTCTCATGTAGTCAGCGAACCAGGAAACAACTGCTTCAGCCAATAAGCTGCATCCCCAATAAGAGAGTATGGGAAGAGCTTACAGAAGAGGAAGTCATTGGACACTCCATTGTATTTGATGATGGTGATCAAATCCTCAAACGTCTCAATATGATACATGGGGTGTTCATGAGAAAGACCGTGAAAAAGGTGCTGACCCACAAGAGTGAAGTATGCAGGTTTCAGCTCAAAGTCATTCCTCTGAAGAGCAGGAGGGCGAATCGCTGATCGATTGGGATAGAACTGATCGGGCCATTTGTACTCCCCGATTGTTCTACCACGATTAACCACATCATTCCCAACATTCACAGCAACTGCAGGGACAATGATGTTTCCACCTTCATCAAGTCACTGCCCTCTCTCATTGCACAATTAACCCTCTTGGTTTCTCAAAGCTCCAGCATCATCACGAATCAATACCGCTGGATTGTTCATCTCTGCTGGCTTCTTTGCTTTCATGTTTACACCTTCCAAATTTGCTAGCTCCTTGTTGGAAAGATCAACTAGCTGAGTGCTCTTGTTCCTCCTGGTTTTGCGAGCGGGCATACACCTGAAACACACTAGACAAGGCACGTAAGTAACAAAAATTTTAAAAAACGATGAATAACGACCGACACTGGGTGGTGTCGATCGATGCCAACAAACTTAAACGACGAGTATCGACCGACACTGACTAGTATCTATCGATACCGACGAACTTAGTCGAAATTCTAAACTAAAATCTAATGGCGAAATTTAGAGTCCCCGGCAACGGCTCTAAATTTGATAAGCTCAAATTAATACCCTAAAAGTACTAAAGCTTTGTCGATTGTAATACTTAGGGATCGAATCCACGGAGACTCAAGGAAACACACAATAGATTATATAGAAGAAAATCAAGCTAAGTGATCAATGTAATTGAAAAAATATACGTAAAATAAACTGTTGTAAATTCAATTGGAGAAAGATAGGTTCCGAGAATTTCTCAGGATTTCGATGAATGCAAATAAACTAACTAATCAGGGTTCAGGTTATGCACGGTTTTTGAACTCAAATCACTGAAGTATAATTAACCAACTCTCGTTGCGAGAATTATCTAAGTCTAAATCCTAGAATTCCAAATCTCCTTGCGAATCATAAAGTCTAAACCATCTTTTAGTTCAAGTTTGATTTGTTCACAAAACAACTAAACCAAATCTCTTTGCGAATAGTTATTTTGCTCATCCTAGGTTCTATCAGGTTTCTCAATTTCACTCTCGCACCTAATTGATTAACCTAAGATCTAAGGTCTAGGTGATCAATCCAGAATTAGCTATAAGAACAACCTATGGTGAAGAACTAATTCGGATTATGAACCCTAAATAACTAATCAACCTAGCATTCAAAGAAATCCCTAATGAGAATCCTAAACCTAACATGAGATATGCTCAAACATGGAAATTGAAACAATAAACATGACTGAATAAGTACTTGAATAAATAAGAAAGAGTAACAAGAGGGATCGAAATCTTTTCTCGGACGAACAGAGTTTCAGACTTGTCTCCCTTCTAAAGCTCTCTCACAAAACCAAAGTAAAATAAAGCATAGCCATCAAAAGTGGCTATAAATCCTAATAAATGACCTAAGTCACGTTTTGGGGCTTCTTGTAAATAATAAAGTCTTCTGTGCAATTTTACAATTCCTCAATTCTTCATTAAAAATCGCGACTCGTGTCTGCTTCAGTGAGTATCGACCGATACTAGTCAGTATCGATCGATACTGAGGCTTCAAATCGGGTACTCAGCTACACGAACTTCTGCTTTGCTCCAAAATGCTCCAGAAAGCTCCAATATCTCCAATTATGCTCCAAACGTGCTAAAACCTGTAAAAGACTCTACAACACTACAAAATAGTAGTAAGACTCTATAAAACAGACTTATATCATGGCTTAAAAGGGGTAAAAACCATGATATATCAGTACTCCAGTGACATGATATACGGGAACTTCACCTTCATCAAATCTTGTTAACCTGACCGAATGAGTGAAAAGTAATTCACATTAAAATACATAGCATGTGTATACAATATAAATGACATAGTGGACATGATGTGAATGAATTTAGCATTTACCTTGATTTCGTTTTTATATTCGCGGCAAAGTAGTGTCTGAGAAATAAACAATCTCGCCATTGATATATGATTCAACAATCGATCATGCCGCATATCTTTTGTTCTTTGCTTTCCCTTTCAACTTTTTCAAAAACCTTTCAAAAGGATACATCCACCTATACTGGACATGGCCTCCTAATTCAGTTTCATAGGGGAGATGTATAGGCAGGTGCTCCATCACATCGAAAAATGAAGGTGGAAATATCTTTTCAAAATTGCATATGATTAAAACTATGATCTGTTTTATAATTTGAATGCGACTTTTATGCAAAGTTCTCGAAGATATGTCCCGGAAAAATGCTCTTACCCCTACAATATATATTCAAACTGCATGAGGTTACGATATAAATTACTATAATCATATTTAAAGAAATAGTCGTAATTAGTACCTGATAACGCAAGGTGGACATTCCGAACTAGGAGGTCTGCAAAGATAAATGGAAGTAACCGCTCCATAAAAATATGGCAGTCATGACTCTTCATGCCTGAAAACAATCGGTTGTTCATATCAACACAAGTCGCTAAGTCTGAGGAATAACCATCTAGGAATTTAACCGCATGTTTCACACATTCTAGTAAACTTTTTCTGGCTTCTTCTGTATGTAAGTGTGGCACAGGAGCTTTACCCTCACTATCAATATGTAAGTGTGGCCGAGAAAAAAATTGTTCTACATCCAATCTTGACATGATGTTGTCTTTCGATTTACCCTTCACATTCATAAGAGTATTCATGATGTTGTCAACAAAATTCTTCTCTATTTGCATCACATCAAGACAATGTCGGAGATTGAGGTCCCTCCGTACGGCAACTCCCAGAATATGCTTTCCTTGTGCCAGTTATGTTGCTTCCCATAACCCGACCTCTTTTTCCGTGACTGTTTCCACCGACGTCCTTTGTTTTGGATGGATTTACACTAGCCAACCGCTCGCAATAAAGTTGCTGAATGGTCAAAGACTCAGGTAGATACCCTCTCGAAGCGTCTTTTCCCTTTAGGAAGTCTTTTTTATTCCTCCTCTGTGGATGACCATGAGGAAGAAATCTTCGGTGACAATCAAACCAACACATCTTCCTTCCATTAGGTATATAAAAAGACTTTGTATTTTCCATGCAAACTGGACAAGACAATTTACCATGGGTTGTCCATACGGATAACATGCTATACGCCAGAAAGTCGCTTATCGTCCACATCAACACTGCTTTTAGATTAAAATTTTGATTCAAGGACACATCGTATGCATCGAAGCCATTAGACCAAAACTCTTTTAAATCCTCAATAAGAGGTCGGAGGAAGATATCGAGACTAGCTCGCGGATGATTTGGCCCAAAATTTAGAATTATAAGATAGAAATACTATGTATTCATGCACATACTAGGGGGTAAATTATATGGAGTCAAGATCACAGGCCAGAGCGAATGATTACGAGACATGCCAAATGGATTGAACCCATCGGTACATAATCCAAGATAAACGTTACGGGATTATTCGGAAAACCGGGGATTTTGATCTTGAAAATATCTCCACTCCGCCGCATAAGAAGGATGACACACTTCTCCCTCCTTTGCTTGGTGCTCGGCATGCCATATCATTACCTCTGCAATCTTCTCACTCTGATACATTCTCTTAAATCTGACAGCAATAGGTAGATACCACATACGACTGTATGGTACTTTGGTTTTACGTCGGTCATTCTTAGGCTTCCATCTTTATGCTCAACAAAACAGACATTTATCTTCCTTCTCGTCATCTTACCAGAAGATCATACAATTGTTAATACAAACATCAATTGTATGATACTGGAGACTGATAAGCTCAAATTAATACCCTAAAAGTAGTAAGGCTTTGTCGATTGTAATACTTAGGGATCGAATCCACAGAGACTCAAAGAATCACACAATAGATTATATAGAAGAAAATAAAGCTAAGTGATCAATGTAATTGAAAGCAAATACGTAAATTAAACTGTTGTAAATTCAATTGGAGAAAGATAGGTTCATATAATTTCTTAGGAAATCAATGAATGCAGGTAAACTAACTAATCAGGGTTCAGGTTATGCACGGTTCTTGAACTCAAATCACTAAAGTATAATTAACCAACTCTCGTTGCGAGAATTATCTAAGTCTAAATCCTAGAATTCCAAATCTCTTTGCGAATCCTAAAATCTAAACCAGCTTTTAGTTCGAGTTTGATTTGTTCACAAAACAACTAAACCAAATCTCTTTGCGAATAGTTATTTTGCTCACCCTAAGTTCTATCAGGTAATTCTTTGCGAATAGTGATCAATCCAGAATTATCTATGAGAATAACCTATGGTGAAGAACTAATTCAGATGGTGAACCCTAAACAACTAATCAACCTAGCATTCAAAGAAATCCATAATGAGAATCCCTAAACCTAACAGGAGATCTACTCAGACATGGAAATTGAAGCAATAAACATGACTGAATAAATACTTGAATAAATAAGAAAGAGTAACAAAAGGGTTCAAAATATTCTCTCGGACGAACAGAGTTTCAGACTTGTCTCCCTTCCAAAGCTCTCTCACAAAACCAAAGTAAAATAAAGCATAGCCATCAAAGTGGCTGTAAAATCCTATTAAATAACCTAAATCACGTTTTGGGGATTCTTGTAAATAATAAAGTCTTCTGGGAAATTTTGTAATTCTCCAACTCTTCATTAAAGTCGCGACTCGTGTCTTGCTGCAGTAAGTATCGATCGATACTAGTCAGTATCGATCGACACTGAGGCTTCAAATCGGGTACTCAGCTACACAAACTTCTGCTTTGATCCAAAATGCTCCAGAAAGCTCCAATATCTCCAATTATGCTCCAAACGTGCTAAAACCTGTAAAAGACTCTAAACCACTACAAAATAGTAGAAAGACTTTATAAAATGGACTTATATCATGGCTTAAAATGGGTAAAAACCATGATATATCAACTCCCCCAGACTTAGCCTTTGCTTGCCCTCAAGCAAATAGAAAACTAAACCAGAGAAAGTGGTTTGAAAACATAGAGACTCACATGTTCTTGAAACATTGCAATGACCCTTTTCCTTAGTGCTCAAATAACCAGTTTCAAATCTAACCACCATGTACATTTCCGTAGAAATTCGCAGCTTCCCAGACTACACACATTATCTTACAGCATTACTCAATAAAGCCCTCATCGCCAGTTTCATTGCTCTGATTAATACCAAGAAACTTCTAGATTCTTTCCCATACAATATCATGACAAGGAACCATCCAATTTCACACTTTATGGTATTATTTTCTCTCCCCCAGAATTATTTCTTATTACATTCTCGCATATGCTTATTAAGGTTCGAGATGCGAGTATTGATGGTGTTTGCCACCGAATCCCCGGTTCTTCCCTTAAAAAGTAATCAAAGGTGTTGGCGAATAATGGTATCACAGGAAATTTTCCTAACCACGCTTCCACTTTTGTGTGATCATTCCCTCTGAAGTAGAATAATGGGATCGCTGGAAAATTTCCTAACCCTCTACTCATAAGAAAATCATTTCATCTTTTAATGCATCTTATTTATTAACTTGTAACAGGGAGAGAAATACCAGTACTTTAAACACGTGGGTTCCTTTGTCAGATAAGAATGAGGAATCAGGCTCTATGGACATTAATCACATCAATGAAGTGCAAAAATTTGGCTCAGGCTTTAAAGAGCATTGCTGGAAACATGAGTGTCTTCTAGTTAACTGGCCAGCCTTAGGATTTTTCATTAGTCGATCTAAAACTGATTCTGTAACAATGGTCACATAGAAGCAATGTCAGATCAATAGAGTCAAGAAAAAGATCACAGTCTCCAACAAATTTTGACTCAATAAAACAACGAATGACTCAAAAACGACTGACTCTAAGAATGACTCTAAGAAAAACAAAAATAATGTCAGCGACTACCTCCCCCAGACTTGAATAACACTGTCCCCAGTGTTATCTAGCCTAGAGTTGGTGCGTCGCGTAAGTTTGTACCGAAAACGACTGTAAAGTCGGTAGAATTTGCGCTCTGAACCTTGTGGTGGTTCTTGGTAAGACAGGCGATAACCGATCCTAGTGTCCAAGCCCCTTCATGTAAGAACTCGACTCGAGCACCTAACTGGTACTCTTTCTCTGGTGGGTTAGAGCTGGATGCGGTATCAGTGCGTGCTTTCTTCTTAGGTGCCATCTGCATCATCAACAAACACAAAACACAGCATAAATCCAACATCTCCCTCAAGTACAGCAATCTAGGCCAAGTGAAATGGTGAGCATTGACCGATACCAATGTGGTATCGAGCACCCAACGAAGAACACAAAGTCGAAAATTCCAAAAGTGCAAACCAAGGGTAATTAACTGTAAGGTAAGGTTCCACTAGGTTTAGAACACACTAATCAAGTGATAATCATCCAGCAAAACTAGTTCTAAAAGCCTAAAATTCAAAAATCCAACCTTGGTTTATGAATTTGAAAAAGTGAAAATTCGTGTTTCATACCTGGTGGATCGAGTAAAAGAGTGAGGGAATGTGGAAAGTGGGTTCATGTATCGTTCGAGCAGGATAGACACAAAAATCACTCAAATCCGTTGAGTAACGAAGATTTGGTGATTTTGGGGAGAGTGGGTTCACGTATCGTTCGATGGAGAGATACAAAGCAAGTCAATCAGAGGTCGAAGCCCTTTCACATCCTTTAATCTCGGTCGTTCATCTCGTCTATGTTAGATACGAGTTCAGTTATGAGAGTAGATGGTGAAACAAATAAAAATAAAAAATAGCAGAGTTGATGTGGGAGAAGGAACTCTCTTATACTCTGCTGAAACCAATATTTATTTAAAACATGTTAAGAACGTTCAAAAAAGTGAAGCAGAGTCTGCCATAAGTCTTTTATGCTCTAAGTGTATGTAGTTAGGATAGTGTACGTTATATAGGTATCCAAACCAATAGTAGACCAAATCTACGTAGCCAAATGACAGCCAGACTCATGCCAACAGAGCATTTAATACTTGATATCACTAGCAAGTGTGCATATACATAGAAACTCTATACACAAATAATATTCGATAAGATTTGATAGTAAAATTAGTTTTTAGTTATTGGTTACCATACCACATTTAAGCGACAAAGGGGAGAAAGGTATTTCGTCTCCCGCATATTAAAGTCCCATATGCGGACTGCCTGTGTTCCTCTCCAGCCTATTAAAGTCCCATATGCGGAATGTTCGTGTTCCTTCAAACCCTAACTCTAATTGACTGTTTGAACTATGACGAAGAGGCAACTCAAACTCATAAACTCTAGAACGATGGCTCGTAACCAAGCTCTTTTCTTATAAAGTTGTTACATATATCGGAAGAACGTCACCCGCCCAGGCTAATGATTTACCATGCTTTATTTCACCTTCTTCGTTTTTTCACTTTTAAATCTCCACAAATAATGATAACAAGGCATGAAAGAAATAAAATAGCGTATACGAAACGATACGACTAATTTAACGATGGTTGTCGTTTTCTGAGACGATTCACCATAATTAATTAACAGTATTGAAACGAACAGACAATCAGCGATAAGAATCTGCCAAACTAAACAGAGTTAATGCAACATAGTTAAAGAAGGTAAAACAAAGTCGGCCAAATAACCTTTACGAAATAGAGCACTCAATGCTTTATTGAAAGCATATGCCAATGAACTCGACATTTGGAATGTACTGATATTACAAATTTTCTTTTCACTCTTTATCTCTCCACAAATAGACCCTGGACATAATATTCTTAGAGTCTTTGACGATCATGGCTGACGAAAATGTACGGAGCCTGGCATCTGGTTGGATAATAAAGGCAGTGTTTGTAAGGTGTTGACAGAGAAAATTTAGTCTCTGCTTCGTTTGTTTTTATCTGAGTGAGAAAACGGGGTCGTACAATAAGTTAAACGAAACGATGCGTTTGATAGTGCAAACTGCATGCTCTCTGCCTAAACTCTTCTTTAAAAACCCAAACGATGATCGGAAAAACACAACAAGGAGTTTACTAATGTTTTACAGTAATAAACATTAAAAAGAGTTTGTACTATACAATAGAGAAACACAAATTTATCAGAAATCCAAGTCCAAGTCAGAGGGAAAGATTTCCTCAGGATCGAAATCTTCGCTTTTGATGCAGATTCTTAAGTTATTTTTGGCAGGGCAATGAGCAGGGTGAACATGCAGACTTTGTTTCAATTTTGTTATAACTCTTCCTTTATTTTTGACAGAGGATGAATTACGATGTATTGTTTATGAGTAATATATATCAATCATGAGAATAAAGAGATATAAATTTGACCAGCTTAAAACCCATCTGCCACATAGTTTCCATATAAAAACAGAGTCCAAACATTTCTTTAGCACTTCACTCTCTCTCACACACTCACACCATATTGCGATAGACACTGAAATTTCTGAGTTTCTGATCTTAAATCGAAGAAGAAAAGAAACAGATAGATTCGTCTGATTATGGCTCTCGAAGTGATGAATTCTTCGTCGTCGTTCACCATACGGAGAGAAAAATTCGAATCGACAGAAGATTTGATGAACGACGCCGTTTTCATGGAGCCTTGGCTGAAACGCAAACGCTTGAAACACCAGCGTTCTCATAGCCCTAGTTCGTCGTCTTACTCGCCGCCTCAATCTCGCCCTCAATCTCATAATTATGATCTTACAGAGGAAAAGTATCTCGTTCTCTGTCTCCTCATGCTCGCCAAATACCATCACTCTGATCACCATCCGTATACGCGATTTCAACCGTCACCGCTGCCACAAGAATCGACAGAGATTTCGTACAAGTGTAGCATTTGCGGGAAAGTGTTTCCTTCGTATCAAGATTTAAGGGGCCACAATGCCAGTAATCGAATCAAACCTCCAACCGCAACAACCACATATGATTCAACAGCTCCGAGCATCTCCGTCGCCGGAGATAAACATACTAATTCCAACGCTGTTGCTCCCTCCGGGAAGATCCATGAGTGCTCCATATGCCATAAAGTATTTCCGACGGGTCAAGCTCTCGGCGGTCACAAACGATGTCCCTACGAAGGCAACCTCAGCGGCGGAGGAAAATTAGTTAGCCACAGTGGAAGCGTGTCAAGTACGGTGTCGGAAGAACGGAGCCACCAAGGATTCATCAGTGCGAGACATTCTTCTACATAGCTTTGATTTCTTTCTTTCGGCATGGCATTTCCGTATACAGTTTATTCCAAAATAATTAAGCATCTGCCATATACCAGAATAAACTACGGTTCAACTTTAAAGATTATGTCAGTTGTGGAAAGGATAGTGGGTCCTGAAGTATGGAATCATGTTTGCAAGTCTCAAGTAGGAGTTATTCTGATGTTTTAGTGGTCTAGTTTCGGATGGAGTGCGAGGCTAGTGCAATACCTTGTTCGCAAATTGTTGGTGTGCGATAAACCACATGAGTTGTGGTTTGTTATCGTGGGACATCCAGCGAGGTTCTTTCTCTTCGAGTTTTAATCGATGAGATGGCGATTAGTCTAACATATAATTAAGATAATCAACTATCAACTGTCATTTAATTAATTATAGCGATTAGTCTCAGGGGTGCTACTGTTCTGCTCTTGAAGCGTCTCTTCCCCCTCAGAGGCAGAATGAGATACCAGGTGATGATAACTTGTGTGATCACTGCTTCGTTGATGACATATTGTGTGATCACTGCTTCGTGGATGACAGCTTGTGTGATCGCTGCTTCGTGCACCAGGAAGATTCATGGTTTATTGATATACTCATATTTTACCTCTTCTAAGCATTTATTTAGCCTAAGTTTTGCCCCTTTTTGAATATATCTCATAGCATTCTTCTTGTGTTTGGTTCTCATTTAGAGATTAGATTGTTCATACTAGGTCCTAGAGTGTCTTGCATGTTTTGGAGTGTGTTTCTAGGTGTTTGGATGCCTTTGGAGACATTGGAGGAGCTTGCACTTCGACGTGGGTCTTGAGGAGATAGCTAGGAGAAGTGGAGGTTTCGGAGTAGCCATACCGGCCCGTAATACCTGGCTACCACCGGCCGGTCTTGCAAAGAAGCAAAAACAGGAGAAATACCGGTCTCCCCCACCGCCCCGTCTTGACCCGGCATGAAAGCTCTTACCAAAGACCATACCGGCCCGTCATACCTGGCTACCACCGACCGGTGTTGGAAAGAAGAAAGGGCAGGAGAAATACCGGTCTCCCACACCCCTTGAAAACTGTCCGGCGTGCAGCTTCAGGACATGACTACATCGGCCCGCTATTGTCTTGCATTGCCGCCCGGTATTCATCAAGCAAAAGGACATGCCAAATACTGGTCCTCCATACCGGCCCGTTTTGGCCCGGCACGGAAGCTCTCGCCAACGACTATCCACACCGGCAAGCCATACCGGACCACCACCGGCCGGTGTACAACTGAGACCCCGTTTCGGCCGGGTCAACACCCGGTTTGTCCCAGGTTGACCCGGTTCGCCTATAAATGCCTATAAATATTCTAAACCTAATTTTCTTGGATCCAAGCTTTTTCTTATGCAAAAAACCTCCTTTCTAGAGTTCTTAGTGTTCTAAGTAATTTGTAAGAGACATCTTCTTTGTTTATGCAATTTAAGTTTGGATTTCTTGATTTCTATCTTTCATCTCTTCTATCTTAATCATCCACTCATTTAATCATGGGATTTAGCACCTTTTTCATTGGGCTTGTTGGTTTTCTAATGATTAGTGAGTAGTCACTTAGAATCTTGGAATGAGGTACATTTAGGGTGACGATTAGGTTGATTTATGATGCTTAGGGCTTTAGTTTATAGATCTCCGTTCTATCTAAGTGTGCTTAATGCTAGATTAGCTTAGAGATAATCAATTTAGACTTTAGGGAATTTTATGCCCACAAGGTGTTCGATGAAATTCTCCAAAGAGTTTAGTTATGAATATTCATTCCTAGCCTATGAGAGTAGATGTCTAGGGTGTTTATTGGTTGATTTAAATAATGAATTTAATGCTTGCTAATCATTCTATCACAAATGTGAATTCGATCTTGAGTTAGTGATTAGCAAAGTGATTAGGTTCTTGAGAAAGGGTTAGTCATAATTACCAATCTTAGCGTAGGGATTAGCATTGATTGTGTATTAAGCATCATATATTAGCTGTAGAATCACCATAATTCCATAACCTCATCTTTGGATTCGCCTTTTATTATTGCATTTAATCTCTTTTAGTGTTGCTAGTTCTTGTTTCTTGTTTAATTCGAATTAGATAACTAAACTTAGTTCCAAAACCAACCTTGTTTACTTGAATTAAGTAGTTCTATGCATTTTTAGTGATTGAGACATTTAAACCCATTTGGATTGATACCTTAAATACCACGATGACACGAGTGTGATTTGAGTAATTGATTAGTAAAAATCCTACTTATGAATTGGCGCCGTTGCCGATTGGGTTTAGTTTTCAAAATTAAGATTTTAGATCTCATTGAGATTAAGCTTTCTTTTTATTTCGGTTACTAATATTTTCAACTTCTTGATTGCTATCTCCTTTTTATAGGTGCATGCATACTCGTTCTAAAGGTTAACACAACCTTTGCCAATCGACGACATCCATCTCTTGAAACGGGGAAGTAAAGCAAGGAGAGTAAGAGAACAGATACTAAACATTGGGGATTTGGGTATGGAGCACGTCAACGAGCCTCCGATTGCCCACAATGAAAACGTGGACAATGCTCAAGCACAAGGGCAAGGTGGCAATGGAAACCATCAAGCCCATGGTGGGAACTTGCAACAACAAAACCCACCCGCCCGACATGTTAGAGGACAAAACCATCCTCCACGGGCTCTAAACATCGTTGAAGCGGGTGATGCCGCCAATGCACACCAAAACCGCCAAGGGATTCAAGCCCCACCAGTCGAGAATAACAGCTTCGAGGTGAAGCTCGGCTTGATCAACATGGTCCAAAGCAACAAATTTCATGGGCTAGCTATGGAAGACCATTGGATCACATCGACCAATTCGATAGGATTTGTGGTCTCACAAAGATCAATGGAGTTTTTGAGGACGGTTACAAGCTAAGACTCTTCCCATTCTCCCTTGGAGATAAGGCACATCAATGGGAGAAGAATCTTCCTCAATGGTCAATCACATCATGGGACGATTGCAAGCGAGCTTTCCTTGCAAAGTTCTTTTCTCCTTCAAGGACCGCCAAGTTGAGGAACAAAATCACGAGCTTCACACAACGCGGAAATGAATTCTTCAACGAAGCTTGGGAACAGTTTAGAAGCTATACCTCTCAATGCCCGCATCACGGCTTCTCCAACGCCTCTCTTATGAGTACCCTCTACCGCAATGCATTGCCCAAGATAAGGATGCTCTTAGACACGGCTTCTAATGAGAACCTCTTAGCCAAAGATGTAGAAGAGGCCATGGAGCTCGTGGAGAACCTTGCTCAAAGCGATGGAACATATGGAGATGATTATGACCGGGCAACGAGGACTACTAGCGATTTTGATGAACAAAAGCGGTATAAAGAAATGAAGATTCTCACCGAGAAGATGGACAAGCTAGCTTCTATGATTGACAAGTTCCTTAGCGCTTCAAAAAAACCGGTTCAATTTGTTAGGGACTTTGACGATACCCAAGGTTACCAAGAGGAAGAAAGAGACGTGGGTACACAAGAAGAGATGAATTATATGGGTAATCAAGGCTACCAAAGAGGCGGTTTCAACAACAACTACGCAACCACCGAAATTTCTTTTACCAGAACCCAAACGTCGAGAACCCACAAAACCAAATCTACACTCCACAACAACAAAGCAACCAAGCTCCCCCAACAAAAGCAATTCACTCAACAACAACAAGGTCAAGCCTCCAACTCCAACCAACAATGATATGTTCCCAAGAAAACATTTCAAGGGAACCAAGGCGGGTTTCAACCCAAGCAAAGCTTTGCTCCGCCCGGTTTCACGCAACAAGTCCAAGGCAACACGACCAGGACTCAAGACCTCGATTTGAAAGCCATGCTTTAACAAATCATACAATGTCAAGCAAATGGGGGCAATGGATATGAGTAAGAAGATGACGGAGATCCACAACAAACTGGATTGCTCCTACAATGATCTCACGTCTAAGTTTGAGATATTGAGCTCAAAAATCAAGCAACTAGAAGGAAAAGGAGTAGCTTCTTCATCACGGACACAAGGTCAATTACCGAGCAAGCCCGAGACTAATCCCAAGGAATATGTGAACGCCATCACACTTCGATGTGGCAAGGAAATTCCCCTTCGTGAAGCTACTAAGATCGATGAGGACACCGATGTCCAAGTTGGGGGGTGATATATTCATATATTGCATGTTTTAGCATGCATTTCATTTAGAGTTTTGTGTAATTCGCATGCATATTCATGGTCTTGTCTTGCATTTAGGTCTCAGATGGAAGACCAGGCCCTTAGCATCGACCCGTTGCATCGGCCAGTTACCTGGATGTTAATCTTGTCGCCCACTTTTCATATAAATACCCATCTAAACCTAATTTTGTTTTTTTTTTGCTTTTTGTTAGTCAAAAATCTTTCCCCTTTTAGAGAGAACTTGGATTTTGTAAGAGTGATCTTTGGAGTTTATGCATTTAGGTGTTTATCTCATTGAATCTCTTCTATCTATCTTCTTTCTACCTTGATTATTCATCACCCATCAATGGATTCATCTCTTATCCTCATCGATTTTGAGATGTCCTTAATGGGTCTTGAGTAGTCATTTAGGATCTTGAGATGGGGTAGATTTTGGTGATCTAATGCATGATTTAGGGCGTTTAGGGTTAGATTATCTTTATTCCCTTCTTGAATAGTGCCCTTAATGTTATATCTAGCTTGAGAAAGTAGATCTAGATCATAAGGCATTTCATGCACACCAAGTGTTTGATGAAATGCCTTGATGAACTATTCAAGGGATTTATGCTCCTAGCATAAGAGATTAGTTGTCTAGGGTGTATTTTGGTTGATCTTGTTATTATTTTTAATGCTTGCTAATTGTTAATCCACAAATGATGATTTGCTAATGGATTTGATTATTAACATAGTGATTAGTTGCTTGAGAAAGAACTAATCAAGATTAGATATCTATTGCCTAGGGAAAGCTTATTTGAGTGAAAGAACACCATGAATTGTGCTTGGATTACCTAAAGTCGATAACCCCATCTTAGGATTCGCTTTTGTTATCCATCTTGATTGCTTTGCTATTCACTTGTTTTGAATTGATAATTAACCACAAGCACCTTGCATTCTTAGTGATTAGGATAAATCCCAATTATGTATTGATAACCTCCTTACTACATCGTATTGGGGATATTGATACCTCCTAGAGACTAAAAAGTCTTGTATCAATTTGGCACCGTTGCCATATTGGGATTTGTTTTAACATTGAGATTTAGGTTCTTAGTGAGCTTAAGTATTATTTTCTTCCAAGTTACTAATCTTCTTCACTTCCCATTGGTTTTGCTCTCTCTAGGTGTATCATACCCATTCCTGTGGCAATACCAATCTCATACAGCCAAGGAACGATATTGATCAACTTGAGAGCGGTTCAAGAGCAAGAAGGAACCGTGTGATAGTGCAAGAGGTTGACAACGAAGAAATGGAGCACTTTGAGAATTTCCCACTTGGGAACATCAGTGAACCCATCCCCCACCAAAGGAACGGTGGGAATGGGAAACCATCACCGTCCTAACAACCCGCCTAGAGCTAGGCATGTTGTTGGAGAAGATGATGGGGCAAATGCACACCAAAACCGTCAAGGGATTCAACCACCTCCGGTTGAAAACAACAAATTTGAGGTCAAACCCGAGCTAATCAACATGGTTCAAGCTAGCAAGTTCCATGGGTTGTCAATGGAGGATACTCTAGACCACATTGACCAATTTGACCGGATATGTGGTCTCACCAAGATTAACAGAGTATCCGAAGATGGTTTCAAGCTTCATCTCTTCCCGTTCTCTTTGGGTGACAAGGCTCACCAATGGGAGAAAAGCTTGCCTTAAGGTTCTATTACTTCTTGGGATGATTGCAAAAGGGACTTTCTAGCCAAATTCTTCTCACCGGCTAGAACCGCCAAACTTTGCAATGAGATTTCAAGCTTCACACAACGGTCTATTGAGTCTTTCAACGAGGCTTGGGTGAGATTTAGAGGCTACACTTCTCAATGAGCCTCCACTTCCATTTCCCGGTCGTTTCCTCAATAAGGAACAAGAGAAAGTGCCTCCAAGCACAACAAAGATCGAGCCTAAGACTCTCCCAAAGCTTGGAAACCCCGGGAAATTCTCAATATCTTGCACCCTTAAAAGCTTGGAAATTGATGATGCTTTGTGTGACTCGGGCTCAACCGTGAATATCATGACTTTGGAGATGGCAAAAAGTCTCGGGGTAGATAGTTTGAACGATTACCCCTCCACTCTCATATTTGGAGATTCTTCCACAAAGAAACCTCTCGGTTTGGTTGAAGACTTCCCTCTCAAGATCGGAAAGTGCCTTGTACCAATGGACTTCGTTGTAATGGAGATGGCACCAAACAAAAAGCTCCCACTACTTCTCGAGACTCCATTCCTCAACACAACTGGTGCATGCTTGAATTTCATAAACAAGAAGGTAGTTCTTAAGAACGTGGATGACAATAAGTTTTACACAATGATGCCTTCTTCCACCGCTATTTGTGGGACTATTATTTATGGGGACAATGAAGCCCAAGCCCGGAAGGTTGAGTATGTGGGTGTTTGTGTGATAGTGAGTTATGGAAAGGTTGAAGAAGCCCTTGCTTTAGGTGGATATTGCTTGAAATCCCTCTTTCACACCACGATGGAGAATGAGGTTGAAAGTAGCAAGGTTGCTAAGAAGAGGACAAAGACTAGGTCCGAGGAGAGGAAACCGAGCATGCTCAAGGGGATTGGACCCTTGCTAGACCAACCTTCGACCGTAACTCTCATCCCATGGAAACATGAAGAAGGGATGATTGAGTACAAGGTCAAATGTAGAGGATGTCCCAAGCCTTTTGCCAAGGCCATAGCAACCCCCACACCGAAGGTTAGAGAGGGAGATCAAACCGGTCTTCAAAGCTTAAATGGTAAAGTTCTCATACTAAAGCTTAAGGAACCGCCAAGGAGTGCTTGCACTCCTCCATTACCCACCTAAAGGGGTAACAAAAGTCAAACTTCGTGACTCTAAACAAAGTGCTCTTAGGAGACACCCCAAGCTTATCCTTGTATATACATTTCCTTTTAAGCTCTTCTTTCGTTGTTAGTTCCTTTTGATGGGTTTTCTTATTAAAAGTATGTTTTCGATGGTCTTATGGGCATGGACTTATGGACTAAGGTGCATAGGATGAGGTGAGGGAGTATGGCGTCCCTTGATCCCTCTCGTCCCCTCCATCCTTTTCCAAGGTAACACTCCAAACTTTGTACATAGCATTTAGAATCATATCTTCTTTCCTTCTTTCATGCATTGTTTAACTCTTCCTTAAGCTTCTATTACACAAGGGACTATGTAATTTAAGTTTGGAGGAGGGTTTTTGTGTTATCTAACATCGTTTTTGGTGTTCTTATTTTGCCTTTTGCACCTTGAGTCTCATGCATATCATGCATTTTCAATAAATTTTTTTTTTTTTACCTTTTGTGCATTCCATATAGGATTGAGTCTAGATGCATAGCATATAAGGTAGCTTTGCATGAGCTTTAGGATAAATGATAGATTTGTCCTTGTAAAGTACCATATTAAGAGCCTAGTCCAATGCTATTGTCGTTAGTTACTTGATGCTTTGATCTCGTGTAGAAATTAAGAACGAACCATGCCTTGATCTCATGTCTTATTGTTCTTGCTTTGATTGAAACAAACCTTGACTTGAATTCACCCTCATCTAAGTGATAACCATAAATTTAACTTGTAAATATTATGTTTGTGCAATCTAAAATGAATTCGTGGATCACCTATACATACTTGGATATTCTTTCTCCTTTTTACCACTCTTGCTTATCCAAGAAGCCATATCCCATCATTGGAATGGTTTCCCCTACCCTAACCTTAGCCTTCTATCAAGCTATTGTTATTAGTGTGTGAATTGTGAGGCCTTTCTTCTGAACAAACTTGGCTAAACGTGTTAGGTTTAGGGCGACAAGAGGGAATTCTCATGTAGATTCAGCTCCAACATCTCGGAGTTAATCTATGAATAGGCTAGTTAGGATGGCGGTTCTTGGTTAAAGTTTGGTGGAACGGTCTTAGACTTGGTGAACGTTTGAGAATGGATTGTGGAATGGAAAAGAAGAAAAGGAGAAAGGAAAAAAGGGATCGGATTTGTGTAGATTGGTTGGTGCAAAAATCATAAGAATAGCCCTAAAGAATAAGATAGGCTCAAAAGATAGAAGGGAAAAGAAGAAAGCCAAAAAGGCCAAAGCATCAAAGAATGAGAAGATGCATGAACCAAAAAGAAGAAAAGAATAGCTAGATCACAACAAAGGAGCACCAAACCATGAAAGAACAAGGAAGAAGAAGTGATCCCCAAATGAGAAGAAGGTGAAATAAAAAGACAAGAAGCATGTGGGTTTGAGAAGGCGAAATGCCTCAAGATAAAAAGGGTAGCTTAGGATCTGGGCATGACTGGTTAGAAGCTTTAGGTTAGAGATACTCTAGGCATTTGGGTAGATGAGAATTCTCTCTTGTATGCATAGGTTGCCTTTTACCTTTAGAATTTTGCTAAAGTTTGTTCATTTCATGAGAGATCCTTGTACCTAATTATCCATGCATGATAATGAGATCACCTTCATCTCGTAACCTTAACCTTAGCCATACGAATTCATTTGATCTTGCATAAACATGATTCACACCTATTACACTTAATCAATGTCAAGAGGTTGGAAGATATGAAAGTTTGTGTAGGTTGATGATA
Organism: Eutrema japonicum; assembly: GCA_030161315.1. Classification (NCBI taxonomy): domain Eukaryota; kingdom Viridiplantae; phylum Streptophyta; class Magnoliopsida; order Brassicales; family Brassicaceae; genus Eutrema; species Eutrema japonicum. Next base: position 25,899,533 of record BSQW01000012.1, on the reverse strand, counting down.
TGGAAATCAAATCATCATATCCACATAAAGAGGAAACAATGCCAAGACTTGTGGAGACTCAAGAAATTCACCCAAAAACAGGCCCAATCAAAGAGAAACTACCGGATCCACCCGATTTCAAGTATGGCCCAAAATATGAAGTCCACAACCCAAGTATGAAGCGGCCCATCCCTGAGTCGCCTTGGCATATATTTGTGGGCCTCTTAAGAGTCCATAACCGTGGAGAACAGATCCATACCAACCAGGATCCACCCGATGCCACCAAATCAATCTGACGGGTCCGTTCTTGTCCATTTAAGGAATCTCGTCAAACTCCTTTGACCAGCGCATCTCTCTTCATTAATCTAGACATTCAAATTCTATCAAAGAGTCATAGGAGAGAGCTAATACAAGGAATCACGTCCATATACAAGGGAGATCGTACTTTCCATTTTTCGCCTCGTTCACACCTTGCCATTAACTTCCAATTGCTAGGAGATTCAAAGCTGATTGAGAGAGAGCTTTAATGCTAATTGGAAGGGGTTGAATGCTGATTGAGACGTCAATTATCCTTGCCTTATCAAGACCACAAGCCAGCTTCACTTTAACACACCATTTGGATGCACAAGGCCATCCCCAACGTCTCCATTCAAACCGAGAAATCATTTCCATTTATTGTTGATTTATTTGTTTCCATGTTTTATATTTTAGACCATAAGCTAGTTGTATTCTAAGCCTATAAAAGCTCATTTGAACAATTATAATAGACACCTCGAAATTGAATAAAAACAAAAGCTATTGTTTTTGGTTCTTCCAAAACGTGTCTCTCTCTTTGTCTCGTGAGCAAGTCCGAGTTTAGAGAACCCTTGAAGTATCAGTAGGCTTTCACACCTATTGTGGTTGACCTCAATCCACCCACGCTTCCATCCTACCCTCGGCCTAGACAAGAAGCGACCTTAGTCCAATTGTCTAGACCACCCGGCCTTGTACCTTAGGCCGTGAGCTCGTATCAGTTGAGTTTCAAAAGTAAGTCATGCAAGGATAGTATGGCTAGTCAGTTTTGAGTAAGGTTTTTGATCGCATCAAGAAGTTTGCAACTTGGACATTGGGCTCGGATTATTTTTATTGCACTTTTGGATTTGAGCTCCCATTTCTAGTCTTCTCCTTTACTTTATTCTTGTTTGCTTGAGGACAAGCAAATGTTTAAGTTTGGGGGAATTGATATACTCATATATTGCATGTTTTAGCATGCATTTCATTTAGAATTTTGTGTAATTGGCATGCATAATCATGGTCTTGTCTTGCATTCAGGTCTCAATTAGAGATTAATACATTTTCATTAGGTTTAGTGTATTCTTGCATGTTTTGGAGTATTTCCTAGGTAATTGGAGGCGGTTGGACTTATTTGGAGAGTTGGACCTAGGAGGAGTGCGAAGTCCATCCAAGACCCCGGAAAGATGTGTATGGACGACAGTCCTCCGATCTGAATAAGCCTTGGAGACCTTCATGAATGTTGTAGATAAGTGAGTTAGCTGTCCAGGGGAAGTTGAATCAGGAGATTTGGACATGTGATTCAAGAGCAACCGCGGTTTTACTGAAGTCGCACCAGGACATCTACACCGCGACCACGGGTCGATGCAACGGACATATGGAAGACCAGGCCCTTAGCATCGACCCGTTGCATCGCCCAGTTACCCCGATGCTCAGTTTCAGGATTCTTCTCTTATCCTCATCGATTTTGAGATGTCCTTAATGGGTCTTGAGTAGTCTTTTAGGATCTTGAGATGGGATAGATTTGGGTGATCCAATGCATGATTTAGGGTGTTTAGCGTTAGATTATCCTTATTCCCTTCTTGAATAGTGCCCGTAATGCTAGATCTAGTTTGAGAAAGTAGATCTAGATCATAGGAAATTTTATGCACACCAAGTGTTTGATGAAATGCCTTGATGAACTATTCAAGGGATTTATGCTCCTAGCCTAAGAGATTAGTTGTCTAGGGTGTATTTTGGTTGATCTTGTTATTATTTTTAATGCTTGCTAATTGTTAATCCACAAATGATGATTTGCTAATGGATTTGATAATTAACATAGTGATTAGTTGCTTGAGAAAGAACTAATCAAGATTAGAGGTCTATTGCCTAGGGAAAGCTTATTTGAGTGAAAGAACACCATGAATTGTGCTTGGATTACCTAAAGTCGATAACTCCATCTTAGGATTCGCTTTTGTTATTTGAATTACATCTTGTTTGCTTTGCTATTCACTTATTTTGAATTGATAATTAACCACACACAACACTTGTTTAGCTTAACTTACTATAAGCACATTGCATTCTTAGTGATTAGGATAAATCCCAATTATGGATTGATAACCTCCTTACTACATCGTATTGGGGATATTGATACCTCCTAGAGACAAAAACGTCTTGTATCTGGGGGGGGAGATGCTTGAAATCGAAGAAGATGTGATTAAGGATGACTTTGTGGGTGTTGAAGACAAAGAGAAGGAAGTTGCTACAAAAGAGAAGCCTAAGAGGAAGGAGACTCCATTTGTTCCACCACCCTATGTACCGAAGCTATCGTTTCCGGGCTGCTTCAAGAAGATTTTGTTGGAGAAGTATAGGGCGGTATTCGATAGACAAATGGAAAAGGTTGAACTCACCATGCCCTTGTTTGATACATTCCTACTTGTGCCATAATACGCCAAATTTCTCAAGGACGCCATCAAAGAGAGATCGAAGGAGATGGAAAGAATGGTAGTGATAACTCACGAATGTAGTGCCGTCATTTAAAAGAAGGTTATCCCAAAGAAGCTTGGTGACCCCGGTAGTTTCACTATCCCATTTGCTCTTGGACCACTCGCCTTCAACAAATGTCTATGTGATCTTGGAGCAAGTGTTAGTTTGATGCCGCTCTCGGTTGCGAAGAATCTCGGGTTCATTCGTTACAAAGCTTGTAGGATATCCCTCGTGCTAGCGGATAGATCGGTGAGCAATCCAATTGGAATGCTTGAAGACTTACCCATTATGATTGGGGATTTTGTTGTGCCTACCGACTTCGTTGTGCTTGAGATGGATGAAGAGCCTAAGGACCCACTCATATTATGGAGATCATTCTTAGCTACCGCTGGTAATATAATCGATGTGATAAGAGGCAAGATCGATCTCCATTTGGGAAATAACGATGTCCTTAGATTTTACATCAATGATGTGATGAAGAAATCCACAATAGATGGTCAAATGTTCTATATTGAGGCTATGGAAGAGCTTGCGGATGAACTTATGGAGGAGTTAGTTTTGGAAGACCACCTCCAAATAGCACTCACCAAGGAGCAAGGAGAGCATGGGTTTTTTCATGATGAGAGTGTTGGGTATGCAAGGATGCTTGATTCACACAAGGCTTTGAGTGGAGAGAGCACGTTCTAGGAGTTGACTCAAGTGGCACACAACATAAGTGTTGTTGAGATTGGGTATGTGGAGAATCCACAAGACCAAGTCTACCCTCCACAATCTAATCAACCTCAAGGAGTCCCACAAAAGCAATTCCAATCTCAAGGCCAAGATTCTAACACCAACCAACAAGGTTATATCCCAAGGAACCAATTCCAAGGGAACCAAAGTGGATTCCAACCTAAAGCTCCACCCGGTTTTCAAGGCCAACAACAAGGGTTTGTGCCACAAGGTCAAGCAACTACGTCTTAACCGCAAGAGCTTGACTTGAACTCCATGTTCCAACAGTTACTAAAGGGACAAGCGGAGATCAATACACGGGTAGATTGCTCATAAGTGAAAAATTTCATGACTTTGTTTGGGTAGTGCTTTCACTTGAATAAAAACCTTGGGATTAGGTTCGAAATGGCTAGGCTTGGTAGTTCTTATGCTAATTTGTGATGCACTTGAGAAATTTTGGATTTTTAAACCAAGAAAATCGATTTTGGTGTATTGTGCTAAAAGTTGCAACCTTGGAGATTTGAATGAGTTCTTGGAGCACTTAATTGGCATACTCAATTTACCATTTAGAAATTTATTGTCTTTTTGCAAATTGAGCACTATCCTCTTTGTCTTATGTTTGCCTTTGCTTGGTAATGACAAAGGTTGTATCTTGGTTTCTTGGAACTTATACATTCTTTGAGACAATGTAGGTACCATGACGATAACAAGCGACCCAATCAAAGTTTCAGGTCCACCGAATAAAAAGAGAGAGTTAGAAATAGAGGCAAGCACTAAAGGCCTAGAAAAGAGGAGAAAGGCGGCGCTTGCTAATGAGGAATAAAACGTTGTGGAAGACGTGTTGCAAGTGAAAAAGAAGAAGAGAGTCCCCAATCCCAAGCCAAGAGACCCTACCTATAGTGAGTATGCCAAGAAGCTCAAGGCGGTGAAATTCGAGGAGACAAAATTCCCAGACAAGGTCGTACTTGAGAAGACGGGGATCTTTGAAGATGTGAAATCGATTTTCACCAACATGGGTTTTGGTGGAATCTTTGACGTGGCTAACCCCTCTCATAAAGACCAAGCTTGTCAATTTCTTGCATCATTGGAAGCTATGTTCCATGAACGAGGGGATAAATGCGCCAATGAGGATGATGGCACGGTTTCATTGAGTTTAAGGTTGGTAGAGAAGCATACAAGATGACATTCTATGAGCTAAGTCAAGTGTTTGGGTTCAAAGAAGAAGGAACCAAGAGAGGCCTCAAGTTTCTCTATGGGAAGAACGACTTGACTTACTTGTGGAAAGTCATTGGTATGGGAGAATATAATCCTGGTTCCATCAAAGGCACATGCATCCGCAACCCCGCCATTCGTTATGCCCACAAGATCCTTGCTCACACGTTCTTTGCCAAGAAAGAGTTTGGAACGGTTTCGGAAGAAGATATGGAGTTGCTTGCTTTAGGCTTGACACCGTTTCTTGTCACACCTCAAGACAAGCGGTGTTTCATTGGAGACAGTGCACGCCCGTGCCTAACCGCCGTTCTAGTGAACCACTTACTCGGCTACAAAAGTTGGGCTCTCACTACAAAGAGCAAGGAGCCTAAAATCTTCATAGGCGGTTTGGTAACTTCAATTCTCAAGGCTAAAGGGATTAAGTTGGTGGAAGAGACTAAGAACGTGGAGTTTATGGATGAGGCCTATCTCTCAAGGACCAAGTTCTTCGCAGGCAAGATAGTCAAGACTTTCGCCTACAACCTAAGACTCACCGAGACAACCACGGTCAAAGTCATTTTGCCTAACACTCCTCTCACCACACTCCGAGGGAGGAAAGAGATCTATTTCTATCCCACCAATGATCACTTCTACAACCCGGCCACGGACCCACCACTAGAGAGGATTTGCTTTCAAAGAAAGAAGGGGAAAAAATACCGAGAGAAGATGTTGAATCACCCAATGGCCATGAGGATGAAGAAGAAGATGCACACACGATTCCCACTTGTTCCAAGTACGGAAGTGAGAGGTATTGCTTTGATCCTTATGATTGGAGGATGCCGGAGGTTTCCACGAGACATGCACACCACCAAACGAGGTTACTTCAACATTGGTGCAAGTGGCAAGATAAGAAAATCCGGAAGTTGGTAAAGGCGGTCAAGGATTTGAAGGGCACGGTTAGAGAGCTCAATGGAAAGAAAGGAGAGGCTAGCTCCTCTCGTGGCCAAAGAGAGCCGAGCACGGTGGAGCAAGAGGAGATTGGAGAACATTCTACACCGTTGGACCAACGTCTTCAACTACATGGAGGAGAGTTGGTGATTCACGACGACGAGTACATTCCATCCTCCTACGCGGTGAAAGCGGCCAAGAGGAAGGGAATGAGGACACCGTCTCCGTGCTATAGCAATCCTTCATACTCGATGGGGTCTTCTTCCCCATCTGAAAGCTTTTGAGGTATCCCTCCAAAACCTTGTAAATAGTTTTTTCGTTTACTTGAGTCTAGCATTTTATTTTATTATTTTTGGGTCTCTTCCTTTGATTTATCTCACACCGAGACTGTGTGATTTAAGTTTGGGGGAGGTACCGGTATCTAATGTCATTTGTTTTCTCTTATTTTGATTTTTGCATATTGAGTCTCATGCATTCATCTAAGGCATATAAAACAAAAAAACAACAACAAAATTTGAAAATTTTGAAAATTAAAACACAAAAATAAGTCATTTATGATGCATTTGCATTTGTACATTGAGTTCATTGCATATTCATGGGAACAATGATGAATCTTCCTTGTAGAGTAGCACTTTAAGAAATTAATTCAATTCCCTCGTTCGTAGTTGTTTGATGCATTTAAGTGAGCATGAAAGTAAAGATGCACCATTCTTAGTTCTCATGTATCATCATACTTGCCTTGATTGAAGCATGCTTAAGTTTCATTCAACCCCATTTAAGTGATAACCCCAATCTTTATTTGTAAATATTGTGTTTATGCATTTTTGAATGAATTCGTGGATCACATATACATATTTGGATAATCTTTTTTCCTTTTTACCACTCTTGTTTATCCAAGTGGCCATATCCCATCATTGGAATTGTTTCACATACCCTAACCTCAACCTCCTTTCTAGCCAATGTTATTAGTGTGTGAATTGTGAGGCCTTTCTTTCGAACAAACTTGGCAAATCGTGTTAGGTTTAGGGCGATGATATACTCATATATTGCATGTTTAGCATGCATTTTATTTAGAGTTTTGTGTAATTCGCATGCATAATCATTGTCTAGTCTTGCATTTAAGTCTCATTTAGAGTAATAAGTGTTTGCATTAGGTCTTAGTGAGTTTTGCATACATTTGGAGTGTTTTTAGGTGTCTTGGATACAATTGATGATGTTTGTAGTTATGGAGCATAAAAGGAATGCAAAGTCCATCCGAGATGCCGAAAAGATGTAGCTGGACGAAGGCTCTCCCATATAAATCAGCATTGAAGCTCTTCATAGGAGTTGAGAGGAGTGAGCCATCTGTCTACAGGAGTTGGATTCAGGCCATTTGGACATCTGGTTAAGGAGTTAACGCGGATTTACTGAAGATGTCTCTGCCTGGCCGATGAGCTTTCTCTTGTCTCGGCTAAAAACTCCCTCAGCATCGTCCCGATCAGAATCGACCCGGCACGAATATTTCCCTCAGCCTGGCACAGGAATTCTCCTAGGACAGAAGATATGCCGGTCCATCGTCCCAATATGAATCAACCCGGCACAAGTCTCTCGGCTAAAATCTCCCTTAGCTCCATCCCGCCTTGAAACAGCCCGAGACAAGAAATCCCTCAGCCCGGCACAGGAATTCTCCTCGGGCAGGAGATATGCCGGTCCATCGTCCCGATATGAATCGACCCGACACAAGTCTCTCGGCTAAAATCTCCCTTAATTCCGTCCCGCCTTGAAGCAGCCCGGGATAAGAAATCCCTCAGCCCGGCACATGAATTTTCCTCGACCAGGAGATATGCCGGTCTCTTGTCCCGGCTAGAAACAACCCGGGACGAATCCTCTCTACTAAGTCACTTCAGCGTCGTCCCGCCTAGAAGATAGCCGGCACGAAAAGTCCCTCAGAGCCGGCACGAAGACTTTCCTCGACCAGGAGATATGCCGGTCTCTTGTCCCGGCTAGAATCGGCCCATGATCAATTTCCTCGGCTAAATCCCTCATCCCGGCCTCCCTCATCCCGACCTGAAGTAGCCCGGCACACATGTCTCAGCTAAAAGCTCTTGTCCTAATCCATCATCCCGACTTGAAACAAATCGGGATAGACTTGCGACCCAAAAATTTCTGGGTCAAAACCCGGTTTGTTTCGGGTTGACCCGGTTCCCCTCTCTTTATTATAAATACTCTAAAATCCTAATTTTATTTGCAAGCTTTTTATTAAGTCAAAAACCCTCACCATTGAGAGAGAACTTGAGATTTGTAAGAGAGATCCTCTTTGTTTATGCAATTTAGTAGTTGTTTCCATCAATCTCTTCCATCTATCTTTTTTTATCTTGATTATCCATCACCCATCAATGAATTCATCTCTTATCAAAATCGATTTTGAGGTGTTCTTAATGGATCTTGAGCAGTCTTTTAGGATCTTGAGATGAGGTAGATTAGGGTTATCTAGGGCTTGATTAGTGGTGTTTAGGGTTAGATGTTCTTATATTCCTTCTTGTATAGTGTCCCTAATGCTTGATCTAGCTTGAAAGAGTGGATCTATATCATAAGGCATTTCATGCACACCAAGTGTTTGATGAAATGCCTTGATGAACTAGACAAGAGATTTATGCTCCTAACCTAAGACATTAGTTGTTTAGGGCATATCTTTGGTTGATATTGTTATGATTCTTAATGCTTGCTAGTTGTTAATCCACAAATGATGATTTGCTAATGGACTTGATAATTAACATAGTGATTAGTTGCTTGAAATAGAACTAATCAAGATTAGAGGTCTATTACCTAGGAATTAGCTTCTTTTAGTGAATGAACACCACTAATTGGACTTAGATCACCTTATGTCAATAACCTCATTTCTAGTTCCGCTTTTGCTAATTGAATTATATCTTGCTTATTTGCTTACTTGTTTTAACTAGATCACTTAATCACAACACACTTGTTTAGCTTAACTTACAATTGTTCCTTGCAATCTTAGTGATTAGGATAAATCCCGATAAGGTTCGATAACCTCTTATGCTACAATTGCATTTAGAAAATTGACTCTAGAGACCCCAAAAAGTCTTGTATTAATTTGGCGCCGTTGCCATATTGGGATTTGTTTTAACATTGAGATTTAGGTTCTTAGTGAGCTTAAGCTTTATTTGCTACAAAGTTACTAATCTTGTTTGCTTCCTATTGCTCTTTCTCTCTATAGGTGCATGCATACCCGTTCCCGTGGCAATACTAATCTAGTAGAACCGAGGGACGACATTGATAAACTTGATAGAGGATCAATAGCAAGACGAAACCGAGTGAGAGTTCAAGTCGAGGTTCCTATCGACATGGAGAACTTTGAGAATGTTCCACTTGGTAACGTCAACGAACCCAATCCCCACCAAAGGAACGGTGGGAATGTGAATGGTCACGGCAACAATCAAGGAGGTGGTGGTAATGGAAACCATCACCGTCCCAACCATCTACCAAGACCTAGAAACGTTATTGGAGAGGGTGATGCCGCTAATGCTCACCAAAACCGCCAAGGCATTTAAGCTCCACCGGTGGAGAACAACAACTTCGAAGTGAAGCCGGGGGTTATCAACATGGTTCAAGCCAACAAATTTCACAGCTTGTCCATGGAGGATCCCTTAAACCACATTGACCAATTTGACCGGATGTGTGGTCTCACGAAGATCAATGGGGTCTCCAAAGACGGGTTCAAGCTTTGTCTCTTCCCGTTCTCTTTGGGTGACAAGGCTCACCAATGGGAAAAGACCTTACCTCAAGGATCTATCACCTCGTGGGATGATTGCAAACGTGCGTTTCTCGCCAAATTCTTCTCACCGGCTAGAACCGCCAAGCTTCACAACGAGAACTCAAGCTTCACACAATGGTCCAATGAGTCTTTCAACGAGGCTTGGGAGAGATTTATAAGCTACACTTCTCAATGCCCACATCACGGCTTCGGCAACGATTCTCTCCTAAGCACTCTCTACCGAGGTGCTTTGCCTAAGATCCGTATGCTACTTGACACGGCATCTAACGGAAACTTCTTGGCTAAAGACGTTGAGGAAGCAATGGAGCTTGTCGAGAACTTAGCCCAAAGTGACGGTACCTATGGCGACGACTATGACCGCGCCACAAGGACCACTAGCGAATTTGATGAGAACAAGCGGGCCAAAGACATGAAAGCTCTCAACAACAAGTTGGACAAGCAAGCCAATTTGATTGATAAAGTCCTAGTGTCTTCTCAACAGACGGTCAACTTTGTGGATGCTTATGATGAGAATCAATGTTACTATCAAGAAGAGACCGTAGACATGAACACCCAAGAGGAGGTGAACTACGTGGGGAACCAAGGGAACTACCAAAACCAAGGGAACTACCAAAGACAAGGGTTAAACCAAAACTATAGGAACCACCCCAACTTCTCTTACCGGAACACAAATATGGAGAATCCACAAGACCAAGTCTACCCTCCGCAACCTAATCAAGCTCAAGGAGCCCCACAAAAGCAATTCCAACCTCAAGGCCAAGCTTCTAATACCAACCAACAAGGTTTTGTCCCAAGGAACCAATTCCAATGGAACCAAGGTGGCTTTCAACCCAAAGCTCCACCCGGTTTTCAAGGGCAACAACAAGGGTTTGTGCCTCAAGGTCAAGCAACTATGTCTAAACCGCAAGAGCTTGATTTCAGCTCTATGTTCCAACAATTACTTAAGGGACAAGCGGAGATCAATACACGGGTGTATTGCTTTTACAACGACCTCAACACAAAGATTGAGGCTTTCAACTCCAAGGTAAACACATGGAGGACAAAGGTGTTGCTTCTTCTTCCCGACCACAAGGTCAACTCCCGGACAAATCCGAAGCTAATCCTAAAGAGTATGTAAACGCCATCACCTTGAGAAGTGGAACAGTTTTGCCTCCAAGAGAAACTCATTCTACTCTCAATGAGGACATTGAGAAGCAAAGTGTGGGGGTGGAACTTCAAGAAGATGACGAGTTGGTTGAAGATGAGGTAGTGAGAGAGCAAGACAAGGTTGAAGAAGTAGAGATGGTCAAGCCTAGGGTTGTTGTTGCTCAAAAGAAGCCGAAGAAGAATGTGTTTGTCCCTAAGCCATATGTTCCTAAGCTACCGTTCCTCGTGCGGTTCAAGAAGCAACTTATGGACAAGTATAAAGCCATCTTTAATAGGCAAATGGAGAAGGTAGAACTCACAATGCCTTTGGTTGATGCCTTCTTGCTTGTACCTCAATACGCCAAATTCTTGAAAGATGCCGTGAATGAGAGAACTAAGGAAATGGAGTCCATGGTCATTTTACCTCACGAGTATAGTGCCATCATACAAATGAAGATGGTACCAAAGAAGCTAGGAGATCCGGGATCATTTACTCTACCTTGTGCACTTGGTCCTCTAGCTATCAACCATTGTTTGTGTGATCTTGGAGCGAGTGTAAGCCTCATGCCGTTTTCAATAGCCAGGAGACTAGGCTTCACACGCTACAAGGCATGCAACATTTCCCTAATATTGGCGGATAGGAGCGTGAGGGTTCCTATTGGTTTGCTTTAGGATCTTCCTATCGTGGTGCAGGATTTCATTGTCCCCACGGATTTCGTGGTACTTGAAATGGACGAGGAACCAAAATATCCTCTTATCTTTGGTAGGCCATTCCTAGCAACCGCAGAGGCGATAATCAATGTAAGGAAATGCAAAATAGACATTCACTTGGGTAAAGGAGAGGTCCTTGAGTTCGATATCAGCAAGGTAATGAAGAAACCCACCATAGATGGCCAATGCTTCTACATAGAGACCATTGATGAACTAGCCGACGAATTGCTTGAGGAAATGAGAGTAGAAGACAGTTTGGAAGTGTTTATGACTAAGGAGCGTGGTGATCATGGGTTCTTAAGCAAAGAGAGTCAAGGGTATGAGCTAATAATGGATTTGCACAAGTCGGTTGAAAAGGATACGCCATTTGTTGAGTAGGGTATTCGTAGTACCGAGGTTCAAGATGGTTTAAGGGCTAGCATGGTTAAAGAGGAGTTTATTCTAGACGTTGAAGAGACTAGCAAGGGTAAGTCTATAGGAAGTTGAATTCATCTACTACTACTCGTAAGGATCACTTTCCGTTACCTTTCATATATCAAATGCTTGAAAGTTATTGCTTTCTAGACGGTTATTCGGGTTTCTTTCAAATTCCCATACACCTGAATTACCAAGAGAAAACGACCTTCATGTGCCCTTACGGCACCTTCGCATATCGAAGGATGCCGTTTGGGTTGTGTAATGCACCTGCGACATTCCAACGTTGCATGATGTCCATTTTCTCTGACCTTATTGAAGATATGGTAGAAGTCTTTATGGACGACTTCTCCGTATATGGGTCTTCTTTTTGTGTTTGCTTGCCTAACCTTTGTAGAGTCTTGTAACAGTGCGAAGAAGCAAACTTGGTGCCAAATTGGGAGAAATGCCACTTTATTGTGCGAGAAGGCATCGTGCTTGGGCACAAGATCCCCGAGAAAGGGATTAAGGTAGACAAGGCCAAGATCGAGGTGATGGTTAGCTTGGAACCGCCTAAGTCGGTCAAGGACATCCTGTCTTTCTTGGGTCATGCGGGGTTCTACCGAAGATTCATCAAAGACTTCTCAAAGATCGCGAGGCCTCTCACAAGGCTACTTTGCAAGGAGGTCGAGTTTGTGTTTGATGAGGAATGTATGGTAGCGTTCCTAGAAATCAAGAGGGCGTTGGTTAGTGCTCCCATTGTACAAGCACCTGATTGGGATCTTCCTTTCGAGATCATGTGTGATGCTAGTGACTACGCGGTTGGAGCCGTGTTGGGCCAAAGGGAAGACAAGAAGACCAATGTCATCTACTATGCAAGTAGGACCTTAAATGACACTCAAGGCCGGTATGCCACAACGGAAAAATAGTTGCTAGACGTGGTGTTTGCAATGGAGAAATTTAGATCTTATGTTGTGGGGTCAAAGGTGATTCTCTACACCGATCATGCGGCCCTAAGATACATTTATGCGAAGAAAGACACAAAGCCAAGGCTACTCCATTGGATCTTGCTTCTACAAGAGTTTGACTTGGAGATAGTTGACAAGAAGGGGATAGAGAATGGGGTCGCAGATCACTTGTCTAGAATGAGGATTGAAGACCTTGTCCCAATTGATGATAAGCTCCCCGAGGAGAGTCTCATGGTTGTTGGTGTCTTGAAGAAAGGGATTGAAGCCGTGCAAGCGCTAGAGAGTGCTAATGGGTTACAAGACGAGAAACTACCATGGTTTGCGGATCTAGTGAACTACTTAGTGTGCGGAAAGGAACAGCCTTTGGATGGGTATAAGAAGAAGAAGTTCTTCCATGACGTGACAAGATACTATTGGGACGACCCCTACTTATACAAGTTGTGCTCTGATGGTTTGTATAGGAAATGCGTGACGGAAGAAAAGTCCAAGGGATCCTACTCCATTGTCACGGGTCAAGCTATGGTGGTCATCATGCATCCTACAAAACCGCTACAAAGGTCTTGCAATCCGGTTTTTGGTGGCCTTCATTATTCAAGGATGCGCACCTCTTTATCTCCACATGTGATGCGTGCCAAAGGAAAGGGAATATTGGGAGGAGAGATGAAATGCCCCAAAACCCAATCCTTGTGGTGGAGATGTTTGACGTATGGGGCATCGATTTTATGGGACCTTTCCCGTCATCATATGGTAACCAATACATATTGGTGGCGGTTGATTACGTCTCTAAATGGGTGGATGCCATTGCAAGTCCGACCAACGATGTTAAAGTTGTTCTTAAATTATTCAAGTCCATCATTTTCCCAAGGTTTGGAGTTCCAAGAGTGGTCATTAGTGATGGAGGTAGTCATTTCATCAATAAGGTGTTTGAAAGTCTACTTAAGAAGCATGGTGTGAAGCATAAGGTAGCAGCACCTTACCATCCTCAAACGAGTGGCTAAGTGGAAGTATCCAACCGGTAAATCAAAGCCATACTAGAGAAGACGGTTGGGAGTTCGAGAAAAGATTGCGCCAACAAGTTAGATGATGCATTGTGGGCTTACCGTACCGCTTTTAAGACGCCTATAGGGACTACACCATTCAACTTGCTTTATAGGAAGTCATGCCATCTACCGGTTGAATTGGAATACAAGGCCCTATGGGCGGTGAAGCTTCTTAACTTCGACATCAAGACCGCACAAGAGAGGAAGTTAATTCAACTTCAAGAGTTAGAAGAGACTAGGCTTGAGGCCTATGAGAGCTCGAGAATCTACAAGGAGAAAGCCAAGGCATTCCATGATTAGAGGATTGTGCACAAGGATTTCAAAGCCGGAGACCAAGTACTCGTGTTCAATTCCTGGTTGAAGCTTTTTCCCCGGAAGCTCAAATCTAGGGGGTCGGGCCCGTTTGAGGTTAAGGGAGTAAGGCCATATGGTGTCGTGGTAGTTGTTAACAAGGAGGGCCGAGATTTCATTGCGAATGGCCAAAGGGTCAAACTCTACCGACCAAACCAAATCGTCGAAAAGGAAGGCTCGATCCCCCTCGTTGATGTCCCTCTAGCTTGAGGACGGTAACAAACGTCGAACTTAGTGACGTTAAACAAAGTGCTCTTGGGAGACACCCCCAAACTTATCCTTGTACATATTTCCTTTTATGCTTTTCTTTCGTTGTTAGTTCCTTTTGATGGGTTTTCTTAGTGCGAGTAGGTTTTCGATGGCCATATGGGCATGAACTTATGGACTAAAGTGTTTAGGATGAGGTCATGGAATATGGCGTCCATTGATCCCTCTTGCCCCCTCCATCCTTTTACAAGGTAATGATATACTCATATATTGCATGTTTTAGCATGCGTTTCATTTAGAGTTTTGTGTAATTCTCATGCATGATCATAGTCTTGTCTTGCATTTAGGTCTCATTTAAAGTAAAGTGTTTAGGATGAGGTGATGGAATATGGCGTCCCTTGATCCCTCTTGCCCCCTCCATCCTTTTCCAAGGTAATGATATACTCATATATTGCCTGTTTTAGCATGCGTTTCATTTAGAGTTTTGTATAATTCGCATGCATGATCATGGTTTTGTCTTGCATTTAGGTCCAATTTAGAGTAATAGGTGTTTGCATTAGGTCTTAGTTAGTTTTGCATACATTTGGAGTGTTTCTAGGTGTCTTGGAGACAATTGATGATGTTTGGAGTTATGGAACATAAGAGGAATGCAAAGCCCATCCGAGATGCCGGAAAGATGTAGTTGGACGAAGGCACTCCGTTATGAATCAGCCTCAACGGTCTTCATAGGAGTTGTATAGGAGTGAGTCATATATCTACAGGAGTTGGATTCAGGCCATTTGGCATTTGGTTGAGGAGTTATCGTGGATTTACTGAAGACATCTCTGCCTGGCCGAGGAGCTTTCTCTTGTCTCCCTAAAAACTCCTTAGCATCGACCCAGCTCTTCCCACAGGTCGATGTTGATGCTGGATGCAACATCAGGGCCTTAGCATCGACCCAGCTCCCCTTCACATCGACCAACCCATCGATGCTCAGTTTCAGGGCGTTTACATCGACCCAGTTCCTTCCCATCGTGCGACGCAGCCGAAGTGACTCAAATATCAGGCCAAATGAAGACCTTTCCATGCCCAGTTCAATCTGAAGTCTTCATGAAAGTTGTAGCCAAGTGCGTTATCTGACTACAGGGGATGGTTTCGGATCATTCGAATACGTGGTTCGTTAGATATAGCCACTTTACTGAGCGTATATCCGTCTGAACGAAGCCACCCAATATGCCTGAAATACCTGGCTGGAAGAATGGTCTCCATTCGGATTTAGTCTCCGTGGCCTTCACAAAAGTTGTAGCCATGTGTATTAGCTCTCCACAGGAGGTGGTTTGAGGCCATTCGGACATGTATCCCAGGAGATATCACGGTATTAGTGAAGGTTCTACACAAGACCAGATTTGACCCATTTCGACCGGGTCAATATCCGGTTTGTTCCGGGTTGACCCGGTCAAATCCTCATCTATTTAAAAACTCAAAAACCCTAATTTTCGTTTTATCCTCTTTTTGGTCTAAAAACCATTTTCTCCTTAGAGCTGAGATTTTTGTAAGAGAGATCTTCTATTTTTATGCAATCTAGTAGTTGTTTTCATTGAATCTCTCCTTCTTATCTTCTTTTCTTGTTGATTATCCAAGACCCATCCATGAATTCTTCTCTTATCAAAATCGATTTAGAGGGGTTCTTTATGGGTCTTGAGTAGTCATTTTAGGATCTTGAGATGGTTTAGATTTAGGTGATTCAATGCATGATTCAAGGTGTTTAGGGTTAAATTATCTATTATCCTTCTTTGTTTAATGCTCTCAATGATAAATCTAGTTTGAGAGAGTGAATTTAGATCATAGGCATTTCATGCACACCAAGTGTTTGATGAAATGCCTAGATCAATTATTCAAAGAATTTATGTTCTTAGCCTAAGAGATTAGTTGTCTAAGGCATATTTTTGGTTGATCTAGTTTATATTCTCAATGCATGTTGATTGATAATTCACAAATGAGAGTTTGCTAATGAATTTAATAATTAACATAGTGATTAGTGCCTTGAAAGATGACTAATCAAGATTAGAGATCATTAACCTAGGGATAGCTTGTTTGTGTGAATGAATGCCTTGGATCATGCTTTGGTTACCTAATATCGCTTACCCCATCTTAGGATTCGCTTTGCTTATTGCTTTTACATCTTGCTTAGTTGCTTTTGTTTGTTTCAATTTGGTTACTTAATCAAACTTCCTTATTTAGCTTAACTCATTTAGTGCCTTGCATTCTTGGTGCTTGAAATCATTTCTCAATAGGTTCGATAAGCTCTTATGCTCAATAGGCATTTAGAGAAATTGATCCCTAGACTTGCAAAAGTCCTTTATCAGGTAACACTCCAAACTTTGTATATAGCATTTAGAATCATATCTTTTTCCTTCTTTCATGCATTGTTTAACTCTTCCTTAAGCTTCTATTACACAAGGGACTGTGTAATTTAAGTTTGGGGGAGGATTTATATGTTATCTAACATCGTTTTTGGTGTCTTATTTTGCATTTTGCACCTTGAGTCTCATGCATATCATGTATTTTCAATAAATTTGAAAAATTTGAACTCTTGTGCAGTCCATATAGGATTGAGTCTAGATGCATAGCATATAAGGTACCTTTACATGAGCATTAGGAGCAATGATAGATTTCTCCTTGTAAAGTACCACATTAAGAGCTTAGTCCAATGCCATTGTTGCTAGTTACTTGATACTTTGATCTCGTGTAGAAATTAAGAACGAACCATGCCTTGATCTCATGTCTTATTGTTCTTGCCTTGATTGAAATAAACCTTGATTTGAATTCAACCCCATCTAAGTGATAAACTTATTTTTGACTTGTAAATATTGTGTTTATGCATTTTTGAATGAATTCGTGGATCACTTCATACATACTTGGATAATCTTTTCCCTTTCACCACTCTTGTTTATCCAAGTAGCCATATCCCATCATTGGAATGATTTCCCCTACCCTAACCTCAACCTTTTTCTAGCCATTGATATTCGTGTGTGATTGGTGAGGTCTTCTTTCGAGCTCCATGTAGATTTAGATTTAGATTTAGATAGAGGAATTCTCATGTAGATTTAGCTCCATCATCACGGAGTTAATCTAGGAATAGGCTAGATAGGTTGGCGGTTCTTGGTTTAAGTTTAGGGGAACGGTTTGGAAATTTGGTGAACGGATGTGTTTGGAATAGATTGTCGAATGGGGAAGACGAATAAGGAGAAGGAAAAAGGGTATCGAATTTATAGATTGGTTGGTGCAAAATTATAAGACTAGCTCTAAGAATAAGAAAGCCTCAAGAGATCCAAAGAAAAAGAAGAACGCCAAAAAAGGCCAAAGCATCAAAGAAGAAAAAAGAGGCGTGAACAAAAATGAAGAAAAAGGAGAGCTAAGTCACAACAAAGAAGCACCAAACCATGAGTACACGGAAGAAGAAGTTGATCCCCGAATGAGAAGAAGGTGAAAGAAAAGGACAAGAAGCATGTGTGGGTTTAAGAAGGCAAATGCCTTAAGATGAAAAGGGTAGCTTAGGATGTGGGCACAAACGGGTTAGAAGGCTTTAGGTTAGAGAATTCTCCCTTGTATGCATAGGTTGCCTTTTACCTTTAGCATTTTGCTAAAGTTTGCTCTTTCCATGAGAGATCCTTATACTTGATTACCCATGCAAGATAATGAGATCATCTTCATCTCATAACCTAACCCTTAGCCAAACGAATTCATTTGATCTTGCATAAGCAGGATTAACGCTTATTACACTTAATCAATGTCAAGGGGTTGGAGGATTTGAAAGTTTGTGTAGGTTGAGGTTTGAATGTAAGTCATGTAAGGATAAGTATGGCTAGTCACTTTTGAGTAAGTTGTTTGATCGCATCAAGAAGTTTGCAGCTTGGACATTGGGCTAGGTTTCTTTTTATGGCACTTTCGGATTTGAGCTCCTATATTCTAGTCTTCTCCCTTTGCCTATTCTTGTTTGCTTGAGGACAAGCAAAGGTTTAAGTTTGGTGGAATTGATATACTCATATATTGCATGTTTAGCATGCATTTCATTTAGAGTTTTGTGTAATTCGCATGCATAATCATGGTCTAATCTTGCATTTAAGTCTCATTTAGAGTAATGAGTGTTTGCATTAGGTTTTAGTGAGTTTTGCATACATTTGGAGTGTTTTTAGGTGTCTTGGAGACAATTGATTATGTTTGGAGTTATGGAGCATAAGAGGAATGCAAAGCCCATCTAAGATTCCAGAAAGTTGTAGATTTGAAGTGCTTACGTTATGAATCAGCCTTGAAGCTCTTCATAGGAGTTGTAGAGGAGTGAGTCATCTGTCCACATGAGTTAGATTCAGGATATTTGGACATCTGGTTAAGGAGTTATCGCAGATTTACTGAAGACGTCTCTGCCTGGCCGAGGAGCTTTCTCTTGTCTCGGCTAAAAACTCCCTCAGCATCGTCCCGGTCAGAATCGACCCGGCACAAATATTTCCCTCAGCCTGGCATAGGAATTCTCCTCGGGCATGAGAAATGCCGGTCCATCGTCCCGATATGAATCAACCCGGCACAAGTCTCTCGGCTAAAATCTCCCTCAGCTCTGTCCCGCCTTGAAACACCACGGAACAAGAAATCCCTCAGCCCGGCACAGGAATTCTCCTCGGGCAAGAGATATGCCGGTCCATCGTCCCGATATGAATCGACCCGGCACAAGTCTCTCGGCTAAAATCTCTCTCAGCTCCGTCCCACCTTGAAGCAGCCCGAGACAAGAAATCCCTCAGCCCGCCACAGGAATTCTCCTCGACCAGGAGATATGCCTGTCTCTTGTCCCGGCTAGAAACAACACGGGACGAATCCTCTCGGCTAAGTCACTTCAGCGTAGTCCGGCCTAGAAGATAGTCGGCACGAAGAGTCCCTTAGAGCCGGCACGAAGACTTTCCTCGACCAGGAGATATGCCGGTCTCTTGTCCCGGCTAGAATCGGCCCGGGATCACTTTCCTAGGCTAAATCCCTCATCCCGGCCTCCCTCATCCCGACCTGAAGTAGCCCGGCACACATGTCTCGGCTAAAAGCTCTTGTCCCGACCCATCATCCCGACTTGAAACAAAACCGGGATAGACTTGCAACCCAAAAATTTCTGGGTCAAAAACCGGTTTGTTCCGTGTTGGCACGGTTCCCCTCTCTTTATTATAAATACTCTAAAACCCTAATTTTATTTGCAAGCTTTTTCTTAAGTCAAAAACCCTCACATTTGAGAGAGAACTTGAGATTTGTAAGAGATATCCTCTTTGTTTATGCAATTTAGTAGTTGTTTCCATCAATCTCTTCCTTCTATCTTCTTTTTATCTTGATTATCCATCACCCATCAATGAATTCATCTCTTATCAAAATCGATTTTGAGGTGTTCTTGATGGATCTTGAGTAGTCTTTTAGGATCTTGAGATAAGGTAGATTAGGATGATCTAGGACTTGATTCGTGGTGTTTGGGGTTAGATGTTCTTATATTCCTTCTTGTCTAGTGTCCCTAATGCTAGATCTAGCTTGAAAGAGTGGATCTAGATCATAAGGCATTTCATGAACACCAAGTGTTTGATGAAATGCCTTGATGAACTAGACAAGAGATTTATGCTCCTAACCTAAGACATTAGTTGTTTATGGCATATCTTTGGTTGATCTTATTATGATTATTAATGCTTGCTAGTTGTTAATCCACAAATGATGATTTGCTAATGGACTTGATAATTAACATAGTGATTAGTTGCTTGAAAGAGAACTAATCAAGATTAGAGGTCTATTACCTAGGAATTAGCTTCTTTGAATGGATGAACACCACTAATTGGACTTGGATCACCTTATGTCAATAACCTCATCTCTAGTTTCGCTTTTGCTTATTGAATTATATCTTCCTTATTTGCTTACTTGTTTTAATTAGATCACTTAATCATAACACACTTGTTTAGCTTAACTTACAATTGTTCCTTGCGTTCTTAGTGATTAGGGTAAATCCCGATAAGGTTCGATAACCTCTTATGCTACAATTGCATTTAGAGAATTGACTCTAGAGACCCCAAAAAGTCTTGTATCAGGCGACAAGAGGGAATTCTCATGTAGACTTAGCTCCATCATCGCGGAGTTAATCTAGGGATATGCTAGTTAGGGTGGCGGTTCTTGGTTCAAGTTTGGGGGAAATGGTTTTGAAACTTGGTGATCGGGTATGTGTAGAATGGTAATGTGGATTAGAAAAGATGAAAAAAAGGGAAAGGAAAAGGGGATCAGATTTATATAGATTGGTTGGTGCAAAAATAAAATCATAAGACTAGCTCAAAGAATAAAATAGGCTAAAAGATTCAAAGAAACAGAAGAAAGACGAAAAGGCCAAGCATCAAAGATGAGAAGAGGCGTGAACAAAAATGAAGAAACGAATAGCTAAGTCAAAACAAGGAAGCACCAAACCATGATATCAAGGAAGAATAAGTCGATCCGCATTGTGAGAAGAAGGTGAAGCGAAAACACAAGAAGCATGTGTGGGTTTGAGAAGGCAAAATGCCTTGGGATGAAAAGGGTAGCTTAGGATGTGGGCACAACGGGTTAGAAAGCTTTAGGTTAGAGACACTCTAGGCATTTGGGTAGATGAGAATTCTCTCTTGTATGCATATGTTGCCTTTTACCTTTAGCATTTTGCTAAGGTTTGTTCATTCCATGAGAGATCCTTGTACTTGATTACCCATGCATGATAATGAGATCACCTTCATCTCATAACCAAACCCTTAGCCAAACGAATACGATTTGACCTTGCATAAACATGATTCATGGTTACACCCCTAATGAATGTTAAGGGGTTGGAGAATATGATTGCTTGTGTAGAATGGGGTTTGGATTTGATACATGATGAAATAGGAATGGATAACTCATTTGGAGTAGACTCACTTGTGCATATTAGAACTACAAGCTTGGACGTTGAACATTATTTCTTTTTGTGCTACTTGTGGATTTGAGTTCGCACCTTCAAACCTCCCTCCCTACTTTTTCTTATTTGTTTGCTTGAGGGCAAGTAATGGAGTAAGTTTGGGGGAGCTTAACACTGATGTCTAGCACCGAGGAGTGACATAGGTGTTGGAGCTTCAGGGGATTAAACCGACGTCACACATCTGTGTGCTTCTTCGGTACCACTCCTTTTCCTCAATACCGAGGTCACAAGTCGGTACAACATATCGGTGCAACTCCTGAGGAAATCCGAGGGAAATCAGCCTTAACACTGACGTGCAATACCGGGGAGTGACATCGGTGTGTCTCACACGACATCAAGAAATCTCAGGTTCAATACCGATGTCAAAAATCGGTGTGCCTCATCGGTGCACAAACCCAGGTCCAATACCGAGATGTTGCACCGATGAGTGAGATCGGTATTGACCCCTGCTACACTTTTTACCCAACTGAACCGGGTCGGTACCCGGTTTGTCCTGGGTCGACCAGGTTCGCCACTATTCACTATTTAAACCCATAAACCTAATTTTGATGGGTTAAGTCTTTTCTTAAGCAAAAACCCTAGCTAAGTGTGATCTAGAGTGATTTGTAAGAGATTGATCCTTTTTATTTATGCATTTGAGTATTGTTTTCTTTGATTCGATCCATCTATAATCTATTTTCTAATCATCCAATCAATTGATCATGGGTTTTAACTCTTCTTTTATGAAACTTGTTGAAACCATGGTGATTAGTGAGTAGTTCTTAGAGTTTGAGGATGGGTTAGAGTTAGGGTGATTCCAAGATTGATTTATGATTCTTAGGGTTAGATTATCTTGTTTCTCTTCTTGCATTAGTGGTCTTAATGCTAGATTAGGCTTGAAAAAGCCAATTTAGACCAAGGGCATTTCACACCCATAAGGTGTTTGATGAAATGCATTGATATGCTAATCACGAGATATGCATTCCTAGCCTATGAAAGTAGTTGTCTAGGGTGTATATTTGGTTGATCTTGATTGTTTACACTTAATGCTTGCTAGTTAGTAATTCACAAATGAGATTTTGATCTTGAATTACTAATTAGCATGGTGATTAATGTCTTGAGAGAGAATTAGTCACACTTAATGATCATTGCCTAGGAATAGCTTTGTTTGTTCATTGAGCATCATGAATTGGTCTTGGATCATCTTAACTCGATTATCCCATCCTTGAATTCGTTTATATTTCTTGCATTACGACTTGTTTGGTTTGCTACTTCTTGTTCTTATTTTAAGTTGCTTAGTTCATTAGATAAACAACAACTCATGCTTATTTTCCTTAACTTAAGAAGTGCTTTGTATTCTTGGTGCCTTGAAACACCACCCATTGGATTGAACCTTTTATACTAACAATAGTATATCGAGTAATTGATCTCGAGACTTGCAAAAGCCCTTCATCAATTTGGCGCCGTTGCCAATTGGGTTTTGATTTCAACATTAAGATTTAGGTTCTTTTTGAGATTAAGTTTCATTTTCTCTTTGATTACTAATGTCTTTCACTTTCCATTGCTATCTCTCAATATTATAGGTGTATGCATACGCGTTCTCGGGTCAACCACGACCTAGTATAATCGAGGGACGACATACATCGCTCGTATCGCGGGGTTAGAGCAAGGTAAGCACGTGTGAGACTACAACAAGTTGAGATCGACATGGATCACTTTGAAAATGTTCCACTTGGGGACAATCATGACAATATGGACAACCTTCCACATCATAGGCAAGGTGGAAATGTAGACCACCAAGGACAAGGAGGGAACGGCCAAAACCCACACCCACCCGCCCATAACGTAAAAGCTCCAAACCACCCTCCTAGAGCTCACGATGTGGTTGGTGCGGGTGATGCCGCGAACGTTCACCGGAATCGCCAAGATATCCAAGCTCCTCCGGTCGAGATTAACAACTTCGTGGTCAAAGCCGCCTTGATTAACATGTTCTAAAACAATAAGTTTCACGGTTTGGCCATGGAAGACCCTCTTGACCACATTGATCAATTTGATCGGATATGTGGCCTTACAAAGATGAACGGTGTCTCCTTCTCTCACGGTTTGGCCATGGAAGATATCTTCAAGTTAAGACTCTTCCCCTTCTCTCTCGGTGACAAGGCTCATCAATGGGAAAAGAGTCTTCCTCAAGGTTCGATCACCACTTGGGATGAGTGCAAGAGAGCATTTTTGGCAAAGTTCTTCTCACCTTCCCGAACCGCGAATTTGAGAAATGACATCTCTAGTTTCACTCTACGGAACCATGAGACCTTTAATGAAGCTTGGGAGAGATTTAGGAGCTACACCACCCAATGTCTACACCACGGATTCTCGGATGCCTCGCCTATGAGTACGATATACCGTGGTGCCTTACCAAAGATACGGATGCTATTGGACACCGCTTCTAACGGAAACTTCTTGGCAAAACGAGTAGTTGATGCGACGGACCTCGTGGAGAACCTTGCTCAAAGCGATGGTACGTATGTGTGTGATTATGACCGCGCAACGAGAACCACTAGCGACGTTGATGAGCAAAAGAGGGCCAAGGAATTGAAGAGCCTCAACGAGAAGATCGGCAAGCTTCTCCAATCATCTCAAAAGCAAGTTCACTTTGTCGGGGACTATGAAGACAACCAAAGTTATCAAGATAAGGTTTTAGAAGGCACCACCCAAGAGGATATGAACTTTGTGGGTAATCAAGGCAATCAACGGGGTGGTTTCAACAACAATTACCGGAACCATCCTAATTTCTCCTATCAGAACATGATAAACAAAAATTAATACCCTAAAAGTACTAAAACTTTGTCGATTGTAATACTTAGGGATCGAATCCACATAGACTCAAGGAAACACACAATAGATTATATAGATGAAAATTAAGCTAAGTGATCAATGTAATTGAAAACAATACGTAAATCAAACTATTGTAAGTTCGATTGGAGAAAGATAGGTTCAGGTTATTTTTAGGAAATCAATGAATGCAGACAGACTAATTAAACAGGGTTCAGGTTGCGCACGGTTCTTGAACTCAAATCACTAAAGTATAATTAACCAACTCTCGTTGCGAGAATTATCTAACTCTTTTTGCGAATCCTAAAGTCTAAACCAGCTTTTAGTTCAAGTTTGATTTGTTCACAAAACAACTAAACCAAATCTCTTTGCGAATAGTTATTTTTCTCACCCTGGGTTCTATCAGGTTTCTCAATTGCACTCTCGTACCTAATCGATTAACCTAAGATCTAAGTTCTAGGTGATCAATCCAGAATTAGCTTTGAAAACAACATAAGGTGTAGAACTAATTTAGTTTATGAACCCTTAACAACTAATCAACCTAGCATCCAAAGAAATCCCTTCTGAGAACCCTAAACCTAACAAGTGATCT
The DNA here is from genome assembly GCA_030161315.1 of Eutrema japonicum. Lineage (NCBI taxonomy): Eukaryota > Viridiplantae > Streptophyta > Magnoliopsida > Brassicales > Brassicaceae > Eutrema > Eutrema japonicum. The sequence continues at coordinate 25,875,040 of BSQW01000012.1, read as the reverse complement.
ACTCAGACATGGAAATTGAAGCAATAAACATGTTTGAATAAATCATTGAATAAATAATAAGAAAGAGAGTAAAACAGGGGTTCGAAATCTTCTATCGGACGAACAGATTTTCAGACTTGTCTCCCTCAAAAGCTCTCTCACCAAAAACAAAGTAGAATTCAAGAGTAGAATAAAACTTAGCCACAAAAGTGGCTGAAAAACCTAATAAATAACCTAAGATACGTTTTGGTGCTTCTTGTAAATAATAAAGTCTTCTGGGGCAATTTGCATTTTCTTCAATCTTCAAATAAATCGCGATCCTTTTGTTTCTTCGACAGGTATTAATCGATACCATCAGTGTATCGATCGATACTCATACATCAAATCGGTGTCTCAGCTACAGGATCTCTGTTTTACTCCAAAAAGCTCTAGAATGCTTAAATATCTCCAATTATGCTCCAAACGTACCTAAAACCTAAAAAGACTCTAACAAAAGGACTTATATCATGGCCTAAAACGGGTAAAAACCATGATATATCAACTCCCCCAGACTTAGCCTTTGCTTGCCCTCAAGCAAACAGAAAGCTAAACAAGAGAAAGAGGTTTGAAAACACGGAGACTCACCTGTTCTTGAAACATTGCAATGACCCTTTTCCTTAGTGCTCCATATATCACCTAACCAGTTCCAAATCTAACCACCATGTACTTCTCCGTAGACATTCGCAGCTTCCCAGACTACACACATTATTTCACATCATTACCCAATAAAGCCTTCCTCGCCAGTTTCATCGCTGTGATCAATGCCAAGAACCTTCTAGATTCTTTCCCATACAATATCATGACAAAAGAATTACCCAATTTTTACACTTTTTGGTATTGTTTTCTCTCCCCCAGATTTGTTTCTCATCATGTCTCTTGCCTATACATATTAAGGTTCGAGACGCGAGTATTGATTGGTGTTTGCCACCGAATCCCCGGTTCTTCCCTTAAAAGTAATCAAAGGTGTAGGCAAATAATGGTATAACAGGAAATTTTCCTAACCTCGCTTCCACCTTTGTGTGATCATTCCCTCTGAAGTAGAATAATGGGATCGCTGGAAATTTTCCTAACCCTCTACTCAGAAGAAAATCATTTCATATTTTAATGAATCTTATTAATCAACTTGTAACAACGGAGAGAAATACCATTACTTTAAACACATGGATTCCTTTGTCAGATATGAATGAGGAATCAAGCTCTATGGGCCTCAGTCACGTCAATGAAGTGCAAAAATTTTGCCTCAGGCTTTAAAGAACTTTGCTGGAAACATGGGTGTCTTCTAGTTAACTGGTCAGCCTTTGTATTTTTCATTAGTCCTATCTAGAACTGATTCTGTAACAACGGTCACTTATAAGTAAAGTCAGAACAAAAGATTCAAGAAAAGGATCACAGTCCCTAACCAAGTTTTGACTCAATAAAACAAATTTTGATTCAAAACGACTGACTCTAAGAAAAACAAACACAATGTCAGCAACTACCTCCCCCAGACTTGAATAACACTGTCCCCAGTGTTATCTAGCCTAAGGTTGGTGAAAGCAACAAAAGAACATAGTAGGATTGTGAGGAAAAAGAAGGAGTTACCGATCTGAGACGGGTGTATCGACCGACACACGACCTGGTATCGATCGATACCAGGCGTAAGTCAATACAATGAACTCTTCGATGACAAGTGACAAGATATTGTTCTTAATTTGTGATAGAGGATTCGAAATTGGTATGGTCAGCACTGTCATATCACTCAAACACAGGTTAAAAGCAACAAGATATCATAATGCATAATCCAACAAAGTTCAAAACAAAAACAACAAGCTGACAAAACAGACTTAAAAGTTCAAAAGAAAAGAAAAAGAAAATAAAAGTGAACCAGATAGAACAGAGGACTAATCCTCATCAGAATCATCGTCTCCAGCGGTATGAGACGGTCCTTCTCCTAAAGGTGAGCGTGGGCGAGACGGGGCCATGCAACTGCAGCGAGAAATGGCACTCCAAATAGTCTGCAGACTATCGACGACGTACTTCTGAAACGGATCCATTTACATTGCAGGTGGTGGAGGAAGAACAAGTGTAGGAGCAGGTGTACGCGCATGTCACGAGCGTCGTGGTTGACATCCATCAAGGTCAGGTACTGGCTCATCCTCAGCAGAAACAGGTGCTCTAGTAGCTCGTGCACGACGTCGAGTGGCAGGTGCATCTATCAACAGGTCCTCAGTAGCTGCGGAGTGTCACCAATGTATGTCAGCCCTCTGTTGGGGAGCCGAACTAGAAAATCTCCATTTGCGGTAGAGAAGTACCAACGTCGTGGAGGCTTCAGCCACCGCAGGTTCTGCAAATGTTGCTCATCCATGAGAGCGCGTGTAGTGGAGATGGAGCAGCTCGCAGTACTGATCCCAAAGTGCTGGAAGATAGGTGTGAGAAGACTCCCAACAGACTCGGTCTTCCTAGGGGTGCCCCTCGTACTCTTACCTACAAAAGTCTTGGTCTTCAAGGAGACCAAGTGATGCGCAAAAACAGCGCCCATGTTGACCTCCGTCAGCTCAAGCCACTCATAATCCTCGCCTGGAATGATGTCACGGATAGCAAGGGCAAGTACGAGAAGATCAGACACTCTCATCTTGTTCGGCTCCATCTTGCACAGAAAGGTGTTGCTCAGAATCCTAACCAAGCAACGCAGGACTGGGTGGCGCACATCCATCTGAGTGGATGTCCTAGAGTGATAGGCACCAGTCCCAAAGTGCGCCCTGAAGCTCTGCACGTCAGGTTGTGAAACAGGAAGAGCGACTCGCCTAAAGGTTCTCTAAAATCCATAGAGGTCACAAAGATCAGGTAGTGGCAACCTGTACCTCACTCCGCGAATCATGAAGGTCAAGGTACCCTCCTGCGCGTCTCTGAGAACTTTATCCTGGTAGTCGACGCGGATTGTCGCCATGAACTGACAAACCAAGTCAGGGAATAGATCGTACTGCTGTGTGGCAATAGTGCCCAGACCAATCCTCCCAAGCAAACACTGGAGCTCACCGTCTAGGCCCAGACGACGCATAGTGACTCCATCAACGAATCGAGTGGGCTGCACATCAATGTCTAGACACCCATTGTAGTTCAGCGTATCGTAATCATCCCAGTCTTCCAAGATGGGCCTGTAGAGGGAGTTTGTACTATCAGCGACCTCCCTATCTGTTCCCTCCCAAAGTTTGTTGCAAGGAATCCTGGCCTTCTCGTTCCTCTTAGGCCAAAGAGGTCGACACGTGGCAGCAGGAGCCACATGGTCCGCACGAGCAACGTGTGGTGGTGATGGCTGTGCCACTGGTGGTGGTGGTGGAATCTCGCGCAAATAATAGTGCGGAAGCTCAATATGTTCTGATGCTCCATCAATCTGCACTCTGTAGTGGTCGTCGGCTAGGCGACCGGTCACTGCACCTCTCCGCCAATGTAATCCGTCCCAGATTTTGACACGTTGACATAAACAGAATTCCTTTGGTCGTGGGTTGGAGCTGGATGCCTCATTCGTTCATGTTCTCTTACGAGTAGACATCTGCTATCAAAGACAAAGAACACAGCAAACAGAGAATAAGCACCAAATCCAACAACACAGCAAAAATCAGTAACAAATTGCACAAAGTTCGGGGTATCGTTCGATACCCTGGTGATTTTTGAACCAAAAACTCAAAATTCATCAGATCCGCAATTTCAAGCATACAAGCGTAAGGGTGAGTCCGAAATTCCTCTAGAACAGTCTAGGTAAAGCAGATCTATCCAATAAATCAAGTTCTAAGAGGTAAAATTTAAAAATCCCAAACCTTGTGTCCATGGAGTGAAAAGGAGAGAATTGAGTGTCATACCTTGCAGATCGAGAGAATAGATGATAGAAATGGGAAGAGCACAAAAATTCAACAAGGTTAGACTTTGAAATCACTCAAATCCGTGAAGAAACGAAGATTTGGTGATTTTGGAGTAGGGTTTTGCTAAGTATCGAGCGATGGGAACTGTGGAGAAGAAGAGAAAACCATAGGGTTTTAAAAAGATACTCGGACCTTTGGTCGATGCGATGTTTATTCCTCCGGGTGTCGATCGACACCAAGTGGGTATCGATCGACACTGCCCCTTTTTATTTGGTTCACTCGAACACACAAGACACAAAACCAAAAACTACAAAAAAAAAGGAAATATGTACAGACTCACTAGTGGGTTGCCTCTAACCAAGCGCTTGTTTTACGTCACGAGCTTGACTTTACGGATGATCAGTCCGGACAAGAATGATGTCTTGTACTTAAACGAGCTCCGCAACTTTTTCTCTTTCTCGAGATACAGAGCAAGTCAATCAGAGATCACAGCCCTTTCACATCCTCTAATCTCGTCTATGGGTTACGACTTTAGTGATGAGAGTAGATGATGAGACAAATAAAAAATAAGCAGAGTTGATGTGGGAGAAAGAAATCTCTATACTCTGCTGAAACAATTATTTATTTAAAACATGTTAAGAACTTTCCAAATTGCATTAGCCGTAAACATTAATTATTACAATAAATTATAAATTTTCTAACATGCTCAAAGCGGAAAATATAGTTTTTTTATCAATTCGATTCAGTGATAAATTATATTCCCTCTATTTCACAAATAGTGTCATTTTGACACATTTCACACATATTAAAAGTTCAATATTACCCTTTATTAATACATTAAATAATTTTTTCTTTCTAATTAATACACTAAAACAAAAGGGTTAAAACTGGATTTTTGTTCAAAATTATGGATTAAAAATATAAAACGACACTTTTTGTGAAACAAAATTAAAACTTTAAAATTAAGAAACGGAGAGAATATAAGATGCTCCGTTTCATTTTTGCTCAGTCTTAACGTTGCTTTGGAAACAAAGAATTAGCAAACTTTGCTCTTTGGTTCAGAGAACTGGCAACCTCTGATTCTTGGAGGATACATGCTGCTTTTGCTCTGTCTTAATGCTGCTTTGGAAACAAAAAAATTGGCAACCACTGCTCTTTGGTGAAGAGAATTGGCACCCTCTGGTTCCTAGAAGATAGAGGCTGCTTTCGCTATGTCTTAACGCTGCTTTGGAAATAGAGAACTGGCAACCTCTGCTCTTTGGTCCAGAGAACTGGCAACCTCTGATTCCTGGAGGAAAGAGGCTGCTTTTTCTCTGTCTTAATGCTGCTTTGGAACAGAAAACTGACAACCACTGCTCTTTGGTGCAGAGAACTGGCAAATTCTGCTTCCTAGATGATAGAGGCTACATTTGATCTGTCTTAACGCTACTTTGGAACAGAGAACTGGCAATTGATATTCCCATATTTTAGCTCTTCTATGCATACATTTAGCTTAGATTTCATCTCATAAACATATCGTTTTATAACATTTCTTATTGGTCTTGTCCCATTTAGAGTTTAGAGCTCTAATGCTATGTCCTAGAGAGTCTTGCATGTCTTGGAGTCCTTTCTAGGTACTTTGGAGGCTTTCGGACACTTTGGAGGAGTTCACACTTAGCTTGGGATCTTGAAGCAACGGTTAGAAGCATGAAAGCTCAGAAAGATCCCGCACCGGCCATATACCGGCTTCATTTCCCTTGGCGCCAAGCAAATATTTCTCCCTCGGAGATTTCCCTCAATACCGGCCCGGCATGAAGAAGACCTCTTGGCCGCTATGAGATTTTAGCCGAGACAGGGACTTTGCCGGCTGCACGTCCCGGCTTCATTTCCCTCGGCGCCGAGCAATTTTCCTCCTCGATGGTTTCCATCAATACCGGCCCGGTATTTCCCTCAGTTCCCGTCCGGTGTGTGCATCCAATCCCAGCAGGGACTTTGCCGGACGCATGTACCGGTTCCAGACAGCCCGGCATGGAACTTTCGATCGGAGTCTTCCCTCAACACCGGCCCGGTACGCGATGACTTCTCTCAGCTGGTATCGAATTTTCCCTCAGACAGGGAGATTGCCGGCTCTGTGTACCGGCTTTGATTGGCTCGGTATACCCCCTCAAGCTTTCATTACTCACCCTCGATGATTGCACGTACCGACCCGGCGCAGCACACTTCCCACGACTCGAACATGATATTTGCCGGACGCGTGTACCGGCTCCATCTTGGCCGACATCATCCTCTCACCGATGACTCCTCAACACCGGCCCTATGCACCGGCTCTATCCCGGCCGGTATAGAAAACGAGACCCGAAATTCGACTGGATCAATACCCGGTTTGTTCCGGGTTGATGATACAAGACTTTTTAGTCTCAAAACGATGTAGTAAGGAGGTTATCAATCTATAATTGAGATTATTTCAATCACTAAGAATGCAAGGTGCTTATAGTAAGTTAAGCTAAACAAGTGTGGTTTGTTGTTAAGTATCCAATTCGAATTAAGCAAAGCACTAAACAAGATTTTAAATCAATAAACAAAAGCGGAGCTAGGGATGAGGTTATTGATGTAAGGTGATCCAAATCCAATTAGTGGTGTTCATTCACTCAAAGAAGATAATTCCTAGGCATAAGATCCTTAATCTTGACTAATTCTCTTTCAAGCAACTAATCACTATGCTAATCACCTAATTCATTAACAAACTTTCATTTGTGAATCATTGATTAGCAAGAATTAAGAATACAAACAAGATCAACCAAAAATACACCCTATACAACTATTATCATTGGTTAGGAGCATAAATCTCTTGTCTAGTTCTTCAAGGCATTTCATCAAACACTTGGTGTGCATGAAATGCCTTATGATCTAGATCCACTCTTTCAAGCTAGATCTAGCATTAGGGACACTATACAAGAAGGAATATAAGATTATCTAACCCTAAACACCACTAATCAAACCTTGGATGACCTTAATCTACCCCATCTCAAGATGCTAAAAAGACTACTCAAGACCCATTAAGGACATCTCAAAATCGATAAAGATAGGAGATGAATACATTGATGGGTGATGAATAATCAATAAGAAAAGAAGGTAGATGGAAGAGATTGATGGAAACAAATACTAAATTGCATAAACAAAAAGGATCTCTCTTACAAATCTCAAGTTCTCTCTTAAAGGTGAGGGTTTTTGACTTAAGAAAAGCTTCACCCATAAAATTAGGTTTTTAGGGTATTTATAAAAAGAAAGAGGGGAACCGGGTAAAACCTGAACAAACTGGATGTTGACCCGGTCGGTTTTGGGTCATATTTCAATCCCGGCTGGCGTGCGTCCGGTGTAGTGGGCTGGGATGGAAGTTGTTGCCGAGAGGTTCTGGTGCCGGGCGGCTTCGGGCCGGGATGGAAGGTCGGGAAACTCCATGCCGAGTGATGGTCTGGCACCGGGCTGGCGTGTCGGCCTCGTGTTGCCCCGGACGAACGTTCTGCATGTTTTCAATCCCGGCTGGTGCATGCGTGGTTTGTTGGTACGGGATTCTCCTTGTCCGAGAAAAGATGCATCACCGGGCAAGGCTGGGCCGGTGTATGGGTCCGGGATTCTCCCTGTCTGAGGGGAAATCTCATGTCGGCTGAGGGAACATCTCGTGCCGGTGCTGAGGGAAAGTCTCCAAGGGAGATAGTCTTGGCGCCGGGGGAGATTGGTCCGGGACACGCAGCCGGGATTCTCCCTGTCTGAGGAGAAATCTCGTGCCGGCTTAGGGAACCTCCTGTTCCGGGCCGGTGCTGAGGGAAAATCTCTGAGGGAGAAAGTCTTGGCGCCGGGGGAAACGAAGACTCTTTAGAAAATCGAACATATCTCTCAAACCACATATGCGAATGGCCTGAATCCAACTCTACATCTTCCATGAAGACAGTTTAGGCTGATTCAGATTGAAGGGCCTTCGTCCATACATATCTTTCCGGCGTCTTGGATGGACTTTGCTCTCCTCTTAGGTCCAACTCTCCAAATATGTCCAATTGCCTCCAATTACCTAGGAAACACTCCAAAACATGCAAGAACACACTAAACCTAATGCAAATGTCATAATATCTAATTGAGACCTAAATGCAAGACAGGACCATGATTATGCAAGCGAATTACAAAAAACTCTAAATGAGATGCATGCTAAAACATGCAATATATGAATATATCAATTCCCCCAAACTTAAACCCTTGCTTGTCCTCAAGGAAACAAAAATAAAGAAAGGGAGAAGATTAGAAATGGGAGCTCAAATCCAAAAGTGCCATAAATAGAATCCGAGCCCAATGTCCAAGTTGCAAACTTCTTGATGCGATCAAACAACTTAATCAAAAGTGACTAACCATACTTATCCTTGCATGACTTACATTCGAACCTCAACCAAAACAAACTTTCATATATTCCATCCTCTTGACATTAATTACGTGTAATAGATGTGAATCATGTTTATGCAAGATCAAATGAATTCGTTTGGCTAAGGGTAATGTTATGAGATGAAGGTGATCTCATTATCATGCATGGGTAATTAGGTACAAGGATCTCTCATGAAATGAACAAACCTTAGCAAAATGCTAAAGGTAAAAGGTAACCTATGCATACAAGGGAGAATTCTCATCTATCCAAATGCCTAGAGTATCTCTAACCTAAAGCTTCTAACCTGTTATGTCCATATCCTAAGCTACCCTTTTTATCTTGAGGTATTTCGCCTTCTCAAACCCACATGCTTCTTGTCTTTTCATTTCACCTTCTTCTCATTCGGGGATCACTTCTTATTCGTTGTTCTTTCATGGTTTGGTGCTCCTTTGTTGTGATCTAGCTCTTCTTTTCTTCTTTTTGGTTCAAGCCTCTTCTCATTCTTTGATCCTTTGGCCTTTTTGGTTTTCTTCTTTACCCTTATATCTTTTGAGGCTATCTTATTCTTTAGAGCCAGTCTTGTGATTTTTGCACCAACCAATCTACACAAATATGATCCCCTTTTTCCTTTCTCCTTTTCTTCTTTTCCATTCCACAATCCATTCTCAAACGTTCACAAAGTCTAAGACCGTTCCCCCAAACTTGAACCAAGAACCGCCATCCTAACTAGCCTATTCCTAGATTAGCTCCGAGATGTTGGAGCTAAATCTACATGAGAAGTCCCTCTTGTCACCCTAAACCTAACACGTTTTGCCAAGTTTGTTCAAAAGAAAGGCCTCACAATTCACACACTAATAACAATGGCTTGAAAGAAGGCTAAGGTTAGGGTAGGGGAAACCATTCCTATGATGGGATATGGCTACTTGGATAAGCAAGAGTGGTAAAAAGGAGAAAGAATATCCAAGTATGTATAGGTGATCTACGAATTCATTCTAGATTGCACAAACATAATATTTACAAAATAAATTTAGGGTTATCACTTAGATGAGGTTGAATTCAAGTCAAGGTTTGTTTCAATCAAGGCAAGAAAATTAAGACCTGAGATCAAGGCATGGTTCGCTCTTAATTTCTACACGAGATCAAAGCACCAAGTAACTAGCGACAATGGCATTGGACTAGGATCTTAATATGGTACTTTACAAGGACAAATCTATCACTGCTCCTAATGCTCATGCAAAGCTACCTTATATGCTATTCATCTAGACTCAATCCTATATGGAATGCACAAAAGTTCAAATTTTTTCATATTTATTGAAAATGCATGATATGCATGAGAGTCAAGGTGCAGAAGGCAAAATAAAAACACCGAAAACGTTGTTAAATAACATACAAACCCTCCCCCAAACTTAAATTACACAGTCCCTTGTGTAATAGAAACTTAAGGAAGAGTTAAACAATGCATGCAAGAAAGAAAGAAGATATGATTCTAAATGCTATGTACAAAGTTTGGAGTGTTACCTTGGTAAAAGATGGAGGGGACAAGAGGGATCAAGGGACGCCATACTACATCACCTCATCCTATGCACCATAGTCCATAAGTCCATGCCCATAAGACCATCGAAAACCTACTTGCAATAAGAAAACCCATCAAAAAGAACTACTAACGAAAGAAAAGCATAAAAGGAAATATGTACAAGGATAAGTTTGGGGTGTCTTCCAAGAGCATTTTGTTTAGAGTCACGAAATTTGATTTTTGTTACCCTTTTAGGCGGGTAATGGAGGAGTGCAAGCACTCCTTGGCGGTTCCTTAAGCTCGAGGTTGAGAGCTTTACTCATTAAGTTTTGAAGACCTAGGGCTTCTTCAACCATTCCTTGACTCACCGTCTCACAAACGCTCACATACTCAACCTTCCAGGTTTGGGCTTCATTGTCTCCACAAATAATAGTCCCACAAATAGAGGTGGAAGAAGGCATCATTGTGTAAAATTTCCTTTCATCCACATTCTTGAGCACCACCCTCTTGTTTATGAAGTCCAAGCTTACACTGGTTGTGTTGAGGAATGGATTCCCGAGGAGTAGAGGGAGGTTTATGTTTGGTACCATCTCGATTACAACAAAATCCGTTGGTACAAGACACTTTCCAATCTTGAGAGGAAAGTCTTCAACCAAGCCAAGAGGTTTCTTCGTAGAATAGTTTCCAAATGTGATGGTTGAAGGGTAATCGTTCAACTTATCTATCCCAAGACTTTTGGCCATCTCCAAAGTCATGACATTCACGGTTGAGCCCGAGTCACACAAAACATCATCAATTTCCAAGCTTCCAAGGGTGCAAGATATTGAGAATTTCCCAGTATTTACAAGCTTTGGGAGAGTCTTAGGCTCGATCCTTGTCTTGTGCCTTGTTGGGGAAACGACCGGGAAATGGAAGTGGAGGCTCATATGGGGGAGGTAAAGTGCGAATGGGCTCTCTTTTTGTCTTAACGAGTATCTCTACGTTTTTCACTCTAGCTACGTCCTTGATTGACTCCTCAACCTTGTTATTCGTCCCTTCAACCAACACCATATCATTCTCATGGCCAAAGGTCAGCTCCCCACCTTGTTGCTCAATTACCTCATTGAGGCTAAAGACTAACCCGAGGAACTCCTTAATTATGTGATCTTGCTCTTCAAGACTGGAAAAGGTGTTGCAAGACTCTTTAGAAGTAAGTATTGCCTTCCCATTTGAAGAGCCTTGAGGATGATATGAGGAAGAGGAGGCACTCCTTTGCTCCATTAGTTGCACCTTTGAGCTCAGTGCCTCAAACTTGCTATTAAGATCATTGTAAGAGGAAATGACCTTGTTAGTGGTTTCCGTTTAGCCCTTGAGTAGTTGTTGGAACATGGAGGCCAAGTAAAGTTCTTGCGGTTTAGACATAGGTTCTTGACCTTGGGGCACAAACCCTTGTTGTTGACCTTGAAAACCGGGTGGGGCATTTGGTTGGAATCCACTTTGGTTTCCTTGGAAATGGTTCCTTGGGACATACCCTTGTTGATTGTAGTTAGAAGGTTGACCTTGAGATTGAAATTGATATACTCATATATTGCATGTTTTAGCATGCATCTCATTTAGAGTTTTGTGTAATTCGCTTGCATAATCATGGTCTTGTCTTGCATTTAGGTCTCAATTAGAGATTAGGACATTTGCATTAGGTTTAGTGTGTTCATGCATGTTTTGGAGTCTATTTTAGGTGTTTTGGAAAACATTTGGGGACTTGGAGTTGAAACCGTCCGGACATAGACAAGGAGAAGGATGAGTTCACCTAAAGCGTCTCAAAGATGTGGCTGGACGAGAATCTTCCGGCCTGATTAAGCTTCAATAGTCTTCATAGAAGTTGTATAGGAGTGAGTTATCTGTTCATAGAAGCTAGAATCATGTAATTCCAATTATCTGTTCAGGAGATACGGGTGATTTATTGAAGACATGTCATTGTCGGAAAATGCAGAGGCAGTCCAAAGCAGCTAAAAGATCATGTCGGATGGAAGCCTTCTCATGCCCAGTTTAATCTTATCTCTTGATGAACGTCATGCAAAATTGAGTTAGCTTTCTCACGCAAGAAGATTCAGCTCATTCCGAGTAATATTCCAGGAGTTATCACTGATTTAGTGGACATATATAAACTCTGCCCAGTCCAAGACCCGATTTGCCTCGGGTCGACCCGGTTCGAACACTTTGTGTATTTATGCAAATTTTAGATATTTTTAAACCTAAGTTTTCTTCTTGTAAGAGTGGAGGCTCGTACCTAACTCTCTCTCTCTTGAGGGATTTGGATTTTTCTTCACATCTATGCCATTCTAGAGAAGATTTCTTCAACTCTATCTTTTATTTATGCAATTTCCTTATTTTTATGTCTTTTTCTCTTTTGTTCTTCATGTTTAGACCTTAGACCTTTTTGTTGGGTTTTTGGATTATGCTTTGATTATTGATGGTTGATTTGTGTTGCTTATGTTCTTAATCCTTGCTTTCCTTTCTTTCTAAGTGATCATAGTGCTAGATTGGGCTTGAAAGAGTCAATTTAGGTCAAAGGGAAAATCATGCACACCAAGTGTTCGATGAAATTCCCCTAGAAGCTTTGTAAGAGATAATCATTCTTAACTTATGAGAGTAGTTGCTTAAGGTGTTTATTGGTTGATTTGAATGTTGATTTTAATGCTTGCTAATCATTTTATCACAAATGAGAGTTTGATCTTGATTTAGTGATTAGCAAAGTGATTAGTGCCTTGAGAGAGGATTAGTCATAATTAGTGATCTTAACCTAAGGAATAGCATAGATTGTGTGTATTAACATCATTTGTTAATTGTCTTGATGGTTAGATGATGATGATTTAGGTTGCATCTTGTTAGATCATTCACTTATGTTGATCTTAAAGCTAGTTTTGGATTGAAAGATCAAAACTAGAGCTTAAGCATTTCACGCCCGATAGGTGTTCGATGAAATGCTTGAACCAAACCTTTTGTGAGCTTTTCATGCCTAGCCAATGAGAGTTGATGTCTAGGGTGATTAGTGAACTAAGTGGAATTGGAAATTAAAGCTTGTTAATCATCTTATCACAAACGAGAGGTTGATCTTGATTTGGTGATTAACAAAGTGATTAGTGCCACGAGAGGTGATTAGTCATAACTGTGAATTCCATGTTCTAGGATAGTGTTTAATTCAATCTTTATCATCATTGTTTGTTCATTAATCGTCTTCTTGATAGTTAATTCATTTTCCAACACTTTTATCTTTGTTTTCTTTCTTGCATTTCATTTTCTTGATTCAAAAATATACAATCCAAAACCATTTGCTCTAGCTTAGGAAGTTTCATGTATTATTGGTGCATTGATCTTAACCTCTTTGGTTCGATACCTCTTATACTACCTAGTATTTAGAGTAATTGATATGAGCATAACACAAATTCTATTCATCAATTTTGCGCCGTTGCCGGGGAACTCCTTGAGCTTGAGTAGATTGTTGAGGGTAGAGTTGGTCTTGTGGATTCCTATAGGTTTGGTCGAACCCTTGTCTTTGGAAGTTGCCTTGGTTCCCCACGTAATTAACTTCCTCTTGTGTTTCCACGGCTTCCTCTTGATAGCAAGCTTGATTGTTCTCGTAGTCACCACATATCCGGTCAAATTGGTCAATGTGATCTTGAAGATCCTCCATTGACAACCCATGGAACTTGTTAGCTTGAACCATTTTGATTAGCCCGGGTTTGACCTCAAAGTTGTTGTTTTCAACCGGAGGCGGTTGAATCCCTTGACGGTTTTGGTGTGCATTTGCCGCATCACCTTCTCCTACGACATGCCTAGCTCTAGGCGGGTGGTTAGGACGGTGATGGTTTCCTTTGCCACCACCTCCATGATTGTTGCCGTTTCCATCCCCATTCCCACCATTCCTTTGGTGGGAAATGGGTTCATTGATGTTTCCAAGTGGAACATTCTCAAAGTGCTCCATGTCGTTACCAACCTCTTCTTGAACTCTCACACGGTTCCTTCTTGCTCTTGAACCCCTCTCAAGTTGATCAATATCGTCCCTTGGTTGTATGAGATTGTTATTGCCACGGGAACGGGTATGCATACACCTATAGAGAGCAAAAGCAATGGGAAGTGAAGAAGATTAGTAACTTATTAGAAAATAATACTTAAGCTCTTCTTGAACTCTCACACGGTTCCTTCTTGCTCTTGAACCCCTCTCAAGTTGATCAATATCGTTCCTTGGTTGTATGAGATTGTTATTGCCACGGGAACGGGTATGCATACACCTATAGAGAGCAAAAGCAATGGGAAGTGAAGAAGATTAGTAATTTATTAGAAAATAATACTTAAGCTCACTAAGAACCTAAATCTCAATGTTAAAACAAATCCCAATATGGTAACGGCGCCAAATTGATACAAGACTTTTTAGTCTTTATGAGGTATCAATATCCTCAAAACGACGTAGTAAGGAGGTTATCAATCCATAATTGGGATTATTTCAATCACTAAGAATGCAAGGTGCTTATAGTAAGCTAAGCTATAAACAAGTGTGGTTTGTTGTTAAGTATCAGATTCGAATTAAGCAAAGCACTAAACAAGATTGTATATCAATAAACAAAAGCGGAGCTAGAGATGAGGTTATTGATGTAAGGTGATCCAAATCCAATTAGTGGTGTTCATTCACTCAAAGAAGCTAATTCCTAGGCATAAGATCCTTAATCTTGACTAATTCTCTTTCATTTGTGAATCATTGATCAGCAAGCATTAAGAATACAAATAAGATCAACCAAAAATATACCCTAGACAACTATTATCATAGGCTAGGAGCATAAATCTCTTGTCTAGTTCATCAAGGCATTTCATCAAACATTTGGTGTGCATGAAATGCCTTTTGATCTAGATCCACTCTTTCAAGCTAGATCTAGCATTAGGGACACTAAATAAGAAGGAATATAAAATTATCTAACACTAAACACTACTAATCAAACCTTGAATCACCTTAATCTACCCATCTCAAGATCCTAAAAAGACTACTCAAGACCCATTAAGGACATCTTAAAATCGATAGAGATAGGAGATGAATCCATTAATGGTGATGAATAATCAATAAGAAAAGAAGATAGATGGAAGAGATTGCATAAACAAAAAGGATCTCTCTTACAAATCTCAAGTTCCGTCTCAAAGGTGAGGGTTTTTGATTTAAGAAAAGATTCACCCATAAAATTAGGTTTTTAGGGTATTTATAAAAAGAAAGAGGGGAACCGGGTCAACCCGGAACAAACCGGGTGTTGACCCGGTCGGTTTTGGGTCGGATTTCACTCTAGACGGCGTGCGTCCGGTGTAGTGGGCCGGGTTGGAAGTTGTTGCCGAGAGGTTCAGGTGACGGGCGGCTTGAGGCCGGCATGGAAGGCCGGGAAACTCCCTGCCTAGTTATGGTCTGGCACCGGGCTGGCGTACAGGCCTTGTGTTGCCCGGGACGAACGTTCTGCATGTTTTCAATCCCGACGGGTGCATGCGTGGGTTGTTGGTCCGGGATTCTCCCTGTCTGAGCAAAGATGCAACACCGGGGAAGGCTGGGCCGGTGTATGGGTCTGGAATTATCCCTGTCTGAGGGTAAATCTCATGCCAGCTGAGGGAACTTCTCGTGCCGGGCCGGTGCGGAGGGAAAGTCACCGAGGGAGAAAGTCTTGGCGCCGGGGGAGATTCGTCCGGGACACGCAGCCGGGATTTTCCCTGTCTGAGGGGAAATCTCGTGCCGGCTGAGGGAACCTCCTGTGCCGGGCCGGTGCTGAGGGAAAATCTATGAGGGAGAAAGTCTTGGCACCGGGGGAAACATAGACTCCATAGAAAATCGTTCATATCTCTCAAACCACATATGAGAATGGCTTGAATCAAACTCTGTAGATAGCTAACTCCTTCCGCTACATCTTCCATGAAGAAAGTTGAGGCTGATTCAGATCGGAGGGCCTTCGTCCAGACACATCTTTCCGGCGTCTCGGATGGACTTTGCTCTCCTCTTAGGTCCAACTCTCCAAATATGTCCGATTGCCTCAAATTACCTAGGAAGCACTCCAAAACATGCAAGAACACACTAAACCTAATGCAGATGTCCTAATCTCTAATTGAGACTTAAATGCAAGACAAGACCATGATTATGCAAGCGAATTACACAAATCTATAAATGAGTTGCATGCTAAAACATGCAATATATGAGTATATCAGTTGACCCGGTCGTCCACTTTTTATTTTAAATACTCTAAAACCTAATTTTATTGAGTATGCTTTTTCTTAAGTTAAAAACCTTACCTTTGAGAGAGATCTTGAAATTTGTAAGAAGATCTCTTTGTTTTATGCAATCTAGTGTTTATTTCTATCAATCTCTTGCATCGTTATATTTCCTATCTTGATTATTCATCATCCATCAATGGATTCAACCTCTATCTCCATCGATTTTGGGTAGTTCTTAATGGCTCTTGAGTAGTCTTTTAGGGTTTAGAGATGGGGTAGATTAGGATGATCCAAGGCTTGATTCATGGTGTTTAGGGTTAGATCTTCTTATATCCTTTCTTGTTTAGTGTTCTTAAGGCTAAATCTAGCTTGAAAAAGTAGGTTTAGATCATAAGGCATTTCATGCACACCAAGTGTTTGATGAAATGCCTTTATGAACTAAACAAGAGATTTACACTCCTAGCCTATGATAGTAGTTGTCTAGGGTGTATTTTTGGTTGATCTTGTTGATTTAAACTTAATGCTTGCTAATTGATAAATAGGATTTTATCCTATTTAGGAATCAATCCTAAATACTAATTAAATTATAGTATTTTAGGTGTCAATCCAATCTAGGGTCTAGTTCAATGCAACAAGAATGCAAGACACTCTTTAATTCAAGCTAGCAAGGTGGGTTTGCTTTTGGAATGCACAAGCAAAAGAGCAAAGAAGCCAGCAGAGATGAACAATAATCCAGTGGAGTTGGTTCGAGATGAAGCTGGTGCTTACAGAGACCAAGAGGGTCAGTTATGCAATGAGAAAGGGCAACGATTGGATGGAGAGGGGAACATCATCCTACCTGCTCCTGTTGTCACTGGGAATGTCGCTGGGAATGCGAATGCAGGGAACGTTGTGGTTAATCGTGGTAGAACGATTGGTGAGTTCAACATGCCTGATCAGTTTTATGCAAATCGATCAGCGATTCGCCCTCCTGCTTTTCTGAGGAATGACTTTGAGCTGAAACCTGCATACTATACTCTTGTGGGTCATCACACTTTTCATGGTCTTTTCAGTGAACATCCCATGGATCATATTGAGAGATTCGAGGATTTGGTCAGTAGCATCAAGAGTAATGGAGTGTCCTACGATTACCTCTTCTGCAAGCTCTTTCCATACTCTTTAGGTGGAGATGCGACCTACTGGCTGAAACAGTTACCTCATGGATCACTGATTACCTGGGAAGAGACTAAGACTGCTTTCCTGAATAACTTCTATGATGATGCTCGATCCGAAGATCTAGGGAACAAGATCTCCCAGTTTTCTCAAGGCCCTACTGAGGCGTTCAAGGCTGCTTGGATGAGATTCAGATCATATCAGAGAGATTGTCCACATCACGGGTACTCTGATGTTCAGCTGATGGGGTTATTCTTCAGAGGACTTGATTGGAGGTATCAAATGACTTTGGATGCTTCGAGCAATGGAAACTTCAACACTAGGTATCCTGAAGATGCTTATATGTTGATTGAGAACTTGGCGTCTAGCAATAGCACCAAGAATGCAGACTTTGAGCGCAAGAAGCAAGCTGGTAGCATGGACGGTACACAGGTTGCTGATGTTCAGGCCATGTTAGATCCATGCACAGTCTGCTGATGGGCAAGACAACAAAAGCTGTGCACTTTGCTGAAGATGTTGAGGTTTTCAACGAGGATGAAGCAGATGATGTTAACTATATTGGTGGTTATGGTTTTTAATGTCAGAGGAATCAATTCAGCAACAACCGAAACTTCAACAACAACTCTCAGCAAGGAGGCTCGAATCAATTCATCTAGAAACCATCTCAGAGCAGTGGGTATACCAAGAACTATGGGAATTCATTTTATCAACATGTCCATGCTAAGCTCCCAGATAGCAAGATCGAGTCTATGTTCGAATAGCTTATTCAAGGACAGCAGAAGCTTACTGTGGATTTCAATGGGAAGGTTGATGTCATATACAATGATCTGAGTGGAAGGATCGACGCTATTAATCTCCAGCAGAAGAAGCTGGAACTTCAGGTTACTCAGACTTCCGAGGCTGTGAAAAGGCAAGAAGGTTTTCTTCCAGGGAAAGGAGAGAACCCAAGGGCTCACAGCAATGCAATCACCTTAAGGAGTGGGAAAAAGGTCAATCAAGGAGCGAAAATTAGCCAAACTGCAGATATTTTCGTCGATCTTGACGATGAGGACACTGATGCCGCTCCAGTATCGATCGACACTAGTCAGCATCGATCGACACCTGTCAAGATTCTTTCACGGGACACATCAAAACCCCGTGTATCGATCGATACAACTCCTATATCGATCGACACTGATCCTGCTGACGACTCAACACTTAAGGTTTTGAAGGAAGCACCTAATGTAGTTGCAGAGAGAGTTTACACACCGAGGATACCTTATCCCAGGGCTACTGGGAAGACTAAGAAGGAGGTAGAAGACTCTAGATGCAAAGCAATCTTGGATAAGTTGATTGTGGAACTTCCTTTCATCGATGCTATCAAGACTTCTCCAGCCTTCAAAAGATACGTCAAGAGGATGGTGTCTAGCAATGTGAACCTTGAAGAAGGATGCTTGATGATTACTCATGAGTGCAGTGCAATCCTGAACAACATGATCCCAAAGAAGCTACCAAATCCAGGGAGTTTTGTGTTGGATTGTACAATATTCACAGACAGATTTGAGCGCTCTCTTTGTGACCTTGGCTCAAGCGTCAACCTCATGCCATACTCAGTTGCTAAAAGGATGGGGATGACAGACTTCACAGCCACAAGAATCTCCTTGATACTTGATGATCGCTCAGTTAGACTTCCAGAGGGTTTACTCGAAGATGTTCCCATTAAGATTTGAAATTGCTTGATCCCAACTGATTTCATCGTCCTGGAGTATGATGCTGAGCCTAAGGATCCTCTTATCCTAGGCAGACCATTCCTTGCTACAGCTGGTGCTTTGATTGATTGCAGGAATGGGAAGATCGCTCTCAACATCGGTGATTTGGTCATGACTTTCAATATGGATAAGATGATGAAGAGACTAACCATCGATGGGCAGACTTTCTTTGTCGACACTTTCAGTGACATAGCTGAAGAATACTTCCTGGAGATGCATCCTGAGGATCCACTGGAGAGAGCATTGGTATGTTCAACCACTTCAGAGGTCCATTCGTGTGAAGATACTGCTGGATACTCGAAGATGCTCGATTCAGTATCACCAGTATCGATCGATACTCCCCTAGTATCAGTCGATACCCTGCGACCAAAAGGAGGGTCGGCCGATGGTTCTAAGAAAGCCGCTGGGCTTGGAGATTGAAGTGAGGAGAACGCTCCTAAAGTGGAACTCAAGCCACTTCCTGCGAATACGAGGTATGGTTTTCCTGGTCCTAATTACACATACCCAGTGATTAGTAATGCTTCTTTGAAAAACGCAGATATTACCTTACTGCTGAACAAGCTGCGCAAGTATCTCAAAACTCTGGGCTATTCTCTTGATGATATTCCAAGTATAGCACCGGACCTGTGCATGCATAGGATTCATCTCGAGGACGAGTCAAAGGCTTTAGTTGAGCATCAGAGGAGGCTAAATCCGAACCTAAAGGAAGTAGTCAAAAAGGAGGTGATGAAGCTTTTGAAAGCTGGTGTCATCTATACTATTTTGGATAGCTCTTGGGTCAGTCCAGTGCACGTTGTTCCTAAGAAAAGAGGAATAACTGTGGTGAAGAATGAGAAGGATGAGATGATTCCTACTAGGACTATCACTGGGCATCGAATGTGCATTGACTACAGGAAGTTGAATGCAGCTACGAGGAAAGATCACTTCCCATTGCCATTCATTGATCAGATGTTAGAGAGGTTGGATAGTCATCCCTACTACTATTTTCTCGATGGATATTCAGGTTTCTTCCAGATTCCTATACATCCAGATGACCAAGGGAAGAAGACTTTCACATGTCCATACGGCACATTCGCATACAGAAGAATGCCATTTGGATTGTTTAATGCCCCATCCACCTTCCAGAGATGCATTGCTGAATCAGAGGTACCTAGTGTTCTGTTTCATTGTCATGGATCTGAGTATGCTGGACACTTTGCTACTTTCAAGACAGTGTCCAAGGTCCTTCAAACAGGTTTCTGGAGGCCTACTATGTTTAAGGATGCTCACACCTTCATTTCCCAGTGCGATGTGTGTCAGAGGAGAGGGAAAATCAGTAAGAGACATGAGATGCCACAAAATTTCATCCTCGAGGATGAGATTTTTGATTGTTGGGGTATCAATTTTATGGGTCCTTTCCCTTTGTCATACAAGAATAGGTACATCTTGGTTGTTGTAGACTATGTCTCCAAGTGGGTTGAAGCGATTGCTAGTCCTACCAACGATTCTTCAGTGGTGCTTAAGCTGTTTAAGACCATCATTTTTCTTCAATTTGGAGTACCTCGGATTGTTATAAGTGATGGTGGCTCTCACTTTATTAACAAGATTTTCGAGAGGATGCTGAAGATGCATGGTGTGAATCATCGTGTAGCTACTCCTTATCATCCTCAGACTAGTGGGTAAGTTGAGGTCTCCAACAGGCAAATCAAGGAAATTTTGGAAAAGACTGTGGGTACCACTAGAAAAGATTGGTCTACAAAGTTGGATGATGCACTGTGGGCTTACAGGACCGCTTTCAAGACACCACTTGGGACTACACCATTTCACTTGCTATATGGGAAAGCATGTCATCTTCCAGTTGAAATCGAGCATAAGGCAGCCTGGGCTACAAAGCTGATGAATTTCGACATCAAGACTGCTGCTGAGAAGCGATTGATTCAGTTGAATGAGCTGGATGAGATTAGGCACAATGCTTATGAGAACTAGAAGCTGTACAAGGAGAGGACCAAGGCGTATCACGACAAAAAGATCCTTACCAGACACTTTGAACCCAATGATCATGTACTTCTGTATAACTCTCGTTTGCATCTGTTTCCTGGTAAACTGCGTTCTCGTTGGTTAGGTCCTTTCACAGTCAAGGCGGTTAGACCTCATGGTGTGATTGTCCTGACAAATCCTTCATGCGAAGAGTTCACTGCCAATGGACAAAGGGTGAAACACTATTTTCGGAGCACCGAGATTCCATACGGACACATAATGCCTCTGGATGATGCACCCAATGCCTGAACGGCGGTACAGTCAAGCTAATGACATTAAACGAGCGTTTGGTGGGAGGCAACTCACTGGTGAGTTTGTTTATGAGTCTTTTTCTTTTTATTTTTCGTTTTGTGTTTGTCTCAAGATAAACAAGGAGCAAAACACGAAATCGCCCGTGTGTCGATCGATACCCTATTGGTATCGCTCAACACCCTACGCGAATGAAAAAAGTTCATCGTGTCGACTTAAGCCCGGTATCGATCGATACCAGGCCGTGTGTCGGTCGATACTCGATGTTCCAGTACGGTAACTCCTTGTTTTTCATACTTTCACTATGTTCTTTTGCTTTCTTTCACCAACTCTAGGTTAGATAACACTGGGGACAGGGTTGTTCAAGTCTGGGGGAGGTAGTCGCTGACATTGTTTTTGTTTTTCTTAGAGTCAGTCGTTTTTGAATCATTCGTTGTTTTATTGAGTCAAAATTTGTTGGAGACTGTGATCTTTTTCTTGACTCTGTTGATCTGACTTTGCTTCTAAGTGACCATTGTTACAGAATCAGTTACAGATCGACAAATGAAAAGTCCAAAGGCTGACCAGTTAACTAGAAGACACTCATGTTTCCAGCAAAATTCTTTAAAGCCTGAGCAAAATTTTTGCACTTCATTGATGTGATTGATGTCCATAGACCTTGATTCCTCATTCGTATCTGACAAAGAAACCCACATATTTAAAGTAATGGTATTTCTCTCCCTGTTACATGTTAATAAATAAGATGCATTAAAAGATTAAATGATTTTCTTCTGAGTAGAGGGTTAGGAAACTTTTCAGCGATCCCATTATTCTACTTCAGAGGGAATGATCACACAAAGGTGGAAGCCAGGTTAGGAAAATTTCATGTGATACCATTATTCGTCTACACCTTTGATTACTTTTTAAGGGAAGAACCGGGGATTCGGTGGCAAACACCATCAATACTCGCGTCTCGAACCTTAATAAGCATATGCGAGAATATAATAAGAAATAAGTTTGGGGAGAGAAAATAATACCAGAAAGTGTGAAATTGGATGGTTCCTTGTCATGATATCGTATGGGAAAGAATCTAGAAGGTTCTTGGTATTAATCACAGCAATGAAACTGGCGATGAGGGCTTTATTGAGCAATGATGTGAGATAATGTGTGTAGTCTGGGAAGCTGCAAATGTTTACAGAGAAGTACATGGTGGTTAAATTTGAAACAGGTTATGTGATATGTGGAGCACTAAGGAAAATGATCATTGCAATGTTTCGAGAACAGGTGAGTCTCTATGTTTTCAAACCTCTTTCTCTGGTTTAGTCTTCTATTTGCTTTAGGGCACGCAAAGGCTGAGTCTGGGTGAGTTGATATATCATGGTTTTTACCCCTTTTAGGCCATGATATAAGTCTGTTTTATAGAGTCTTTCTATTATTTTGTAGTGGTTTAGAGTCTTTTACATGTTTTAGCACGTTTGGAGCATAATTGGAGATATTGGAGCTTTCTGGAGCATTTTAGAGCGAAGCTGAAGTTCGTGTAGCTGAGTACCCGATTCGAAACCTCAGTGTTGATCGATACTGACTAGGATCGGTCGATACTCACTGCAGCAAGACACGATTCGCGACTTACATGAAGAGTTGAAGAATTGCCCAGAAGACTTTATTATTTACAAGAAGACCCAAAACGTGATTTAGGTTATTTAATAGGATTTTACAGCCACTTTCATGGATATGCTTTATTTTACTTTGGTTTTGTGAGAGAGCTTTGGAAGGGAGACAAGTCTGAAACTCTGTTCGTTCGAGAGAAGATTTCGAACCCTCTTGTTACTCTTTCTTATATATTCAAGTATTTATTCAGTCATGTTTATTGTTGCAATTTCCATGTCTGAGTAGATCTCCTGTTAGGTTTAGGGATTCTCAATAGGGATTTCTTTGAATGCTAGGTTGATTAGTTGTTTAGTGATCACCATCTGAATTAGTTCTTCACCATAAGTTGTTCTCATAGCTAATTCTGGATTGATCACCTAGAACTTAGATCATAGGATAATTGATAAGGCATGAGAGTGCGATTAATTACCTGATAGAACCTAGGGTGAGCAAAATAAATATTCGCAAAGAGATTTGGTTTAGTTGTTTTGTGAACAAATCAAACTTGAACTAAAAGCTGGTTGAGACTTTAGGATTCGCAAAGAGATTTGGAATTCTAGGATTTAGACTTAGATAATTCTCGCAACGAGAGTTGGTTAATTATACCTTAGTGATTTGAGTTCAAGAACCGTGCATAACCTGAACCCTGATTAGTTAGTTTATCTGCATTCATTGATTTCCTGAAAAATTCCCTGAACCTATCTTTCTCCAATTGAATTTACAACAGTTTAATTTACGTATTTGCTTTCAATTACATTGATCACTTAGCTTGATTTTCTTCTATATAATCTATTGTGTGATTCCTTGAGTCTCTGTGGATTCGATCCCTAAGTATTACAATCGACAAAGCTTTAGTACTTTTATGATATTAATTTGAGCTTATCAACTAGCAACAATGGAATTGGACTAAGCTCTTAATATAGTACTTTACAAGGAAAAATCTATCATTGCTCCTAATGCTCATGCAAATCTACCTTATATGCTATGAATCTAGACTAAATCCTACATGGAATGCACAAAAGTTCAAAAAAATTCAAATTTATTGAAAATGCATGATACGCATAAGACTCAAGATGCAAAAGGCAAAATAAGATCACAAAACACATGATTAGACAACAGTCCCTCCTCCAAACTTAAATCACAACGTCTCTGTGTGAAAAAAGTTCAAGAGAGAGACCAAAAGAAAGATAAAAATGCAAAGAGACTCAAAAGGAAAGAGTTACTTACAAATGAGGGGTGAGACTAGATGAATGGATATGAATGTAGAGCTTTCGACATCAACAACAATGTGCCTTGCCACGACCTTGCAACTACCAAGAACCTTGGAAGTTTGGAGATGACGAGAGGGATCGAAGGGCCAAGAGAAGTCATACTCATCACGTGGGTTCCTCTCATATTTTCTTGAGGCTCATGACCACTAGACCACCAAGAACCTATGAACACCAAGCAAACCCATCAAAAAGGACAAGAAATCATAGAGAGACATAAAAAGAAAGTATATACAATGATAAGATTGGGGTGTCTCCCAATAGCACTTTGTTTAAAGTCACTAAGTTTGACTTTGGTTACCCTTTTTAGGCGGGTGGGAGGGGAGTACGAGCACTCCATGGTGATTCCTCGAGCTCGAGGTGAAGAACTTTGGTCATGACCTCTTCAATACCGGCTTCCCCTTTCTCTTTGAGCTCGGGTGTGAGGATCGCTTTGACCGAGGCAAAATGTTTGGGCTGTCCTTTGCAATTGATCTTGTGCTCAATCACTCCATTCTTGTACTTTCAAGGAGTGAGAGTCATGATGGAGGGGTTGTCTAGCACGGACTTTGACCCATCAAGCTTGCTTGGTTTGCTTTTCATCTTAGCTTTGGTCCTTGTTCTCTTCTTTGCAGCCTTGCTACTTTCAACCTCAAATTCCATCGTTGTGTGGAAGAGGGATGCTAAATAGTCCCCATCCAATGCATGGGCTTCTTCACCTTCTTCTCAAAACTATCCTTTGGGGGTGAAACCACCTCCATTGTTGCACAGCTACCCACACGCTCAACTATTGGATCTTCAACCTCATCATCCTTGCGAACCATCAGCTCTTTAGCATCGACCTTGGAACTGTAGAGAAGGTTGGAGATCTCATCAATTGCCTTTTCATGCTCATCAATTGTCATAAAT
Source organism: Eutrema japonicum (assembly GCA_030161315.1). Classification (NCBI taxonomy): domain Eukaryota; kingdom Viridiplantae; phylum Streptophyta; class Magnoliopsida; order Brassicales; family Brassicaceae; genus Eutrema; species Eutrema japonicum. Next base: position 25,850,129 of record BSQW01000012.1, on the reverse strand, counting down.
ACCACGGCTTGTTCCTCAACCTTCCCCTTGCTAGCAACCATCGATTCTTTATATTTAGAGCCGTGGAGGAATTCGTCTTTCTCTATTAGAGACTTTTCATGCTCATCAATAAAATGCTCCTCCACTTGGCTCCCATTACTTATTCCTTCGATATTCTCCATGTGTTTATTAGAAAGGGAACGTCCTTGAGCATTTTGATTATCTAGATGCATGATCCTAGAAGATAGGGTTCCAACCTTTCAGTGTAGATCATCATAAGAGCAATCAACCTTGTCATGAATCTCGGCCACCATCTTATTCAACTCATTTGCTCTATTAGCTTGTCCGGTTAGGAGTTGTTGAAGCATGCATTTCATTTTAAGGTCTTGTTGTATACCCAAATCCACATTATCCTCCTCAAACCGTGTAGTGGCATCAAATCTCCATCAAAGTGAGCGGATTTTAGAGAGGCATTGATGAACTTGTCTATAAATGTGGATTTCTTGTCCACTCTTTCGTTTAGAGCCTTCATTTCCTTAGTTCTCCTTTGGTCCTCATTATCACTCGTGGTCCTTGTAGCCCGAGCATACTCAGCACCATAGTTCTCTTCGCTTTGGGAAAAGTTCTCAACTAGTAGCTCTCCTTGCTCCACGGTGACGTTTGCAAAACGCCCTTTGCTAGCGGCATCTAACATCCATTTGTGCTCTTGGTGAACTCCCCAATAGAAGACACTAAGAATGGCTCCATTCTTGAACCAATGATGGGGACAATCTCGAGTGTTTCCCTTGAGTCTTTCCCACGCCTCATGAAAGGTTTCATGCACGCCTTGCTTGAAACTCAAGATGTCCTTCCTAGTTTGGACCGTTCTTTGTGTAGGGTAAAACTTATTAAGGAATATCTCTTTGCAATCATCCCAAGACTTCACCAAGTGAGAAGGTAATGCTCTCTCCCATTGGCTTGCTTTTTTTCCTAGAGAAAACGGAAACAAGATGAGCTTGATGCTATAATGGGGCACTCCTCTGGTTCTAAACGTGTCACACAACCTATCAAAGGAATCCAAGTGATCATAAGTATTTTCCACCTTTGTCCCCAAGAATCTAGACTCTTGAATCAACCTAACAAAGCTTGTCTTGATCTCATATGCCTCGGCTTCGATTGGTGGTCGGTGGATTCCATATCTAGATCCATGACATCATGGAATGTCAAAACACCCAACCGTTGGTTTCTCCTTTGGAACTTGGATCGGATTTGATGCCAATTCTTGAGATTGTGGCATTTCTTGAGGTTGTGGGGCTTGAAGAATTTTCCTTTGGTAGTACATCTCCAACACCTCAAGTGACATTGTCTCTCCATCACTTTTCCTTTCGACTTGGTACCCTCTTTGATCGTCCGTATCCAATACTTCAAGTGATCTTGTCTTTCCATTGCTCCTTTTTTTTTATTTGGTACCTTTGAAAGCACAAGAGAACTAAGGAAGACAAGTTAGTGACAATGTACAAGAGAAAATTCATCATCTCGATGAGATGCATGCTCTTAGTGATGTGCATTAACATAATATAAATAAAAGCTTGATCTCAAAAAGAAACTAAATCCTATTGACTAAACTATAACCCCAAATTGGTAACGGCGCTAATTGATAAATAGGATAAAATCCTATTTAGGAATCAATCCTAAATACTAATGTCATTGTAGTATTTTAGGTGTCAATCCAATCTAGGGTCTAGTTCAATTCAACAAGAATGCAAGACACTCTTTAATTCAAGCTAACAAGGTGGGTTTTACTTTAATCTAATAAGCTAATCAATTTAAAAACAAGTGACAAGAGCTAAAGACGCTAAACGGTGAATAAAACAATGACAAAATGCGAATTCAAGGATAAGGTAATTGAGATAAGGCAATCCAATGGCTAATTAATGATGTTCAATGATTAATGAAGACTAATCCCTAGGCAAAGATAACTAATCTTAACTAATCCTCTCTCAAGGCATTAATTACTTTGCTAATCACTAATCCAAAATCAAATTCTCATTTGTGAATCACTAATTAGCAAATTTTAAGTCTAAACATTCAAGATCAACCAAATAATCACTCTAGACAACTAATCTCTTAAGCTAGAAATGAATATCTCTTGATTAGTTCATCAAGGCATTTCATCGAACACTTTGTGTGCATGAAATGCCTTATGATCTAGATCCACTTTCTCAAGCTAGATCTAGCTTTAAAACCACTAATCAAGAAGGGAAATCATATAATCTAATCCTAGACATCATTAATCATCCATCAAATCACCATAAATCTACCAAATCCTCAAATCCTAAAAGGCTACTCACTAATCATGAAGAACACACCAAATCTTGTGAAAGAGGTGATGTTAATCATGATTAGAGATTAGGAAGATGAAAGATTGTAGAAAGAACACAAGAATTAAACTCAAACTTTCATAAATCAAAAGATCATTGGGAAAAATCCCAAAAACCCTAAAAAGAGAGGTTTTTGTTCTTGACAGAAAAAGATAAAAAACATAAAAAATGAGATAAAAGTTAGAGCTGTCAAATGGGCGGGCTGTCCGTGGACAAGTCCAGTCCATATTATTACGGACGGACCATGGTCATGCCCAGATACGAAACGGTCCAATTGGACTAAGACCGTACGGACAGCAGACAAAAACGGGCTAGACCGTGTGGACAATGGACATGCCCAAATACTTAAAAATCTAGGGTTAAATCAATTTGGGGAAAAAATTAGAATTCTCTCTTCGTCGTCTTCGTCGAGACCACTTCTGCTTATCAGGTTCGTCGAGACCCTTCGTCTTCGTCGTCTTCATTCGTCGAGACCCTTTGTCTTCGTCGAAACCACTTCTGCTTATCAGGTTCGTCGAGACCCTTTGTCTTCGTGGAATCTCGATTCAAAGTTTTGATTTTTTTTTTGGATCAAGTGTTGTTCCCAATTTCCTCTCCTTTTTCTGGGTTTTCTGAATCTTCGTGAACTTCATTAGCATTATGGGTTTTCGATTATGTAACCCTTCCCATTTTCGAGTTCAAAAACAATTTTGTAAAGGTCGTTTGTCTGTATTGAGGTTTAGGGTTTGGCTTAAAATATGGGTTTCATTCTCTTGTAGCAATGTCTTGGCTTAAAATTTGGGTTTCATTCTCTTTCTTCTTCATTCTCTTGTAGCAATGTCTCGTGCTCATGAAAACTGGAAATCCAGCTAGTAAAAGAAAAGGACAGAGAGTCAGAAAGGAAGTAGCGTAGAAAACCAAAAAATTTAAGTGTACCAATTGTGAATATGGTAACTCTTGCAAACTTACTTGGGGCTGTGTCTCTGCACTAAGTTCTCCATCAATTTGTCAGAGACACGAGATAAGGTGCCCTTATGTTTCTTCTCCATTAAAAATCTTGTGTTTTGGCTATATGTTGCTTTGTTTTGCTTGCATATCTCAGTTACAGCGTCAGATTTCTCATCATCATCGTCAAATTCTTAAACTGATAGAGACTTAAACTTTGTTACATGTTCTTGTAAAGTATGTTTCATGAAATAGTACCAAACCTGATTTTACTTGTTGATTTGTTCTTGTAAATTCTCATGTGTTGATTTGTTTGACGTCTTTTAGTCTTCTCGTACTTAATGATTTAGCATCTATGTAGACTCTTTACCTAAGTTTTTGCAGGGAAGTCAACGGAAACTAGCATCACTGTCACTTCAGTCAAAACAGCAGGTATGTTATCATACAGCAAGTCCCTTAATGATAATTGAAGTATCTTGACCTGTGTATCTTCTCTCTTTGAATTTACTTGTGATAGTTGATCTTAGGGCCTTTGGTGATATGCCAAAGAACATGCTTTTGTTGATAGTCTGAACACAATGTGAACAGGATGCTTTGGAACCGTATATGAGTCGAAGAACATCTAAGATGGGATAATTATTCTGTTTCTTAAGAAATTGTATCAAATTGTCATATTAACAAAAAAGAACATGTTTTTTTATTGATAAAAGTTTAATCTTATGAATTAAACTAATCAAATAATGTTTGCCATCATATTCAGATCAATAATGATAGAATTGAAATTAATCAAATAAGCCCATTAGTTTAAATTGACAAAAAAAAAAAAGGTTTAAAGCAATTGGGTGTCCATGGACAAGCCCATATGGACATGGTCTTACTGGACATGGACAGTTTTTTGACCATTGTCCATTAAGGCCCGACCAGTTATTGTCCAAAAAAAAAGTGGTCTTCATGGACGGGCCCGGACAGCCCATTTGACAGCTCTAATAAAAGTGAGATAGATCTAAAACTCAGATCTCTAAAATATAAAAAGGTGTTTGCTGAGTTGGGTCGGACCCGGGTCAACCCGGGACAAACCGGGTATTGACCCGGGTCAACCCGGGACAAACCGGGTATTGACCCGGCTAAAACTTGGATACGTCTTCAGTGAATCGGTCATAACTCCTGAACCTGACATCCGAATGACCTGAATCTAACTCCTGTAGACGGATAACTCCTCTCTATACAACTATTATTAAGACTGTTTGAGTTGATTCTTATCGAAAGGCTTTTGTTTTGCCGATTCTTTGGATGGTGTCATCTTCTCTGACCACACGGATATACCTTCAGTAAATCCATATTATCTCCCTATCCATACGTCCAAATAACCCGATTCAAACTCCTGTCAAAAGCGGATTCACTCTTCTACAACTTATATGGAGGCATTTGAAGCTGAATCGGATTGTAATGTCCCCGTCTAGCCACATCTTTGAGACAATTTGGACGAATTCGGCTGTTGGACCTCGGTGCTAAGGTTTTTTTGCTCCTGGTCACTTCAGAGAGGCAATACCGAGGTGTTACACCAATGTGTGACATTGGTGTATTCCCCTGAGGTTTCAATACCGATGTCACACATCGGTGTTAAATAAACTGCCCTTGGCCAGACGGACATGTCTCCGTTAAAATGGCCATATCTTCCAAACCACAAGTCCAAATCCCCTGATTCTAATTCCAGTGGCTAGCTAACTCACTGTTCTACAGCTTTAATGAAGATCATTGAAGCTGATTGAAAACGGAAGGCCTCCGTCCAGCCACATATTTCCGACGTATCGGATAGACTTTGCACTCTACTTTGGTCCAACTCTCCATATATGCCCAATTGCCTTCAATCACCTATAATATACTCCAAAACATGCAAGAACTCACTGGACCTAATGCAAATTTCCTAATCTCTAAATGAGACCTAAATGCAAAACAAAACCATGATTATGCATGCAAATGACACAAAACTCTAAGTGAGATGTATGCTAAAGCATGCAAAATATGAACATATCACTAATCAATGATCAACAAATCAGAGTTCGTTAATGGATTAGGTGATTATCATAGTGATTAATTGCTTGAAAGAGAATTAGTCATGTTTAGGGTCTTATGCCTAGGGATTAGCTTGTTTGAGTAAATGAACATCATGAATTGAACTTGGGTCATCTTATATCCATAATCCCATCTTTGAATCCGCTTTTGCTTATTGATTTACATCTTGCTTAGTTGCTTTATTTGTTTTAATTTGGATACTTAATTACAAAAATCCTTTTAATTAGCTTAACTTACATAGGTTCTTTGTATTCTCAATGCTTAGAGTCATCTCCTAATACTGATTGATAACCTCTTATACTACTCGTATCTAGTGTTATTGATACCTCTTTGAGACCGAAAAGTCTTAGTATCAATTTGGCGCCGTTGCCATACTGGGATTTGATTTTAACTTTGAGATTTAGGCTCTTTGTGAGATTAAGTTTTCTTTTCTACTAGATTACTAATCGTCTTTACTTGTTATTGCTCTTTCTCTCTATAGGTGCGTGCATACTGGTTCCCGTGGCAGTACTAACCTAGTAGAACCGAGGGACGACATTGATCAACTTGAGAAAGGTTCAAGAGCACGACGAAGCCGAATAAGAGTACAAGAAGAAGTTGGTAACGATATAGAAGATCTTCATGATATTCCACTCGGAAACGTTCATGAGAACATTCCCCTCTAAAGGAACGGTGGGAATGGGAACAACCAAGGAGGTGGTGGCAATGGAAACCATCACCAACCAAACCGTCCACACCATCCACCAAGGGATAGAAACGTTGTTGGAGAGGGTGATGCCGCTAATGCTCACCAAAACTGGCAGGGCATTCAAGCTCCACAGGTGGAGAACAACAACTTCGAAGTGAAACCGGGGGTGATCAACATGGTTCAAGCCAACAAGTTTCACGGATTGTCCATGGAGGATCCCTTAGACCACATAGACCAATTTGACCGGATATGTGGCCTCACTAAGATCAATGGGCTCTCCGAAGATGGGTTCAAGCTTCGTATCTTCCCGTTCTCTTTAGGTGACAAGGCTCACCAATGGGAAAAGACCTTACCCCAAGGATTTATCATCTGGTGGGATGATTGCAAACGTGCGTTTTTTGCCAAATTCTTTTCATCGGCTCGAACCGCCAAGCTTTGCAACGAGATCTCAAACTTCACACAGCTGTCCAATGAGTCTTTCAACGAGGCTTGGGAGAGATTTAGAAGCAACACTTCTCAATGCCCACATCACGGTTTTAGTAACGCCTCTCTCCTTAGCACTCTCTACCGAGGTGCTTTGCCTTAGATCCGTATGCTACTTGACACGGCATCAAACGGTAACTTCTTGGCTAAGCACGTTGAGGGAGCAATGGAGCTAGTAGAGAACTTGGCCCAAAATGACGGGACCTATGGCGATGATTATTACCGCGCCACAAGGACCACAAGCGATTTTGATGAGAACAAGCGGGCCAAGGACATGAAAGTGCTTAATGACAAGTTGGACAAGCAAGCCAATTTGATTGATAAACTTCTAGTGTCTTCTCAAAAGACGGTTAGCTTTGTGGATGCTTATGATGAGAATAAATGTTGCTATCAAGAGGAGAACGTGGACACGAACACCCAAGAGGAGGTGAACTACGTGGGGAACCAAGGTAACTACCAAAGACAAGGGTTCAACCAAAACTATAAGAACCACCCCAACTTCTCTTACCAGAACACAAATGTTGAGAATCCACAAGACCAAGTCTACCCTCCACAACCTAATCAAGCTCAAGGAGTCCCACAAAAGCAATTCCAACCTCAAGGTCAAGCTTCTAATACCAACCAACAAGGTTTTTTCCCAAGGAACCAATTCCAAGGGAACCAAAGTGGATTCCAACCCAAAGCTCCACTCGGTTTTCAAGGCCAACAACAAATATTTGTGCCACAAGGTCAAGCAATTATGTCTAAACCGCAAGAGCTTGACTTGAACTCCATGTTCCAACAATTGCTAAAGGGACAAGCAGAGATCAACACTCGGGTAGATTGCTACTACACCGACCTCAACAACAAGATAGAGGCTTTAAACTTCAAGGTCAAACACATGGAGACCAAGGACGCCTTATCTTGTTCACATACTCAAGGAAATTTGCCCGGTAAACCCGTACCAAACCCCAAGGAATATGTGAACGCTATTGATAACCTCAAATTAATACCCTAAAAGTACTAAAGCTTTGTCGATTGTAATACTTTGGGATCGGATCGACAGAGACTCAAGGAAACACACAATAGATTGTATAGATGAAAATTAAGCTAAGTGATCAATGGAATTGAAAGCAATTACGCGAATTAAACAAGTTGTAAGTCGATTGGAAAGAAGATAGGTTCAGGGTATTTCTCAGGAAATCAATGAATGCAGACAAACTAACTATTCAGGGTTCAGGTTATTGCACGGTTCTTGAACTCAAATCACTAAAGTATAATTAGCCAACTCTCGTTGCGAGAATTATCTAAGTCTAAATCCTAGAATGCCAAATCTCTTTGCGAATCCTAAAGTCTAAACCAGCTTTTAGTTCAATTGTTATTTGTTAACAAAACGACTAAACCAAATCTCTTTGTGAATAGTTATTTTGCTCATCCTAAGTTCTATCAGGTTTCTCAATTGCACTCTCGTGCCTAATCGATTAACCTAAATTCTAAGTTCTAGGTGATCAATCCAGAATTAGCTTTGAAAACAACTTAATGCGAATAACTAATTCAGATTATGAATCCTAAACAATAAATCAACCTAGCATTAAAAGCAATCCCTTATGAGAACCCTAAACCTAATAGGAGATCTACTCATACATGAAGATTAAAACAATGAACATGATTGAATAAATCCTTGAATAAATAATAAAGAAGAGAGTAAAACAAGGGTTCGAAATCTTTTCTCGGACGAACAGAGTTTCAGACTTGTCTCCCTCAAAGGTCTCTCACCAAAAATCAAAAGTAAAATAAAGCGTCGAAAAAAAATTTGCCACAAAGGTGGCTGAAAAACCTAATAAATATCCTAAGACACGTTTTGGGGCTTCTTGTAAATAATAATGTCTTCTGGGGCAATTTTTCAGTTTCTCAACTCTTCAAATTAGTCGCGATCCTTCTGTTTCTTTGACGGGTATCGACCGATACCATAAGTGTATCGATCGATACTCATGCATCAAATCGGTGTCTCAGCTACAAGATCTCTGCTTTGCTCCAAAAAGCTCCAAAATGCATCAATATCTCCAATAATGCTCCAAACGTACCTAAAACCTGAAAAGACTCTAAAAGACTCCAAAATACTATAAAGGCTCTATAAAAAGGACTTAAATCATGGCCTAAAATGGGTAAAAACAATGATATATCAACTTCCCCAGACTTAGCCTTTGCTTGCCCTCAAGCAAAACAGAAAGCTAAACAAGAGAAAGAGGTTTTAAAACACGGAAACTCACCTGTTCTTGAAACATTGTATTGACACTTTTCCTTAGTGCTCCACATATCACCTAACTAGCTCTAGATCTAACCACCATGTACTTCTCCGTAGACATTCGCAGCTTCCCAGACTCCACTCACAGCATTGTCCAATAAATCCCTCATCGCCAGTTTCATAGCTGCAGCCAATGTTCAAGAACCTTCTAGATTCTTTCCCATACGATATCATGACAAAAGAACAACCCGATTTTTCACACTTTTGTATTTTTTTCCTCTCCCCCAGACTTATCTCTCATCACGTTTTCTTGCATATACATATTAAGGTTTGAGACGCGAGTATTGATGGTGTTTGCCATCGAATCCCCGGTTCTTCCCTTAAAAGTAATCAAAGGTGTGGGCGAATAATGGTATCATTCCTTCTGAAGTAGAATAATAGGACCGCTGGAAATTTTCCTAACCCTCTACTCAGAAGAAAATCAGTTCATCTTTTAATGCATCTTATTTATTAATTTGTAACAGGGGAGAGAAATACCATCATTTTAAACACATGGGTTCCTTTGTCAGATATGAACGAGGAATCAAGCTATATGGACATCAACTACATCGATGAAATGCAAAAATTTGGCTCAGGCTTCAATGGACTCTGCTGGAGATATTGGTGTTTTCTAGTCAACTGGTCAGTCCTTGGATTTTTCATTAGTCGATCTAAAACTGCTTCTGTAACAATGGTCACTTAAAAGCAAGGTCAGAACAACATAGTCAAGAAAAAGATCACAGTCTCCAACAGGTTTTGACTAAAAAAAACAAATTTTGACTCAAAAACAACTGACTCTAAGAAAAACAAACACAATGTCAGAAACTACCTCCCCCAGACTTAAACAACATTGTCCCCAGTGTTATCTAGCCTAAAGAAGGTAAAAGAAATCAAAATGACGCAGTGGAAAGTGTTAAGGTTTAGAGGTGTTACCATCGTGGTTGGTGTCGACCGACACACAACACTGGTATCGATCGATACCAGGCCTGAGTCGACACAGGCCCTCAAATCAGCGACAATGGGTCAAATGTTACTCCAGAATTTGTGTCAAACGATCCAAGTGTTATAGTGAGCACTGTTAGATCACTCAAACACAAGTTAGATGCATCAAAAGATCATAGATATTTAAATCCACACGTCGAAAACAAGATAAAATGCTGATATAAAGACTCAAAAGTTCAACAGAAAATAAAAAGAAAAAGAAGAAGAAAAATCAAACGTGATAATCAGAGAGAAGGAAATCTAATCCTCCTCATTATAGGTGTCATCGCCAGCAGTATGGGATGGGCCAGCCTCCGTCGGTGTGCGCGGTGATCAAGGTCGAGGTGGAGCCATATGATATTCCCATATTTTGTCACTTTCATGCATTCATTTAGCATAAGTTTTATCTCATATGCATTTGGTTTCATAGCTTTTTCTTAATTGTTTTCTCCAAATTAGAGTGTAGGTGTCTCATGATATGTCCTAGAGAGGCTTGCATGTTTTGGAGTCCTTTTTAGGTATCTTGGAGATTATTGATGATGTTTGGAGTTATGGAGCATAAGAGGAATGCAAAAGTCCATCCAAGACGCAAGGAAGATGTAGTTGTACGAAGGCCATCCGATCTGAATCAGCCTCAATGGTCTTAAGGGAAACTGTAGAGGAAGGAGATAGCTGTCTACCAGAGTTGGATTCAGGCAATTTGGATATATGGTTTGAGCGATATAGCCGATTTTCTAAGGAGTCTATCTTTCCCTTGGCACCAAATCTCTCGGCAAGAAGTCCCTCAGCACCGTCCCGCTCTGATTTTAGCCGGCAAAAGAAATCCCTCAAGCCGGCGCAAGAGTTTTCCCTCGGCAGGAGATATTCCGACTGCGTGTCCCGTCTAGAATCAACCCGGGACAAAATCTCTTGGCAAGAAGTCACTCAGCATCGTCCCGCTCTGATTTTAGCCGGCACAAGAGTTTGCCCTCGGAAGGAGATATGCCAGCTGCGTGTCCCGGCTAGAATAATCCGGCACTCATCTCTCGGCTAAAATCTCCTCAGCATCGTCCCGCTCTGATTTTAGCCGGCACAAGAGATCCCTCAAGCCGGCACAAGAGTTTTCTCTCGACCAGGTGATATGCCGGCCCAACATCCCGGCTAGAATCAACCCGACACACATGTCTCGGCTAAAACCTCTTGTCCCGATCTCTTGTCCCGGCTAGAATCATCCCGGGATCAAATGTCTTGGCTAAAACCTCTCATCCCGGTCCCTCATCCCTACTTGAAACAAACTGAGATCGATTCCGACCCAAAATGTCCGGGTCAAAACCCGGTTTATTCCGGGTTGACCCGGTTCCCTTCTATTTTTAGTATAAATACTCTAAAAACCTAATTTTATTTGCTAAGCTTTTCTTAAGTCTAAAACCCTCACCTTTGAGACAGAACTTGAGATTTGTAAGAGAGATCATCTTTGTTTATGCAATTTAGTATTTGTTTCCATCAATCTCTTCCATCTATCTTCTTTTTATCTTGATTATCCATCACCCATCAATGAATTCACCTCTTATCCAAATCGATTTTGAGGTGTTCTTGATGGATCTTAAGATGAGGTAGATTAGGGTGATCTAAGGCTTTTTTAGTGGTGGTTAGGGTTAGATGATCTTATATTCCTTCTTGTCTAGTGTCCCTAATGCTAGATCTAGCTTGAAAGAGTGGATCTAGATCATAAGGCATTTCATTCACACCAAGTGTTTGATGATGAAATGCCTTGATGAACTAGATAAGAGATTTATGCTCCTAACCTAAGACATTAGTTGTTTAGGGCATATCTTTGGTTGATCTTGTTATGATTCTTAATGCTTGCTAGTTGTTAATCCACAAATGATTATTTGTTAATGGACTTGATAATTAACATAGTGATTAGTTGCTTGAAAGAGAACTAATCAAGATTAGATGTCTATTACCTAGGAATTAGCTTCTTTGAGTGAATGAACACCATTAATTGGATTTGGATCACCTTACATTAATAACCTCATCTCTAACTCCGCTTTTGTTTATTGATTTACAATCTTGTTTAGTGCTTTTGCTTAATTCTAATTGGATACTTAACAACAAACCACACTTGTTTAGCTTAACTTACTATAAGCACCTTGCATTCTTAGTAATTAAAATAATCCCAATTATGGATTGATAACCTCCTTACTACTTCGTACTGGGGATATTGATACGTCATAGAGACTAAAAAGTCTTGTATCAATTTGGCGCCGTTGCCATATTGGGATTTGTTTTAACATTAAGATTTAGGTTCTTAGTGAGCTTAAGTATTATTTCCTACTAAGCTACTAATCTTCTTCACTTCCCATTGCTTTTGCTCTCTCTAGGTGTATGCATACACGTTTCCGTGGCAATACCAATCTCATACAACCAAGGGACGATATTGATCAACTTGAGAGGGGTTTAAAAGCAAGAAGGAACCGTGTGAGAGTTCAAGATGAGTTTGGTAACGACATGGAGCACTTTGAGAATGTTCCACTTGGGAACATCAATGACCCCATTCCCCACCAAAGGAACGGTGGGAATGGGAATGGAAACGGCAACAATCAAGGGGGTGGTGGCAATGGAAACCATCACGTCCTAACCACCCGCCTAGATCTAGGCATGTCGTATGAGAAGGTGATGCGGCAAATGCACACCAAAACCGTCAAGGGATTCAACCAACTCCGGTTGAAAACAACTTTGAGGTCAAACCCGGGCTAATCAACATGGTTCAAGCTAACAAGTTTCATGGGTTGTCAATGGAGGATCTTCTCGATCACATTGACCAATTTGACCGGATATGTAGGCTCACCTAGATTAACGGAGTATCCGAAGATGGTTTCAAGCTTCGTCTCTTCCCATTCTCTTTAGGTGACAAGGCTCACCAATGGGAGAAAAGCTTGCCTCAAGGTTCTATTACATCTTGGGATGATTGCAAAAGGGCCTTTCTAACCAAATTCTTCTCACCGGCTAAAACCGCCAAACTTCGCAATGAAATTTCAAGCTTCACACAACGGTCTATTGAGTCTTTCAACGAGGCTAGGGAGAGATTTAGAGGCTACACTTCTCAATGCCCACATTATGGCTTCTCCGACGCCTCACTTCTTAGTACTATCTACCGAGGCGCTTTACCTAAAATTTGAATGCTACTTGATATGGCATCGAATGGTAATTTCCTAGCTAAGGATGTGGAGGATGCAAAGGAGTTGGTAGAGAACTTGGCTCAAAGTGATGGCAACTATGGCGACGATTATGACCGTGCCACAAGGACCACGAGTGACTTTGATGAGAACAAGAGAGCCAAAGACATGAAAGCTCTTAATGAAAAGTTGGATAAGCAAGCCTCTATGATAGACAAGCTTCTTGCCTCTCAAAAGGAGTCTCAAAAGGCAGTCCATTTCATTGGTGACTACGAGAACAATCAAGCTTGCTTTCAAGAGGAAGCCGTGGAAACACAAGAGGAAGTGAACTACGTGGGGAACCAAGGTAACTTCCAAAGACAAGGGTTCAACCAAACCTATAGGAATCCACAAGACCAACTCTACCCTCAACAATATACTCAAGCTCAAGGAGTTCCACAACAACAATTCCAATCTCAAGGTCAACCTTCTAACTACAACCAACAAGGGTATGTCCCAAGGAAGCAATTCCAAGGAAACTAAAGTGGATTCAACCCAAAAGCCCCACCCGGCTTTCAAGGTCAACAACAAGGGTTTGTGCCCCACAGTCAAGCACCTACGTCTAAAGCGCAAGAGCTTGACTTGGCCTCCATGTTCCAACAACTAATCAAGGGCCAAACAGAAACCACTAACAAGGTCATTTGCTCTTACAATGATCTTAATAGCAATTTTGAGGCATTGAGATCAAAGGTGCAACTAATGGAGCAAAGGAGTCCATCCTCTTCCTCAAACCATCCTCAAGGCTCTTCAAATCGGAAGGCATTACTTACCTCTAAAGAGTCTTGCAACATCTTTTCCACTATTGAAGAGCAAGATCACATAATTAAGGAGTTCCTCCGGTTAGTCTCTATCCTCAATGAGGACATTGAGTAACAAGGTGGGGAGGTGACCTTTGGCCATGAGAATGATATGATGTTGGTTGAAAAGATGAATAACAAGGTTGAGGAGTCCATCAAGGACGTGGCTAGAATGAAAAACGTATATATACTTGTTGGGTCAAAAAGAGAGCCCATTCACACTTCACCTCCCCCATATGAGCATCCACTTCCATTTCCCGATCATTTCATCAATAATGCACAAGAGAAAGTGCCTCCAATCACAACAAGGATCGAACCTAAGACTTTCCCAAAGCTTGGAAACCCCGGGAAGTTCTCAATATCTTGCACACTTGGACTCTTGGAAGTTGACGATGCTTTGTGCGACTCGGGTTCAATCTTGAATGTCATGACCTTGGAGATGGCCAAAAGTCTTGGAATAGATAATTTGAAAGATTACCCCTCCACCATCACATTCGGAGACTCTTTCACGAAGAAACCTCTGGAATGATTGAAGACTTTGCTCTAAAGATTGGAAAGTGTCTTGTACCAACGGACTTCGTTGTAATGGAAATGGCACAAAACATAAAGCTCCCTCTACTCTTCGGGACTCCATTCCTCAACACAACCGGTGCAAGGTTGGACTTTATAAACAAGAGGGTTGTTCTTAAGAACGTGGATGACAATAAGTTCTACATAATGATGCCTTCTTCCACCGCTATTTTTGGGACCATTATTTGTGGAGACAATGAAGCCTAAGCCCGGAAGGTTGAGTATGTGGGCGTTTGTGAGACGGTGAGTCAAAGAATGGTTGAAAAAGCCCTAGCTCTAGATGGAAGTTTCTTGAATTACCTCTTTCACGCCACAATGGAGAGTGAGGTGAAAGTGCAAAGGTTGATAAGAAAAGGACAAAGCCTAAATCCGAAGAGAAGAAACCGAGCATGCTCAAGGGGATTGGACCCTTGCTAGACCAACCTTCGATCGTGACTCTCATCCCATGGAAACATGAAGAAGGGATGATTGAGTACAAGGTCAAATGTAGAGGGCATCCCAAGCCTTTTTCCAAGGCCATAGCAACCCTCACACCGGAGGTTAGGGATCCAAATCACGCGGGTCTTCAAGGCTTAATGGGTAAAGTTCTCAAACTCGAGCTTAAGGAACCGCCATGGAGTGTTCGCGCTCCTAAATCACCCGCCTAAAAGGGTAACAAACGTCAAACTTAGTGACGTTAAACAAAGTGCTCTTGGGATACACCCCAAGCTTATCCTTGTACATATTTTCTTTTAGGCTTTACTTTCGTTAGTAGTTCCTTTTCACTGGTTTTCTTAGTGCAAGTAGGTTTTCGATGGCCATATGGGCATGGACTTATGGACTAAAGTGCTTAGGATGAGGTGATGGAATATGGCATCCCTTGATCCCTCTCGTCCCATCCATCCTTTTCCAAGGTAACACTCCAACCTTTGTACATAGCATTTAGAATCATATATTCTTTCTTTCTTTCACGCATTGTTTAGCTCTCTCTTAAGCTTCTCTTACACAAGGGACTGTGTAATTTAAGTTTGGGGGAGGGTTTGTGTGTTATCTAACATCGTTTTTGGTGTTCTTATTTTGCCTTTTGCACCTTGAGTCTCATGCATATCATGCATTTTCAATAAATTTGAAAATTTTGAAATTTTGTGCAACCCATATAGGATTGAGTCTAGATGCATAGCATAAAAGGTATCTTTGCATGAGCATTAGGAGAAATGATAGATTTGTCCTTGTAAAGTACCTTATGAAGAGCCTAGTCCAATGCCATTGTTGCTAGTTACTTGATGCTTTGATCTCGTGTATAAATTAAGAAAGAACCATGCTTTGATCTCATGTCTTATTCTTCTTGCTTTAATTGAAACAAACCTTGACTTGAATTCAACCTCATCTAAGTGATAACCATAAATTTGACTTATAAATATCATGTTTTTGCAATCTTGAATGAACTCGTGGATCACCTATACATACTTGGATATTATTTCTCCTTTTTACCACTCTTGCTTATCCAATAAGCCATATCCCATCATTGGAATGGTTTCCCCTACCCTAACCTTAGCCTTCTTTTAAGCCATTGTTATTAGTGTGTGAATTGTGAGGCCTTTCTTCCGAACAAACTTGGCAAAACGTGTTAGGTTTAGGGCGACAAGAGGGAATTCTTATGTAGATTTAGCTCCAACATCTCGGAGTTAATCTAGGAATAGGCTAGTTAGGATGGCGGTTCTTGGTTCAAGTTTGGGGGAACGATCTTAGACTTGGTGAACCTTTGAGAATGTATTATGGAATGGAAAAGACGAAAAGGAGAAAGGAAATAGGGGATCAGATTTGTGTAGATTGGTTGGTGCAAAAATTGTAAGACTAGCTCTAAAGAATAAGATAGCCTCAAAAGATAGAAAGAAAAGAAGAAAGCCAAAAAGACCAAAGCATCAAAGAATGAGAAGAGGCGTGAACCAAAAAGAAGAAAAGAAGAGCTAGATCACAACAAAGGAGCACCAAACCATGAAAGAACAAAGAAGAAGAAGTGATCTCCGAATGAGAAGAAGGTGAAATAAAAAGACAAGAAGCATGTGGGTTTGAGAAGGCAAAATGCCTCAAGATAAAAAGGGTAGCTTAGGATGTGGGCATAACGGGTTAGAAGCTTTATGTTAGAGATACTCTAGGCATTTGGGTAGATGAGAATTCTCCCTTGTATGCATAGGTTGCCTTTTACCTTTAGCATTTTGCTAAATTTTGTTCATTTCATGAGAGATCCTTGTACCTAATTACCCATGCATGATAATGAGATCACCTTCATCTCATAACCTCACCCTTACATGATTCACACCTATTACACTTAATCAATGTCAAGAGGTTGGAAAATATGAAAGTTTGTATAGGTTGAGGTTTGAATGTAAGCCATGCAAGGATAAGTATGGCTAGTCACTTTGGAGTAAGTTATTGGATCGCATCAAGAAGTTTGCAACTTGGACATTAGGTTCGGATTATTTTTATGGCACTTTTGGATTTGAGCTCCTATTTCTAGTCTTCTCCCTTCCTTTATTCTTGTTTGCTTGAGGACAATTAAAGGTTTAAGTTTGGGGGAATTGATATACTCATATATTGCATGTTTTAGCATGCATTTCATTTAGAGTTTTGTGTAATTCACATGCATAATCATGGTCTTGTCTTTCATTTAGGTCTCATTTAGGGTATTAGGTATTTGCATTAGGTTTAGTGCATTCTTGCATGTTTTGGAGTATTCTCTAGGTGATTGGAGGCAATTGGGAATAGTTGGAGAGTTGGGCCTAAGTAAAGTGCAAAGCCCATCCGAGACGCCGGAAAGATGTAGATGGACGAAGGCCGTCCGTTATGAATCAGCCATTAATCTCTTTATAGGAATTGTAGAGGAGTGAGTTATCTGTCTACAGGAGTTGGATTCTGGCGATTTAGACATCTGGTTAAGGAGTTACCGCGGATTTACTGAAGATATTACTTACTGGCCTATGAGCTCTTTCATTGCCGGATGTATGCACCGGCCCGGGACAAGATTTTTCCTCAAAGCTGGCATGAAAACTTCCCTCAGACAGGGAGAATCCCGGCTGCGTGTCCCGGACCAATCTCCGCCGGGACGACGACTTTCTCCATCAGAAGTCCCCTCAGCACCGCCTGGGACAAGATTCCCCCTCAAAGCCGGCATGAAAACTTCCCTCGGGCAGGAGATATCCCGGCCCCTCGTCCCGGCTTGAAGCCCCCCAGTGTTGCACCTTCCCTCAGGCAGGAGATATCCCGGCCCCTCATCCCGGCTTGAAGTCCCCCGGCACACAACCTCTCGGTAACAAACCTCCATCCCGGGTCCGTGTCCCGGACGCATCCCGGCCAGGATCTATTTCTGACCCAAAATGTCTGGGTCAAAAGCCGGTTTGTTCCGGGTTGACCCGGTTCCCCTCTTTTTATTATAAATATTCTAAAACCCTAATTTTATTGGATCATGCTTTTTGTTAGTCAAAAATCTTTCCCCTTTGAGAGAGAACTTGGATTTTGTAAGAGAGATCTTTGGAGTTTATGCATTTAAGTGTTTATCTCATTGAATCTCTTCCATCTATCTTCTTTTCTTATTGATTAGTCATCATCCATCAATGGATTCATCTCCTATCTCTATCTATTTTGAGATGTCCTTAATGGGTCTTGAGTAGTCTTTTTAGGATCTTGAGATGGGGTAGATTAAGGTGATCTAAGGTTTGATTAGTGGTGTTTAGGGTTAGATAATCTTATATTTCTTCTTGTCTAGTGGCCCTAATGCTAGATCTAGCTTGAAAGAGTGGATCTAGATCATAAGGCATTTCATGCACACCAAGTGTTTGATGAAATGCCTTGATGAACTAGACAAGAGATTTATGCTCCTAGCCTATGATAATAGTTGTCTAGGGTGTGTTTTTCGTTGATATTGTTTGTATTCTTAATGCTTGCTAATCAATGATTCACAAATGAAAGTTTGTTAATGAATTAGGTGATTAGCATAGTGATTAGTTGTTTGAAAGAGAATTAGTCAAGATTAAGGATCTTATGCCTAGGAATTAGCTTCTTTGAGTGAATGAATACCACTAATTGGATTTGGATCACCTTACATCAATAACCTCATCTCTAGCTCCGCTTTTATTTATTTATTTACAATCTTGTTTAGTGCTTTTGCTTAATTCGAATTGGATACTTAACAACAAACCATACTTGTTTAGCTTAACTTACTATAAGAACCTTGCATTCTTAGTGATTAAAATAATCCCAATTATGGATTGATAACCTCCTTACCACATCATATTGGGAATATTGATACCTCCTAGAGACTAAAAAGTTTTGTACCATGTTTAAAATCAGAAAATACTTACTTCGTGAGCTGGTCTTGCTTGAGTTGAACTGTGCTGAGATAGGGCGTGGTTCAAGCTCTCTAGAAGTCACAAAAGCCGTATAGACATCGCTTTCATTTCCCGTTGTTTCTCCTTGAGCGGTTTGGCTCTTCTCGAGTCCGATTTGCACGTTGTGAGCTATCTTAAATTATGTATGTTCAAGAAACAAAACACCACGACTGTTAGTCTTAAAATATGTGTTTTGTTGAGAGAACTTACCTGACCCATCAGTGGTTTGGTCGTTTGGATGCTTCTTTTGCTCAGCATGCTTTTCCTTGGCCGTAAGTGTAGTTTTCAAAGACAAGTTTAAATGGACATGAGCTTTTTGGTTTTTGTCTCGACTACTCTCTTCAAAGGTCCTGTTGGACGGCAAAACTGGTTTCCCTCAGTGGAAATTCGTTGATTCAGCTCATCCCTCAGCCACTCCAAGTAATTGCACGTTTTGTGTTCGGGCAAAAAGGATCGATCGGTCTGTGGGAGGATCGATCGGTCATTTTGCTTTCTGTCAGCCCAAAAATTATGGATTGATCGATCGTTGATTGGATCGATCGGTCTGTTTGTTTTTTCTTTGGCCAAATCATCCGGATCGATCGATCGAGTTAGGGAACGATCGATCGTTTCTTCTTGGCATGTTTTGAGTGGATTTTCTTCTTCTTAATTGGATGGGAACTTCTTTGGATCATCACCTTTGATCATAGCCTGAGGTTCCTGCAAAATAAATGGTGTCTCACTCGGATTTGGTAGTCCCGGTGCTAGGTTAGTTAAGCTCGAAGGAGCTTTCGTAAAATCAATCAAAAGAACTTGCTTTTCTTTTTTTGTAATGAGAGTTAAGAGTTTCACTTACAATCTGCTTTCCTTTGTGCTTTAGAAGTTGATGATCTTGATAAATTTCTTGTGGCGACATAGGAACCAAAGTAATCTTCTTTCCTTCGTAATCAAACGAGTATCGATTGTTGAAACCGTCGTGAAAAACTCTTCGATCATACTGCCACACTACAAGAAATATGGGCATTGGTAGCAGTTCACGGTAGCACGAATTCACAAACTTCTACTAAAACTGTTAAAATCTGAAACCAACCTTTTAGTAGCGTTAAATTAGTGTTAACATAGAGCTACGAAAAAAGTACGATACGCGGTAACATAAAAATGACAACTATAGCTGGAAAGTGCTTTTGGAGGCAAAAATACTTAGCCTTTTTTTCATTTTCCGCCAAAAATACTTAGCCTTTTTTCTTTTGGAGGTAAATCGAGCATGCAAAGGTCATTTAGACAAAAAATTTGATTTTCACCAAATCTACTTCTCTCTCTAAAATCTGTTACACAAATCTGATTTCCCCTCATAATTTCAACCTTCGTATACTAAATTTTCCTCTGTATTCGGTGTGTAGAAGTAGATCGGAACTGAAAATCAGCTCTCTTCCTACCTCAGCTTGTGTCATTTCCTCCGGTGTCGTTTCCTCCGGTGTCGATTCCTCCGGTGTCGTCGCCATCTGCAAAATTCCAGGTGAAACCCACTTACGATTTCCGTTGTTCTGAACCCTAGATCTAATTCGTCATTCAAAGTGTCTTCGATTTCTCTGATTAATTTCAATTACCTCTCATTGCAGCAAGATTGGAAGCCATAGAGATATATTTGAGGACACAAAGATAAGCAAGAGAAAAACTAAGGTTATACATTATCGATTTGTGGTTCTTGTTCGTTTGAAATCTGTTAATTGTTTTTGCATTATAAATGAATAGATTCATGATATGGCTTTGCAGGTTGGAGCTTGTTGCAGCAGCATAAGGAGATCTGAAGGATTCATTTTGGGGTTGAAGACGTCTTGAACTCTTAAAACCAAGCTGCAAGAGCTTATAGAGGTAATTATTTTCATCCAAATATAACTTTTCGTTTCTGGCTTATTGAGCTTATTGGTTTACTTTGTCTTGTTTGGGTATTTGATTGTTTAAACAATGGGATTGATCCTAATGACAATGTGTTAGTTTCTGTTTGATTTAATACTTGACTGTTCACACAAAGATAAGCAAGAGAACACATAGAAATTTCTGGCTTTTAAGTCTCTGCTTGATTTAATGCTTGATTGTTTATTGTTGCTAATGTGAATGACAGAAAGTAGTTTCAGAAGCTAGACAATTGTCCGAAATGCAACGCTTCACGATTGAAGATTAACACGCGAACATGTGATGTGAAGAAAGGTATTCCACAAAAGGTTCTTAGGTATTTTCCATTAATTCCACGTCTCAAGAGGATGTTCAGGTCAGAGGAAATGGCGAAGGACCTAAGGTGGCATTTTAGTAATAAGAGCACTAATGGAAAAAGCCGTCATCCGGTAGATTCTGCTACTTGGGATCAAATGAACGACAAATACCCTTCATTTGCTGCTGAAGAAAGGAACCTTAGGCTTGGACTCTCCACGGATGGGTTTAATCCTTTTAGCATGAAGAATTTTAACTACAGTGCTTGGCCTGTATTGCTAGTGAATTACAACATGTCACCTGAAAAGTGTACGAAGGAGGAGAACATAATGTTGTCATTGCTGATTCCTAGTCCAAGCCAACCTGGAAACAATATAGATGTGTACTTAGAACCACTTATAGAGGATCTTAACCATCTGTGGGACAAAGGAGAGTTAACGTATGACGCATTCAGTCACACTACTTTGACATTAAGAGCAATGCTTCTATGGACCATTAAAGATTTTCCTGCATATGGAAATCTTGCAGGCTGTAAAGTAAAGGGCAAAATGGCTTGCCCTGTGTGTGGGAAGCACACAGATAGTTTGTGGTTGAATAATTGCAGGAAGCATGTATATATGGGCCATCGGAAAGGTCTGCCTCCCACACATGCTTATAGAGGAAAGAAAGCCTGCTTTGATGGTAAAGTTGAGCATGGGAGAAGACGTAGGATTCTAAGTGGTCATAATATATACCAGTTACTAAAAAATTACAAAAATGATTTTTGAAATGTGAAAGTATCTGGAAGGAAGAGGAAGATGAAAGATAAGGTAGGATCAGACTCCAATACGGATGATGAATTCAGTGAGTCAGAGGAAGAGGAAGAACTAGTAGATGAAGAGGAGCTATCTAGATGGAAGAAGCGGTCAATCTTCTTCAACTTGCCTTATTGGGAGGTATGTTTATAATTTATTTTATATCTATCTTCCTTGAATTGATCTATTTTAGCTTTCTTTAACAATCTTTTATTTTACCAGTGTTTGTCTTGTATAGGAGCTACCGGTTAGACATAATTTAGACGTGATGCACGTGGAGAGAAATGTTGATGCAACCCTTGTTGCTATAATATTGCACTGTGGAAAATCAAAAGATGGTCTTAACGCTCGTAAAGATCTACAACTACTTGGCATTAGGAAGGATTTACATCCTGAACCCCGTGGAAAAAGAACATATCTACCTCCAGCTCCTTGGTCTTTGTCCAACAAAGAGAAGAAAGTATTCTGTAAGCGTTTAGTGGACTTCAGAGGTCCAGATGGGTACTGCTCTAATATTTCAAGTTGTGTTAAGCTAGAAGAATCTAAGGTTACAGGAATGAAATCACATGACTACCATGTCTTGATGCAACAGCATCTTCCGGTTGCGATTAGAGGTATCACCTGAGGGGCTTTTAACTTTTTATGTTATAGCATTAGATGTTCTGTCTTTGATCTCCAATGTTTTTCTCCCTGCAGGTTTATTACCTAAAGGTGTTAGGATAGCTATTGGACGCATATGTGCATTCTTCAATCATCTGTGCCAGCGAGTAATTGATAGAGAGACAATTTCAGTAATGGAAACAGAAATTGTGGAAACTCTCTGCATGTTTGAGAGGTTCTTTCCTCCAAGTTTTTTCGATGTAATGGTGCATTTGAAGTGGTTGGCCTACGGTCCTCGTGTTAGCACAAGGTCTTACACAGGTTACATAATAAATGGGATGAGGTTTCACACAAACTCAGTTGAAAGGCAAACTCAGAACAGTGGGGTTTTATATGAGGCCACGACAATGTGTAGAGCTAGTGAAAAAGATTCTGCTCAGATGGTTGACTTAGTATAATATTATGGCAGAGTGGTGGACATTTTACTGCTTGATTACAATACCTTCTACATTCCTGTATTCCGCTGTCAATGGGCAAATAGAGGTAACGGAGTCAAGGTAGAAGATGGCTTCACTCTTGTCAACCTCAGCCAAAGTCAAGTGTCATTTGCAAGAGATCCATATATACTAGCCTCTCAAGTAAAGCAACTTTTTTACTCAAGGGTAGATGAGACATCAAGCTGGTATGTAGCAATGAGAGGTCCTATAAGAAGATACATTGAAGAAGATGCTGAAGAAGGAAATGCAGATGTTGGTCCATTGCCAGCATTAGTAGCCATGGATGTTGATGACTTGTCTGATGAATCGTCTAATTCACAGCCTGACTGTGAAGGAATTTATGTCTGAGATTATTTCTATTTTTTGGATTGATGTTGGAAATTATGTGTGGTATAAATCCCTTTTTAATGAAAATGGATTCTTTTGAAATGCTTCTGAGTGTTGATTGCTTTGGTTTCATTATGTGTATCTCTATGTCTGTGTGCGAGTTCATCTTTAAACTGTATTTTGACAACTTATTTTCATGTTTCAGGTGAACTAAGATGGGTAATCGCAAGAAGAGCAAACGTGGAAGAAAGACAATGGAGCCCAAGGAATTGTTAGCAATGGAGGAAGAAGAGAACCCTGCTGCAGAGCATCATTTAGCAGAGAACCATTCTGGAGAACAGACAAAAGGTGTAGAAGTGAATGTATCAGGTGATGATGAACAAAACAAGGAAACCTTTGAAGAAGAACAAAACAAGGAAATCTTTGAAGAAGAACAAAACAAGGAAACCTTTGAAGAAGAAGAAGATGATGATCATGTTGATACTGAGACAGACCAAATGAAGGAAACCATAGAAGATGAATTAGAACCTCAGAATGATAGGGTTACTGAACCACAGCGTAAAAGACGCCGATGACCAACTAAGATGAAACATATTGCCAAAGATCCGAATGAAAGGCAACATGTTGATTTCACTGACTTGGGAGAACCTTGTGGTCCAGGGTCTGTATTGTTATCATCTTACTTAGGTCCCTTGGTACGTGAACATGTTCCTGTCATTGTGGAGAATTGGAAAAAAGTTAGTGAAGATATCAAAACAGTGCTGTGGAAATCTATTGAGGTAATCTGAATCCACTTTTACATATATGAAGTTTAAATTGTAATTTACTGTCTCGCTATCCTTTAACTGAATACAGACGAGGTTTGACCTGGATCAAGAGTTCAAAAAGGCTGCTGTGTTTAAGCAAATGGGATGTCTCTGGAGATCATCCAAATCACGCCTGGTGACCTCTGTCAGGAATGCTAGAACCATTAAAGATAGGATGAATCTGCGTCCGAAGAATGTAAATACAACGTAATGGCGTAAATTTGTCAAAGAGAAGACTGGTAACGCCTTCAAGGTAGTCACTTATCTGTCACTTGTTATATGTTGTCCTTGAGACTATCAACATTTGTTTCTTTGGTTTCCAATTTAGGCTGTCAGTGATTCATACAAAGAAAGAAGACAGAAGCAGATTCCTCACACATGCAGGCGTAAAGGAATGGTGAGATTGAGAGAAGATATGGTAAACACTAGCACAGAACCATCTCAGGTAACGAGGATAAGAGTTTGGGTCAAATCGCGTATTAAGAAGGATGGTACGCCTGTCAATGTGAATGCGGCTAAAAAGATAGTAAGTTCTGTTTATTATTTTCAGTTTTAGTAGGAATTGGAATTCTTGCTGAGTGTATTGTCATTGTGTTTCCAGAGGAAGGCATCAGAGATAGAACTTGAAGGTCCATCAGATTCAACGACAACGAATCCAAAAGAAGACATGCTAACTAAGATCTTGGGACCTGATAATCCTGGCCGGTTGAGAGCAATGGGTAGAGGCATTAGCATGACCAAATTGGCTTGTCTCCAAGTAAAGAACAACTGTATGGCTGCTATGGAAGAAAAACAAATGACATTGCAGAAAGAGGTTCATGATTTAAAGCAGGTCATTGCCAGAATGAATAACCAGGTTCGTCTACTTTCTTTACATTACTTATACAGATGAATTTGCAGAAACACGTTACTAATCTATTTTTTCTCCTATGCCAGGGACAAGAGACTGATGTGGGTGAAAACTCGATTTACAGGGTAAGAATTGAGTTCCTCTGGCTTCATCTAACTGTAGATGACTAATTATGAGTTGATTTATAATTGCTTGTTCTCCATGCAGAGTGTCAATACCAGATCGCTTCCCAAGTGTTATCTGGTTGACTGGTCTTCCTTTGATGAGAATGTTGCTGAGGGACGGGTTGTTTCATATGATGCTGATGAGTTAGTTAATGGGATTCCTCTAGGGCCTAACGCAGTGAAGGTGTTAGCAGAAACTGCAATCAAACCATATACATTTTTATGGAGGCCTGCACATCAGATGTTTACTATTGAAGATGCACTTGGAGAAATGATTGCATGGCAAGCCGATTATTGTATTGTTCCAAATGCAGGTTTCATTCCAGAAGACACAAATCCTAAGGTTAAGTTTCTTAAATTTGCTTATTTAAAGATGCTCTTCATCTCTATGAGTCTGAGTTGTTCTTTTTGTAATTGGTGGCTTTTTTCACCTTTGCTCTGCAGAGTCCATCTACAAGTGCAAATAACAAATGCAAACTCATGGATTATATTACAAATGAGGAAGTGATTGCTGTAGGCCGATGGCAGACTCGAGAACCAAAATCGTTGGTTAATGGACTTCCTCTTGGTCCAAACGCAATAAAAGTGTATGTGGATGAGGTAGTAAACCCAAAGGCATTTATATGGAGGCCTACGGTTGAGAAGAGAATTGTGGAGGATTATCTGAACTATTTTGTAGCATGGCCTGCAAATAGAGTTGTAATTGATGGAAGAATTCCAAATTCTCCTGGTGTAGAGCCATCCAGGTCTAAAGCAGTTAGTTCAACTTCTCAGACTGAAAAGTATCTTGTAACTCCATCAGCTCCTACAAAGAAACCTGCTTTGAGTTTGGAAGAGAAGTCTACGCATGAAAAGTCACCAGTAACTCTAGCATCTCCTCTTCGCAGATCAGGGGTAATTTCTGTTATTGATAAAGTTGATTGTTTTTGGTCTGCTGCTTGAAGTTTGAACGTTGGTTCTGTTTTTTTGCTTTCTGTTCTTGTAGCGTACCAAATTCAAGGAAAATCAAAAATGCAAGATCCTGGATCTGTCAGGAAATAAGGTCGTCGTTACTGAGGGACGTTGGTCATCGAATGATCCTGAGCAACGTGTCCACTTTGTATCTTTGGGCCCTGGTGCATGTAGAGTCTTTGTGGATGTTGTGAAAGTTAAAGAAGCTGCAGTGTGGAGGACAACTTCTGAGATCGAGTATATGGAAGATGCACTTGGAAGTGCTATTGCTTGGCCAGAGGATAAAGTGATTATGGTGAGATCTTCGGTCATTTGGTTATTATTTGGATTTATATAAGTGGGCAAATTTATGAAACTAAACTAGGATATATTTGTTTTCAGGTCTGAAGTCATACCAGAAAGAACCTTGCATTTTACTTCTTCTAAGACAGAACTTTGTGTTTCAGAACATGGCTTTATGGTTTGTTATGACTTGGTTTTTTTTGGTGAAAACTTTGTTTGGTTTGGATCTTGTTTTCTATGCGCAACCTTTGTATGAGACCATGGGTTTGTAGTGTGTTAAAACATTTTCTCTTCTCCAATTCATGTTTTTTGTTTATATTGTCACATAGAGTTTACAAAAACGGCCTCATTTACAAAAGTCCAAAAAACTAATGTAAACCAAGCCAAAACATGAACAAGATTTGAAATATAATTTAATTACAGTAGAAAATAACACAGAAGAATTATTGAGTTTGATTTAGTGTATAGGGTTTAGGGTTTGATTTACAGTATATGGTTTAGTGTTTGATTAGTGTATATGTTTAATATTTGAAATATGATTTCCTTGTAATATTGTAAGAAAAAACTTAAAAAGAATTAAGCGTTATTTTAATTTTATGGTTTAGGGTATTGGTGTTTATAGTTAAGACCGTGTTGATGATTTAGGGTTTAGGGTTTTGGTTATGTTGTCAATTAACAAATGAAAATGATTGTCAATGATTGGAAATGATTGCAAATTAAAATGATTACAAACATATATACAAACCTTACAAACTAATGATAAGTTACTAAGAGCTTAAGGGTTTGATGTTTAGTACATAGGGTTTGAGATTTAGGGTTTAGGGTTATGATATTTTTTCTTGTTTTACTAACTATATAAATATAATTTTAAGTATTAATGAGTTTAGGGTATAAGGTTTGAGATTTAGGGCATAGGGTTTAGTGTTATGATATTTTTCTTGATCTACTAACAATAAAAATTTAATTTTAAGTATTAATGAGTTTAGGGTATAGGGTTTGAGATTTATGGTTTAGGGTTATGATATTTTTTCTTGTTCTACTAACAATATAAATGATATTTAAGTATTAATTAGTGTTATATAAATCCAAATCCATGCCAAAACACAAATTTGAATCTATAAAAGCTGTTACCAAAATAAAAAAAAACAAAAAAAAAACAGCCAAAACTCATGTTTGCTGGGGAACCCATAAAAATTCCAAGCTAAAAAATATTTGCCGGGTTCCCAAAAAATTTCATGTTTGGAGCCAAACATTTTAGCCAATTTTAATATAAATCCAAAGGTCTTTTAGGTTACAGAGAAAGACAGATCTCTCGTTTTCTCTCAAACCCTCAATCTTCGTCGCCATCACAAATCCATATATGGTCAAGTCTTTCCATCACTCCCGTCGATTCCCCTCCGTAACTCCGTAGACTCGATTTTCATCAGTCGCCTCGTTTCCCATCTGTCTCCGTCGCCACGAATTCCCTACGTCTGTGGGTCGCATCGATTTCCCTTCGTCTCTACGTCCTGTCGATTTACCACTGCGTCTCCATCGAACTCGTCCACCTACAACTCCGACGAAGAAAACCAGGACAGGTAATCGAGCCCTAAACCCTAGATTTTATTCCTCATTCTAAAAGTCTTAGATTTCTCTAATTACTAGATTGTCTACCTAAAGTCTTAGATTTCTCTAATTAAATATCTTGTATACCTAAAGTCGTAGGAAGATTCGAAGCCCTAAAGATCTCCGAGGGGACCTAATACGAAGATAAACAAGAGAGTCAATATCCTGTACCATCTTCAGGTTATGCTTTTCGATTTTTTTTTCTCAATCGCTTCAAATTTGTGTTATGTTGCATTATAACACGCATTGCATTGCATCAAATCTAACTTGTGTTCTTTTTGCCATGTAGAAACTCAAATGGAAGCAACGAAGGGCATCATCTGCGGACTCCCACCCTTCGGACTGAAACCACAACTCCAACAACAGCCACATCAGTCGCAACTCCAACAACACCCATAACAACAGACACAAGAAGCAGAAGATGATGTGGTAGAGATCAGCAAAACCAAGTTTAGATGCTCTCAAGGCAACTTGATTCGCGTTGAGGTACCTAAAGAAGACATTGAGCCAATGTTCCGTATAGGTATCAGAAACATGATGGAGAATGCACGCAAGTCAGCAAAACGCCCAAAACAGGGACAAGGACAGTCCTCACGAGGCAAGGCTGCTCGTGTAGACTAACTGCATGGTACGAACCACTCCATTGTAAAAACCATTCTTTTGCTTTTGACTTGGTTTGATGGTTACATTTGAACCTTCTGTTATGATGTTTTCTTTGTCATTACTTTCTTTGCTATGGATAAATTACCATTGTATGGCATTTGTACTTTGTCTCTCTTAATGTGTTTAATTAGAGTCAATTATTTTTAGTATTAATACTATATGAGTATATAAATTATTGCAATTCAATGATCCAATTAACAAAATAATATCACAAAATGACCCAGAAATGTGTCATTTTACAATGTAATAGAGCACAAAAAAAGCCATGAAAACGAACATCCTGGCACGAAAAATGTGCTAGTTAATATTGTCATATGGCATATGATAAATGCTATAATAGGTGCTCAATTCGACAATCAAAAACGTCACAAAAACATATGATACTGGCACTTAAAATGTGTTATAATAATTTATACTACTGCACGGAAATTTCGCCATCGAAAACTACATTATAGCCATGAAAATATGTTATTATAATTTATACTACAGCAAGGAAATATCGCCATGGAAAATTGCATGATAGCACGAAAAATGTGTCATAATATCTTATACTAAAGCACGGAAATATCGCCATGAAAAACAGCATTATAGCACGAATCATGTGTTATAAAATAATTTCCGATGGCTTTTATATAACGCTACAATATGTCAATTTATTATAGCATTAAATAAAAAGCTATGGTGGGGGGGGGGGGGGGCTATTATAGCTGCGGCTGACAAAGCGTTCATGGAAACGCTACGAAAACCATATGGTAGCGTTTTCAGTGTGCTATTAATGCCGATATTTCTTGTAGTGCCATGGTCTTCCTAGAAGGATGTGGCTTGCTTCCATGGGCAGTACGTCACACAGAATCTCATATTTGTACTTACCAATGGTTATAGGAAGTGAAACTTGATTGCTTACTCTCATCTCTTCGTTGTTGAGCCATTGAAGATTGTAAGGATTCAGATGCTTCTTCACGAGCATCTCGAGCTTTTGTACCATTGTCTCACTTGCCACATTGGTGCAGCTGCCTCCGTCTATAATGATACTACATACCTTTCCTTGGACGTGGCACCGTGAATGAAACAGATTCTTCCTTTACTCATGCTCATCGGTTTTGATGTGAACATTTAAGGCTATGGGGATCACCAAGAGATCTCCTTTAACAGCTACTTCTTCATGTTCCTCGGATGAACTAGCAAGCACTTCTTCTTCTTCAATCTCGCCATTGTCCAAGAGGACCATGATCTTCTGGTTTGGACATTCCTTCGCAAAGTGTCCTTTGTCTTGACATTTGAAACACCTCATAACACGACCCGTAGAAGTTGTAGCTTCGGTTCTCCCTTTGTAACTATGAACAGGTGTGAACGTTTTAGGCTCGATCTTAGGCTTAGCAATCTGCTTCTCTTCACTTGGATAGCTCGGCTTAATATTTGACACTCCAACACCGTAAGAGGATCGAGAAAAAGAGCTCATTCTCTTAAGTTGTTGCTCGAGCAGAATCACTTTGTGCAACATATCTTCTAGTTCAACATAATGGTGCATCTCCAATCTGTCTTGGATATCTCTGTTCAAGCCACCCAAAAACCGTGACATAGTGGCCTCCCTATCCTCGGCTACGTTAGTCCGTATAAGAAGTGCCTCCATTTCTTGAAAGTATTCTTCGACACTTCGGTTTCCTTGAGCGAGTCTTCTAAGTTGATTGTGTAGCTCTCTATGATGGTGACTCGGAATGAACCGCTTCCTCATGATAGTTTTCATCTCATTCCATGACTCCATCGGACTCTCACCGCATCGTCTTCTAGAAGTCACAAGTTGATCCCACCAACTAAGAGCGTAGTCATAGAACTCCGTTGCTGCTACATGTACTCTATTAACTTCCGTGGTTTGTTGACAATTGAAAACCAGTTCGATTTTCTTCTCCCATTCCAAATAAGCATTCAGATCGTTCTTCCCATGGAAAGGGGGAATCTTCAGTTTAAGACCTCCAAGATTATCAGCTTCTCGTCCACGCCTAGTCCTCCTTTGACTAGTGTTTGATGAGTGACCATCAGAATCATGTCTCCTCCTTGCCTCCCTAGCACGTCGACGTCGTCCCCTTTCTTCACCATGTGAAAGATCATCGTAGTAATCATCGTGTTCTTTGGGGCCTCTTTTGCTCTCCCCCAACGTGCACATTCTGAGGTTGTCTTTGTGCCTCTAGCACCCGTGCAAACTTTTCATTCATCTCTTGTATTTCGGCCCTCATCATTCGCCTCATACCGTCCGTTAGCGTTTGTAATTGAAGAGCGTTCAAATCGGCTTGGTCAAGAGGGGAATCCGATTGTTGTTGATTTTGACTATTGCTATGCCCGTTTTGTGCCATAGTATCCTGAAACAAGATAGCAAAGATATCACCATCAACTAGTCCTTACAAGAATTTAATCAACAATGATTTTTAGACAATCGAAAAAAATTGACAACACTAAATAGATTAATGCAGTCACGAATTTGAAGATGAAGAGATACCAAACTATTTCGATGATATTCCCATATTTTACCTTCTTTTTAGCATGCATTCTTGTTATTGTTTTGTGTCTCATGCATGTGTCTTGCATAGTTTTTATAGCATTTTGGTATTTATTAGAGTATTAGGTGTTTGCATTAGGTCCTAGTGAGTCTTTGCATGCATTTGGAGTGTTTTTAGGTGATTTGGAGACAATTGATGATATTTGGAGAAATGGGCCGAAGTGGAATGCAAAGACCATCCGAGATGACGGAAAGATGTGACTGAACGGAGGCCCTATGATCTGAATCAGCTTACACACCCTTCATGGAAGTTTTATAGGAGTGAGTTATCTGTCCATAAGAGTTTGAATCAGGTCATTTGGATATTTGGTTGAGGAGTTAACATGGATTTACTGAAGATGTCTCTGCCTGGCCGAGGAGCTTTCTCTTGTCTCCCTATAAACTCCTTAGCATCGACCCAGCTCTTCCCACAGGTCGATGTTGATGCTGGATGAAACATCAGAGCCTTAGCATCGACCCAGCTCCCCTTCACATCGACCAACAAATCTATGCTCAGCTTCAGGGTGTTTACATCGACCCAGTTCCTTCCCACCGGGCAATGCAGCCGAAGTGACTTAAATATCAGGCCAGATGACGACCTTCCCGTGCCCAGTTTAATCTGAAGTCTTCATGAACGTTGTAGCCAAGTGCGTTAGCTGAGTAAAGGAGGTGGTTTGGGGTCATTCGAATACGTGGTTCGTTAGATATGACCACTTTACTGAGAGTATGTCCGTCTGGACGAAGCCACCCGACATGCCTGAAATACCTAGTTGGACGAATGGTCTCCAATCAGATTTAGCCTCGGTGGCCTTCACAACAATTGTAGCCATGTGTATTAGCTGTTCACAGGAGGTGGTTTGAGTCCATTCGGACATGTATCCCAGGCGATATCACGGGTTTAGCAAAGGTTCTGCACAAGACCAGATTTGATCCATTTCGACCGGGTCGGTACCCGGTTTGTCCCGGGTCGACCCGGTCCGCCCCCTTTCTCTATAAAACCCCTAAAACCTAATTTTCATGTTATGTTTCCTTTTCTCTAGAGTTGGGTTTTCTCTCAAACTCTTCTTATGATGATTTTGGATGGATCTTCATCATTCATACCACTCTAATGAATGATTCTTCAACCTATCTTTATATTATGTTTATTTAATCCTTGTTCTTTATCTTTATGTCTCTTTTTCTCTTGTGTTCTTCCTTGTTCTTCATGTTTAGGCTTTAGACCCTTTTTTATTGGATTTGGATTTTGCTTGATTTGGATGGTTTGATGGTTGATTGTTGATGCTTAGGACTAGATAAACATTTGTTCTCATGTTAGGAAGGATCTTAATGATAGGATTGAATTGAAAATTTATTTCTAGAACTTAGACATTTCATGCACACAAGGTGTTCGATGAAATGTCCAGAAAACTTCTAAGCATGCTTTTCATTCTAAGTGATTGGTGGATGCAGACTTTAGGATGAATTGTTGACTTAAATGGACTTGTGGTAAATTATGGATTATCTAAGTGATCGGTGGATGCTGACTTTAGATGATTCGTACAATGATTAGTGTCATGCAAGTGAACTAATCTACTTGAAAGTGTTCCATGTCATAAGAATAAATGTGCATTGAATGTTTAGGCTTCATTTGTTAATTGTCTTGATGATTAGATGATGATGATTTAGGTTGCATCTTGTTAGATCCTTCACTTAGGTTAATCTTAAAGCTAGTTTTGGATTGAGAGATCAAAGCTAGAGCTTAAGCATTTCACGCACAATAGGTGTTCGATGAAATGTTTTAACCAAACCTTTTGTGAGCTTTTCATGCCTAGCCAATGAGAGTTGATGTCTAGGGTGATTAGTGAACTAAGTGGGATTGGAGATTAATGCTTGTTAATCATCTTATCATAAACGATGGTTTGTTCTTGATTTGGTGATTAACAAAGTGATTCGTGCCACGACGGTGGATTAGTCATAATTGTGAATTCCATGTTCTACGATAGTATGCTTCCAAATGATTCATTGTTTGATTGCTATCCATCTCATTAATAGCCTAGTTCATGATCCACATTTTCTATCTTTGTTTTCTTTCTTGCATTTGTTTTCTTTAGTTTAAAAACATAAAAACTCGAAAACATTTGCTCTAGCTTAGGAAGATTCATATATTCCTAGTGCTTCAATCTTAACCTCCTTGGTTCGATATCTCAAATTCTACAATGACATGAGTGGGATTTGAGTAATTGACTAGTAAAAATCCTACTATTAATTTGGCGCCGTTGCCGGGGAGGTTTAGCATTGATCATTAGGATTTTGATTCTTCTTAAGACTAGAGCTTTTTATTTTCTTTTGTTGATAATCTTTTCACTTCTCTTGTGAGTTTCATGAAGGTAGTGACAATGAGGAAGCAACCGTCAAGCTAGTGACGTAAAACGCGCCCCTTGGGGATCTCCCCGAGCCTATCCCTTGTCGAGCTTGAGACACAAAACAAGCAATCAATAAGGGTCTTTTGGGTCCAAGGTCGTGGCAAGTCTCATTGGTGGTGATGTCGAAAGCTCTTCCTTCATCTCCATTCACCTAGCCTCACTCCTCCTTTGTAAGTATCTCTTTTCTTTTTGAGTCTTTGCATTTCATCTTTTGTTTTTTGTCTCTCTCTTGAACTTCTTTCACACCGAGACATTGTGATTTAAGTTTGGGGGAGGGACCGGTGTCTAATTATGTGTTTTGTGATCTTATTTTGCCTTTTGCATCTTGAGTCTCACGCATTTTCAATAAATTTGAATTTTTTTGAAATTGTTTGCATTTAATATCTAGGATTGAGTCTAGATGCATATAATATTAGGTAGCTTTGCATGAGCATTAGGAGAAATGATAGATTATCCTTGTAAAGTATCATTTTTAGAGCTTGATTCAATGCCCTTGTTGCTTGTTGTTTGATGCTTTTGATCCCGTGTTGAAATCAATGATGAACCATATCTCGATCTTGCGTTTCATTACTATGGTCTTAGCTAAAGCAAGTTTTGATTTGATTCCAATCCTACCTAAGTGAAAACCATAATTTTGCCATTGAAATTATCATGCTTGTGCATTGCATAGTGAATTCATGGTTACCATATACATACTTGGGCTCTCTTATCCTTTCCACCACTCTTTTGCTAGTCCAAGTAGCCGATTCCCATCATTGTAACGGTTTACCATACCTTTAACCTACCCTCCGTTCAAGCCAAAATCTTTTGTGTGCGTTTGTAAGGCCTAATTTTTCGAGTAAGCTTGGCAAAAAGTATTGAGTTTAGGGCGACAAGGATAGGTTTGCCTGTAGATCTAGCCGAACATCAAAGGCTATACTAGGTTAGGCTCGTGGGAAAGGGAAGTTTTGGGTTCGGTGTGAACGAAATGGTGTGACTAATGGGATTGTGGATAAGAAGGAAGTGAGTTCAAAAGAAGGAAGTGAAGGTGAAAGGGGAATGCAATATTGTGATGTGGTTAGTGAAATTTATCAAGAATAGCTCTTAGTGATAGTTATAGTCTCATAGAAACAAAGGAAAAAAGCCAAAAATTGGCTAAGGCATCAATTGGAAAATGATGAGGCAAGGCAAAGAAAAAGAAAGAAAGAAGAGCTAAAGAAACAACTAAAAGAAGCACGAGACCACAAGATTCAATGGAGAAGAAGAAATTCCCCAAGTGAGAAAGGATGAAGTGGAAGAAGGAGTTCAAGTATGGGACATGACGGCAAAAATGCCAAGTGATAAAAGTGTAGCTTAGGATGAAGACTTCATGGGTAGATATGCTAGGGTTAGAGATGATTTAGGCATTGGGTAGATGTGAGTCTATCCTTGTATGCATAGATTGCCTTTTACTCTTAACATTTTGCTAAAGCTTGCTCATTCATTGAGAGATCCCTTGCATTAGAGTAATCCCATACATTTGAGATCATCTTTATCTCAAGTCCTTCACCCTAGCCAAATGGATTCACTTGCCTTGCATAAGAATGATTCACTTGAAACGATTAATGAATGTTAAAGGATTGGATGACATGAATACTTGTGTAGGTTGAGGCTTGAATTTGATTCGTATAGAGAAGGATATGGCTAGCTCTTTTTGAGTAGACTTGTTTGATCGCATCTTAGAGCTATTAACTTAGACATTGAGTTGAATTCTTTTTATGGCACTTTTGGATTTGAGCTCCCATTTTTTGTCTTCTCCCTTTCTTTATTCTTGTTTGCTTGAGGACAAGCAAATGTTTAAGTTTGGGGAAATTAATATTCCCATATTTTACCTTCTTTTTAGCATGCATTCTTGTTATTGTTTTGTGTCTCATGCATGTGTCTTGCATAGTTTTTATAGAATTTTGGTATTTATTAGATTATTAGTTGTTTGCAATAGGTCCTAGTGAGTCTTTGCATGCATTTGGAGTGTTTTTAGGTGATTTGGAGACAATTGATGATATTTGGAGAAATGGGTCGAAGTAGAATGCAAAGACCATCTGAGACGCCGGAACGATGTGACTGAACGGAGGCCCTATGATCTGAATCAGCTTGAACAACTTTCATGGAAGTTTTATAGGAGTGAGTTAGCTATCCAGAAGAGTTTGAATCAGGTCATTTAGACATTTTGTTGAGGAGTTATCGAGGATATACTGAAGACGTCTCTGCCTTGCCGAGGAGCTTTCTCTTGTCTCCCTAAAAACTCTTTAGCATCGACCCAGCTCTTCCCACAGGTCGATGTTGATTCTGGATGCAACATCAGGGCCTTAGCATCGACCCAGCTCCCCTTCACATCGACCAACAAATTGATGATCAGCTTCAGGGTGTTTACATCGACCCAGTTCCTTCCCACCGGGCGATGCAGCCGAAGTGACTCAAAAATCAGAGCAGATAAAGACCTTCCCTTGCCCATTTTAATATGAAGTCTTCATGAGAGTTGTATCCAAGTGCGTTAGCTGGCTAAAAGAGGTGGTTTCGGGTCATTCGTAAACGTAGTTCGTTAGATATGGCCACTTTACTGAACGTATGTCCGTCTGGACGAAGCCACCCGACATGCCTGAAATACCTGGCTGGACGAATGGTCTCCAATCGGATTTAGCCTCGGTGGCCTTCACAAAAGTTGTAGCCATTTGTATTAGCTGTCCACAAGAGGTGGTTTGAGGCCATTCGGAAATGTATCCCAGGAGATATCGCGGTTTTAGCAAAGGTTCTACACAAGACCAGATTTGATCCATTTCGACCGGGTCGGTACCCGGTTTGTCCCGGGTCGACCCGGTCCGCCCCCTTTCTCTATAAAACCCATAAAAACCCTAATGTTCATGTTAAGTTTCCTTTTCTCTAGAGTTGGGTTTTCTCCCAAACTCTTCTTATGATGATTTTGGATGGATCTATAGTGAATGATTCTTCAACCTATCTTTATATTATGTTTATTTAATCCTTGCTCTTTTTATCTTTATGTCTCTTTTTCTCTTGTGTTCTTCCTTGTTCTTCTTGTTTAGGCTTTAGACCCCTTTTTGTTGGATTTGGATTTTGCTTGATTTGGATGGTTTGATGGTTGATTGTTGATGCTTAGGACTAGATAAACATTTGTTCTCATGTTAGGAAGGATCTTAATGATAGGATTGAATTGAAAACTAATTTCTAGAACTTAGACATTTCATGCACACAAGGTGTTCGATGAAATGTCTAGAAAACTTCTAAGCATGCTTTTCATTCCAAGTGATTGGTGGATGCTGACTTTAGGATGAATTGTTGACTTAAATGGACTTGTGATAAATTATGGATTATCTAAGTGATCGGTGGATGCTGACTTTAGATGATTCGTACAATGATTAGTGTCATGGAATTGAACTAATCTACTTGAAAGTGTTCCATGTCATAAGAATAAATGTGCATTGAATGTTTAGGCTTCATTTGTTAATTGTCTTGATGATTAGATGATGATGATTTAGGTTGCATCTTGTTAGATCCTTCACTTAGGTTAATCTTAAAGCTAGTTTTGGATTGAGAGATCAAAGCTAGAGTTTAAGCATTTCACGCCCAATAGGTGTTCGATGAAATGCTTTAACCAAACCTTTTGTGAGCTTTTCATGCCTAGCCAATGAGAGTTGATGTCTAGGGTGATTAGTGAACTAAGTGGGATTGGAGATTAATGCTTGTTAATCATCTTATCACAAACGATGGTTTGTTCTTGATTTGGTGATTAACAAAGTGATTAGTGCCACGACGGTGGATTAGTCATAATTGTGAATTCCATGTTCTACGATAGTATGCTTCCAAATGATTCATTGTTTGATTGCTATCCATCTCATTGATAGCCTAGTTCATGATCCACATTTCTATCTTTGTTTTCTTTCTTGTATTTGTTTTCTTTAGTTTAAAAACATAAAAAATCAAAACCATTTGCTCTAGCTTAGGAAAAATCATGTATTCCTAGTGCTTCAATCTTAACCTCCTTGGTTCGATATCTCAAATTCTACAATGACATGAGTGGGATTTGAGTAATTGACTAGTAAAAATCCTACTATCATTCGACCAGAACTAATTCTGAACGACAAGTGATGAAACTAGACACACAACACACACAAAACACTCGATCTAAACAGAAAATGAAAAGATAAATTATGAAGA
Organism: Eutrema japonicum; assembly: GCA_030161315.1. Taxonomy (NCBI): domain Eukaryota; kingdom Viridiplantae; phylum Streptophyta; class Magnoliopsida; order Brassicales; family Brassicaceae; genus Eutrema; species Eutrema japonicum. The sequence goes on along the minus strand of BSQW01000012.1, from coordinate 25,812,604 downwards.
ACAAATCGATAGATCTATGAACCCTAATATTATTATTATTATATATATACATATATATATATATATATATATATATATATATATATATATTGATTAATGATGCAAACTGAACGAAATGAACACCTAAACAAGGATCTAGATGCGAAAATTACAAGAAAATTAAGAACAAATGCGACACACAGAACAGAAGATGAAAAGACTCAAAATCGTAAAAAAAAACAAAGGATGAACAAGGAAGGAAATTACCCAAGTTGTGGAGTGGTGCTCTGATACCACTTGACACGATCCTCCCAAGGACTCTCACTCTATGGTTTGTGTAATGATTGGATAGGCCTTGCAAGCAACGGAATTGCTTCAAGGGACGTGGATCGATTGGTCTCACAAGGGTGCGGAAAGCCCTTGGTATTCCGCTTTGATTTTCTCAGATATGACTCACCGAAAGCATCAAAGGATTTTGCTGGATATGACTCACCAACAAGATGATCTAGAAGTTTAGGGGATTTTGATAAAAAGACTAGATAGAAATCGCAAATGAGGTTACAAGAGTTTAAAAAGAAAACAAAAGAACTTGCATGAAGGAGAGAGAAAACAATAACTCTCCTTCGAAAATGACATGGTCGAAATTGAAGTGATGTGCTTCATGGGCTTGGATCAACAAATGGATTTTATTGGAAGTGATCCAATTGCCTTATTAAAAACCTTTCTTTGGAAAACCCAATGGGACAAAACCAAAGAGGAGGAAAAGAGCACAATTAAATCACTTAGCCATTTGTTGATCTACTTGGGCTTGTATTCAAATCCAATGAGGTTTGAAAACACTTCTTCTACCTAGCCCAAGCAATCTGGTCGAGTCCAACTTGATGGAATAATTTCCCCATGACTTTCTTGAATCGTTTGGCTTTAGCTCCTATCTTCGAACCAATTGAGTTTCCATCAGTCGGATGTCCCTCGGCAATAACTCCCTCAGTTGAATGTTCCATGGCTAAACCTCCATCAGCAGCAATCTTCCCCTCGGCAACATTCTCCTCGGCTAATAATTCCTCGGAACAGAATCCCTCGGCAAAAAAAACCCTCGGTAAGAAATCCCTCGGCAAAGAATCCCTCGGCTCCCTCAGCTCCCTCAGCATCTGGTTCAATGCTCATCCAGGATCATATCAGGCGGTTGACTATGTCTCCAAATGGGTAGAGGCGATTGCGAGTCCCATAAACAATGCAAAGGTCGTTCTCAAGATGTTTAAGTCGATAATCTTCCCTAGATTTGGTGTACCACGGGTTGTGATAAGTGATGGAGGTTCGCACTTCATCAACAAAGTCTTCGAAAGCCTGCTTAGGAAACACGGAGTGAAGCACAAGGTGGCCACACCATACCATCCTCAAACGAGTGGCCAAGTGGAGGATTCCAACCAGCAAATCAAGGCGATACTTGAGAAGACCGTTGGGAGCTGAAGAAAAGATTGGTCCATGAAGCTTGATGACGCATTGTGGGCTTATCGAACCGCTTTTAAGACGCCGATAGGGACTACTTCGTTCAACCTTCTCTATGGGAAAACTTGTCACTTGCCGGTTGAGTTAGAATACAAGGCCTTGTGGGCGGTGAAACTTCTCAACTTTTATCTAAAGACCGCACAAGAGAGGCAGTTGATTCAACTTCAAGAGTTAGACGAGATTAGGCTAGAGGCCTATGAGAGCTCGAGGATCTACAAGGAATGGACCAAGGCGTTGCATGTCAAGAAGATCTTGCGTAAGGACTTCAAAGTTGGAGACTTAGTGTTATTGTTCAACTCCTGGTTGAAACTTTTTCCCGGGAAGCCAAGTCAAGATGGTCCGGACCGTTTGAGATCTAGGAAGTGAGGCCATATGGAGCCGTGGTGCTTGTGAACAAGAGTGGCCAAGAATTCATCGCAAACGGCCAAAGACTCAAACTGTACCATGCTAAGGAAATCATTGAAGAGGGAGGCTCGTTTCCTCTCGATGATGTTCCCCTCGCTTAAATGCGGTAACCAACGTCGAACTTAGTGACGTAAAACAAAGTGCTCTTGGGAGACACCCCAAGCTTATCCTTGTACATACTTTTAATTTTCTCTTTTTCATGCTTTGCTAGTACTTTTTGATCTTTTTGTTAAGTATTCATAGGGTACTTGGTGTCCGAGGGAATAGATACCGGACCGGTGCAAGATCAGGGATGTGGCCCGGGATTGAAAATTTCCCCCGGGAAGAAATGTTTTCCCTCGATACCGCTCCCTCGTGTCGGATCCATTTCCCCCGGGAAGGAAATTTTCCCACCATACTGGCCCGGTGCACACGCTTGATACCGGCCCAGTTTGATAATTTTCCGCGGACAGGAGATTTACCGGCTCCATATGCCGGATCCATTTCCCCCGGGATTGAATTTTTCCCTCAATACCGGTCCCTCAATACCGTTCCCTCAATCCCGGGGAGAAAACTTTTGCGCACACCGGCTCCGTATACCGGCTGGGTTTTGCCCGGTATTGGTGTTGCCAATCGGTCTGATCCTTTCTCCAATGGTCCATGGGTTGGATCTATTACCCAATTGACCGCCAGGTAAGTCTTCTTTCTCCTCTTGAATCGTGGCCATGACCACTCTTCTTCTCTCAAACTTCATTCACTCATAACTCTCTCAATCCTTACCCAAATATCGTGATTCAAGTTGCTAAATTTCGTATTTTTCATCCTCTTTCTGGATATACCCACGGTTTTCCATTCAAATCTTGCATACCCAAGGTATTTTTACTCAAATATTTCATGAAAAAAATTCAAGAACTTGCTCATAAGTGTAAAATATCATGACTTTGTTTGGGTAGGGCTTTCACTTGAATAAAAACCTTGGGATTAGCTTAGAAATGGCTAGGCTTGGTAGTTCTTATGCTAATTTGTGATGCACTTGAGAAATTTTGGATTTTTGAAACAAGAAAATTGAATTTTTGGTGTATTGTGCTAAAAGTTGCAACCTTGGAGATTTGAATGAGTTCTTGGAGCACTTAATGGGAATACTCAATTTTGCCAATGAGAAATTGATTGTCTTTTTGCAAATTGAGCACTATTCTCTGTCTCATGTTTGCCTTTGCTTGGTAATGACAAAGGTTGTATCTTGGTTTATTGAAACTTATACATTCTTTAAGACAATTTAGGTACCATGACGATAACAACTGACCCAATCAAAATGAAAGGTCCACCGACTAAAAAGAGAGAGTTAGCATTAGCGGAAAGCACTACAGGCACCGGAAAGAGGAAAAAGAAGGCACTTGCTAATGAAGAGGAAGAAAGCATGGGGGAAGAGGTACTGCAAGTGAGAAAGGAGAAGAAAGTCACCATGGAGAACTCTACCAAGTGAACTATACCGAGAAATTTCCCGTCTCTTCATCGATCCGCTTATACATCCACTCCCGAACATTACTATAATTGTAATTTCCCGACATTATACAAAAAAATACTGTTTTTCTTCTAAATTTCGTGTTTTTTTTTGTTTAAGTGAATGAGGAGATTGTGAGAATGAGGAGAACGATGGTCTGAAGTTTTCACTTATAGACAATTTTCCGACTGATTTGCGACTACATAGCGACTGGTGTAAGACTACGAGTTGTAGTCGCAAAAAGTAGGTACAAGTAGGTGCAACAAGAATTAAACGTGTTAAATGCTGATATTTTACGACTAACAAACGACTGTTTTGCGACCCGCCATATAAGTCGCAAAGTAGTCGCAAAAGTAACGACTAGTTTGCAAATAACGTTTCCCGACTCAACGTTAGTCGTAATTTGGTCGTAAATTCGCGACTAATTTGCGACTAATATGTTTGGTCGTGATTTATCGACTATGATGCGACTCTTTTCATATAGTCGTAACCTAGTCGAACAATTGTCGTTAATTAGTCGTTATAATTTACGACTGTGTGTGTAGTCGCAAACTGTAGTCGCGAAAACCTTGTTTTCTTATAGTGCCAAGCCCAAGCCAAAAGTCCCTACCTATAGTGAGTATGCCAAGAAGCTCAAGGCGGTGAAATTTGAGGAGACAAAATTCCCGGACAAGGTTGTACTTGAGAAGATGGGGATCCTTGAGGATGTGAAATCGATTTTCACCAAAATGTGTTTTGGTGGAATCTTTGATGTGGCTAACCCCTCTCATAAAGACCAAGCTTGCCAATTTCTTGCATCATTGGAAGCGATGTTCTATGAACGAGGGGATAAAGACGCCAATGAAGATGATGGTCACGGTTTCATTGAGTTTAAGGTGGGGAGAGAAGCATACAAAATGATATTCCATGAGATAAGTCAAGTGTTTGGGTTCAAAGAAGAAGGAACAAAGAGAGGCCTGAAGTTTCTCTATGGGAAAAATGACTTGACTTACTTGTGGAAAGTCATTGGTGTGGGAGAATATAATCTCGGGTCCATCAAAGGCACATGCATCCGCCACCCCGCCATTCGTTATGCCCACAAGATCCTTGCTCACACCTTCTTTGCCAAGAAAGTGTTTGGAACGGTTTCGAAAGAGGATATGGAGTTGCTTGCTTTAGGCTTGACACCGTTTCTTGACACACCTCAAGACGAGCGGCGTTTCATTAGAGAGAGTGCACGCCTAGCCGCCATTCTAGTGAACCACTTACTTGGCTACAAAGATTACGCTCTCACTACAAAGAGCAAGGAGCCAAAAATCTTCATAGGCGGTTTTGTAACTTCGATCCTCAAGGCTAAAGGGATTAATTGGGTGGATGAGACTAAGAAAGTGGAGTTTATGGATGAGGCCTATCTCTCAAGGACCAAGTTCTTCGAAGGCAAGATAGGCAAGATTTTCGCCTACAACCTAAAGATCAATGAGACCAGCATGGTAAAAATCCTTTTGCCTAACGCTCCTCTCACCACACTCCGAGGGAGGAAAGAGATCTATTTCTATCCGACCAATGATCACTTCTACAACCCAGCCACGGACCCACCACTAGAGAAGATTTTCTTTCGACAAAGGAAGGGGAAGAAAATACCAAGAGAAGGTGTAGAATCACCCAATGGCCATGAGGATGAAGAAGAAGATGCACACTCGATTCCCACTTATGGAAGTAAGAGGTATTGCTTTGACACTTATGATGGGAGGATGCCGGAGGTTGCCACTAGACATGCACACCACCAAACGAGGTTACTTCAACGTTGGTGCAAGTGGCAAGATAAGACAATCCGGAAGTTGGTAAAGGCGGTCAAGGATTTGAAGGGAATGGTTAGAGAACTCACGGGAAAGAAAGGAGAGGCTAGCTCCTCTCACGGCCAAGGAGATCCGAGCACGGTGGAGCAAGAGGAGATGGGAGAATGCTCTACACCGTTGGACCAACGTCTTTAACTACATGGAGGAGAGCTGGTGATGCTCGACGACGAGTACATTCCATACTCCTACGAGGTGAAAGCGGCCAAGAGGAAGGTGATGAAGACACCGTCTCCATGCTCTTGCAATCCTTCATACTCGATGGGTCTTCTTCCCCATCCAAAAGCTTTTAAGGTATCACTACAAAACCATGGAAATAGTTTTTCTTTTACTTGAGTCTAGCATTTTATTTTGTTATTTTTGGGTCTCTTCCTTTGATTTATATCACACCGAGATGGTGTGATTTAAGTTTGGAGGAGGACCGGTATCTAATGCAATGTGTTTTGTCTTATTTTGAGTTTTGCATTTTGAGTCTCATGCATTCATTTAAGGCATAGAAAAACAAACAAAATGTTTTTAAAAAATTTGAAAATTGAAACACAAAAAGAAGTCATTTAGGTTGTCATTTAGGATGCATTTGCATTTGTACATTGAGTCTAGGATTGCATACTTAGGATTCATTGCATATGCATGGGAACAATGATGAAATTTCCTTGTAGAGTAGCACTTTAAGAAATTAATTCAATTCCCTCGTTCGTAATTGTTTGATGCATATAAGCGAGCATGAAAGTAAAGATGCACCATTCTTAGTTCTCATATATCATCATACTTGCCTTGATTGAAGCATGTTTGAGTTGCATCCAACCCCATTTAAGTTATAACCCTAATCTTGACTTGTAAATATTGTGTTTATGCATTTTTGAATGAATTTGTGGATTATATATACATATTTGGATAATCTTTTCCCTTTTTACCACTCTTGTTTATCCAAGTAGCCATATCCCATCATTGGAATGGTTTCCCCTACCTTAACCTAAACCTCCTTTCTAGCCATTATTATTAGTGTGTGAATTGTGAGGCCTTTCTTTCGAACAAATTTGGCAAAACGTGTTAGGTTTTGGGCGACAAGAGGAAATTCTCATGTAAACTTAGCCCCAACATCGCGTAGTTAATCTAGGAATAGGCTAGTTAGGATGACGGGTATTGGTTCAAGTTTGGGGGAAACGGTTTTGAAATTTGGTGATCGGATATATGTGGATTGGAAAAGATGAAAAAGGGGATAGGAAAAGGGGATCGAATTTACATAGATTGGTTGGTGCAAAAAGAAAACAATAAGACTAGCTCTAAGAATAAGATAGCCTAAAAGATTCAAGGAAAAAGAAGAAAGCCGAAAATGCCAAGCATCAAAGATTAGAAGAGGCGTGAACAAAAATGAAGAAACGAAGAGCTAAGTCAAAACAAAGAAGCACCAAACCATGACAACAAGGAAGAAGAATTTGATCCCCAATGTGAGAAGAAGGTGAAGCGAAAAAACAAGAAGCATGTGTGGGTTTGAAAAGGGCAAAATGCCTTGGGATGAAAAGGGTAGCTTAGGTTGTGGACACAAGGGTTAGAAAGCTTTAGGTTAGAGACACTCTAGGCATTTGGGTATATGAGAATTCTCCCTTGTATGCATAGGTTGCCTTTTACCTTTTGCATTTTGCTAAATTTTGTTCATTCCATGAGAGATCCTTGAACTTGAATACCCATGCATGATAATGAGATCACCTTCATCTCATAACCGAACCCTTAGCCAAACGAATTCGATTTGACCTTGCATAAACATGATTCACGGTTACACCACTAATGAATGTTAAGGGGTTGAGAAATACGATTGCTTGTGTAGATTGGGGCTTGGATTTGATACATCATGAAGTAGAAATGGCTAACTCATTTGGAGTAGGCTCACTTGTGCATTTTAGAACTACATTACTTGGACGTTGAACATGATTTCTTTCTGTGCTACTTGTGGATTTGAATTCCCACCTTCAAACCTCTCTCCCTACTTTTTCTTATTTGTTTGCTTGAGGGCAAGCAAAGGACTAAGTTTGGGGGAGTTGATATTTCCATATTTGAGCTCTTCTATGCATTCATTTAGCTTAGATTTCATCTCATACACATATAGTTTTATAACATTTCTTATTCGTCTTGTCCCATTTAGAGTTTAGAGCTCTAATGCTATGTCCTAGAGAGTCTTGCATGTTTTGGAGTCCTTTGTAGGTACTTTGGAGGCTTTCGGACACTTTGGAGGAGTTCGCACTTAGCTCGGGATCTTGAAGCAACGGTTAGAAGCATGAAAGCTCGGAAAGATCCCGCACCGGCCATATACCGGCTTCATTTCCCTCGGCGCCAAGCAAATATTTCTCCCTCGGAGGTTTCCTTCAACACCAGCCAGGCATGAAGAAGACCTCTTGGCCAGTATGAGACTTTAGCCGAGACAGGGACTTTGTCGGCTGCACGTCCCGGCTTCATTTCCCCCGGAGGCGAGCAATTTTCCTCCTCGATGGTTTCCCTCAATACCGGCCCGACATTTCCCTCAGTTCCCGTCCGGTGTGTGCATCCAATCCCAACAGGGATTTTGCCGGATGCATGTACCGGTCCAGACAGCCCGGCATGGAACTTTCGATCGGAGTCTTCCCTCAACACCGGCCCGGCACGCAATGACTTCCCTCAGCCGGTATGGAATTTTCCCTCAGACAGGGAGATTGCCGGCTCTGTGTACCGGCTTTGATTGGGCCGGTATTCCCCCTCAAGCTTTCCTCACTCACCCTCGATGATTGCACGTACCGGCTCGGCGCAGCACACTTCCCACGTCCGGCACAGCGTGCAGACTCGAGCAGGAGATTTGCCGGACGCGTGTACCGGCTCCATCTTGGCCGGCATCGTTCTCTCACCGAAGACTCCTCAACACCGGCCCTATGTACCGACTCCATCCCGGCCGGTATAGAAAACAAGACCCGAAATTCGACGGGGTCAATACCCGATTTGTTCCGGGTTGACCCGGTCGCCCACCTTTTATTTTAAATACTCTAAAACCTAATTTTATTGAGTATGCTTTTTCTTAAGTCAAAAACCTCACCTTTGAGAGAGAGCTTGAGATTTGTAAGAGGATCTCTTTGTTTTATGCAATCTAGTGTTTATTTCTATCAATCTCTTGCATCTTTCTATCTTCTATCTTGATTATTGATCATCCATCAATGGATTCAACCTCTATCTCCATCGATTTTAGGTTGTTCTTAATGGGTCTTGAGTAGTCTTTTAGGGTTTAGGGATGTGGTAGATTAGGATGATCCAAGGCTTGATTCATGGTGTTTAGGTTTGATCTTCTTATATCCTTTCTTGTTTAGTGTTCTTAAGGCTAAATCTAGCTTGAAAAAGTAGGTTTAGATCATAAGGCATTTCATGCACACCAAGTGTTTGATGTAATGTCTTGATGAACTAAACAAGAGATTTACACTCCTAGCCTATGATAATAGCTGTCTAGGGTGTATTTTTGGTTGATCTTGTTGATTTAAACTTAATGCTTGCTAATCAATGATCCACAAATGAGAGTTTGTTAATGGATTAGGTGATTAGCATAGTGATTAATTGGTTGAAAGAGAATTAGTCAAGTTTAGGGTCTTATGCCTAGGGATTAGCTTGTTTGAGTAAATGAACATCATGAATTGAACTTGGGTAATCTTATATCCAAAATCCCATCTTTGAATCCGCTTTTGCTTATTGATTTACATCTTGCTTAGTTGCTTTATTTGTTTTAATTTGGATACTTAATCATAAAACTCCTTTTAATTAGCTTAACTTACATAGGTTCTTTGTATTCGCAATGCTTAGAGTCATCTCCTAATACGGATTGATAACCTATTATACTACTCGTATCTAGAGTTATATTGATACCTCTTTGAGACCGAAAAGTCTTAGTATCAGCAATCTCTGCGCTTTGGTTCAGAGAACTGGAAACCTCTGATTCCTGGAGGAAAGAGGCTGCCTTTGCTCTGTCTTAACGTTGCTTTGGAAACAGAAAACTGGCAACCACTGCTCTTTGGTGTAGAGAACTGGCAAATTCTGGTTCGTAGAGGATAGAGGCTGCTTTTGCTCCTTTGTCTTAACGCTGCTTTGTAAACACAGAACTGGAAACCTCTGCTCTTTGGATCAGAGAACAGGCAACCTCTGATTCTTAGAGGATAGAGGCTGCTTTTGCTCGGTCTTAGGGCATATCCAAGAGATACGCTAAATCTTCAAATATGAAGTATTTTTTTCCAAGAGATACTTCAATACTTCAAATTTGAAGTTTCATATTTTTTCTTACATTTTAGTCCCTAGAATTATATACTTTCATAAACAATTCCATTAATTTTGTTGTTATCACTTTAATCAAAATATATAATTTTAGTATTTCATATATATATATATATATATATATATTAAATATTACATATCATGATAAGTTTAATTTTGGTATAAAGATTAATAAACACCTAAAATAAAAATATTAATATAGAAGAAATATTACATATCATTAAAAATAAATATTACACAACAACAATATTACATTAAGCAAATTTCATACAAAATAAAATAACATAAGAAAGTAAAATTACATAAACACATAAATATTACACACAAAAAAGTACAATAATATTAATATTACACAAAAACACCCACTATCCTCAGATAATCTGAGGTTGTGAAAACTCTGTACCACAGAGTAGAGGTTGTACACTAAATGAAACGGATCGTTCTAGACGTCTCTAGCATTGTCGTCTAACAGTGTCGTAGTTGGCAGTGGCAGCGTCTCTAGCTCTACGGACATTAACAGTGTCGTAGTTGGCAGGATCTTTGGCAGATAGTCTAAGATACATAAAAATACTATCAATAACATGAAAAGACCATAATTCCCCATTTGAAGGGACTTCAATTTTATACAATGAAGGGTATAAATATCATTTATACTTCATCTTCATCCCCCACGCTTACCCACTTTCTGCAACCCTAATCTCGGCCGCCTTTAATATTTTTTTTTAGCATAATTCATCATTTCCTATGTTTCTTTCTTGAACATATTTAACAAAGTAGATCGCTATTATAGCAATTTATGAATATAGTGAAAACATAGACAATTATAATCATCCGAGAAAACCGTTAGACAAACTACGAATAAAATAGTTCTTGCAATGAGAGAATAGTCTACTACTGATAAAACATAAAACATTTAGGATAGTCTTCTACGAACTCGAAACTATGAGAATATAGTTTACTACATTATAAAACATTCAATTTGATTAAAGTCAAATACCATTGCTCACAATATGGTACCGAGAAAAAAGGTAGCACTCCTCACAGCACATTATCGTGTGCTTCAAACATCATTTAGGGAATTCAACTAGAACTTTGGGCAAGTTCACTCGGCTATCAATCTCGCAATACCAATATGGATCTTCAACTGTCTATGATCAATTTTTTTTTATCCGTTTCAGGTTATTTTGGTTCTGAAATTTGATGTTTATTCAATAGAAATATAGAAAGTATCTCCCAATTTATTTATAATTTTTCCAGCTTTGTTAATAACTGGAAAATTATTTGTAAAGATCTTAGACAATTTATTCGAATTATATAAATTGTTTAAATGTGTGATTGCACTTAATCTGATTATATTCAGAATTTTTTGGACTTTATTAATTCTAATTTTTTTTTAATTTAATCATTGCAATTTATTTTTATGTTAGTGTACTAATTCGGTCATTGCAATTCATTTTTGGGTTAATCATTGCAATTCATTTTTCTTTTGAACATAATCGATGTCAAGTACGACTATCACCGAGTTGACATCGTGAATCAAACATGTATATTTGACTATACATTAATGTTTCCGATTCGTCTTAAGAGGCTACACCATGTGTATGCATAAGAGGAGATACTAAAACCACCCACAAGCGTGCGCCACCGCCGCCGGGTCGGTCTCGGGTAAATGTGGGCTCAGGACCAACCCCACTAGAGGCTATTCAAGTCTGAAAAACGATTTCCGCGAAGACCATTGGCGAGTTTCGCAAAACGTTTTTTCAAAACATATCGAAACGATTTAAAACGATTTCTGCGAAGGCCATTGGCGAGTTTTCGCGAAACGTTTTTTCAAAACAGATAGAAACGATCTCAAACGATTTACGCGAAGGCCATTGGCAAGTTTCGCGAAACGTTTCCAAACAGATCAAAATGATCTCAAACGATTTACGCGAAGGCCATTGGTGAGTTTCGCGAAACATTTTCAAACAGATCAAAATGATCTCAAACGATTTACGCGAAGGCCATTGGTGAGTTTCGCGAAACGTTTTCAAACAGATCAAAAAAAATTACGGGAACGTTTTATATCGACTTTCCTAAACATTTAAAAGTGATTTTTGGAACGCTTTCTAGTGATATCCAGTTAAACTGATTCCTTGTTTCCTGGTTTGGTTTTGAAATTCGTTGATTTAGTCACTAACTTTAATTGCAAGCAATTATTGCATAATTGTTTTTTTGACTAGGTGATTTAATTTAATTAATTAAAATCATCAATGCAATTAGTCTTTGAATTCAATTGAACTAAATTGGATTTCTTAATTTAATTAATTCTGAAAATTTAGATTTAATTAATTGTTAATAAATTATTCTTTATGTTTAATTTATTTACTTTCTATTGAACTTCTAATAATTTTTGGTATATATTGGTTCAGGTTTCTTTGCATGTGAATCGAAATATATGACCAAAATGAGAAAGTTAACAAAAACGTTTGAGATCGCAACATGTATGGTGAGTCGACATCCCTCATAGGGAATGGTCTGCCACCTATGGCATTGTATGCTATACGGACTGGAATTATGATGTTCATATGAATGTTCAGATCCTATTTACACCAATAGCGGTGGGGGTGTTATGGTTACAAGTCTCGTGAGTCGACGCACCAAATTTAGTTTGGTAGTGGTCTACCACATGTGACTGTGCCAAATTCTGATTTTTGTCAGATTGTCACGTTAGTGCCTAGTGTGGTAAACGCAGGACTAATGCTAGACTAGTTCGATGGAACTTGATTCCTAATATGGTAGCGGAAGATGTTTATCTCTCTGACCATGCTAAAACTAGAGAAGTAACTCAAGGAGAATAACTTATGCTTCCTCTTGATAATACTAATGTGATCACTCTAGTCAATGTTGAATCTTGTACCATAAGAACGTTTTGCGCAAAAATATGATCAAATCTGCCTGATCAAACAATTGTATAAGTCTACAGTGGGTTGAATACTTCTAAGGAATTTTTTTGAATTTCCTTAATAAGAAGTACAAGGCTAAGAACGCATGTTCTAAGAAATTCGCCGTGATGAAATTTCTAGACTTTAAATTGGTGGACTTTAAGTCCATAATGGAAAAATACAAACAGCTGTGATTGCTGTCGCATGAGATAATGGCTGAAGGGATGTCAATTTCTCTGACATACCAGCCTTGTTGTTTATTTGAGAAGTTTCCATTAGATTGGAAAGATTTCAAAAATTATCTCTTGCATAAGCGAAAGGCTGAGAGCCTTGAAGACTTAATTGTCAGGCAGTGGATTGAATTGACAAACCGAAAAGCATAAGGTGTTCACATTTTTGATCATAATGCGAAAGTCGTTGGGCACAAGAACAAGGGGAAACATAAGGTTCATTTGAAAACGCAACATGCTTAAAACAAGTTCAATGGAAAATGTCACAAAGAGTGACATTAAAGGCCACAATGCTGACACATGTCGTAGCAATGCTAACGAATGTCGTAGCAAGATTGACCACGCAAAGACAATGGGATGTCCCAGAACAATATAACTGAAATTGACACGTGTAGTGTAGTTTCTACAGTCAATATGGTCGGGAATAACCAAATTAAATGGTGGCATTATGCTGCTAACACAATGATATCTATTATTATTGATGTGTGTACTTTCTAAGAAGCAAGAATATGACTTTGGAAAGTTCAAAGCATATAAGATGGTAATTAATAACCAACTTGAGAAAACTATGAAAATAGTAATACGTGAAAAAAGGAGGCGAGTTTGATGAACATTGCGTTCTTTTGAACACATGGCATTATTCGTCGAAAAAAAACTGCTCATTGATCACTTGTATCTAATGGAGTTGCAGAATAATAATAAATAAATAAATAAATAAATAAATTCTGAACTCTTAAAGAGATGATGAATGCAAAGATGCATGATTCTGAGTTATCTTAAGAAATGTGGGGGGAAGCGTTGCTTACCACATAAAGTTATTGGCAAGACGCCATATGAACTTTTGGAGAATTAAATTACATTCGTACAAATACTCGAAAGTGTGAGGGTGCCTGACAAAAGTCGCAGTGCCACTGCTAAAAGGTCACAGTCGGACCTAAAATGGTGGATTGTATTTTCATCGGATATATACACACAACAGTGCTTCTCGGTTTGTGGTTCATAAATCAGACGTACCGGATACCCATGTTAATATAACCTTGCAGAAAAAAATGCATATTTCTTTGAGCTCGTGTTTCCGTGTAAGGATAAAAATCCGATGCGAACACGTGAAAAACAAAAAAAAGATGCAAGCTCCTCTGTAAATGAGGCGATTACTTCTGGCACATCGTAAGATGATGCAGAAGAAGATGCAAATCTTTTGGTAAAGATTTTTTTTAACGGTCTTTCTCAGAGAGAATGTCTACACCAGACAAAAGCCATGTCTACACCAGACAAACCTTCGTGGAAGGAAAACGTCATTAGTGATAGCGACTCCATTATGAAAACCATATTTGAGAGATAATCAATATTTCACAAGGGCTTAAAGTCCGAGGGTGTAAATAGATTTTCAAAATTGAAAAATCGATGGCTTAGTCGAAAATACACAAAGTCTATTTACTTGTAAAGTCTCTATTTGGACTTACAAAAACTCTGAAACAGTATCATGAGATATTTGACATTGTCAAATAATTTTAGCATCAATGAATGTAATAAGTTCATATACATCAAAAGTATTCCGCACGAATACATTTTGCTCTGTTTTTATGTAAATTACATGGTCCAACACACTTAGTTTTTCTTAATGTGAGATTTGACATGTAAATACATGGGTCGAATGGATGTGATTCTAGAGATTAAGATCACTAGATATTCCAAATGAATAATCACTTCTAGAGCTCATTATGCTAAAATGATACTTGAGAGATTCAAGATCTACTCAAGTGTGATCAGAAGTCTGAAGTACTTAACCGATAGTACCATACTCTATATGGCGGACTCAGTCCATGTACTAAGTTGCTACACGAGTAATCCATGTTGTAAATATTGGAAAGCTATAACTAGAGTATTGAGCTACTTGCGATATACTAAAAGTTATGAATTGCATTATGGTAATGATCTAATAGTTTTGGAATGATCCAATTATGTTAATTGGTTATTGGCTTCCAGAAACTAATAATCCACAAGTGGATATGTCTTTACACATTATGGTGCAACAACATCATGGAAATCTCCAACCAAACTCTGATCAGAGTGATCATGGAACCTAATAATATAGCCTTAAGCTAAGGAAGTTGAGTGGTTTTGAAACTTGGTGGAAAATATCATAATGTGGGAAAACAAAACTAGTGCGAGTATTACGCGTACACTGTGATCGTCAATTGACTATAGCGCTGACACCGGTGCTAGAATGGATTTCAAAAAGCAAAGGGTAGTTCTCTTGAATGTAGATGATAAGGTGTACTACCCAATAAGGACTTCTTCTAATAAACTTTGTGGTACAATCACCATGAAGGATGATGAGGTTCGAGAAGAAGAAGTGAGGTATGTGAGTAGATGTAATATGGTTGAAGAAACTCCACCCCCAAAGGTCTATGAAGAGGAAGAGAAGTCTCTTGAGAGAAAAGATTTGTGTTATGGTAATGACAAGGAAGCTTCGGAAGTTGACATGATCACTTGTTTGGAACCGATCCCTCCCACCACAATGGAGAATGACGTTGAGGGTAGTAAGGGTGCAAAGAAGAAGAAAAAAGCCAAGGCTAAAATGGAAAACGGATCAAGCACGCTTCATGGGTTTAGGTCCGAGCAAAGCCAACCTTCTATGATGACTCTCACTCCATGGAAACACAAGGATGGAGTGATCGAGTACAAGATCAAATGCAAAGGTCGGCCCAAGCTCTTTGCCTCGGTCAAAGCAATCCTCACACACGAGCTCAAAGCAAGTAAAATTTGATTTAGCTCTTAATATCAAGGTTAGTCTCCAAATTTTTCAAGGAAAAGAAAAGAAGTCAAAACTTGGCTAAAGCATCAAGGTGATGAAGATGGAGAAAAAGCAAAAGAAATCGACACGAAGAGCTAAAAGAAAAGAAGTAAAAGCACCATACCATGAGTCAAGGAAGAAGAAGAAAATTTCCCCAAGAGAAACGAGAGAAAGAAGACGTTTGGAAGAAGAAGGTAAAAAGCCTTGAGGGATAAGGGTAGTTTAAGTTGGGATTTTAATTGTTAGAATTGCTAAGGATTGAGGCATTACTTTTAAGCATTGGGTAGATGTAAATCTAACCTTGTATGCATAGGTTGCTCTTTACCCTTAGCATTTTGCTATAACTTACCCTTTCATTGAGAGATCCCTTGTATCAGAATGAGTCCATACGTATGAGATCATTTTAATCTCAAGACCTATTCCCGAGCCAAATGAATTCACTTACCTTGCATAAACATGATTCACTTGAAAAGTTTAATTGAATGTCAAAGGATTGGATGATAGGATTGCTTGTGTAGGTTGAGACTTGAGTTTGGTTCGTGTAGGGAAAGATATGGCTCGTTTCTTTTGAGTAGACTTGCTTGATCGCAAATTATAGGTAGAAACTTAGCGATTGAACTTGAACTTTTTTGGTGACGTTGTGGATTTGAGCTCTCATTTCAATCTCTCTCCCTTTCTTATTGCTTGAGAACAAGCGAGGAAGTAAGTTTGGGGGAGTTGATGTTTGCATATTTTACATGTCCTTAGAATGCATATTAGTTAACATTTTAGACCATTCGCATGTTAGTTCCTATCTTTCTTTGTCATTTTAGTGTATGTTAGAGTTTAAGGACTTGCATTTAGGTCCTAGTGAGTCTTTCATGTTTTGGAGTGGTTTCTAGGGAGCATGAAGGAGGAAGCATGAAGTTCAAAAGGATTCTCAGAAGACGCACCGATCCCTTCTGGGTCGGTGCAGTTGATCGGTGCCAGACATACGAGAGAAGCGCCTCAACAAGGAGAATGCACCCATCCCTCCTGGATCGGTGCATTGGATCGGTATGGTCACTGAGGGATCCCTCAGCCCGAAGATAGAAGTTCCAGACGATTACACTGATCCCTCCTGGATCGGTGCAGTTGATCGATGCAAACATTCCGAGGGAGACGCAAGGAGAGAAGAAGATCAGCACCGATCCCATCTAGGTCGGTGTAGTTGATCGGTATTGCATCCGAGAAGAGGACCGAAGCAGCAGAAGGTTAGCACCGATCGATCATGGAGCGGTGCCACGGATCGGTGCTAATCCAACGTCCGATTGGATGGTGCCGATCTAGCCAAAGCTCGCATTTCCCCCACCAACCAGCTCGCATCCGAACAACATACATGCGGAAGACATTTTTGCACCGATTGTTTGCACCGATCCAGGGTCGATCGGTGCAAACTCCCCATAAACGTTTTTTAACCGATTCAACCGGGTCGGTACCCATTTTGTCTCGGGTCGACCCGGTTCGTCACTATTCACTATTTATACCCATAAACCTAATTTTCATGGGATGATCTTATTTTTCTAAGGCAAAGAACCCCCTTTTGGTGATTCGCTAAGTTTTTGTAAGAGATCTTGTTTTATTTATGCAATCTAAGTTTATTTAATTAAGTTTTCATCTTTCTTTCCTTAATCTTTGAATTTCCTAATCATATAATCATGGGATCATTAAATTCTCTTATGAGATTTGAGGATTCTATGATGATTAGTGAGTAGTTTGCTTTAAAGCTCATGGGTAAGGTAGATTAGGTGTCTTCTTGATTGGTTAAGGATGTTTAGGATCAAGATAATCTTCTCCCTCTCTTATCTAAGACTCTTAATGCTAGATTAAGTTTGGAAAAGCTAGTTTAGACCTTAGGGCATTTCATGCACATCAGGTGTTTGATGAAATTTTCCTACAAGTTAGATAAGAGATTTTACTTATTTAGCCTAAGGAATTAGATGCCTAAAGAGTATTATGAATTACTGACCTTATGGCATTTCATGCACAAGGGGAATTAAATGATCCACATGAAATTTTTACAGGGTGGTCAGATGAATGCACAAGGGGAATCATTTCCAACGTGGTTAGTTGAGATGGTGAAAGGCCCGATGTTTATTGCATTATCTTATCCGATGTATTGCACCCGAGGGTATGCTTGTAAGGCTCATCGGGAAGGAAGCTCAAAGACAACTTGTAATTCGTGTATCGTCTCAATCTGAAGAAGTTGTCTACTACGGTGTCCTCCGCGAAATATTGGAGGTCCGTTATCCGGGAATGATCGACTTGAGGTGCATTGCGTTCTACTGCGATTTGTATAATCCAGTTGAAGGTCTACGTCAGAACGCATTTGGTGTTACATTTGTCCACTCTCGAAGGCGACTTCAGAAATACGATCCTTTCATTCTTGCTTCACAAGTGGATCAGGTTTCCTACATTTGATACCCCCGGGTTAGGAACAAGCAAGACCCTTGGATTACTGTTACGTCGATACACCCAAGGGAAAGAGTTAATGGTGTTTCCGAGCACGACCCTTTGCAGGAAAACGCAATTGGTAACTTAGGTTCGATCGAACATTCTCATGAAGTTGACCTCATGGTTGATTTCACCATGGACGGGGATTACGGGGTATTTGAGGACTATGAGGAAGAGATCGGCGAATTTGACAAGGATTCCGATTCAGCTACGTCAGATTATTCGTCAGACTCGGAGTAATTAATTATGTAATAATTTTTTTTTCTTTTTTTCCGACAAAATCATTCCTTTATTAATTTGACATAATAAAGTCAGAATAAAGAGTTTTTGTTAACCATGAAGGGGGATAAACACATCATGAATAGAAAACGTTATTAAAAAGGCCTCATTGGAAGACCTCATTACATGAATGAAAATTATATTAGGAAATTTGTTCTTCCACATTTTAATATCTTCAATCAGATTTGTTATTGAGATATACTCTTTCGTTCCTTGTAATATTTAAACAAGCACTTGGCAATCTCCTTCGAACTGAATGTTATGAAGACCTCTGCTCCATACATTTTGCATAGCTGATAGTAATGCTTTTCCTTCTGCTTCTAAACTCGAGGTTGCAGAACCTAAGTACGTAGCGCCCCAACACCGCGGAAATCCCATGTGATCCCGCAGAATACATCCTCCAACCACCCTTCTAGAATTCAGATCATAAGCTTCATCATAGTTGCATTTAAGTGTTCCCACACTAGGCCGAATCCATCTTGATCCCAAAGGATCACGGCAAGTTAAACCTTGTTGTAAAGTTCCTTCTTTTTCTTTAGTAGTAGCTGAAATCCACTCTTTAACATCCGCGATCGCCAATTCCACCTCATGTTGTGGATTAACTCTTTTCTTATTGAAAATTAGATTATTTCGAGCTTTCCATATGCGCCACATTAACCAAAAGGGAAGGAGTTTCTGATCATTGGACAATCCTTGTGCCCCTTGAAGGTTAATAATGTTTTTTATATTTACTTCAACATCCTGTGATGGGGAAAATAGAAACGGGAAAGGCAATTTGGAAAGCCTCCAAGTTGTTACTGACACCGGGCAAGTAAAGAGCATGTGGTTAATTGTTTCTGGCTCCGCACAGCAACATTGACAGGTAGTATCCATCCGAACACCTCTCGTTGTTAATCTAGTAGCTGTGCCAAGGGCCTTTGTTAATATTCGCCACAAATAATGTTTTATTTTAGGCATGATATTTAATTTCCACACCCGTGCCTTCAATTCAGAATCTCCATACGGTTTTCGTGGTGCAACAACTTCAAAATCGTTATTATGACGTAGGAACCAATACCTGGAAGCAACCGAATATATTCCGGTTTTATTATAATTCCATCGCAATTTATCATTTCCTGGCTGTTGTGCTAAATACAAAGACTTAGCAAGTTCACCGTCTTCCGGAGATAAGAGAGAAGATAAGGCTTCAATGTCCCATGACCTGTAGGTCCATTCATTTTTAATAAGATCGGACACCATTTGCATATTATTGGTATCATTAGTCCTTGCTGGCCTAGGAGGGTGTGTTGGAAGCCAATTATCTTGAAAGATTCTAGTGCTTCTACCATCACCAATGATGTGACGGGAACCCTTTTTTAAGAGATCAATATCGTGAAGTAAAGAAGACCATCCGTAGGAATGATATGGACGGGCTCTAGCCTCAAAAAGGTGTATATCTTTGAACTATCTTGCCTTATACAGTCTTGAGAATAAGCATGTCGGATTGTTTACTAATCTCCAAGCTTGCTTTGCAAGTAATGTATCATGAAACATGGCCATGTCATGGAAACCTAAACCACCTTCCTTTTTATTGTAATGTAATCTCTTCCAAGCAATCCACGGAATCCCTTTTTGTTGCGAACGTTTCTCCCACCAAAATCTCATTAAGACACTTTCAATATCAGAAATTACTTGTTTGGGAAGCTTAAAACAGGACATGGAGTAAACCGGCATCAAAATAGCGACTGATTTCAGTAACACTTCCTTTGCAGCTGGTTATAGAAATCTCGAACCCCAAGAAGAAGTTCGTTCTTTGACTCTAATGATGATATTGCTAAATATTTCTGTTTTCTTTCGGCCAAATTGTTCTGGTAGACCAAGATTTTTACCACCTCCACCATGATGTTGAATTCCAATAATTCGTTTCAGTCTCTCTTGTTTATCTCCAGGTATACGTGAACCAAAAGTTATCATTTGTTTATCATGATTTATGCGTTGGCCCGAACATTGTTCATAAATACGAAATACCTCTTTGATAGCTGCACAATTCTTTTGATTTGCAATGCAAAAGAAAAGTGAGTCATCTGCAAACAGAAGATGCGTAATAGGAAGAAATCCATTTCCAATTTTAATCCCATTTATTTTCTTTTTTCGTACATTAACCTCTAGTAGATGACTCATCACATCGGCACATAGAATGAATAGGTACGGGGATAACGGATCCCCCTGCCTTAATCCTCTCTCTGGAGTAATCAAACCTTGTGGACTCCCATTTATAAGCACTGAATAACTTACACTGCGGACAATAGCCATTATCCACCCAATCCATAAATTTGAGAAGCCGAAAGCACACATTGTTTCTTCAAGAAAACTCAATTCAACGCGATCATAAGCCTTACTCATATCCGTTTTAATTGCCATATATGCTTGTGAAACTCTTTTTCTTAATTTCAGAGAGTGCATGAGCTTGTGTGCTATCATCACATTATCAGAAATGAGTCGTCCCGGAATAAAAGCCGCTTGCGATTCAGATACGATTTTGTCCATAGACGATTTAAATCGATTAACCAACATCTTTGAAATTATTTTATATAAAACATTGCACAGAGCTATTGGACGGTAATCTGACAATGTTTTCGATTTATTAATTTTTGGTATCATACAAATATTTGTATGATTTATACCATGTCTCAGCGTTGACGTCTTGAAAAAGTAACGGACCTCAGTAATCACATCCTTCCCTACAATATCCCAGCATTCTTGGTAAAAACGAGCTGTTAAACCATTAGGTCCAAGTGCTTTATCAGAACCAATATGACAAATAGCGTCATATATTTCTTCATCAGTTAAATTTCTTGTGATGGTCGAATTGATTTCAGTCGTTACTGTTGGGGTGAATTCTGAGAAGATCTGGGGAAGCACCATGTTATTATCGCTTTTGTATAAGGTCTGAAAGTATTCTTCAGCATGTTTTCCGACAGCCAAATCCCCTTGATAAACTTCTTCAGCAGAATCTGTGATAGTGTGAATACGGTTTCTGGAAAATCGTGTTTTTGTGCAGGCTTGATATAACTGTGTATTACGATCTCCTAACGTTAACCATGAGTTACGACTTTTTAATTTCCAATAAACTTCTTCATCTCTATAAGCTTGAACCAATTCCTTTCTCATTTGTGGGATTGAATTCCGAAGAGTGCCAGATGATAACATCGCTAGTTCCAATTCAACTTGTAGTTCCTCAATAC
The DNA here is from genome assembly GCA_030161315.1 of Eutrema japonicum. NCBI lineage: Eukaryota > Viridiplantae > Streptophyta > Magnoliopsida > Brassicales > Brassicaceae > Eutrema > Eutrema japonicum. The sequence continues at coordinate 25,791,201 of BSQW01000012.1, read as the reverse complement.
GTTTCGAAGAATTTAGTCTTGAATGTCGTCGACACTTCGCCATTGAACGCCGGCATTCACGTATCCGGTCTAAGATGGAAGTATGATTCAAATTTTGTGAATTCCCTCCTAGACTTACGTATTTTTTAAATTCTTTTATTTGCAAAAGTCTCTTGTCAAATCCAAATGGCTTAATCGGATTTTCTTCAACGAAAGCAATTTTAGTTACTACAGGTCAATGATCCGAGTCATACAAACGTAAAACTTCGGCTTCTGAAGCTGGAAACTGTGCTAACCATTCAGAATTCACAATCACACGATCAAGACAGCATTTGACCGTGTGTTTCCCACGCTGCCCAACCCAAGAAAATCGATTACCCTTGTGACGCAAATCTGATAGGTCACATGAACCATACATGTTTCTGAAATCTTAGAAAGTTCTTCATCACGTTGAGGACCTCCATCTTTCTCAGCATTTGATAGAATCTCATTAAAATCACCAACAAGAAGCCAAGGACCGCACCTTGTTGTTCCAATTCTTTTGATTCTCTCCCATAATTCATGTCTATTTGTTTGCACGACATTACCGTAAACACACGACAAATAGAAATTCATGTCATTAAATTCCACAAATACATCTATCAATCTTTCAGACTGAAAAAGCTTAGTTATAGTTATTGCTTTTTCCATAGAATAGCTATTCCTCCACTTCTCCCTATCAGAGGAACAGAGATAACGAAATCAAATCCTAAAAACACACAAACATTTCTAACTACATCACACTTATTAAGAGTTTCACACAGAAATAATATGTCAGGGGAAACAGATCGGCAAATTTCTTGTAACATTTCTTTCCTCAGAGGCGCTTTAATCCCCTGACAATTCTAAGAGACGATCTTCATACTGACTGTGGGGGTACCGGGCCCCCCGCGCCTCCGTCTATTTTTTGATTAGCCGAACATGAACCAATAGACTCGCACGGCTCTTCCTTGTTGATAGGAAACAGGTCCAACCGATCTGTGAAGTTAATTACAGGATCCTGAAGCATACTTTCTACCACATTCTTCCTGCGTTTGTTCAGACCAACATCATCCTCTTGCTCTACATATGCCTGGAAGACATCAAGGAACTCATCCTCTTTGAATTTTCCTTTCTCCAGACGACGCCGTTGATAATATTTCTCCTCCTCTTGAGCCCTGAATTCCTCTAAACCTGCAGACATCTCCTTGAGTTCAATACCATTTGGCACAACATTAGATGTGGTAACTTCAGGGATTACCACTGAGGGAAGGTCTGCGTATAACTCATTTGTATTCACATTTGAATATGCATCACTTCCATAAACCTGCAACATTTCTTCAATCTCATGCCGCTTTTTTCCCAATTCCAGCATGTTCTTTCTGTACCAATTTTGATTGCACAAAACGCCACTTCTCAGCGGTCAGATCTCTATCAGTCACCAGAGAAGTACTTTCAACATCCGTCACCGGAACAGATGGCCCAGCAACCATCTGATTCCCTTGTTCATTAGCCATCTCAGTCGTTGCATATGTATTACCCATATCTCCACTATCATTTCCACCGTTGTCATCCTGTAATCCGTCATTCTCTTCATCAACATTTAGAGGGCAATCTTTGGCTTCGTGTGTCAACATGCCACACTTGATGCAGAAACTACGAAGCCTTTTGTATTTAAACTTCAGAATCGTGTTTTCATCTGGGCTGAATTGGAAGTTGCGTTGGAAGCGCATAGGATTATCGATGTTCCAATTGATCTTCACACGAACAAAATCAACCAAATTTGATGCTTCATTGAACTCTTATTGAACTACCGGCCCAAGACTATCCCCTATAAAATAAATCATCTCTCGATGCACGAATTGGTATGGAATCCCACGAATCTGCACCCAGAAAGGAATTGTCTTCATTGCTTCCTCATGCATATTCGGAAAACCTGTTGTGTCACCAGCATCCATTCGCTAAAAGACCAAGGACCACGCCGAAGCACCAGATTTAAAGCCTCTTCATTCTGGAACACGAATTGGAACTTTGTCGGTTCGATTATCCGCCCAATGACTTCATTGTTTAGACCCCAAAGTCGCGGCATTTGATTGATAAGGGCACGCATATTTTGCTTCTTAGGATTGAGCAAAACTCCAATAATTGCTAAACGATTAGCCTGCGAGGCATGAGCGACCACAACTTGAGGAAGAGCAACTGGGGCATCATTAACCCCTAGATTGATGTCTTGCATTTGGCGTCGAATATTGTCACTCATTTTGATCGGAAAATTGCAGAAAAGACCGAAGATAACAAGACTACAGGGGAAATTTATAGAGAAAGAGGGCCAAGGCGGTTTAGGATTTTCTATTAACTTTTCAACCGTTGAATACCCAAAACCGCCGGGAAAACTTCCAAACGGACAAAAACCGGCAGATTTGACCTTGGAAAAACGGAATCCAACCGCCAGACAGTAACTTCCCGAAGGAAAGAGAAAGCAGTTATCGAAATCGCCATATGAATCGCCAGAGAGAGAAAAGGGGCGTCATTTTTATTCGCCAGCGATACTTAATTGCGTTTTTAATAAATTTTATTTCTCTTATGTATTTTTTATATATTTCAAAACAGAGTTAATTTTGGCGATTAAACGCCTTGTAGTTTTTCTTTTCACAAGTCATATTATTTCGAGTCTTTTATTTCATTGAGTCTAAGCTGATAGGACCATTATATAAGGTCCCCTTGCAGCCGTGTAATGTTTTCACCTTTTTATAAAATAAAAACGTAGGTTTCACCTTTTGATGAAATAAAATTCTAGCTTTTCTCGGCTAGAATGGAAATCCCTGGAAATATCTAAATACGTCGAAAATCCCTCAGAAATTTCTGAGGGATTTCCGACGGATTAAGTTTAGCCGGGGTATTCAGTTTTAGTCGGAGGAATGTCAGTAATTATATAGTTTTAGCCGGGGGTTTAAGTTTTAACTGGGGATTCTTAATCCCTCGGAAAGTTCCGAGAGATTTCCGATGGATTAAGTTTCCACAGCCACCCCCAGTAAAACTATATAATTACTGACATTCCCCCGGCTAAAACTGAATAACCCCGGCTAAACTTAATACGTCGGAAATCCCTCGGAAATTTCCGACGGATTAAGTTTAGCCGGGGGAATGTAAGTAATTATATAATTTTAGCCGGGGGTTTCAGTTTTAGCCGGGGATTTCAATTTCTGAGGGATTTCCGACGATTTAGGGTAATAATCCTCAAATATGCCGAATTTTGAACATGTTTGGTCTTGATAAATGCAGATGTAACAAATTAAAACTACTTTTGTGAAATGTTTTTAAGAATCAAACATTTTGAACTTTGTAATTGAAATGCGAATTTAAACCGTTGAACGAAAATTGCTCAAAATTGAGGCGGTTAATTAAATTTTATTTCTGATGGATTCCCAAGGGAAAGGGTCCGTCAAAAACCTTTTGTCGAAATTTTTAGAATTATTAGATTGAATTAGGTTGTTAGATTTTGTTGAATTTATGATTATATTTATAAATATTATTTTATAAATCATTTTTGTAAAACGTTTTTATAAATCTATTTTGTAAAATGTTTTTACAAATATATATTTTTAAAAAATTTTATTTTTAAAATATATATTTTTAAATGTATTTTTTTAAAATGTTTTTGATAAGTGTATTTTTTTTTTTAAATATTGATTTTTTAGGAAAATATTTATGATTATCTAGATGTTTTTTTTAATGATTCGGTTTTTCTATTTTTAATTTTGTAGGTCTTACGATCAATTCGATCAAGACCGTCTTGGCGTTTTGAGGCAACTGGGGCGGAAGAGCACTTCCGCAACTCCGAACCCAAGTACTTTTCCACCTCATGTGCCTCCTATTCCGGACAGTCATAGTGAATCTCCTCTTCCGATAATGACCATTGAGGAGCTAGTCCAACAGCCGGGACGAGAATTACTCACAGTTCTCGATATGAACTTCCGCATTCCGAGATCTACTTGGTAATTGACACAACGGGAATTAACTCCAGCGTAGGGTTTACCCTTTATATCCAAGCCGCAAGTGCACAACACACGAAGTAGTATTTAGGGATCGAATCCATAGGGATAGACGTTGTCCAATTTCTATCGAGTTTTAACTTATGCTTAGACATAAAATATATTTTGGGTTTTGTTACGCTCATATCTATGGAATCTAAACTAAACTAAGAAGGGCAATAGCTGACTAATTATTTTATCGAAGTTGTGAATCAATTAAACGAAGAGTTGGGGAATCGGGAATTTTCTAGGGTTTATGGCCGATTTTTACGAGGAAATTTCTAGGATTTTTAAAGCGACTTTTTGTCGTCTTTAGGTTATTGAACTTGGAACACGTACCCTGCGTGTAGTCTACTACTGTAATCCTACACACCTACTCACTTCAGTACTCGGACGGTAGCTTCAGACTCTGTCTGCGCAAGAAGTGAATGATACTCTCAAAGGTCGTTTACGCCCACAATTCCTCCGTAAGTGTACTTCCGAAATCTTACGACGGATTTGCTCATCTACCCTAGGAGAAGCGATTAGATACAGCACCTCCGTGGCTCTAAAACACCTAATATCAATTGCTAAGAGGGTTAGTAAAGTAACACATTAACAACAAGGATAGAACGAAGAACCCTAATCGGTATCCTAGACTAAAAACCTAATACGAATCAAACCATAAGCTCCCCTTCAAACCCCTATGCCCAAATAGGAGATTACTCAGCCATGCCTGAGGTAATCATATTCAATAAATCGAATAAAAACAGTAAGTAAAAAGGGATGAAGAAAGCTTCTCTATCGAAGAACACGAATCGAGAATCCTTTTCTCCAAACCAAAGAAAACAAGTGCACAAGTCACAAGAGCTTCGCTTCTGCCTTCAAGCGTGAAAATAATGTAACGTGTCCTATCTAAGAGGCATAAAATAAGTATTTATAGAGCTAATCTCGTTTAGGGTTTGATGGGAAATGACGGTTTGACCTCGGTGAAGAAACGAGTCGATTTGGTCGCGCAGGGTCCTGGCCGCGGGTGCGGGCTCTCTGGGAGTGGCGAAACACCTCTTGGCCATGGGTGGAGACCCTCCAGAAGTGGCGAAATGCCTCCTGGCCGCGGGTCCAGCTCCTCCAAGCGCAGCGTGCTTCTGCTCAGGGCAGCTTCATCTGCCTTCAGTGCTTTGTGTATATTTAAGGATACAACCATTGCATTGCCTGCAATCCAATTGCATTTGAAAGCTGGTTGTCTATACTTTGTTGTGTCCAAATTTTGGGATGATCAGACGGTGAAAAGGTCTCCATTAGCTGCAGGACTTCTTGACGGTCCAAATTTATGTAAAAACGTACTTTTGCTCCGAAATGCACTCTTTTACTCCAAGTTACCTGAAACGTCTTTCAAAGCTCTAAAATATGACAATCAATTGAAAACCTTTGAAAACGGAGTTAAAACACCTGCAAAAGAATATGAAAGTGATCCCTAAAAACGATCAAAAATCGGTGTTATCAACTCCCCCAGACTTAGATCTTTGTTTGTTCTCAAACAAAACAGAAATCGAAACTCGTAAAGAGGTTTTCAAAAATAAAGGAATTAACAAAATTCTCATTGACCGTCCTTCTAAACCATAACCAACGTAATGCATCAATCGGATTTAGTCTAGAAAATTCTCACCAAAGTACTACAACGCTAATCCACGGTATTCGTCATGCGAAAATCTAACCACATAGATCCTAACTTTCATTCAACTAGCTCTTAAGATTCATTAAAGATTGCGTGATTCTTACCAAAAATGTTAGGCAAGACAATCGATGCTAGGCATTTAAGGGCAATTTAGAGGTGAGGCTAAAAGTGTTTCGGGTTACCGTATTTTCTTCGGAGGATGCTAGATATAATGCACAACAGCAAGAGAGGATGGAGCTGTTGGTACCCACATTTTTCAGTCACTCCTTGCTCGCATAAGTGTTGCTGAAAACTCCTCCTTCGTCGGGACTCTTCTTCCTTTGACAGAACTTTCATGTCGTTCCCTCGGACTTCTTACTCCTCACATATTGAAGCATAGTTGCCTTAGGAAAAATATAGACTACTCTAAGACTCTTAGGCTTTTATTTTCTTTCCTTTCGGTTTAATTTTTTTTTTTTTAGAAAGGGGAAACGCCTTTAAACGGAAGCCTTAGAGAGTACGAAAATTACCGGTTACAAACGATTTCCAAGGAAACTTGTTAGCTTGATTTGTCGATACCTCCACAACCGAATCCGTCTAGTCTCTCGTCTTCTCGAGTGACTGAAAAATTGTGTCGTTCTTCCCTCTCCGGCGTTTTTGCACATATCTGCACATAAGACAACAAGAGAGTTGCATGAGGTTTGAACAAAGGTTAAGTTTCGGGTGGGATACCGGCTAAAGATGAACCGGCCATCTATGACAACAAAGAGTGGTAAAAATGAAAAAGATGTCCTAGATGTATGACTCGCTGTCTCGCCTAAAACAGTTGATAAGAAAATTAAATATATATGAAGTCCAAATAAAATGAGCTAGTATATGATGTCAGAAAAAGTTTCTATGGCTCGAAATCCTCTGGGGATGTCGCATTGAAAGCATTCTAGCTACCGCCTAATCTTGTACTAAACCACAAAAGAGCTAGCACGAAGAAATAGTGTAGAAGCACACTGGTCTATATCATCATAGATTTTGTTTTTATGTTCCTGAAAAATACTTAATAAAAATATTACACGAGGTCTTAAAAATTCAGCGAGAATTAAAAAGATCCAAAGAAAAGAAAAATAGATTAGTAATAGATAAACATCCTCCCCCAGACTTAAATCACACTGTCCTCAGTTTGAAAAAGTTCGTGAAAAGATGGTAAAATTATTAGAATAAAAGATAAGGTGAAAGAGATCGATTAAACCGTGGTGGTGAAGTGTATGGCTATGCGTCGCCTGAGCCATCTGTCTCGGAGTCGGGGGTGTTGCCATCGAACTGGTGGTGCTCTTCGAGGGAATGCATCATGCGCATGTATCGTCTCTCTTGTCGTGCTATCTTCTTCTCCATGGCTGCGTATTCTGGTATCTGTTCGTGAGATGAACTCGCGGATGGTGCACGGGCCTGTGATTGCTGAAGTAGTCAACCACGCTCTGCCTCGGCGTCTCGGTTGGCCTTGGCCACTAGGAACTGTCCAATCATGTACGGTAGGCGTGGGACTGTAGGTATGTAGTCCATCTCCTCCGGTATCCATCTAGGTTCTGCTTCTTCTCGGAGTCTGTAACCAAATATGTCGGGGTCGAGTGAAGCGCGAGAGATCTTGGAGTGGAACCTCATTCGAAAAATCGAAGTGCACGGCTTGTCGAATCGCCGCGATGATGCTTCTGAAGGCGGTAGTAGCGTCCTTGGGTTTTGTGGCGGGCGCGTCGTGTTTCACCTTCAACAAGTTCTACGAGACGATACAAGTGTAGCAGGCATAGCGTGGATCGTCAGTGAAAGGTAAATGAAGGGTGACAAGCTCGCCTTTGAGGACACACCCCACGTTCGCTCTCGAGAATATGGTGTGCGCTAAGAGCTTGTGTGTATCGCGGACAGCGGGATGAGTGAGTAGGGCAGCTTTGGACTGTCTGTTGTCGTAGACGCCTTGTCCCATTATGCTCCATAGACCTTCATCGGGATTCTCCTCGGGGTGAATCTCATCGAGATATTGAAGCTTCACAAAGTTCTGGGATCGTTAGAGCATAAGAATATCCACAAATGGTAAAAGTAAGTGTACCGTCGTTTGCTCTCGCATTAGAGCGTCTTTCGTAGCACATGGTGACGGTCGATAAGAATTCTTTGGTGAGATCTTCATAGGTACGGAGGTTGAGCTCCATGAAAGGTCGAATGTTAAGTGCGTCGAGATACCAAAGCGTGTCGAGAGTCGAGTAACCTATGCGAGGTGTTGATTTGATAACCATCTTGTTGAGCTTCTCAAGGTAATCGATATTCTGGTCCATAGGTTTCCCGACATATTGTACCTTTGATCTTTGTTCCGGAGGTGGTGTTGGTTCGCGAGGAGGAGAAGGTGTGGGATCACATCGCGGTGGTGGCACACGAGTTCTAGTCGAACGTTGTCGACTTGCCAAGAACTCGCCAATATTTGTGTCATCTCCTACGCTTCGTGTATCCGAGCTCTCTTCGCTCTCCCCAGTTCGATTATTGGTCAATCTCCGGGATGACTCTTTTTTGAGCGAGTTATTCTCATTCTCTCATGGTCCATTGTTCCTACAAAATAGAAAACAATTCTCGGAAAAGGTATGAATATGGTTGTGATTGAAAAATTTAATTATGCGAATATATTAATTCTAGTATCAATTCAATCAATCAAACGATAAATATTGATCACAAGTTTAAACAAATCGAGTTCATGATCGTGAATTCCGAGTTTTTGACGTTCTTGCATACAAATTTCTAGATATCAATTTTAACTTCAACTTTATGTAAATTTCGGTAGATTACCGTTTGCTAATTTACGATATAACAAGACTTGTTCAAATTAATCAAAATTAATCTCCAAATTCGTTTTTATTTAAGTTTAAAAATTCTAAATAACAAAAATCTCAAATCCAAGGGAATTAAGTGCTAAAATTGAAGTTCTAATCATTCTAGAAGTTCAATCTAGATTTCTCTAACAATTTCTAACCATCAAAGACATAGATCTAGTGAATTCAAGAAAAACACTAGGTTCTTGTTCATACAAAAAAGTAGAGATTTCGGTTCGTACCTTGTTGGAATTGATCTGAGAGGAATTGAAATCTTCTCCGAAAAAGAGTGAGAATGGACCGAAGAATTTTTGAAAAAGCTTTTGAATTGAAAAATGTTGTTCTTGCTCAAAATCTACAAGTCTTTTGGAAGAGAAGAAGAAAGAGAGCTTAAATCTTTAAATTCTCTTTTTTGTTCTTTGAAAAATTGTTTTTATGTAAAAAGAAGTTTTATGTTTTTCAAAAAAGTTTTGTGACTTACCTTAGTGGGACATGGGAATTAAACCGGGTTTGGTTCAATATCACGTCGGGAACAAGTTCGAGATTGCACGGTTTAGTATTGGGAATGGACGGGATGAAGTTCAGGAAGGAATGAAGCTGGCCGCGGGACAAGCACACGCGACCACGGCCAAGTGGTCTTCCGCCGCGTGACCGGCCAACGCCGGAGCGGTCGATGCCTTCTCCGCCGCGGGTCCGGCTCTTCCAGCCTTCGTTCTTTCGTCGTTTCACGATCTGTTTCGAATGTCTTCTCAAAATTTTTTGTGTTTTATGATTTTTTGAATGTTTTTGGGTTTTTTGGTTTATATAAAGCCTGAAATCATAAAATAAAACCGTCAATAGAAAAAGAAAGCAAAATTAAAAGAAAAACGTAACGAATGGGTTGCCTCCCATCAAGTGCTTTTGGTTAAAGTCGTTAGGTCGACTTCTTGGTGAGACTAGGCGTGAGCAGTAGATGTCTCCGGAACAAATGTTCCTTTGGCATCGTCTTGTTTATGGCGTGTTTCGCCTTTCTTCGGTATCACCTTCTTCTTTCCGCGTTTTTTCGGAATTTTCACTTCTCGAAGAGCTTTTTTCATCTTCTCAACCATTTCTTCCGCTCGTTCTTCCTTGGTATCTCTTAAATCTGGTGGAATATTGATCTTAACTTTTGCAAATGGTTTAGAAGTGAATGGTGGACTGACTTTTGGGGGCTCCGTCTTAGTCGACTCATCTTTCTCTTTTTCTTTAGGGAAAATCGAGTTTTTCATCTTTTTTTCGTCCCTCGGGTTTGGAATTTCGTCCAGAACAGTAGGATAGAGCCTTCTTCGATCCACATTCAAGAATACGGCTTGACGGTTGGCGTGATCAAGGATGGCGCCAACGGTAGTTGATAACACCAGTTTTTGACCGTTTTTATGGATCACATTCATATTATTTTGCAGGTGTTTTAATTCCGTTTTCAAGGGTTTTCAAGTAATTTTCATATTTTAGAGATTTGAGAGACGTTTCAGGTCACTCGGAATAAAAGTGTGCATTTCGGAAAAAAGTACGTTTTTGGATAAACTTGGACCGTCAAGAAGTCTTGCAGCTAATGGAGTCATTTTCACCGTCTGATCATCACCAAATTTAGATAAAACAAAGATGACAAAACCAGCTTTCAAATGCAATCGGTTTGGAGTCATTCCAACGGTTGGATCACCAAATATACCAGAATTACTGAAAGCGGATGAAGTTGTCTCAGAGCGGAGTCCGCCGCGGCCATGGGAGCTGAACCAGCGGCCAAGCACTATTTCACCGTGGCCAGAGGAGCTCCACCGGCGGCCAAACACCACTTTGCCGCGGTTCGGAGCCACGCAGCCGCGGCCACCCCCGTTTTGATACCGAGATCCGTTTTAAAGCTCGAGCTAATCGCGTCACTTATTAATAAAACCCTAAGCATTTCCCGACGAAAATAGAAGCTATATAAGCTCGTATTAGGTCATTCTAAAGGGGCAGCTCGTTTTTAGATAGAAGAAAGAGGAGAAAAGGAAGCGACATCGAAGGAGAGAGAGGAGGCGCAAGGGGGTCATCATTCGATCTCCATCTTCACTCGTGTTCTTCGTTCTTCACTTTTTATCTCTTTAATTCTGCAATACTTTAATACTTATATGATATTTTGCTACAGTATGATTGAGTAGTTTCCGAGTTGGGTTTAAAGGGATTTTTCAAAGGGTATTTCATGGTTTAATTCGATGATGTGTTTGATTTAGGGTTTCTAATCTTCAATGAGTTCTTCTTTTATTCTTATTCGTTATTGCATGATTCTTTGTTCCACCTAAAGTCTGATCCTAGGTTGAATTAGATTCGCGGAAGTGTTTTCTATTTGCTCGAAATAGAATGAAACGAGCAATTTTGCTATAAGAGACTGAAGCTACTTATAGAGTATTGTGAGCGATGACGAATCCTAAACGAAATAATGCGTTACCTCCTTCGCGGCCAGAGATGAAAGCTACTGGTCTAGTTCGTCGGTAACAATTTGTTAGATCACGGTAGTGACCTAATCATACATTCATGATTCGAATTCAATAATTTGCATAGTTGCTTACCTTTATCATTTATTTTTACATCGTTTTAGCCATGAATCCATGTGAATACCCTTAAGCCCAGCATTTAGTTTAATTGATTATAACCTCGTCTATCCCACCGTCTAGTTTAGATTCTAGTGATACAAAACCAACTCCAAATTATTTGCGTTCCAATTCGATTTAAGTATCCGATTGTTTCGAACCGAAACAACAAAATCTTTGTGGTTCGACCCCTAAGTACTACAACGCACATTTGTGAACTTGCAGACAATTAGGGTTATAAATATAAAACCTGAAGCTTAGTTACAGTCTGTACGCATCAAGTTTTTGGCGCCGTTGCCGGGGATTTTGATTTGTTTTCTGACTAATCTCTGCTTAAATCAATAGAACGTCTACTTATTGTTATTTTTCTTTTGCATTTTTAGGCTACTTTTCGATAGGAGACCGAGACTTAGGTCTCGAGCCCGTATGTGATCTGCCACCATGGTACGATGGGGATCCACACGACGACGAGCAAGATGATCTTTCTGAAGGCGAAATTGAAGTTATAAACGCCGAGAGGAGTGAACCAAAAATTCGTGAATTCGATGCGCATTTTCTTTTGGATCGGAGAGCTATTCAACCACCCCCTCCCAAAAATGGCGATACTGAAAATATGGTACACTACATATCTCTAGTTAAATAACGCCAATTTTGTGGTAATTCAACGGAAAATCCGATTGATCATATCGAATTTTTCGAAGATATCTGTTCAACCATAAAATCTAATAAACATTACCATCAATGTAAACTATTTTTGTTCTCCTGGAACGACAAAGCCAGCAAGTGGCTAAAGACCGTGACAGCCGCGTCTATCACGACATGGGAAGGTTGTAAAGTGGCTTTCGTAAATCGCTTCTTCACGAAAGCTTGTACTTACCTCTATAGGGGTAAAATACGAAACTTCCAACAGGAAGAAACAGAAACACTATATTATGCCTAGGAGCGCTTCAAATAATACGCGAGGGACTGCCCACAACATGGATTTTCCGAAGAATATTTTATAAGCATCTTCTCTACATCGCAAGCAATGGAGACTTCGCCACCAGATCTGTGGACGGCGCTCGCATCCTCATCAGTAACTTTACGAGGAGTATCAACAATCGAGCAGAATTCGCCCAACTCCGACGTTCCATGAAAAAACAAGAGAAGACGAAAAAGCCTGAATGCTTCACACTCACGGTGGACCATCTCGGTATGGAACGATCAAACGATTCACGCACAACACGCAACCTAGATAACTTTGGAAATCCAAATGGCTCTAAAAGCTGGGGCGACATAGATTATTTGGAAGATGGGGCTAACCGTTTCAACCAAAAGGTAACTAACGAAGCAGAAGCATGCAGAAACCAAGGTCCCGAGCGAAGCACACCCCGCTGCGGGTGGAGCCTGCACGACCGTGGCCAGGAGGAGCTTCGCCGTGGGTGTAGTCTCCTGAGCCGTGGCCAAGTGCAGTGTTCCCATGACCAGCCTGTTCGCGAGCCAATGTTAGGGGTTCAATCCCAACTCATGCTCTCTGCAAATCCACCCATCTCAGATCTTGAAAGAATTGAACAGATGATACGAAGACTCGAAGTCTCCTGCAAGAAAGACGCAGATGAATTGAGTGCCAAAATGGACAAGATGTACGAGGATTTGAATAAAAAATTGTAAATCTCTCTTCTCAAGTCGAGGAGACAAAAACTGAATGGTCAAAGACGAGCTCATCCATAAAAGACCTGAATGAATTCTCCTCCGAGGATATAGACAACTTGCATGTAATCATGCTTAGAAGTGGCACGACTTACAAAGAGCCAGAATTCCCGAAAAATCACGAAGAAACGGGAAGGGAAGAAAACACAGTTAGGGAAGAAGGAGAGAAGGTAGTTGAGATAGAAGGAAACTATGATAGAGAAGAAGCAACCCTAGAAATCCTCGGGGAAGGCTTGATAAGTCAACCACCAGACCGTGCCTATAAACCAAAACCAACCTACCCAAAAGCCTTGGAGGCGCCAAAGAAAAAGAAAGAAATAGCTAAACTAAAAGAAATAATTGAGCAGCTAACAGTTAGACTACCTATTGTCGAAGCTTGCGCAATGATCCCGCCTCTAAGAAAATTTATGAAAAGCATCCTGACCAATTCCCTGACACATTAAGAAGGAGTTATGATGATCATTCATGAATGTAGTTCAATTTTGCAAAACCATTCCCCTCGAAAGAGAGGTGACCTAGGAAGCTTCGTGCTCTCGTGCACCATAAAAGGTGTAACATTTGGGCGCTGTCTATGCGATTTGAGGTCAAGCATAAATGATACAATACTTTTTGGGGTCTCTAGAGTCAATTCTATAAATGCAATTGTAGCATAAGAGGTTATCGAACTTTATCGGGATTTATCCTAATCACTAAGAATGCAAGGTGCTTATGGTAAATTAAGCTAAAAAGTGGTTTGTTGTTAAGTATCCAATTTAGAATTAAGCAAAAACACTAAGCAATATTGTAAATAAATAAGCAAAAGCGAATATAGAGATAGGGTTATCGATATAAGAAGTTCCAAGTTCAATTCATGATGTTCATTTACTCAAACAAGCTAATCCCTAGGCATATGATCCTAAACTTGACTAATTCTCATTCAAGCAATTAATCACTATGCTAATCACCTAACCCATTAACAAATCATCATTTGTGGATCATTGATTAGCAAGCGTTAAGTTTAAATCAACAAGATCAACCAAAAATACACCCTAGACAACTATTGTCATAGGCTAGGAATGTAAATCTCTTGTTTAATTCATCAATGCATTTCATCAAACACTTGGTGTGCATGAAATGCCTTATGATCTAAACCTACTTTTTCAAGATAGATTTATCCTTAAGAACATTAAAAAAGAAAGGGTATAAGAAGATCTACCCCTAAACACTATGAATCAAGCCTTGGAACATCCTAATCTATCCCATCTCTAAACCCTAAAAGACTACTCAAGATCCATCAAGAACACCTCAAAATCGATTATGATAGAGGTTGAATCCATTGATGGGTGATGGATAATCAAGATAAAAAGATGGATGGAAGAGATTGATGAAAACAAATACTAAATTGCATAAAACAAAGGATCTTTCTTACAAATCTCAAACTCTCTCAAAGATAAGGGTTTTTGAGCATAAGAAAAAGCATAAAACAAATATTAGGTTTAGATGTGTATTTATAAGAAAAGTGGGCGACAGGATTAACATCAATGCAACTGGTGGATGCAACTGGTTGATGCTAAGGGTCTGATCTTCAATCCGGTTGTTGCATCGACCTGTGGTGTCGATGTAAACATCATGAAGTTGAGCATCGACGTAACTAGTGGATTTAACTGGTTGATGCTAAGGGCATGAACTTCCATCCGGCTGTTGCATCGACCTGTGGTGTCGATGTAAACATCCTGAAGTTGAGTATCGATGTAACTGGTGGATACAACTGGTTGATGCTAAGGGCCTGATCTTCCATCCGGCTGTTGCATCCACCTGTGGAGTCGATGTAGATGTCCTGAGGCGACTTCAGTAAAACCGCGGTAGCTCTTGAACCACATGTCCAAATCGCTTGATTCAACTTCCCCTGGACATCTAAGTCAGCCCTGTACAACATTCATGAAGGTCTCCAAGGCTGATTCAGATTGTAGGGCTGTCGTCCATATACATCTTTCCGGCGTCTCGGATGGACTTCGCATTCTTCTTAGGTCCAACTCTCCAAATATGTCCAACCGCCTCCAATTACTTAGGAAATACTCCAAAACATGTAAGAATACACTAAACCTAATGCAAATGTCTTAATCTCTAATTTTGACCTAAATGCAAGACAAGACCATGATCATGCATGCGAATTACACAAAACTCTAAATGAATTGCATGCTAAAACATGCAATATATGAGTATATCAATAAACATGATGCCACTGTCAGTTGCTAAACGTTTAGGTGATTTAGGTGTTTTACCACTCAGTCAATTAATAACTAAAGCTCACACTACCGCAATCATAATGGTTGTCAATGCAGTACTTTAGGATCGAATCCACAGAGACCACGGTTACACTACAATTCTCACAAGATGAAACTAAGCTAAGACAATATTATATTTGGTTTTGGAAAGAGTAACAAACGCAATTTAAAATATGTAAATTCAATAAAGGGGAAACGTTAGGTCAAGGGTTTACTCTTAGGAATCCAGAGATCACGAATCAGACAACTATTCAGGGAATAATTAAACACAAGTTTCAAAGTCAAACATATATATTAACCAATCCACTGGGAGAGTTGATAACACCGGTTTTTGACCGTTTTTAAGCATCACTTTCATATTCTTTTGCATGTGTTTTAACACCGGTTTTAACTCCATTTTCAAGTATTTTCAAGTAATTTTTATATTTTAGAGATTTGAAATACGTTTCAGGTAACTCGGAATAAAAGAGTGCATTTCAGAACAAAAGTACGTTTTTCGATAAACTTGGACCGTCAAGAAATCTTGCAGCTAGTGAAGACCTTTTTACCGTCTGATCATCACCAAAATTGTACATAACAAAGGTGACACAACCAGCTTTCAAATGCAACCGGTTTGGAGACATTCCAACGGTTGGATCACCAAATCTACCCGAAACACTGAAGGCGGATGAAGCTGTCTCAGAGCAGAGTTCGCCGCGGCGAGAGGAGATGGACCAGCGGCCAAGCACCATTTCGCCGCAGCCAGGGAGCTCCACCGGCGGCCAAACACCACTTTGCTGTGGTTCGGAGCCACGCACCCGTGGCCAGCCCCCGTTTCGATCCCGAGATCCGTTTTAAAGCTCGAGCTAATCCCGTCACTTATTAATAAAACCCTAAGCATTTCCCGACAAAAAAAAAGAAGCTATATAAGCTCGTGTTAGGTCATTCTAAAGGGGCAGCTCGTTTTTATATAGAAGAAAAAGGATAAAAGGAGGCGACATCGAAGGAGAGAGAGGAGGCGCAAGGGGCTCATCATTTTATCTCCGTCTTCACCCGTGTTCTTCGTTCTTCACTTTTTATCTCTTTAATTCTGCATTACTTTAATACTTCTATGATGTTTTGCTATAGTATGATTGAGTAGTTCCCGAGTTGGGTTTAAAGGGATTTTTTAAAGGGTATTTCATGGTTTAATTCGATGATGTGTTTGATTTAGGGTTTCTAATCCTCTATGAGTTCTTCGTTTATTCTTATTCGTTAATGCATGATTCTTTGTTCCACTTAGAGTCTGATCCTAGGTTGAATTAGATTCGCGGAAGTGTTTTCTAATTGCTTGAACTAGAATGAAACGAACAATTTCGCTACAAGAGACGGAAGCTACTTATAGAATATTGTGAGCGATGACGAATCCTAAACGAAATAATGTTTTACCTCCGTCGCGGCCATAGACGAAAGCTACTGGTCGAGTTGGTCGGTAACAGTTGGTTAGATCACGGTAGTGACCTAATCATACAGTCGTGATTCGAGTACAAGAATTTTCATAGTTGGTTACCTTTATCATTTATTTTTACATCGTTTTAGCCTTGAATCTCTGCGAATACCCTTAAGTCCAGCGTTTAGTTTAATTGATTACAACCTCGTCTATCCCACTGTCTAGTTTAGATCCTAGTGATACAAAACCAACTCCAATTTATTTGCGTTCTAATTCGATTTAAGTATCTGATTGCTTTGTACCGAAACAACAAAATCTATGTGGTTCGACCCCTAAGTACTACAACACATATATGTACACTTCCAGACAATTAGGGTTATAAATATAAAACATGAAGCTTAGTTACAATATGTACGCATCAGTAGCTAAGAAGGGTCGACCAAAAATAACCGGTCTATCCTTGTCTCGTTCCATTTCCAGAATTTGAAAATCAGCGGGAACGATCTTGTTTCCAAAGAGTATTTGAAGATCATGGATTGCTCCTTCGGGTTTCTTTTGTGATGAGTCCCCTAATATTACGCTCACGTAAGATGGCGTGAGATTCATTATACCGAGTTTCTCGGCAAATGTCTTAGACATGATGTTGACGTTGGCTCCGGAATCACACAAACAATCTGCAAAAGAAATTCTCGAAATCCAACAAGAAAAAGAAAACGTCCCGGATCATCTACTTTTCTAAGCCTTTGAAGCGGGATTAGTTTCGGTACCTCGAATTGTGGTTTTTGGATCATCTTGGATTCGGTAATGACTCGTCCATAGAGTGGAACGAATTTTGGAACTTCTCTAGGCTCCATCCTAGCATCGACTTCCTTCTCGGGTATGGTGAAAATTACGTTGCAAAATATCTTTGGGTTATCTTCCACTCTTCCGGGTAAAATTCCGCTCGGTCTCTTAGTGGAGTCCGCGGTGTGAGAGTCTTGCATATCCAACTTCTTGACATGGGTTGAAAGAGATTCAAATTTCCCATTCAAGTCGTTGTACATACATTCGACCTTGACCTTAAAATCATTCGTCATCTTCTCGTTACTTTGAGCGAGAAGTTGAATTGATTACTCGAGCTTCGCTATTTGGGCAGCAAGTTGAGAGTTAGAGATACCTTGTTGCTGTGTGTTTGAGTTGTTGTAAGGAGCGGCTTGAGTGTTGAAGGGCGGTCTTGGTTGGAAATTCCCATTTCCTCCGTAGTTCCCGTTTTGGAACCGGTTTTGGTATGGCCTCTATTGTTGTGGATAAGCCTGATCTTGAGGGTTCTCCACGTTTGGGTTTCGAAACGAGAAATTGTTGAAGTTGGCGTTGCGGAAGTTGTTGTGGAATCAGTTGTTGAAACAACTTTGGTAGGAGTTTTGTGCTCCAACATAGTGAACTTCTTCTTCTTGAAAATACAAACCGTTGTTGTCGGGTTCGTAATAAGTTTCATCATTGACACCAACAGTAGCTTCACAAGCATGTACTTGACGGTTTTGGTTGTTGATAAGTCGGTTCATTATGACTTTTAGCTTGGAAATCTATTTCGATTCCGACACGTTCGATCTAGTCGATCTATCGTAATCGGAAGAATTGTTGCTATCCGACACAGCAAGATTTTCGATAAGAGCTCTTCCTTGGTTGATCATATTCGTGGAGAAGTCTCCATTGCTGGCCGTGTTGAGATAAAGTTGATATTTCGGTAGTAATCCTCTGTAGAAAGTGTTGAGCACATTCGGACCGGAGACACCGTGATGAGGGCAATCTCTCTCATACTCCTTGAAATGTTCCCACGCTTCATAGAAAGACTCCATTGATTGTTGATGAAAACTTTGGATTTAGTTTCTTAGCGCGTTGGATCTCGACTTCATGTAGAAGTGGTTTAAGAAGACGGCTTTGCACTCTTCCCAATTAGTAATAGATCCTGCAGGCAAATATTTCAACCAACGGTGAGCTTTATCGGCCAAAGAAAAAGAAAAAAGCTTACATTTCAAATAGTCAGCGGGAACTTGGTTCGTTCTCGTCGT
Organism: Eutrema japonicum; assembly: GCA_030161315.1. Classification (NCBI taxonomy): domain Eukaryota; kingdom Viridiplantae; phylum Streptophyta; class Magnoliopsida; order Brassicales; family Brassicaceae; genus Eutrema; species Eutrema japonicum. Next base: position 25,772,706 of record BSQW01000012.1, on the reverse strand, counting down.
TCTGCATATCTCTTCGAACAACTCGATGTGCTCCATCGGATGCTCGATTGCAACTCCATGAAACTGATTTTGCATTACCAAAGCAATGATTTGAGGCTTGATTTCAAAATTGTTTTCGTTCGGTATTGGAAGTTGTATGCCGCTCGGTTTTGGAAGTGTTGATACGGTGCATCAAAATCAGCAATGATGCGGTTCCGGGCTTGTTTCCTCGGAGAATTAGCGTGTATGGCAGGACGGTTGGCGTTTTCGCCATTAGGAGGAATCGGTGCATTAACTTGAGCATCATTCCTTGGTGCATCATGATCGACGGGAAGTGGTCGCCTCGGATTTTCAACATTTTGGTTTTGGTTGTGGTTTTCTTCGGGATCGAGATGTGAGTGGTCATTAGCACCATGGACAGCCTCTTGATCTTCTTCGTGATCCAAAAAATCACGGTCATCCTCGTGATCTAGTTGATCACGGTTTAGTTGATATTCCGGGTGGTCGTTTTCGGCGTTCTCTCTCGTGTTGGTCGATATCGTCTAGTAGCGGTACGGTTCCTCTAGGAGTTCTCCTAGTGTACATGCACCTTAGAACAAAAGACAAATATAAAGGAGAAAGTCAAAATAACAACAAAGAACTTGAAAATCAAAAGTGTCTAGAGCAAAAATTAGAATACAAAATCAAACAAGCTAAACTATCCCTGGCAACGGCGCCAAAAACTTGACACACCGGGAATTAACCCCGGCGTGGGTTTTTACCCTTTATATCTAAGCCGCAAGTGCACATCACACGAAGTAATATTTAGGGATCGAATCCACAAGGATAGACGTTGTCCAATTTCTAACGAGTTCTAACTTATGTCTAGACGTATATATATTTTGGGTTTTATTACCGTCGTATCTATGGAATCTAAACTAAAATAAGAAGGGCAGTAGCTAACTAATTATTTTATCGAGGTTGTGAATCAATTAAACGAAGCGTTGGGCAATCAGGAATTTTCTAGGGTTTATGGCCGATTTTTACGAAGAAATTTCTAGGATTTCTAAAGCGACTTTTTGTCGTCTTTGGGTTCTTGAACTTGGAACACGTATGCTGTGTGTAGTCTACTACCGTAATCCTACACACCTACTCACTTCAGTACTCGGACGGTAGCTTCCGACTCTGCCCGCGCAAGAAGTGAATGATACTCTCAAAGGTCGTTTACACTCACAATTCCTCCGTAAGTATACTTCCTTTTACGACGGATTTGCTCGTCTACCCTAGGTCAAGCGATTAGATACAGCACTTCCGTGGCTCTAAAACGCCTAATATCAGTTGTTAAGACGGTTAGTCAACCAACGCATTAACAACAAGGATATAACGAAGAACCCTAATCGGTATCCTAGACTAAAAACCTAATAAGAATCGAACCATAAGCTCCCCTTCAAACCCCTATGCCCAAAAAGTAGATTACTCAGCCTTATCTAAGGTAATCATATTCAAAAAATCGAATAAAATAGTAAGTAAAAAGGGATGAAGAAAGCTTCTCTATCGAAGAACACGAATCGAGAATCCTTTGCTCCAAACCAAAGAAAACAAGTGCACAAGTCACAAGAGCTTTGCTTCTGCCTTCAAGCGTGAAAATAATGTAACGTGTCCTGTCTAATAGGCATAAAATAAGTATTTATAGAGCTAATCTCGTTTAGGGTTTGATGGAAAATGATGGTTTTGGCCTCGGTGAAGAAACGAGTCGATTTAGTCGCGCAGGGTCCTGGCCGCGGGTGCAGGCTCTCTGGGAGTGGCGAAACGCCTCTTGGCCACGGGTGGAGACTCTCCAGGAGTGGCAAAATGCTTCCTGGCCGCAGGCAAACTCCTCCAGGCGCAGCGGTCTTCTGCTCGGGGCAGCTTCATCTGCCTTCAGTGCTTCGAGTATATTTAAGGATCCAACCATTGGATTGCCTCCAATCCAATTGCATTTGAAAGCTGGTTGTCTCTACTTTGTTGTGTCCAAATTTGGGGATGCTCATTTGGTGAAAATGTCTCCATTAGCTCCAGGACTTCTTGACGGTCCAAGTTTATCCAAAAATGCACTCTTTTACTATGAGTTACCTTAAACGTCTTTCAAATCTCTAAAATATGAAAATCACTTAAAAATCTTTGAAAACGGAGTTAAACACCTGCAAAAAAATATGAATGTGATCCATAAAAACGGTCAAAAATCGGTGTTATCAGTAATATTTTTTTTTTCTTAATTAATAATTTTTCTTGTTTAATTACCGATTCTTAATTAATTTTTTATAACAAGAATATACGGAAATGGAATTAGCAAGTCAGTTTTGAAGATGTTGCACTCCATCCTCGACAAACCGGACAAGAAAATTTCGGACGTTTCGTCAGACGAAAAAAACCTTTGGTTTCGAACGTTTGCGATAAGTTATAATTTATTTAATTTTGCTATATATTTTGAGATTTTTAACATATTTAATTCTATTTCTTTTGTATAAAGAATTTAATTGGAGGTCTACCATCACGAAAACGGTGGAGACAGAAGTTTTCAGGATGGCCTCCATACAATTCTCGCGCAACATGTACGAGTGGAAGTAGTTTTGGAGAAAGGGTAGAGATAAGCCAAAAGGCTTGAACGCGGAGGTGTGGAAGGACTACATCCCGTACTGGGAAGAGCCCCGAACCGAAGCCCTCTCTCAGACTAACTCCAAGAACTGGAAGAGTCCCTGAGAAGGGAAAGGACCCGCTGTCCACAACAATGGGGCGAAGAGATTCAAAAAATCCGAAATCGAAATGGTAAGTATTTTGGTGTTTTTAGTTAAATTCAAATATGGTTTTTAATATATTTATAAGTAACTAATTGTTTTAGTTATTTTGTAGACTGAGGAAGACGTCGAAGCTCCCGATCACCTGAAAGTGACGGTGAGGACGCACACCAACAAGAAGACCGGCAAAATTCAAGATCATGCCGTCAGGGAGATCGTCGAAAAGTTGACGAAGGCGCAACAGGAGATCCTGACCCAGAGATCACAGGGCGGCATCACCGATTCCAACGACCTCACTCGAGTCGAGATCAACGACCTAGTAAATAAAAATTATAGATTATCATTTCAATTTAGATAATTATTAGTTAGTAAAAGATCTATTGTTTTTTATTGTTTTTTAGGAGGTACCCGTTAAAAAAGGTCGTCGGCCAGGGTTGAGTAAGATTGCGACCCAACGAGCATCTTCTTCGGCCAGTTTCTCGATGGATGAAGACATTATCTGGCAAAACGAATAGCTCAAATAGAAGGTCACGCCTTTGTAGGACGAGCTCTCGACTCTGAAAACGAAGAGAGTAAAATTGGCGGATTACTTTAAATCGAAGTTCGGATATTTTCGCCTTATTTATTTCGATTTAGTTTTTTTGTAATTTTCCAACAATTTCTAAAACTTTTACTAATATTTTATAATTTTATAAGATTTTAAATCTTAATTAATTTTTATTTTCGTTTTTTATAAATTATTTAAAATGAATAATTCAATAATTTAGTTAATAAATAAATTAAATTATTATTTTTTAAATATCGATTTATTTAAATTCGTCCGAAATCCCTCCGAAATTTCTGAGGGATTTATGACGGATTAAGTTTAGCCGGGGGAATGCTTGTAATTATATTGTTTTAGCCGAGGGATTTTCGAGGGATTTCCGACGGATTAAGTTTAGTCGGGGAAATGTCAGTAATTATATATTTTTAGCCGATGAATTTCCGAGGGATTTCCGACGGATTAAGTTTAGTTGGGATAATGTCAGTAATTTATATAGTTTTAGCCGGGGGTTTCAGTTTTAGCCGGGGAGACTTAATCCGTCGGAAATCCGTCGGGAATGTTGACAACCGGAAATCCGTCGGAATTATCCGGACTGTCTGGTCCTCGAAAATACTCGGACAGACTAGTCCTCGGAATTATCCCGGACGGAATGGTCCTCGGGAATCCCTCGGAATTATCCCAGACGGACTGATCCTCGGAAATCCGTCGGATAATTTAGCCCTCCGAGTAGATAGATCATACGGCTCAAATCCGTAAGAAATCTGTCGGAAATGGTTGTTTCCGACGGGATACCGACGGATTTGGCCGTCCGGAATGGACATTTTTCTTGTAGTGTAATAAGGATAAGGTTAGAGATGAATCTCAATCTGGTCTATGGCTGAAGGACGAAGATGAATCAGAAGATAAAGAACATCGTAATATATTGGGATACGTTCAAGAGTCCAACGATATCGTTGGCACTGTATTTAACGAGTTAAAACCACATCTGGAAGGCGACAAAATGATGAAGACTGTACAAGTCATGGATCAACCCAAACCAGAAGATTGGGTGAGTATATTCTAGCCGAGTCCATCTCAGAAAGAAACATGGGGTAAAAAAAATAGCAATCGTGAGTGGAATTGGTTGAAACAGATTGCAGCAGACTCTCAAGTTACTCCTCCAAAAGAAGTATCATTGAGCATATACGGGCCTAGTCCATCAGAGAAAGAAAATTGGGGTGAAAAAAACAACAATCGTGAGGGGAAGAGGTTGAAACAGAGTGCTGCAGGCTCTCCAGTTACTCCTCCAAAAGAAATGAGGCAGAGTGAACGGTTTAAGGGGTTGGTAGCTTCATTAAAATCTCCATGCGTACCGGGAACCGATGGCAAACAGATGGTACCAAGAGCTGAGGTAAACCAATGGTAGATTTTATTTGGAGCGCCTAAACCAGAGCAAGTGAAGGCGCTTTGAAAGAATTCATTAAAAAAAAAATTGTAAGTCCCGACGGCCTCTTAGATTGTGTTTTTATCTTGAACTCTAACTGGCTTTTGATTTTCATCCACAGAGAATTAACATATCCATCTGGAGGTTGTGATAAGGTCGAGGATTTTTTCAGAAAAAAATTTGGAGGACAGAGCTTGGTTGACGGATAGTGTAAGTACACTATTCATCTTGTCCGCAGTTGATCTGCCAAAAATGATGGCCGTGGATGGAGCTTATTTAGTCTGCTAGTTGTTTTCAAGACAATTGGCATATATGTTTGAGACTGCTATTCTCTACTCCGTGCGAAAACTAATATTTTTCCTTCTTTTTCAGCACATTGACGCCGTCATGAACTTGTACATACTAAGGCTAAAGCGCAATTCATTTGCGTTCTAGTCTAAGAGGATTGTGAAAACGCTGCTTTTGAAACGCTTCTTGACTGATTGTTCGGCAAATTATGATTATGTGACTGATTGTTCGGCAAATTATGATTATGTAAATAACCGTATGTGCCATGACTAGAGTACAAATGGCTCTCTAATAAACTCTCACATAGTGCACTCTATATGTTCCACTACTATATGTTGCAATGTTTCTATGTTATCGACAAATACATTGAAACTTATGTAAAAAATTGACCTTGAAATGGGGAATTACGGTCTTTTCATGTTATTGATTGTATGTGAATTAAATGCAAACAATGCATATAGAGAAAGATTAAGGGTTTAAGTTTAGAACGTCAAGGGTCGGAAGTTCTTCGTAGTGAATTAAATATAAGCAGATGAGAATTAAATACAATAAATTGAAAATTGTATATGTCGTCACAAATCATAATTACATGTCACGCATTGTCGTATATAATAAAAGCATTAAACAATAACCCATCAAACGGCAGATCACACATTATATCTGCCATGTAACAAAGATATGAAATATCATAATCTAGCAGAAGTAAAATATAAACCTGATATTCTCATATTTTACCCGTTTTAGCATGCATATTATTTAGTATTTCGGGTCTCATGTATGTGTTTCTTATAGTTTTCTTAGTGGTTTGGTCTAATCTAGGGTTTAGGGTATTTGCACTAGGTCCTAGTGAGTTTTGCATATTTTGGAGTGATTTTAGGTACTTTGAGATGTTTTTGGAGATAATTGGGGTGAAGGGCTAAAAGAGACGGCAAAGCTCATCCGAGGTGTCCGAATGACCTGGCTGTACGAAGGATCTCCATTCAGATTCAGCCTTTATGATCTTCATGACAATTGTAGCTAAATGAGTTAGCTGTCCACCGGATTTGTTTTGAGAGCATTTGACATGTTGTTGGGGAGATATGGCCAATTTATCAAAGGTGTCTCTGTCTGGCCGCGAACCCATTGCACCATACCGGATCGATCTTGTCCGGTGTCACCGTCAGGTGTTCAACCTCAGCACGGAGAGGGAGAATACCAGCCCGTCATACCTGGCCACTATAGAATCTCGATGTTTAAGAACACAAGAAGTCAATAAGAATAACTTTCTTATTTGCTTTAAGGAATATAACTCAAAACCTTAAGTTCTCAAACTCATAAGTTGTGCAACATCTTAGCACATCCTTATATAAGAATTGATGATTCCTAATCCTAATAGAAAACACATAGATTTAGATAACTCCTAAATCTAAGGGATGTATATCTAGATAACTCCTAAATATACTTTGACTTAGTCTTTGATTTATTTCAAGCTAACAACATTCTCCCCCTTAAGCTTGAAATCAATCTCTTTCACGTCTTCAACTCCAATAAGATTTCTCATTTCTTTAAACTCCACCATCATTTTCAGGTTTGATCCTGTCACCAAGAGATCATCCACATACACGGCAACTACCAGGAGATCTCCGCTTTCTTCTTTGCGATAGAGTGATGGTTCCTTTGAGCATCGTTTAAATTTCATCTGAACCAGAGTCTTATTCAGCTTTTCATTCCAAGCTCTCGGCGCTTGTTTTAACCCATACAGTGCTTTGTTCAACTTGTAGACTTTGTTCTCATTCCCTTTGATCTCAAATCCCTCTGGTTGTGTAACGTATACTACTTCTTTTAGCTCTCCATTTAGAAAAGCTGTTTTTACATCAAGATGATGAATTTCCCATCCATTCGAAGCAGCAAGTGCGATGATGAGCCGAATAGTTTCAATTCTCGCAACAGGAGCAAACACTTCCTCAAAATCGATACCATGCCTTTGCACGTAGCCCTTTGCCACAAGTCTTGCTTTGTGCTTGTTTACGCTTCCATCAGGATTCCGTTTGATCTTAAAGACCCACTTTAGGCCAATTGCTTTGGATCCGTTTGGCAGATCGGTTAGATTCCATGTTTTATTCCTTTCAATTGACCGTAGTTCATCTTCGCAAGCCGTCATCCATTCTTTCAATCCCTTAGCTTCATTAAAATCCCATGGTTCTTCATTGATCATGACTAGGAGACGTTCACATTCCTCTTCAGCTATATTGCAAACGTAATCATCCAGATAACTAGGTCTATGGCTTACTCTTGCTGTTCGTCGCAGAGGCGGTTGATCCTGATTTTGTTCCTCCTCATTGCCTTCGTCTATATCATAGTCACGATTCTCCTCTGTTTCTTCTCCGAGACTGTTTTGATCATTCTCAATGGCATCGTTGGCGTCAAAACCTCCTAAGCTTGCTGAAAATGTTCCTGAATCCTTTGTGGTGTCAATTCCTTGGCCATTCCACTTCCAGCTCTTAGATTCATCAAAAACTGCATCTCTGCTGATGACGATTCTTTGATGTGTTGGGTCAAATAACCGATAAGCTTTGGAACCTGGTTCTGTCCCTAGATGAACCAACGTTCTTGATCTGTCGTCCAGTTTCTTCCTTCCAGTTGCTTCTATTCTGACATAACTAACACATCCAAATACTCTAAGATGCTCGAGATTTGGTTTCCTTCCTTTGAATACTTCATATGGTGTTTGGACAGTAAGTGACCTTGTTGCCACTCTATTGATCAGGTAAGTGGAATGTCTCACAGCTTCGCCCCACAAATAGTTTGGTATGTTCATGTGTTTCAGGATGCTTCTCGTCATCTCAAGTAGTGTTCTGTTTCTTCGTTCAACAACCCCATTCTGTTGGGGAGAGTACGGCGCCGTTAGGTGTCTTTTGATACCGTGTTTTTCGCAAAAATCCTGAAACTCTTGAGATATGAACTCCCCTCCTCTATCGGTACGAAATGTTTCAATCTTGGCTCTTGTCTCTTGCTCTACTATTCTCTTGAAACCTTTGAACTTATCAAATGCTTCGCTCTTTTCCTTTAGCAAGATTGTCCACATGTAACGGGAGTAGTCATCTACAATGACAAATATATATCTCTTATGTGCTGGTGTGGAGGGTGTGATAGGTCCACATAGGTCTCCATGGATAAGATCTAGGACTTGAGATGCTCTGTATGACGTCGCTTGTGGGAATGGTGATCGAGTCTGTTTTCCACGTAGACATGATACACACTTCTGTTTTTCGATTGTCATTCTTGGTATGCCTTTCACAAGTCCCTTGTTCACCATCACTCTCATAGTCTCGAGATTCACATGCCCCAATCTTGCGTGCCACTTGCTTGACTCGGTTAATTCCATTAGCTGTAGATACTTTATGTTGTCTACTTCCAAAATTACCTTATACAACCGGTTCTTGGACCTAGAAATTTCAACAAGAGGCTTGGAGTTTCGATCAAATAGCTTGAGAAGTTCTCCTTTCATTCGTACTTCACAACCTGCTTCCGTGGCTTGACCGAGACTTATAATGTTGCTTCTTAGGTCTGGAATGAAGTATACATCTTTTAAAACCTTCTTCACACCATTATTAAACTTAAATTTTATGGATCCTTTTCCTCTTATGTCTATGCGGGAATCGTCTCCGAATTTTACCTTTCCTGTAATATTCTCATCAAGGTCGAAGAAGAACGATCGGTTTCCACTCATATGATTGCTGGCTCCATTGTCTAGGTACCACACATTACTCGTGTCTAGACTGCTTTCGAAGGTACTCGGCTTTACCTTCTGCTCATTCAGATATACCACCTCATGCATCATCAATTCATCAGCCGTTTGTGTCTCTTCTTCGTTCCCTTTTTCAGTAGTCTCTTGCAGTTTGAGTAGTCTATCGGGACAATCAGAGGCATAGTGACCGTATGCATCACACCGATAGCACTGGATGTGAGACGCATCTCGTCCTTGATTGCCATAGGAGTTTTGGTAAAAGCTTCTACCATGGCCTCTTCCTCTACCTCTTCCTCGGCTTCTCCCTCTTCCTCGTCCTCTACTACAGTAATTTTCTTGTGAGTCAGAGTTAGCATACATTAATTTCCCTTGATTATCTTGTTGCTCTTCGTCTTCCTCACTGATCCGCTCTTCATAGGCCTTTAATCGTCCAACTATGTCCTCAAAGCTAGTAGTTTTTAGATCAAGAACTTGTTCGAGTGATGCTACTATGTGTATGTATCGTTTCCTCGGTAAACTCTTTAAGAATTTCTTTACAAGTCTCGGTGCTTCAATGATTTCCCCGAGAGATGCTGATTTAGAAGAAATTTCAGAGAGTTTACCCACGAATGCATCAATCGAGTCTTCTTCCTTCATCTTGATCCTATCAAACTCGGCCATCAGAGTTTGTAGTCTAGCCTCTCTCACCCTATCAGCTCCGATATGTCTCGTTTTTATCGCATCCCATACGGCTTTTGAGGTGTCAAGATCTCCTACTTGTAGGATCAAAGCTTCAGGTATAGATTGAAACAACAAAGCAATTGCTATGTTATTCTTCTCTTCGTTTTTAACGCCGGGTTCTATGGTTTCCCATACTTTGTTCACTTTGAGAGCAATCTTCATACGCATGGACCATACCGTATAGTTTGAATTGTTCAACATAGGACACTGAATGGAAGAGGGTCCGAATTCCTTGGATTTGATTTCACTCGTATCACCTTTCGTAGTATCGCCCATGATGTTATAGCTCTGATACCAAATATAGAATCTCGATGTTTAAGAACACAATAAGTCAATAAGAATAACTCTCTTATTTGCTTTAAGGAATATAACTCAAAACCTTAAGTTCTCAAACTCATAAGTTGTGCAACATCTTAGCACATCCTTATATAAGAATTGATGATTCCTAATCCTAATAGAAAACACATAGATTTAGATAACTCCTAAATCTAAGGGATGTATATCTAGATAACTCCTAAATATACTTTGACTTAGTCTTTGATTTATTTCAAGCTAACAACAGCCACCACCGTCCGGTATAGACTATAGTTGTCCCAATTTGATAAGAGTTGACCTAGTTTGACCAGAGTTGACCCAGTTTGACCCCTTTGACTATTTAAACTTTCTAGACCTAATTTTTGTAATAAATCTTCTTCTCCCAAGGGTTGGGCACGACCCAAACTCTTTTAACCCAAGTGAATACTAACAAAATAAATACTTTGAAATTGTGTTAGTTTTGTATACTCCGAAAGTTACTTCGAATACTAATAAAAGGAAAGTTAGTTTTGTGAATTTAGAATTCTCCAAACTTATTTAAAAAAATACTTCGAAATAGGTCCCTGTATTTTTATCTATTTTTACCTAAAACTGAATACTAATAAAATGTTCAGAATTTACTATTATTCATCTTCGATGATCCAGTGTTTGTGACTACAAAATGAATCTAATTTTATTTGAAAAATGATTTAATTTCTATTACTAATTTACTATCTAAGTCATCGTAGATGTATGGGTTAATAGGAAAATTTGAGATAATATGGGCCGATTTATAAAAGTATAAGAAATATGGGGTCGAGCGTCGATCTAAAAATTTCAAGAGAGAGAGAGAGAGACTTCTTGTGAATAAGATTATCCTTTAAAAAAAGATTACCCACTCCTCTAAAACCCTTGTTTTCTCTGATATATTTCTTCATCGCCGGTGAGATTTCACTTTTAATTTCAATCACAAAGGGTGTGATCCGCGTGGGCGTGGTAAATAATTTTTTAATCTAATGGTATTTTATTTTACTTGGTCTCGTAATTAATTTAACTATCTCTATCAACTTAAGATATGTGTATTTAATTTTTTGTTTTTTATTTAATTTATGATCATCTATGTGTTTATTTATTGGATGGTACGCATTTTACCTATTTTTTCCTTTGGTGATCAATTTTGTGCAATTAGTTGCATAATATATTTACATTTTAAAGTTGCATAATATATTTTTATATTTTGTTTCATGTGAAATTATTATTTTTGGAGTGTTTTATGTATGATTTTAACCTTATTTATGTGCACAATATGTTTGTGATTCCGAAATCTATTTTTCTTTTATTTTTTTGAAAACGATTTCCATATATAACTAGAGAGAAAGATAGAAATTTAGCCAACACATAAAGTTATTGATAAGTGATAAGCCCATTACATCAATAATAGAATTAACAATTGATCAACTTGTGTTGATTTTAAATCTATTCATGGATTGCATGTCACACAAATTCAGATTTAACCATTTTAGAATTTTCTTATTCAAGACAATGTGTTAGATTATGTATTTTGATACAATAATGAATTTAATTACATCTCAAATGGAAATTTAGCCAACACATAAGGCTATTGATAAGTGGTAATCACGGTGAGATTCAAATTTATATATAAAAAAAGTGTGTGACCCGCGAGTTTTTGTTTTTTAAGTTTTATAATTGTTTAATTTATTTATGAGAACTTTTTTATTCATCCTTACTAAAACAAACAATTGCTTGTAGATTGTAAGCTTAATATTTTATTTGAAACTTAACTAACTGTTTCTATAATTTTCATCTCCACTAAAATGAAAATGTAAGTGATAGTCAATCACTTCAATATTTACGCTCAATCAGTTTTCTATTATTTACAAATAATAATATTTGTTTGGAACTTTCATATTTTATCTATATTTAAAGACCAAATAAATCATGTTATCCAAATATCTAAATTATTGAACGTTTCATTTTTATTATTTTAAATTATAGACTTTTTTTTTTTTAAATCGATTTTATTATATATAATTGATTTAACAAAGTTACTATCATATGCATTATTAAACGATAATGAGTTTACTTTTTATTTATTAGATATTCTGTTTTTTAACTCTATATATTTGTGATATGTTAAATTAATATTGTATATATTGTATACTATTAGTTTGGATCAAATAATATCCATTCACTAAACATCTTATCGATATAAAACTTTAACCTTGTAACTATAATAAAGTGTGTAATATATTAGTAAAACTAAAATTTTACATATATTATTATTTCAATAAATTTTGTTGATTTTTTCAGTTTTCATGATATGAATATGAAAATGACCTTTCAAATTCCTTAAATAATTTAATAAATTGTATAGTTAATATGTATATCATAATTTTAACTAATTAAATTATAAAAATTAAATATCAAAATGATGTGGTATACATGTGGATGATATATGTTATATTAATATTATATATATTGTCTACTATTAGTTTGGATCAAATAATATTCATTCGCAAAACATCTTTTCGATATAAAACTTTAACTTTATAACTATAATAAAGTGTGTAATATATTAGTAAAACTCAAAATTTTAATTCTATTATTCTTTCAATAAATTTTGTTGATTTTTTTTTATTTTTGATGATATAAATATGAAAATGACATTTCAAATTCCTTGCATAATTTAATAAAATGTATAGTTAATATGTATATCAAAATCTTAACTAATTAAATTATGGAAATTAAATATCAAAATGATGTGGCATACATGTAGATGATGATGTGTCTTCATGAGAAGAGAGCAAAGTTAACTTTATATATATAGATTATGAGTGCATCGCAAAAACACGTCATATGTTTCCGAAATGAGATTAATGTCAAATGAATAGAAATTTGATACTTATTTGAGAATAGTGAAGTATATGTATCAATTATTCTCTAACGTGGGTTTTGAACCCTTAGAACTTCATTCTAATTTTCCATTTTGTGAAATATAGGGATTTTCAAAGAATTAGACTGATATAGATATGTAAACCGGATTTTGTGATTGGTTTTTGTTGTACTTAGTTATAACTTATGAGCATTAGATGTCAAAGTGTAGGATGTTTCGATGGATATGACTTGACCCCGATAACTCCAACAAGGTTGAGTATTTATTATGCGCGTCTCATCTATTTTGTAATTACATAAAAACAATGATATAAAATACCGCGCGAAGCGCGGCTAACCCATTAGTATATATATATTAAGAGGTAACAATCAACGCGTGCAAAGCACGGATCCTAATCTAGTTTGTTATTAAGTAATACTTGTAAACTATTTTATGGGCTCTTTTCAATCTATCTTTTTATTATTATTATTTTATTAATAATATATATATATATTAATTGGGGCATTTAATTATTAGGACACATGGTCGAGCCCCGGGCCGTCGCACCACCTTATTGGTACCATCGATAAGACCATATGCGATCGCATCATCAACCTTCGCTACAAGGAATCCGGAAAACATGGTGATCTACTTCAACGTTGGCAAAGTGTGAGAAGAACTAGTTGAGATTGCTCGGTTTTTCATTGCTTTCGTAATTTTCTGGATTTTTTTTTCAACTTCTTAAACTATGATGGGACTGAATCATTGTAAATAATATATTTGTTGATCAATAAATAAATTTAATATTTAAAAATACGTTATTATATAAAGCTGAGTGTGTTCAATATCACATGTATGATAATTATAATTCACCAGATTGAAGCATGTGTCAATGTTAATTTAGATTGTGATAGGTATCAATGTACTAATATAAAATTTCTAATTTTTATTTATTTATTTTTAAATAACAAAAAACGAAAAGGAAATTGTGTTTTAAAAAAATGAAAACTAATAAAATCGAAAAAAATAAAGTTCAAAAAAATAGAAACTACAAAATCAAAAAACAATGTAAACATTAAATCTATATAAGATTCATAATATATAAAATTAGATAATAATAGTTTGTTATTGTATGTTTGATAGTTATTTTATGAAAAAAATTTAGTGGTGTAAAATTTAAACCTAAATTATTATATTAAACATAAATTTTCTAACATGTTAAAACAATTAAGTTTCAGAAGATAATATTTTTTAAAAAATATATTTATTTTAACAATTATATTCAATTTTAAGTTATATAAGATTTGAAAAAAATAAATAAATTGAACCGTCACAATCATTTAGAAGGGTTGTTTATGGGTAATATGGATCACTTTTTAATTTTCTTAATTGTAAATTACAAAACATAGTTTCAAGATAACTAAACGAGGATTTTAATTTAAAATATAATTATACATATCATAACTATGCTCATTATCAATTTTAAAAATTAAAACAATTATATTTTACCGTGTACACGTAGAACCTAATCTAGTATATATATATATATATATATATATATATATGTATATATAAAAACAATGTCCTTTCACGTTATTTATTTAGAAGTTCGATATTTACATAATATATTTATCAAAAAGATATTTATATAAATGATGTCTTCATAAACCATTGTTTCATGTATTTATCTAGAGAATGCAAGAAAATAAGAATTTACTGATTAGAATCACGTGAGGCCCAAAAAGAAGCCGACACAAGACGCCGAGATTTCCATCCCAAAACTAGCCCGTTTTGGCCCAGTTCTTCTACTCTATACCCATCGTTAAACAAGCTTAAAAGGAGCTTTGCTTGACAACGGTTGGCGAAGCTCACATCCACCGGTTTGAATCCATTAGTCTCTAACCACCCTCTCCATGAAGCAAAACTCTCGACTTCCGCATCATCAGCAGTAATATGGATACGCGTCAACCAACCTGAAACCCAAGGCCCAATAAAAACACTTTCAACAAAGCCACGGGCCGGGCCTGCCTCAAGAGAGTCAAATATGGCTGAGAACTGATGTAGCAAGTCCATAAACCGATAGAGGAAGCCTTGGTTTCCCATCAGACCAACTTCCTCGTGAACGAGTGTTACCAGTTTGGGGTTTAGGGTTTTAGCTTTCGATAGAAAGGAAATGAGAGAATTGGGTGTTTGGTGGCTAAACCGAGGGAGATGTAACATACAGTTGATCACCACTGCTTCTCCTCTCACAAGTTTCAGCGATGAAACGTTGAATGTGTCGGTGTCGAGTTTACAGTGGTGGTACGAAAACGGCTGGCTAATCGACTCCGCAAATGCGGTTAGATACCGTCCAGCCTCTTGGACAGCAGCTACGGATTTTTTACCGTTAGTGGCTCGTGACAAAGCGGTGATCCTAAGATGTTGGGCCAATGAGTATGTATTTCTAGACACCAAGGCCTGCATCAACGAGGCCCATTGAACACCTTCTGTGATATCGTAGTCCACGATATGGATTCGCCGCTCATACTTTACTGCTTCAAGGATAGCCTGTGTGGCGGTAAGGTAACCGAAGTTAACGTACGGAGACATGTTCTGCAGCATTTGGAACGCCGAGATCACATCCGCCTGATCATGAACATTACGATGTTGGTGGTGATCGCAGTGCCGCTGAACATTAGCTCGTTCGAGCAACTTTGAAAGGCCGTTGGTGAAGTGAGTAGCTAACCTCTCCATGTTGGTTCGGCTATTGGGAGGAACCAACTCCTTAATTCTTGAAAGTATTACCCGAGTTAGCTCTCGGGTTTTATCGGCACCAGTCGATGCCTCTGCAGCAGCCACTAGTAAGTGAACCAACCTCAAGCCCTTTGACTCATCAGGATTAGGCTCCTCTACAGCATCATCCACGGACAAACCCGTGGACGCTGAGTTACAAATTCCCTCCTGGCCATGGTTACAAGGAATCATTGGAGGAGATTCCGTCGCAGCTCCTTCATCACTCATCATGGATTCAATGAGATCGCGGAAGTCACAATCCCAATCCATGTCAAGAGATCCATCATTATGTTCCCCACAAGAGGAGGTGCTTGCGGCTGCGGCAGTGTTGCTAGAGAAGAAGAGGTCGAGGAAGTCATCGTAAGGATAATTCATGGTCATGGAGGTGAAAAAGAAACGGGCAGTGCAGAATTATTTAGAGAGCTTATGGCCATCTAGTGGGACCTAAGAGAAGAGACTAGTGGTTCCATTTTTTGAAGAAAATCTTTGAAGTCAAATCTAAATACATGGTCCCCTTTTAGGGAAGTCGAACAATCTGTGGTCCATGGAAGACGCAGCAGGACCACTGTAATCAAATGGGCAAATAAACAAATCAAGTGAGAAAATTGTTAGTCCAATAATACAAAGTACGTTTTTTTTTCCTCGCAAATTAGCACTTTTTATTTTGAGCTCATAACAAATTTTGTTTTAATTAAGAAAGTAAGATACAATTTTATCCTTATATATATATATATATATATATATATATATATATATGTGTGTGTGAATGTGTATGTTGTAACTGGAATTAATACGGTCAAATTTATAAATAGAAATTATCGAATGACTTTGGCCTATCTTTAATAACAGAATAATCAAATGGTTTTTGAGCAATAAACATAAAGATTATTGTTCGGAGTGAGCTGAACGGATCAAAGGTGATTTTAGAGAAGAGATGCGAGAGTAAACGAGTTTAATATTTCATCCTTGAAAGTGTTTACACAAGAACAAGAACAAAAGAACTGAAAAGTATTGAGTGTGTAGTGCTAATTCCGAGTGGAAGAAGTTGTTTTGCTCCTCGCCCTTGCTCTTGCTTTTATATTTTGAGTATGTGTTTAATGATGTCATTTACTCCGCTTGATTCACCATGAACTATAATTAATCTGGTAGATTCGACCGTTACGCTTAGGCGCCTTAATTCACTGGTTTGACCGAATCATTGGTCAGGACGGGGTTGACTGAAAAATTAGCATTTATTCTCCTTTGATCATATGTCATTATGTTGAACTCCAGCTCGACTCTTTACCTCGTTTCTGTCTTTTACTTCTCTGGGCTTTTATCTGCTTGTTTATTGGGTCGGGATTTTCACCCCATAGTTAGCCCCCCCACCCCCCACCCCCCACCCCAATTCCTTAAAAGCGAATTTCACTCCGCAATTATCTTCAGTAAGCAGAAATTTCGGTCTAACGATTCACTTTCTTTATTCGCTTGTTCATCTTCTTTGGCTCCTCAGTTCACATGCTTTGACGGTGGCTTCCAAGTATCCTGCTACTCGTCCCTTCAACACTTAGGGTTTTTCCACCTTCAAAATGGATGTCGCGACCCTTTATGTATTTCGTCAGAGTCATAACATCCCTGACGAAGTGGAAATCATGATTCCTCGCACCGGTAAATCTCCAAAAATACATCTCCAGGCTTTTGATGAGTGTTCGAGACCTATTTAATCACTTGCGGACTCCGCATTCCCCTTCCGAAAATACTGGTAAGTTATCTCGCGGATCTGGTAATCTGCTTGTCCCAATTGACACCGTACTCCCTAGGGCAGATACTTGGTATCCTCGCGCTGGCCCGAGATTCCGAGATTCTTTTCTACATGCATGATTTCTATAGACTTGGTTTTGTGAAGAAATCGAACCATCCTGGACGGTTTTCTTTTCTGTTGCTCCTAATTGGCGGGTAATCTCTGGTAGCCCTTCAAAAGACGGCGATTGGACTCGTCCTTACTTTTTCTTCAGATTTCATCCGTCTCTGATTGCTTCTGACGCCTCTATCCTTCCGTCGAGATGGATCCAAAGCAAGGGTTCAACCTCCCCCTTTTTATATTTAATTTTTATCCTTCTGTAATTTTTTCATGCTTTCCTTAAGCTGAGAACAAATCGTTAGGTCTAACCGATCGATTCCGGAGCCTACTTGAATTCCTTGCCACGAAGCGATGTTGTTAGGGGCCCGAGATTATATCTTGCATCGAGGGAATGGGCTTGTACCCCGTTTTGATCGGCAGGTTTCAGCTCTTCTTGCTCTTTAATTTTCCTGCTCGTGATTAACCGACTCTTCTTATCGCAAATACTCCTCTTGAGGAGCAGCGACCTTGCCAAAGAAATTGGTCCGCCTTTGCAAGAGGTTAGTGGTTCACCGAAGGTAGAAGGAAAGCTTTTAATTATATCTCCTTTGACTTCCGATCTGTTTTTTACTGGGTCTAGGAACGAGATATGGTTCCTCTTCGATGGGTGCCCGGAAACAGAAAGATTCTTCTACGGTTTCTCCGACTTCGAGGACCGAACGAGGTGTCACCTCAAAGCACACTCCAAGGTGTTTAGTCAAAAGCATTTTTTTATAGAAATTGCTCCCTCGTCTACTCTGGCGGTTTCTCTAGCTCCAACGGGATCTCTACCGCTAATTGTGTGTGACGACATCACAATTCTTTCTTCTCTGAGTTGCGAGGATGCCTCATTGAACGAAGAGGACAAAGAGGACCATGATGAGTTTGCTTTAACTCTTTCCCCTTTAGGTGAGATGGTTCCTGATATGCTCAATTTAATACCCTAAAGTACTAAAGCAGTTGTAATAGTATAGCTAGGGGTCGAACCACAGAAGACTCACAGAAACGCACAATAGATTCTATAGTGTCGAATTACGCTAAGCCAAACAGTTGTAATTAAAAACAGTGCGGAAATTAAAGGAGTTGTAAATCAATTGAGAAATATAGGCTCAGGGTTTTTCTCAGGAAATCAGTGAATGCAGACTAACTAACTAACAGGATTCAGATTTAGCGCAGTTCTTGAACTCAAATCACTAAAATATAGCTAACCAACTCTCGTTGCGAAAACTATCTAAATCTAAATCCTAGGAATTCCAAATCTCTTTGCGAATCCTAAAGTCTAAATCAGCTTTAACAACAGGTTTGATATGTTCACAAATCAATTAAACCAAATCTCTTTGCGAATAATCAATTTGCTCACGTAGGTTCTATCAGGTAATTAATCGCACTCTCGTGCCTAATCAATTATCCTAAGATCTAAGTTCCAGATTCGTCAACCTAGAATTAGCTATGAACACAACCTAAGGTGAAGAACTAATTCAGATGGTGAATCCTAAACAGATAATTAAACTAGCATTCAAAGAAATCCTTTATGAGAAAACCCTAAACCTAAGGTGGATCTACTCAGACATGGAGAATGAAACAATCAACATGTTTGAATAAATCATCAATAGAATAGGAAGAAGGGTTTAGAGATCTGATCTCGGACGAAGGGAGATTCAGACTTGTCTCTCTAAAACCAAAGTAAAATCAAACACAGAAAATAAAAGCATAAAAAGGCATGAAAAGGCATAGCCTAAACAATGGCTGTAAAATCCTATTTATAACCTAAATCACGATTTGGGGCCTTCTTGTAATTATCAAAGTCTTCTGGCAGTTCTTGCAATTCTCCAAGACTTCATAATTAGTCGCGGCCCATGAAATCTTGATGAGTGTCGATCGATACCAGGGGGTATCGATCGATGCTAGGTGCTCAGATCGGGCTCTTAGTCATCAGACTTCAGTCTCGCTCCAGAATGCTCCAGAAAAGCTCCAATAATTCCAATTAAGCTCCAGACGTGCTATAACCTGTGAAAGACTCTAAAAGACTCCAAAACACAAGAAAAGACTCTATAAAAGGACTTATATCATGGCCTAAATAGGGTAAAAACCATGATATATCAACTCCCCCAGACTTAGCCTTTTGCTTGCCCTCAAGCAAATAGAAGACTAAACCAGAAAAAGAGGTTTGAAAACGTAGAGACTCACCTGTTCCTGAACCATCGAAAAGACCCTTTTCCCAAGTACCCAAATGTCACCTGATCAGCTTTCGATCTAACCACCATGTACTTCTCCGTAGACATTTGCAGCTTTTCCAGACTCCACACAAAATTCCACAGCATTGTTCAAGTAAAACCCTCATCACCAGTTTCATCTCTGCAGCTAATATTTAAGAACCTTCTAGACTCTTTACCAGACAATATCTTGACAAAGGAACCACCCTTTTTCACACTTTTTTGTATCAATTTCTCTCCTCCAGACTTATTTCTTATTATATCCTTATTATTTTTATTTTCAGCTTAGCATATACATATCAAGGTAGGAGACGCGAGTATTGATGGTGTTTGCCACCAAATCCCCGGTTCTTCCCTCTCTATGTATCAAAGGATGTAGGCGAATAATGGCATCATAGGAAAATCCTAGCCTCGCTTCCAATCCTTTGTGTGATCATCCCCTCTTAAGTAGAATAATGGGATCGCTGGAAATTTTCCTAACCCTCTACTCAGAAGAAAATCATTTCAATCTTTTATGCTCTTAATCTATCAACTTATTTCAGGGGAGAGAGATACCATAATTCTAAACACACGGGTTCCTTTATCAGATATGAATGATGAATCAAGCTCTATGAACACTAACCACATTGATGAAGTGCAAAAATTTGGCTCAGGCTTCAGAAGAACTCTGCTGGAGACATGGATGTTTTCTAGTCAACTGGTCAGCCTTTGGATTTTTCATTAGTCGATCTAGAACTGATCCTGTAACACTGTGCACTCAAAAACAAAATCACATCAATAGGTTCAAGCACAAGATCATAATCTCCAACAAATTTTGACTCAATAAAACAGTTTTGACTCTATAAAACGACTGACTCTAAGAAAAACAAAAACAATGTCAGCAGACACCTCCCCCAGACTTGAACAACACTGTCCTCAGTGTTATCTAGCCTAGAGCCAGTGAAAGAAACAAAAGAAAAGGATAGAATGAAGAGAAACAAGAAATTACCTTCCTGGAATAGCGAGTGTCGATCGACACACAGCATGGTATCGATCGATACCACGCTTAGATCGACTTGGTGAACTTGCATCCGCGATTGGTGTCGATCGATACCAATGGGGTATCGATCGATGCTTAGGCGATTTCGAGTTGCTCCTTGTTCATCCTGACACAGACTCAAAACAAACGAAAATAAAAATAAAAACGAATCAAAAACATACTCACCAGTGGGTTGCCTCCCACCAAGCGCTCGTTTAACGTCAATAGCTTGACTGTAACGCCCTTCAGGCTGGATAAGAGTGAGAGCTTGCACCAAAACAGGCTCCATCACTTGACATTACTAGCTTCAAAGTTCTGCTTAGCATGCTGTCCACAAACTCCTGCCCTTTCTCTTTCAGCTCAGAAGTAAGAAGGACTCTTGCCTTAGAGAATGGCTTCAAGGCTCCTTTGCATTTGACCTTGTAATCAATCGAATTCCCATCACACTTCTGAGGAATCAGAGTGACATGGGGATTCTCGACCTTTTTGTTCTTGGCCTTCTTCTTCTTTGTTGCCTTAGTCTTCTTCTTGGGGATGTTGGGCGGTTCAGCTGGAACGTCTGTGACAGTAGGCTCATCAGGAGGCTCTTCCAGAAGATCAATTGCTAGCGACTCTCCTGTGATAACTTTGATGCTAGAGGCACGTGTGGGAATACTCCTAGGTGGAATGACATCATAGTAGACATCACCGTCAATGTAAGAGAAAGATAGTCTCTTATTAGGTGTGTCTATGATCGCGCCTGCAGTAGCCATGAACGGTCGTCCCAGGAGTATAGGCATACGAGATATCGCACCCATCTCCACAACCTGAAAATCAGTAGGCACCAGACAGTCTCCTACTTGGACTAGCAAACCAGCGATTTCACCATATGGAAGTGAGGTGGAATCGTTTGCAAACGTGATAGATGTCTTAGGAGATAGAATAGTAGCCCCCAACTGCTCTGCAATTGCCTTTGAGATGACATTGACACTAGCCCCTGAGTCGACAAGAGACTCTTTGAAATCAACTCCTGAGATGGAGCTTGGTACTGCGAATTTCCCTGGGTCTTCCCTCTGTGTCAATTTCCGTGGTTGTAGTGAATTGCGAACTCTTTCTCCTATCACCTCACGTGATTTCTTGGCTTCTGGTTCTTTCTGCGAGGGGTATCGATCGACACCAGTTAGGGTATCGATCGATGCCATGCGATTTGAATCGTTCCTGACAAGTACATCTTCATCAGAAAGAAGCTCCACGTTCGGGTTATCCAGCATATACTGTAGTTTAGCAATCTCCCATTCCTCCCTTGTTAGCTTAGGAATCATAGGATAAGGCATCCTGGTTACATACACTCGTTCTGCAACGACCTTAGGCACCACAGTAGAACTCTCTGTTGTCTCCTCAGAAATCACCTTAGTATCGACCGATACCAATGGGGTATCGATCGATACACGGGTGATTGAATCCATTCTAGCAGACGTCTGGGTTGGTATCGATCGATACTGGGGAGTATCGATCGATGCTTGTGCGATTTCAGGAATGGCTTCGAGATTTTCTGCACGTAAGCTGATGGCATTGACGTGTGCATTGTGTGATTGAACCGCCTTTCCCTTGGAATTTGCTGCAGTCTGAGCTACTTGCGTCTCCAGCATCCTGTGGCTCGTATTTAGTGCCTCGATCCTTCCACTCAAATCGGTGTACATGGTGTCCATCTTACCATTGAAGGTGGCCGTCATCTTCTCCTGCCCTTGAACCAGGTGTTCAAGCATAGCCTCAATCTTACTCTCAGGAGTTTTGGGTGCTGGGGATTGGTACCCTCCTTGGTGACCATAGTTTCGATTGGTGTTGTACCCAAATCGCTGACCCTGAAAACCAGAACCACCTATGTAGTTAACATCTTCCACCTCATTCTCAGTAGCAAAGTGGACGGCCTTTGTTGTCCTTCCCAGCAGAAGACTGTGCATAGAATCCAGCTGAGCTTTCACTTCAGCAATCTGTGACCCATCCATGTTACCAGCCAGCCTCTTGCGCTCGAAATCTGCGCTCTTGGTGCTACTGCTAGAGGCAAAGTTCTCGATCAACACAATAGCATCCTCAGGATATCTGGTGTTGAAATTACCATTGCTGGAAGAGTCCAGACCCATCTGATATCTCCAATCTACTCCTCTGAAGAAGATACCCAGCAGTTGCACATCAGAGTATCCATGGTGTGGACAATCTCTCTGATACGATCTGAATCTTGTCCAAGCAGCCTTGAACGCCTCAGTAGGTCCTTGAGAAAATTGGGAGATTTTATTTCTCAGATCTTCAGATCTTCCATCATCGTAGAAGTTAATCAGGAAGGCTCTCTTGGTGTCCTCCCAATTAGTTAGCGATCCAGGAGATAGCTGCCTCAGCCAGTAAGTAGCTTCTCCACCTAGAGAGTAGGGGAAGAGCTTGCAGAAGAGGTAGTCGTAGGACACTCCATTGCTCTTGATGCTAGTGACCAAGTCCTCGAACTTCTCCACATGGTCCATTGGATGTTCATGAGGAAGACCATGGAAGAGATGTTGTCCTACTAGAGTGTAGTAAGCAGGTTTCAGCTCGAAGTCATTCCTCTCATAAGCAGGAGGACGAATCGCTGACCGATTGGCGAAAAACTGCTCTGGCCTGTTGTACTCACCAATCGTTCTTCCACGATTAACCACAGCATTCCCTGCGTTGGCGCGCCCAGCTGGCGCGATAATCTCAACAACCGCAGCAGGGACAACGATGTTACCAGCTTCATCAAGTCGCTGCCCTCTCTCATTACACACGTGACCCTCTTGGTCTCTCAGAATTCCAGCTTCATCAGCTCTTAAAACCACTGGGTTGTTCATCCCTGATGTTTGCTTGGTCTTTCTGTTTGTGCGTTCCACAAACGCTAGCTGTTCCAATGACAGTTCAACTAGCTGTGTGCTCTTGTTGCTTCTGGTTTCACGAACAGGCATACACCTGCAAACAAAACACTAGGCAAAGCACGTAAGTAACCAGAAAAATACGTTGAGTATCGATCGATACCAAGTGGTGTCGATCGATACCAACGAAAGAAGACGACGAGTATCGACCGATACTACAGAGTATCGATCGATACCGACGAACTTAGTCGAAATTCTAAACTAAAATCTAATGGCAAATTGAGTCCCCGGCAACGGCGCCAAAATTGATATGCTCAATTTAATACCCTAAAGTACTAAAGCAGTTGTAATAGTATAGCTAGGGGTCGAACCACAGAAGACTCACAGAAACGCACAATAGATTCTATAGTGTCGAATTACGCTAAGCCAAACAGTTGTAATTAAAAACAGTGCGGAAATTAAAGGAGTTGTAAATCAATTGAGAAATATAGGCTCAGGGTTTTTCTCAGGAAATCAGTGAATGCAGACTAACTAACTAACAGGATTCAGATTTAGCGCAGTTCTTGAACTCAAATCACTAAAATATAGCTAACCAACTCTCGTTGCGAAAACTATCTAAATCTAAATCCTAGGAATTCCAAATCTCTTTGCGAATCCTAAAGTCTAAATCAGCTTTAACAACAGGTTTGATATGTTCACAAATCAATTAAACCAAATCTCTTTGCGAATAATCAATTTGCTCACGTAGGTTCTATCAGGTAATTAATCGCACTCTCGTGCCTAATCAATTATCCTAAGATCTAAGTTCCAGATTCGTCAACCTAGAATTAGCTATGAACACAACCTAAGGTGAAGAACTAATTCAGATGGTGAATCCTAAACAGATAATTAAACTAGCATTCAAAGAAATCCTTTATGAGAAAACCCTAAACCTAAGGTGGATCTACTCAGACATGGAGAATGAAACAATCAACATGTTTGAATAAATCATCAATAGAATAGGAAGAAGGGTTTAGAGATCTGATCTTGGACGAAGGGAGATTCAGACTTGTCTCTCTAAAACCAAAGTAAAATCAAACACAGAAAATAAAAGCATAAAAAGGCATGAAAAGGCATAGCCTAAACAATGGCTGTAAAATCCTATTTATAACCTAAATCACGATTTGGGGCCTTCTTGTAATTATCAAAGTCTTCTGGCAGTTCTTGCAATTCTCCAAGACTTCATAATTAGTCGCGGCCCATGAAATCTTGATGAGTGTCGATCGATACCAGGGGGTATCGATCGATGCTAGGTGCTCAGATCGGGCTCTTAGTCATCAGACTTCAGTCTCGCTCCAGAATGCTCCAGAAAAGCTCCAATAATTCCAATTAAGCTCCAGACGTGCTATAACCTGTGAAAGACTCTAAAAGACTCCAAAACACAAGAAAAGACTCTATAAAAGGACTTATATCATGGCCTAAATAGGGTAAAAACCATGATATATCAGTTCCCTCCCCACAGATCGCATGTGAGAGGATAGTTACTTTGGTTCCTTCTCCCCAGCGACATGATGACGTCTCGCCGAGGGATTTGGGCAAGAGTCTAGTCATATCTTCTCCGTGGGATGAGGATACTTCATTGACTAATCCCTCCATTCCTTAGGAATTAACCAGGAATTTGACCCCATATGATACAACCCTCCCACTCGTTTCTTTGGGCGAGTGTGATCATTTTTGTTCTACCCTTCCCTGATATCGGGAATCCGCTGCTTTTGTAATAAGCCAATACGGCGTTGGGGATTTAGGACCCCTAGACTTAGAGAGCCTCTCAGATGTGGGCTCGATCGATATCTTGCCATGACATATTGCTTTAATGAAGTTAGTGTGAATTCATTATCTCCATGATTATTACGCGAGCCCCATTTCTTATCTTCCTTCATACAAGATTGTATGGGTGCTGCGGAATTCTTCTGTGAGCCCGAAGCTGACATTGTTAGTTGGCACAAAGACTTTGTCTCACATTCCGAGCATGATGAACTCGTTAAACAGCTCTATTATGACAAGTAGATTGCCATTAAAAAGCTAAAAATTATGAGTCTCAAACTCAAAAAGCTCCAAGACTCTTTCAAAACTACTTCAGCTAAAACCAATTTCTTCCTAGCTCAATATCGGTCGAGCTTGCAACGGTCTCAAACTAGGATTTTCAAAGAGGAAGCTCTTCTTATGAGGGCGTTAAGGAGCTGCTAGAGGGGGAAGAAGTCGATTCAGAACGACTTTGATGCTTTGGATTCGAGCGGTGCTTCCCTTTCAGGAAATGAAGATCCTTCTAACACACTTGCATGCAACCAATAAGTGAACGAAGTGACAGCCCTAAGGAGAGGGGATTTTACTTTAGAGATTTTATGTATCAAAAAAAAAATTGTATTTCGCCTGGATATTATGTATATTTTTTTTTTTGAAGTTTTGACGGTAGATCATTTTGACACAAGACACCCGGTGTCTTCCCTTCCACTTCGTGGTTCTAGTAAAGAATTTGTATATCTGCTTTTCCTTTTACCGTAGTGTAGGATGGAATATTTTTTTGACTTTCCCCTTTTTGTTTCCAGGCTTATAACTGAGGTATTTGGTTTTATGAGATTTCCATTCTATCATGTAATTAATTCGCATCCTCATAAGGATTTGATTTTCCAAAACAGAGATTTTGTTGCCTTTTGCTTTTTGTAAATATGTTATCGACTCTGTCTTACTGGTTTGGGAATATCGCGTAGATTTGGCCTGATTTCTTGGCCAAGGATTCTTCTGAGCTCTCCCCACCTATTTAAATTCCTTTGTGCCCTCGTTTGAGTTATCCTACATCAGGCGTTGTTGATAGAGCCTTATGAGAATGTGGACTCGAATTATGTCCGTGCGGACCCCCCTTCGGTCAACTAATGCCCGATTACTAAGAGAAGGAGCCATCCATCTGGTGAATGATTTGTTCGTTTTGGTCTAAAATTTTCACCCTTGTCTCTTCTAATGGATTTGAATCTGGAATACTTCGTGCATGCTCTTGGTTAGTGCTATCATCATCCTTTTATGTGAATATTTCACATTTGTTCTCCCTTATGATTCAGCTGGTGTCTTTCCTTATCTCAACTCGGAGTACGGAGAGCTTGTTTGGGATCACAAGGAGATTTGGAGGAAGAGGGACGAGCTTGACCACCTGCTGGGGAAGTTGGAGGGAAAGATTGGACTCCTTGAGTCTCCTACAACGGGCTGGGATGAACTTAGCATTGGGGCAGTCCATGACTGTATTTGCGGAGCTTTGCGCAATCCTATGTAAATTTGCTAGCGGCCCTAATGAAGCACAAGGACAACTGTTTCCCGATATAATGGTCTAGTGATTTGATTTTTACATGGCGTTGAAGCCCCCCCCCTATCCTTATTGAATAAAGTGTTGATTTGCTTTAATAGTTGTATTTGACTTCGCAAGTTGCCTATGTATCCATTTCGGGATCAAGTTACGCCGTAGTTTATTTTTTTCCCTTAACACTTCGAGACACTTTGAATTAACCGTCTCACGACTTTTGTCTGTGGTATTATCCGCGAAGTCAGAATCTCATCAGTTTTTTGGATAAACTTACTTTACCCTTCTCATGACTCCGACTCCTACCGAAGTCGGACACTTAACGCATTGATGGTAGGTCAAAGGCACCACCCTCATTAGACTTAGCAAAGGTGTTCCTAAGATAGCGTTGTAGGGAGTTTCACGATCCACTACGGCAAAGTTAACCATTTTCATTACGCTGGGGGCCGACACCGGTAATTCAATGGTTCCGATCGAAGTTTCAGTGTCGCTACTGAACCTTGTGAGTGTTTATTTGGGACCTCGGAGATCCGACTTCTCTATTTCCATCCGCTTGATGGTCTCTAGGAATATGACATCAGATGAACTTCATGTGTCAATCATGGAGTGCGTCTTGGATTGTTGCCGGCTCGTTGACCACCATGTCATCTCTGAATTTTGAATCATGCCACAATCCCATCTTTAAGGCCGCAAAAGTCATTTCATCATGGATGACATGCATCTTGGCAATGATCTCCTTAAACTTGGTGATGTATAATCGAAGTGAATCACTAGGTCCTTATGATAGGGCCCAGAGTTCCGCTCCCGAGGCAGGCTTTTGTATGAACATTGAGTATTGCTTCAAATAACTGATTGCGATCTGGGAGAAACTGTCAATGGACCGTTCTTCCAATCGGGGTTGGCCAAGCGAGGTGCTCTACGAAAAGTTTTCATAGTCTGGCATCCTTCATAGATGGGAAGCCTAAGCGTTCCTACATCTTTGATTGGTGTGTTCTCAATTCGGTCAAAGAACGGAGTGCATTTGGTTTCTTCAACTACATGATCGATCTCGGGAGATGCATTTATGGTATTGTGGACCCTCGAACTCACAGTCTTTAGTCTTTCCCTCGTTTCCGATAAGGCCTAGCGAGAGAATTACAAACTCGTGGGATTAAGATCCCTTTTATGGTTCCATATGAAGTGGTCGTGACTCCCTGCCACCTGAGGACCAAACTGGCCTTGACCACTCATGCGCCCGGTTTCTGGGGTCAAGAGAGTTCTCTGATCCGGTAAGCGAATTAAGCGGACCAAGAGGAGGTGATGGAGGAAGGGTTATGGGATTGACTCGATCCCCACCTCTTTGAGGTATCGGCACGTTGCCGCTACTCTGGCCAAGCTGAGAATGATATGTCCCCATGTTGAACAAACCAGGGGGCGAGGTACCATTCCCATTGCAGCTGAGTGGCAAAGTGGTTGGCAGTGTTTGTAAAACACATTTTGGTGGTGGTTCTCGTGTTTGCATTACCTCTTAGCGGAGCTCGAAGATTGATTGGGTCAATGCCACATGATCGGATGTGAGTTTCTCCATATTTTGGGTCATTGTGGCTACTGCCCCACCGACCATCGCGACCAGGTCACTAGAGACCTTACTCAGGGCTTCCTGAACGGCATTGTGGTCGCCTTCCATTGCGGATTTTCTTTGTTGAAGTTAGACTTGCCTATCTCTTTCTAGCGCCAAATTATTGTAGATGGAATTACAATGGTCAAAATTTGTAAATAGAAATTATCGAAAGACTTTGGTTTATCTTTAATAACAAAATAATCGAATGGTTTTTGAGCAATAAACAGAAAGATTATTGCTCGGAGTGAGCTGAACGGATCAAAAGTGATTTTAGAGACGAAACATGGGGGTAAACGAGTTTAGTATTTCGTACTCGAGAGTATTTACACAAGAACAAGACAAATAATTGAAAAGTACTGAGTGTGTAGTGCTATGTGCGAGTGGAAGAGGTTGTTTTAATCCTCCCCATTGCTCTTGTTTTAATACTCCGAGTATGTGTTTAACGTTGTCATTTACTCCGCTTGATTCGCCATTAATGGCAATTAATCTAGTGGATTCGACCGTTACGCTTAGTCGCCTTAGCTCACCGGTTTGAACGAGTCTTTGGTTAATGCGGGGTTGACTGACAGATTATCATTTATTCCTCTTTGACCGTAAGTCATTCCGGTGAACTCCACCTTGGCTCTTTATCTCGTTTTTTTCTTTAACTTCTCTGGACTGTTATCTACTTGTTTATTGAGCCTGATTTACTGGGTCGGGAGTTTCACCCCACAGTGTAAATTGGTTATTTCACAAAAAATGTTAGTTCGTGTTCGTTTACAAAGTATTAGACTATCTACAATGGGTGGGTTGAAAAAATATTTCAACGATTGAAAGCCTACAATGGTTGTTGAATTAAAAGTTGAAACTGACGTGGCAATGATGTGGCAGAAATGATGTTGAATTCTTTCAACAACATTAATTCTCGTGAGTAGGGTTTTCTCTTGCCATGGGGAGATCACCAATTGGTCAAAAACAATTATTGGATAATAATATATTGATAGAGACACGTGTTGTGTTCTCATTGGCCGGTGAGATTCTTGATATTTTTTTTTTCATCCGAATTATTTTAGATCAATTATTTCATAATAAATTATATACGTGTTTATATTTTTTTATACCAATCTATAAATAGAGAATTGTTTCATTTGATTTGGACACACACAAAAATCATCTTTTTTTTATTATGGATCCCAACAATAACCCTTTTAACATCCAAAATTCTTCTAATTACCATTTCAACTACCCAAATCCCAACAATTATCAATTTCAAAATCAATCTTCTAACCAATCCAAATCATGTGCGTGCTAGATCCAAGTTGCGTGATTCAAGTGTACATCACGAATTGCAAGCAGATCTAGTCAAACACATATGGCCAAAATTCGGAATGTTCCATGGTTAAAGAGATTTTTAAGTTTGTGAGTTGAGTCTATTATACTAATTAAGTTATGTGTGTTTTATTAGTTGTGTCGTGTGCTTATTAGTGTATTGTATTGCATTTTAAGTTTTTCGTAATTTTGTTTGTTTTAATAATGACTTTCTCTATTTCTCGTCTTTATTACTTCCAATTTTTGTTTTTAATTAATAATACAAAAGAAGAAAGAAAACAAAAAAATTATTTAATTTTTTTTAACTTTTAGTTATTTTAAATTTCAAACGATAATTGTTATTAATATTATGTAATCACAAAAACTAAAACATAAAAGAAAATAAAAATATGTAATAAATTTGGTGGGGTAAGATATTGTAATTTTATTAAACAAAACCATTGTATAGGATAAAAATTGAGTGGATGTTGAATTACGATGTGAAAAAAAAAGATAATGTGAAAGAGAGAAAAGATGATATGGAGTATTAAAAGGAAAAAAGAGGTTGTTGTAATATTGAAATCATTGTAGATAGTCTTAGTTTGCCAAATAACTTTAATACTAATCCATATTTATATCGTAAATCAAATAATCAACATCCAATCAAACCTAATTAGTGACAATTTAAAATAAAATAGAAGGTTGCACGGACTATATTATATATTATGAAAATGCATATCGCCACATTTGCTGAGCAGAGAACCTGGTGAACAAAACAAAAGAAAACGAGATATTTTTGAGATTTGGGTTAGGTTCTAATTTAAAACATCTAATAAAATCGTTCAAGAGAGATCAACATCAAAAATAATAATTAATAATAACTCTGAACGTCCTTCACAATTTTCAGACCACTTTGATTAGTCTTAAGAATTGTAGAATAAGCAGACATCAGCAAAACCTTTTTTTTTTGAATTAAAATGGTACAAAATCATACCTCAAGAGTTGGGCAGACATAACAATCTGAGCTGTCGACATCTTTTAAGCAGAACTTATCTCCCTAACCTCATAACAGGTTTTTGTTAACAAGAATTGAAAGAAGTCAAACTTTGTAAGCTTGACTAACGGTGGAACAATTCAGTTAGGACTTTATTTATTTACCTTATGAAATTGTCTGGATTTTTTTCGACCAAAACGGGTGACTTTGAGATTTTTTATTTTTACTTGTTCGGACAAGATTCGGATACATGCGCGTATTAAAAAATTTGGTTTCATGAAGTTCCTTTTCGAATTTTGATTTCATAATATTACAGGATATCTAGGTTTTGCCCACCCCTAATTGTATCCGTATATATTCTTTTAATTTTACATCTTGTGCGTATACTAATATTTACCTTATTAGAAATATAATCCTATATAAAATGTAACCATAGAAAATCAAAGTTAAAATCAATTTATAATATGATTTTGAATTTTATGTTTTTTTTGGGGTCAGATCTACGGTTAAATATTTTGAAAAAAATATTTACGTATTTTAGAACTTAATATCGACTAAAGATTAAATATTTGAATTTATATTCGGGTAACAAGTCGAGTCGGATAACATGCAAGTATTCCATTTTTAAGGGTACCCGTTTGTTATACAAATACCTAAAATTATATTATCCTTTAACAAAAAAAATTCTATTATCCGGAAAGTTGAGTAAGGTAATAAACATCCACAAATTCATAGATATCTGCTCTGTATCCAACACTAATTTTTAGTGCACTTTGATTTTTGTTTTTGTGCACAATTAGTACACTTTGATAAGTCTTGACAATTGTAAACTAAGCACACAACACAACTTATCTTCCTGACCTCTATGACATGTTTTTGTTTAGAACATCTGACAGAAGCAATGACGCAATTTAAGTAGTTTAGAACTTGTTTTCAACTACAATTAGGGGTCACACTCAACACTTCTCCCTCAATCAAATTTCACATAAATATATAATCAGACCTTGTCATATCTTTGATACCAAATCCTACAATCTCCAATAATCCAATTAAATATATGCTTGCTCTTCCATAAATGTTAGAAGATTGTATATTTTATAGAGAAAATTCATTAAAGTAACCTCGTCGATAAAGAATATTACTAGATTAACTTTTAGGGAGGGTGGTCATACTAGACTAACCTTACAAAGTTGGCCAATGTCCATTTTATCTATATGTTGTATTATATTATGATTGTGCTATTATTAATTATTTCTGATTTATTTTTTTGAACAAAAAATGATTAATCAAAAAAAAAAAAATCTCACCTCTCACCTCTCACCTCTCACCACTCATATTCACGACCATGTCTCTCTCTTCCTCTACTTTTTTTGTCTCTCTCTCTCCCTCTTCTTCTTCTTCTCTCTCTCTCTTCCGCCAACGGATTTCAGTGACTGTGAGTGTATCTCTGGCGTTGTTTCCGACTGCTCCACTGCCGTCTTCCACCAGATCTGCTCCCCGGACCAACATCTTCGGCCAAGGCAACGACACGGCTAAAAGCGGCTCCCCAACGACGGATCGTCGTCGTTTGCTCCGCCGGGAACTCTGGACCGGCTGATGGTACGGTTACGAACGTGGCACCGCCACCGAACACGTGCTCGTCGAACTTCCGAACAATGTTTTCATTGGATTAATCATTTTTTGGTTGATATGCTGATTCATGAGGTACGCCCACCACTTGTTCGATAAAATACCGCTAATGATGGTAGATTTATTGGTAGATTTTCATTTGCGGTAGATTTGTTTAATAAAGACGTTGCGGTAGATTTGTTTAATATGATTTGGTAGATTTGTTTAATAAAGACGTTGCGGTATATTTGTTTAATAAAGACGTTGCAGTAGATTTGTTTAATAAAGATGTTGTGGTAGATTTGTTTAATAAAGACACTGTGGTAGACTTGTTTAAAATCTTGATGGTATACTTGTTTATATCTTCATTGATTTGAGTTGCAGAGATACGTATCGGGATTCGTCAAGTTGTAGATCCACCAGATCTGCTCTGTCGCCTCCTTCCGACAAAAACGCGTTTGATTCCCGACACACGATTTGGTAGACTTGTTTTCAACGATTTGGTAGATTTGTTTAATACGTTTGTTGTAGACTTGTTTAATACGGTTCAGTAGACTTGTTTAATATGTTTCAGTAGACTTGTTTAAATTCTTGATGGTAGACTTGTTTAATACGTTGTGGTAGACTTGTTTGATACGTTGTAGACTTATAATATGGAAATTTTTTCTTTTTCTACAGTATGCGATGGGCGACGAACGACGGGTCTGAAGAGTAACTGCGCGATGCGATGGAAGGGAAGTCAAGATTTGTTTATCAAAAAAATTGTGTGTAGATTTGTTTACTACTTGAATAATGGCAAATTTGTATACTTGGTGGCCGATTTAATTATATGATTTTGTAGATTTATTTGAATGATGACCGATTTGCTTATAAACGTGCTTGATTCCCGAAAGATATGCTCTGTCGCCTCCTTCCGGCGAAAACGTGGTTGATTCCCGACATACGATATGGTGAACGACATCGTATGTCGGGAATCAACCACGTTTTCGCCGGAAGGAGGCGACAGAGCATATCTAGCGGTATATTTGTATATGACGGTAGGTTTGTTTGTATATTTATATATGACGGTAGGTTTTTTTATATATGACGGTAGATTTATTTTTATATGACGGTAGGTAGTTTGTATATGCGGCAGATTTGTTTGCTAGACTTATTGTTAATGACTGGAAGTAATGGTAGACTTTTTGTTAACGACTGACTTATTCTCTCTTTTCTCTGACAGGTAGGTGGCGTCATCTACGGTGATATTGCCGGCGTCTGCAAATTCCGTTAAGAATCCAAAATGCAGAGAGATAAATGAACATTCTTGTATATGAATATAATTAGAGAAAGAGAGATATTAGAAATGTTTTTTTTTGTGAGTTTAGAAATGTTTGTTCTTGAACATGTTTGTATATGCACCACATGCATGTGAACATTTTGTATGCCTTTTAGAATCTAAAAAATATAATTTTTCTCTCTAGAATTGAAGTACTAAGGAAATGGAGGTTGATCTATATTCAATTTTAATGTCTTCCCATGCATTGTCTGAGTAAATTTGGATTCATTGTGCGAGTAGTAAATTCATCATAAAGATGAGTTAAAATACTACATTTATAAGCGTCCACATGCGCCTCTTGCAAATGCACAACTACAGACGGCATGCCAACTTGTTCTATCGATCAATGAAGAAAACAAAATTCAAACAAGTATACAGTGGATGAGAAAAAAAAAATCTTTGACAAATAAAAGCATTTAAGTCCTAAGTACCAAGACAAGGGTTGTAAACAAGCTTTCAATAAGGTGATAATGCATCATTGTCTCGAAGAGGAAGATATATTGAACCACTAACAAATAGTAATTGGAGCTGATATGCTCAAATTAATACCCTAAAAGTACTAAAGCAGTAGTTGTAGTAAAGTAGGGGTCGAACACAAGGACTCACAGAAACACACAATATATTATATAGATGAGAATTAAGCTAAGTGATCAATGATATTGAAAGCAGAATGTAAATTAAAACGATTGTAAATTCGATTGGAGAAAGATAGGTTCAGGGTATTTCTCGGGAAATCAATGAATGCAGATAAACTAACTAACATGATTCAGATTTAGCGCGGTTCTTGAACTCAAATCACTAAGGTATAATTAACCAACTCTCGTTGCGAAAACTATCTAAGTCTAAATCCTAGAATTCCAAATCTCTTTGCGAATCCTAAAGTCTAAACCAGCTTTTAGTTCAAGTTTGATTTATTCACAAAACAACTAAACCAAATCTCTTTGCGAATAGTTATTTTGCTCACCCTAGGTTCTGTCAGGTAATTAATCGCACTATCGTACCTAATCAATCATCCTAAGATCTAAGTTCTAGGTGATCAATCTAGAATTAGCTTTGGAAACAACCTATGGCGAAGAACTAATTCAGATGGTGAATCCTAATAACTAATCAATCTAGCATTCAGAGAAAACCCTTATGAGAAAACCCTAAACCTAAAGTGGATCTACTCAGACATGGAAATTGAAACAATAAACATGTTTGAATAAATCATCAAATAAAATAGAAAGAGTAACATGAGGGTTCGAAAACTTCTCTCAGACGAACAGAGTTTCAAACTTGTCTCCCTTCAAAAGCTCTCTCACAAAACCAGAATAAAATAAAGCATAGCCCTCAAAGTGGCTGTAAAATCCTATTAAATAACCTAAATCACATTTTGGGGCTTCTTGTAAATAATAAAGACTTTTGGGTAATTTTGCAATTCTTTAACTCTTCATTAAAGTCGCGGTCCGTGTCTGCTTCGATGAGTATCGACCGATACTAGGCAGTATTGATCGACACTGATGCTTCAAATCGGGTACTCAGCTACACGACTGTATGCTTTGATCCAAAATGCTCCAGAAAGCTCCAATATCTCCAATTATTCTCCAAACGTGCTAGAACGTGTAAAAGACTCTAAACCACTACAAAATAATAGAAAGACTCTATAAAACGGACTTATATCATGACCTAAAAGGGGTAAAAACCATGATATATCAACTCCCCCCAGACTTAGCATTTGCTTGCCCTAAAGCAAAACAGAAAACTAAACCAGAGAAAGAGGTTTGAAAACACGGAGACTCACCTGTTCTTGAAACATTGCAATGACCATTTTCCTTAGTGCTCCACATATCACATAACTAGTTTCAAACCCAACCACCATGTACTTCTCCGTAGACATTCTCAGCTTCCCAAACTACACACATTATTTCACAGCATCGTTCAATCAAGCCTTCCTCGCCAGTTTCATCGCTGCGATTAATACCAAGAACCTTCTTGATTCTTTTCCATACTATATCATGACAAGGAACCATCCATTTTTTTTCATACTTTTGGTATCATTTTCTCTCCCCCAGACTTATTTCTTATTATGTTCTCTCATCTCTTTTTAGATCTGCATATATACATCAAGGTATGAGACGTGAGTATTGATGGTATTTGCCACCAAATCTCCGGTTCGTCCCTCTCAATGTATCAAAGGATTTAGGCGAATAATGGCATCATAGGAAAATCCTAGCCTCGCTTCCAATCCTTTGTGTGATCATTCCTCACCAAGTAGAATAATGGGATCGCTGGAGACATTCCTAACCCTCTACTCAGAAGAAAATCATTTCATTTTTAATGCATTTATTTATTTTTAACTTATAACAGGGGAGAGAAATACCATTACTTTAACACATGGGTTCTTTTGTTAGATACGAATGAGGAATCAAGCTCTATGGATATCAATCACATCAATGAAGTGCAAAAAATTTGGCTCAGGCTTTAAAGAGCTTTGCTGGAAACATGAGTGTCCTCTAGTTAACTGGTCAGCTTTTGGATTTTTCATTAGTCGATCTAGAACTGATTCTGTAACAATGGTCACTTAGAAGCAAGGTCAGATCAAAAGATTCAAGAAAAAGATCACAGTCTCCAACATATTTTGACTCAATAAAACAACGAATGACTCAAAAACGACTGACTCTAAGAAAAACAAAAACAATGTCAGCGACTACCTCCCCCAGACTTAAACAACACTGTCCCCAGTGTTATCTAGCCTAGAGTTGGTGAAAGAAA
Organism: Eutrema japonicum; assembly: GCA_030161315.1. Taxonomy (NCBI): domain Eukaryota; kingdom Viridiplantae; phylum Streptophyta; class Magnoliopsida; order Brassicales; family Brassicaceae; genus Eutrema; species Eutrema japonicum. The sequence continues at coordinate 25,736,489 of BSQW01000012.1, read as the reverse complement.
ACAAAAGAACGAAGTAGGATTGGTAAAACAAGAAGTTACCGTGCTGGAACATCGAGTATCGACCGACACACGGTCTTGTATCGATCGATACCAGGCTTAAATCGATACAATGAACTCTTCTCATTCGCGTAGGGTGTCGACCGATACCAACAGGGTATCGATCGATGCTCGGGCGATTTCGTGTTTGCTCCTTGATCATCCTGACACAAAACATAAAACGAAAAATACAAAGAAAAATACTTATATACAAACTCACCAGTGGGTTGCCTCCCACCAAGCGCTCGTTTAACGTCAGTAGCTTGAATTGGCGGACGATCAGTCAGGAGAAGATTGAGAACTTACTCCCATGCAAGTTCCAGAAGACGTGAGATACGACATATGCAACGGCTCTTGTGTCTCTTTATCTTCTTTGTGTTATTATGTTGGTTCATAGCAACCACTATTCTTATCCTCCTTGGAGTTTACTTCCGGGACCCATCATGGTGGTGTTGCCGGCGATTTATCTCTGAGATCGTTTGGATTTACTTGAATCAAATAACCCAATTTGATCCAAGTTTGAAGCGATGGTCTCAACGAAATTTACTACCCACCATCTTATGGTTTGGGTATGTCATTTGGATTTTCGATCAGGGGATTGGAGTGATTAGGGTTAACAAAAATGATGGACGACGAATCTGGGATTTTATTTCGATTCTTATCGGTAATTTTACTCTGCTATATATGACATTTTTATGGACACAACCTCCATGGAAACCACCATGGAGGGTACGAGGGTTTGGAGCGGAATACATAATCTCTGTTTTGTATGACGACATTCTTATAGTCGTTGAAAATTGGCAACCTCATGTATTATTTCTATCAAAAGAATCAATAAATTGGGCTCTTATTCGAAAAATATTTTTAGTTCTTATTTGGGGATGTGTCAATGTAATACAACATGAGAAATATTGGAAAATAACCAAATATCGCATCAGATCGAATGTGAATATCAGGAAGGAAGGTGTGGACACTCTTTCAGCGACATAAAAGAATCGCCAAATTTTGTTTTCGTTATTTTATTGCTTGTAATTTTTTCTTTATGTATTATGTTTGTTTATGTAACTTTTACTATTTGTATCAGCCATATATTTGCTAATTAATATAATATAAGTTGACAAAAAATAATATTTACAATACACAAGAACATTACCACATTTCTCCAATGATTCACACAAATTTCAAATTACCCTTTACTATGATGAATTTTCCAAGTCAAAACCGAACAACGTGTAGAAAAAATCCAAGATCAATTAGAATGATACATAAAATTTTAAACGAACAATGAAAAAATATGTTGATATAAATTCCATAGCTCAATGAAGATCCAATTCATTATGATGAATGAGCAATGATAGAGATTCTATTGAATCTAAAATGTTTCGGACCTGAAAGAGTTGGGTTAGATCCAACGGTCCAGAGATAGCATCAGGGTCTAGTTTTGATAACCTTTCAAGATTTGGAGGGTTTTCCGGCGATTCAGCAGTTTCTTCAACGAGATCGGCGAGAAGATCTCTGATTGATAGCAACGGTCCTCTGACTCCCTTCATATTTTCCTCTCTCTTCCGAGACAAAATCGCACAGATTCGAACTGTTTGCAGAGCCTCTTCGATTTCGAACACATCATTAACGTTGTTCTTTTTCGTTGAGCGAATTCGTCATGTTTCCGGATTTTGGATTTTAGGGATTATTATTTATGGAGTTTTGGTTCAATAATGAGATAACTTAATTGTACGGTTAAGTTCCGAATTTTGGGTTTAATGTTGGGTTTAATATTATTATGGGAAATTCATACAGTTTAACTAAAACTTTGTCAAACCACGTAAGATAATTTTTGTTAACTCAGGTTAATGTTACAGTTAACTCATGACTGACTTTGGGTACTTAGACGTGGGTAGGCTGGATTAAAAATCGAACCATAACTTCTGAATCAAACCGAGTCGAAGTTTGCTTATTTTAGTTTTGGTTATTAGGAAAGAATCGATCGGTCGAACTAATATAAAATACATTCGGTTTTGTTTGGATAATTGAAATTCAGATTCACATAAAATTAGAAAAGATTGCAATATTCTTTTTTATTATTAAATTATATTTGTTGATAGTTTATAAATAATAATAAGAAAAATCAATTTTTGCATTGATAAGTGCACATACATTCCTGGTTTGATGGAGCGGCCCCTGGTGGTATACACGCACCCATGCTGATTCCTTCAAACTCGGCGTTACACCCAGAGCCGGTCCTGAGTTTTAGAATGCCGTAAGCTAAAAAAATTTGGGCCATTTTACTATATTAAGTTTCAAACTTATGATTTTCTGAAATTTTTTTCATAATTTTACCATTAAACTAAATAAAATTTTTGAAATTTAAGAGCTGATTTTTTTTAATAAAAATGAGAGCCGCAAGCCCATGCTTACTTTGTTTGGGCTCAGGACCGGCCCTGGTTACACCTTCTATTTACACAGTAACCATTGTAATGATAGGCATAACAAATTGCTCCTTGCGTTTCCTTCATCATCATTCCTAATAATACACATTTAAAACATATACTAATATTAGTTTTCAAAAAAACATATATCATCTAAAATTTTTTCGTTATAGAAATAAAACAGCGATGAACAAACAACCATCAAATAAATAAAGAAACATGGAATATTAAATATATTTTAAATGTAATGCAAATCTAGAACAAAGACAACCATGAATATTGCTAAAACTGTGCTTTTAGTCATATTTGATGATATACTTAAATATAAGTGATGGATGTAATTGCATTATGAACAATATATATATATATATATATATATATATATATATATATGATACATTGGATGCATACATATATATTTAGTAAAGTATCACGAATTATAAAAAAAATAGAAAGAAAAAGTCAACTAGTAATTAATTAGATACTTGAAACAGAAAAAACCATAAAAACACAAATAGGAAAGATATCTTTGAAATTAATCAAAAAGTGAAAATAGATAAGGATGTTATAAATCATAATTAATAATATTATATCATACATGAATAAAATTTGGAAAAATCAACAAATATTAAATAGGTGCTGAAAAAAACGTAAAAATATAAAACATGAACGATATTTATAAATTCAATAAAAAGACTTTAAAATGATAACTAATATTGTTAAAATCATATTTAGTAAGCGTGATAGATTTTATAGTAAGGTAGAAGAGATATGAGTCAATTGATTTTGAATTAGAAATTTATAAAATTTAATAGAGATGGTATGAAAATTGGGAATGTTGATTTGAGTAAGATAGACTAAGTAATATTAATTGTCATCATAAAGTGTAATTTGATTTGAGATTAACTTATAAAAGTCACTATCTCAAAAAAGTGTGTTACTTATTGTTGTAACTAACTGAATGCCCGCGCTACGCGCATGTGGTTGTCATTTTTTTGTTTTGAAGATTTAAACTTTTGTAAGTTGGTTTTAATTTTTAAAGAATGGAACCCATAAGCCAAAAAGAGCAAAAATGACAGATTGTGGGACAAAAGCAAACTAATATAATTCAAATTATTTATTTATTATTTAAGGATATCAAAAATAAAAATGTAAAGAAAAAAATTAATAAATAGAAGTTTCTAAAATTGTTTAAACGAAGGAAAATTATACTTTCTCTCCTCCATTTTTTGCTCCGTTTTAGAGTTTCTTCTGTCATACATCACGACCATAATTCAGTTTCCTTGCTATATTTATCTATTTTTGTTTCCATGGACAAGTGTGATTATTATTTTATAATTTTGTGTTTGCTTTGTTTTTTACTCTTAGTCATGTGTTTTATAAGTCATTGAACTATATAGTAAGGTCTAATTAAGTATTTTCCCAAAAGTATTGCGTAGGCAAAGTAGAAAGCGAGAACATTAAAGAAACTTAGATATGCGTTCTTGGATATGAATGTTGTTGTTGATTGGGCCGGTGCCACTTAAGCTGTTCGTGGTTTTTTATTTTTCATATTTGTTTCTTGTGCAATGGAATCATCTTTCTTTTCTTCACCATCGTCTGCGTTCTTCTCTTTCTTTTGGCAAATTATACTGTTTTTTTGTTGTTCCCTGATGATTTAGTTAAATTTATAAATAAATAATTGTGTATATAACTGATTGGGAATTATAAAGTAATCATATAATACCTCAGACCATTCCACTTCTATTTCATGGAGCACACGGGTGACATTGAATGATTGGAAGGAATATGTGAAAGACAATGGAAGGAAGGAATATGTGAAATTACAAAGTAATCATATAATACACTGCGGTATTTCCGTAGGAAGGGATCCACTCCCATCTTTTGTCTCCTGTTTCATTTATGTATCAATATTGTCGTTTGTTGTAGATATGAGTAACAATTTATTTTTCCCAAAATGTTCACGTGTTTTAGTCCATTATCTTCAGTGTGTTGATGTCTTCCCAATTTTTATAATATTTCGATTTCTGGTATATGTGGAGAGGCTTATAAAAACTGATTTGGCTATATATGTCACTAAAAGTACACTTATCTTTTCGGTCACTTATCCAGAGAGAACTCCAGTGTTAAGCATGCTTGAACTGGAGAAATTTAAGGATGGGTGACCTACTGGGAAGTGATTCGCGGTACTGTGCGAGTGAGGACAAAACACGAGAAAAGATCATGTGTTGATTGCAGGGTCAGTAAACAAGTCTTACGAGCCTCCCGGACTAGCGCACCGGCCGTCGGACGAGGGTGGGCCCACGGACCGAGAGAGGGTGTGGGGCCCACTGGTAAGGGCGGCTGAGGCGTTATAAATGGTATCAGAGCCGAACCCAAAAACGTGTGTGGAGTCATGTGGGCTTACACCGTCAAGGGTAACGGTCCTGGTGCGCAACGAAGACGTTTCGCCCTGTGAGTGGGGGTGATTGTAACATCCCGATTTCTGGTATATGCGGAGAGACTTATAAGAATTGATTTGGCTAGCTATGTCACCAAAAGTGCACTTATCTTTTCGGTCACATTCCAGAGAGAACTCCAGAGTTAAGCGTGCTTGAGCTGGAGAAATTTAAGGATGGGTGACCTACTGGAAAGTGATTCGCGGTACTGTGCGAGTGAGGACAAAACACAGAAAAAGATCATGTGGTGATTGTAGGGTCAGTAAACAAGTCATACGAGCCTCCCGGACTAGTGCACCGGACGTCGGACGAGAGTGGGCCCACGGGCCGAGAAAGGGCGTGGAACCCACTGGTAGGGGCGGTCGGGGCGTTATAATTTTGGTTTTTTAGCTTGCGGGTGTCTCTGTCAAAAATGACAAAGTTTGTTTTCCCTCCTTGTATTAAGTACTGTAAGATCAAAATGGTGTTATTTCTGTATATTGAATTAATAAGAAAAAGTGAAGACTTGGTGAGTAGAGAAGCATATGGAGGAGGAGTAAAGGACCATATCTTGATTACCTTGTTGTTTGCAGCGGCATGTTCACATACCAGTTTCAAGGACCATCCATCCATTTTGACTTATATTTTTCTCCAACCAATGACCTTGTACATATGCATTGTTTAATCCATAATGAGAATACATATCCCTCGACAGATAAACATGTTCTGAATCTTGCCTCATTGAAGTCAGCTAAGCCATTTGAGTTCTTCACATCCAAGCAAGATCCTGAAGAGTTGCTCTGTTGAGAAGCATCCTCTTTTCCTGATTTTGACCGTTTGTATGGAGGGTAGATCGTTATCTCATCAGTATCATCAAGATACTAATTGGCTGAGAGTTGAAGAGAAATCATTGTTCTCCTGACCTTCACATGTCTAACCTCGAACACGTCCCCATCCTTTGAACTAACACACACAAAATACGAAACGTCAAAATCATAATCCCAAACAAATCTTATACAAACACATCATTTAGAGCACAAAGCTATCACACACGCACGAAAAATGAAGAAAAACACAGAACACCAAGAGCATTCGAGGAAATGGAACTCCAAGAGCGTAGTGGATCCCTGATTCTTAAATACGGCCTCGTGTACAAGCATTGTTTGTTTCATGTAATCTCTCTCGTGTCATGAGTAGGAATCTTCAGCCGCATCAGCTTTCATTGAGAAGCCATTATGATATTTCCCATATCGCAGATTTGCATCTCCAGAATACACAGACCAACTACAACTATTATAATCTTCACTGAGATCTCTCATTGAGGAATGTCTGGGCAAAAAGCTTTCACACTGGACTCTTTCTCTCAATCCACTAATAACACAACTCATGCAGTTTTAATTGATAAGTAAAGCTATTAAAAATGTGTATACAACTACAATCTACAATCAAAGTGATTTGGGTTTTAGAGATCATCATCTCTATGAATTCATCTTTAAAATTTGAATCATCACCGAGAACCCATATTACACGCAAAATAGCAGATATAGATATGGAAAATCAAGTAGCAGCATTTAATAATAAAATAAAATAAAATATAAAAACGGTGTTAGAGATTTATGTGATCACACCTTTATGTGCGTTGATAGCTTATGTGCGTTGGCCGACGAAGACTCCATATCTCTACTACAGTGATACAAAATGGTTAGGGATTTGATATATCATGGGTTTTTACCCCTTTTAGGCCATGATATAAGTCCGTTTTATAGAGTCTTTCTACTATTTCGTAGTGTTTTAGAGTCTTTTACAGGTTTTAGCACTTTTGGAGCATTATTGGAGATATTGGAGTTTTATGGAGCATTATGGAGCAAAACTGAAGTCTGGTGACTAAGTACCCGATCAAAGCGTCAAGCATCGATCGACAACCATCGAGGAGGTTACAAGTCGCGACTTTTAATAAAATTTGAAAAATTGCAGAACTTGCCCATAAGACTTTAATATTTACAAGAAGATCTCAATTCGTGTTTAGACTATTTAATTAGGTTTTACAACCACTTATTTGGCTATGCTTTGTTATAAGCTTTGTTTTATTCTGGTTTTGTGAGAGAGCTTTTGAAGGGAGACAAGTCTGAAACTCTGTTCGTCCGAGAGAAGATTCCGAACCCTATTATTACTCTTTCTATTTTACTTGATGATTCATTCAAACATGTTTATTGTTTCAATCTCCATGTCTGAGTAGATCCACTATAGGTTCAGGGTTCTCATAAGGGTTTTCTCTGAATGCTAGGTTGATTAGTTGTTACGATTCACCATCTGAATTGTTTCTTCACCTTAGGTAGTGTTCAAAGCTCATTCTAGGTTGACGAATCTGGAATTTAGATCTTAGGATAATTGATTATGCACGAGAGTGCGATTAATTACCTGATAGAACCTTAGTTGGGCAAAATAACTATTCGCAAAGAGATTTGGTTTAGTTGTTTTGTGAACAAATCAAACCTGATCTAAAAGCTGATTTAGACTTTAGGATTCGCAAAGAGATTTGGTATTCCTAGGATTTAGATTTAGATAGTTTTCACAACGAGAGTTGGTTAATTATATCTTAGTGATTTGAGTTCAAGAACTACGTTAAATCTGAATCCTGTTAGTTAGTTTACCTGCATTCATTGATTTCCTGAGAAAAACCCTGAACCTATCTTTCCCCAATTGAATTTACAACCGTTTAAGTTTAAGTCTTGTTTTTAATATTATTGATTGCTTAGCGTAATTCTCTACTTCATAATATATTGTGTGTCTGTGAGTCATTGTGTTCGACCCCTACTGTACTGCAACTACTGCTTAGTACTTTTAGGGTATTAATTTGAGCATATCAAATTTGGCGACGTTGCCGGGGACTCAATTCGCTATTATATTTTAGTCTGAGAATTTTGACTTAGTTCGTCGGTATCGATCGATACTACCTAGTATCGGTCGATACTCGTCGTCTTCTTTTATTGATATCGATCGACACCACCCAGTGTCGGTCGATACTCAACGTGTTTTTGGTTACTTACGTGCTTTGCTTAGTGTGTTTCAGGTGTGAATTTGGAACGTGCAAACACGAGAGCAAAGAAGCCAGCAGAGATGAACAACACGATGATTCTAATTCAGGATGCTGCTGGAACTTTGAGAGACCAAGAGGGTCAGTTGTGCAACGAGAGATGACAACGTCTGGACGGAGAGGGGAACATCATTCTACCTGCTCCTGTTGTCGCTGGAAATATCATTGTCCCTGCAATTGCTGTGAATGCAGGGAATGCTGTGGCTGCTTGTGGTAGAACGATTGGTGAATACATTATGCCTGATCAGTTCTATGCCAATCGATCAGCGATTCGCCTTCCTGCTTTTCAGAGTAAAGAAGCCAGCAGAGATGAACAACACGATGATTCTAATTAAGGATGCTGCTGGAACTTTGAGAGACCAAGAGGGTCAGTTGTGCAACGAGAGATGACAACGTCTGGACGGAGAGGGGAACATCATTCTACCTGCTCCTGTTGTCGCTGGAAATATCATTGTCCCTGCAATTGCTGTGAATGCAGGGAATGCTGTGGCTGCTTGCGGTAGAACGATTGGTGAATACATTATGCCTGATCAGTTCTATGCCAATCGATCAGCGATTCGCCTTCCTGCTTTTCAGAGGGATAACTTAGAGCTGAAACCTGCATACTACACTCTTGTTGGTCAGCATCGTTTTCATGGTTTTCCTCATGAACACCCTATGGATCACACTGAGAGGTTTGAGGATCTGGTTACAAGCATCAAGAGCAATGGAGTGTCCTATGATTACCTCTTCTGCAAGCTCTTCCCATACTCTCTTGGTGGAGATGCGACCTACTGGCTGAAGCAGTTACCTCCTAGATCATTGACTACTTGGAAAGAAACTAAGACTGCCTTCCTGAACAACTTCTATGATGATGCACGATCCGAGGATCTCAGGAACAAGATTTTTCAGTTTTCTCAAGGACCGACTAAGGCACTCAAGGCTGCTTGGATTCGTTTCAAGTCATATCAGAGAGATTGTCCGCACCATGGTCTCACTCAGGTTCAGCTGCTGGGTACTTTCTACAGAGGAATCGATTGGAGGTATCAGATGGCTCTAGATGCTGCGAGCAATGGAATTTTCTACACGAGATATCCTGACGATGCCTATGTGCTTATTGAGAACTTGGTTTCTAGCGATAGTACCAAGAATGCAGACATGGAACGCAAGAAGCAAGCTGGTAACTTGGATTGCAGTCAGATTGCTGAGGTGAATGCTAAGTTAGATTTTTTGATGGACAAGCAGCATAAGGCTGTTCGTTTTGCTAAAAAAGATGGAGTGGAATTTGTTAACCATATTGATGGAGATGGATTTCAAGATCAAAGGTATCAATACCCACCCACAACACCCAGATCTTCTGAGAGTAAGATGAAATCCATGCTTGAACAACTTCTTCAGGGACATCAGACGATGACACTAAACCTCAATGGGAAGATGGACGCTATGTACACAGATCTGAATGGGAAAATTGAGTCTCACAGTATTCATCAGAAGATGCTGGAAACTCAAATAGCATAAAATTTTGTGTTGACATAAAATCTCCGTGTATCGATCGATACCAACCAGTGTCGATCGATACCAGCCCATACACCTGCACGAGAGGATCCAAAACCCCGTGTATCGACCGATACTCTTATGTATTGATCGATACCAGTTCAAGAATATGTCAAGGATGTCTAGAAGGAGCAAGCATCGATCGACACCATCCCTGTATCGATCGATACTCACCCAGATACTGCAAAGGAGCTGCATATGAGTGTTGACAGACTTCGCAAGCCCAAGAAGCTGAACCCTATTCCCCAACACCTCCGAGCCCCCATCACTCCAAAGCAGCTGCGTGGCTTTGAAAAGATGGTACGAAGGATTCCCAACTCGTTCACTTTTGAAGAAGCTCTAGAGGCCTGGCCTCTGATAAGTTACTTTAAAGATTGTAGAGAAACTGAGGAAGAGATTAAGGCACTCTTCATCAAGGCCAGTAGTACACCACCTCCGCTGAGGCAGTTGACCAAGAGGGAAGACCCAGGAATATTTTCGGTTCCATGCTCCATCTCTGGAGTTGACTTCAAATAGTCTCTCGTTGACTCAGGGGCTAGCGTCAATGTCATGTCAAGGGCAATTGCAGAGAGATTGGGAGTTGACATTCGATCTCCCATGTCAACTATCATATTCGGGAACAGTTCCACCTCACTTCCATATGGTACAATCCCTGATTTGATGGTTAAAGTAGGAGATTGCCTCGTTCCTACTGATTTTCAGGTTGTGGAGATGAGTGCACAATCTCGTACGCAGTTGATTCTTGGACGACTGTTCATGGCTATGGTTGGTGCCATTATGGACACACCCAGCAAGCACATCTCGTTCTCATACATTGACAAGGAGGTGTACTACAAAGCCATCCCTAGAGGAACTCCCACACATATCGCTTGCATCGCCATTGTTACAGGAGAAACGTTGTTAGTTAATCTTTTGGAAGAGCCTCCTGACGAGCCAACTGTCATAGACCTTCTAGATAATCCTTCTATCATCACCAAGAAAGACGTCAAAACGTCTAACTGAAAGAAGAAGGCGAAGAGCAAAGGAGTGAAGGGTGCTCCCTCTATGACTTTAATCCCTCAGAAGTGTGATGGGGATTCGATTGAATACAAGGTGAAGTGCAATGGTGCCTTGAAACCATTCTCTAAGGCTAGAGTTCTTCTTACTTCGGAGCTGAAAGAGAAAGGAAGGGAGTTTGTGGAGGGCATGATGAGCAGAACTCTGAAGCTGACGATGTCAAATTGTGGAGCTTTTTTTGGAGTCAGCTCTCAAGTTTCTCCTGACTGATCATCCGTACAGTCAAGCTCGTGACGTAAAACAAGCGCTTGGTTGGAGGCAACCTACTGGTGAGTCTGTTTTTGAGTCTTTTTCTTTTTATTTTTCGTTTTGTGTCTGTGTCAGGATAAACAAGAAGCAAAAACTCGGAATCGCCTGAGTGTCGATCTATACCCTTGAGTATCGGTCGACACCCTACGCGAATGAAAGGATATGTATCGGTTTAAGCTTGGTATCGTCCGATACCAAGCTGTGTGTCGATCGATACTCAATGTTCCAGCACGGTAACTTCTTGTTTCTCTTTGTTCTATTCTGTTCTTTTGTTTTCTTTTACCTACTCTAGGCTAGATAACACTGGAGACAGTGTTGTTCAAGTCTGGGGGAGGTAGTCGCTGACTTTGTTTTTGTTTTTCTTAGAGTCAGTCGTTTTTGAGTCATACGTTGTTTTATTGAGTCAAAACTTTGTCTGAGACTGTGATCTTTTTCTTGAATCCATTGATCTGACCTTGCTTCTAAGTGACCATTGTTATAGAATACGTTCTAGATCGACTAATGAAAAATCCAAAGGCTGACCGGTTAACCAGAAGACACTCATGTTTCCAGCAAAGTTCGTTAAAGCCTGAGCCAAATTTTTGCACTTCATAGATGTGGTTAGTATTCATAGAGCTTGATTCCTCATTCGTATCTGACAAAGGAACCCATGTGTTTGAAAGAATGATAATTCTCTCCATGTTACAAGTTAATTAATAAATAAGTGCATTAAAAGATGAAATGATTTTCTTCTGAGTAGAGGGTTAGGAAAATTTCCAGCGATCCCATTATTCTACTTTAGAGGGAATGATCACACAAAGGATTGGAAGCGAGGCTAGGATTTTCCTATGATGCCATTATTCGCCTACATCCTTTGATACATTGAGAGAGAAGAACCGGGGATTTGGTGTCAAACACCATCAATTCTCGCGTCTCATACCTTGATATGTATATGCAGATCTAAAAAAGAGAAAATAGATATAATAAGAAATAAGTCTGGGGAGAGAAATAATATCAGGAAGTGTGAAAGAGGTGGTTCCTTGTCATGATATTGTACGGGAAGGAATCTAGAAGGTTCTTGATATTAATTCACAGTGATGAAACTGGCAAGGAAGGCTTAATTGAACGATGCTGTGAGATAATGTGTGTAGTCTGGGAAGCTGCGAATGTCTAAGGAGAAGTACATGGTGGTTAGATCAAAAAGCTGGTTAGCGATCACAGTCTCCAAAATTTTTTTGACTCAATAAAACAACGAATGACTCAAAAACGGACTGACTCTAAGAAAAACAAAAAACAAAGTCAGCAACTTCCTCCCCCAGACTTGAACAACACTGTCCCCAGTGTTATCTAGCCTAGAGTTGGTGAAAGAAAATAAATGAACAAAGTGGATTACGAAAAAGAAGAAATCGTACCTTTACAGGGTATTGATCGATACTAGGGGGTATCGATCGACACCAGTCGTATGTCGACACACTGATTGAAAATTAGGGGTGTCGAGTAGCTTAACCAGAGAAAGCATTCCATTGTGTTAGATGTTAGCACTGTTAGGAACACTCAAAAACAGGTTAAAAGAAACATGGCAGATCAAATATAAATCCAAAGAAGTTCAAATGAAAAAACAAATACTGACATAAATTCAAAAAAAAAAAAAAAAAAAAAAAAAATACAAACGTGAAGATAGAGAAGACTAATCATGCGTCTCATCAGAATCACTCTCATGGTCGGCAACAGCAGTATGTGAAGGTCCAGGCTGGGACGATGGATCAGCATCCGTGTCAGTCGTGCAACGGCAGCGAACAGCAGCCCAGATGCTCTTCATGCTCGCTATCATCAGTCTCTGGAAAGCATCTAGCTCCATCGGGACGTCCGTGTCCTCAGGCCACTGTGGCTCAGGAATAAGTGGGCACGGTGCAGCCTGTGTACGTCCTCCCTGACGTGAAGTAGATGGGATGTTAGTAGCAGGTGGACGAACCTGTCGTCTAGTCGTAGCAATTGGAGTCATCAGCTCTGCAGGAGGTTCAAAACGAAGCTGAGCATGATCCTCATATATGTCTGTCAGATCCCTGTCAGGTGGCTGCACCAGAAAGTTCCCATCAGATCTACTAATAATCCACTTCCTCCCGGTCTTCAACCACCTAAGGTTCCTTAGATGAGCCTCATCCATATACCGACGCCTAGTGACGATCGACCAGCTCGTAGTACTGATCCCGAGGTGCTGGAAGATAGGTGTCAGGAGACTGCCAACTGACTCCTTCTTCGTGCTCGTCCCCATGAATGGTTTGGTCTTCAGAGAGACCAGATGATGCGCAAAACAGCCCCAAGGTTAACATCCTCAAGCTCAGGCCAATCAAAATCCTGCTCAGGGATCATGTTCCTGACAGCCAGAAACAGAAGGAGAAGCTCAGACACTCTCATCTTGTTAGGCTCCATCTTGCACAGGAGAGTAGTGCTCAGGTCCCGAACAAAACAACGCAGGACCGGATGTCGTATGTCCATCTGAGTGGACGTCTTAGACTCGTAGACACCGTTCCCAAACCATGCCCAAAATCCACGCATGTCAGGATGGGCAGCTGGAAGAGCAACCCTCCTGCGATCCCTCCGAAACCCATAGAGGTCATAGAGATTAGGGAATGGAATCATGTACCTCACTCCGCGAGCCATGAAGGACAGGATACCACCCTGTGCGTCTCGAAGAAGCTCATATGAATAGCTAACGCGAGCTGTCGCCATAAACCGACGAACCAAGTCTGGGTAGAGGTCGTGCTGCTGTGTAGCCATGTGACCAAAACCAACCCGCTCAAGCAGACGAGCCAAATCTGTGTCGAGGCCCAACTGATGCAAAGAAGGCCCATCCACAAACCTGGTAGACTCGATGGTAACACCCAACCACGCGTTATAGAACAGCGTGTCGAAATCGTCCCACTCCTCATAAATGGGTCTAAAGGCGGTGTCATCACTAAAGGCATATGCCTTCTCCTGCCCATCCCAATTTCTTTCACAGACTATCTTGGTACCCTCTAGTCTGGGCCAAGGGTTTGGTCGGTGAGCCGGAGGGGCAGAAGGAATACCAGCGGACCTAGGAGTAGGGTTCATAGGTGGAGGCGGTGGTGCAGTCTGTGTGGCTGATGGTGGAGAAGCTCTGCTTAACGCACTACCTGGAAGCTCATCTTCCTTTGTCTCTCCATCAAATATAACTCCGTAGTTGTCACGACCTCGGACAGTGCTCACGAAACCTTGACGCCAATATTCACCATCCCAATACTTAACCCTCTCATTCAGCTTGTACGTTGTCGATACCCGGCTAGAGCTCGACGTACGGAGAGCGCGGATAGAATGCTCGTTAACTAGCAAGGTGGTGGTGGGGTGATTTACTGGCACGACTCTGTAGCGGTTGTTGTCAAGACAAGCCTTAACTACTACCTCAACCCATCTCGATGAGATTCTTGCTTCGACACGCTCATTCACCTTAAACGTCCTCAGCTCACCTGAAGTCCTTGCTCTCTTCGATGCAGACATCTGAAATCAGAGACAAACAATCAATACCACATAAATCAAACATCTCTCAGATAAACACAAGCAAATAGAATAATCAGGTATGAGGGTGTCGATCGATACCCTGAAGCAATTTCAGGTCATCGACACACAAAATCTCAAATCATCAATAATGAAAATCAAGGCAATTTAAAGGCAAAGATCGGTTCGAAACTACCCTAGGAAAACTCAGCAAACGACATGCATCGATAAAAACAAGTTGTAAGGAGTGGAATTTCACAAACCCATAACCTAAAAATCGGATTGAGAAAGTGTAATTTCGAGATCATAACTTTGGTTGATTGAGAAACAAGTGCTAGAAATGGATAGAGGATGAAATTCTAATGAATCCAGACACTTAAATTGCTCAATTCGGTGAAGATTTGAAGAAGTTGGGATTTGAGGGAGAGAGAGGCGGCGGTATCGAACGATGAGGGGTTGTGAGGAAGAAGACAAAACCGTAGGGTTTTAAGGAAACTTACCTGGCCGTGGAACATCGATCGATACCCTGAAGCATCGATCGACACTTGTCGTTTTTGGTCGACATTGGATGGTGTCGATTGATATTTCCCATATCGCAGATTTGCATCTCTAGAATACACAGACCAACTACAACTATTAAAATCTTCACTGAGATCTCTCATTGAGGAATGTCTGGGCAAAAATCTTTCACACTGGACTCTTTCTCTCAATCCACTAATAACACAACTCATGCAGTTTTAATTGATAAGTAAAGCTATTAAAAAGGTGTATACAACTACAATCTACAATCACGGTGATTTGGGTTTTAGAGATCATCATCTCTATGAATTCATCTTTAAAATTTGAATCATCACCGAGAACCCATATTACACGCAAAATAGCAGATATAGATATGGAAAATCAAGTAGCAGCATTTAATAATAAAATAAAATAAAATATAAAACCGGTGTTAGAGATTTATGTGATCACACTTTTATGTGCGTTGATAGCTTATGTGGGTTGGCCGACGAAGACTCCATATCTCTACTACAGTGATACAAAATGGTTAGGGATTTGATATATCATGGGTTTTTACCTCTTTTAAGCCATGATATAAGTCCGTTTTATAGAGTCTTTCTACTATTTCGTAGTGTTTTAGAGTTTTTTACAGGTTTTAGCACTTTTGGAGCATTATTGGAGATATTGGAGTTTTATGGAGCATTATGGAGCAAAACTGAAGTCTGGTGACTAAGTACCCGATCAAAGCGTCAAGCATCGATCGATACCCCTTGGTATCGATCGACACCCATCGAGGAGGTTACAAGTCGCGACTTTTAATGAAGTTTGAAAAATTGCAGAACTTGCCCAGACGACTTTAATATTTACAAGAAGACCCCAATTCGTGTTTAGACTATTTAATTAGGTTTTACAGCCACTTTTTGGCTATGCTTTGTTCTAAGCTTTGTTTTATTCTGGTTTTGTGAGAGAGCTTTTGAAGGGAGACAAGTCTGAAACTCTGTTTGTCCGAGAGAAGATTCTGAACCCTATTATTACTCTTTCTATTTTATTTGATGATTCATTCAAACATGTTTATTGTTTCAATCTCCATGTCTGAGTAGATCCACTATAGGTTCAGGGTTCTCATAAGGGTTTTCTCTGAATGCTAGGTTGATTAGTTGTTAGGATTCATCATCTGAATTAGTTCTTCACCTTAGGTAGTGTTCAAAGCTCATTCTAGGTTGACGAATCTGGAATTTAGATCTTAGGATAATTGATTAGGCACGAGAGTGCGATAAATTACCTGATAGAACCATAGGTGGGCAAAATAATTATTCGCAAAGAGATTTGGTTTAGTTGTTTTGTGAACAAATCAAACCTGATCTAAAAGCTGATTTAGACTTTAGGATTCGCAAAGAGATTTGGAATTCCTAGGATTTAGATTTAGATAGTTTTCACAGCGAGAGTTGGTTAATTATATCTTAGTGATTTGAGTTCAAGAACTGCGCTAAATCTGAATCCTGTTAGTTAGTTTACCTGCATTCATTGATTTCCTGAGAAAAATCCTGAACCTATCTTTCCCCAATTGAATTTAAAACCGTTTAAGTTTAAGTCTTGTTTTTAATATTATTGATTGCTTAGCGTAATTCTCTACTTCATAATCTATTGTGTGTTTCTGTGAGTCATTGTGTTCGACCCCTACTGTACTGCAACTACTGCTTAGTACTTTTAGGGTATTAATTTGAGCATATCAAATTTGGCGACGTTGCCGGGGACTCAATTCTCTATTAGACTTTAGTCTGAGAATTTTGACTAAGTTCGTCGGTATCGATCGATACTACCTAGTATCGGTCGATACTCGTCGTCTTCTTTTATTGATATCGATCGACACAACCCAGTGTCGGTCGATACTCAACGTGTTTTTGGTTACTTACGTGCTTTGCTTAGTGTGTTTCAGGTGTGAATTTGGGACGTGCAAACAGGAGAGCAAAGAAGCCAGCAGAGATGAACAACACGATGATTATGATTCAGGATACTGCTGGAACTTTGAGAGACCAAGAGGGTCAGTTGTGCAACGAGAGAGGACAACGTCTGGACGGAGAGGGGAACATCATTCCACCTGCTCCTGTTGTCGCTGGAAATATCATTGTCCCTGCAATTGCTATGAATGCAGGGAATGCTGTGGCTGCTCGCGGTAGAACGATTGGTGTATACAACAGGCCTGATCAGTTCTATGCCAATCGATCAGCGATTCGCCTTCCTGCTTTTCAGAGGGATAACTTAGGGCCGAAACCTGCATACTACACTCTTGTGGGTCAGCATCTTTTTCATGGTTTTCCTCATGAACACCCTATGGATCACACTGAGAGGTTTGAGGATCTGGTTACAAGCATCAAGAGCAATGGAGTGTCCTATGATTACCTCTTCTGCAAGCTCTTCCCATACTCTCTTGGTGGAGATGCGACCTACTGGCTGAAGCAGTTACCTCATGGATCAGTGACTACTTGGAAAGAAACTAAGACTACCTTCCTGAACAACTTCTATAATGATGCACGATCCGAGGATCTCAGGAACTAGATTTTTCAGTTTTCTCAAGGACCGACTGAGGCACTCAAAGCTGCTTGGATTCGTTTCAAGTCATATCAGAGAGATTGTCCGCACAATGGTCTCACTCAGGTTCAGCTGCTGGGTACTTTCTACAGAGGAATCGATTGGAGGTATCAGATGGCTCTAGATGCTGCGAGCAATGGAAATTTCTACACGAGATATCCTGAAGATGCCTATGTGCTTATTGAGAACTTTGTTTCTAGCAATAATACCAAGAATACAGACATGGAAGGCAAGAAGCAAGCTGGTAACTTGGATTGCAGTCAGATTGCTGAGGTGAATGCTAAGTTAGATTTTTTGATGGACAAGCAGCATAAGGCTGTTCTTTTTGCTAAAAAAGATGGAGTGAATTTGTTAACCACATTGATGGAGATGGATTTCAAGATCAAAAGTATCAATACCCACCCACAACACCCAGAACTTTTGAGAGTAAGATGGATCCATGCTTGAACAACTTCTTCAGGGACATCAGACGATGAAACTAAACCTCAATGGGAAGATGGACGCTATGTACACATATCTGAATGGGAAAATTGAGTCTCTCAGTATTCATCAGAAGATGCTGGAAACTCAAATAGCAGAAAATTTTGTGTTGACATAAAATCTCCGTGTATCGATCGATACCAACCAGTGTCGATCGATACCAGCCCATACACATGCACGAGAGGATCCAAAACCCCGTGTATCGACCGATATCCTTTTGTATTGATCGATACCAGTTCAAGAATCTGTCAAGGATGTCTCGAAGGAGCAAGCATCGATCGACACCATCCCTGTATCGATCGATACTCACCTAGATACTGCAAAGGAGCTGCATATGAGTGTTGACAGACTTCGCAAGCCCAAGAATCTGAACCCTATTCCCCAACACCTCCGAGCCCCCATCACTCCAAAGCAGCTGCGTGGCTTTGAAAAGATGGTACGAAGGATTCCCAACTCGTTCACTTTTGAAGAAGCTCTAGAGGCCTGGCCTCTGATAAGTTACTTTAAAGATTGTAGAGAAACTGAGGAAGAGATTAAGGCACTCTTCATCAAGGCCAGTAGTACACCACCTCCGCTGAGGCAGTTGACCAAGAGGGAAGACCCAAGAATATTTTCGGTTCCATGCTCCATCCACCTCACTTCCATATGGTACAATCCCTGATTTGATGGTTAAAGTAGGAGATTGCCTCGTTCCTACTGATTTTCAGGTTGTGGAGATGAGTGCACAATCTCGTACGCAGTTGATTCTTGGACGACTGTTCATGGCTATGGTTGGTGCCATTATGGACACACCCAGCAAGCACATCTCGTTCTCATACATTGACAAGGAGGTGTACTACAAAGCCATCCCTAGAGGAACTCCCACACATATCGCTTGCATCGCCATTGTTACAGGAGAAACGTTGGTAGTTAATCTTTTGGAAGAGCCTCCTGACGAGCCAACTGTCATAGACCTTCTAGATAATCCTTCTATCATCACCAAGAAAGACGTCAAAACGTCTAACTGAAAGAAGAAGGCGAAGAGCAAAGGAGTGAAGGGTGCTCCCTCTATGACTTTAATCCCTCAGAAATGTGATGGGGATTCGATTGAATACAAGGTGAAGTGCAATGGTGCCTCGAAACCATTCTCTAAGGCTAGAGTTCTTCTTACTTCGGAGCTGAAAGAGAAAGGAAGGGAGTTTGTGGAGGGCATGATGAGCAGAACTCTGAAACTGACGATGTCAAATTGTGGAGCTTGTTTTGGAGTCAGCTCTCAAGTTTCTCCTGACTGATCATCCGTACAGTCAAGCTCGTGACGTAAAACAAGCGCTTGGTGGGAGGCAACCCACTGGTGAGTCTGTTTTTGAGTCTTTTTCTTTTTAGTTTTCGTTTTATGTGTGTGTCAGGATAAACAAGAAGCAAAAACTCGGAATCGCCTAAGTGTCAATCGATACCCTTGAGTATCGGTCGACACCCTACGCGAATGAAAGGATATGTATCGGTTTAAGCTTGGTATCGTCCGATACCAAGCTGTGTGTCGATCGATACTCAATGTTCCAGCACGGTAACTTCTTGTTTCTCTTTGTTCTATTCTGTTCTTTTGTTTTCTTTTACCTACTCTAGGCTAGATAACACTGGGGAAAATGTTGTTCAAGTCTGGGGGAGGTAGTCGCTGACTTTGTTTTTGTTTTTCTTAGAGTCAATCGTTTTTGAGTCATACGTTGTTTTATTGAGTCAAAACTTTGTCTGAGACTGTGATCTTTTTCTTGAATCCGTTGATCTGACCTTGCTTCTAAGTGACCATTGTTACAGAATAAGTTCTAGATCGACTAATGAAAAATCCAAAGGCTGGCCGGTTAACCATAAGACACTCATGTTTCCAGAAAATTTCCTTAAAGGCTGAGCCAAATTTTTGCACTTCATCGATGTGGTTAGTATTCATAGAGCTTGATTCCTCATTCGTATCTGACAAAGGAACCCATGTGTTTGAAAGAATGATCTCTCCATGTTACAAGTCAATTAATAAATAAGTGCATTAAAAGATGAAATGATTTTCTTCTGAGTAGAGGGTTAGGAAAATTTCTAGCGATCTCATTATTCTACTTTAGAGGGAATGATCACACAAAGGATTGGAAGCGAGGCTAGGATTTTCCTATGATGCCATTATTCGCCTACATCCTTTGATACATTGAGAGGGAAGAACCGGGGATTTGGTGGCAAACACTATCAATACTCGCGTCTCATACCTTGATATGTATATGCAGATCTAAAAAAGAGAAAAGAGATATAATAAGAAATAAGTCTGGGGGAGAGAAATAATACATGAAGTGTGAAAAAGGGTGGTTCCTTGTCATGATATTGTATGGGAAGGAATCTAGAAGGTTCTTGATATTAATTCACAGCGATGAAACTAGCAAGGAAGGCTTAATTGAACGATGCTGTGAGATAATGTGTGTAGTCTGGGAAGCTGCGAATGTCTAAGGAGAAGTACATGGTGGTTAGATCAAAAAGCTGGTTAGCGATCACAGTCTCCAACAAAATTTTGACTCAATAAAACAACGAATGACTCAAAAACGGACTGACTCTAAGAAAAACAAAAAACAAAGTCAGCGACTTCCTCCCCCAGACTTGAACAACACTGTCCCCAGTGTTATCTAGCCTAGAGTTGGTGAAAGAAAATAAATGAACAAAGTGGATTACGAAAAAGCAGAAATCGTACATTTACAGGGTATTGATCGATACTAGGGGGTATCGATCGACACCAGTCGTATGTCGAAACACTGATTGAAAATCAGGGGTGTCGAGTAGCATTCCATTTTGTTAGATGTTAGCACTGTTAGGAACACTCAAAAACAGGTTAAAAGAAACATGGCAGATCAAATATAAATCCAAAGAAGTTCAAATGAAAAAACAAATACTGACATAAGTTCAACAAAAAAGAAAAAAAAAATAAAAAAATACAAACGTGAAGATAGAGAAGACTAATCATGCGTCTCCTCAGAATCACTCTCATGGTCGGCAGCAGCAGTATGTGAAGGTCCAGGCTGGGACGATGGATCAGCATCTGTGTCAGTCGTGCAACGACAGCGAACAGCAGCCCAGATGCTCTTCATGCTCGCTATCATCAGTCTCTGGAAAGCAGCTAGCTCCATCGGGACGTACGTGTCCTCAGGCCACTGTGGCTCAGGAATAAGTGGGCACGGTGCAGCATGTGTACGTCCTCCCTGACGTGAAGTAGATGGGATGTCAGTAGCAGGTGGACGAACCTGTCGTCTAGTCGTAGAAATTGGAGTCAACAGCTCTACAGGAGGTTCAAAACGAAGCTGAGCATGATCCTCAGATATGTCTGTCAGATCCCTGTAAGGTGGCTGCACCAGAAAGTTCCCATCAGATCTACTAAGAATCCACTTCCTCCCGGTCTTCAACCACCTAAGGTTCCTCAGATGAGCCTCATCCATATATCGACGCCTAATGACGATCGAACAGCTCGTAGTACTGATCCCGAGGTGGTGGAAGATAGGTGTCAGGAGACTGCCAACTGAATACTTCTTCGTGCTCGTCCCCGTGAATGGTTTGGTCTTCAGAGAGACCAGATGATGCGCAAAAACAGCCCCAAGGTTAACATCCTCAAGCTCAGGCCAATCAAAATCCTGCTCAGGGATAATGTTCCTGACAGCCAGAAACAGAAGCAGAAGCTCAGACACTCTCATCTTGTTAGGCTCCATCTTGCACAGGAGAGTAGTGCTCAGGACCCGAACAAAACAACGCAGGACCGGATGTCTTATGTCCATCTGAGTGGACGTCTTAGACTCGTAGACACCGTTCCCAAACCATGCCCAAAATCCACGCATGTCAGGATGGGCAGCTGGAAGAGCAACCCTCCTGCGATCCCTCCGAAACCCATAGAGGTCACAGAGATTAGGGAGTGGAATCCTGTATCTCACTCCACGAGCCATGAAGGACAGGCTACCACCCTGTACGTCTGGCAGAAGCTCATCTGAATAGCTAACGCGAGCTGTCGCCATAAACTGACGAACCAAGTCTGGGTAGAGGCCGTGCTGCTGTGTAGCCATGTGACCAAAACCAACCCGCTCAAGCAGACGAGCCAAATCTGTGTCGAGGCCCAACTGATGCAAAGAAGGCCCATCCACAAACCTGGTAGACTCGATGGTAACACCCAACCACGCGTTATAGAACAGCGTGTCGAAATCGTCCCACTCCTCAGAAATGGGTCTAAAGGCGGTGTCATCACTCAAGGCATATGCCTTCTCCTGCCCATACAAATTTATTTCACAGACTATCTTGGTACCCTCTCGTCTGGGCCAAGGGTTTGGTCGGTGAGCCGGAGGGGCAGAAGGAATACCAGCGGACCTAGGAGTAGGGTTCATAGGTGGAGGCGGTGGTGCAGTCCGTGTGGCTGATGGTGGAGAAGCTCTTCTTAACGCACTACCCGGAAGATAATCTTCCTCTGTCTCTCCATCAAATATAACTCCGTAGTTGTCACGACCCCGGACAGTGCTCACGAAACCTTGACGCCAATATTCACCATCCAAATACTTAACCCTCTCATTCAGCTTGTACGTTGTCGATACCCGGCTAGAGCTCGACGTACGGAGAGCGCGGATAGAATGCTCGTTAACTAGCAAGGTGGTGGTGGGGTGATTTACTGGCACGACTCTGTAGCGGTTGTTGTCAAGACAAGCCTTAACTACTACCTCAACCCATCTCGATGAGATTCTTGCTTCGACACGCTCATTCACCTTAAACGTCCTCAGCTCACCTGAAGTCCTTGCTCTCTTCGATGCAGACATCTGAAATCAGAGACAAACAAACAATACCACATAAATCAAACATCTCTCAGATAAACACAAGCAAATAGAATAATCAGGTATGAGGATGTCGATCGATACCATAGGGTATCGATCGATACCCTGAAGCAATTTCAGGTCATCGACACACAAAATCTCAAATCATCAATAATGAAAATCAAAGCAATTTAAAGGCAAAGATCGGTTCGAAACTACCCTAGGACAACTCAGCAAACGACATGCATCGATAAAAAAAAGTTGTAAGGAGTGGAATTTCACAAACCCATAACCTAAAAATCAGATTGAGAAAGTGTAATTTCGAGATCATACCTTTGGTTGATTGAGAAACAAGTGCTAGAAATGGATAGAGGATGAAATTCTAATGAATCCAGACACTTAAATTGCTCAATTCGGTGAAAATTTGAAGAAGTTGGGATTTGAGGGAGAGAGAGGCGGCGGTATCGAACGATGAGGGGTTGTGAGGAAGAAGACAAAACCGTAGGGTTTTAAGGAAACTTACCTGGCCGTGGAGCATCGATCGATACCCTGAAGCATCGATCGACACTTGTCGTTTTTGGTCGACATTGGATGGTGTCGATTGACATTTATGAAAAATTATGCTCCTTTTTCACAACACTTGGTATCGATTGACACTGACTGGTGTCGATCGATACTCCTCGTGAAATCTGCTTCACGTTTGACACAAGACACAAAACCAAAAATCAAAAACAAAATGAAAATAAAAACGTATGTACAGACTCACCAATGGGTTGCCTCCCATTCAGTGCTTGTTTAACGTCACGAGCTCGACCATACGGATGATCAGTCAGAAGGAAGTAGGGAATTCACTACCATTCCAGTCCCACAACTAGACATTTCCATACTCAGAGTTTTGCGCAGCATGTTCTCCACAACCTCTTGTCCTTTCTCCTTCAGCTCCGGAGTAAGGAGAATTCTAGCCTTAGAAAATGGCCTCGAGGTCCCTTTGCATTTCACCTTGTACTTGATCGAATCTCCGTCGCACTTTAGAGGGATTAAGGTCATACGTGGAGCATTCTCGACTCTTTTGTTCTTCACCTCCTTCTTTGCCTTAGTCGTTTTTATGACGTCCTTAGTGACGATAGGAGGGTGATCTAGTATGTCCATGGCGTTAGGCTCGTTAGAAAACTCTCCCCGATTTTCAGCTACCAATGACTCTCCTGTGACAACATCGATGCAAGAGACACGTGTGGGAGTTACTCTAGTAGGAATGACGTCGTAGAAAACCTCCTTGTCAATGGAGGAGAACGAGGTTCACTTGCTGGGCGTGTCCATGACAGCGCCAACTATAGCCATGAATGGTCGTCCAAGAATCAGCTGCGTGGTGGACCTTTCACTCATCTCCATAACCTGAAAATCAGTGGGAACCAGAGAGTCCCCTATCGTGATCATCAAATCAGGGATTGTACCATATGGAAGTGAGGTGGAGCAGTTCGCGAATGTGATAGATGTCTTGGGAGAATGAATTTCAGCTCCCAATCTCTCTGCGATCGCTTGCCCCTGAGTCAACCAGAGATTACTTTAATTCAACTCCAGAGATAGAGCATGGAACAGAGAATATTCCTGGGTCTTCCCTCTTAGTCAACTTCTTCATCGGAGGTGGTGTACTTCTGACCTTGGCAAAAAGTGCCTTAATCTCTTCCTCAGTTTCTCTGCAATCTCGGAAGTTACTCAGCAGAGGCATGTACTCTAGAGCATCTTCAAAAGTCAGTGAAAGGGGGATCCTTCGTACCATCTTCTCCAAGCTAAACAGATGCTTTGGAGAAATTGGGTCCCTGAGATGTCTGGATATTCTTGGATACGGTATCTTAGGCTTGTAGACATGTTCCTCGATCACCTCCGGTTTCTTTACTGTCTCTGGTTCGGCTTGTGACAGGTGTCGATCGATACCAGGATGGTGTCGATCGACACCTGTCACAACACAAGGTTCATGTGTCGGTTCTTCAGCAGTGGTGTCAATCGATACATGACTGGTATCGAACGATACTGACGGATCAGCTTCGAAATCGCCTTCGGGAGGGTTTTCGAAACTCTCTTCACTTCTCAAGGTCATTGCATTGACGTAATCTTTCTGTGCTTGGGTCGCCTTTCCGTTCACTGCAGCTGCAGTTTGAGCCACTTGCGTTTCCAGCATCTTCTGATGGGTATTGAGAGCATCGATACTTCCACTCAGATCCTTGTACACATCATCTATCTTTCCGTTGAGATTCACTATGAGTTGCTGCTGTCCTTGAACTAGTTGTTCAAACATAGCCTCGATCTTGCTGTCCGGAAGCTTAGCAGGTGCGGGTTGATAAGAAGAATTTCCATAGTTCCTGGTGTACCCACTGTTCTGAGATGGTTTATGACCAAACTGTTTCGAACCTCCTTGCTGATAGTTGTTGTTGAAGTTTCGGTTGTTGTTGAATTGATTCTTCTGTCCTTGAAAACCAGACCCACCAATGTAGTTAACATCCTCTACTTCATCTTCGTTAAATACCTCAACTTCTTCAGCAAAGTGAATAGCCTTGGGTGTCTTGCCCATCAGAAGACTGTGCATAGAATCCAACTTGGCTTGCACATCAGCTATATGCGTACCATCCATGCTACCAGCTAGCTTCTTTCTCTCAAAATCAGCATTCTTTGTGCTATTACTAGACGCCAAGTTCTCAATCAACGCATAAGCATCCTCAGGATACCTGGTGTTGAAGTTCCCATTGCTCGCAGCATCAAAGGTCATCTGATACCTCCAATCGAGCCCTCTGAAAAAGAATCCCATCAACTGAACATCAGAATACCCGTGATGTAGACAATCTCTCTGATACGATCTAAATCTCGTCCAAGCAGCCTTGAACGCCTCAGTAGGTCCTTGAGAAAACTGGGAAATCTTGTTCCTCATATCCTCAGATCGTGCATCATCATAAAAATTGTTCAGAAAAGCAGTCTTAGTTTGCTCCCACGTAGTCAGCGATCCAGGAGGCAACTGCTTCAGCCAGTAAGTCGCTTCTCCACCAAGTGAGTATGGGAAGAACTTGCAGAAGAGGTAGTCATAGGACACTCCATCGCTCTTGATGCTAGTGACCAAGTCCTCAAACCTCTCTATGTGATCCATAGGGTGTTCATGAGAAAGACTATGAAAAAGATGCTGACCCACAATAGTGTAGTATGCAGGTTTCATCTCAAAGTCATTCCTCTGAAATGGTGGAGGGCGAATCGCTGATCGATTGGCATAGAACTGATCAGGCCTGTTGTACTCACCAATCGTCCTACCGCGATTAATCATAGCGTTCCCTGCATTCACAGCAATTGCAGGGATAATGATATTTCCAGCTTCATTAAGTCGCTGCCCTTTCTCGTTGCACAATTGACCCTCTTGGTCTCTCAAAGTTCCCGCAGAATCTCGAATCAATATCACTGGATTGTTCATTTCTGCTGGCTTCTTTGCTTTCCTGTTTGCACGTTCCAAATTTGCTAGCTGCTCGTTTGACAGATCAATTAGCGGAGTGTTCTTGTTCCTTCTGGTTTCACGAAGAGACATGCACCTGAAACACAAAAGTCAAGAACGTAAGTTACTGAAATTCACGACAGGTATCGACCGATACCACTAGGGTGTCGATCGATACTCCAAGATTTAGACAAAATTCTAAGCTAAAATCTAATGGCGAAATTGTGTCCCCGGCAACGGCGCCAAATTTGATATGCTCAAATTAATACCCTAAAAGTACAAACGCAGTAGTTGCAGTAAAGTTAGGGGTCGAACCACAAAGACTCAAGAAATCACTCAATATATTATAAGATTTAAATTACGCTAAGTCAAGTTTAATAGAAGCAGAGAGCAATAACTAAATCAAGAGATGTAAGTCGATGGGAGAAAACTAGGCTCAAGGTGTTTCTCAAGAAATCTAGGTATGCAGATAAACAGATAAATCAGGATTCAAGTTTAGCGCAGTTCTTGAACTCAAACACGATAATATAGTTAACCAACTCTCGCTGCGAAAATTATCTAAGTCTATTTCCTAGAAAACCAAATCTCTTTGCGAGTCCTAAGGATTTAAACCAGCTTTTAATCTACAAGTTTGATCTATTCACAAAACAACTAAACCAAATCTCTTTGCGAATAGTTATTTTGCTCACCTTAAGTTCTATCAGGTAATTAATCGCACTCTCGTGCCTAATCAATTATCCTAAGATCTAAGTTCTAGGTAGCTAATATAGAATTAGTATTGAGAACAACCTATGGTGAAGAACAAATAAGATAATGAATCCTAATAAATCAATCGATCAAATCATACAGAGAAATCCTATTGAGATAACCCTAAACCTATGGAAGAACTACTCAGACATGGAGATTGAAGCAAGCAACATGATTGAATAGATCATCAAATAGAATAATAAGAAAAGAGTAACAAGGGTTCAAAATTGTCTCTCTAAAAACCCTGTAACCAATCTCTCTCAAGAACCAAAGTAAGAATTAAAGGATAGCCTAAACAGGTGGCTGAAAACATAATTTAGAAGCTAAAACACGTTTTGGGTCTTTTCTGTAATTAATAAAGTCTTATGGGCTTAGGGAGAAACTCGGCAGGCTTTAAAAATCGCATATCTGCTTTCTTGTAGTCGGTGTCGGTCGACACCAAGCGGTGTCGGTCAACACCAAGCGGTGTCGGTCGACACCAAACAGTGTCGGTCGACATCCTGCTTCTTCTGCTCGCCAGACTGGATAGTCTTCACGAAAACTGGGATAACTTTTGATCTCACAGTTGGAATGGCCTCAAACGACTTCCAAATGAAATCTAATCCATTGATCTATCTTGTGTCCAAATTTGAGCTCAATCCAACGGTGGAGGGATCTTCAACGAATGCCAAACTTCGGACGTCTTTGCATGACTCTGCATCTCAATATGCTCCAAAATGCTCCAAAATGCTCCAAAATACTCCAAAATGCTCCAAAATGCTCCAAAATGCTCCAAACGTACCTAAACCTGTAAAAGAATCTAAAAGACTCCAAAATACTAGAAAGACTCCATAAATATGACCTATATCATGGTCTAAAAGGGGTAAAAACCATGATATATCAACTCCCCCAGACTTAGCCTTTGCTTGCCCTCAAGCAAAACAGAAAACTAAACCAGAGAACGTAGAGACTCACCTGTTCACGAAACGTTGCAATGACCCTTTTTCCAAGCACCCAAATGTCACCTAACCAGCTTTTTGATATATCATGGTTTGTTGCACTCACCAAATGACCACGAGATTTATGTGATCACACCTTTATGTGCGTTGATAGCTTATGTGCGTTGGCCGACGAAGACTCCAGATCTCTACTACATTGATACAAAATGGTTAGGGATTTCACTTTGAACTGAGAAAGATAAAGGAATATCAATATTCATAAAACAAAGATAT
This sequence comes from Eutrema japonicum, assembly GCA_030161315.1. Lineage (NCBI taxonomy): Eukaryota > Viridiplantae > Streptophyta > Magnoliopsida > Brassicales > Brassicaceae > Eutrema > Eutrema japonicum. The sequence goes on along the minus strand of BSQW01000012.1, from coordinate 25,708,411 downwards.
CCACACATCTGATTCAGAAATCTAAAAGGAAGAAAGATTTCTGGGCTCAAGATGCAACAACGTTTACAGAAGTTTCAGTGAATTTTGAAGAAGAAGAAGATAAAGATTCAAACAAGTTTTTCTGCATAATAAAAAATGTAATCGACAAGTTTTATTGGTTTATTAAGCTGAGCTGGCTCTGCTCATCTCAGCTGTCCACGTGTCCTCCATCATGATCGTTAATAACTATATCAAATATCCCCTTTTTAAAAGACCTTGACCTTAAGGTCGAAAGTCTGGGTACTCCTACATCAGATCATAAAAAAACTCCCAGGTGGCTTCATATTCACTCTGATGTAACCACTTGACCAAAACCTTTGTAACAGCCTTGCCTTGCATGTTTACTATTTTCCTTTCCAAAATTTTCTCTAGAGCTTTCACTAACACATCAGAAGTAACATTAGGCTATTCAGTCGAAACTGAATGATCACCAACTCTCAACTTCAGTTGGGAGACATGAAAAACGGGTTGAATGGAGGAAGAGACTGGCATTTCCAACTTATAAGCCACCTTACCACACTTATCAAGAACTTTAGGAGGTCCGAAATATTTGGGAGATAGTTTCTGATTGCTTCTCAACATAATATAGTTTTGGCGATAAGGCTACAGCTTCACAAAAACAAAATCACCCGCCTCAAAGCTTCTCTTAGAACGTCTCTTGTTTGCAACCTGAGTCATACGATGTTGAGCTCTCAACAAATGAAATTTCAAAAGCAAAAACATGATTTCCCTGTCCTGCAAACTCTTGGCTACCACCGCCACTTTAGATTCTCCCTGTAGATAAGGCAAATGGACTAGAGGAGATTACCTATACACAGCTTATTAGGTGTTGTCTGAGTAGAGGTATGGAATGTAGTGTTATACCAATAATCAGCAAGTACTAACCATTTACTCCAAAGATGGGGTCTATCACTACACATACACCGGAGATAAGTTTCCAAACACCTATTGATAACCTCTGTTTGTCCATCACTCTATGGATGATAAGCCAAATAGTAATTGAGAGCCACCCCTTGCAATGTGAACAATTACCTCCAAAAATCACTAAGGAAAACTGAGTCTCTGTCACTCACGATAGAATTAGGCAGACCATGGAGTTTAAAAACATAATCCAGGAAAGCTTGGGCTACTGAGGCTGCAGTGTAAGGATGAGACAAGGAAATAAAATGTCTTGCCTTGGTTTATCTGTCTACAACCACCAGTATGACTGATTTACCGAAAGAGACAAGCAAACCATCTAGAAAGTCCATTGATATATCAGACCAAATAGCCTCAGGAATAAAGAGAGGTTGGAGTAAACCTGGATAAGCGGCATGATCATACTTACACCTTTAAAAAATAGCACAACTTCTGATAAAAGCCTGAATATCATTTGACATACACTTCCAATAGAACAATCCCTTAACTCGTTGTTGTGTAGTGTCTCTTCCCGAATGTCCGCCACTACTAGACCCATGCATCCATTCCATGATGAACTTTTTGATCGCAATATAATCTTGTACCACCAACTTGCTTTTACGCCTTAAAATGTCTTGTGACCAAGAGTAAAAAGGCTTAGCGTTAGGGGTAAGCTTCAGCTCCGTAATTAATGTCTTCACCCCAAAATATGTTTCATAACCAGCACAATCCTAAACTGATTTCGCCATGTGTAGAATCTCTGATCCATAAACCCTTGAAAGGGCATCAACCACTAAGTTCTCTTTGCCTTCTTTATATCGGATCTCATAGTAAAACTCCAATAGCTTTGGTAACCATTGTTGTTGAATAGGTGTGTTGAGCCTCTGTTCCATCAAGTATTTAAGGCTGCGTTGATTATTTTGATGATGAAATGACATGATAGCAGATAATGTCGCCACTTCTGAACCGTAAAAATCACAGCTAGCAGCTTCTTTTCATATATGGGCAAATGCAACTGCTTACCCTTCAAGTTTCGACTAATATAAGCCAACGGATGACCTTCTTGCATTAGTACATCACCAATACCATATCCTGAAGCATCCGTTTCAACAAGGAAAAGCTTATCAAATACTGGTAATGCTAGTATCGGAGCAGAACATAAAGCAGTATTCAAGTTATCAAATGCCAACTGAGCTTCATCATACCATACAAAGCAATCTTTCTTTGTTAAAGTTGTTAGGGCGTGAGCTATGGAGCCAAAATTCTTGACAAACCTCCTGTAGTAGCCTGCAAGCTTAAGAAATCCTCTAAGCTGTTCAAAACTGACTAGAATCGGCCACTCTGCAACTGCCTTCACCTTAGCTGGATCCGTAGAGACTCTCTCAGCCTGAATAAAATGGCCCATATATTCCACTTTATTAGTGCTGAAAGCACACTTACTCATCTTTGCATAAATATTGTTTTGTTGCATCAGCTTAAAGACATCCTCCAAATGCAATAAATGAGTCTCTTGAGAATCACTGTAAATAAGAATATCATCAAAGAGTATGAGTACAAACTTCCTCAGAAACTTTCTGAAAATAGCATTCATCAATCCTTGAAAAGTTGTTGGAGCATTAGTCAACCCAAATGGCATGACTATGTATTCATAATGCCCACTATGAGTTTTAAATGCTGTCTTATGAATATCTTTTGGGGCCATCCTGACTTGGTGATAGGAAATCTTTGAATACACACTTGAACCTCCCAATTCGTCTAACAAGTCATCAATCAGGGGAATAGGAAATCTGTCTTTCATTGTCAAATTGTTCAAGCCCCTGTAATCCACACACAACCTCCAACTACCATCTTTTTTTTTTACCAAAACCACATGTGAAGCATATGAGCTAGATCTAAGCTGAATAGTACCTCCATCCAGCATATCTTGAACAATTTTATCAATCTCATTCTTCTGGTGTGTAGCGTATCTATATGGACGTTGGTTCACCGGGTTTGACCCCTTTAACAAAGGAATCTAATGATCATGATTCAGTCGAAATGGTGGTAAGGAAGTAGGTTCTTCAAAGATTGTAGAATACTTTTCTAGGTAAGAGTTTGTCAATACCTAGAAAATTAACTGACGTGATCTTGTTGATCTCCACTGATGGTAGAAATAACTCTGAAACTTCTTCAAGTACTACTTCCTCAGGTGTGGTAACAACATAGATCATAGAGAGTTGTATATGGTATTCATGATGCTTACTCAGTTTTGAAGCTTCAATAGACCTGACTGAGTCTTGATGGATACCATGCAAAACCACTTTATGCTGTCCCAACTTAAACATCATTTCTAGTTTCAAGAAATCCCATGTGATAGCTCCAAGCGTGCGTAGCCATTGAACTCCTAACACCATATCACAACCACCCAAGGGAATCATCATGAAATATGCAACAAAAGAAGTATTATGAAATTTCCACTCCAACTTCTCTACTTTTCCTTGAACTGCCAATTTACTACCATCAGCCACTTTAACTTTGCCCAAACCCACCGATTCGACTATTAATCCCAACTTCACAGATGTTTCCAGAGACTAGAAATTGTGAGTAGATCCAGAATCAATCAATATGAACAAGGTCTTCTTGCCCTTGGTTCCTTTAACTCGCATCGTATTGTAATCAGTAATACCAGCCAAAGCATTGAGAGAAATATTAGCAATATCAGCCGTTATCACGGTAGTATCTGTCTCTTCAGTAAGCTTAGTTGTTTCCATGTCATCCTCTACTTCTACCATGAATAATTGAGTCTTCTTGTGTTTGAGATAATAGCCAGAAGAATATTTCTCATCACATAAGTAATACAATCCTTTAGCCCTTCGTTCACTCATCTCTTATGTACTAACGAACTTTCTGGGTTGAATTTCCTTAGGTGTATCCAGCAACACAGGTAGAGCAGGTTTCCTGTAACCTTTGTCTGACTCCTTCTTGGGATGTGAGAAGGTTTTCCCTCCTGCAAAAGACTGTCTGGACCCTCCTGCAAAAGACTGTCTGGACCCTTCAGCATGATTAGCTTTCGGGTGAGCAGTCTTATACAAACGGCCCAACATCAATCATTGCCTCACGGACTGTGGTTGGAACATACGATTATGCAGCTGAGTGTCAATGCGAAGACCCACAAGGTATGCACTAACCAAATAAGCTTCTGAAAGTTTAACACGAGTGTGTATAAGCTCAAACTTCGTGTGATAATTCACGATGCCATCGGTCTCCTGCAATTGTTTTAACTCCGCAATAGGATCATCAAACAATTTATCAAAACGCATCATCAAGAAAACCTTATAAGTTGTCCAATCATGTAAACCAGCGAGATTAATACCTGATTGAATCAACGCATGGTGCCAGTTGGCCGCGGCATCATCCAGATGAATCGAAGCAAGACCAACCTTTAACTCAGCAGGAGTGTGATATCTCAAAAAACTGTTCCACCTTGAATAACCATTCCCTAGTCTGATCTACATTAAACTAAGAAAAATCCAACTTAGATAGGCGAGTCACAACAGAGTAATTAAAAGACGTACCCGAACGATCCGGCGTAGTTAGATCGGAGGCAGAAATCTGAACCGGTGGAGTGGAGGACGGGAAGGTGGTAGATCTGCGCGGATCTGCTTGGGAAAACACACATAACTTTCAAACGGTAACTCAGATTGACAAATCGCTTACGGCTATAGTTAGATCTAAGAGTCCGGAACACGCTTACCAATTTTCATGTCGATTAGATTCGATTTGCTAATCCGGTTTTCTTCCCTTTCAAAACGGGTCAGATCTGCCTTCTAAGAGGCTGCGGTGGCTCCTCCTTCAACGTGGCTCGACGGTGGTGGCTCAAACGAGCTTCCGGCAGGGATTCACTGCTCTAGTATCTCTGCTTCCTCTCTGCCACGAACGCCCTCTATATATAGAGCAATGGAGTAAGCTTTCTAGGTTTAAGGTTTTCCGATGAAAGGTCCGATTTTTCCTTAATGATACTATTGAGCATTTAAACTTGGGATTCTTTTCTCCTCACTAATGGGCCACAAAAATGACCTTAATTAAACTCTAGATTACTCTTTAAAATGGGCTTCATTACATCATTTCACTTATGGCCTTTCTCAACGCGAAAAAGGCCTGACGCTATGGCTAATACTTCTTTCGGCCCAACACTTTTTCATTCTTTGGTTCAACTTTTATGCAGTCCAACTTAAGACGAAATAGGCCATGACCCAAAAGGTTTGAACGCGGAAACTAAGAGCCCGAAACATTGCTTCCTTTGAAAGTTAGGGTTTTCTTCATCAAAAAGCTAAGGTTAGGGTTTCTTTGATCGCAAAGTTTAGGGTTAATGCTTTAGGGTTTTAATCGAAAAAAATAGGCCTTAAATCTCATTCTTGGGATATCACAGACTGCGTTCTTCTTCTTCTTTTTTTTTTTTTTTTTTTGGTTTAGGCGACTACATCGAATCCATTGATTGATTTCTTTTTGAATTTGTGCTAAATCAGGTTGCGAAAGTTAAGTATTTTTATAGGCTTTAGTTTCTCCCACTCTCTCAGTCTCAACACGTAAGCAAAACCCAAGAATTTGTTTTGCTGATAATGGTTGCTTATTGAATCTGCCTGTCTTTTAAGGTTTATTAGTCTTTTCTCTTCCTTTTTTCTTTCGAAATCCTTATGTTTATATAATTTCGATGTCTAATTAACTATACAATTTGTGCTAAACCGAGTTATCCCCAATTTCGATGTCCAATTAACTCTACAAGGTTTAGTAGTTTATTTAATTTCGATGCCTCATTAAGAAACTCAGCAGATATTGGAGATTTTGATTCAATGTCTAGTTCGAGTAGCATTTGTGTCTTCTGTGTGTTTTGGTATGAAATATATAAGCTGGGTTTTGAGCTTGAAGTAGTGTAATGGTTTTAGTGGAACAATGCTCTGGTCTCTGTATTAGCATTTAATCTTTCTGGTTTAAGATACTATGATTCGTCATTATCCAATGTTGCTTAAGATATTAGTAATACTTCTCTGGAACAATGTATCAAGAGGTTCACATAGATTTCTCTTTTAAGATCACATTTCATGTTGATGTTTCTTATATCTTTAGTCCTCTTTAATATATCTTACAATTAACTAGATTAATGCGCGTAGTTTGCGATTTTTCTTCTTCGATGTTAACCAGATTAATGGTTTTTAATGGAAAAATGTCCTGGTCTCTATATTAGCATTGAATCTTTTTTGGTTTAAGATACTTGCTAGTCATCATTCTCTAATTTTGCTTAAGATATTTGTAATGCATATGAAGTAAGTATAAATAAGGTCTTGAACCCGCAATTTGAAGTGAGATGTGCTAGCTTTATGGTATTTTTTACGGCAGATCTCATAGAATGTTGGTTGTTAATAGCTAAATATATTCATGCGTGGGCCTCTCGAAGAAAGACTTTCACTTGAAACTGGAGTTGTCAATTGTTTGATATATGGTTGAGGTTTTTATGTGTACATATCAGTGGATGAAGCAAGACATTCAATGTTTTGGTGAAAGAAGTATGGTTACAAATGAACAAATAATCTCTGAATTTGAATATGAAGATAGACTTAAGAGAGGTAATCTTCTTATTTACTATATTCTTGTTGTATTATTTTTGGTGTTCTAACCTTTTGTTCTTATTTACATGTTCAGATTTGGATACTCAACCAACACAAGATGAATGAATCTCAGATTCTCAATGTTGTGTGAGCCAAAACTCACGCAATCAAATTATTGCAAAGATTTTAAAAGGGTAATAGAAGTTTCTATGATGAAAACACAACAAGAGATCCAAAGATGGTTTTTATTTATGTTTGTAATCGTTTGAGTACAAGGAGATAAAAGGAATATTTTCCTTTCACTTCGCGTGGCTACCGACTTAAGCTTCGACTATGGTAGTTGATAATATGGGCCTTTAACTCGGCCCACGAGAGTTAGTGAATATGTTGTAACTCGGCCCACAAATCGTTTATCTCGGCCCATTTGCAACATGGCAGGCTCGATCTTTCCTTCCGGTTTGTGGCGAGCTGGGCTATCTTGGTTTAGTCTCGGTTTGGTTGAGGAATATCATTGTTCTGACTTCGGCTCGGCTTCGCTCCACCTGGGACAAGGTCACCGAGGCGAGGTGTACGAGGCTGCAAGTTCGGGGTTGGTATGTTTCGATTCGGAAACTTGTTTATTCCTTTGGCTCGGCATATTTTAGCGGTGATGAATCGTTAATCTCAAACATGTGAAAATCGACTCGAACAGTTTGCCCCCAAGCTCGTCAGACTCAGGAGTGATTGTGAAAAAAGGTGAAGCTTTCTTGTCATCGAGATTAACTGTCAAACTGAAATGATACCGAGCTGGTTGCTAACATTTGCTGTTGAGGCGAGGTAACACTGATTTCACTTTGACGAGGCGAAAAATTTCTTCGTTGATGTCGAGCTGTTTTTGGACCGTGGAAGATATATTTGGAAATTTTTGAACTGCTCCTTTGCTTCGGTACATCTCGGGATGTTTTCTTTTTGGGTTTCTTTGTGCTCGTTAATGTTTGCACGCGTGTTCACGCGTTTTGCCTTAAATACCTTGGGAATCGCAAACGTTTTCTGTTAGTTCCCGAGGTCATGCGTACCCACGCGCCGAATTGCTTATAAATAGCGAGACGTTCTTCTCATTTGTCACTCTTCCGAAAAACAAGTAGCTCTCTCCTCTCTCTTCTCCTTTCTTCTTCTAATTTATTTTTCTCCTTTCTGATTTATAGCCACACCGTTTAGTTTATTCGATCCGAAGCGCGGCGAGATTTTGAATTTGCCAATCCATTATCGTATTTTCCGATTCATCTTAATCGATCTGAACTTAATCAATCCTCCCCGAAGCGTGATGTCTGGTCCTACTACTTTAAACGGTTCGACCAATTCAAGAGACTCTGCTGCGCGGCTCGGCCACAGTTTTGTGAGTGGCGCCAAGATGGATAAGTCTAATGAGGCGGTTCTTTCTTTAACTATGTTGTCCGATCCCAATGCTAGTAGATTGCCCGAGCTAACGTACCCTCCCGAGGTTACTTTATCGGTAGATCTACTCGAATTCGCCGAGGACTTAGAGCGTACGATATCGGGTCAGCAAGTTAGTCCTTCGAGAAAACGAAACGAGCCAAAATCCAAACGTCAAAAGAAAAAGGAAGATGTTCTTCCTTGTTTGACTCTGTCCACCGAGGGGTCTCTTGCCGAGTTAAGGCGATGCTTCGAAATATTTGAGGAGGTTCAATTCGTCCTTCCCGGTCCATATGATCGACCCAATAACCCTCCTAGGGATTGCTTCACCATCTATGAGAGATTTTTCCCCTTGTGTTCCATGGGGGTTCCCCGTTCCAAAGATTGTTATACGATACCTTTGGAGACACCGGGTCGCTCTGAGTCAAGTCACGCCTCGGGGGCTTCGTCATTTGATAGGAATCATGGTCAGATGCGCCGAGTGTGGTGTCAAAGTCAATGTCAAATACCTTCAAAATCTCTTAGAGATCCGAAGAGTCCCCAACTTGGAGAAGGTCTATATTTCCAATAAAGTCAATTTTAGAATCATCTGAGGCTTTCCGAGCAAAGATATTGACTGGGATAGCCGATTCTTCTTTGTCCGGATTTTCGAGGCCTCCATTGATCGGGACTGCCTCCAAGTAGTCATGACGAGCAAGGGATCGCTTGGTAGTTACTCCGTATATTCCTGGTTTGGTTTATTGCCTGAATACTTTTAATTAACTCCGTGCTCTCATTTTTGTAGTTTGTGATGTGCCTCCTCCGTGTCCAAACGATCTATCCGAGGTGTGGACGATTTTAGCAGCGGAAAAAGTTGACTGGAGAAGAGATTTCTCGTTCGAGAGAGTTAAGAGGGTCCGAGCTATCTGTGACGGTATCCCGGTGGACTTAGGATCTCAATCCACCGAAGGTACCCTAACAAGTATGGAGAAGGCGTATGCCCACATGTCGCTGCGGGGTGCAAATGTACGGCTTCATTTGCGTAAAAAATCTTGGTGGTTTGGTGTCTAAACTTCTGAATTTATTTTTGTAGTTTGTGTCCTCTATAACCGAGATGGTGGTTGCCTATGAGTTGGACTCTCGTCATGATCGTCGCCGAATTGACGATGCGAGGAAAGACGCTTCGTTGATGAAGAAAAAGCTTGGCGAGGTGGAGGAAAAATTGTCTTCGGCTCCCACCAAGATTACGGATCTCGAAAAGGAGAAGAAAACTCTTAGGGAAGAGTCTGCGAAGTTCACATACTTCGCAATCCGATTAGAGATTCAAAAGAGAAAGTTGATCGACGAGGTAACTTCTCTGAAGAAGCAGATTGAGGAGAAGGACGTCTTGCACAAAGTCGAGATTAAAAAGGCTCGGAGGGAAGCTAGGCGTGAGTCGGCTCGCAAATTCGAGGATCGGATCTCCAAGACGAGGGAGAGTGTCGAGAAACGAAAGGGTGCGAAGAACAAGGTGCTCGAGTTAGCAGAGGTTGACTTGGCTTCCACCAATATTATGGATCTCGAAAAGGAGAAGAAAACTCTTAGGTAAGAATCTGCGAAGTCCACAGACTTCGCAATCCGATTAATCCGATTAGAGATTCAAAAGATAAAGTTGATCGACGAGGTAGCTTCTCTAAAGATGCAGATTGAGGAGAAAGACGTCTTGCACAAAGTCGAGATTGAAAAGGCTCGAAGGGAAACTAGGCGTGAGTCGGCTTACAAATTCGAGGATTGGATCTCCAAGGCGAGGGAGAGTGTCGAGAAATTGAAGGGTGCAAAGAACAAGGAGCTCGAGTTAGCAGAGGTTGACTGTAACCTGCAACTCATCGGTGATCTCCAAAAGGGGAAAGTCACATCTCTCGAGGCCGAGGCGGATAAACTGAACTCTTGGATGGCCGAACTGGTCGGTATTGCCGTGGAGTTCGAGAGGATTGAGACTTTATTAAGGGATGAGCTTAAACCTTCGCCTATCTAGGAAGATTCGGAGGATTATTTACGTGATACCGAGCTGATGCGTCATGTTGCGGGTGGTGCTAACATTACCGAGCCTATTTGGCTTGATGAGCGCCCGAGGTGACGCAAAGATGACCCAAGACGAATATCTTCTTTTCCTTCTCTTCTTTTTGTTGCAAGGTCCTAAAGGATTCGTTTCTTTTTTGTTCATCTTTGTGTATTTTCTCGAACATGTGCCTGGACGGCTTTATGCATTGGAATGTTATGGATTTGATTCATACTTTGTCCTTATTATTTTCTAGTTTCGCCGAGGTTTCAAGGGTGATAAAAATCGATTAGATTGATTGAAACGAGGTATAATATGTTTTTATAGGGATTGGCTCCCGAACTGTTTTAGAGTTGGTGAAATAGAGCGTTTCAAAACGTATTTCGAATCTCATATGAAGTGGTGTAATCTGAGCCGATCCACTCGGTATTGTGTGTCGAGATATTAAAGACCAGCGTGATATGAAGCGAATGATGACTGGGTTTAGTTTTTACTTCGGTTTTAGGGCATGCGATGTAGACTCGACTTACGTTCCCATTTCAATAGTAAAATTGTGAGTGGTTTGGTCGAGGTATAACTTTTCCTTCCTCTGGTCCGGATATACCCGCCTTTAATTTATATAGCTTGCTTTAATCCTTGGTAGATTGTAAGAGAACCGCAATTCGTATAGGATAGTGGTTAGAATTCGTAAAGGTTGTATAAGTTCCCTGTTGTGGCCAGCAACAGACGAAACTGATAAGTGTAAATGCGATATATATTGATAAAAACTTAAGTGCGAAAAGGTCGCGCTTACAAAGACGGGAGTATGTGTATACGTATCCAGTCCCCCCCCCCCCCCCCCCCATTTTTTTTAAAGAGGGGGACAACTGTACCTTTCCGAATATTGGTTGTCTACATACCCTTTTCAGTGATCAAACCGTCCCGTAGTTCATGGCGATAAGGTGGTTCTAGTCGAATGATAGTTTTCTCCTCAAACTATTTTTTTGTGGTTCACGTCTTTCTTCTTCGGTTGGCGCGTGATGTGATAAGCTCAAATTAATACCATAAAAGTACTAAAATTTTGTCGATTGTAATACTTAGGGATCGAATCCACAGAGACTCAAGGAAACACACAATAGATTGTATAGATGAAAATTAAGCTAATTGATCAGTGGAATTGAAAGCAAATACGTAAATTAAACTGTTGTAAATTCGATTGGAGAAAGATAGGTTCATGGTATTTCTCAGGAAATTATTGAATGCAAATAAACTAACTAATCAGGGTTCAGGTTATGCACGGTTCTTGAACTCAAATAACTAAAGTATAATTAACCAAGTCTCGTTGCGAGAATTGTCTAAGTCTAAATCCTAGAATTCCAAATCTCTTTGTGAATCCTAAAGTCAAATCACTCGTTCGCTTTCTGAAAAAGTTTGTTACTTATTGTTGTAGCTGAAAATACAACGATTAAAATTTGTAAATCTTATATCTAATAGGAAATTTCTCTCTCCATCTATGGTGTCCACATCAACAAACAAAAAAAAACTAAAACTAAAGTTAATGACTCAATTAATTCACACACTTTTTAATAATTATTATTTTTCATTAAAAAAAGAGAGAAGAACACTAACTAAAGCTAATGACTCAATTAATTCACAAAATTTTACAATTATTAGTTTTCATCAAAACTAAATTTTGAATAGAGATTGGACAAATATAATATTATATAACTATATATTAACATAGAGTTAATGAAGCAAAAATTAATTTATAAGGAATAGGAAAAATAATTATCACGTTAAAATATATTAAATGTATCAAAAAGTATTTTTTAATAGTTACAAATTATTTAGGATGATGAAAAATTACAAATTAATAGTAATAGTAAATAATAAATGTAAACGGTTTTTACTCAAAATAAGAATAAATATTTTTCAAAAAAAATTTAGACTTTTTAATGAGTTTGTAAGTTACACTTTTTTGCAACAAGTTACACATTTTAAGGAAAAAAAAAATATGTGTAGCTAAAATCATAATATAATATATATGAAAAAATTATATCATGAGAGAATTTTTGTTGTTTTAAATAGTAAGATTATAGTGCAAGGTGTTACGATGAAATATGATGTATGGTGGATAGAAACGAATTCAAATATAAGAATCGATATTTAATAAGCTGATTTGATGTGCATCACAATAGGTTAGAACATTGCCGCCACGGCAAATGGGTATCGCCAATAAGATTCTTTGACGCTCAAATATGCAAAAAGTTCATGCAACTGATAAGAGAAAACATAGTTTATGAAGATTAAAAGGAGAAACTATTTCTACAATGAGTTGAAAATTAATCCATTTTCCAATACGTTATTTGTGAGTGAAGAGAAGGTAAAAAGAGATTAGTGTCAGAAAGTGAACGAGTGCAGCTTGAAAGGTAACAAAAGAATTGACGGCAAAAAGTGTGAAGAACATTGACTTAAATTAAGAAATATCAAATATGTATGCACAAAGCTAAAATAAATTATTTTTAAATCTTGTTGAGCCTGTGAAATTAATGATTTTTAATATACAAATACTAAATTGGTTGACCATGCAACGTATTTGGTGATATGAGATAGGAACGTTTATGACATGGTTAACAATTTTGCTATGGCACAATGCGTTTGCTTCTGTGGGTAAAGCACGCTTACCAAACCTATTGTAACGGCATGGGTGTTATGTTTACACATTTGCATTTACTGATGTTTAAACTTGGCATATTTACATTAATTTCAGGGTGGTGATAAGTTCGCATTGACATTTAATCATATGTATGATTAGGTTAATAGTGAACATCAAAGTTTCTAAGGAGATGTCTTCACGAGACCTAAATATGGAAGGAATTTTCTCTGGGATAAAAGTTCATAAGATGGTCGTCGATGCCATTTCTTCATCTTAGAAGGTTTTCACCTAAAGAATTTATTGCTTTTTCAAGGAACAATTTATCTTTGGCAATATCTATGTTTTATATCACTTGGTAAAATAAGTTTGTTGTTTCTACAAACGTTTACATAAATGGTTTTAAATACTTCAAATGATTATATTTATATTCAACGATTCATACTGATAGATGTTTAAAAATGTAATTTCGCGCAACGCGCGGGGCATAAATCTAGTATAAATAAATGGAGGACTTTGGCTTATTTTTAAGAAAAGAAGAACCTAATGGACTATCGAGCAATAAACATAAAGTTTGTTGCTCGATCGAATCAAACAGGATTCATAAGTGATTTGGACAAGGTTATGTGGAGTAAACTAGATTTGGTATTTCGATTCTCAAGAGTAATTACAAGAACAAATAATTGCTAAGTGTTTGAGTGTATTGCTAGTTGCAGTAAGAAGTAGTTGTTAGAGGTCCTTTTGCTCTTTGCCCTCGTCCTTGTTTTATATTTCGAGATCGTGGTTAACCTTACAGTTTCATCCGCCATATTTGCCATGAATTGTCTTTAATTTTGAGACCCTTACCATTAAGTTTATGCGCCTTAATTCACCGGTTTGAACGAATCTTTGGTCTCGTCGGATTGACTAAGGGTTCTGCATTTAATCCCCTTTGACAATAAACGTCACCCCGGTGGGCCTTTTAGCTCGGGATGTCACCTCGTCAACCTTTTCAAAACAAATTTCTTTATGTTATATGTGACAATATCGTACGGCAATCCGTGACGGCAAACTATATGCGTCCAAATGAAGCGTTTGACTACATTTGCAGTTACATTCCTGAATGCATCTGCTTCTATCCATTTCGAGAAGTAATCTGTCAGAACAAGTATGATCCTTGTCTTTCCATTAGACTCAACAATCGGACCGATTATGTCCATCGACCAACGCATAAACATGTATGGTGCGGACACACTCGAGATTGCTTCGGTTGGTTGCTTGATGTGAGGAGCATGCATTTGACATTTCTCGCACCTTTGCGAATAAGCTTTGCAATCAGCCATCATTGTGGGCCAATAAAGTCCTTGTATTTTAATTCGATTTACCATCGCCCTTCAACAAGAATGATTCCCGCAAGCCCCATCATGGGTTGCTTTCATTGTTGTTTCGACATCTTCCCCATGAATTCCTTTGAGGTAGGTTCCGCCGATTCTTCATTTATACAGCTTTTAGTTCCTTACCAGGAACTGTGCACTGATAACCTTCAACTTGCGTGCATCCCATCTCGGCTGTTATTTCGTTTAATATATATCTAATTATCGGGACTCTCTAGTCCGGATCGTAATCCTTAGCAGGTGGTTACTCTTCTTTCGTGATGGTCATCACTTGCTTTTGGGGATTAATACTTGGTTGATCAATCCCCTCTACCAAGATCATCCTCTGTGAGTCAGAATCCGAGGTCAAGGCTAGAGCTGCGAGAGCATCTGCCAAGGTGTTCTCCCCTTTAGGGATTCTTGTCAATGTGAGATAACTGAATGAATAGGAGAGTTCATGTACCACTTTCAGGTAGGCACTCATCCGTCCATCCTTAGCATCGTATTGACCACCGAACTTATTTGCCACGAGTTGGCAATCACAAAATGCATTAACCTCTCGGGCCCCCACTCTCTATGTTAAGGGTAATCCGGTATGGAAACATCATTGTCCTTGCAGTTGAGAGAGGGCGCCATATTCCGCTTCATTATTTGAAGAGCTGAAATTCAACTTCAATGATCGTTCAATTACTTCGCCATCATGTGAGACTAGCTGAACTCTGACCCCCGATCCCCCTTCTGAGGAGTCTCCATCCACGTGCAAGGTATATATTTTCCTGGAATCCCCCGTGATCCCTTCTTGTATGGCTAACTATATTACAAAGTCTGCCATGACCGAGGATTCGATCGCGGTCCGAGGTTTATACTCGATATCGTACTCGCTGTGTTCGATTGCCCATTTAACTAATCTCCCAGTCTGACTCATTCCGTGAAGGATTGAGCGGAGTGGATGGGTTGTTACTACAATTATCGAGTGTGATTGGAAATATGGCCTTGATTTCCTCGCTGAAACCACTACGGCTAAAGCGAGTTTCTCAATAATTGGATATCTGGCCTCGGCATCGGCTAACGTTTTACTTACATAAAACACATGCATGTGCTCACCGCAATCTACCCGTATTAGGACTCCTGATAGCTCCCCGTCAACTGGTTTGGACAACACATGAGATTCCGTTAAATATATTTTTAACGTCCTAAAAGCTTCTTCACATTCTTCACTCCAAACAAAACTTTTGTTTCCTTTTAGTAGTTGGAAGAATGGAACACACTTGTCAGTAGATTTCAATATGAATCAATTCAGCGTGGCAATCCTTCCAGTTAACCTTAGAACCTCACACTTTGTTTTCGGGGAAGGCATTCCCAAGAAGGCATTGATTTAAGCCGGGTTGGCTTCAATTCCTCTTCGAGTCACTAAGTACCCCCAAGAATTCCCCGGATGCGACAACGAATGTGCATTTTGCCAGGCTGAGTTTCATTCCGAAGTGATTTAAAACTTCGAAACATTCTTTCAATTGCGGGATGTGAGAGCCATGCTCGATGGACTTTACCATCATATCATCAATATAGACTTCCAATGTTTTACCAATTTGACTTACAAACATCTAGTTAACCAATCGATGGTATGTTGCTTCGACGTTCTTTAACCCAGGGCATTACTTTGTAACTTTATATCCCTTTGTCAGTTATGAAAGAGGATTTTCCTGATCATTTGGGTTCATCAAAATTTGATTGTACCCCGAGAATGAATCCATAAAGGATAAAACTCGTGTCCAGCAGTAGCTTCCACTAATTAATCAATATGTGATAATGGAAAACCGTTCTTAGGACATGCTTTGTTTAGATCTGCGAAATCAACACATATCCTCCATTTCCCATTTTTCTTTATAACCACTATTGGGTTTGCTAACCACTATGAATATTTAACCTCAAGGATCAATCTGTTTTTAACAGCTTTTCGACTTCGTCATTGACCGCAAATTTTATTTTCGGGCCCAATTTCCTCCTTTTTTTGACATTCAGCTCATGTGAAATCACATCGAGGGCAATCCCATGCATATCCTGAGTTGGCCAAGAAAATGTTTCTTTATTTTCACGTAGGATTTTTTATCACTTCTCCTTAGATGGGTTCTTTCAACATTACTCCAATGTTAACACATTTATCGGGCTCATATACGTCTATGACGACCGGATCCACTTTGTTCCGAACTAGTGGACTCTTTAGGATATAAGTCTCATGTTCGGTACTGACCATACTTATGGACTTCGACCTAGCTTGCAGCTTATGATAAGCCATGTAGCAAGATCTCGCGGTTCTTTGACTTCCATTTAGTGTTACTATCCCATATGAAGTTAGAATTTTAACATATTGATGAAAGATCGAGGGTACCGCCTTCATAGAATTTATCCACGGAGTACCAATGATGGCATTATAAATGGATGCTCCTTCTCTGACTAGTAAGTTCGTGATACAAAGTTTTCCACCAATCCGAATCGGTAGTTTTACCGTTCTGACAATAGTAATTGTTCTACCAGTAAACTCCACTAGTTTTTCCAGTTGAAGGTGTGCGTCATACACAACCATATGTTTCAAGGCTTCAGAGAAAATTAGGTACACTAAGCTCTCAGTGTCTACCAAGATTCTTGGGACCTCATAGTCTCCAATTTCTAGAGTTAATACCAATCTATCATCGTGCGGTTTGTTTAACAAACGCACATCTTTTTCACAGAAGACAACCATTTGTGAAAGTTGTTTAGATTGTCTAGCCAACAAATTGACTTATTTCTAGGGATAATCATGTTGGATAGAGTTAACCACCTTCGCAGGTGGGGTTTCATCCTCAGTCCCGCTTTTCTAGATTGAAGGTATTAAGTCGGCGAACTCGCTGCCTAAATACTTTTCAAACAAGATAGTTTTCAACTTTCAACAATCTTTGGTGTCATGACCCCTCACTTTGTGGGCCTGACAATAAGCTTTCTCATCATGGCTCGCACTTCTTACCCATCATGTGGGAACTGATGGAGATCCCTTCAAGTGGTAAAAAGCTCCCTCAGCCTTTTTGAGTCTTCTGTGATGGGTCTAGACTTGTCTATCCCCCTCCTTCTAGCACCAAACTGCCGAAGCTGTAAATACAACGGTCCTAATTTGTAAATAGGAATAAACGGAAAACTTTGTCTTATCTTTAAAAAAAGGAGAACTGACAGACTATTTAGCAATAAACAGAAAGTTTGTTGCTCGATCGAATCAAACATGATTCAGAAGTGATTTGGACAAGGTTTTGCGGAATAAACTGGATTTAGTATATAGATTCTCAAGAGTGATTTTACAAGAACAATAAAAGAGATAGTGTGAGGTAACAAGTAGTTGTTAGAGGTTCTTTTGCTCTTTTCACTCATCCTTGTTTATACTTTGAGATCGTGCATAACGTTACCGTTTCCTCTGCCATATTCCTCATAATGGTTTTTAATTTTGAGGCTCCGGCCGTTACGTTCAGGCGCCTTAATTCACCGGTTTTAACTAGTGTGGTCTCGTTGGTGTTGATTAACGGTCCTGCATTTAATCCCTTTTTACCATAAAATTCACCCGGTGGGTCTTTCAGCTTGGCTCGTCACCTCGTCAATTCCTTTGACTCCATCGGGCCTTTTCACCATTTAGTTTATTGGCTTATTTTACTGGGCCGTGATTTTGACCCACACACTTATGATTTATGATATAATTTAAATAGAAAAATACATTTGGAAACCAATCTACCATATATATATATTTTTAATGATTTTTTGTTATTGTTATTTATTTTTTTGCCAGTTGTTGTTATTGTTATTGTAATTCATGCTATAATTAAAAGGGAAGCAATGCATTTGAAAACCTTTCTATTCAACCATTGATATTAATAGAATTTTTGAAATTGATACAAATACAAGCATCATGTTTTAAATTTATTATGTACAAAAATAAAACAAAATATTGTTTTTGCTTTTTTTAGAGGTTGACGTTATTAAGTTTGCGGTATTTTGCAGGTTGATCTGCCAAAACACGCAAAATATTTTTGTCTGATGGTGGAGTAGTTAAGTATAATGTATTAGTCCACTTTAGCATTTCGAAATATGCAATTTATTCGCCGTCACTGTGGGACGGACCGTTTCTGTTCAATGTGCGGAGCGGAGTTTGAAACAATAAACCACTTACTTTTCGAATGTCCTCCGGCACTCCAGACCTGGGAAATTTCAGGGATTCCGTCAAATGCGGACTTTTTCCGAGTGAGTCTCTATACGTGAATTTCGATTATCTCCTTTGGCGTGAAAAAGACTTAGGAACAATTGAGAAATCCCTAGAGGCTTTTCCATGGATAATCTGGTATATCTAGAAGGTTAGGAATGATAAAAATTTTAATGGTAAGGAGATTTCTCCCATTAAAACCTTGCAGATCGCCACACAGGAGGCAGAAAAATAGAAAGTAGCACAAATGGTCATGCTAATAGGTGAGGATAACGATAACCAGTCTGACCCACCCCATGGTGAAGAAAGTAGCGGAACAAGACCTCATTGTCAGATAGACACCTCTTGGGTAGGCATTGACAAGATGTTTGGCGGCGGTTGTGTCATAGAACTTGTGAACAGAAGGCGCATGCTCGGGTCCTTTGCGAAGGAACAGACATTATCCCCTCACCATGCTGAATTAACCACATTATTATGGGCCATGAAGACAGTTCGTACGATGGGAGAACTATCTATGTCTTTCGAATCAGATTGACTCAAGATGGTCAAGCTGATCGAGGAAGAGGAAGAATGGCCCGATTTGGCTTCAGAAACTGATGAGGTTCATTTTAATATCTCTTATATTCCTCGCGTTTTGAATGTCTGTGCCGATTCCCTTGCGAAAGGGGTCCAAGCACGCGATATTACCTTTTCCATGTAAACTCTTTGGTTCTGATCTGGATGGCCTCCAAGGCCACCCTTTTAGAATCATCGTAATAATATATGGAGTTTTTGATGTCAAAACAAACAAACCTTGAGATTTTGCTAGGAGAAAATATTGATGAAATCTCTTTTTCTCTATCTTTAGAACCCTAATTATGTCCCTAAATTGATTTTGATTTTTTAATAAGTTTGGGTTAGGAAGTCGGGTTAGGGGTTAACGGGTCATATTATCTTAATTGTGGTTTTTAAAACGTGATTACCGGTTTATTAAACTCAATCACAATTTCTAATCGTTATGTTGTAATTATAAAAGAATACAAAGTTCATGATGTTTTGTAAATAATAAATTTGTTTGGGGTGTATAGAAAAGAGGCGAAAAAATTAGGATGTATATCGAAGAAGTTGTATATTAAAGATAGTGTACCAGAGTCAACCCTATAAAGTAAACAATATTAAAATTGACTATAAAACCTATAATTATTTAGCATTTTTGCAATTGCATGACCAAATAAATGCAATTATTATCTGCAATTGGATAATCATGGTACAGTTAAGTATAACGTATTAGTCCACTTCCATTTGCATTTGATGGTCTTTTTCCTCGATGTTAGGGTCGGTTTTCACCCACTCGAGATTAACAGCTAGAAAAACAACTAAGTATGAAGAAGTGTATCTAGCCGGACAAAGCCAGAGACATGCCACCTCGGACCGACCCGAGCCAGGCCAATCCAAACCAGACCATAGAAGATCGTCTTGGGCCAAGCGCGGACAGTTAGCCGTTGACGCATGCCGAGCCCAATAACTCCTAATGGGCTGAGCTGTATGCTTCGTGGTCTGAGGTGAAGCCCAATCAACAAAACAGGATACTCTTTTAGGCGGTCTCGTGAAATATGTATAAATAGTTCCCTAGAGTAATTCATACGGGACATACTTCTGACCCTAGCAGATAATATCGTATCATTATCCTGTAAAAGCTTATCAAATAAGCAATAATAACATTTTGGGATCTTTGATCTTGTGTTTCTTCTTAGAATCTTCTGTTCCCCTAAAAAGGCACATCCAAGTTTTGATTGCGTGAGTTTCGACTCCCACAATTTTGCGCCGTCTGTGGGGAATAGAAGTTTTCTTATTCACCGAAACCAACAAGAAATAGATTGCGGCAACAATGCAAACAACAACGGTGACAAAATTCCCAAAAACAGAGTCGATCCCAGCGATCCCCCACCAGTCTACACATAAGCCGCATCGGCGTCCCTAGATGAGGTTCAGGGCATGCTTGCCTCGCTGGCAAAGAAGGTTGAGGAGCAAGACAAGCTGAACAATTCCCTGACGGAGCAGGTCACGACTTTGACATCGGAGAACCGTTCCCGATATCTGTACGCTGGAGGCCTCGGCTCGACAGCAAACCATCAAAGAGGAATCGCAAGGAGGCTCGGCCTCAACCCAACTGCCCTTTACTTCTCAATGCCTTGACTTCTCAACGCCCGATGCGTCAACCGGCGCACCGAGGAACCCAGGTGGACTACCCCGCTTCATCCATCTAACGAGGTGACACAAGCAATGATGAGGTCGATTCTACCTGAGCAACCTCGGCCAAACCGCAGAGTTAGAGACCGCCTTAGAGGCATGACCGAGGCAACCTACGATGGAAAGAGTCATGAAAAAAGAAATCCCAGACCGGGCTTTCCTCGGCGTTGGAAGGGACTAGAACCAATGGAAACCCCAGCTCGAGTCAGCCCGCAAGCTTAACAGAGGAATAAGACAATATTCGTTGGGTACTACTGACGCAATATGACGACAATCTGAGAAGGATAACCCAAAACCGAAGCGACGAGCCGCAAGTGCCGAGCCGAGCCCAAATACGCGATATGAACGAGATCAAAGCCTCCTTAGCTAGGAACAATGCCGAGATATGAACCATGCATCCGTTCGCAAGTACATCACGCAATCAGCGCATCACACAAGATTGGCCGTATTTTAGAGGAGACCCAAAGAACTCCATTCAAGGATCGCATCACCGAGGCAATTGTGTTCGATCCAAGAAAAGTCAGAATCCCATTCTATGACTGAACAACCAATCTTGAAGGCTCACATAACGGCTTTCCAGATAGCTATGGGCCGATCCAAACTCAAGGAGAGCGAAAGAGATGCTAGATTCTGCGTCTTGTTCGTGGAACATCTGAAGGGAGCTACCCTCGATTGGTTCTCAAGGCTAGATCGGAATTCGATCGATAACTTTCAGAAACTCTCTGCGGCCAAACTCCATTGACCCGCGGTGGAAGCAGTTTCGTCCCGTAAGCCCATTTTGCAAGGCTCGTTCAATTCCCGTCACTTAAAACCCTAAAGACCGGCGAAAGCAGAACTCAAGACCTATAAATATGCCTCTTAGAAGACCTAATTTTGTGTTCTTGCTTTTTCCCTCAAACCCTTGTACTTTACTTTTCAAGATTGGTGAAAAGGTTCTCACCGGACTTAGTTCTTAAAATCGTGAGGCTCCTTCATCAATCTCCTGCAATTGATTTAATCATGATTTTCATTTCTAGTATGTGCGAGTAGTTTTATTGTTGGGTTTAATGGAGTTATCAAAGGGGAATTCTAAGTTCGATAAGAATTTCACGAGATAAAACCTCAGCCGATTTCTAGAGCTCTTTCTTATAGATAGTTGTTAATGCTAAATCTAGCGTCATAAACTTGGGGTGATTAATAGGTGTTTAGTACCAATAAAAGTGTTGGATCTAAAAACACTCGAATCGTTTATCTATAAGAGCGTGTGCATTGTAAGATTTTGAAAGTATACTTACGGAGTGCCGTAAACTAAGAAGAACCAGCGCGAACAACACGATTTTCCACGCGGCCAGAGACGAAAGCTACTGGTCGAGTGTATAGATTGTCGGTGCGTAGGATGTACGAAAGTAGGCTACGCCATTTATTCTGTTCAGTTCGTGGGTAAAAATCTAGAATAGTGTTACTAAGAGCTTTGGGGCCGTGATTGAATCGAGCATACCCTAAGATATCCATGTCGACCCAACACCGTTTTAATATTGTTTACAAATCATTTTTCCGTTTAGTTTATGCCATCAATTTTCTTAGGTTATTTTACAAGCAATTTTCCGTTTTTACATTCTTTACATTTTCGTGACAAAAACCATATAAAACTTATTTTCGTCTTAGACTTCCTTGCTTTTCCTTATCTAAGGTCTCACAGAACAGTTCTCTCTCCTTGTGGATCGATACCTAAAGTACTACGGCGCACGTCTGTGCACTTGCAGAACTTAGAGGTTTACAAATTTAAAACCAGAAGTTTCGGAGAATAATCCAAGCGCATCAACCATCCACTACTCGATCCCGAAGAAAACCAAAACTAAAATGCTGAAAATCCAAGGCGGCAACTTCTCGCCGATCATGATGCACCAAGGAACGATGCTCAAGATAACGCATTGATTCCTCCTAATGGCGAGAACGCCAACCGTCCTGTCTTACCCGCTAATCCTCAGAGGAGACAAGCGTGTAACGGCACCATTGCTGATTTTGATGCACCATATCAACATTATCAAAATCGAGCCGAAATTCAACTTCTTTTGCCTCATATGAACGATTTTGAGATCAAACCTCAAATCATTGCTTTGATAAAGCAAAACCAATTTCAAAGAGTTTCTACCGAGTACCCGATGGAGCACATCGAGTTGTTCGAAGAAGTATGCGGACCGACGAGAACAAACCAAGTTCCCGCCGATTACTTAAAGTGTAAGCTTTTTCCTTTTTCTTTGGCCGATAAAGCTCAACGTTGGTTGAAATCTTTGTCCGCAGGATCTATCACTAATTGGGAATAGTGCAAAGCCGCTTTCCTAAGCCATTTCTACACCAAGTCAAGGTCGAATTCGTTGAGAAACAAAATCCAAAGTTTTCATCAACAAACGATGGAATCTTTTCATGAAGCGTGGTAACGTTTCAAAGACTATGAGAGAGATTGCCCTAATCACGGTTTCTCCGGTCCGAATTTTCTCAACACTTTCTACCGAGGACTATTACCAAAATATAAAATTTCTCTCGGTACGTCTAGTAATGGAGACTTTTCGAAAAAGACCATAAACCAAGGAAGAGCTCTCATCGAGAATCTTGCTATCGCTAATAGCAACAATTCTCTCAACTACGATATATCGACTAGAACGAACGTATCGGAATCCAAGGAGATAGACGAGCTAAAAAACATGATGAATCCACTTCTCAAGAACAAAAATCGCCAAGTGCATGCTTGTGAAGCTACCAATGGAGGCGAGGATGATGGTTACTACGAACCCGACAACAAAGGTTCGTATTTTCAAGATGAAAAAGTTAACTATGTTGGAGCGCAAAATTCTTACCAAAGACGCTTGGACAATGGTTTAAGCAACAACTTATGCAACATTAACTTCAAAAATCTCTCGTATCAAAACTCGAACGTGGAGAAATCTCGAGACCAGCTCTACCCTCAACAATCCAAGCCATACCAAAAACCGGTTCGAAAACAAGAACTATGGCGGAAATGGAACTTCCAACCGAAACCGCCTTTCAATCACGCAGCAAAAAGGTATGTCTAACAATCAACTTGCTGTCCAAATAGCAAAGCTCGAGCAATCGATTCAATTCCCGTCACTGCAACGAGAAGACGGCGAAAGAATTCAACATCAAAGTCGATTGTATGTACAACGACTTGAATGGGAAATTCGAATCTCTTTCGACCCATGTCAAGAAGTTAGATATGTAAATCTCTCAAACTGCTGACTCCACTAAGAGATCGAACGGAGCTTTTCCCAGAATAGTAGAAGATAATCCGAATATATTTTGCAACGTAATCTCCATCGTGCCCAAAAAGGAAGTCAATGATGAGACGAAGTATGGAGAATCTTTAAAATTAGTCACACTCTATGGAAGAGACAATACCAAATCCAACATGGTCCAAGAACCACCATTTGAGGTACCAAAACAAGTTTCGTTTTGAGACGTTTTTCTTTCTATTGCTCGATGTTTGGGATACATTTTGTATATTTTCTATGTGATTCCGGAGCCAACGTCAACATTATGTCAAAGAAATTTGCCGAGAAGCTCGGTATAAAGACTCTCAAACTATCTACCGTGAGCATAATTTTTTAGAGATTCATAACAAAAGAAGCCCAAGAAAATGATCAACGATCTTCAACTACTTATTGAAAACAAGTTCGTTCCCCCTAATTTTTAAGTTCTCGAGATGGATCGAGACAAGGATAGACCATTGATTTTTGGTTGACCGTTCTTAGTTACCGTTCACTCCATCATTTATCACGCCAACCGTCATGTTGTTTTCCTGAAAGTGGATCGAAGGAAGTTCTATCCAACTGTCCCGGACAGAGTTCCGATCCTGAGCGACCAGCATAAGAAGAAAAAGTCAATTCTCCCTAAAGGAAGAGAGAGAGATGAGTCGACTAAACCAGAACCCTCAAAGATAAGTAAACATTTTATTTCTATACCATTTGAAAAAATCAGGATCACCATTCCACCCGATTTAAGAGACTCCAAAGAAGCCCCAGTGAAGGAATGGTTGAGAAGACGAAACAAGTTCTTCGAAACGCAAAAGTTCAGAGGAAACGCGGAAAGAAGAAGATGATAACAAAGATAGGCGAATCACATCACAAACTCGATGACACCCAAGAAACATTTGTTCCTGGGACATCTACTTCTCACGCCTAGTCTAACCTAAGAAACATTTGTTCCCTGGACATCTACTTCTCATGCCTAGTCTCACCCAAGAAACATTTTTTCCCGGGACATCTACTTCTCACATCACAATGTGATATTTTAGGCTTTATATAAAACCACAAAAACCAAAAACATTTAGAAAAATCAGAAAACATAAAAGATGAAGAAGCCGATCGAAACGGATCACAAAACGCCAAAGGAACAAAGGTGAAAATGACCCGAGAAGAAAGGCCATTCGGTTGCGACAGGAGGAGCTGCAGCCGCGGCAAATGGAGCATTGACAACGCCTTCGTAGGCCCGTCCCGCGGCGAGCAGGCAATCAGCCATGGTCGCACGAAGCCGACCGTCGACGTAGTGGCGTTTGGCCGCGGTCGCGTGGGCTCGACCTGCGACCAACCTGTTTTTGACCCGAACTTCATCCCGACATTTTCCGAGCCATTCCAAACCCGAACCATTCGTGTCCCGCTAAGATAAGTTCCAAAAAGTTTTTGAAAAACAGAAAATTTCTTTTTGCAATAAAACAACTTTTCAAAAATCAAAAAGAATATTTGTAGATTAAAATCTTTATTTCTTATTCTCTTCCAAGAGATTTGGAGATTTTGAACAAGAACAACTTTTTCAATTTTTAAGTTTTTACAAAAATTCTTTGGTCCATTCTCAATATATTCAAAGAAGATTTCAATTCCACAACTATCTCATCTTTTCCACCAAGTTATTATCTTAATCTTCTACTTTTTCATATGAGCCAAATCCTAAGGTTTTTCTTAATTTAAATGGATATATGTCTATGATGACTATAAATTGCTAGAGAACTCTAAATTGAACTTCTAAAACGATTAGATTTTAATTTTAGCACTTAAATATTATGGAATTGACATTTTTGGAATTTGAAATTTTTGAGCTTAATAAAAAAAGTGAATTTGAAGAGTAATTTGATTAATTTGGCCAAGTCTAGTTTACTTAGTGATTAATATACGGTAGTTTATTAAATTTGCATAAGAATAAGCTTAAAATCTATTTTGAAAATTTTCTGCAAAGTACGTCACAAATTCGAAATTAGTCATTAGCATCTCGATGTGCTAGATTTACGTTTGATATTACTCATTTGTATATTGAATATGTCTCTTGATACTCGATTTAGTATTCTCGCGGATTGAAACTTTTCAATCATAACCATATTCATATTTTTGCCGAGATTTGTTTTCAATTTTGTAGGAACAACCACGTGAGATCTCGCATAATGCGCCCTAAAACGAGCGGATACGTAGGAGAATCATCCCCAAGATCACTCTCTAGGCGTCCCGAGGATATCAAATGTGGATCAGATACAACTAGTGTGCATGATGACACTAATCTCGCCGAGTTAGTAATGAGTCAAAGGCGACCGCGAACTCAATCTCACGCAACACTCCCTCTACGTGACCCGACACCTTCTCTTCCACGTGAACCGATGCCACCTCCGGAACCGAGACCAAGATTACGGTATGTCGGGTAGCCTATGGACCCGAATATCGATTATCTCGAGAAGCTCTAGAGAATGGTTATTAAATCAACACCTCGTATAGATTACTCGACTCTCGACATGCTCGGGATTAGAGAAGACGTGATTTGGTACCTCGAGAAGCTTAATCTTAAACCTTTCATCGAGCTCAACCTCCCCACCTACCAAGATCTCACGAAGGAATTCTTAGCAACTGTCACCATGTGCTACACGAGACGCTCTAATCCGAGAGCGAATGACGGTACACTAACTTTTACCGTACGTGGATATTCTTATGCGCTAACCATTCCAGAACTTTGTGAAGCTTTGAACCTTCAATATTTCGATGAGATTTACCCCAAGGAGAACTCTGGAGGAGATCTATGGCACAAAATGGGACAAGGCGTCTACGACAACGAAAGATCTAAAGATTCCCTACTCATGCATCCCAATGTCCGCTTCGTACAAAAGCTCCTGGCGCACACCATCTTTTCACGAGCAAATGTGGGTAGTGTCCGCAAAGGCGATATTTTTACTCTTCAACTTCCATTCACCGCCGACGCACGCTATGCCTGCTTTTCTTGTATCATTGCGAAGAATATGGTAAAGTTGAAACATGACGCACCCGCCATGAGACCCGAGGAGTCCACCAACGCTTTCGGACTCATAATCACGGCGATTCTACGAGCTGTTCACTTCAATTTCTTGACCAAGACTCCACTTCAAGGGACTTGGTTCAATCTCATGCATTTTTCACGAGACCGAACCATCTCTAGAGCATCACTCAACCAGGGCAAATTCGGTTACAAATTCTGCCCTAAAATCGGTGATTCTTACTTTGTTTTTTGACCTTCTAACTATGTCCCTAGACTCCGAGATGGAGCATCACCTAGATGGATACCGGAGACGATAGACTATGTACCTGCTGTCATGCGTCTTCCATACACTATATGCGAGTTCTTAGTGGCCAAGGCCAACCGAGACGCAGCTGCGAAGCGTACTCGACTACTCCTACTATTACAGGCCCATGCAACATCCGCTCCCACGAGCTCCTCACACGCAAACGGACCAGAATACACAGTCATGGAGAAGAAGATGGCACAGCAAGATAGGTGATACAAGCGTGTAATACGCTTTCTCGAAGAGCATCACCAGTTCAATGGTAACATGCCCGACTCAGAGACAGACGACTCTGATGACGCCTAGCCATGCACATCACCACCACGGTTTATTTTATTTTCGAAACTTTTATTTATTTTCAATTTTATTTTCATGTCTTTTCCATCCTTTCACCAACTTTTTCACACTGGGTATAATGTGATTTAAGTATGGGGGTGGATGTGTATCCGTTACTAATTTATTTTTCTTTCTTTTGAATTTATCTACTTGTCTTTCTTTTGCATTTTAAACTATTCGTGAACCTTTTTCTAATTTCTAAGTATTTTTCAGGAACATAAGAACAAAATCTATGATGATTTCGACATGTGTGCTTCTACGCTATTTCCTCGTGCCAGCTCTTTTCTGGTTTGGTACTATACAAGACGGTAGCTAGAGTGCTTGCAATGCGAGATCCCCAGAGGATTTTGATGCATAAAGATTCTTTCCAACATGATATACTAGCTCACTTTAATTGAATTTAATCAGTATTTAATTTTCTCATCAATTTTTTTGGGGGAGACAACGAATCATACATCTAGGAAATCTTTTTCCTTTTTACCATTCTTCGTTGTCCTAGGTGGCCAGTTCATCTTTAGCTGGTGCCCTACCCCGAACCTTAACCATTTTATTTGCGAACCTCATGCATTCTTCTCTTGTTGTCTTATGTGCAGATATATGCAAAAACGCCGGAGAGGGAGGAACGACACAGTTTTCAGTCACTCGAGAAGACAGAAGATGAGATGGATTCAGTTATGGAGGTATAAAAAAATCAAGCTTAAAAGTTGCCTTGGAAATCTTTTATCACTCGTAATTTTTGTCCTCCCTAAGACTCCCGTTCTTAAGGAGTTCCCCTTTCAAAAATAAAATAAAATCGAAAGGAAATGAAACAAAATCCTAAGAGTCTTAGGGTAGTTGATATTCTTATATACCAAGGCAACTATGTTTCGTAAGTGAGTAGTAAGAAACCATTCGAATCGTTTCCCGGAGAAAAATCTAAGTCCGGGAGAATGACAGAAAAGTACCGGAGAAGAAAGAATTTGCGAGTAGGAAGTGACTGGAAACTGTGGATATCAACAGCTCCACCCTCTCTTGCTGTTTTGCATAATATCTTGCATCCTCCGGCGGAAATAAGATAACCCAAAACACTTTTAACCTCACCTCTAAAAAGCTCTTAATGCCTAGCCTCGATTGTCTTGGTTAGTATTTTGATGAGAATCACGCAACCTTTTAATGAATGTTAGTTGACTGAAAGTTAGGATTTAAGTGGTTAGATTTTTGAATGATGGATATTGTGGACTAGCATTGCAGTACTTTAGTGAGAATCTTCTAGACTAAGTCCGATTGACGCATTACGTAGGTTATGGTTTAGAAGGATGGTGCACTGAGAATTTTGTTAGTTCCAAACAAAAATTCTTTCCGAGTTTATATTTATGTTTTGTTTGAGGACAAACAAAGATCTAAATCTGGGGGAGTTGATAACACCGGTTTTTGACCATTTTCATGGATCACTTTAATTTTTTTTTGCAGGTGTTTTAACTTCGTTTTCAATAGTTTTTAAGTGATTTCCATGTTTTAGAGTTTTGAAAGACATTTCAGGTAACATGGGATAAAAGAGTGCATTTCGAAATAAAAGCGCGTTTTTGGATAAACTCAGACCGTCAGAAGTCTTGCAATCAAAGAAGACCTTCTCACCGTCTGATCATCACCAAATTTGGACACAACAAATTAGATACAAACAGCTTTCAAATGCAATTGGATTGGACACGATCCAATGGTTTGATCCTTAAATACACCGAAGCACTGAAGGCGGACAAAGCTGCCTCGAAGACAAGTCAACCGCGGCAGGATAGACCCAACCCGCGGCCAATCACCATTTCGCCTTGCCTGAAGGAGCTTGACCCGTGGTCAAGTAGCAGTTCGCCGCGCCTGGAGAAGCCCGACCCGTGGCCACTCCCAATTCGTCCAAAGCAAGGCTTTTCTCTACTCGAGGCCAAAACCGTCTTTTCACATAAAACCCTAAACGAAGTGAATATTATAAATACTTGTTTTAGATCTTTTAAACAGAGACACACATATTTATTTTCATGCTTTAAGGCAAAGACGAATCCCTAGCAATTGTTACTCTTGTTCTTCGGTGTGGAGCAAGGATTCTCGATCAATGTTCTTCGATAGAGAAGCCTTCTTCACTTCTTTTCTTTACTGTTTACTTTTCAATATATTGATTATATATATCTCAGCTATGGCTGAGTAGTTCTCTTGTTGGGTATAGGGTTTCAAAGTGGCTCTCATGGTTCGATTTCTCATTAGCTTTTTAGACTAGGATACCGATTAGGGTTCTTCATTTTATCATCTTTCTTAATGCATGTTTTATTGATTGATCTTCTTGCAACTGAACTTAGGTCTTTTTAGAACTATGCAAGTACTGGATCTATATGCTTGACCTAGGGTAGACGAGCAAAACCGTCACAAGATACGAAAGCATACTTGTGGAGGGATTGTGAGCGTTAACGACTTTTGAGTATAATCACTAACTTTTTGTGCGGCCAGAGACGAAAGCTACTGGTCGGGTACTAAAGTAATATGTGTGTAGGGTGTACGATAGTAGACTACACATAGTGTCCGTGTTCCAATTTCAAGAATCCAAAGATTACAAAAAGTCGCTTTAGAAATCCTAGCAAAGTCTTAGTGAAAATCTGCCATGAACCCTAGAGATTACCCGTTGCCCAACACTTCGTTTAAATTGTTTACAACCTCGTTTTAATTAGTTGCATGCTTACTTGTTGTTTTATTCCATCGCTTAACTTAGTTTAATTTTCTAGCTACAATCGTGACAAACAAAACCCATAAAATTTTATTTACGTCTAGACATAACTTAGAAATCAATAGAAATAACCAACGATCACCCCGTGGATTTGATCCCTAAATACTACTGCGTTTGTTGTGCACTTGTAGCCTAGCTAAAGGGTAAAACCCTGTGCCGGAAGCAATTCCGGCGCATCAATGCTCATATACCCTAGGTCAAGCATATATATCCATGACTATTGTAGCTCTAAAAATACCTAATTTCAGTTGCAAGGTAGCTAATCAAGCAAGCATGCATTAATAATAAGGATAGAACGAAAAACCCTAATCGATATCCTAATCTAAAAACCTAATGATAAATCTATCCATGAAAGCCCCTTGAGATCCTTTTACCCAACAAGAGATATACTCGGTCACGATTGAAGAAAGAAAAAGCATAATTGAATTAAGAACATGACATTGATGAAGGAGCATCTTGATTTTAAGAACTAAATCCGGAGAGAACTTCTTCACCAATTGATAACACCGTATTTTTACCCGTTTTACTATCTATTTTAGAACACGTTAATAAGTGTTTCATTCGCTTTTACATTTTTTTACGGGTTTCGCATATTTGTAGTTTCAAGACTCTTTTCAGGTTACTTATGCGAAAACATTGCAAATTGGAGAAATCCCAGATTTTCGGCTCAAAGTCAAATCGTCAGAAGTTCAAATGCCGCAAGTGCATAGCACATGAAGTAGTACTTAGGGATCGAATCCACATGGATAGACGTTGTCCAATTTCTAACGAGTTCTAACTTATGTCTAGACGTAAATATCTTTTGGGTTTTGTCACGGTCGTATCTATGAAATATAAACTAAATTAAGAAATACAGTAGCTAACTAACTATTTTATCAAGGTTGTGAATCAATTAAACGAGGCGTTGGGCAATCGAGAATTTTCTAGGGTTTATGGCCGATTTTTACGAGGAGATTTCTAGGATTTCTAAAACTTTTTGTCGTCTTTGGGTTCTTGAACTTGGAGCACGTACGCTGCGTGTAGTCGACTTCAGTAATCCTACACACCTACTCACTTATATACTAGGACGGTAGCTTCCGACTCCACCCGCGCAAGAAGTGAATGATACTCTCAAAGGTCGTTTACGCCCACAATTCCTCCGTAAGTATACTTCCGAAATCTTACGACGGATTTGCTCATCTACCCTAGGTCAGGTGATTAGATACATCACTTCCGTGGCTCAAAAAAACCTAATATCGATTGCTAAGACGGTTAGTCAAGCAACGCATTAACAACAATGATAGAACGAATAACCCTAATCAATCGGTATCCTAGACTATAAACCTAATAAGAAATCAAACCATAAGCTCTCGTTCAAACCCCTATACCCAACAAGGAGATTACTCAGCCATAGCTGAGGAAATCATATTCAATAAATCAAATAAAAACAGTAAGTAAAAAGGAATGAAGAAAACTTCTCTATCGAAGAACACAAATCGAGAATCCTTTGCTCCAAACCAAAGAAAACAAGTGCACAAGTCACAAGAGATTTGCTTATGCATTCAAGCTTGAAAATAATGTAACGTAACTGTCTAAGAGGCATCAAATAAGTATTTATAGAGCTAATCTCGTTTAGGGTTTGATAGGAAAAGATGGTTTTGGCCTCGGGTGAAGAAACAAGTCGGTTTGGTCACGCAGGGTACTGGCCGCGGGTCCGTCGTCTCTGGCCACGGAAAAATGGCTTCTGCCCACATCTCTGTCGTCTCTGGCCGCGGCGAACTGGTGCCTGGCCGCGGCTCCAGCTCCTCCAGGCGCGGCGGCTTCGTCTTCGGGGCAGCTTCATCTGCCTTCAGTTCTTCAGATGTATTTAAGGATCAGACCATTGGATTGCCTCCAATCCAATTGTATTTAAAAGTTGGTTGTCTCTACTTTGTTGTGTATAAATTTGGGGATGATCAGACGGTAAAAAGGTCTCCATTATCTACAAGACTTCTTGACGGTCCAAGTTTATCCAAAAACATACTTTTGCTCCGAAATGCACTATTTTATTCCGAGTTACCTGAAACGTCTTTCAAATCTATAAAATATGAGAATCACTTGAAAACATTTGAAAACGGAGTTAAAAAACATGCAAAAGAATATGAAAGTGATCCATAAAAACGGTCAAAAACCGGTGTTATCAAGGAAAATTGGAATCAAGTGTTGAATCATGCTTCTCATGATCTTGGGATAGTTTCTCCACTTTCTCTTCTACTTCGTCGATAGCATAAATGAATCGGTATGGTGTAAGATCGAGCTCTCTCGTTTTGTTCTCAACTTCTCATACTCCTTCCACAGCTCGAGGGTGTAGTTGTAGGTGGTGTTGCTTTTATAATTGACGGAGTTATCCAAATCATCAAGTTTTTAGTTCAAAGTACGTACCCCATCATTAGCTTTTCGAATATCGAACTTTTGTCTTCCTTGTTATTTTTCAACGAGTTTGTATCGTCCTTAAGGGTATGTTCTTCAAGGATTTTGACGTGGGCAGTAAGGTCATCAATCTTCTTGTTGAATTCGATGGAGATGGAATCTATTCTCTCATTAAAAATGGCTCCGAACGTGGTTTGAGACTCGATGGTTTTGTTGATGACATCTTCTATTCGCTTCAAACGAGTGCTGAATTCCAAGCTTTCATCGTGCTGGTTCAAGATTTGGTGAGGAAGTCGGTATGCTTGTTGTCTAAAGTTAACAACGGGAGACGCAAAAAAGCTCGTCTCGGTAGTAAGGAGGCTCGTGTCTTCCTTGAGAGTAGTTGGTCGGTGCCGGTTTCCGATCCATGTAGAACGAGTCACACACATCATATGATTCATGATGGTGGTGAGCGCACGATGGGTCATAGTAACCCCGCTCGTAGTAGCAATCTCGCTCCAGAGGCGAGTTATTGTTTCAAAGCCTGAAACAAAGAAAAACAAAACCAAAAATCAAAAATCAAATAGCAAAAGTTTGTTCTAGAGTCGTTTTACTAACCTTTAAGGTGTGATAGAAGCTGTAGCGATCTCTCCCCGACAATGGCGCCAAAAACTTGGTGAGAATCGGATTCGTCTCCGAAACTTCATGTCTTAAATTTGTAAACCTTAAAGCATGCAAGTACACAGATGTGCATTTTAGTACTTGAGGTATCGATCCACAAAGAGAGGGTGTTGTTCTAGGAGACCTTAGACACTGTATAGTAAATAAACATTGAACGAATATATTTTTATAGGGTTTTTGTAACTAGAATTGTAAAGAACGAGAAACGAAAAACTTCTACTAATCTAATCTAAGAAAATCGATGGCTACTCTAAACTAAGGAATTTAAATAATAAACTAATACTAAGGGAAACTAAACCTATCCTAAGAAAAACTAAAACTATCCTAACACCTAAGAAAATCGACTACTAACCTAGACCTAATGAAATCGATAACTAAACTACTTCTACGGACTTAATTGCTAAACTAAACTACTAAAGACGATTGTAACTATTCTAAACGCTGTTGGGTCGAGAGGAATATCTCGGGGTATGCTCGATTCAATCAAACCGCCCTTACCTCATTAGTAACCGGTGTTTCTAGATTATAACTCCACAAACAGGGCATAATAATGACGTAGTCTACTTCCGTATAACCTACGCCCTACAACTTATGCACTCGACTAGTAGCTTCCGTCTCTAGTCGCGCGTAAGATTGTGATATGGTAGTGGGTCCATAGGTTTACGGCACTCTGTAAGTATACTTCTGAAATCTTACGACGCGCACGCCTTGTGGAACTTTGCTGGTGCTTAGATGCAACACTTTCGTGGTTCGAAACTCCCCCTATCAGCCTCTAGTTCATGAAACTAGATTCATGCATTAACAACTTTCCGCAAGAAGAGCTCTAGAAATTGGCTAGTGTTTACCGAGTGAAATCCTTATCGAACATAGAATTCCCCTTAATAATCCTTTAAACCCAAAAATCTAAACTACTCAAACATACCAGAAAAGGACATAGTTAAATTAAGCATGAGATTGATGAAGAAGCCTCAGGAACAAGAACTAGCATTGGTGAGAAACCTCCTCACCAATCCCGAGAATCTCGATGTAAGAGAACAAGAAAGCGAAACTAATGTGTATAATTGTGTCTAAAATTAGGGATGTCGAAATTGCTGTCTAAAACAAGTATTTATAGGTCTTCAACAAGCTTATGTTGTTTTAGGGTTTGACTGGAAAAGATGGTTTTGGCCTCCGGTGAAGAAACGGATCGTTTCGGGCGAAAATAGGCTTGGCTGCGGCTCCTACTTCACTGGCCGCGGCGAACTGGCTTCTGGCCATGGGTGGAGCGGCTCCAGGGGCGGCGAAATGGTACTTGGCCGCGGCTCCGGCTCCTTGACCCGCGGTGGTTGCTTCTTCGGGCAGCTTCATCGGGCTTTAGTCCTTCGGGTATATTTTAGGATCCAACCATTGTATTGTCTCCAATCCAATTGCATTTGAATGCTGGTCTACTCTACTTTGTTGTCTCCAAATTTGGTGATGATTAGATGGTGAAAAGATCTTCTTTGATTGCAAGACTTCGAAATGCACTCTTTTATTCTGAGTTACCTGGAAAGAGTCTTAAAACCGCAAACATGCAAAACGTGTAATAAAATCATAGAAAACCAAGCGGGACACTTATTAAAGTGTTTTAAATGTATATAGCAAAACTGGTAAAAATACGGTGTTATCAGCAATCCGCCGCGGCCAGGAAGCCTCCACCCGCGGCCAAGTGAAGGTTCGCCGCGGCCAGGCGCCCTAGACCTGCGGCCAAGCTGATTTCGTCCAGTAAGCCCATTTGCAAGGCCCGTTCAATTCTCTTCAAGGAGAAACCCTAAAGAACGACGAAGGCAGAGCTCAAGACCTATAAATATGCGTTTTAAAGACCAAATTTTGTGTGTCATCTTTGTGCTTCTTTTTAATTATTTTCATGATTGATTTAACACACTTTCTTAAGATTTGTTCCCTACTTTTGCTATTGGTGAAGAGGTTCTCTCCGGACATAGTTCTTAAATTCGGGTGGCTCATTCATGAATCTCTTGTTTTATTTAATCATGTCTTTTAATTCCATTATGTGCGAGTAGTTTAATCGTTGGGTTTAAAGGGATTATCAAGGGGAATTCTATGTTCGATAAGGATTTCACAAGGTAAAGCCCTAGCCGAATTCTAGAGCTCTTTCTTATAGACCGTTGTTAATGCATGAATCTAACGTCATGAACTAGAGGCTGATTCCTAGGAGTTAAGTATTACCAAAAATGTTGAATCTAAATGTCCGAATCGTTCATTAATAAGAGCGTGTTGAGTCATATGATACAAAAGTGTACTTTCGCAGTGTCGTGAACTAAGAAGAACCAGCGCGAACAACACGATTTTTTGTGCGGCCATAGACAAAAGCTACAGGTCGAGTATATAGATTGTTGGTGCGTATGATGTACGAAAATAGACTACGATGTTTATTATGTTCAGTTCGTGGAGTTAAAATCTAGAATCGTGTTACTAAGAGCTTAGGGGTCGTGATTGAATCGAGCATACCCTAAGATATCCCTATCGACCCAACACCATTTTAATATTGTTTACAAATCGTTTTTTTGTTTAGTTTATGCCATCGATTTTCTTATGTTATTTTTCAAGCAATTTT
Source organism: Eutrema japonicum (assembly GCA_030161315.1). Classification (NCBI taxonomy): domain Eukaryota; kingdom Viridiplantae; phylum Streptophyta; class Magnoliopsida; order Brassicales; family Brassicaceae; genus Eutrema; species Eutrema japonicum. Next base: position 25,672,752 of record BSQW01000012.1, on the reverse strand, counting down.
TGGTTTTTCCGTTCCTTACAATTTTCGTGACAGAACCCTATAAACTTATTCTCGTTCTAGACTTCCTTGCTAATTCTCTGTCTATGGTCTCTCAGAATAGCTTTCCCTCTCTGTGGATCGATACCTCAAGTACTACAACGCATGTCTGTGTACTTGCAAATTTTTTAGATTATAAATTTAGAACCTGAGATTTTGGATTAACAATTCGCTCGCATCACCAATCTCGAAAGTAAGAACAAAAGCTTAAGAAAAGTAATGACAAAAAGTAAACTAAAAGGTGTAAAAGCAAGTACAATGAGGCACACGATTTTTGGTCTCTAGAAACACATATGTATAGGACTTAAGCTCTGTTTTCGTAGGACTTTAGAGTTTCTCCTTGACGGAATTCGAACGGGCCTTGCAAATGGGCTTACGGGACGAAACAGGGGCTGGCCGCGGGTCCATGGACTCTGACCGCGGTGAAGCACTCCTTTTACGCGCGTGGAGAGCTTCTGTCCCCGGTGAACTGCCTCTTGGCCGCGGGTGGAGAGCTTCCGTTAGTGGCCGGATGGGATATCTTGATCTTGATGTATCTTTTGATTGAACCGTTGGATCATCCTCAAATAAGTGGGAATGGAAAGGTCGCTGGTCCTTCTTTAATATCTCCAAAATTGGGCTGTATCAGATGGTGAGAGTAACCTCTTTGGCATTTGAATTTCTGACGGTTTGACTCTGAGCCCAAAATCTTGTTTTTTCCGATTTGCAATGCTTTTGCCTAATTGCCTAAGTAACCTGAAGAGAGTCTTGAAACTACAAATATGTGAAACTGTGATAAAAACATATAAAAGGGAATGAAAGAGTTATTAAAGTGTTCTAAATAGATAGTAAACTGGTAAAAATATGGTGTTATAACATGTTGATCACGTCCGAGCTCTTTCGATCCGTGATCGATTTCCGACCGTCCAATCCACATGTTCACAACAATTTCTAACCCCATAAGGACGTGTCCAGAATCTCCAATCCATTCCCAATCCATCCCCATTCCATTTCCAATCCATTCCCAATCATCATTCTCGACCACTTCCACGTAAATTTCCTTTTCCCGAAACTTTTTCGATTATTACGTACTCTATTTCTCGTCCTCGCTCGATTTATTTCAAACTGGGAACAGTGTGATTTAAGTCTGGGAGAGGATTCAATTCCTTACTAACCACCTTTTCTTTCATGAGTCTTTGCATTTTTCGCGCTTTCTTTAAATTTTTCGAATTTTTCAATAAGTTGGAATACGTTTTGAGGGAATGATAAAAGAAATCCATGATGATAACCGACCAATGTGCTTCTATGCTATTTCATAGTAACATACTCTTTCGTAATTTGGTTCTAGACTAGGTGGTGGCTAGAGTTTCTGTTTATGCAAAATCCCCAGAGGAGTTTAGAACGTAGAGATTCTTTAGGATGAAATATACTAGCTCTATTATACTTGGACTACAGTCACTGAAGGCGGAGACTACAGGCGATTGGTGGAGGTAAAATCAACAAAGACAAGAGCTTGGTTCTGTCTTGGAAATCTCAAAAACATGGTATATTTTCATGCCCCTAAGTCTCTATTTCAATAAAAGGCGTTTTTTCCTTTAAAAAAAAACAAATTTGAAAAAAAAATTGGACAGGAAAGGAAACAAAAGCCTAAAGAAAGTCTAGGTTAATTAAAATTCTTATGAGGCATCCATGATTCGTTTGTGAGAAGTTTGTCATTCCGAGCCCACAGAAAAATCTAAGTATAGGAAATGACATAAAACTTATGTTTTTGGAAAAGAAGGAAGTGCAACAATTTTACGCAAGAAGAAGTGATTGAAAGTTTGGTTCTCAATACATCCTTCCTCTCTTGCTGTTTTGCATAATATCTCGCACCCTCCGGTGAAATTACGGTAACCCGAAACATTTTTAACCTTACCTCTAAATACCTTTAATACCTAACATCGATTGTCTTGGTTTGATCATTTTGATGAGAATTTCACATTTGCGCCTAATGAATTTAGAGAGCTAGTTGACCAGAATTTTGGATTTTGAAAGTTTAGATTTCGTATGACGGATACCGTTGACTAGTGTTACGGAAACTTCTGGTGAGAATTTTCTAGGCTAGGTTGCGATTGATGAGTTTGATGGTTATGGTTTAGAAGGACGGTCTCCTAGATTTCTAGTTCCCTAGATTTTTGTTTGATCTTTCCGAGCTTTGATTTTTTTTTTATGAAGACAAACAAAGTCTAAGTTTGGGGGGAGTTGATAACACTGTATTTTTGCCCATTTTACCGTCTATTTCATACCACTCGCTTTTATATGTTTTTATTTTGGTTATCGCATATATGTAGTTTCAAGACTCTTTGCAAGTTTCTTAGATATTCAAGAAGGACCAGTCACCTTTCCATTCCAACTGATTTGAGGACGATCTAATGGTTCAATCAAAAGATACATGAAAATCAAGAAGTCCCATTCGGCCACCCCTGGAGCAGCTCCAACAGCGGCCAAGAGGCAGTTCACCATGGGCAGAAGCTCTCCACCTGCGGCCAAGAGGCAGTTCGCCGCGGTCAGAAGCCATGGACCCGCGGCCAACACCTATTTCGTTTCGTAAGCCCATTTGCAAGCCTATTCGAATCCCGTCAAGTCCAACTTCGAAAAAAACCCTAAAGACCGACGAAATTAGAGCTGGAGGCCGATAAATATGTGATTTTAGAAACCCTATTCCGTGTGCCACTTTAGCTTACTTTTTGCACCAAAAATTTGTTCTTAGTTTTTGTTTTTACTTTTTCGAGATTTGTAGAGAAGTTTTCTCCTGACTTTGGTCTTAAAATCGAGAAGCTTCTTCTTCAATCTCTTGTTCTTTATTTAATCATATCTTTGCTTTCTTCAATCATGTCCGAGTAATTTAGTCGTTGGGTTTAAAGAGATCATCAAAGGGGATTAAATTGTTCGATAAGAATTTCACGAGGTAAACTTAGCCGTAATGTAGAACTCTTTCCTATAGATTTGTTGTTAAAGCATGGATCTAGCGTCATGAACTAGAGACCGATCCAAGGAGTATTAAAGTCGCAAAAGTGCAGAATCTAATTACCGGAACTAGTCTATATGGAGCGTGTTGCGCTATAATATACGAAAGTATACTTATAGAGAACCGTGAATGTTTATAAACTTGATTTTCTCATCATCATTTTTTTCGTGGCTAGCAACGAAAGCTGACTAGTTAAGTTGTTAAACTATAAGTGTGTAGTGCTATGACAGTAGGCTATGCATATCTTTTTGTTCCAGTTCGTGGAGTTTGCTAGAATTGTTACCGTGTTTTGAATCGAACATTCTCCGGAGATTTTCATGTCGACCCAACATCGTTTTATTATTGTTTACAACCGATTTTCTCTTCTAGTTTTCACCATTGATTTTACTCTTTACTTTTCAATAAATTTTTCTTTTTTACGAACTTTACAATTTGTGACACTAAAATCCTATAAAACCCCCTTCGTTTTAGACTTGTTTACTAATTCTTTTTCTAAGGTCTCACAGAAAAATGTGCTCTCCATGTGGATCGATACCTAAAATACTACAACGCACATATGTGCACTTTCAGACTTTTAAGGTTTACAATTTTAAAACATGAATCTAAAATAACACCTGCACCGCATCAGCACCCAAAAAAAATATAATCTCAAATCTTTTAAAAAATTAATTGTGTACGCAATCTTATTAAATCTTATTATAAGGATTGTTACAATTATTATTTTAAATGTTTAAATAGAGGCTACCAATACGCAATCTTTATAATATTTCGTCTGAACATTCTAATTAGTAGGAATATTATAATATTTTTTCTCAATATAAATCTTAGCAATTCGCTGTTAAAAGTATTTCGAGATTTACTTAACTTTACAAATAAATATAATCCAGAATACTCCTTAAAATTTGATAATAACTAACTTGACTATTGTTTACAATTTTATCTGCTATAATTTTAACTTGAAAAAATATTAACCCGTGGTGATCATTAAAGGTTACAATTTTAACTTGACAAATAAATAATTTTTAATTTTAATTTGACGAATAAATAACTTTGTTATCATTTAAGGGTAAAATTTTAATTTGACAAATGAATAAAAGACAATTCTACCAAATAGCACTATAAACTTAAATTTCATAAATTTAGCATGCTTATTTGAAAGCTATTCATTAAAGCATAAATGACTCATTTATCCTTGATCGAAACCCTTCCTCCGATTAAAAAGTATTTCACGAGTTTCTTCACCTCATCGGGAAAAGTTTTTCATCGGAGATATCATGGCTGGATCGCCTCTATCAATCTATCTAAACAAAAAAAATTTATTGAGCCCTAATCGGTAATCTGATACAAAAAATTGATATAGTAAAAAGGGTTTGACACGTGGAGGGTGGATATTAGAAGTTGAATTTGACGGCTGAGATCGTTTTGGAGTCCAATCTAAGGAGATGAAGCGTATAAGGGAAGCAGAATTAGTTCTTGGTCATTAACGTAATTTGTATTGAGATTGTTTTTCCTTCTTCTTCGATTGTTTCTAGGTTTTGGGAGAGTTCCTCATTGTTAGCTTGAATATGTTTCTTCTTTCTAAGATTCTAGCGCATGAGAGGTGAATTGTTGTTTTATGAACGGCGATTCATTTGTTACGGTAATCGATTTCAATAAAGTGTGTTTTCCCTTATCAAAGGTATCACCGTATCAGAAGCCATTTCATCTCTTGGATCCCATGGCTGTAACACGAACTCAATCGTTGTTGAAGGAAGCAGCTGTTATCGAGGTTGAAGGAACCTTGGGATCTCGGATCGGATCAGCTCTTGATGAGAAAATAGCTACCCAGAACGAGAGGATCGACAAACACCTTGGTGAGATGCTTGAAGCGATCCGTGTACTCTCGGTTCAACGTGGACCTGCATCTTTCAGTGAAGATCAATCGAATGGAAAGGCACCTCAGATGTTATCATCGGCTCCGGTGACCAGTCGTTGCTTCCTGAGCAGGGGATGAGTAGATCGGATCCTCAAACCCACTACTCTAGTGTTACGAGGCTAGCGAAGCTCGATTTTCCTAGATTTGATAATGATAAGCTCAATGAATGATTGTTCATGGTCTAACAATTCTTTGTCATTGATTATACGTCAGACGATTTGAAGATTAGCCTCACATCGATTCATTTCGATGGGGACGCAACAGCGTGGCATCAGTCGTTAGTTCAGTCTTAGCCGAACTCCGATTTGTTACAGGATTGGTCTTCTTATAAGGTGTTGTTAACAAAACGTTTTGCTGAATTACTTGATGATCCAATTGCTGAGTTGAAACAATTGCAGGAGACTGATGGTATCATGGATTATCATGGTAAGTTTGAGCTGCTTCAATCTCGGGTGAGTTTGTCTGAGGATTCGTTGGTTGAGGCCTTTCTAGCAGGTTTACGGTTAGACACTCAACTACACATCCGCTTGTTCCAGCCGCAATCTGTAAAGCAATGTTTGTTGGTGGGCAGATTATATGAGCAGGCATATCCCAGAGAGCAAAATCATACAAATGGGTCACGTTTTAAGAGCAATAAAGGATGAAACAAAACTTTTCATTACAAGAAGGAGGATTCTGAAATGTCTGTCACACAACATGTTAACAATGTAGATACTAAGGAAAAAACAATCACTACAGGAAAATAAGGTATTTATAGCGGTGCATTATAGCGTTTATTGTGGTTTTGCTATGGTTTAGGTTTTAATAGCGTTTGCAATTTTGTAAACGCTATGAAATTATCGGCTGTATGGAAATAAATGGTGACGCTTAGAATACATAGCATTAATATTTTTAAAACAATATCTAATTTGAAAGTGGGAAGACAAATTAGTAAACTTATTTGGCCCGCTTAACACTTAGTGAAATTTTCACAATCCCTCCACTCTCGTTCCCTCTCATCTCACTCAGTGAAATTCATCTCAACTCACTCTCCCGCTCGTTTCAATTTCAGATTTCGCATCTTCTTTGATTTCTCAAGCTCCTCTTATATTCTCACTCTCCTCCTGCTATCGTGCACATCGATTTTCATAGATGTCCGCCTCCTAATCGACCTCGATTTTTCAGTAGTATGAAGAAAAAAATTTCGATTGAAGGTTAGCTTTGGTTCTGGCTGCTCGATATCATATATTTAGGGTTTAGAAACTATTATCGCAGGTTTACAGACATATTTTTGAGAAAAGGGTTTGCGAAATTTTAGGGATTTCGTTTCAATTAGGGGTTTCGATTTAGATTTACGATTTATTTTCGTTTGTACCAATTAGGGGCTAATCGACATCGATATCTTTTGTTTCACTATTTCGGGGTCTGATTTCACTATTCTCTGATTTCACTTTGGTCTGGGAGCTGTTGCGGTGTTGTAAAATGGACAAGTCATGGGTTTGGTTTCCGAGGTATGGACTTGTATTTTTAATTTTGTCAAAATCTTGCACACAGCTTAGATTCTTATGCTAATCGAACTTTGAATCTTTTGTAAATTACAGGGCAAACGTTGAGTATAAGGAAGGTGCACGTGCTTTTGTGTTTGCATCAGCAAAGACGTTGGGTAATCCTCTGCAGATGTTCTGTCCCTGTTTGGATTGTCGGAATGTGTGTCATCAAGATATAAACACAGTCCTGGATCATTTGGTTATTCGTGGTATGGATGAAAAGTATAAGAGGAGTGCTTGCTGGAGTATCCATGGAGATATAAGGAGTGAGAATACAGTTGATGAGCAACGTGGTGACTTAGAAGCCTATGAGTTGTTTAGGTCTGCTTTATTTGACAATGAAGACAATACACAGTCCTCGAATAAGAATGGAGAACCGTCTGAAGTGTTTGAAGAAGAGTCCGAGTTTAAGAAGAAATTAGAAGATGCAGAAACTTCCGTCTACTCGAGCTGCCCAAACTACACCAAAGTTGCATCAATTATGGGTCTATACCGCATTAAATTTAAGAGTGGAATTTTAGAGAATTTCTTTGATCAGATTTTGACTATGGTTCATGACATGCTTCCTGAAGGTAATGTGCTTCCTAAATCCACATTTGAGATAAAGAAATTTATGAAGGTCTTTGGGTTTTGTTATGAGGTTATTCATGCTTGTAAGAATGACTGTATTTTGTACCGAAAGCAGTATGAGATGAGTAGCTGCCCAAGATGTGGTGCTTCGAGATGGGAACTTGATAAGCATTCTGGTGAGACAAAGAATGGGATTCCAGCAAAGGTTCTCAGGTATTTTCCGATCAAAGAAAAATTCAATAGGATGTTTAGATCGAGGATAATATCTAAGAATTTGCTAGGGCATTTCAGTAATGCTTCTGAAGATGGAACAATGAGACACCCCGTTGACTCATTGACTTGGACGCAGGTCAATGCTAAATGGCCATAATTCGCAGCTGACCCGAGAAACCTTCGGATGGGAGACCTGTGAGGCCAGAGTTTTAAGAAATTATTGTAAGCAATAAGAATCTTGTTAGCTAGTCTCTTATTCGTTTAGGTTTTACTAATTGAGATCACATATTTGAAATCAGGAAAAAATCAAATCAATTGACAGTGAAATGGAATCCACTGCCAGTATGAGTGTTAAAGACTATGATGTGAGTCAGGTCTTAGGCAAAGACAAACCAGGAAGAATTAGAGGAATGGGCAGAGGGGTAACTGCTACCAAGCTGGCATTCATGCATGCTAGAGACTCACATGTACAAAATCTTGAAGCTAAACAAGCTGAATTGGTGGATGTAGTTTGTGCTTTGCAGGATCAAGTTCGTGGCTTAACTACAGCGAAAAACGTAAGTCAACATCAAGTACGTTCTTCTAAGTAAGCTATTTGAATCATTGCTATTTAACTTTTAATTTTATTTTTCTCCCAGAACCAACGTGATGATGTCTCCAATTCTGAGATTAGTGATCTTTGCAAAGGATGACCTAGGTGTCAGATTTTAAACTTGTGTTCATCGGATGAGGTTTTCATCGGAGAAGGAGAATTGTGCTCAGCTGAGCCAACATACAATATTGGACGCATTCCTCTTGGTCCTAATGCGGGTGCTATTTTTGTTAAGTGTTAGATGAAAAAGCATCTGTCTGGAGGCCTACGTCAACTGTGACAATACTTGGCCAAGTTGTTGGATTGAAAATTGCTTGTCAATTTGATAAGCTCATTTGGGATGAGATGGACTCCTCGGCGATTAATAAGACTGTTGATTCATTGGTAACGATTTTAATATAATGTTGTAAATTTGTAAGTAGCTGAATTATTTTGATTACTAATCTACTGTTTGTTTTGTTTTTGAACATCAATCCGTAGGCTACAGATGCAGAGGAGGATAAAATCCTCATCTATGATTGGCTTAAGGATGATGAAGTTATTGCTGAGGGTCGTCTCGAGTCAACTGATCCAAAAAGTTTGGTAAACAACATTCCTCCTGGTCCGAATGCTGCTATTGTCAAGGTTGATAGGGTACTTAATAAAGATGGATCTCTATGGAGACCAAATGAGGAAATGCGGGTGATTGGTGATGAACTTGGTGAGAACATCGCTTGGCCTATCCATAAGATCTCTATGGCTAATATACAAGCATCACCTGGGATATCAAAAAGTAGATCACCTGGGGTACGACTCTAAACCTTCTTAGCTTTAAAAAGTTGTAATGAATGATTTGTTGTTGGAATTAATTTCTGATGAATGGTCTAGAATTTTATTTGTAGAGTTTTAGTCACAGCTCCAACACCAGCAAGAATGAGAAAAGGAAATGCATCCTCATAGATTGCAAAGGATATGGGCAAAAGGTTGCAGAAGGTAGAGTTTTCTCAACAAATCCAGAAGATGTAGTTCATCATGTCTCATTGGGTCCCAATGCAAGCAAGGTATGGGTTGAAGATGCACCACTTTGGAGAAAAAATTATGAACTTAAAATCATTGCTGATGCTTTGGGCAGTATAGTTGCTTGGCCAAACGATAAACTTGTTTACATGTGAATCATTGATGTTTATAGTGTGTATGAGAGTACTTTGAATAAGTGGTGTTGTGTTTGTGTTTGAACATGTACTTTGGTCTTAATAAAACATCTTCTGAGTTATAATTATTCGTTGGTCCAAAAATTTGTATTACACAGGTCCTCATTGGGAAGAATAGATAACAGATCAATTTATGGCAAAACTAGAATGCTACAATATAAGTATCAATTATGACGTTAAATAACAAAATAATAACACAAAAAGTGTTATTGTAGAAAATACAATTGCATATAATAAAGCGCTATTGTAAATATAACTTACGTAGCATAACGTAAAACCGCTACGATAGCTTGCTAACCTATTATCGTGGGGGCAGATATAGCGTTTTTAAATACGTTGCGATAGCGATACATAGAGTTTTCGGATGCTATAAATGAGCGATTTTCCTGTAGTGAATGCAACCTACGCATCTTCCTTCAAATGAGTAGATGAGCAAAGAGTTGGTGGGAATTCATGATGCAGGGAATATGTACATATTTATGTGGATGTAGTGGCTGAGAAAGTTGGTTGTGCTATTAAAAGTGCAGGGGTTTCACGGGTTTATATGGCTGATTGGTGCACAATTGCAATCGGGTATGAGATAAATCCATATTATATTAGTTTGAAGGGTATGTGTAAATCCATATAACATCCCAAATTTGGCCAAACCAGAAAAAGCCCAACAAGAAAAGGCCCAGCAAGGAAATCCTTGTTTAATTCCCTATATAAACGAGTATTTAGAAAAGGAGGAGGCTATTTTGCAAACTAGAAACCCTAGCCGTGATCGACGACCAGAGCTCCCATCAGCCGACCACCGCCGCGAAGCCATGCCGTCGCCGCCGCGAAGCCACGCCGTCGCCGCCGCGAGGTTGCACCGAGCCGCCGTCTTCTTAATTATGTTGCTTCTAGTCGTCGATAGTTTAGATCTCTAAGGTGAGAAATAGATCTAGGCTTTTTTCTATGTTCTCCTGCCTTCTTCTGGTATGTTGAGTCTAAGTATACTCCGGTATGCTACGTGTTACGAAGTACGGGCACGTTTGTGTGATGCATAAAGTTAGGTCTACACTTATAAATGAATATGGACTATGAACTCATTAGATGAAGAACCAGCATGTTTGTTTGATAACCCTGTTGTGTGGTTAGTGTGTGTAAAGTAGTTAAATGGGGTACAAGCACTAAGAGGTGATCGTCACAGCGTGGGGACGCATGTGGTACGGTTATTGTTTGATGGGGGCTGGACCTGGAGTGCATGTCGGTTCTCAACGTCGGGAGGTTATGGCAAACCTCAGCGATGTCTGTGTGACCGTGTGTGTGAGTGTGTTGGCAGGTCGATTCTCGGTTGGTTACTTCGGGAAGGCGTGGTCGAGTGTCACAAAGTGGGTTTTCCCCTGTGTGTGTAGTTGCGTGTGCGCTTGTAGAGCGTGATGTTTGATTACTTGTTTATATTTATTCTTGGCGTATTAGTGGATTATGAGGGGGTGTGGGGAATGGATCTAGGTTTAGTTCTCGCTGAGTAATCCCAATTACTCATCCCTCTCTCTTCTTGTAGGTGAGTATGATGATGTGGCTGATGATATTGACTATGAGGAACTGGATGAGTAATTCCAGTGTGGTGCGCTGTTTTGGGAGTTGGAAAGTTCTCCTTTGGGTTTTATTTGGAATTTCAGTTATTTCGTTTTAAGGACAATTGTTCGTTATTTGCTTCGGTTAGTTTAAGGTTTAATTGGGATTATGTAAGACATTTACTTGGGATTTAATAAGAGTATTACTCAGAGAGTAGAAATCAGCATAATAAGTTATTGTTGTTAGCCGACACGTCGTCTTTGAGTGGTTAAAGAGACGGGGTCGATGGTGGCATTGCCGATTCGCCTGGTTCCTTTGGGAGGGCGGGGTCGGAGTGTTACAAGTGGTATCAGAGCCTAGGTTCGAGTGAAGAGGATAATCTAGGTTAGTGGGATGGGGAGAAGCGGATTTCAAAGTTTTCAAAATGGGGATTTTTCAAAAGTTATAAAACCACCACCTAGATGAGCCTCCAGTTATTATTGTTTTATTTTGCAGGGAGATCAGTCTTTACGGGACCGGACTGACTCACTTGCTATTGTGTGTGTACAGATACCGCCGAAGAACGCCAGACAAACCAGATCAGCCGCTCGTCGTGAAGCTCAGGGAGAGCTGAACACCAAAACCACCGGAAATGTAAATGAGAACAGAGGTATCCAGAACCACGAGGATGTGAACCAGCCGGAAGGAAACCGAGCTGGGGAAAATATTCCAGTGCCAGCTGCGGCTCACGCTGCAGTGCTAGAAGAGCTACGCTGTTACCAAGGGAGGAACGGTGACTTGAGGGATGAACCACACCCGCAAGTGGATGTTCGAGACCAGAAATGACTAGAGATCGCCTCACTATGTCTCTTCCAAGTTTCAATTCCCCCTCTCTCTCATCTCTTCCTTCAAATCCATAGTATTGAACGACAGTGACGGAGAACTGATTTTACGATCTGGAGCATTCTGGAGCGAAGCTGAAGTTCGTGTTGCTGAGTACCCGATTTTACGATCAGTATCGATCGATACCCATCGCAGCAGACACCACTCACGACTTTTAATGAAGTTTGAAGAATTGCAGAACTTGCCAAGAAGACTTTAATATTTACAAGAAGACCCCGATTCGTGTTTAGACTATTTAATTAGGTTTTACATCCACTTTGTTGGCTATGTCTTATTTTTTATTTGAATTGTGAGAGAGCTTTTGAAGGGAGACAAGTCTGAAACTCTGTTCGTCTGAGAGAATATTTCGAACCCTTTTTGTTACTCTTTCTATTTTATTTGATGATTTATTCAAACATGTTTATTGCTTCAATTTCCATGTATGAGTAGATCCACTTTAGGTTCATGGTTCTCATAAAGGTTTTCTCTGAATGCTAGATTGATTATTTTATTAGGATTCACCATCTGAATTAGTTCTTCACCATAGGTTGTGTTCAAAGCTAATTCTAGGTTGACGAATCTGGAACTTAGATCTTAGGATAATTGATTAGGCACGACAGTGCGATTAATTACCTGATAGAACCTTAGGTAAGAAAAATAACTATTCGCAAAGAGATTTGGTTTAGTTGTTTTGTGAACAAATCAAACATCATCTAAAAGCTGATTTAGACTTTAGAATTCGCAAAGAGATTTGGAATTCCTAGGATTTAGATTTAGATAATTCTCGCAACGACAGTTGGTTAATTATATTTTAGTGATTTGAGTTCAAGAACCGTGCTAAATCTGAATCATGACTAGTTAGTTTATCTGCATTCATTGATCTCCTGAGAAATACCCTGGGCCTATATTCTCCCATCGAATTACAACTCGTTTACTGCTCATTGCTTTTTTGTTTCATCTGAACTGCTTAGATTGATTCGATACTATACAATCTATTGCGTGATTTCTCTGAGTCCTTGTGTTCGACCCCTACTTTACTGCAGCAACTGCTTTAGTACTTTTTAGGGTATTAATTTGAGCATATCAGCTGTGTTGTTTTGTTTGATAGTCACAAGAAGAAGAGACACAACTCTTTGTTCTTGTCGTGTCTGTTGTTTATCTATTTAACACATTGAAACCATGATGGAAAATATAATTTATTTTTTTCAATAAAAAGTCAGTTTCTGTTACTCTGTTTTCTTTCTTCTTTTTATCAAATTCTTCTAAGAAACAGAACAACAAGTAAAACGCTTGTTGTGTTCTTTGTCATAAAAGCTTAAGCTTTTAACATGGTATCAGAGCCCTACTGATCTGAGGGCGAATTCAATTACAAAGTTCAAGTAAAAAAACAGAGACAATGGATACAATATCTCATCAAGTAATTCCGATATTTGATGGAGAAAATTACGATTTCTGACGAATTAAAATCAAGAAAATTCTGAAGACAAAGAAATTGTAGGAAGTAGTGGAAGAAGGAGTTCAGACAAGCCGACACAAACAGATCAGACACCGGCATCACTCCAATTAAAAAGCCGGTGGGAGGAAGCATCAAAAAAGGATTTGATGGCATTGCAAATTCTAAAAAATGTAATCTCATATCAAATATTTCCGCGTATAGCACCAGAAATTACTTCTAAAATTGCTTGGGATGCGTTGGAATCTGAGTTTCAAGGATCTTCTCAAGTTCGACTGATAAAACTTCAATCGCTGAGAAGAGATTATGAAAATTTGAAGATGAATGACGGTGACAATGTCAAAGTCTTCACGGGAAAATTGATTGATTTGGGAAATCAATTGAGGGTCCATGGTGAAGAGAAATCGGACTATCAAATTGTTCAAAAGATTCGCATCTCTCTTCCTGCAAGGTTCGATAGTATTGTGGCCGTAATTAAGCAAACGAAGAATTTGACTACATTGGTCGTGTCGGAGTTGATCGGATGAGAGCACAACTGAAGGAGCATTCCATGCTCAACCAAGAGGAGGAAGTTCTGGTTTTAAACTATAAAATGGCAAAACGTGGTGTGGTGTTTGTAAGAAGAACAATCACATGGAAGCCGACTGTTGGAAGAAACAGAGCACGACTGATTGGCAAAAATATTCAAGGAACAAAAAAGAATGTTACAACTGTGGAGAAGTTGGACATTTATCGAGAGAGTGTCGTTCGAAGACGTATGAACCAGCGCAAATGACTCTTGAGGATGAAGATGATGGAGTTCACATGCTTTTTAGTGCAAGTGAAGAATCACCGAAACCCATAAAAGAAGATGAATGGTTGGTGGATAGTGGCTGCACTAATCACATGATGAAGAACGAGAATCACTTCACAAGGCTAGACAGAAGCATTAAAGTTTCAATCAAAGTTGGAAATGGAGAAATCGTAATGACTGCCGGAAAAGGAGATATCACTATCATGACGATTAGAGGAGGAAGAGTGATGAAAGATGTCTTTCTAGTTCTTGGATTGGCAAAATATTTGCCAAGTGTTCCGCAAATGATATCTCATGGAAATAGAGTTTTGTTTGAGAACAAGCGATGCATAATCTATGATCCTAAGGGGAAGAAGGTTATGGAGATACAAATGGTTCAGAAAAGTTTTCCAATCAAGTGGAACTCTTCTCAAGAAAGTGCAAAAATTGCCCATGAGGAAGAAGACGTGAAGAATGTGGAGCAAGTGGAGATTTCACAAAACGTGGCGTTTGAAGAACTTAGGAGGAAGCTTGGAGTAAGACCCAAACTCAATTAAAGGGGAGTGTTGATCGATAATTTAGTTTTACTATGTTAAGTTTATTTTAATTAAGAGTCGTGACTTTAGATTGTGTTGTTTTGTCTGAAAGTCACAAGAAGAAGAGACACAACTATTTGTTCTTGTCGTGTCTATTGTTTATCTATTTAACACATTGAAACCATGATGTAAAACATAATTTATTTTTTTCAATAAAAAGTCAGTTTCTGTTACTCTGTTTTCTTTCTTCTTTTTATCAAATTCTTCTAAGAAACAGAACAACAAGTAAAACGCTTGTTGTGTTCTTTGTAATAAAAGCTTAAGCTTTTAACATGGTATCAGAGCCCTACTGATCTGAGGGTGAATTCATGTACAAAGTTCAAGCAAAAAAACAGAGACAATGAATACAATATCTCATCAAGTAATTCCGATATTTGATGGAGAAAATTACGATTTCTGACTAATTAAAATCAAGAAAATTATGAAGACAAAGAAATTGTAGGAAGTAGTGGAAGAAGGAGTTCCAGACAAGCCGACACAAACATATCAGACACCGGCATCACTCCAATTAAAAAGGCGCTGGGAGGAAGCATCAACAAAGGATTTGATGGCATTGCAAATTCTACAAAATGCAATCTCAGATCAAATATTTCCGCGTATAGCACCAGCAATTACTTCTAAAATTGCTTGGGATGCGTTGGAATCTGAGTTTCAAGGATCTTCTCAAGTTCGACTGATAAAACTTCAATCGCTGAGAAGAGATTATGAAAATTTGAAGATGAATGACGGTGACAATGTCAAAGTCTTCACGAGAAAATTGATTGATTTGGGAAATCAATTGAGGGTCAATGGTGAAGAGAAACGAACTATCAAATTGTTCAAAAGATTCTCATCTCTCTTCCTCCAAGGTTCGATAGTATTGTGGCCGTAATGGAGCAAACGAAGGATTTGACTACATTGGTCGTGTCGGAGTTGATCGGAACTCTTCAAGCGCATGAGAATCGTATTTCTTCACGCTATGAGAGCACAACTGAAGGAGCATTCCTTGCTCAACCAAGAGGAGGAAGTTGTGGTTTTAAACGATAAAATTGCAAAAAGTGGTGTGGTGTTTGTAAGAATAACAATCACACGGAAGCCGACTGTTGGAAGAAACAGAGCACGACTGATTGGAAAAAATGTTCAAGGAACAAAAACAAATGTTACAACTGTGGAGAAGTTGGACATTTATCGAGAGAGTGTCGTTCGAAGACACATGAACCAGCGCAGATGACTCTTGAGGATGAAGATGATGGAGTTTACATGCTTTTTAGTGCAAGTGAAGAATCACCGAAACCCATAAAAGAATATGAATGGTTGGTGGATAGTGGCTGCACTAATCACATGATGAAGGAAGAGAATCATTTCACAAGGTTAGACAGAAGCATTAAAGTTCGAATCAAAGTTGGAAATGGAGAAATCGTAATGACTGCCGGGAAAGGATGATATCACTATCATGACGATTAGAGGAGGAAGAGTGATGAAAGATGTCTTTCTAGTTCCTGGATTGGCAAAAAATTTGCGAAGTGTTCCGCAAATGATATCTCATGGATATAGAGTTTTGTTCGAGAACAAGCGATGCATAATGGGAAGAAGGTTATGGAGATACAAATGGTTCTGAAAAGTTTTCAAATCAAGTGGAACTCTTCTCAAGAAAGTGCAAAAATTGCCCATGAGGAAGAAGACGTGAAGAATGTTGAGAAAGTGGATATTTCACAAAACGTGGCGTTTGAAGAACTGGGGAGGAAGATTGGAGTAAGACCCAAACTCAATTAAAGGGGAGTGTTGATCGATAATTGAGTTTTACTATGTTAAGTTTATTTTAATTAATAGTCGTGACTTTAGGTTGTGTTGTTTTGTCTGAAAATCACAAGTATAAGAGACAGATGTCTTTGTTCTTGTCGTGTCTGTTGTTTATATATTTAACACATTAAAACCATGATGTAAAACATAATTTTTTTTTACAGTGATGGTGAATGCACTTGTTGTGGCAAAATCAGGAAAGGCATCTCTGTTAAACCCACCAAAGGAGACCCAGTTTTTATCGGGCATGATGTTTTCATGTTTCTAATCTACAAGGAAAATGAACAAAATTTGACTATGGTATCCTCTATGGTCTTAGCATCATAGATGCCCAATTTTTTTCAGTTTGATGATTGTGTATGTCCTCGTAAGTTGTAATGAAAGCCCTCAAATAATCATTTTGCTTTTCCATATAGCTTCCTTGTCCTTGCTCTGTATTTTCTGCTCGTGTATCTATATAACTTGGAATGGAAAACTGACCATACTATCATTAAAGAATGGGGTTTCTAAATGTTTAGAAATGCCTTTGTCAAAATTTCAGGAAAGCTTCCTGAACATTTAAGAAGGCCTTCCTAAAAATTTAGAAAGACATCTCTATAATATTATGTAAGAACACATTTTTAAAAATGAATTTTATTACATGAAATGCCTTTACAAATAACAAAAATAATTGAAATAAGAAAGAATATAATAATCTTTTAAAATTATTGATTAGAATATGAAAATTATTTATTTTGCATTAAAGAGGTTTTTTATTATTTAATTTCTTAATTATTTTTAATATTATATATATTAAACTAATAATCAATCCATATATATATATTTAAAGAAAAAAATCTATTCAAAATCTTGTTATATTTTTCACTATAATTTATTATATTTTATTTGAATATATATCAAAACAAAAGTTTTAAAATATTTTACTAATTTTATAAAAAGTTAGACACAAGAAAACTATTTTTTTTAATTGTTCGTAGACTAACTACAAAAACCAGAGTCATTTAACAGTGCATTGATGAATGACTTTTGTGTCTTTGAGATCAATTACTCAATATACAAATAGTATATGAGGTTCAATCCAAATGGGCAAGCTTTCAAGCACCAAGAATGCAAAGCACTAATTGAGTTAAGCAAAATATGGAAAAATTGTTGTTAACTAATGAACCTAGCAACTTAAATTAAGGAAGAGAAATAGCAAACTAAACAAGTGTAATGCAAGAGATATAATCAAATCCAAGGATGGGATAATCGAGTTTAGATGATCCAAGACCAATTCATGATGCTCAATGAACAAACAAGCTATGCCTAGGCAATGATCATTAAGTGTGACTAATTCTCACTAAAGACATTAATCACCATGCTAATTACTAATTCAAGATCAAACTCTCATTTGTGAATCATTAACTAGCAAGCATTAAGTGCAACAATCAAGATCCATAAAATATACACCCTAGACAACTACTCTCATAGGCTAGGAATACATATCTCTTGATTAGCTTATCAAAGCATTTCATCAAACACATTGTGGGTGTGAAATACCATTTGGTATAAATTGGCTTTCTCAAGCCTAATCTAGCATTAAGACCACTAATCAAGAAGAGAAACAAGATAGTCTACCCCTAAGCATCATAAATCAATCTTGGAATCACTCTAACTCTAACCCATTCTCAAACTCTAAGAACTACTAACTAAGAATTTCAACAAGTCCATAAAAGAAGAGTTAAAACCCATGATCAATTGATTGGATGATTAGAAAATAGAAGATAGATGGATAGAATCAAAGAAAACAATACTCAAATGCATAAAATAAAAAGGATCAATCTCTTACAAATCACTCTAGATCACACTTAGCAAGGGTTTTTGCTTAGAAAAAGACTTAACCCATGAAAATTAGGTTTATGGATATAAATAGTGAATAGTGGCGAACCGGGTCGACCCAGAACAACCCGGGTACCGACCCGATTGAATTGGGTAAAAATGGTTATGGGGGGTTTGCACCGATCGACCCTTGATCGGTGCAAACAATCGGCGAAAAATGTCTTCCGCAGATCTGCTGTTCGGATGCGAGCTGGTTGGTGCGGGGGATCCGAGCTTCTGCTGGATCGACATCATCCGATCGGACATTGGATTAGCACCGATTCGTGGCACCGCTCCAGGATCGATCGGTGCTAACCTTCTGCTGCTTTGGCCCTCCTCTCGGATGCAATATCGATCTGATGCACCGATCCAGGAGGGATCGGTGCTGTTCCTCTTCTTTCCTTGCGTTTCCCTCGGATATTTGCATCGATCGACAACACCGATCCAGGAGAGATCGGTGTACTCGTCCGGGACTTCTATCTTTTGGCTGAGGGATCCCTCGGTGACCATACCGATCCAATGCACCGATCAAGGAGGGATCGGTGCATTCTCCTTGCTGAGGCGCTTCTCTCGGATGTTTGCATCAATCAACTGCACCGACCTAGGAGAGATCGGTGCATCTTCTGAGAATCCTTTTCTCCTTCATTCTTCCTCCTTCATGCTCCCTAGGTCGGATGTGCTCGGTTCCAAGGCTTCTTATCTCCATCAAACTGCTTCCAAGCCCCTAGAAACCACTCCAAAACATGCAAGACTCACTTGGACCTAAATGCAAGACCCTAAACTTTAACAGGACACTAAAATGTCAAAGAAAGATATGAACTAGCATGTGAATGATCTAAAATGCTAACTAATAGGCATGCTAATGATATGTAAAATATGCAAATATCAACTCCCCCAAACTTACTTCCTTGCTTGTACTCAAGCAACAAGAACGGGAGAGAGGTTGAAATGAGAGCTCAAATCCACAACATCATCAAAAAAGTTCAAGTTCAATCACCAAGTTACTAGCTCTAAGATGCGATCAAGCAAGTCTACTCAAAATAAACTAGCCATATCCTTCCCTACACGAACCAAACTCAAGATTCAAGCAATCATATCATCCAATCCTTTGACATTCAATTAAACTTTTTAGGTTAATCATGTTTATGCAAAATAAGTGAATTCATTTGGCTAGGAAAAAGGTCTTGAGATTAAAATGATCTCAAACGTATGGGTTCATTCCGATGCAAGAGATCTCTCAATGAATGAGTAAACTATAGCAAAATTCTAAGAGTAAATTTCAACCTATGCATACAAGGATAGATTTACATCTACCCAATGCCTAGAAGTAAAGTCTCAATTCCTAGCAATTCTAACCATTAAATCCAAATCTAAGCTACCCTTATTCCACAAGGCTTTTTACCGTTTTCTTCCACACGTCTTCTTTCTCTTTTTTCTCTTGGGGAAATTTTCTTCTTCTTCTTGACTCGTGGTATGGTGCTTTCACCTATTTTCTTCTAGCTCTTCTTGTTTATTTCTTTTGCTTTGTCTCCATATTCATCACCTCGATGCCTTAGTCATCTTTTGACTTCTTTTTCTTTTCTTTGAACATTTGGAGACTAACCTTGATATTAAGAGCTAAATCAAAATTTTTTACCTCATTTTTATCTTTTTGACCTCAATCCCCATTTCCACAATGATCCCATCGATGCAAAATTCTCGTCCAATCCAAACCCCAAAACTTCCCTTCCTAGCTAGCCTAGCCTAGTCTAGCCCGCGATGTCGAGCTATATCTACATGCAAACCTATCCTTGTCAACCTAAACTCAACACTTTTTGCCAAGCTTACTCGAAAATTAGGCTTCGCATACGCTCACTAAAGATTTGGCTTTAAAGGAGGGTAGGTTAAGGTATGGCAAACCGTTCCAATGATAGGAATCGGCTATTTGGGCTAACAAGAGAGTGGTAAAGTGAATAAGATAGCCCAAATATGTGTGTGGTATCCATGAACTCACTATGCAATGCACAAACATGATAATTATGTGTCAAAGTTAAGGTTTTCACTTAGGTAGGATTGGGATCAAATCAAAACTTGCTTAGCTAAAGCATGAGTAATGAAACATGAGATCAAAATATGGTTCATCCTTGATTTCAAACTCGTTCAAAGACATCAAACAACCAACAACGAAGGCAATGAATCAAGCTCTTAAAATGACATTACACATGGAAATCATATCATCGCTCTCAATGCAAGTGCAATGCAACATATATGTTACTAGACTCGATCCTACTTATGAATGCTACTACACGATTTCTTTTAGTGTTTTCATAAAAATTTCGATTTTTTTTGTTTGTTTTTCTATGCCTTAAATGGATGCATGAAATGCATGGGGCTCAAAATGCGAAATCAAAAATAAAATAAAATAAACATGATTAGATACCGGTCCCTCCCCCAAACTTAAATCATACCGTCCCGGTGTGAATTAAATTCAAAGGAAGAACCCAAGCAAAAAAAGCAAAAATAACTATACAATGCTAGACTCAAGAAAGGAAAATTATATACAAATATTTGGGAGTGTTACCTAGTAGTCTTGAGATGGGGAGGAAGACCCCATTGAGTACAACGGGTTGCTAGAGCATGGCGAGGGAGACCGCATCGCCTTTCGTTTCTCCGCCTTCTCTTCACGAAACGAGAGTCTTGTCAAATCGTGCGTGTTTCCACCACGCGTGCTCTCCCCCATGTCGCGACGTCTCATTTCCCTTGGCTCTCTTCGCACGTCGCTTGCCGCTTCCCAAGATCCCATGGCCTTAAGCTCCTTGAACGTCTTTTTCAAGCTCTTGATCGATCACACCATCTTTCTAATTGTGCGGTCTTGCCACTTGAACCACTGTTGGAGGAGTCTCGTTTGGTGGTGCGCGTACCGAGTAGCGCAATCTCCCATCGCTTCATCGAACGGCTCGAAGTGGTATCTCTCACTCACGTAAGTAGGCATAGGGAGTGGTGGACTATCGGCTTCGTCGTCGGAGTCATGGGACTCGTCGGTGTTACTTATCCTCTCGTGCGTACTCCTACCGCTCCTTTCCTTGGGAGCTAAACCAATGGGTGGGTAGATGGTGGGGTCGTGTAGACTTTCCTTGGTGGGATAGAAGGAGATGTTTTACCGGTTTTGGAGACAAGTGAGATCCGTGTCGGGTAGCAAAACTTGAACCACTTTTTTCGCGCCGAGGGTGACGTTATGTGCGAGCATGCTTCATATCCTTCCCTTGAGTGATCTCGTCCGTATAAGGTATGCTTCATCCATCAAATCCCACGTCATATGTTTGTTTGACAACTTGATCCATTTTGCCCTTAAGATGGGAGTCACTAGCCAACCTATGCTAATTGCGAATTTCTTGTTCTTGGTCTCATACGCCCATGCCTTATAGCAAAAGTAATGCCGCACCAAGAGAGTTTCAAGGTTTGGGGGTCGCTCATTGCCTTCGAACACTATCCCGTTGGGGAAAACCGGTAGAAGAGGCCTCAAACCAAAAGCCATCAACTCTAGTTCGTCGAGTGTAACCAACCCAAATTCTATCTTCGCGAAGAACATGTGGACAAGCACCTTGTGGACGTATCGAATCACCTGGTTGCGGATATGAGTGATTTTGTTGTTGCACGGGTGGTACTCTCCATAACCAATGGTTTCCCATAACCATTTTAGCTCATTTTTCTGGTAATGAAAGTACGGGCTTCCAATTGTTCCTTCTTCCCGGAAACAAAATACTTGTCACATCTCGTGGAAGGTCATCCTATAGTCTTTTCCGTTTACCACGAATTCAATGACCCCAAATCCGGTTTGTGCATTCGCCTTCTTGTGATGCTCGTCGTAGAAGGCCACCCGTAGGGAAAAAAAGGAATTGGCACGTGGGTTCTTGGTGGGCTATATCCTTCATGTGCAAAAACTGTCCAAGACCTATGTTGTCAAAGATTGTTGCCACGTCTTCGAAGATCCCCATCCTTTCTAGCACAACAACGTCTACAAATCTCTCTTGCTCGAAATCCATGCTTATGAGTTTTTCGAAGCATTCTTCCGAGGTTGGAGGAGCCGGTGTGGCAACCGCTTTGCCTTTGTCTTTAGCCGTACTCTTCTTTTTCCCAGCTACCGCGGTGCTCTTGCGCTTCGCGACTTGCTTGCCTTTAGCTTTAGCACTTTTGGGATCGACCGGCTTCTTGGCTTTAGAACCCGATGCTCAACTATCTCATTCCCCGTGGTTTGAGATTGAGCTTGAGCCTCATAGTTCTTTGTCTCGGCTCTTGTTCGTCCTATTGTTCCTACACATTCATGAAAAAGACATGAGTTTCATGGAAGCAAAACCCCAAAATCGAATGAAGTCCAAGGATGATCAATTGAGAACTAATGAATTTCATGAGATCGAAGTAATTCAATCTAACACAAACAATCCATTAGACTTAAGCACCTTGAATCGAACTCTTACTATCCCAAGAAAATTTCCTTCGAAAATCAACTTAGGGTCAAGAACACAAATTCTAAATTTTTTTTATCAAAAACGCAATCCGGTTCAAGAAACAAGTAGTTTAATCATCCTTTAGCAAACCCCAAGGCCTAAATCAAGCTAAATGCATCACCCAAACAATTTCATAAATAATTTCACTCAAGATCAAATTCATGGTTTTTCAACGAAATCATGGGTCAAATACCTTGGAGGTGAGTGCACAATCAGGAAAGACAGTAATGAATCCAAAGAGACCACGAAAAAGCAATTAGAATCACAAAATTCGAGTAAGTAGGGAGAAAGTTATGGAGAAACGAAGAAAATGAGGGAGAAAAAGAAGTGGTACGGCGCATGTGTAATCGCGGGGAAGAGGGGATTTTCGCGGGTCGGGTCGGGTCAAACGGGTTAAATCAGGTTAAATGACGTTGACTTTCGTTGACCCGACTCGCACCGATTGACCCTGGACCGGTATAGTCACTCGGTGCTAATTCCTTTTCTTCGCACCGATTGCCCCTGGCTCGGTGCTGTCAATCAGTGAGAACTCTTGGATGCAATACCGATCCGTTGCAACGACCCAGGAGGGATCAGTGTTGCTCTCCTTCATCGTGAAATCTGATCATCGCAACTCCCTGTGCTAAGCACCGATCCACTGCACCGATCCAGGAGCGATCGGTGCAGTCCTCTTCCTATGCTCTTCATCGATGAAACCCCTTCGGACGTAGCACCTACCCACTGCACCGATCCATGAGCGATTGGTGCAGTCCTCTCGATTTTGGTTCGGGACCTATTAACCCGTCAAGACCTGAAGGACACCTACCAAAGAGCATCAAAATGATCTAGAAAAGAAATAAAAACATAAAATTAAGAGTATATACAAGGATAAGCTTGGGGTGTCTCCCAAGAGAACTTTGTTTTACGTCACTAAGTTCGACGTTGGTTACCGCGTTCAAGCGAGAGAAGCATCATCAAGGGGAGGTGAGACTCCCTCCTTCATCATTTCATTGGCATGGTACGGTTTGAGAAGTTGACGGTTTGCAACAAATTCCTCCCCATTCTTTTTCACAAGAACAATGGCTCCATAGGACCTCACTTCCTTGATCTCAAAGGGACCGGACCATCTAGACCGTAACTTTCCAGGAAACAACTTGAGACACAAGTTAAAGAGCAAAACTTGGTCTCCTTCTTTGAAGTCCTTGCGCACAATCTTCTTGTCGTGGAAAGCTTTAGTCCTTTCTTTGTAAATCTTGGAGCTCTCATAGGCTTCAAGCCTAATCTCATCAAGTTCTTGAAGTTGGATCAAACGCCTCTCTTGCGCCGTCTTGAGATCAAAGTTCAGTAGTTTCACGGCCCACATGGCCTTGTACTCAAGCTCGAGCGGTAACTGGCATGCTTTCCCATAGAGAAGATTGAACGGCGTAGTCCCGAGAGGTTTTTTGAACGCTGTCCGGTAACCCCTAATGCATCGTCTAGCTTCTTTGCCCAATCTTTTTTTGAACTACCCACGGTCTTCTCTAATATGGCCTTGATTTGTCGGTTTCCACTTGGCCGCTCGTTTGAGGGTGATATGGTGTTGCCACTTTATGCCGAACCCCGTGCTTCTTGAGTAGACTCTCGAAGACCTTGTTGATAAAGTGGTTACCCCCATCGCTAATCACAACTTTTTGACCCCCAAACCTCGGAAAAATGATGGTATTGAAGAGCTTAAGAACTACCTTAGCATCATTGGTTGGACTAGCGATTGCTTCAACCCATTTAGACACGTAGTCCACCGCTACCAAGATGTATTGGTTCCCATATGAAGAAGGGAATGGTCCCATAAAGTCAATACCCCACACGTCAAAGATTTCGACCTCGAGAATGGGAGTTTGGGGCATCTTGTCCCTTCTAACAATGTTACCTTTCCTTTGGCACACATCACAAGCGATGACAAACGCGTGAGCGTCCTTGAACAAACTAGGCCACCAAAAACCGGATTGGAGAACCTTACTCGATATCTTGGAAGAAGCAAAATGACCTCCATAGGCCAAACCATGGCAATGGAACAAGATCTCGATCGTTTCTTCCTCCGCCACACACCTTCGATATAAACCATCCGAACACAACTTGTACAAGAACGGTTCATCCCAATAGTACCTCGTGACGTCATGAAAGAACTTCTTCTTCTTGTAGTCCTCCAAGTTAGGCGGCTCTCTTCCGTAAGCTAGGTAGTTTACAGAATCCGCGAACCATGGTAGCTTTCCATCCGTCAATCCTTGAGCGTCCTCTAAACCTCTCACGGCTTTAGCCCCTTGTCTTAAAACGCTTACTAACATCAATTGCTCCTCGGGGAGCGAGTCGTCGATTGGCACAAGATCTTCAATGCGCATCCTAGACAAGTGATCCGCAACTCCATTCTCGATACCCTTCTTATCGACGATCTCCATATCAAACTCTTGGAGTAGCAAAATCCATCTCAAGAGCCTTGGCTTGGTATCCTTTTTAGCATAGATATGCCTCAAAGCGGCATGGTACGTGTAAACGATGATCTTAGAGCCAACCACATAGGACCTAAACTTCTCGATAGCAAACACAACCGCAAGTAGCTCCTTTTCTGTGGTAGCATACCTTCCTTGTGCATCGTCAAGTGTCCTACTTACGTAG
Organism: Eutrema japonicum; assembly: GCA_030161315.1. Taxonomy (NCBI): domain Eukaryota; kingdom Viridiplantae; phylum Streptophyta; class Magnoliopsida; order Brassicales; family Brassicaceae; genus Eutrema; species Eutrema japonicum. The sequence continues at coordinate 25,647,752 of BSQW01000012.1, read as the reverse complement.
TAGATCACGTGAATATTCTTGTCCTTCTTTTGCCCAAGAACCGCTCCTACTGCATAGTTGCTAGCATCACACATAATCTCAAAAGGGAGACTCCAATCCGGTGCTTGCACAATGGGAGCACCCACAAGGGCTTTCTTGATCTCCAAAAACGCCTCAAGGCATTCTTCATCGAAGTTAAACTCTACCTCCTTGCAAAGAAGCCTTCTGAGTGGCCTTGCTATCTTTGAAAAGTCCTTGATGAACCTCCTATAGAACCCGACATGACCCAAGAAGCTCCGGATATCCATAACCGGCATTGGCGGTTCCAAACACACCATAACCTCGATCTTGGCTTTGTCTACTTCGATTCCTTTCTCTGAAATCTTGTGCCCGAGGACGATACCTTCACGAACCATGAAGTGGCATTTCTCACAATTCAAGACGAGATTTGCTTCCTCGCACCTAGTGAGTACCTTGCAAATATTGGAAAGACAAACACCAAACGAAGAGCTATATACAGAAAAATCGTCCATAAAGACCTCAAACATTTCTTTGACCAAATCAGAAAATATAAACATCATACACCGTTGAAAGGTTGCCGATGCATTACATAACCCGAACGACATTCTTCGATAGGCGAAGGTACCATAGGGACATGTGAATGTGGTCTTTTCTTGATAATTGGGATGTATCGGGATATGGAAGAATCCCGAATACCCGTCAAGAAAGCAATAGTATGAGTGGTTTGCAAGCCTTTCAAGTATTTGTTCAATAAATGGGAGAGGCAAGTGATCTTATGCCTGGTTGGCAAGCCTAGTGGCGGAGTTAAGTTTTTGATAATCAATGCACATCCTATGCCTGGTTTTGGTTCTAGTGGGCACTAATTCATCTTTTTCGTTTTTCACAATCGTCATCCCTCCCTATTTAGGCACCACATGGACCGGGGACACCCACCTACTATCGGAGATAGGATAGATAATCCCGGCATCTAGAAGCTTTAGAATCTCTTTCTTAACGACTTCTTTCAAATTTGGATTTAACCTCCTTTGATGTTTGATAGAAGTCATTGATTCATCTTCTAGATGTATCCTATGTGTGCAAAGAGTAGAGGAAATGCCCGTGATGTCATCCAAGGAATAACCAATGGCTTTCCTATACTTTCTCAATTCTTTCAAAAGGGAGGACAATTCATCTTCTTTCAAGTTCTCATTTACAATGACCGGGTATGACTCGTTTGGACCTAGGAAAGCGTGCCTTACCCCAACGGGAAGTGGTTTGAGGTCGATTTTGGGAGCTTTGAGTTCACTCCAATCGTCATCCACGCTAGTCTTACCATTGCTAGCTTCTTGCCCGTTCTCATCTAGCTCAACTTCCAAAGCAAAGCTCTCTTGGACCGAGCTCATTGTGGAGCCGTCTTTACACTTCATCCCTTGAAGACCCAAATCGAGGACTGTAACTTCACCAACCATTGGCTTGTGTGAGTCCAAAATCAGCTTGTAACCCTCACTAGCTGATACAAGACTTTTTAGTCTCTAGGAGGTATCAATATCCTCAATACGATGTAGTAAGGAGGTTATCAATCCATAATTGGGATTATTTTAATCACTAAGAATGCAAGGAACAATTGCGAGTTAAGCTAAACAAGTGTGGCTTGTTGTTAAGTATCCACTTCAAATTTAGCAATGCAATAACTAAACAAGATGTAAATCAAATAACGAAAGCGGATTCAAGGATGGGATTATGGATATAAGATTATCCAAGTTCAATTCATGATGTTCCTTTACTCAAACAAGCTAATCCCTAGGCATAAGATCCTAAAGTTGACTAAATCTCTTCCAAACAATTAATCACTATGCTAATCACCTAATCCATTAACAAACTCTCATTTGTGGATCATTGATTAGCAAGCATTAAGTTTAATTCAACAAGATCAACCAAAAAAACACCATAGACAACTATTATCATAGGCTAGGAGTGTAAATCTCTTGCTTAGTTCATCAAGGCATTTCATCAAACATTTGGTGTGAATGAAATGCCTTATGATCTAAACCTACTTTTTCAAGCTAGATTTAGCCTTAAGAACACTAAACAAGAAAGGATATAAGAAGATCTAACCCTAAACACCATGAATCAAACTTTGGATCATCATAATCTACCCCATCTCTAAACCCTAAAAGACTACTCAAGACCCATCAAGAACAACCCAAAATCGATTTGGATAGAGGTTGAATCCATGGATGAGTGTTGGATAATCAAGATAGAAAGAAGATAGATGCAAGAGATTGATAGAAATCAACACTAAATTGTATAAAACAAAGGATCCTTCTTACAAAGTTTTCTCTCAAAGGTGAGGGGTTTAGACTTAAGAAAAAGCATAGTAAATAAGATTAGGGTTTTAGAGTATTTATAATAAAAAAGGGAAACCGGGTCAACCCTGAAAAAACCGTGTTTTGACAAGGACATTTTTGGGTCGGAAATCGATCCCGGCCGGGATGGAGCCGGGACACGGAGCCGGGATGAGAGGTTGTTGCCGAGATGTTGTGGTGCCGGGCGGCTTTGGTCCGGGATGGGAGGCCAGGATGAGAAGTCTTCGGTGAGGAAAGTTTCATGCCGGGGGACTTAAAGCCTGGACGGATGGCCGGGATATCTCCTGCCCGAGGGAAAGTTTCATGCCGGCTGATGGGAAATCTTCATGTCGGCCGGTGCTTAGGGGAATTCTGAGGGAGAAAGTCTTCATCCCGGGGGAGATTTGTCCGGGACACGCAGCCGGGATTCTCCCTTTCTGAGGGGAAATCTCGTGCCAGCTGAGGGGAAGTCTTGTCCCGGGCCGGTGCATACATCCGGCAAGGAATGAGCTCCTTGGCCAGGCAGAGATGTCTTCAGTAAATCCGCGGTAACTCCTTAACCAGATGTCCAAATGGCCTGAATCCAACTCATGTAGACATATAAGTCACTCCTCTACAATTCCAATGCGGAGCTTCAAGGCTGATTCATATCGGAGGACCTTCGTCCAGCTACATCTTTCCGGCGTCTCGGATGGGCTTTGCACTCTACTTTTGTCAAACTCTCCAACTATTCCCAATTGCCTCCAATCACCTAGGGAATACTCTAAAACATGCAAGAATGCACTAAACCTAATGCAAATACCTAAAACTCCAAATGAGACCTAAATGCAAGACAAGACCATGATTATTCATGCGAATTACACAAAACTCTAAATGAAATGCATGCTAAAACATGCAATATATGAATATATCAATTCCCCAAACTTAAACATTTGCTTGTCCTCAAGCAAACAAGAATAAATAAAGGGAAAAGACTAGAAATATGATCTCAAATCCAAAAGTGCCATAAAAAGAATCCGAGCCCAATGTCCAAGTTGCAAACTTCTTGATGCGATCAAACAACTTACTCAAAAGTGACTAGTCATACTTATCCTTGCATGACTTACATTCGAACCTCAACCTACACAAACTTTCATATCTTCCAACCTCTTGACATTGATTAAGTGTAATAGGTGTGAATCATGTTTATGCAAGATCAAATGAATTTGTTTGGCTAAGGGTAAGGTTATGAGATGAAGGTGATCTCAATGCATGAGGCGGTTTCCAAACAAGGGATCTCTCATTGAAGGAATGGACTTTGGCAAAATGCTAAGGGTGAAAAGCAACTGATGCATACAAGGCTAGACTTCCCTCTACCCAATGCCCGAATAAAAATTCGACCCTAATTCTTAACCCACAAAGAACCAATCCTTGCTACCCTTCACAAGACGTTTTTGCCTTCTTATCCCACAAGTCTTCATCATCTTTCTTTTTCATAAGTACTTAGGGGGTTTCTTCTTCAACCAATGGCTTGGCTTCCTTTACTTTCCTTGGCTTAGCTCCTCTTTTGGATTCTATAGTCTCTCTCATTTTTTTTCATAACTTGCTTTTAGCCATTTTGGCTTATTTTCTTTCTTTTCAAAACTAGAGATTATATTTTCAACACTTTAGAGCTAAACCACATATATTCTTGCCAACCATTACAAACTTATTGCTTCCCCTAGTCATTCTCCCAAATCTCTTTCTTTCTTTCCACTTTTCCAATCCCAAAATCTTTCTTTTACTTCTTTTTCATCCATTCCCCTCGTCCCAAACACCATCCTATCTAACTTAGCCTAATCTAGCTCATGATGCGCGATCTAGTTCTACATGAAAGCTTTTCCTTGTCGCTATAGACCCAACACGTTTTGCTAAGTCCATTCAAAAATAAGGCCTCACAACGCTCACTAAACATGTAGGCTTGAAAGAAGGTTGAGTTTTAGGTGGGGTAAACCATTCCAAAGGTGGGAATTGGCTACTTGGGCCAACAAGAGTGGTAAAAGGGATAAGATGACCCAAGTATGTATGTGGAATCCATGAGTCCATTATGCAATGCATGAACACGATATTTAATGTGTCAAAATTAAGGTTCTCACTTAGATAGGATTGGATCCAAATCGAAACTTGCTTCGGCTAAGACCTAAGTAATGAGACATGAGATCCAATCATGGTTCGACCTTGATTTCGCACACAAGATCTAGAGCATAGTACTTAAACTCTTAAAACGACACTTTTCAAAGAGAAGTCATTTTAGTTCCCTATGCACATGCAATGCATTATCTACATGCTATGCTACAATGCCATGAGTGGGATTTGAGTAATTGACTAGTAAAAATCCTACTATCAATTTGGGGCCGTTGCCGGGAAGGTTTAGCATTGATCATTAGGATTTTGATTATTCTTAAGACTAGAGTTTTTTATTTTCTTTTGTTGCTAATCTTTTCACTTCTCTTGTGAGTTTCATGAAGGGAGTGACAATGAGGAAGCAACCGTCAAGCTAGTGACGTTAAACACGCCCCTTGGGGACCTCCCCGAGCCTATCTCTTGTCGAGCTTGAGACACAAAACAAGCAAGTAAATAAGGGTCTTTTGGGTCAAAGGTCGTGGTATGTGACGGAAGGAGGGCTTAAGCAACAACGTGTCACACTCCTATCTTCACCATCTCCATTCCGCTAATCTCACTCCTCCTTTGTAAGTATCTCTTTTCTTTTTGAGTCTTTGCATTTCATCTTTTGTTTTTGGTCTCTCTCTTGAACTTCTTTCACACCGAGACCTTGTGATTTAAGTTTGGGGGAGGGACCGGTATCTAACCTTGTGTTTTGTGTCTTATTTTCCTTTTGCATCTTGAGTCTCATGCATTTTCAATAATTTTGAAAATTTTGAACTTTTGTGCATTCCATATAGGATTGAGTCTAGATGCATAGCATATAAGGTAGCTTTGCATGAGCATTAAGAGCAATGATAGATTTGTCCTTGTAAAGTACCATATTAAGAGCTTAGTCCAATGCCATTGTTGCTAGTTAATTGATGCTTTGATCTCGTGTAGAAATTAAGAGCGAACCATGCCTTGATCTCATGTCTTATTGTTTTTGCCTTGATTGAAGCAAACCTTGACTTGAATTCAACCCCATCTAAGTGATAACCTTAATTTTGACTTGTAAATATTTTGTTCATGCATTTTTGAATGAATTCGTGGATCACTTCATACATATTTGGATAATCTATTCCCTTTCACCACTCTTGTTTATCCAAGTAGCCATATCCCATCATTGGAATGGTTTCCCCTACCCTAACCTCAACCTTCTTTCTAGCTATTGATATTCGTGTGTGATTGGTGAGGCCTTCTTTCAAGCAAACTTGGCAAAAAGTGTTAGGTTTAAGGCGACAAGGAGGAATTCTCATGTAGATTTAGCTCCATCATTACGGAGTTAATCTAGGAATATGCTAGATAGGTTGGCGGTTCCTGGTTTAAGTTTGGGGGAACGGTTAGGAAATTTGGTGAACGGATATGTTTGGAATAGATTGTGGAATGGGAAAGATGAATAAGGTGAAGGAAAAAGGGGATCGAATTTATAGATTGGTTGGTGCAAAATTATAAGACTAGCTCATAGTAGGATTTTTACTAATCAATTACTCAAATCCCACTCATGTAATTGTAGTATTTGAGATATCGAACCAAGGAGGTTAAAATTGAAGCACTAGGAATACATGAATCTTCCTAAGCTAGAGCAAATATTTTTGGGTTTTTATGGCTCTCGTTCAGGTGTATTTAAGGATCAGACCATTGGATTGCCTCCAATCCAATTGCATTTAAAAGTTGGTTGTCTCTACTTTGTTGTGTATAAATTTGGGGATGATCAGACGGTAAAAAGGTCTCCATTATCTACAAGACTTATTGACGGTCCAAGTTTATCCAAAAACATACTTTTCTCTGAAATGCACTATTTTATTCTGAGTTACCTGAAACGTCTTTCAAATCTCTAAAATATGAGAATCACTTGAAAACATTTGAAAACGGAGTTAAAAAACTTGCAAAAGAATATGAAAGTGATCCATAAAAACGGTCAAAAACCGGTGTTATCAAGGAACATGGGAATCAAGTGTTGAATTATGCTTCTCATGATCATGGGATAGTTTCTCCACTTTCTCTTCTACTTCGTCGATAGCATAAATGAGTCGGTCTAGTGTAAGATCGAGCTCTCTCGTTTTGTTCTCAACTTCTCCTACTCCTTCCACAGTTCGAGGGTGTAGTTGTAGGTGGTGTTACTTTTATCATTGAAGGAGTTATCCAAATCATCAAGTTTTTAGTTCAAAGTACGTACCCCATCATTAGCTTTTCGAATATCGAACTTTTGTCTTCCTTGTTATTTTTCAACGAGTTCCATCCTCTCGTTTAGTGTTGTATCGTCCTTAAGGGTCTGTTCTTCAAGGATTTTGATGTGGGCAGTAAGGTCATCAATCTTCTTGTTGAATTCGATGGAGAAGGAATCTATTCTCTCATTCAAAATGGCTCCGAACTTGGTTTGAGACTCGATGGTTTTGTTGATGACGTCTTCTATTCGCTTCAAACGAGTGCTGAATTCCAAGCTTTCATCGTGCTGGTTCAAGATTTGGTGAGGAAGACGGTATGCTTGTTGTCTAAAGTTAACAACGGGAGACGTAAAAAGCTCGTCTCGTTAGTAAGGAGGCTCGTGTCTTCCTTGAGAGTATTTGGTCGGTGCCGGTTTCTGATCCATGCAGAACGAGTCACACACATCATATGATTCATGACGTTGGTGAGCGCAAGATGGGTCATAGTAACCCCGCTCGTAGTAGCAATCTCGCTCCAGAGGCGAGTTATTGTTTCAAAGGCTGAAACAAAGAAAAACAAAACCAAAAATCAAATAGCAAAAGTTTGTTCTAGAGTCTTTTTACTAACCTTTAAGGTGTGATAGAAGCTGTAGCGATCTCTCCCTGACAACGGCGCCAAAAACTCGGTGCGAATCGGATTCGTCTCCGAAACTTCATGTCTTAAATTTGTAAACCTTAAAGCATGCAAGTACACAGATGTGCGTTGTAGTACTTAAGGTATCGATCCACAGAGAGAGGGTGTTGTTCTATGAGACCTTAGACACTGTATAGTATATAAACCTAGAACGAATATATTTTTATAGGGTTTTTGTAACTAGAATTGTAAAGAACGAGAAACGAAAAACTTCTACTAATCTAATTTAAGAAAATCGATGGCTACTCTAAAATAAGGAATTTAAATACTAAACTAATGCTAAGGGAAACTAAACCTATCCTAATAAAAACTAAAACTATCCTAACACCTAAGAAAATAGACTACTAACCTAGACCTAATCAAATCGATAACTAAACTACTTCTACGGACTCAATTGCTAAACTAAACTACTAAAGACGATTGTAACTATTCTAAACGTTGTTGGGTCTAGAGGAATATCTCGGGGTATGCTCGATTCAATCAAACCGCCCTTACCTCATTAGTAACCGGTGTTTCTAGATTATAACTCCACAAACAGGACATAATAATGACGTAGTCTACTTCCGTATAACTTACGCCCTACAACATATGCACTCGACTAGTAGCTTGCGTCTCTGGCCGCGCGTAAGATTGTGATATGGTAGTGGGTCCATTGGTTTACGGCACTCTGTAAGTATAATTCTGAAATCTTACGATGCGCACGCCTTGTGGAAATTTGCTGGTGATTAGATGCAACACTTTCGTGGTTCTAAACTCCCCCTATCAGCCTCTAATTCATGCAACTAGATTCATGCATTAACAACTTTCCGCAAGAAGAGCTCTAGAAATCGGCTAGGGTTTACCGAGTGAAATCCTTATCGAACATAGAATTCCCCTTAATAATCCTTTAAACCCAACAATCTAAACTACTCAAACATACCTGAAAAGGACATAGTTAAATTAAGCATGAGATTGATGAAGAAGCCTCAGGAACAAGAACTAACCTTGGTGAGAAACCTCCTCACCAATCCCGAGAATCTCGATGTAAGAGAACAAGAAAGCGAAACTAATGTGTATAATTGTGTCTAAAATTGGAGATGTCGAAATTGCTGTCTAAAACAAGTATTTATAGGTCTTCAACAAGCTTAGGTCATTTTAGGGATTGACTGGAAAAGATGGTTTTGGCCTCCGGTGAAGAAACGGATCATTTCGGGCGAAAATAGGCTTGGCCGCGGCTCCTACTTCTCAGGTCGCGGCGAACTGGCTTCTGGCCACGGGTGGAATGGCTCCAGGGGCGGCAAAATGGTACTTGGCAGCGGCTCCGGCTCCTTGACCCGCGGTAGCTGCTTCTTCGGGCAGCTTCATCGGGCTTTAGTGCTTCGGGTATATTTTAGGATCCAACCATTGTATTGTCTCCAATCCAATTGCATTTGAATGCTGGTTGTCTCTAATTTGTTGTCTCCAAATTTGATGATGATCAGATGGTGAAAAGATCTTCTTTGATTGCAAGACTTCGAAATGCACTCTTTTATCCCGAGTTACCTGAAAAGAGTCTTAAAACCGCAAACATGCAAAACGCGTAATAAAATCATAGAAAACCAAGCGGGACACTTATTAAAGTGTTCTAAATGTATATAGCAAAACTGGTAAAAATACGGTGTTATCGGCAATCCGCCGCGGCCAGGAAGCCTCCACCCGCGGCCAAGTGAAGATTCGCCGTGGCCAGACACCCTAGACTTGCGGCCAAGCTGATTTCGTCCAGTAAGCCCATTTGCAAGGCCCGTTCAATTCCCGTCAAGGAGAAACCCTAAAGAGCGACGAAGGCAGAGATCAAGACCTATAAATATGCGTTTTAAAGACCAAATTTCGTGTGTCATCTTTGTGCTTCTTTTTAATTATTTTCATGCTTGATTTAATATACTTTCTTAAGCTTTGTTCCCTAATTTTGCTATTGGTGAAGAGGTTCTCTCCGGACATAGTTCTTCAATTCGGGTGGCTCATTCATGAATCTCTTGTTTTATTTAATCATGTTTTTTAATTCCATTATGTGCGAGTAGTTTAATCGTTGGGTTTAAAGGGATTATCAAGGGGAATTCTATGTTCGATAAGGATTTCACAAGGTAATGCATGAATTTAACGTCATGAACTAGAGGCTGATTCCTAGGTGTTAAGTATTACCAAAAACATTGAATCTAAATGCCCGAATCATTCATCAATAAGAGCGTGTTGAGTCGTATTATACAAAAGTATACTTTCGCAGTGTCGTTAACTAAGAAGAACCAGCGCGAACAACACGATTTTTTGTGCGGCTAGAGACAAAAGCTACTGGTTGAGTATATAGATTGTTGGTGCGTATAATGTACGAAAATAGACTACGATGTTTATTATGTTCAGTTCGTGGAGTTAAAATCTAGAATCATGTTACTAAGAGCTTAGGGGTCGTAATTGAATCGAGCATACCCTAAGATATCCCTGTCGACCCAACACCATTTTAATATTGTTTACAAATTATTTTTTTGTTTAGTTTATGCCATCGATTTTCTTATTTTATTTTTCAAGCAATTTTCTGTTTTTCCGTTCCTTACAATTTTCGTGACAGAACCCTATAAAAATTATTCTCGTTCTAGACTTCCTTGCTAATTCTCTGTCTAAGGTCTCTCATAATAGGTTTTCCTCTCTGTGGATCGATACCCCAAGTACTACAACGCATGTCTGTGTACTTGCAAAACTTTTAGGTTATAAATTCAGAACCTGAGATTTTGGATTAACAATTCGCTCGCATCACCAATCTCGAAAGTAAGAACATAAGCTTAAGAAAAGTAATGAAAAAGTAAACTAAAAGGTGTAAAAGCAAGTACAATGAGGCACACGGTTTTTGGTCTCTAGAAACACATATTTATAGGACTTAAGCTCTGTTTTCGTAGGACTTTAGAGTTTCTCCTTGACGGAATTCGAACGGGCCTTGCAAATGGGCTTACGGGACGAAACATGGGCTGGTCGCGGGTCCATGGACTCTGACCGCGGCGAAACATTCCTTTTCCGCGCGTGGAGAGCTTCTGCCCGCGGTGAACTGCCTCTTGGCCGCGGGTGGAGAGCTTCCGTGATTGGCCGGATGGGACATCTTGATCTTGATGTATCTTTTGATTGAACCGTTGGATCGTCCTCAAATAAGTGGGAATGGAAAGGTCGCTGGTCCTTCTTTAATATCTCCAAAATTAGGCTGGATCAGATGGTGAGAGTAACCTCTTTGGCAGTTGAATTTCTGATGGTGAGAGTAAAATCTTGTTTTTTCCAATTTGCAATGCTTTTGCCTAATTGCCTAAGTAACATGAAAAGAGTCTTGAAACTACACATATGTGAAACTGTGATAAAAACATAAAAAATGGAATGAAACACTTATTAAAGTGTTCTAAATAGATAGTAAACTGGTACAATATGGTGTTATCACATGTCGATCACGTCCGAGCTCTTTCGATCCGTGATCGATTTCCGACCGTCCAATCTACATGTTCACTACCATTTCCAACCCCATAAGGACGTGTCCAGAATCTCCAATCCATTCCCAATCCATCCCCATTTCATTTCCAATCCATTCCCAATCATCATTCTCGACCACTTCCACGTAAATTTTCTTTTTCCCAAAACTTTTTCGATTATTACGTACTCTATTTCTCGTCCTCGCTCGATTTATTTCAAACTGGGGATAGTGTGATTTAAATCTGGGAGAGGATTCAATACCTTACTAACCACCTTTTCTTTCATGAGTCTTTGCATTTTTCGCGCTTTATTTAAATTTTTCGAATTTTTCAATAAGTTGGAATACGTTTTGAGGGAATGATCAAAGAAATCCATGATGATAACCGACCAATGTGCTTCTATGCTATTTCATAGTAACATGCTCTTTTGTAATTTGGTTCAAGACTATGTGGTGGCTAGAGTTTCTGTTAATGCAAAATCTCTAGAGGAATTTAGAACGTAGAGATTCTTTAGGATGAAATATACTAGCTCTATTATACTTGGACTACAGTCACTGAAGGCGGTGACTACATGCGATTGGTGGAGGTGAAATCAACAAAGACAAGAGCTTGGTTCTGCCTTGGAAATCTCAAAACATGGTATATTTTCATGCCCCTAAGTCTCTATTTCAATAAAAGGCGTTTTTTCCTTTCAAAACAAAAAATTTAAAAAACAAATTGGAAGGGAAAGGAAACAAGAGCCTAAAGAAAGTATAGGTTAGTTAAAATTCTTATGAGGCATCCATGATTCGTTTGTGAGAATTTTGTCATTCCGAGCCCACAGAAAAATCTAAGTATAGGAAATGACATAAAACTTATGTTTTTGGAAAAGAAGGAAGTGCAACAATTTTACGCAAGAAGAAGTGATTGAAAGTTTGGTTCTCAATACATCCTTCCTCTCTTGCTATTTTGCATAATATCTCGCACCCTCCGGTGAAATTACAGTAACCCGAAACATTTTTAACCTTACCTCTAAATACCTTTAATACCTAGCATCGATTGTCTTGGTTTGATCATTTTGATGAGAATTTCACATTTGCGCATAATGAATTTAAAGAGCTAGTTGACCAGAATTTTGGATTTTGAAAGTTTAGATTTCGTATGACGGATACCGTTGACAAGTGTTCCGGAAACTTCTGGTGAGAATTTTCTAGGCTAGGTTGCGATTGATGAGTTTGATGGTTATGGTTTAGAAGGACGGTCTCCTAGATTTCTACTTCCCTAGATTTTTGTTTGATCTTTCCGAGCTTTGATTTGTTTTTTATGAAGACAAACAAAGTCTAAGTCTGGGGGGAGTTGATAACACCATATTTTTACCCATTTTACCGTCTATTTCATACCACTTTAATAAGTGTTTCACTCGTTTTTATATGTTTTTATTTTGGTTATCACATATATGTAATTTCAAGACTCTTTGCAGGTTTTTTAGATATTCAAGAAGGACCAGTCACCTTTCCATTCCAACTGATTTAAGGACGATCCAATGGTTCAATCAAAAGATACATGAAGATCAAGAAGTCCCATTCGGCCACCCCTGGAGCAGCTCCAACAGCAGCCAAGAGGCAGTTCACCACGGGCAGAAGCTCTCCACCTACGGCCAAGAGGCAGTTCGCCGCGGTCAGAAGCCATGGACCCGCGGCCAACACCTATTTCGTTTCGTAAGCCCATTTGCAAGCCTATTCGAATCCCTTAGAGCAGGAGGCCTATAAATATGTGATTTTAGAAACCCTATTCCGTGTGCCACTTTAGTTTACTTTTTGCACCAAAAATTGTTCTTAGTTTTTGCTTTTACTTTTTCGAGATTTGTAGAGAAGTTTTCTCCTGACTTTGGTCTTAAAATCGAGAAGCTTCTTTTTCAATCTCTTGTTCTTTATTTAATCATGTCTTTGCTTTCTCTAATCATGTCCGAGTAATTTAGTCGTTGGGTTTAAAGAGATCATCAAAGGGGATTGAATTGTTCGATAAGGATTTCACGAGGTAAACTTAGCCGTAATCTAGAACTCTTTCCTATAGATTTGTTGTTAAATCATGGATCTAGCGTCATGAACTAGAGACCGATCCAAGGAGTATTAAAGTCACAAAAGTGCAGAATCTAATTACCGGAACTAGTCTATATGGAGCGTGTTGCGCTATAATATACGAAAGTATACTTATAGAGAACCGTGAATGTTTATGAACTTGATTTTCTCATCATCATTTTTTGTGTGGCTAGCAACGAAAGCTGACTAGTTAAGTTGTTAAACTATAAGTGTGTAGTGCTATGACAGTAGGCTATGGATATTTTTGTGTTCCAGTTCGTGGAGTTTGCTAGAATCGATTTTTAAAGAGATTTGTTACCATGTTTTGAATCGAACATTCTCCGGAGATATCCATGTCGACCCAATATCGTTTTATTATTGTTTATAACCGATTTTCTCTTTTAGTTTTTCACCATTGATTTTACTCTTTACTTTTCAATAAATATTTTTTTTTTACGAACTTTACAATTTGTGAAACTAAAATCCTATAAAACCCCCTTCGTTTTAGACTTGTTTACTAATTCTTTTTCTAAGGTCTCACAGAAAATGTGCTCTCCATTTGGATCGATACCTAAAATACTATAACACACATATGTGCACTTTCAGACTTTTATGGTTTACAATTTTAAAACATGAATCTAAAATAACCTCAAATCTCAAATCTTTTATATTCATGTTTGTGCGTAAAATAACCTCAAATCCCAAACAAAATATAATCTCAAATCTTTTAAAAAATTAATTGTGTACGCAATCTTATTAAATCTTATTATAAGGATTGTTACAATTATTATTTTAAATGTTTAAATAGAGGCTACCCATACGCAATCTTTATAATATTTCGTCTGAACATTCTAATTAGTAGGAATATTATAATATTTTTTCTCAATATAAATCTTAGCAAATCGCTGTTAAAAGCATTTCGTGATTTACTTAACCTTACAGATAAATATAATCCAGAATACTCCTTAAAATTTGATAATATCTAACTTGACTATTGTTTACAATTTTATCTGCTATAATTTTAACTTGAAAAATAATAACCCGTGGTGATCATTAAAGGTTACAATTTTTACTTGACAAGTAAATAATTTTTAATTTTAACTTGACGAATAAATAACTTTGTTATCATTTAAGGGTAAAATTTTAATTTGACAAATGAATAAAAGACAATTTTACCAAATAGCATTAAAACTTAAATTTCATAAATTTATCACGCTCATTTGAAAGTTATTCTAAAATTGCATTCATTAAAGCACAAACGACTCATTTATCCTTGATCTAAACCCTTTCTCCGATTAAAAAGTATTTCACGAGTTTCTTCACCTCACCGGGAAAAGTTTTTCATCGGAGATATCATGGCTGGATCGCCTCTATCAATCTACCTAAACAAAAAAAATTTAATGAGTCCTAATCGGTAATCTGATACAAAAAATTGATATAGTAAAAATGGTTTGACACATGGAGGGTGGATATTAGAAGTTGAATTTGACGGCTGAGATCGTTTTGGAGTCCAATCTAAGGAGATTAAGAGTATAAGGGAAGCAGAATTAGTTCTTGGTCATTAACGTAATTTGTATTGAGATTGTTTTTCCTTCTTCTTCGATTGTTTCTAGGTTTTGGGAGAGTTCCTCATTGTTAGCTTGAATATGTTTCTTCTTTCTAAGATTCTAGCGCATGAGAGGTGAATTGTTGTTTTATGAACGGCGATTCATTTGTTACGGTAATCGATTTCAATAAAGTGTGGTTTCCCTTATCAAAGGTATCACCGTATCAAAAGCCATTTCATTTCTTGGATCCCATGGCTGTAACACGAACTCAATCGTTGTTGAAGGAAGCAGCTGTTATCGAGGTTGAAGGAACCTTGGGATCTCGGATCGGAGCAGCTCTTGATGAGAAAATAGCTACCCAGAACGAGAGGATCGACAAACACCTTGCTGAGATGCTTGAAGCGATCCATGTACTCTCGGTTCAACGTGGACCTGCATCTTTCAGTGAAGATCAATCGAATGGAAAGGCACCTCAGATGTTATCATCGGCTCCGGTGACCAGTCGTCGCTTCTTGAGCAGGGGAGGAGTATATCGGATCCTCAAACCCACTACTATGGTGTTACGAGGCTAGCGAAGCTCGATTTTCCTAGATTTGATAATGATAAGCTCAAGGAATGATTGTTCATGGTCGAACAATTCTTTGTCATTGATTATACGCCAGGCGATTTGAAGATTAGCCTTTGTTCATGGTCGAACAATTCTTTGTCATTGATTATACGCCAGGCGATTTGAAGATTAGCCTCACATCGATCCATTTCGATGGGGACACAACAGCTTGGCATCAGTCGTTAGTTCAGTCTTAGCTGAACTCCGATTTGTTACAGGATTGGTCTTCTTATAAGGTGTTGTTAACAAAACGTTTTGCTGAATTACTTGATGATCCAATTGCTGAGTTGAAACAATTGCAGGAGACTAATTGTATCATGGATTATCATGGTAAGTTTGAGCTGCTTCAATCTCGGGTGAGTTTGTCTGAGGATTCGTTGGTTGAGGCCTTTCTAGCAGGTTTACGGTTAGACACTCAACTACACATCCGCTTGTTCCAGCCGCAATCTGTAAAGCAATGTTTGTTGGTGGGCATATTATATGAGCATGCATATCCCAGAGAGCAAAATCATACAAATCGGTCACGTTCTAAGAGCAATAAAGGATGAAACATAACTTTTCATTACAAGAAGGAGGATTCTGAAATGTCTGTCACACAACATGTTAACAATGTAGATACTAAGGAAAAAACAATCATTACAGGAAAATGAGGTATTTATAGCGGTGCATTATAGCATTTATTGTGGTTTTGCTATGGTTTAGGTTTTAATAGCGTTTGCTATTTTGTAAACGCTATGAAATTATTGGTTGTATGGAAATAAATGGTGACGCTTAGAATACATAACATTAATATTTTTAAAACGATGTCTAATTTGAAAGCGGGAATACAAATTAGTAAACTTATTTGGCCCGCTTAACACTTAGTGAAATTTTCACAATCTCTCCACTCTCATTCCCTCTAATCTCACTCAGTGAAATTCTTCTCAACTCACTCTCCCGCTCGTTTCACTTTCAGATTTCGCATCTTCTTTGATTTCTCAAGCTCTTCTTCTATTCTCACTCTCCTCCTGCTATCGTGCACATCGATTTTCATAGCTGTCCGCCTCTTAATCGACCTCGATTTGTCAGTAGTCTGAAGAAAAAAATTTCGATTGAAGGTTAGCTTTGGTTCTGGCTGCTCGATATCATAGATATTTAGGGTTTAGAAACTATTATCGCAGGTTTACAGACATATTTTTGAGAAAAGGGTTTGCGAAATTTTAGGGTTTTCGTTTCAATTTGGGGCTAATTTCGTAAGGTCATCGTTTCAATTAGGGGTTTCGATTTAGATTTACGATTTAGTTTTGTTTGTGCCAATTAGGGGCTAATCGACATTGATATCTTTTGTTTCACTATTTCGGGGTCTGATTTCACTATTCTCTGATTTCACTTTGGTTTGGGATCTGTTGCGGTGTTGTAAAATGGACAAGTCATGGGTTTGGCTTCCGAAGTATGGACTTGTATTTTAAATTTTGTCAAAATCTTGCACAAAGCTTAGATTCTTATGCTAATCGAACTTTGAATCTTTTGTAAATTACAGGGCAAACGTTGAGTATGAGGAAGGTGCACGTGCTTTTGTGTTTGCATCAGCAAAGACGTTGGGTAATCCTCTGCAGATTTTATGTCCCTGTTTAGATTGTCGGAATGTGTGTCATCAAGATATAAACACAATCCTGGATAATTTGGTTATTCGTGGTATGGATGAAAAGTATAAGAGGAGTGCTTCCTGTAGTATCCATGGAGATATAAGGAGTGAGAATACAGTTGATGAGCAACGTGGTGACTTAGAAGCCTATGAGTTGTTTAGGTCTGCTTTCTTTGACAACGAAGACAATACACAGTCCTCGAATAAGAATGGAGAACCGCCTGAAGTGTTTGAAGAAGAGTCCGAGTTTAAAAAAAAATTAGAGGATGCAGAAACTCCCCTCTACTCGAGCTACCCAAACTACACCAAAGTTGCATCAATTATGGGTCTATACCGCATTAAAGTTAAGAGTGGAATTTTAGAGAATTTCTTTGATTAGATTTTGACTATGGTTCATGACATGCTTCCTGAAGGTAATGTGCTTCCTAAATCCACATTTGAGATAAAGAAATTTTTGAAGGTCTTTGGGTTTTGTTATGAGGTTATTCATGCTTGTAAGAATGACTGTATTTTGTACCAAAAGCAGTATGAGATGAGTAGCTGCCCAAGATGTGGTGCTTCAAGATGGGAACTTGATAAGCATTCTGGTGAGACAAAGAATGGGATTCCAGCAAAGGTTCTCGAGTATTTCTCGACCAAAGACAGATTCAAGAGGATGTTTAGATCTAGGATAATGTCTAAGAATTTGCAAGGGCATTTCAGTAATGCTTCTGAAGATGGAACAATGAGACACCCCGTTGACTCATTGACTTGGAAGCAGGTCAATGCTAAATGGCCATAATTCGCAGCTGACCCGAGAAACCTTCGGATGGGAGACCTGTGAGGCCACAGTTTGAAGAAACTATTGTAAGCAATCAGAATCTTGTTAGCTAGTCTCTTATTCGTTTAGGTTCTACTAATTGAGATCACATAATTTGAAATCAGAAAAAAATCAAATCAATTGACAGTGAAATGGAATCCACTGCCAGTATGAGTGTTAAAGACGATGATGTGAGTCAGGTCTTAGGCAAAGACAAACCAGGAAGAATTAGAGGAATGGGCAGAGGGGTAACTGCTACCAAGCTGGCATTCATGCATGCTAGAGACTCACATGTACAAAAGCTTGAAGCTAAACAAGCTAAATTGGTGGATGTAGTTTGTGCTTTGCAGGATCAAGTTAACATCAAGTTTGTTCTTCTAAGTTAGCAATTTGAATCATTGCTATTTAACTTTTAATTTTCTTTTTCTCCCATAACCAACGTGATGATGTCTCCAATTCTGAGATTAGTGATCTTTGCAAAAGAGGACCTAGGTGTCATATTTTAAACTTGTGTTCATTGGATGAGGTTTTCATCTAAGAAGGAGAATTGTGCTCAGCTGAGCCAACATAAAAGATTGGACGCATTCCTCTTGGTCCTAATGCGGGTGCTATATTTGTTAAGTTTTAGATGAAAAAGCATCTGTCTGGAGGTCTACGTCAACTGTGACAATACTTGGCCAAGCTGTTGGATTGAAAATTGCTTGTCAATTTGATAAGCTCATTTTGGGATGAGATGCACTCATCGGCGATTAATAAGACTGTTGATTCATCGGTAACAGTTTTAATATAATGTTGTAAATTTGTAAGTAGCTGAATCATGTTGATTACTAATCTACTGTATGTTTTGTTTTTGAACATCAATTCGTAGGCTACAGATGCAGAGGAGGATAAAATCCTCATCTATGATTGGCTTAAGGATGATGAAGTTATTGCTGAGGGTCGTCTCGAGTCAACTGATCCAAAAAGTTTGGTAAACAATGTTCCTCTTGGTCCGTATGCTGCTATTGTCAAGGTTGATAGGGTACTTAATAAAGATGGATCTCTATGGAGACCAAATGAGGAAATGCTGGTGATTGGTGATGCACTTGTTGAGAACATTGCTTGGCCTATCCATAAGATCTCTATGGCTAATATACAAGCATCACCTGGGATATCAAAAAGTAGATAACCTGGGGTAAGACTCTAAACCTTCTTAGCTTTAAAAAGTTGAAATGAATGATTTGTTGTTGGAATGAATTTCTGATGAATGGTCTAGAATTTTATTTGTAGAGTTTTAGTCACAGCTCCAACACCAGCAAGAATGAGAAAAGGAAATGCATCCTCATAGATTGCAAAGGATATGGGCAAAAGGTTGTAGAAGGTCGAGTTTCTCAACAAATCCAGAAGATGTAGTTCATTATGTCCCATTGGGTCCCAATGCAAACAAGGTATGTGTTGATGTTCCTACTGTTGAAGATTCACCACTTTGGAGAACAAATTCTGAACTTAAAATCATTGCGGATGCTTTGGGCATTATAGTTGCTTGGCCAAACGATAAACGTGTTTACATTTGAATCATTGATGTTTATAGTGTGTATGAGAGTACTTTGAATAAGTGGTGTTGTGTTTGTGTTTGAACATGTACTTTGGCTTAATAAAACATCTTCTGAGTTATAATTATTCGTTGGTCCAAAGATTTGTATTACACAGGTCCTCATTGGGAAGAATAGATAACATATCAATTTATGGCAAAACTAGAATGCTACAATATAAGTATCAATTATGACGTTAAATAACAAAATAATAACACAAAAAATGTTATTGTAGAAAATACAACTGCATATAATAAAGCGCTATTGTAAAAATAACTTACATAGCATAACGTAAAACCGCTACGATAGATTGCTAACCTATTATCGCGGGGGGCAGATATAGCGTTTTTAAATACGCTGCGATAGCGATACATAGCGTTTTTCGGACGCTATAAATGAGCACTTTTCCTGTAGTGAATGCAACATACACATCTTCCTTCAAATGAGGAGATGAGCAAAGAGTTGGTGGGAATTCATGATGCAGGGAATATGTACATATTTATGTGGATGTAGTGTCTGAGAAAGTTGGTTGTGCTATTAAAAGTGCAAGGGTTTCACGGGTTTCTGTGGCTGATGGGTGCTCAATTGCAATCGCGTATGAGATAAATCCATATTATATTAGCTTGAAGGGTATGTGTAAATCCATATAACATCCCAAATTTGGCCTAACCAGAAAAAGCCCAACAAGAAAAGGCCCTGCAAGGAAACCCTAGTTTAATTCCCTATATAAACGAGTCTTTAGAAAATGAGGAGGCTATTTTGCAAACTAGAAACCCTAGCCGTGATTGACGACCAGAGCTCCCAGCAGCCGACACTCCGTCGCCGTCGCCGTCGCCGTCGCTGTCGCCGTCGCCGTCGCCGCCGCGAGGTTGCACCGAGCCGCCGTCTTCTTGATTATGTTGCTTCTAGTCGTCGATATTTTAGATCTCTAAGGTGAGAAATAGATCTAGGCTTTGTTCTATGTTCTCCTGTCTTCTTCTGGTATGTTGAGTCTAAGTATACTCCGGTATGCTGCGTGTTACGAAGTACGGGCACGTTTGTGTGATGCATAAAGTTAGGTCTACACTTATAAATGAATATGGACTATTAACTCATTAGATGAAGAACCAACATGCTTGTTTGATAACCCTGTTGTGTGGTTAGTGTGTGTAAAGTAGTTAGATGGGTGCAAGAACTAAGAGGTGATCGTAACAGCGTGGGGACGCATGTGGTACGGTTATTGTTTGATGGGGGCTGGACCTGGAGTGCATGTCGGTTCTCAACGTCGGGAGGTTATGGCAAACCTCAGGGATGTCTGTGTGACCGTGTGTGTGAGTGTGGTGGCAGGTCGGTTGGTTCATTCGGGAAGGCGTGGTCAAGTGGGTTTTCCCCTGTGTGTAGTTGTGTGTGCGCTTGTAGAGCGTGATGTTTTATTACTTGTTTATATTTATTCTTGGCGTATTAGTGGATTATGAGTGGGTGTGGGGAATGGATCTAGGTTTAGTTCTCGCTGAGTAATCTCAATTACTCATCCCTCTCTCTTCTTGTAGGTGAGTATGATGATGTGGCTGATGATGTTGACTATGAGGAACTGGATGAGTAATTCCAGTGTGGTGCGCTGTTTTGGGAGTTCGGAAGTTCTCCTTTGGGTTTTATTTGGAATTTCAGTTATTTCGTTTTAAGGACAATTGTTCGTTATTTGCTTCGGTTTGTTTAAGTTTTAATTGAGAGTATGTAAGACATTTACTTGGGATTTAATAAGAGTATTACTCAGAGAGTAGAAATCAGCGTAATAAGTTATTGTTGTTAGCCGACACGTCGTCTTTGAGTGGTTAAAGAGACGGGGTCGATGGTGGCATTGCCGATTCGCCTGGTTCCTTCGGGAGGGCGGGGTCGGGGTGTTACAAGTGGTATCAGAGCCTAGGTTCGAGTGAAGAGGATAATCTAGGTTAGTGGGATGGGGAGAAGCAGAATTCAAAGTTTTCAAAATGGGGATTTTTCAAAAGTTATAAAATCACCACCTAGATGATCCTCCAGTTATTATTGTTTTATATTGCAGGGAGATCAGTCTTTACGGGACCTGACTGACTCACTTGCTATTGTGTGTGTACAGATGCCGCCGAAGAACGCCAGACAAACCAGATCTGCCGCTCGTCGTGAAGCTCAGGGAGAGCTGAACACCGAAACCACTGGAAGTGTGAATGAGAACCGAGGTAACCAGAACCACGAAGATATGAACCAGCCGGAATGAAACCGAGCTGGGTAACCTATTCCAGTGCCAGCTGCGGCTCACGCTGCAGTGCTAGAAGAGCTACGCCGTTACCAAGGGAGGTACGGTGACTTGAGGGATGAATCACACCCGCGAGTGGATGTTCGAGGGCAGCAATGACTGGAGATCGCCTCACTATGTCTCTTCCAAGTTCCAATTCCCCGTCTCTCTCATCTCTTCCTTCAAATCGATAGTTTTGAACGGCAGTGATGGAGAACTGCGACGGAGAACGTTAAACGAGAGGTCAATTTCCGGCAACTCAGCTTCATGGTGGAATCTCTAGATATCTATCGCAATCCAAATGCCATCGTCCGATTCGGTTGCAGATCTTTGAAGAGCTGCCGTTTCATTTCCGAGAAGGCAATGCACATGGCAAAGAAAGCTCTGTGAGAGCTCTGGAAGACTCACCTCTGCTACCTGTTGATCGATAATTGAGTTTTACTAATTTAGGTTTATTTTAATTAAGAGGCGTGACTTTAGGCTGTTGATATATCATGGTTTTTATCCCTTTTAGGCCATGATATAAGTCCGTTTTATAGAGTCTTTCTACTATTTCGTAGTTTTTTAGAGTTCTTTACAGGTTTTAGCACGTTTGCGGTATAATTGGAGATATTGGAGCTTTCTGGAGCATTCTGGAGCGAAGCTGAAGTTCGTGTTGCTGAGTACCCGATTTTACGATCATTATCGATCAATACTGCCTAGTATCGATCGATACCCATCGCAGCAAACACGACTCGCGACTTTTAATGAAGTTTGAAGAATTGCAGAACTTGCCCAGAAGACTTTATTATTTACAAGAAGACCCCAATTCGTGTTTAGACTATTTAATTAGGTTTTACAGCCACTTTGTTGGCTATGTCTTCTTTTTGCTTTGAATTGTGAGAGAGCTTTTGAAGGGAGAAAAGTCTGAAACTCTGTTCGTCTGAGAGAAGATTTCGAACCCTTTTTGTTACTCTTTCTATTTTATTTGATGATTTATTCAAACATGTTTATTGCTTCAATTTCCATGTCTGAGTAGATCCACTTTAGGTTCAGGGTTCTCATAAACGTTTTCTCTGAATGCTAGATTGATTAGTTTATTAGGATTCACCATCTGAATTAGTTCTTCACCATAGGTTGTGTTCAAAGCTAATTCTAGGTTGACGAATATGGAACTTAGATATTAGGATAATTGATTAGGCACGACAGTGCGATTAATTACCTGATAGAACCTTAGGTGAGCAAAATAACTATTCGCAAAGAGATTTGGCTTAGTTGGTTTGTGAACAAATCAAACCTGATCTAAAAGCTGATTTAGACTTTAGGATTCGCAAAGAGATTTGGAATTCCTAGGATTTAGATTTAGATAATTTTCGCAACGACAGTTGGTTAATTATATTTTAGTTATTTGAGTTCAAGAACCGTGTTAAATCTGAATTCTGACTAGTTAGTTTATCTGCATTCATTGATCTCCTGAGAAATACCCTGAGCCTATATTCTCCCATCTAATTACAACTAGTTTACTGCTCATTGCTTTTTGTTTCATCTGAACTGCTTAGCTTGATTCGATACTATACAATCTATTGCGTGATTTCTCTGAGTCCTTGTGTTCGACCCCTACTTTACTGCAGCAACTGCTTTAGTACTTTTTAGGGTATTAATTTGTGCATATCAGTTGTGTTGTTTTGTCTGAAAGTCACAAGAAGAAGCGACACAACTCTTTGTTCTTGTCGTGGCTGTTGTTTATCTATTTAACACATTGAAACCATGATGTAAAACATAATTTTTTTTTTTCAATAAAAAGTTAGTTTCTGTTACTCTGTTTTCTTTCTTCTTTTCATCAAATTCTTCTAAGAAACAGAACAACAAGTAAACCGCTTGTTGTGTTCTTTGTAATAAAAGCTTAAGATTTTAACATGGTATCAGAGCCCTACTGATCTGAGGGCGAATTCAAGTACAAAGTTCAAGTATAAAAACAGTGACAATGGATACAATATCTCATCAAGTAATTCCGATATTTGATGGAGAAAATTACGATTTCTGACGAATTAAAATCAAGACAATTCTGAATACAAAGAAATTGTAGGAAGTAGTGGAAGAAGGTGTCCCAGACAAGCCGACACTATCAGATCAGACACCGGCAATACTCCAATTAAAAAGGCGGTGGGAGGAAGCATCAACAAAGGATTTGATGGCATTGCAAATTCTACAAAATGCAATCTCAGATCAAATATTTCCGCGTATAGCACCGGCAATTACTTCTAAAATTTCTTGGGATGCGTTGGAATCTGAGTTTCAAGGATCTTCTCAAGTTCGACTGATAAAACTTCAATCGCTGAGAAGAGATTATGAAAATTTGAAGATGAATGACGGTGACAATGTCAAAGTCTTCACGGGAAAATTGATTGATTTGGGAAATCAATTGAGGGTCCATGGTGAAGAGAAATTGGACTATCAAATTGTTCAAAAGATTCTCATCTCTCTTCCTGCAAGGTTCGATAGTATTGTGGCCGTAATGGAGCAAACGAAGGATTTAACTACATTGGTCGTGTCGGAGTTGATCGGAACTCTTCAAGCGCATGAGAATCGTATTTCTTCACGATATGACAGCACAACTGAAGGAGCATTCCATGCTCAACCAAGAGGAGGAAGTTCTGGTTTTAAACTATAAAATGGCAAAAAGTGGTGTGGTTTTTGTAAGAAGAACAAACACACGGAAGCCGACTGTTGGAAGAAACAGAGCACGACTGATTGGCAAAAATGTTCAAAGAACAAAAAGGAATGTTACAACTGTAGAGAAGTTGGACATTTATCGAGAGAGTGTCGTTCGAAGACGTATGAACCAGCGCAGATGACTCTTAAGGATGAAGATGATGGAGTTCACATGCTTTTTAGTGCAAGTGAAGAATCACCGAAACCCATAAAAGAAGATGAATGGTTGGTTGATAGTGGCTGCACTAATCACATGATGAAGGAAGAGAATCACTTCACAAGGCTAGACAGAAGCATTAAAGTTCCAATCAAAGTTGGAAATGGAGAAATCGTAATGACTGCCGGGAAAGGAGATATCACTATCATGACGATTAGAAGAGGAATAGTGATGAAAGATGTCTTTCTAGTTCCTGGATTGGCAAAAAATTTGCGAAGTGTTCCGCAAATGATATCTCATGGATATAGAGTTTTGTTCGAGAACAAGCGATGCATAATGGGAAGAACGTTATGGAGATAAAATGGTTCAGAAAAGTTTTCCAATCAAGTGGAAATCTTCTCAAGAAAGTGCAAAAATTGCCCATGAGGAAGAAGACGTGAAGAATGTGGAGAAAGTGGAGATTTCACAAAACGTGGCGTTTGAAGAACTGAGGAGGAAGCTTGGAGTAAAACCAAAATCAATTAAAGGGGAGTGTTGATCGATAATTGAGTTTTACTATGTTAAGTTTATTTTAATTAGGAGTCGTGACTTTAGGTTGTATTGTTTTGTCTGAAAGTCATAAGAAGAAGAGACACAACTCTTTGTTCTTATCGTGTCTATTGTTTATCTATTTAACACATTGAAACCATGATGTAAAACATAATTTATTTTTTTCAATAAAAAGTCAGTTTCTGTAACTCTGTTTTCTTTCTTCTTTTTATCAAATTCTTCTAAGAAACATAACAACAAGTAAAACGCTTGTTGTGTTCTTTGTAATAAAAGCTTAATCTTTTAACATGGTATCAGAGCCCTACTGATCTGAGGGCGAATTCAAGTACAGAGTTCAAGCAAAAAAAAACAGAGACAATGGATACAATATCTCATTAAGTAATTCTGATATATGATGGAGAAAATTACGATTTCTGACGCATTAAAATCAAGACAATTTTGAAGACAAAGAAATTGTAGGAAGTAGTGGAAGAAGGAGTTCCCGACAAGCTGACACAAACAGATCAGACACCGGCATCACTCCAATTAAAAAGCCGGTGGGAGGAAGCATCAACAAAGGATTTGATGGCATTGCAAATTCTACAAAATGCAATCTCAGATCAAATATTTCCGCGTATAGCACCGGCAATTACTTCTAAAATTTCTTGGGATGCGTTGGAATCTGAGTTTCAAGGATCTTCTCAAGTTCGACTGATAAAACTTCAATCGCTGAGAAGAGATTATGAAAATTTGAAGATGAATGACGGTGACAATGTCAAAGTCTTCACGGGAAAATTGATTGATTTGGGAAATCAATTGAGGGTCCATGGTGAAGAGAAATTGGACTATCAAATTGTTCAAAAGATTCTCATCTCTCTTCCTGCAAGGTTCGATAGTATTGTGGCCGTAATGGAGCAAACGAAGGATTTAACTACATTGGTCGTGTCGGAGTTGATCGGAACTCTTCAAGCGCATGAGAATCGTATTTCTTCACGATATGACAGCACAACTGAAGGAGCATTCCATGCTCAACCAAGAGGAGGAAGTTCTGGTTTTAAACTATAAAATGGCAAAAAGTGGTGTGGTTTTTGTAAGAAGAACAAACACACGGAAGCCGACTGTTGGAAGAAACAGAGCACGACTGATTGGCAAAAATGTTCAAAGAACAAAAAGGAATGTTACAACTGTAGAGAAGTTGGACATTTATCGAGAGAGTGTCGTTCGAAGACGTATGAACCAGCGCAGATGACTCTTAAGGATGAAGATGATGGAGTTCACATGCTTTTTAGTGCAAGTGAAGAATCACCGAAACCCATAAAAGAAGATGAATGGTTGGTTGATAGTGGCTGCACTAATCACATGATGAAGGAAGAGAATCACTTCACAAGGCTAGACAGAAGCATTAAAGTTCCAATCAAAGTTGGAAATGGAGAAATCGTAATGACTGCCGGGAAAGGAGATATCACTATCATGACGATTAGAAGAGGAATAGTGATGAAAGATGTCTTTCTAGTTCCTGGATTGGCAAAAAATTTGCGAAGTGTTCCGCAAATGATATCTCATGGATATAGAGTTTTGTTCGAGAACAAGCGATGCATAATGGGAAGAACGTTATGGAGATAAAATGGTTCAGAAAAGTTTTCCAATCAAGTGGAAATCTTCTCAAGAAAGTGCAAAAATTGCCCATGAGGAAGAAGACGTGAAGAATGTGGAGAAAGTGGAGATTTCACAAAACGTGGCGTTTGAAGAACTGAGGAGGAAGCTTGGAGTAAAACCAAAATCAATTAAAGGGGAGTGTTGATCGATAATTGAGTTTTACTATGTTAAGTTTATTTTAATTAGGAGTCGTGACTTTAGGTTGTATTGTTTTGTCTGAAAGTCATAAGAAGAAGAGACACAACTCTTTGTTCTTATCGTGTCTATTGTTTATCTATTTAACACATTGAAACCATGATGTAAAACATAATTTATTTTTTTCAATAAAAAGTCAGTTTCTGTAACTCTGTTTTCTTTCTTCTTTTTATCAAATTCTTCTAAGAAACATAACAACAAGTAAAACGCTTGTTGTGTTCTTTGTAATAAAAGCTTAATCTTTTAACATGGTATCAGAGCCCTACTGATCTGAGGGCGAATTCAAGTACAGAGTTCAAGCAAAAAAAAACAGAGACAATGGATACAATATCTCATTAAGTAATTCTGATATATGATGGAGAAAATTACGATTTCTGACGCATTAAAATCAAGACAATTTTGAAGACAAAGAAATTGTAGGAAGTAGTGGAAGAAGGAGTTCCCGACAAGCTGACACAAACAGATCAGACACCGGCATCACTCCAATTAAAAAGCCGGTGGGAGGAAGCATCAACAAAGGATTTGATGGCATTGCAAATTCTACAAAATGCAATTTCAGATCAAATAATTCCGCGTATAGCACCAGCAATTACTTCTAAAATTGCTTGGGATGCGTTGGAATCTGAGTCTCAAGGATCTTCTCAAGTTCGACTGATAAACCTTCAATCGCTGAGAAGAGATTATGAAAATTTGAAGATGAAAGACGGTGACAATGTCAAAGTCTTCATGGGAAAATTGATTGATTTGGGAAATCAATTGAGGGTCCATGGTGAAGAGAAACGGACTATCAAATTGTTCAAAAGATTCTCATCTCTCTTCCTGCAAGGTTCGATAGTATTGTGGCCGTAATGGAGCAAATGAAGGATTTAACTACATTGGTCGTGTCGGAGTTGATCGGAACTCTTCAAGCGCATGAGAATTGTATTTCTTCACGATATGAGAGCACAACTGAAGGAGCATTCCATGCTCAACCAAGAGGAGGAAGTTCTGGTTTTAAACTATAAAATGGCAAAAAGTGGTGTGGTTTTTGTAAGAAGAACAATCACACGGAAGCCGACTGTTGGAAGAAACAGAGAACGACTGATTGGCAAAAATGTTCAAGGAACAAAAAATAATGTTACAACTGTAGAGAAGTTGGACATTTATCGAGAGAGTGTCGTTCGAAGACGTATGAACCAGCGCAGATGACTCTTGAGGATGAAGATGATGGAGTTCACATGCTTTTTAGTGCAAGTGAAGAATCACCGAAACCCATAAAAGAAGATGAATGGTTGGTGGATAGTGGCTGCACTAATCACATGATGAAGGAAGAGAATCACTTCGCAAGGCTAGACAGAACCATTAAAGTTCCAATCAAAGTTGAAAATGGAGAAATCGTAATGACTTCCGGGAAAGGAGATATCACTATCATGACGATTAGAGGAGGAAGAGTGATGAAAGATGTCTTTCTAGTTCCTGGATTGGCAAAAAATTTGCGAAGTGTTCCGCAAATGATATCTCATGGATATAGAGTTTTGTTCGAGAACAAGCGATGCATAATCTATGATCCTAAGGGGAAGAAGGTTATGGATATACAAATGGTTCAGAAAAGTTTTCTAATCAAGTGGAACTCTTCTCAAGAAAGTGCAAAAATTGACCATGAGGAAGAAGACGTGAAGAATGTGGAGAAAGTGGAGATTTCACAAAACATGGCGTTTGAAGAACTGAGGAGGAAGCTTGGAGTAAGACCCAAACTCAATTAAAGGGGAGTGTTGATCGATAATTGAGTTTTACTATGTTAAGTTTATTTTAATTAAGAGTCGTGACTTTAAGTTGTGTTGTTTTGTCTGAAAGTCACAAGTAGAAGAGACACAACTCTTTGTTCTTGTCGTGTCTGTTGTTTATATATTTAACACATTGAAACCATGATGTAAAACATAATTTCTCTTTTTCAATAAAAAGTCAGTTTCTGTTACTCTGTTTTCTTTCTTCTTTTTATCGAATTCTTCTAAGAAACAGAACAAGTAAAACTCTTGTTGTGTTCTTTGTAATAGAAGCTTAAGCTTTTAACACTTCCTAGTACAAATTCGATTTTCAATTCTTTTCATTTCTAGTGAGCTTGTTTCTAAACTGCGATTGTGTCTTGAGTATAGCTTGCGTTGGTAATTAAATGTGATGTGAGGACAAGCTCTAGAATATTTCTTGCACTTGTCAAAAATCGTAAAAGGAAGATGGAACACTGTATAGTTTTTGGTTTGATCAATTATATTTAGCTGGATAGTTACTTAATCTTCTTCTTTATGATCTTAGAACATTTAGTTTGGTGTTTTGAGGATTAAACTAAAAATAAGTTTATCTTGTGTTGTTCATCATATATCCTCGTTTCGTTTTTATGTTTCCACACAGTTCAATTTGAAGCGTGGTGGTCAGCGTGTTGCAACTATATATGTTTATGTATTTAAGAGATGATGTCGAAGGAGGAGAAACTTATTTCCCTTTAGTATAATTCTTCTTCTTGGTGTTGGTGATCTCTTTAGCTCTGCAAATACAAAAAAAAAATTGTTTCTTTCTTTTATGAAAATATTCTGAAGAAAGAAACAAATGTGTATCTCTCTCTCTCTTCGAAATGCAGGTTGGTGATTGTGATAACCCGAACCGGTTCGTTTCTTAATTTTTGTCTAAACCGGATTAAGACCTATTTGAACTTAAAGTAAGGAAAAAAAAACCCTAGTCTCTCTTTTTTTCCCCTCTCTCTCTTTCTCTTCTCTCTTCTCGCGGCTCCACTCTCTTCTCTCTCTCTCGGCACTTTTTTATCCTCTCTCTCTCTTCCTGCGTGACCTCTCTCTCTCACCGGATTAAGACCTATTTGAACTTAAAGTAAGGAAAAAAAAACCCTAGTCTCTCTTTTTTTCCCCTCTCTCTCTTTCTCTTCTCTCTTCTCGCGGCTCCACTCTCTTCTCTCTCTCTCGGCACTTTTTTATCCTCTCTCTCTCTTCCTGCGTGACCTCTCTCTCTCACCGGCTCCGCTTCTCTCCTCCTCACCGTCGAGACCAGCCTCCTCCTTGTCTCTCTTCCGCGCAAGAACCGTCAGCCACCTTGCAGAGAGATTTCCCGGCAAACCGCGTAGAACCACGAGACTTAAAACCTATCAAATCGAAGCCCCGGATCTAATCGTTCCAAGAAGATCGAGTTTGACCGGAACGGAGATCTGAGTCCACAGATATAGCAATCCCAGTGACGAGTGTCGGATCTGCCGTTCACCAGAAAACCCTAACCGCCGCCGTCACCTTGCGGGCTCTTTTCCCGACGAACCGCTGTGAACCAGAAGATCAGGTGCCTATCAAACTGAATCCCCGAGTGTCTTTGTTTCCGTAAAGCCCAAGATAATCCGAATCCGAGATCCGAGTCAGAAGATATGACTGTTCCAGTACACGGCGTCGGGTCTGATTCTTCTCCACCTCCATCAACGAGTTCTTCTAACGAGATCAGAGGCGACCTGGTCACATCACCTTCACCATCTCCTCCTCCTTCTCCACCGCATGCTGTCAGGTGAGGACGTGTTGCGTTTTCCCCTTTTTCCATTATTCGATGTGATGTCAATAGCTTATTCTTAAACCGTTGCTGCCTTGTTATATGTCGTGTTGGGTAATTGGTAGAAGGTTAGAGTATTTGAGTTAGGATTGACTGATGATACCAGATTGAACTGTCTGGTTTTCTTGTTGAGTTGTCCGCCTTTAGAGTCATGCACTTAGATGAACGTTTGCGTGTTAGGATAACCAGTATTGCTTGAGATATTAGTAAATGTTAGGTCCTCGACACTGTGAGGGATCAGTGGTTCGATTCGATTGATAGACCCGACTTCAGTGCGACTGATAGGCGTCCAACGGGGTTAAAAGGAACTATCCCACGCTCTACGGTCAGTGAGCCTGATTACAAGAAACAGCCAGTGAGCCTGGAAATTCCCACCGTGTTAGATTGCGTGAGCACTGGTAGAGTGCATTGTTTGAGAACCGGTTACAAAGTGGAGTACTGAGGAAAGATGAGTACTGAGAAAAGTTGAGTACTGAGAAAGGTTGGGTACTGAGAATTGAGATTACGTGATAAAAAGAGAAAGAGTATTAAAACGAATATTGCGTGAAACCTTGTTTGAGCTCGTTTTAGGTCTAGGCTGTTGGTTATTATTTCTTGTAATTGTTGAAAGGGTTAAGTGAGTCTCTAAAGGCTCATCCTCAGTGGGTAATCTTGATTACTCAACCCTCTCCCCTTGTTTTCTTTCAAGTTAGTGGGATCGTGTCGTTGTGTTGTTGTTGTTACCGGGCGTTTTCCTGGCGATCATGTGTTGCTGGCCACTGGTGACGACCTAACATGCCCGAATTCTGGTTATCTCCGGATACCTGGGATAGAGATGTTACAGTGATGGTGAATGCACTTGTTGTGGCAAAATCAGGAAAGGTATCTCTGTTAAACCCACCAAAGGAGACCCAGTTTTTATCGGGCATGATGTTTTCATGTTTATAATCTACAAGGAAAATGAACAAAATTTGACTATGGTATCCTCTATGGTTTAGCATCATAGATGCCTAATTGTTTTCAGTTTGATGATTGTGTATGTCCTCGTAAGTTGTAATGAAAGCCCTCAAATAATCATTTTGCTTTTCCATATAGCTTCCTTGCCCTTGCTCTGTATTTTTTGCTCGTGTATCTATATAACTTGGAATGGAAAACTGACCATAATATCATTAAATAATGGGGTTTCTAAATGTTTAGAAATGCCTTTATCAAAATTTCAGGAAAGCTTCCTGAACATTTAAGAAGGCCTTCCTAAAAATTTAGAAAGACATCTCTATAATATTATGTAAGAACACATTTTTAAAAATGAATTTTATTACATGAAATACCTTTACAAATAACAAAAAATAATTGAAATAAGAAAGGATATAATACTCTTTTAAAATTATTGATTAGAATATGAAAATTATTTATTTGGCATTAAAGAGGTTTTTTATTATTTAATTTCTTAATTATTTTTAATATTATATATATTAAACTAATAATCAATCCATATATATATATTTAAAGAAAAAAATCTATTCAAAATCTTGTTATATTTTTCACTATAATTTATTATATTTTATTTGCATATATATCAAAACAAAAGTTGAAAAATATTTTACTAATTTTATAAAAAGTTAGACACAAGAAAACTATTTTTTTTAATTGTTCGTAGACTAACCACAAAAACCAGAGTCATTTAACAGTGCATTGATGAATGACTTTTGTGTCTTTGAGATCAATTACTCAATATACAAGTAGTATATGAGGTTCAATCCAAATAGGCAAGATTTCAAGCACCAAGAATGCAAAGCACTAATTGAGTTAAGCAAAATATGGAAAAATTGTTGTTAACTAATGAACCTAGCAACTTAAATTAAGGAAGAGAAATAGCAAACTAAACAAGTGTAATGCAAGAGATATAAGCAAATCCAAGGATGGGATAATCGAGTTTAGATGATCCAAGACCAATTCATGATGCTCAATGAACAAACAAGCTATTCCTAGGCAATGATCATTAAGTGTGACTAATTCTCTCTAAAGACATTAATCAACATGCTAATTACTAATTCAAGATCAAACTCTCATTTCTGAATCATTAACTAGCAAGCATTAAGTGCAACAATCAAGATCAATAAAATATACACCCTAGACAACTACTCTCATAGGCTAGGAATACATATCTCTTGATTAGCTTATCAAGGCATTTCATCAAACACCTTGTGGGTGTGAAATACCATTTGGTCTAAATTGGCTTTCTCAAGCATAATCTAGCATTAAGACCAATGCACCGATCCAGGAGGGATCGGTGCTGTTCCTTTTCTTTCCTTGTGTTTCCCTCGGATATTTGCATCGATCGACAACACCGATCCAGGAGAGATCGGTGTACTCGTCCGGGAATTCTATCTTTAGGCTAAGGGATCCCTCGGTGACCATACCGATCCAATGCACCGATCAAGGAGGGATCGGTGCATTCTCCTTGCTGAGGCACTTCTCTCGGATGTTTGCATCGATCAACTGCACCGACCCAGGAGAGATCGGTGCGTCTTCTGAGAATCCTTTTCTCCTTCATGCTTCCTCCTTCATGCTCCCTAGGTCGGATGTGCTCAGTTCCAAGGCTTCTTATCTCCATCAAACTGCTTCCAAGCCTCTAGAAACCACTCCAAAATATGCAAGACTCACTTGGACCTAAATGCAAGACCCTAAACTCTAATAGGACACTCAAATGTCAAAGAAAGATATGAACTAGCATGTGAATGATCTAAAATGCTAACTAATAGGCATGCTAATGATATGTAAAATATGGAAATATCAACTCCCCCAAACTTACTTCCTTGCTTGTACTCAAACAACAAGAAAGGGAGAGAGGTTGAAATGAGAGCTCAAATCCACAACATCATCGAAAAAGTTCAAGTTCAATCACCAAGTTACTAGCTCTAAGATGCGATCAAGCAAGTCTACTCAAAAGAAACTAGGCATATCCTTCCCTAC
Source organism: Eutrema japonicum (assembly GCA_030161315.1). NCBI lineage: Eukaryota > Viridiplantae > Streptophyta > Magnoliopsida > Brassicales > Brassicaceae > Eutrema > Eutrema japonicum. Next base: position 25,614,770 of record BSQW01000012.1, on the reverse strand, counting down.
ACGAACCAAACTTAAGCTTCAAGCAATCATATCATCCAATTCTTTGACATTCAATTAAACTTTTTAGGTGAATCATGTTTATGCAAAGTAAGTGAATTGATTTGGTTAGGGAAAAGGTCTTGAGATTAAAATGATCTCAAACGTATGGGTTCATTCCGATGCAAGAGATCTCTCAATGAATGAGTAAGCTATAGCAAAATGCTAAGAGTAAAGTGCAACCTATGCATACAAGGATAGGTTTACATCAACCCAATTCCTAGAAGTAAAGTCTCAATTCCTAGCAATTCTAACCATTAAATCCCAATCTAAGCTACCCTTATTCCACAAGGCTTTTTACCTTTTTCTTCCACACGTCTTCTTTCTCTTCTTTCTCTTGGGGAAATTTTCTTCTTCTTCCTTGACTCGTGGTATGGTGCTTTCACCTCTTTTCTTCTAGGTCTTCTTGTTGATTTCTTTTGCTTTGTTTCCATCTTCATCACATCGATGCCTTAGTCATCTTTTGACTTCTTTTTCTTTTCTTTGAACATTTGGAGACTAACCTTGATATTAAGAGCTAAATTAAAAATTTTTACCTCTTTTTTATCTTTTTGACCTCAATCCCCATTTCCACAATGATCCCATCGATGCAATATTCTCGTCCAATCCAAACCCCAAAACTTCCCTTCCTAGCTAGCCTAGCCTAGTCTTGCCCGCGATGTCGAGCTAGATCTACATGCAAACCTATCCTTGTCGCCCTAAACTCAACACTTTTTGCCAAGCTTACTCGAAAATTAGGCCTCGCATACGCTCACTAAAGATTTGGCTTGAAAGGAGGGTAGGTTAAGGTGTGGCAAACCGTTCCAATGATGGGAATCGGCTATTTGGGCTAACAAGAGAGTGGTAAAGTGAATAAGATAGCCCAAATATGTGTGTGGTATCCATAAACTCACTATGCAATGCACAAACATGATAATTATGTGTCAAAGTTAAGGTTTTCACTTAGGTAGGATTGGGATCAAATAAAAACTTGCTTAGCTAAAGCATGAGTAATGAAACATGAGATCGAAATATGGTTCATCCTTGATTTCAAACTCGTTCAAAAACATCAAACAACCAACAACGAAGGCAATGAATCAAGCTCTTAAAATGACATTACACATGGAAATCATATCATCACTCTCAATGCAAGTGCAATGCAACCTATATGCTACTAGACTCGATCCTACTTATGAATGCTACTACAAGATTTCTTTTTGTGTTTTCCAAAACATTTCGATTTTTTTTGTTTGTTTTTCTATGCCTTAAATGGATGCATGAAATGCATGAGACTCAAAATAGGAAATCGAAAATAAGATCAAAATAAACATGATTAGTTACCGGTCCCTTCCCCAAACTTAAATCATACCGTCCCGGTGTGAATTAAATTCAAAGGAAGAACCCAAACAAAAAAAAGCAAAAATAACTATACAATGCTATACTCAAGAAAGGAAAATTATATACAAATGTTTTGGAGTGTTACCTAGTAGTCTTGAGATGGGGAGGAAGACCCCATTGAGTACAACGGGCTGCTAGAGCATGGCGAGGGAGACCGCATCGCCTTTCGTTTCTCCGCCTTCTCTTCACGAAACGAGCATCTTGTCCAATCGTGCGTGTTTCCACCACGCGTGCTCTCCCCCATGTCGCGACGTCTCATTTCCCTTTGCTCTCTTCGCACGTCGCTTGCCGCTCCCCAAGATCTTATTGCCTTAAGCTCCTTGACCGTCTTTTTCAAGATCTTGATCGATCGTGCCATCTTTCTCATTGTGCGGTCTTGCCACTTGCACCACCGTTGGAGGAGTCTCGTTTGGTGGTGCGCGTACCGAGTAGCGCAATCTCCCATCGCTTCATCGAATGGCTCGAAGTGGTATCTCTCACTCACGTAAGTAGGAATAGGGAGTGGTGGACTATCGGCTTAGTCGTCGGAGTCATGGGACTCGTTCGTGTTACTTATCCTCTCGTGCGTACTCCTACTGCTCCTTTCCTTGTGAGCTAAACCAATGGGTGGGTAGATGGTGGGGTCGTGGAGACTTTCCTTGGCGGGATAAAAGGAGATGTTTTGCCGGTTTTGGAGACAAGTGAGATCCGCGTCGGGTAGCAAAACTTGAACCACCTTTTTCGCGCCGAGGGTGACGTTATGTCTGTATAAGGTATGCTTCATCCATAAAATCCCACGTCATATGTTTGTTTGACAACTTGATCCCTTTTGCCCTTAAGATGGGAGTCACTAGCCAACCTATGCTAATTGCGAATTTCTTGTTCTTGGTCTCATACGCCCATGCCTTATAGCAAAAGTAATGCCGCACCAAGAGAATTGCAAGGTTTGGGGCGCGCTCGTTGCCTTCGAACACTATCCCGTTGGGGAAAACCGGTAGAAGATGCCTCAAACCAAAAGCCATCAACTCTAGTTCGTCGAGTGTAACCGACCCAAATTCTATCTTCGCGAAGAACATGTGGACAAGCACCTTGTGGACGTATCGAATCACCGGGTTGTGGATATGAGTGATTTTGTTGTTGCCCGGGTGGTACTCTCCATAACCAATGGTTTCCCATAACCATTTTAGCTCATTTTTCTGGTAATTAAAGTACGGGCTTCCACTTGTTCCTTCTTCCCGGAAACCAAATACTTGGCACATCTCATGGAAGGTCATCCTATAGTCTTTTCCGTTTACCACGAATTCAATGACCCCAAATCCGGTTTGTGCATTCACCTTCTTGTGATGCTCGTCGTAGAAGGCCACCCGTAGGGAAGAAAGGAATTGGCACGTGGGTTCTTGGTGGGCTATATCCTTCATGTTCAAAAACTGTCCAAGACCTATGTTGTCGAAGATTGTTGCCACGTCTTCGAAGATCCCCATCCTTTCTAGCACAACAACGTCCACAAATCTCTCTTGCTCGAAATCCATGCTTATGAGTTTTTCGAAACATTCTTCCGAGGTTGGAGGAGCCGGTGTGGCAACCGATTTGCCTTTGTCCTTAGCCGTACTCTTCTTTTTCCCAGCAACCGCGGTGCTCTTGCGCTTCCCGACTTGCTTGCCTTTAGCTTTAGCACTTTTGGGATCGACCAGCTTCTTGGCTTTAGAACCCGATGCCTCAACTATCTCATTCCCCGTGGTTTGAGCTTGAGCTTGAGCCTCATCGTTCTTTGTCTCGGCTCTTGTTCGTCCTATTGTTCCTACACATTCTTGAAAAAGCCATGAGTTTCATGGAAGCAAAACCCCAAAATCGAATGAAGTCCAACGATGATCAATTGAGAACTAATGAATTTCATGAGATAGAAGTAATTCAATCTAACACAAACAATCCATTAGACTTAAGCACCTTGAATCGAACTCTTATTATCCCAAGAAAATTTCTTTGGAAATCAACTTAGGGTCAAGAACACAAATTCTAAAATTTTCATCAAAAACGCAATCCGGTTCAAGAAACAAGTAGTTTAATTATCCTTTAGCAAACCCCAAGGCCTAAATCAAGCTAAATGCATCACCCAAACAATTTCATAAATAATTTCACTCAAGATCAAATTCATAGTTTTTCAACGAAATCATGGGTCAAATACCTTGGGGGTGAGTGCACAAGCAGGAAAGGCAGTAATGAATCCAAAGAGACCACGAAAAATCGAGCTTGCAGCAATTAGAATCACAAAATTCGAGTAAGTAGGGAGAAAGTTATGGAGAAAAGAAGAAAATGAGGGAGAAGAAGAAGTGGTACGGCGCATGTGTAATCGCGGGGAAGAGGGGATTTTCGCGGGTCGGGTCGGGTCAAACGAGTTAAATCAGGTTAAATGACGTTGACTTTCGTTGACCCGACTCGCACCGATTGACCCTGGACCGGTATAGTCACTCGGTGCTGATTCCTTTTCTTCGCCCCGATTGCCCTTGGCTCGGTGCTGTCAATCGGTGAGAACTCTCGGATGCAATACCGATCCGTTGCAACGACCCAGGAGGGATAAGTGTTGCTTTCCTTCATCGTGAAATCTGATCATCGCAACTCCCTGTGCTCAGCACCGATCCGCTGCACCGATTCAGGAGCGATCGGTGCAGTCCTCTTCCTATGCTCTTCATCGATGAAACCCCTTCGGACGTAGCACCGATCCACTGCACCGATCCAGGAGCGATCGGTGCAGTCCTCTCGATTTTGGTTCGAAACCTATTAACCCGTAAAGACCTGAAGAACACATACCAAAGAGCATCAAAATGATATAGAAAAGAAATAAAAACATAAAATTAAGAGTATATACAAGGATAAGCTTGGGGTGTCTCCCAAGAGAACTTTGTTTTACGTCACTAAGTTCAATGTTGGTTACCGCGTTCAAGAGAGAGATGCATCATCAAGGGGAGGTGAGACTCCCTCCTTAATGATTTCATTGGCGTGGTACGGTTTGAGAAGTTGACCGTTTGCAACAAATTCCTCCCCATTCTTTTTCACAAGAACAATGGCTCCATAGGACCTCACTTCCTTGATCTCAAAGGGACCGGACCATCTAGACCGTAACTTTCCAGGAAACAACTTGAGACACAAGTTAAAGAGCAAAACTTGGTCTCCTTCTTTGAAGTCCTTGCGCACAATCTTCTTGTCGTGGAAAGCTTTAGTCCTTTCTTTGTAAATCTTGGAGCTCTCATAGGTTTCAAGCCTAATCTCATCAAGTTCTTGAAGTTGGATCAAACGCCTCTCTTGCGCCGTCTTGAGATCAAAGTTCAGTAGTTTCACGGCCCACATGGCCTTGTACTCAAACTTGAGCGGTAACTAGCACGACTTCCCATAGAGAATATTGAACGGCGTAGTCCCGAGAGGTGTTTTGAACGCTGTCCGGTAAGCCCATAATGCATCGTTTAGCTTCTTTGCCCAATCTTTTCTCGAACTACCCACAGTCTTCTCTAATATGGCCTTGATTTGTCGGTTTGAAACTTCCACTTAGCCGCTCGTTTGAGGGTGATATGGTGTTGCCACTTTATGCCGATCCCCGTGCTTCTTGAGTAGACTCTCGAAGACCTTGTTGATAAAGTGGTTACCCCCATCGCTAATCACAACTTTTTTACCCCCAAACCTCGGAAAAATGATGGTATTGAAGCGCTTGAGAACTACCTTAGCATCATTGGTTGGACTAGCGATTGCTTCACCCCATTTAGACACGTAGTCCACCGCTACCAAGATGTATTGGTTCCCATATGAAGAAGGGAATGGTCCCATAAAGTCAATACCCCACACGTCAAAGATTTCGACCTCAAGAATGGGATTTTGGGGCATCTTGTCCCTTCTAACAATGTTACCTTTCCTTTGGTACACATCACAAGCGATGACAAACGCGTGAACGTCCTTGAACAAACTAGGCCACCAAAAACCGTATTGGAGAACCTTAGTCGCTATCTTGATAAAAGCAAAATGACCTACATAGGCCGAACCATGGCAATGGAACAAGATCCCGATCGTTTCTTCCTCCGCCACACACCTTCGATATAAACCATCCGAACACAACTTGTACAAGAACGGTTCATCCCAATAGTACCTCGTGACGTCATGAAAGAACTTCTTCTTCTTGTAGCCCTCCAAGTTGGGCGGCTCTCTTCCGTAAGCTAGGTAGTTTACAGAATCCGCGAACCATGGTAGCTTTCCATCCGTCAATCCCTGAGCGTCCTCAAAACCTCTCACGGCTTTAACCCCTTGTCTTAAAACGCTTACTAACATCAATTGCTCCTAGGGGAGCGAGTCGTCGATTGGCACAAGATCTTCAATGCGCATCCTAGACAAGTGATCTGCAACTCCATTCTCGATACCCTTATTATCGACGATCTCATATCAAACTCTTGGAGTAGCAAAATCCATCTCAAGAGCCTTGGCTTGGTATCCTTTTTAGCATAGATATGCCTCAAAGCGGCATGATACGTGTAAACGATGATCTTGGAGCCAACCACATAGGACCTAAACTTCTCGATAGCAAACACAACTGCAAGTAGCTCCTTTTCTGTGGTAGCATACCTTCCTTGTGCATCGTCAAGTGTCCTACTTACGTAGTGGATCACATGAATCTTCTTGTCCTTCTTTTGCCCAAGAACCGCTCTTACTGCGTAGTTTCTAGCATCACACATAATCTCAAAAGGGAGACTCCAATCCGGTGCTTGCACAATGGGAGCACCCACAAGGGCTTTCTTGATCTCCAAAAACGCCTCAAGGCATTCTTCATCGAAGTTAAAATCTACCTCCTTGCAAAGAAGCCTTGTGAGTGGCCTAGCTATCTTTGAAAAGTCCTTGATGAATCTCCTATAGAACTCGACATGACCCAAGAAGCTCTGGATATCCTTAACCGGCATTGGCGGTTCCAAACACACCATAACCTCGATCTTGGCTTTGTCTACTTCGATTCCTTTCTCTGAAATCTTGTGCCCGAGGACGATACCTTCACGAACCATGAAGTGGCATTTCTCCCAATTCAAGACGAGAATTGCTTCTTCGCACCTAGTGAGTACCTTGCAAAGATTGGAAAGACAAACACCAAACGAAGAGCTATATACAGAAAAATCGTCCATAAAGACCTCAAACATTTCTTTGACCAAATCTGAAAATATAGACATCATACACTGTTGAAAGGTTGCCGATGCATTACATAACCCGAACGACATTCTTCGATAGGCAAAGGTACCATAGGGGCATGTGAATGTGGTCTTTTCTTGATCATTGGGATGTATCGGGATATGGAAGAATCTCGAATACCCGTCAAGAAAGCAATAGTATGAGTGGTTTGCAAGCCTTTCAAGTATTTGGTCTATAAATGGGAGAGGGAAGTGATCTTTCCTAGTGGCGGAGTTAAGTTTTTGATAATCAATGCACATCCTATGCCTGGTTTTGGTTCTAGTGGCCACATGGACCGGCGACACCCACCTACTATCGGAGATAGGATAGATAATCCCGGCATCTATAAGCTTTAGAATCTCTTTCTTAACCACTTCTTTCAAATTTGGATTTAACATCCTTTGATGTTCGATAGAAGTCATTGATTCATCTTCTAGATGTATCCTATGTCTGCAAAGAGTAGAGGAAATTCCCTTGATGTCATCCAAGGAATAACCAATGGCTTTCCTATACTTCCTCAATTCGTTAAAAAGGGAGGACAATTCATCTTCTTTCAAGTTCTCATTTACAATGACCGGGTATGACTCGTTTGGACCTAGGAAAGCGTGCCTTACCCCAACGTGAAGTGGTTTGAGGTCGATTTTAGGAGCTTTGAGTTCACTCCAATCGTCATCCACGCTAGTCTTACCATTGATAGCTTCTTGCCCGTTCTCATCTAGCTCCACTTCCAAAGCAAAGCACTCTTGGACCGAGCTCATTGTGGAGCCGTCTTCACACTTCATCCCTTGAAGACCTAAATCGAGGACCGTAACTTCACCAACCATTGGCTTGTGTGAGTCCAAAATCAGCTTGTAACCCTCACTAGCTGATACAAGACTTTTTAGTCTCTATGAGTTATCAATATCCCCAATACGATGTAGTAAGGAGGTTATCAATCCATAATTGGGATTATTTTAATCACTAAGAATGCAAGGAACAATTGCAAGTTAAGCTAAACAAGTGTGGCTTGTTGTTAAGTATCCACTTCAAATTTAGCAATGCAATAACTAAACAAGATGTAAATCAAATAACGAAAGCGGATTCAAGGATGGGATTATGGATATAAGATGAACCAAGTTCAATTCATGATGTTACTTTACGCAAACAAGCTAATCCCTAGGCATAAGGTCCTAAACTTGACTAATTCTCTTCCAAGAAATTAATCACTATGCTAATCACCTAATCCATTAACAAACTCTCATTTGTGGATCATTGATTAGCAAGCATTAAGTTTAATTCAACAAGATCAACCAAAGAAACACCATAGACAACTATTATCATAGGCTAGGAGTGTAAATCTCTTGTTTAGTTCATCAAGGCATTTCATCAAACACTTGGTGTGCATGAAATGCCTTATGATCTAAACCTACTTTTTCAAGATAGATTTAGCCTTAAGAACACTAAACAAGAAATGATATAAGAAGATCTAACCCTAAACACCATGAATCAAACTTTGGATCATCCTAATCTACCCATCTCTAAACTCTAAAAGACTACTCAAGACCCATCAAGAACAACCCAAAATCGATTTGGATAGAGGTTGAATCCATGGATGAGTGTTGGATAATCAAGATAGAAAGAAGATAGATGCAAGAGATTGATAGAAATCAACACTAAATTGTATAAAACAAAGGATCCTTCTTACAAATCTCAAGTTTTCTCTCAAAGGTGAGGGTTTTAGACTTAAGAAAAAGCATAGTAAATACGATTAGGGTTTTAGAGTATTTATAATAAAAAATGGAAACCGGGTCAGCCCTGAACAAACCGTGTTTTGACCAGGACATTTTTGGGTCGGAAATCGATCCCGGCCGAGATGGAGCCGGGACACGGAGCCGGGATGAGAGATTGTTGCCGAGATGTTGTGGTGCCGGGCGACTTTGGTCCGGGATGGGAGGCCGGGATGAGAAGTCTTCGGTGAGGAAAGTTTCATGCTGGGGGACTTCAAGCCGGGACAGAAGGCCGGGATATCTCCTGCCCGAGGGAAAGTTTCATGCCAGCTGAGGGGAAATCTTCATGTCGGCCGGTGCTGAGGGGAATTCTGAGGTAGAAAGTCTTCGTCCCGGGGGAGATTGGTTCGGGACACGCAGCCGGGATTCTCCCTTTCTGATGGGAAATCTCGTGCCGGCAGAGGGGAAGTCTTGTCCCGGGACGGTGCATACATCCGGCAAGGAATTAGCTCAAAGACCATGCAGAGATATCTTCAGTAAATCCACGGTAACTCCTTATCCAGATGTCCAAATGGCCTGAATCCAACTCATTTAGACAGATAAGTCACTCTTCTACAATTCCAATGCGGAGCTTCAAGGCTGATTCATATCGGACGGCATTCGTCCAGCTACATCTTTCCGGCGTTTCGGATGGGCTTTGCACTCTACTTAGGTCCAACTCTCCAACTATTCCCAATTGCCTCCAATCACCTAGGAAATACTCCAAAACATGCAAGAATGCACTAAACCTAATGCAAATACCTAAAACTCCAAATGAGACCTAAATGCAAGACAAGACCAGGATTATTCATGCGAATTACACAAAACTCTAAATGAAATGCATGCTAAAACATGCAATATATGAATATATCAATTCCCCCAAACTTAAACATTTGCTTGTCCTCAAGTAAACAAGAATAAATAAAGGGAGAAGACTACAAATAGGAGCTCAAATCCAAAAGTGCCATAAAAAGAATCCGAGCCCAATGTCCAATTGCAAACTTCTTGAGGCGATCAAACAACTTACTCAAAAGTGACTAGTCATACTTATCCTTGCATGACTTACATTCGAACCTCTACCTACACAAACTTTCATATCTTCCAACCTCTTGACATTGATTAAGTGTAATAGGTTTGAATCATGTTTATGCAAGATCAAATGAATTCGTTTGGCTAAGGGTAAGGTTATGAGATGAAGGTGATCTCAATGCATGAGTCGGTTTCCGAACAAGGGATCTCTCTTTGAAGGAATGGACTTTGGCAAAATGCTAAGGGTGAAAAGACTGATGCATACAAGGCTAGACTTCCATCTACCCAATGCCCCAATAAAAATTCGACCCTAATTCTAAACCCACAAAGAACCAATCCTTGCTACCCTTCACAAGACGTTTTTGCCTTCTTATCCCACAACTCTTCATCATCTTTCTTTTTCATAAGTACTTAGGGGGTTTCTTCTTCAACCAATGGCTTGGCTTTCTTTACTTTCCTTGGCTTAGCTCCTCTTTTGGATTCTTTAGTCTCTCTTATTTTTCTTGATAACTTTCTTTTAGCCATTTTGGCTTATTTTCTTTCTTTTCAAAATTAGAGATTATATTTTCAACACTTTATAGCTAAACCACATATATTCTTGCCAACCATTACAAACTTATTGCTTCCCCTAGTCATTCTCCCAAATCTCTTTCTTTCTTTCCACTTTTCCAATCCCAAAATCTTTCTTTTACTTCTTTTTCATCCATTCCCCTCGTCACAAACACCATCCTATCTAACTTAGCCTAATCTAGCTCATGATGCGCGATATAGTTCTACATGAAACCCTTTCCTTGTCGCTATAGACCCAACACTTTTTGCTAAGTCCATTCAAAAATAAGGCCTCACAACGCTCACTAAACATGTAGGCTTGAAAGAAGGTTGAGTTTTAGGAGGGGTAAACCATTCCAAATGTGGGAATTGGCTACTTGGGCCAACAAGAGTGGTAAAAAGGATAAGATGACCCAAGTATGTATGCGGAATCCATGAGTCCATTATGCAATGCATGAACACGATATTTAATGTGTCAAAATTAAGGTTCTCACTTAGATAGGATTGGATTCAAATCGAAACTTGCTTCAGCTAAGACCTAAGTAATGAGACATGAGATCCAAACATGGTTCGACCTTGATTTCACACACAAGATCTAGAGCATAAGACTTAAACTCTTAAAACGACACTTTTCAAAGAGAAGTAATTTTAGTTCCCTATGCACATGCAATGCATTATCTACATGCTATGCATCTAGACTCAATCCTACACGAAGTGCAAAAAATTTCCAAATGTATTGAAAATGCATGATATGCATGAGACTCAAAATGCAATACTCAAAATAAGACAAAACAAATGACATTAGATACGGTCCCTCCCCCAAACTTAAATCACACTGTCTCGGTGTGAAATAAATCAAAGGAAGAGACCCAAAAATAACGAAATAAAATGCAAGACTCAAGTAAAATAAAAACTATTTACAAGGTTTTGGAGTGATACCTCAAAAGCTTTCAGATCTGGAAGAAGACCCCATTGAGTATGAAGGATTGCTAGAGCATGGAAACGGTGTCGTCATTGTCTTTCTCTTGGCCGCTTTCACTTCGTAGGAGGATGGAACGTACTCGTTGTCATGAATCACCAACTCTCCTCCATGTAGTTGAGGACGTTGGTTCAACGATGTAGAGCATTCTCCAATCTCCTCTTGCTCCACCATCCTCGACTCTCCTTGGCCGCTAGAGGAGCTAGCCTCTCCTTTTTTCCCGTGAGCTCTCTAACCGTGCCCTTCAAGTCCTTGACCGCCTTTACCAACTTTCGGATTGTCCTATCTTGCCACTTGCACCAACGTTGAAGTAACCTCGTTTGGTGCTTGGCGTGTCTAGTGGCAATTTCCGGGATCTTCCCATCATAAGGATCAAAGCTATACCTCTCACTCCCATACGTCGGCCGGGTGGGAACCGAGTGTGCATCTTCATCTTCTTCATCCTCTTGGTCGTTGGAGTGATCATCTTCTTCCCTTGGCACTTTCCTCGCCTTCCTCTTTCTTTAGCGGATTATCTCTAGTGGTGGGTCGGTTGCCGGGTTGTAGAAGTGATCATTGGTCGGATAGAAGTAGATCTCTTTCCTCCCTCGGAGTGTGGTGAGAGGAGTGTTAGGCAAAAAGACTTTGACCATGTTGGTTTTGGTGAAAGTCTTTAGGTTGTAGGCGAAAGTCTTGCCTATCTTACCTTCGGAGAACTTGGTTTTTGAGAGATAGACCTCATCCATAAACTCCACTTTATTAGTCTCATCCACCAACTTAATCCCCTTAGCCTTGAGGATCGAAGTTACCAAACCGCCTATGAAGATTTTTGGCTCCTTGCTCTTTGTAGTGAGAGCCCAATATTTGTAGCCAAGTAAGTGGTTCACTAGAACGGCGGCTAGGCACGGGCGTGCACTCTCTCCAATGAAACGCCGCTCATCTTGAGGTGTGTCAAGAAACGGTGCCAAGCCTAAATAAAGCAACTCCATATCTTCTTCCGAAACCGTCCCAAACTCTTTCTTGGCAAAGAAGGTGTGAGCAAGTATCTTGTGGGCATAACGAATGGCGGGGTGGCAGATGTATGTGCCTTTGACATCCCCGGGACTATATTCTCCCACACCAATGACTTTCCATAAGTAGGTCAAGTCGTTTTTCCCATAGAGAAACTTGAGGCCTCTCTTGGTTCCTTCTTCTTTGAACCCAAACACTTGACTTAGCTCATGGAATGTCATCTTGTAAGCTTCTTTTCCCACCTTAAACTCAATGAAACCGTGGCCATCATCCTCATTGGTGTCTTTATCCCCTCGTTCATAGAACATAGCTTCCAATGATGCAAGAAATTGGCAAGCTTGGTCTTTATGAGAGAGATTAGCCAATTCAAAGATTCCATCGAAACCCATGTTAGTGAAAATCGATTTCACATCCTCAAGGATGCCCATCTTCTCAAGTACAATCTTATCCGGGAATTTTGTCTCCTCGAATTTCACCTCCTAGAGCTTCTTGGCATACTCACTATAGGTGGGGACTCTTGGCTTAGGAGTGGGGACTTTCTTCTTCTTTTTCACTTGCCCCACGTCTTTGATATTCATGCACTTTACATGTTTAAGCATACATTTTACTTAGAGTTTTGTGCCATTTGCATGCATAATTACGGTTTTGTCTTGCATTTAGGTCTCATTTAGAGTTTAGTACATTTACAATAGGTCCGAGTGAGTTATTGAATTCATTTGGAGTGTTTTTAGGTGTGTTGGAGACATTTGGGATGATTGGAGTGGTTGAGCATCAAGAGAAGGAAGAGCTCATCCAACATGCTGGAAAAATGTGACTTGAAGGAAGCCTTCCGCTCTGAATCAGCTTCAATGATCTTTACTGACGTTGTAGAGGAGTGCGTTAGCTGTCCATAGGAGTTGGAATCAAGTCATTCGGACGTGTGGTTTGAGAGATATGGCTGATTTATCAGAGACAGGTCCGCCTGGCCGAGACGATTTCTTCAATACCGAGGTCACTGGTCAGTGCAACTGTTCGGTGTGGAAACAGAGGGAAAATTCCCATAGTACCAATGTACAATACCGATTTGTGACATCGTTATTGAAGGGTCTCCACTTCGAATTAGCCTCGGTGATCTTCACCAAAGTTGTATAGGAGTGAATCAGCTTTACACAGGAGTTTGAATCAGCTTTACATAGGAGTTTGAATAAAGTCATTCAGACGTGTTGTTTGAGAGATATGGCTGATTTACCAGAGACAGGTCTGCCTAGCCGAGACGGTTTTTTCAATACCGATGTCACTGGTGGGTGCAACTGCTCGGTGTGGAAACAGAGGGAAAATTCCCTTAGTACCGATGTACAATACCGATTTGTGACATCTGTATTGAAGGGTCCCCAATCCGAATTAGCCTCGGTGGTCTTCATCAAAGTTGTAGAGGAGTGAATCAGGAGTTTGAATCGGGTTATTTGGACATATGGATAGGGCGATAAGACAGATTTACCGAAGGTATGTCCGTCTGGCCGAGAGAAGACGATACCGTCGAAATAACCGGAAAAACGAAGGCATTCCGGTTTGAATCAACTCCAACGGTCTTCATAAGAGTTGTAGAGGGACGAGTTAGATGTCTACAGGAATTGGATTCAGGTCATTAGGATGTCAGGTTCAGGAGTTATGACCAATTCACTTAAGACGTACCAAAGACTTGACCGGGTCAAAACCCGGTTTGTTCCGGGTTGACCCGGTCCGACTCAAACCCATTTAAATATTGACAACTCTTTTTCCTTTTATATCCAAGTTTTCTTCTTTTAGAGTTGGATTTTATCCCAAACTCTTCTTATGATTTTGAGAGGGATTTTGATTGTTCTTCATACAAATGCCACTCTAGAGAAGATTTCTTCACCTTTATCTTTATATTAATGCATCTTCTTTATCTTTATTTCTTCTTCTTTTATGTTCTTCATATTTAGGCCTGGAGCCCCTTTTTGTTGGATCTTAGATTTAGCTTGATTTAGATGATTTGATGATTGATTCTTGATGCTTATGTTCTTAATCCTTGCATTCCTTTCTTGTTTGGTGCTCCTAATGCTATATCTAGCTTAAGAAAGTAGATCTAGATCATAACGCATTTCATACACACCAAGTGTTTGATGAAATGCCTTGATGAACTATTCAAGAGATTTATGTTCCTAGCCTAAGGGATAAGTTGTCTATGGTGTATTTTGGTTGATCTTGTTTATATTCTTAATGCTTGCTAATCATTGATCCACAAATGAGAGTTTGCTAATGGATTGAGTGATTAGTTGCTGGAAAGAGAATTAATCAAGATTAGTGATCTTAACCTAAGGATTAACATTGATTGTGTGTATTAGCATCATTAGTTAATTGTCTTGATGATTAGATGATGATGATTTAGGTTGATTCTTGTTAGATCATTCACTTAGGTTGGTTCTTAATGCTAGATTTGATAAGATAAACCAAAGTTTAGAACTACACCTAGATTAGGTAGCTCTAGTTGGCGTGACAAACCAATGTGGAGCTACACCTTAAGATTTATGGTCTCATCCCATGCATTAGGGAGAGATTCGAGTAAATGGTGTTAGTGCTAGATTAGGTTTATCCATTCGAGTCTTGAACTTAGGTATTTCACTCCTAACCGGTGTTTAAATGAATTGGTTGAACAAAACCTTTTGTGAGCTTTTCATGCCTAGCCAATGATAGTTGATGTCTAGGGTGATTAGTGAACTAAGTGGGATTGGAGATTAATGCTTGTTAATCATCTTATCATAAACGATGGTTTGTTTTTGATTTGGTGATTAACAAAATGATTAGTGCCACGACGGTGGATTAGTCATAATTGTGAATTCCATGTTCTAGGATAATGATTAATGCTTCCAAATGATTCATTGTTTGATTGTTAATCATTCATTTGATAGTTCATTCCATTATCCAACACCTCTATCTTTGTTTTCTTTCTTGCATTTGTTTCTTTTCCCATAAACATAAAACCCCAAAACATTTTCTCTAGCTTAGGAAGATTCATGTATTCTTAGTGCTTCAATCTTAACTTCCTCGGTTCGATATCTCAAATACTACAATGACATGAGTGGGATTTGAGTAATTGACTAGTAAAAATCCTACTATCAATTTGGCGTTGTTGCCGGGGAGGTTTAGCATTGATCATTAGGATTTTGATTCTTCTTAAGACTAGAGCTTTTTATTTTCTTTTGTTGCTAATCTTTTCACTTCTCTTGTGAGTTTCATGAAGAGAGTGACAATGAGGAAGCAACCGTCAAGCTAGTGACGTTAAACGCGCCCCTTGGGGACCTCCCCGAGCCTATCCCTTGTCGAGCCTGAGACACAAAACAAGCAGGTAAATAAGGGTCTTTTGGGTCAAAGTCGTTGTATGTGACAGAAGGAGGGCTTGAGCAACAATGTGTCACACTCCTCTCTTCACCATCTCCATTCCGCTAATCTCACTCCTCCTTTGTAAGTATATCTTTTTTTTTTGAGTCTTTGCATTTCATCTTTTGTTTTTGGTCTCTCTCTTGAAATTCTTTCACACCGAGACGTTGTGATTTAAGTTTGGGGGAGGGACCGGTATCTAACCTTGTGTTTTGTGTCTTATTTTCCTTTTGCATCTTGAGTCTCATGCATTTTTAATAATTTTGAAAATTTTGAACTTTTGTGCATTACATATAGGATTGAATCTAGATGCATAGCATATAAGGTAGTTTTGCATGAGCATTAGGAGCAATGATAGATTTTTCCTTGTAAAGTACCATATTAAGAGCTTAGTCCAATGCCATTGTTGCTAGTTACTTGATGCTTTGATCTCGTGTAGAAATTAAGAGCGAAAAATGCCTTGATCTCATGTCTTATTGTTCTTGCCTTGATTCAAGCAAATCTTGACTTGAATTCAACCCCATTTAAGTGATAACCTTAATTTTGACTTGTAAATATTGTGTTCATGCATTTTTGAATGAATTCGTGGATCACTTCATACATATTTGGATAATCTATTCCCTTTCACCACTCTTGTTTATCCAAGTAGCCATATGCCATCATTGGAATGGTTTCCCCTACCCTAACCTCAACCTTCTTTCTAGCCATTGATATTAGTGTGTGATTGGTGAGGCCTTCTTACGAGCAAACTTGGTAAATAGTGTTGGGTTTAAGGCGACAAGGAGGAATTCTCATGTAGATTTAGCTCCATCATCACGGAGTTAATCTAGGAATAGGATATATAGGTTGGCGGTTCTTGGTTTAAGTTTGGGGGAACGGTTAGGAAATTTGGTGAACGGATATGGTTGGAATAGATTGCGGAATGGGAAAGATGAATAAGGTGAAGGAAAAAGGGGATCAAATTTATAGATTGGTTGGTGCAAAATTATAAGACTAGCTCTAAGAATAAGATAGCCTCAAGAGATCCAAAGAAAAAGAAGAAAGCCGAAAAGGCCAAAGCATCAAAGAAGAAAAAGAGGCGTGAACAAAAATGAAGAATAAGGAGAGCTAAATCACAACAAAGAAGCACCAAACCATGAGAACAAGGAAGAAGAAGTTGATCCCCGAATGAGAAGAAGGTGAAGTGAAAGGACAAGAAGCATGTGTGGGTTTAAGGAGGCAAATACCTTAAGATGAAAAGGGTAGCTTAGGATGTGGGCACAAATGGGTTAGAAGGCTTTAGGTTAGAGACACTCTAGGCATTTGGGTAGATGAGAATTCTCCCTTGTATGCATAGGTTGCCTTTTACCTTTAGCATTTTGCTAAAGTTTGCTTTTTCCATGAGAGATCCTTATACTTGATTACCCATGCATGATAATGAGATCATTTTCATCTCATAACCTAACCATTAGCCAAACGAATTCATTTGATCTTGCATAAACATGATTAACGCTTGTTACACTTAATCAATGTCAAGGGGTTGGAGGATTTGAAATGTTTGTGTAGGTTGAGGTTCGAATCTAAGTCATGTAAGGATAAGTATGGCTAGTCACTTTTGAGTAAGTTGTTTGATCGCATCAAGAAGTTTGTAACTTGGACATTGGGCTCGGATTATTTTTATGGCACTTTCGGATTTGAGCTCCCATATTCTAGTCTTCTCCCTTTGCCTATTCTTGTTTGCTTGAGGACAAGCAAATGTTTAAATTTGGGAAAATTGATAGTCATGCACTTTACATGTTTAAGCATACATTTTACTTAGAGTTTTGTGCCATTTGCATGCATAATCACGGTTTTGTCTTGCATTTAGGTCTCATTTAAAGTTTAGGATATTTGCATTAGGTCCTAGTGAGTTCTTGCATTCATTTGGAATGTTTTTAGGTGTTTTGGAGACATTTGGGATGATTCGAGTGGTTGAGCATCAAGAGAAGGAAGAGCTCATCCGACACGCCGGACATATGTGGCTGGACGGAAGCATTCCGATCTGAATCAGCTTCGATGATCTGCATTGAAGTTGTAGAGGAGTGAGTTAGATGTCCATAGGAGTTGAAATCAAGTCATTCGGACGTGTGTTTTGAGAGATATGGCTGATTTACCAGAGACAGGTTCGCCTGGCCGAGACGGTTTCTTCAATACCGAGGTCACTGGTCGGTGCAACTGCTCGGTGTGGAAACAGAGGGAAAATTCCGTTAGTACCGATGTACAATACCGATTTGTGACATCGGTACTGAAGGGTCTCCACTCCGAATTAGCCTCGGTGTCTTTACCAAAGTTGTAGAGGAGTGAATCAGCTTTACACAGGAGTTTGAATAGGGTTATTTGGACATATGGATAGGGAGATAAGACGGATTTACGAAGGTATATCCGTCTGGCCGAGAGAAGACGACACCGTCCAAATAACGGGCAAAACGAAGGCATTCCGATATGAATCAACTCAAACGGTTTTCATAAGAGTTGTAGAGGGACGAGTTAGCTATCTACAAGATTTGGATTCAGGTCATTCGGATGTGAGGTTCAGGAGTTATGACCAATTCACTGAAAACGTACCAAAGACTTGACCGTTCCGGGTTGACCCGGTCCGACCCAAACCCATTTAAATATTGAAAACCCTTTTTCCTTTTAGATCCAAGTTTTCTTCTTTCTTGAGTTGGGTTTTATCCCAAACTCTTCTTATGATTTTGAGAGGGATTTTGATTGTTCTTCATACAAATGCCACTCTAGAGAAGATCTCTTCACCCTTATCTTTATATTAATGCATCTTCTTTATCTTTATTTCTTCTTCTTTTATGTTCTTCATATTTAGGCCTTACGCCCCTTTTTGTTGGATCTTAGATTTAGCTTGATTTAGATGATTTGATGATTGATTCTTGATGCTTATGTTTTTAATCCTTGCATTCCTTTCTTGTTTGGTGCTCCTAATGCTATATCTATCTTGAGAAAGTATATCAAGATCATAAGGCATTTCATGCACACCAAGTGTTTGATGAAATGCCTTGATGAACTATTCAAGAGATTTATGTTCCTAGCCTAAGGGATTAGTTCTCTATGGTGTATTTTGGTTGATCTTGTTTATATTCTTAATGCTTGCTAATCATTGATCCACAAATGAGAGTTTGCTAATGGATTGAGTGATTAGCATAGTGATTAGTTGCTTGAAAGAGAATTAATCAAGATTAGTGATCTTAACCTAAGGATTAGCATTGATTGTGTGTATTAGCATCATTAGTTAATTGTCTTGATGATTAGATGATGATGATTTAGGTTGATTCTTGTTAGATCCTTCACTTAGGTTGGTTCTTAATGCTAGATTTGATAAGATAAACAAAAGTTTAGAACTACACCTAGATTAGGTAGCTCTAGTTGGCGTGACAAACCAATGTAGAGCTACACCTTAGGATTTAGGGTGTCATCCCATGCATTAGGGAGAGATTCTAGTAAACGGTGTTAGTGCTAGATTAGGTTTATCCATTCGAGTCTTGAACTTTGGCATTTCACTCCTAACCGGAGTTTAAATGAATTGCTTGAACAAAACCTTTTGTGAGCTTTTCATGCCTAGCCAATGATAGTTGATGTCTAGGGTGATTAGTGAACTAAGTGGTATTGGAGATTAATGCTTGTTAATCATCTTATCACAAACGATGGTTTGTCCTTGATTTGGTGATTAACAAAGTGATTAGTGCCAAGACGGTGGATTAGTCATAATTGTGAAGTCCATGTTCTAGGATAGTGATTAATGCTTCCAAATGATTCATTGTTTTATTGTTAATCATTCATTTGATAGTTCATTCCATGATCCAACAGCTCTATATTTGTTTTCTTTCTTGCATTTGTTTCTTTTCACATAAACATAAAACCCCAAAACATTTGCTCTAGCTTAGGAAGATTCATGTATTCTTAGTGCTTCAATATTAACTTCCTCGATTCTATATCTTAAATACTACAATGACATGAGTGGGATTTGAGTAATTGATTAGTAAAAATCCCACTATCAATTTGGCGCCGTTGCCGGGGAGGTTTAGCATTGATCATTAGAATTTTGATTCTTCTGAAGACTAGAGCTTTTATTTTCTTTTGTTGCTAATCTTTTCACTTCTCTTGTGAGTTTCATAAAGGGAGTGACAATGAGGAGGCAACCGTCAAGCTAGTGACGTTAAACGCACCCCTTGGGGACCTCCCCGAGCCTATCCCTTGTCGATCCTAAGACACAAAACAAGCAAGTAAATAAGGGTCTTTTGGGTCAAAGGTCGTTGTATGTGACGGAAGGAGGGCTTGAGCAACAACGTGTCACACTCCTCTCTTCACCATCTCCATTCCGCTAATCTCACTCCTCCTTTGTAAGTATCTCTTTTCTTTTTGAGTCTTTGCATTTCATCTTTTATTTTTGGTCTCTCTCTTGAACTTCTTTCACACCGAGACGTTGTGATTTAAGTTTGGGAGAGGGACCGGTATCTAACCTTGTGTTTTGTGTCTTATTTTCCTTTTGCATCTTGAATCTCATGCATTTTCAATAATTTTGAAAATTTTGAAATTTTGTGCATTCCATATAGGATTGAGTCTAGATGCATAGCATATAAGGTAGCTTTGCATCAGCATTAGGAGCAATGATAGATTTGTCCTTGTAAAGTACCATATTAAGAGCTTAGTCTAATGCCATTGTTGCTAGTTACTTGATGCTTTGATCTCGTGTAGAAATTAAGAGCGAACCATTCCTTGATCTCATGTCTTATTGCTCTTGCCTTGATTGAAGCAAACCTTGACTTGAATTCAACCCCATCTAAGTGATAACCTTAATTTTGACTTGTAAATATTATGTTCAAGCATTTTTGAATAAATTCGTGGATCACTTCATACATATTTGGATAATCTATTCCCTTTCACCACTCTTGTTTATCCATGTATCCATATCCCATCATTGGAATGGTTTCCCCAACCCTAACCTCAACCTTCTTTCTAGCCATTGATATTAGTGTGTAATTGGTGAGGCCTTCTTTCGAGCAAACTTGGCAAAAATTGTTAGGTTTAAGGCGACAAGGAGGAATTCTCATGTAGATTTAGCTCCATCATCACAGAGTTAATCTAGAATAGGATAGATAGGTTGGGGGTTCTTGGTTTAAGTTTGGGGGAACGGTTAGGAAATTTGGTAAACGGATATGGTTGGAATAGATTGCGGAATGGGAAAGATGAGTAAGGTGAAGGAAAAAGGGGATCGAATTTATAGATTGGTTGGTGAAAAATTATAAGACTAGCTCTAAGAATAAGATAGCCTCTCGAGATCCAAAGAAAAAGAAGAAAGCCGAAAAGGCCAAAGCATCAAAGAAGAAAAAGAGGCGTGAACAAAAATGAAGAATAAGGAGAGCTAAGTCACAACAAAGAAGCACCAAACCATGAGAACAAGGAAGAAGAAGTTGATCCCCGAATGAGAAGAAGGTGAAGTGAAAGGACAAGAAGCATGTGTGGGTTTAAGAAGGCAAATACCTTAAGATGAAAAGGGTAGCTTAGGATGTGGGCACAAACGGGTTAGAAGGCTTTAGGTTAGAGACACTCTAGGCATTTGGGTAGATGAGAATTCTCCCTTGTATGCATAGGTTGCCTTTTACCTTTAGCATTTTGCTAAAGTTTGCTTTTGCCATGAGAGATCCTTATACTTGATTACCCATGCATGATAATGAGATCATATTCATCTCATAACCTAACCCTTAGCCAAACGAATTCATTTGATCTTGCATAAACATGATTAACGCTTATTACACTTAATCAATGTCAAGGGGTTGGAGGATTTGAAAGTTTGTGTAGGTCGAGGTTCGAATGTAAGTCATGTAAGGATAAATATGGCTAGTCACTTTTGAGTAAGTTGTTTGATCGCATCAAGAAGTTTGCAACTTTGACATTGGGCTCAAATTCTTTTTATGGCACTTTCGGATTTGAGCTCCCATATTCTAGTCTTCTCCCTTTTTATGGCACTTGCATTCATTCCATGATTCATCGTTTGATTGTTAATCATTCATTTGATAGTTCATTCCATGATCCAACACCTCTATCTTTGTTTTCTTTCTTGCATTTGTTTCTTTTCCCATAAACATAAAACCCCAAAACATTTTCTCTAGCTTAGGAAGATTCATGTATTCTTAGGGTTTCAATCTTAACTTCCTCGGTTCGATATCTCAAATACTACAATGACATGAGTGGGATTTGAGTAATTGGAGTGTTTGAGAATCAAGAGAAGGAAGAGCTCATCCGATACGCCGGAAAGATGTGGCTGGACGGGAGCATTCCGATCTGAATCAGCTTCAATGATCTTCATTGAAGTTGTAGAGTAGTGAGTAGCTATCCATAGGAGTTGGAATCAAGTAATTCAGACGTGTGGTTTGAGAGATATTGTTGATTTACCAGAGACAGGTATGCCTGGCCGAGACGGTTTTTTCAATACCGAGGTCACTGGTCGGTGCAACTGCTCGGTGTGGAAACAGAGGGAAAATTCCCTTAGTACCGATGTACAATATCGATTTGTGACATCGGATTTGTGACATCGATTTGTTCTTCATACAAATGCCACTCTAGAGATGATTTCTTCACCCTTATCTTTATATTAATGCATCTTCTTTATCTTTATTTCTTCTTCTTTTATGTTCTTCATATTTAGGCCTTAGGCCCCTTTTTGTTGGATCTTAGATTTAGCTTGATTTAGATGATTTGATGATTGATTCTTGATGCTTATGTTTTTAATCCTTGCATTCCTTTCTTGTTTGGTGCTCCTAATGCTATATCTAGCTTGAGAAAGTAGATCTAGATCATAAGGCATTTCATGCACACCAAGTGTTTGATGAAATGCCTTGATGAACTATTCAAGAGATTTATGTTCCTAGCCTAAGGGATTAGTTGTCGAGGGTGTATTTTGGTTGATCTTGTTTATATTCTTAATGCTTACTAATCATTGATCCACAAATGAGAGTTTGCTAATGGATTGAGTGATTAGCATAGTGATTAGTTGCTTGAAAGAGAATTAATCAAGATTAGTGATCTTAACCTAAGGATTAGCATTGATTGTGTGTATTAGCATCATTAGTTAATTGTCTTGATGATTAGATGATGATTATTTATGTTGATTCTTGTTAGATCATTCACTTAGGTTGGTTCTTAATGCTAGATTTGATATGATAAACCAAAGTTTAGAACTACACCTAGATTAGGTAGCTCTAGTTGGCGTGACAAACCAATGTAGAGCTACACCTTAGGATTTATGGTCTCATTCAATGCATTAGGGAGAGATTCGAGTAAACGGTGTTAGTGCTAGATTAGGTTTATCCATTCGAGTCTTGAACTTTGGCATTTCACTCCTAACCGGAGTTGAAATGAATTGCTTGAACAAAACCTTTTGTGAGCTTTTCATGCCTAGCCAATGAGAGTTGATGTCTAGGGTGATTAGTGAACTAGGTGAGATTGGAGATTAATGCTTGTTAATCATATTATCACAAACGATGGTTTGTTCTTGATTTGGTGATTAACAAAGTGATTAGTGCCACGACGGTGGATTAGTCATAATTGTGAATTCCATTTTATGGGATAGTGATTAATGCTTTCAAATGATTCATTGTTTGATTGTTAATCATTCATTTGATAGTTCATTCCATGATCCAACACCTCTATCTTTGTTTTCTTTCTTGCATTTGTTTCTTTTCCCATAAACATAAAACCCCAAAACATTTGCTCTAGCTTAGGAAGATTCATGTATTCTTAGTGCTTCAATCTTAACTTCCTTGGTTCTATATCTCAAATACTACAATGACATGAGTGGGATTTGAGTAATTGACTAGTAAAAATCCTACTATCAGTCTTCCACATTGTCTCCCTTGTCATTAGCAAGTGTCTTGTTTTTCCTCTTTTCGGTGCCTTTAGCAATTTCCGCTAGTGCTAACTCTCTCCTTTTAGTCGGTGGACCTTTCTCTTTGATTTGGTCACTTGTTTTCGCCATGGTACCTGGCGGTCCACTGGATAATCGATCCAAACTAAGGACCGTTGGATGAAGCGTTGGACTGATGGTCCTAAACAATCCTAGGCAAGACACATCCGGCACACGGTGCCGGTACCGAGGGGAAAAACCATCCCGGGGGAAATGCATCCTGTGCACGCGTCCGGTATCGAAGGAAAATTTTTCTTCTTGGGGAAATTTTTACACCGGGCAACATGGATCAGGGACACGGGGCCGGGAAAGTGCCTGCTCTCGGCAAAATCCCATTCCGGGCAAGACACTTTTATGCACCAGCCGGTGCAATGCTCCCTCGGCTAAAACCGTTCGATGCTTGAGAGAAAATGATCTCGCACCGGGCTGCTTACACCCGGTATTCCGAGCCGGTGTTCACAGTTCTTCCTCATTTTGAACTTCCCCAGCAAGATTTCACCTCTTTGGCCACCAAGAACCCCTAAAAATATTAAACAAAAGATATAAAAGAACTAAACAAGATCGAAAAACGCATAAAAAGAAATATGTACAATGATAAGCTTGGGGTGTCTCCCAAGAGCACTTTGTTTAACGTCACTAAGTTCGACGTTTGTTACCGTCCTCAAGCTAGAGGGACATCATCGAGAGGGATCGAGCCTCCCTCTTCGACGATTTGGTTTGCTCGGTAGAGTTTGAGCCTTTGGCCATTTGCAATGAAATCTTGGCCCTCCTTGTTAACTTGTACCATGGCTCCATATGGCCTTACTTCCTTAACCTCGAAAGGACCCGACCAACTTGATTTGAGCTTCCCGGGAAAAAGCTTCAACCGGGAATTGAACATGTGCACGATCCTCTTATCATGGAATGCCTTGGCTCTCTCCTTGTAGATTCTCGGGCTCTCATAGGCCTCAAGCCTAGTCTCTTCTAACTCTTGAAGTTGAATTAACCTCTTCTCTTTTGTGGTCTTGACGTTGAAGTTAAGAAACTTCACCGCCCATAGAGCCGTGTATTCTAATTCAACCGGTAGATGGCATAACTTCCCATAAAGCCAAATAAATGGTGTAGTCCTTATAGTCGTCTTAAAGGCGGTTCGGTAGGCCCATAAAGCATCATCTAACTTGTTGGCCCAATCCTTTCTTGAACTCCCAACCGTCCTCCCTAGTATGGCTTTGATTTGCCGGTTGGATAATTCTACTTTGCCACTCGTTTGAGGATGGTAAGGTGTTGTTACCTTATGCCTCACACCATGCTTCTTAAGTAGACTTTCAAACACCTTATTGATGAAATGACTACCTCCATCACTAATGACCACCCTTGGAACTCCGAACCTTGGGAAGATAACGGACTTGAATAGTTTTAGTACAACCTTATCATCGTTGGTAGGGCTTGCAATGGCTTCCACCCATTTAGAGACGTAATCAACCGCCACCAATATGTATTGGTTACCATATGATGACGGGAAAGGTCCCATAAAATCGATGCCCTATACGTCGAACATCTCCACCACAAGGATTGGGTTTTGAGGCATTTCATCTCTCCTCCCAATATTCCTTTTCCTTTGGCACGCATCACATGTGGAGACAAAGAGGTGCACATCCTTGAATAATGAAGGCCAACAAAAACCCGACTGAAGAACCTTTGTGGCCGTTTTGTAGGAGGCATGATGACCACTATAGCTTAACCCGTGACAATGGAGTAAGATTCCTTGGACTTCTTCTTCCGAAACACATCTTCTATACAAGCCATCCGAGCATAGTTTATACAAGAACAGCTCGTCCCAATAGTATCTTGTCAAGTCATGAAAGAACTTCTTCTTCTTGTAACCGTCCAAAGGTGATTCCTTCCCGCACACTAAGTAGTTCACTAGATCCGCAAACCATGGTAGTTTCTCGTCTTGTAATCCATTAGCACTCTCTAGTCCTTGCACGGCTTCAATCCCTTTCTTAAAGACACCAACAACCATGAGACTCTCCTCAGAGAGCTTATCATCAATTGGGACAAGGTCTTCAATCCTCATTCTAGACAAGTTATCCGCGACCCCATTCTCTATCCCTTTCTTGTCAACTATCTCCAAGTCAAACTCTTGTAGAAGCAAGATCCAACAATAGCCTTGGGTTTGTGTCCTTCTTTGCATGAATGTATCTTAGGGCCGCGTGATCGGTGTAGGCAATCACCTTTGATCCCACAACATAAGACCTAAATTTCTCCATTGCAAAGACCACGGCTAGCAACTCCTTTTCCGTTGTGGCATACCGGGCTTGAGTGTCATCTAAGGTCCTACTTGCATAGTAGATGACATTGGTATTCTTGTCCTTCCTTTGGCCCAAGACCGCTCCAACCGCGTAGTCACTAGCATCACACATGATCTCGAAAGGAAGATCCCAATCCGGGGCTTGTACAATGGGAGCACTAACCAACGCCTTCTTGATCTCTAGAAACGCTACCATACACTCCTCATCAAACACGAACTCAACCTCCTTGCAAAGTAGCCTTGTGAGAGGCCTTGTGATTTTCGAGAAGTCCTTGATGAACTTTCGGTAGAAACCCGCATGACCTAAGAAAAACTGTATGTCCTTGACCGACTTAGGCGGCTCCAAGCCATCACCTCAATCTTGGCTTTGTCTACCTCTATGCCCTTCTCGAAGATTTTGTGGCCAAGCACGATGCCCTCACGCACCATAAAGTGGCATTTCTCCCAATTGAGTACCAAGTTTGCCTCCTCACATCGTTGCAAGACCCTACAAAGATTAGACAAGCAAACACCAAAAGAAGACCCATACACGGAGAAGTCGTCCATAAAGACTTCTACCGTGTCTTCAATAAGATCAGAGAAAATGGACATCATGCAACGTTAGAATGTCGCGGGTGCATTACACAACCCAAATGGCATCCTTCAATATGCGAATGTGCCATAAGGGCATGTGAAAGTCATTTTCTCTTGGTCATTCGGGTGTATGGGTATTTGAAAGAAACTCGAATAACCGTCTAGGAAACAATAAAATGGATGATTAGCTAGACGTTCAAGCATTTGATCTATGAAAGGTAACGGAAAGTGATCCTTACGAGTAGATGAATTGAACTTCCTAAGTACTATCCGATATTAGGTAGATAATACCCGCATCCAAGAGCTTAAGAATCTCTCTCTTTACAACATCCTTCAAATTAGGATTCAACCTTCTTTGATGTTCAATAGAGGTCCTTGATTCGTCTTCTAGATGAATTCTATGTGTGCACAAACTAGGGGAAATACCCTTGATATCATCCAAAGAATAGCCAATGGCTTTCCTATATTTCCTAAGTTCTACAAGAAGGGAGGATAGTTCGTTCTCATCTAGACTCTCATTCACAATAACTGGGTAAGACTCGTTGGGACCTAAGAACGCATACCTTAGTCCTGCGGGAAGTTGCTTTAGGTCCACCTTTGGGGCTTTGAGTTCGCTCCAATCGTCCTCCTCAAGACTAGACTTACCCTTGCTAGTCTCTTCAACGGTTAGAACAAACTCCTCTTCAACCATACCAACTCTTGACCCATCTCGAACTTCGGTACCACGATCACCCAACTCAACAAATGGCGTATCCCTTTCAACCGGTTTGTGCAAATCCATGAGTAGCTCATACCCTCGACTCTCTTTACTCAAGAAACCATGATCACCACGCTCCTTAGTCAAAACCACTTCCAAACCGTCTTCTACTCTCATTTCCTCATGCAATTCGTCGGCTAGTTCATCCATGGTCTCTATGTAGAAACATTGGCCATCTATGGTGGGTTTATTCATCACCTTGCTGATATCAAATTCAAGGACTTCTCCCTTACCCAAGTGTATGTCTATTTTGCCTTTCCTCACATCGATTATCGCCCCCGCGGTTGCTAGGAATGGCCTACCAAAGATAAGAGGATCTTTCGGTTCCTCATCCATTTCAAGTACCACGAAATCTGTAGGGACAATGAAATCTTTCACCACGATAGGAAGATCCTCAAGCAAACCAATAGGAACCCTCACGCTCCTATCCGCCAATATTAGGGAAATGTTGCATGCCTTGTAGCGTGTGAAGCCTAGTCTCTCGGCTACCGAAAACGGCATGAGGCTTACACTCGCTCCAAGATCACACAAACAATGATTGAAAGCTAGAGGACCAAGTGCACAAGGTAGAGTGAATGATCCCGGATCTCCTAGCTTCTTCGGCACCATCTTCTTTTGTATGATGGCGCTACACTCGTGAGTTAGAATGACCGTAGACTCCATTTCCTTAGCTCTCTCATTCACGGCATCTTTCAAGAACTTGGCGTATTGTGGTACAAGTAAGAAGGCATCAACCAAAGGCATTGTGAGTTCTACCTTCTCCATTTGCCTATCAAAGATGGCTTTGTACTTGTCCATAAGTTGCTTCTTGAACCGCCCAAGAAAAGGTAGCTTAGGAACATATGGCTTAGGGACAAACACATTTTTCTTTGGCTTCTCTTGAGCAACAACAACCCTAGGCTTGACCTTCTTAACTTCTTCAACCTTGTCTTGCTCTCTCACTACCTCATCTTAAACCAATTCGTCATCTTCTTGAAGTTCCACCCCACCACTTTGCTTCTCAATGTCCTCATTGAGAGTAGGAGGAGCTTCTCTTGGAGGCAAAACCGTACCACTCCTTAAGGTGATGGTGTTTACATACTCTTTAGGATTAGCTTCGGATTTACCCGGGAGTTGACCTTGTGGTCGTGAAGAAGAAGCAACACCTTTGTTCTCCATTTGTTTTACCTTGGAGTTCAAAGCCGCAATCTTTGTGTTGTGGTCATTGTAAGAGCAATCCACCCGCGTATTGATCTCCGCTTATCCCTTGAGTAATTGTTGGAACATGGAAACCGGGTGTTTGACCTTGAGGCAAAAACCCTTGTTGTTGCCCTTGAAAACCGGGTGGAGCTTTGGTTTGGAATCCACTTTGGTTCCCTTGGAATTGGTTCGTTGGGACAAAGCCTTGTTGGTTGGTATTAGAAGCTTGGCCTTGAGGTTGGAATTGATTTTGTGGGACTCCTTGAGGTAGACTTGGTCTTGTGGATTCTCCACGTTTGTGTTCCGGTAAGAGAAGTTGGGGTGGTTCCTATAGTTTTGGTTGAACCCTTGTCATTGGTAGTTCCCTTGGTTTTGGTAGTTCCATTGGTTCCCCACGTAGTTCACCTCCTCTTGGGTGTTCATGTCCACGTTCTCCTCTTGATAGCAACCTTGATTCTCATCATAAGCATCCACAACATTAACAGTCTTTTGAGAAGACACTAGAAGTTTATCAATCAAAATGGCTTTCTTGTCCAACTTGTCATTAAGAGCTTTCATGTCTTTGGCCCGTTTGTTCTCATCAAAGTCCCTAGTGGTCCTTGTGGCGCGGTCATAGTCGTCGCCATAGGTACCGTCACTTTGGGCCAAGTTCTCGACAAGCTCCATTGCTTCCTCAACGTCCTTAGCCAAGAAGTTACCGTTTGATGCCGTGTCAAGTAGCATACGGATCTTAGGCAAAGCACCTCGGTAGAGGGTGCTAAGGAGAGAGGCGTTGCTAAAGCCGTGATGTGGGCATTGAGAAATGTAGCTTCTAAATCTCTCCCAAGCCTCGTTGAAAGACTCATTGGACCGTTGTGTGAAGCTTGAGATCTCAATGCGAAGCTTGGCGGTTCTAGCCGGTGAAAAGAATTTGGCAAGAAACGCACGTTTTCAATCATACCACAAGGTGATAGATCCTTGGGGTGAGGTCTTTTTCCATTGGTGAGCCTTGTCACCTAAAGAGAACGGGAAAAGACGAAGCTTGAACCCATCTTCAGAGACCCCATTGATCTTAGTGAGACCACATATCCGGTCAAATTGGACAAACCGTGAAACTTGTTGGCTTGAACCATGTTTATAACCCCCGGTTTCACTTCGAAGTTGTTGTTCTCCATCGGTGGAGCTTGAATTCCTTGCCGGTTTTGGTGAGCAATAGCGGCATCACCCTCTCCAACAACGTTTGTAGCTCTTGGTGGATGGTTGGGACGATGATGGTTTCCATTACCACCACCTCCTTGATTGTTGCCGTTTCCATTCTCATTCCCACCGTTCCTTTGGTGGGGAATTGGTTCGTGGATGTTCCCAAGTGGAACATTCTCAAAGTGCTCCATGACGTTACCAACCTCTTCTTGAACTCTCACTCGGTGTCGTCTTACTCTTGATCCTCTATCAAGTTGATCAATGTCGTCCCTCGGTTCTACTAGGTTAGTATTGCCACGGAAACGGGTATGCATGCACCTATAGAGATAAAGAGCAATAGGAAGCAAAGAAGATTAGTAACTTTGGTAGAAAATAAAACTTAATCTCACAAAGAGCCTAAATCTCAATGTTAAAACAAATCCCAATATGGCAACGGCGCCAAATTGATACAAGACTTTTTAGTCTCTAGGAGGTATCAAGGAGGTTATCAATCCATAATTGGGATTATTTTAATCACTAAGAATGCAAGGAACAATTGCAAGTTAAGCTAAACAAGTGTGGTTTGTTGTTAAGTATCCAATTCAAA
Source organism: Eutrema japonicum (assembly GCA_030161315.1). Taxonomy (NCBI): domain Eukaryota; kingdom Viridiplantae; phylum Streptophyta; class Magnoliopsida; order Brassicales; family Brassicaceae; genus Eutrema; species Eutrema japonicum. Next base: position 25,585,021 of record BSQW01000012.1, on the reverse strand, counting down.
TTTAGCAATGCAATAACTAAACACGATGTAAATCAAATATCGAAAGAGGATTCAAGGATGAGATTATGGATATAAGATGATCAAAGTTCAAATCATGATGTTTATTTACTCAAATAAGCTAATCCCTAGGCATAAGATCCTAAACTTGACTAATTCTCTTTCAAGCAATTAATCACTATGCTAATCACCTAATCCATTAACAAACTCTCATTTGTGGATCATTTATTAGCAAACATTAAGTTTAATTAAACAAGATCAACCAAAAAAACACCCTAGACAACTATTATAATAGGCTAGGACTGTAAATCTCTTGTTTAGTTCATCAAGGCATTTCATCAAACACTTGGTGTGCATGAAATGCCTTATGGTCTAAACCTACTTTTTCAAGCTAGATTTAACCTTAAGAACACTAAACAAGAAAGGATATAAGAAGATCTAACCCTAAACACCATGAATCAAACCTTGGATCATCCTAATATACCCCATCTCTAAACCCTAAGAGACTACACAAGACCAATCAAGAACAACCCAAAATCGATTTGGATAGAGGTTGAATCCATGTATGAGTGTTGGATAATCAAGGTAGAAAGAAGATAGATGGAAGAGATTGATAGAAATCAACACTAAATTGTATAAAACAAAGGATCCTTCTTACAAATCTCAAGTTTTCTCTCAAAGGTGAGAGTTTTAGACTTAAGAAAAAGCATAGTAAATAAGATGGCCTATTTGCAAAAATACCCTACAATTTGAAGTCAAAACTAAAAATGCCCTCTTCCTCTTCTCTTTTTCAGAATCCCACGAATTACCCTTTAAGAATCTGGGTATTCACGGAAATGCCATTCCTCAGACTGCTGTTAGAGTCTAACGGTTTTTTTAAAAGACCAAAAAAATTTTTAGATCTAACTTAATTACGGTTATGCCATTGCCATCAATTCTCAACCTCCACGACAACCACCATCGTCGATGAGTTAATGCAGTAACTAACCCATTTTCGCCATTAAAGCCCAAGAATAGAGCTCGGACTTCCTTTTCGCGAGTTCTCCTCTCCGATTTCTCCCATTTCCACTCGATTTTCCCATTCAAACTTACCGAAATCATTTTTTATGGCATAGAAACGGCAAAACACAACTGGGCTTGCGGGAGTTCGGTGATATTAGATGTTATGGGCGCTCGACGAGGGTGAAAACAAACTCTAAACAGATATAGGTACGAATTTTTGCATATCGTCGATTTTCAGATCTGTTTTGTATTGTCAGACCGTTTTAGAAGTCTGATGAAACCCACATGGTCAACGAGAGGGTAGTTTTGCAATTGACTTTTAAATACTCAGATTAAAATTGAAGTCTGGTAATTTCCTTTGAAAACAAAAAATCAAGAAAAATCCTCTAATCGAGGCATAGGTTAGTTTTGCAATTGACCGAAAACTTGACTTTTTAATCAGACTTCATATCCAGTATGAAGGAAAAATAAGCGACTTTTACCGGAAGTTGACTGTTTTTTCAGACGGAATCAGAAGTCTGAAAAAAACAGGGTACTGGTAGTAATTGACCGAATTTTTTCAAAAGTTGACCAAAATGAGAGAAAAAGTATAAGACTTCTTTGGCAGTCTGAATAGGATGTAAAAAATTTTGACTTCTATGGCAGTTTGAAAATGATGAAATCCTTCAGACTGCTAAAGAAGTCTGATATCGAAGATTTTGGTCAACGCAAAAAATACACCTATTTTGTCAGACTTCTATCGCAGTTTGAAGGATTTCTTCAGACCGTCTTGGAAGTCTGGGAAGGAAAGTCAAACTTCGGTCAATTGCAAAACTACCCCATAATTTTTTCAGACTGCAGGAGAAGTCTGACAAAAAAGTTAAATTTTTGGTCAATTGCAGAAATACCTTTTACTTTTTCTCATACATCAAATGCAGTCTGACAAAAAAGTCAAAGTTTTGGTCAATTGCAAAAATACCCTTTTTGTCAGACTGCGGTAGAAGTCTGCTTTGATAACTTTTCCTCAGACGGCATTCGCAGTCTGCTTTGTAACATTCTAATTGCAAAAATACCCTATTTTTCAGACTGCCATAAAGGTCTGACGTACTGTTTTTCAGACTTATGTTGCAGTCTGGATTGACAAATTTTTTAAAACTGTTTTGTTTTGTATATTTGTGATGAATTTCGTTGATTTTAAATTTTTTATATGTGTGTTAGTTGTATATGTTCCTCCTGCGTTAGTTTTACATGCTTATGTTCGGTAATTATTTTTAAATAATTTTTTAAATAATTCTGGCAATGTAGCTAATAGAATCAGACTTCGCTAAGAAGTCTGATATTTCCATTAAGATCGCTAATGTGGTTTTTCCATGATTGTTTTTACAGATAATGGTGCATCTACCTGTTAATTTTGGTGAATGGGTTGTGAGAGACCATATTTGGCATTTCGTGGTGGATACTCTCATAGGAGGGCGGTTTATCACTTTGGGCGATCGTTCTACATATTGTGAACTTGTTGAGATGGTACAAGATGATTATATGCTGGACAAGAAAACCGAGTTGGTGGAGTTATCATATCCGTTACCGGAACCACTCTTGCAACAGATCGGTCCGGATAGCCCTCCTATTTATGTCACAAATGATAGGCAAGTAAGGAGCATGGTCGAGTTAGCTAGTGCGCATTTAATCCGTCTTTGTGTCTTGAGCCGATCCGGTATGGCATATCAAGATGCGGGGAATCACGATGTAAAAGATGAAGATGAAGATGAAGATGAAGATGAAGATGACGAAGACAAAGATTGGGAAGACGAAGATGTGGGCTTAGTATCAGATGATTCTATTTGTGGTGGTGGTGGTGGTGATGATGGTGGTGTTGGTGGTGGTGGTGATGGGCCAGAGCAAGTTTTCAAGAAACACGCCGAGTCTTACTATGATGGTGTAGATTATAGCATGTATGGGAAAGTGGGAGATGAAGATGAAGATGATAAAGAAGATGAAGATAATAAGACTTACGAGTTGCAGCATGTGGCTTAACGATTTGCTGGTCGAGGAAAAAATTGGTCCGACGGCATCTTTCTCGGAAAGTGTTTTGATAGCAAGCAAGATCTTATATCAGAGCTGCGTTTGACGGCAATAATGAGGAAATACGCATTTACAGTAGATAAGTCTGACAAGAGCCTGTTTGCCGCTAAATGTCTTGTGGAAGGATGCAACTGGAAGTTTCGAGCGGCTGTCAAGAACGAACCAAACAAGTTTTGAGTGATGATCTACAATAGAGCCCACACATGTTAAGCGTTGGACCGGAAGGCTAAGAAAAAACGTCATACTCCGCGTTATATTGGTTGGTTGTTTCTAGAATGCTTTGGAATAATTGAGAAGATTACACCAAAGCATGTCTTAGTATCAATGAACAAGCAGTATGGAATTAAGATTAGCTACACAACCGCATACAGAGCGTTGTTACATGCTCAAAAGTTGGTGAGAGGATCAGCGGAATATGGCTATGAGAGATTGCTTGCTTTATTGCATGGAATCGAGCAAACCAACCCGGGAACGCAGACTGCTCTAGAACTAGATGAGGAGAATAGATTTAAATATCTATCTCTATCATTTGGAGCTTCCATAGAGGGATTTAAGTACCTTAGAAGAGTCATTGTGGTAGATGGTACGCATCTTACGGGGCCGTATGGAGGTGTTATGCTACTGGCGGCCTCACAAGATGCCAATTTTCAAATATTTCCGTTGGCTTTTGGCATTGTAGACTCTAAGAATGATGCCTCGTGGGAGTGGTTTTTCACAAAGCTTAGAGGCTGCATTTCAGACCAATATCCTCTGGTCATAGTCTCAGATAGGCACACATCCATCAAGAATGCTATTGAAAAAGTTCTTCCTTGGGCAAAGCGAGGGATTTGTTATTACCATCTACAAAATAACGTAGTCACAAAGTTCAGGGGAAAACATCTTTTGTACTTGGTGAAAAACGCGGCGTATGCATATACGATGTACGATTTTAACTGATACATGGCCTTCTTACGAGCGGTAAATCATGACCTTGCTATATACTTGGAGGAGGCGGATCCGAGTCTATGGTCACGCGTTCATTTCAATGGAGACAGGTATAATCTGAAAATGCATTTTTAGTATCAGACTTCTTGTGCAGTCTGATTCGTCTTTATCAGACTTCTATTGCAGTCTTTTTTTCACTTGCTTTAACCGCGTTCACTTTGTTGGAGAAAGGTACAACATAAAGACGAGCAACATTGCCGAAACTATAAACTCCGTAGTCAAGAAGGCAAAAGGATATCCTATCTCTTTCCTTTTAGAGTTCATATAAGAGAAGCTAGGGACGTGGTTTTGTAAAAGGCGGCTAGATGCATTGAGTCTCACAGCAAAATTTAGCCGAGGAGTTGAATATTTGATGGCTATTCATGAATATTATGCGGACTTCATGACGGCGGAACGCGTTGATGGGTATCGATTCGTTGTTAAGAGAGGACATAGGGATTGTGTGGTCGACTTGCACAACGGAACGTGTGAATGTGGTGTGTGGGATTACGAAAAGATACCTTGCTCAAATGCAATCTGGCGCCGCACCAGAACTTGAGCTACACCCATATACGCTGCCATGCCCATCATACGGTAGGAACTATCTGTTTCAGGCTTACGCAATGAACATCCTTCCGAAGAACTGTACTATGAAAGCTCCTGACACCGTACGTGTCCTTCCCCCGCATAATCCTCGTCCTCTTGGAAGACCTCAGAAGTCGAGGTGGCAAACTTGGCTAGAAATTGCCAAGACAAAGGGCAATAAACCACAGAAGCTTCCCAAGCAATATACTTGTTCTAATTGCAAACAACCAGGCCACAAAAAAAACCAAATTGTATAAGCTAAATCACCTTACACTCACTTGTTTTATAGTTGTTTTCATCTATCTAATGTATATGAGAAGCTGCTATTTTTTCGGTGGAGACAGGTAACGAAACCTGAGCAGGATTAGATCTGGAAGAAGTCTGATTTACTGACGAATGCAATTTAGAAGTCTGACAGATAAGTCTGAAGAAAGTCTGAGAGGAGTCTGTTGGTGTCTTTCCAGTACAATATTTCGTTTCCAAGTCGGTTTTTAAGTTGTCTAAGTCTAAGAACTTGTTGTGTTAATCATTGGTTATTGTTGTTGGCTTAAACTTAATTTGTAGTACTTATGTGTTTGCTGCATCTCGTCAAGTCTAAATAAGTCTTAAGAAAATCACACCCTTTCCAAACTGCAATATAAGTCTAATAACAGAAATTCATTACAAAAGATAGAAATAGAAGTCTGACACCAGACCTCTATAGAAGTCTTACACCAGATTTCTATAGAAGTTTTAAACCAATTACCCTAGAAATACCCTACCTATGCCCAACATGCTTTTGACATCACAATAGGCATGGCACAAAAAATTTCCGCAGAAATTAAGCCAAAAGATGGATGAGTTTTTCTTACATCTACAAAAGATAAATATATGCAAGAATCCATTGATCCAAAAGTTAAAGAGGAACTCTACTTCACCTATTCGTAGACGTCTAGCAATTCATTCTCGGTGTCGGTACGACCCTCTTCACCTGTTCGGCAGAGCTTAGTGAATATCGCATACGTAAGCTTCTCTCTGCAAGTCTTCATGTTCTTATCACACAGCCACCTCGGAAACGGCATCCCAAGAGAATGGAACTCAATGAACTTCAAACAAAACTCCCCCAATCACCTGTCTAGATGTTTTGGGGAAGTTCCGGGCTCCTTACGATCGTGTAGGAGTATCGCTCAAGGGGATAATTCCAATTTTCATCTACTGGGGCCTATCAATGCATCACATAGGAAAAGATCTCACATATAGGTGCCACTGCAGCTCCTACCACCTCATCGGTTTTCCGCCCAATGATGCTGTCCCATATGGTTACGTGCCTATCCGGGATAGAAATCATAATAGCTATCCATTGATTTCCCCCAACGTGCAAGGCAGTGTAGATGTAATCAATTTCCAGCCCCCAAGTCTTGTTTGATTTCAGGAATAAGGGTAGTTCACCAGTATGGTAATCCCATACACCAGGTGGCAGCCTCCTTGCCGTGGGCATCACATTTTCTCCTTCGCCGCTCTTCACAAAATCATCATAATGTTTCATCCACAAATTACCCATCATTGTGTCAATGAAGGTCAGCCTCTCGGACCAGAATCATTCCGGGTGTTCGTGTTATCGAAGCCTCATCAGATCAATCCCAGCATCTATTTGCTGCATTCAGTCAACATTGTGCAAAAAATGTCAGACTTAAACAGAAGTCTAAAGAAACTCTAAAAGAGAGAACATCAATGTCAGACAGCAAAACAAGTCTGAGAAAAAATTCTTTCACCAGACTTGAATGGAAGTCTGACACCAGACCTCTAAAGAAGTCTAAAGGAACTCTAAAAGAGATAACAACAATGTCAAACTGCAAATCAGGTCTGAGAACAGAAAATCATTAAACACGACCAATTTATATACTAACCGTGTCATGCAGCCATTCCTGGGGGGTACGCAGATCGTAGTACCAAGCTAGGGATGTGTTCACCTCCCTCTTCGGATAACCCCTACAGAATATATAACGCGTGTTAGACATCGAGCTAATTATTCTAGAATATAGGTAGAGTGTGATGACATACGGCAGTTTTTTGAAGTGATTATTAAGTGTCTTCACTTCCATCCTGGTTGCCGGAGCACAAGGATCATATCTTGGTGTAATCTGCACTTGGGTTGAGCTCTTTCTCTCCTTCGTATCCTGCTCTTTCTGTTTGAGTTCTTGAGCCTTCGCCTTTACATAAGCTCCAACAGCTGCCTGCTTAGTGTCTTGTTTCGACATATATGCAGCATCGAAGTTTATGCCTATGGCTGCCTTATCGACGATAAGAACACTAAGTTTGCTGCCCACGACACTACTCTGCATTTACAAAATAAAAAAAAACCACCTCCGTCAGACTGCAATAAAATTCGAAGACAAATAATCTAACACTATCCACGCCACCTACAGACTGCAATATAAAGCCAAAACAAAATCAGACTTCTAAAGAAGTCTGACAGATATTAAAACAACACCAAAATCAGACCTAAATCTCAGTCTAATACCAGATAACCATGTTCACATCAAACACAACAACAAAGCGAAATAACTAGTTTTTAGTTACACATAGGTTCAGGTTTTTACAAACAACAATCATACTTATATTGCATATTAAGCAACGGCTTTGTCCTTTAGTCTTCGAGTACTTCTCGTTTTGGAGTCTGAAATGGTGATATTTTCAAAACCAGACTTGTGTAAATTTTCAAAAGTTTAAGTTTTCAGACTAATAAATTCAGACTTCATAAACAGTCTGACATAGTAAAGAAGAACACAGATAAATTAAACCGACTTCATAATCAAATATCTCGTTGAATGGAAAAAATACAAATTTTGGTTACAAATTGTCACATATTACAAGAAACCAAAACAGATAAACATGATCAGGACGATAATAATAGCACCAGCGAACGTCAGACTCTTCAACTCGACGCTACACATTATCTGGCCACATGGCTTCTCCGTCAACCGCTCCTTCACTTGATCTATCTCTGCCTTCGTTACCTTGACGTCATCAAGCAACGTGGACAAATACTTGTCGCTTTGAGCATTAGAAACGAACATGCCATCAATTAGTTGACCATGTTGGTCAACATACAGCTTTATATCGTTAAACTCCTCAGTCATAGCCTCATCCCACCACTTCATTATATGGTAACCACCATCCTACACAGCCACATTTATACAATCATATTAAGATCCCAAACTATAATAAGCAGGAAAAAAAAAACGAACCACATGACATATAGAGGCCATTACATCATAGTTACGACATCCGAAGAATCTTCTTCCCGGATTATCGGCAGTAGTGGATGTTCGCATGACGGGCTCCAGACTGCAGAAGCATTTCTCGGATCGACGTCGACCTGTTGAACATGAACTACTCGACGTTGGAAGGAGACTGAATCGCCCCATCCTGTGTACCAGAAAACATTCGCAAAAATTAAAACAAGTCTAACGCCAGACTTCTAATAAAGTCTAATTTAAAATCAAGTCGAAATTCAGACTTCTAAAAGAGTCTAATTCGGAAAATTCTACTTTCAGACTTCTTCTCAAGTCTAATTCGTACAAAGTCAAATTTCAGACTTCTAACAGAGTCTAATTATATGAAAGTATACTTTCAGACTTCTAATCGAGTCTAATTCAGATCAGTTAAAGTATCAGACTTCGTATCGAGTCTAATTCAATTCCGGACTTCTAATATAGTAATTTTCAAGTAGATCTAAAATGGAATTAATTAGATCTTGGCAAATAACCCATCTGTTTGTTTAGATCTATGCAAATAACATGGAAAATGGTCTTATTTCGTATAGATTTAAAAAATTTTTGCATAAAAAGTAGTGTAGAAGGCGAAAAAGGAGAGGTAATTACCAGAGTGAAGAAGCTGACGACGGCGGTGGCGGTGGCGGTGGCGACGAGGCTTTCCGGAGAGATGTTTGAGAGAGTTTAGAGAGAGAGATTCTTCCTGTTTTAGAGAGAGAGAGTCGATAATGACTTTTAGGGTTGGTAACTTTAGTTTATATATGGGGTAAAATCACAAGTAGGGTAACTTATTTCAGGTTAATTCACAGGTTTCCATCAAGAAGTCTGATAAACCATGGACATGATCAGGCTGAAATGGCAGTCTGATAAACCATAAACTTGATAATTACTACTTAAATACCATCATATTATATAGAAAACTTATAACAAACATCAAACTCGTTTAACTTAGTCAAAAACTAACCAGTATATGTAAAAAAACATTATGAATTAAAAATTTTGAAACTCTCAATCTAACCCTACAGATAAGAACATGATATCCAAATTGTAAACTCTTACCTACATGGTGTTTAGATCCTAATTTATCTCTTACTCACTCATTTTGACTAAATTTTATGTAATTTAAATTTATATACATCTACAATGGTTATGTTTAATTTATGTATCAAAAATTTGTATGAAATTTTTTTTAATTATTTTTTTAATTTAAATTTTCATATTAAATACAATTCAGACTTCTCGGAGAAGTCTGAGAAACCGCAAACTTGTGTTTAGATATCTCCAATGATTCAATTTGATTAAATTTTATGTACTTTTAATTTATATACATCAATAATGAGTATGTATAATTTATGTAGTAAAAATTTCTAAAAACTAAATTTTTAATATTTTTTTTATTTAAATTTTCAAATTAAATATGTTTCAGACTTCTCTTAGAATTCTGAGAAACCACGACAACCACCATCGTCGACGAGTTAATGCAGTAACTAACCCGTTTTTGGCCATTAAAGCTCAAGAATAGAGCTCGTAAACACTTTTCGCGACTTCTCTCTCCGATTTCTCCCATTTTCCCACTGATTTTCCGATTCAAATGTACCAAAATCGGAAATTATGGCATAAAAACGGCAAAACACGCCTGGTCTTGCGGGATTTCGGTGATATTAGACGTTCTGGGTGCTCGAAGAGGGTGAAAACAAACTCTAAACGGATATAGGTACGAATTTTTGCATATCGTCGATTTCAGATCTGAGTTGTATACTCAAACTTCTTTAGAAATCTGATGAAACTCATATGGTAAACGAGAGGGTAGTTTTGCAATTGACTTTTAAAAAATCAGGTTATAATTGAAGTCTGGTAATCTCTGAGAAGTCTGAGAAATCACGATTCTCTCAGACTTCTCCGATAAGTCCGAGTAACCCTAAATATAATATTTAGCACTTATGAGTGACAATATTAAAACATAACTTCTAGGAAGCATCAAATTCGTGAAATATATGCACATTACAACACATATGTGCAAATTTTTAATTTCAAATGTAAATTTGGTAAACCATGAATCTAACCCTAAAGTTATATGTAAATGTTTCCATTACAAATCATGTTTTGAGTTTTACAACCTACTTTTCCTTACATGTTTTTAATTTGATTCAATTTTACGAAATTTAATTTTAATACTTCGAAATCGTCTATATTTAATTTATGTATAAGAAATTTTTAACTAATAATTTTTTACAATTTTTAAATTTAAATTTACTAATTAAATCTGTATCAGACTTCTCAAAGAAGTCTGATATGTAGTGAGGTATAGGCATAATTAACTAACCTTGTTTAATTTGATTCAATGATATGAAATATTAATTTCTATACATCAAAATAGTCTATATTTAATTATTGTAGAAAAAAGTTTTTAAATTTTTTTTTTTTAATTTTTAAATTTAAATTTATGGTTTTAATCTGTATCAGACTTGTTGAATACGTCTGATAAAGTCTGGTAAGAGAAATCAATCAGACTTCTATTAGAGTCTAACTGTCAGACCTCTATAGAAGTCTGACATGTAATAGCGGTTTCGCATTTTTTGTTTGGTCATAAGGGGGTAACTGTAATTTTCCACCCCCGAAAGTGTAGCGCAGTATTTGATTGAAACAATGGTGTAATTTTGTCATAAAAACAAAATTTTGGTGTAAAAATAGCAATTTGGCCAAATAAGATTAGGGTTTTAGAGTATTTATAATAAAAAAGGGAAACCGGGTTTTGACCCGGACATTTTTGGGTCGAAAATCGATCCCGGCCGGGATGAGGCCAGGACACGGAGCCGGGATGAGAGGTTGTGATAAGGACATCGACCCAACCAAGCATGATCCGGACGACAAAAATCCATTTCCGGTCATGAGACATCCCCCACGTACTAGATCAGGAACGAGAAAATTACGAGAAGAAATACAAAAGGGAATGGAGGTTCTTATCAACCGGAGCATTTTCGAGGACATCACCAACGGCATTGGCCAGCTCGCCCTTGATCACGAACAACCCGTCCTCAATCACCTCACGATGGACCTAGCCGTGCGACGGCTCCAACAAACGGACGACGATACGGAAGAGCTTGAAGGACCGCCTGGAGATGAAGAACTTCCCACCAACTGCCCAACTACAACGATGATCAAGTGGCCTGACCCAACACACGAATGGCCCCTCTTGAAGGCCCAGCAAGGCCCATGCGTGATCTTCACGATTTCAGCTGAAAACGTCTAAGTCCCTCAAACCAAAACGACAAGCAAGGTGAGTGTTTAATTTACAATTATTCAAACTCACAAACTTTCCTTATTTTTCAGGTTTCCCTCATTTAGTTTATTTGCGTATATTGGCCTTAGGATTAGCGGCCACTTTTTGTTTATTGTCGCAATATTTTCTTTCCTTTTTTGTAAGGTTTTTGCATTTAATTTCGACCCTTGAGGTCAAGTCGACGAGCTGTTTATAAAGCTCCTTTGCGACATTGTAGTCCTTCAGACTTTTTACCCTAATTAATAAAGAGATAACTTTCTTCTTTATAGCGGCCGCCGCTTTAGTTCTTGAGCTTTGCGTGGATCCTTCTTTGCTCTTGAGTTCGTTACCAACTTTAACACACTCTTCCCATCAACTGTGTGGCGTCATCTCGATCCATCCTTCACTCGTTCATCCCTTCATCCATCGATCTAGACAAGGAGAGCCCCTCGGCCAATTGTCTTGATTCCATCATCCATCTTCGATCATCCCTCGGCTTAGTGAAGAGCGCCCCTCGGCCAGTCACTTTGTCCCATCCGTCAACTTCCGTGAGATCCCCCTTTGGATCTTACATCATTGGTATCAGAGCCAAAGGTTCCACCTTTTGTTTTTCTTACCCTTACCTTTTTCGTTTTGCACTAGTTTCGTTTCACTCATCTAGCTTTCGCATTCAAAAATAAAAACAAAAAAAACTTAAGTTATTAGTTTCTGTTTTGCATCCGGAGTTCATTCATAAAATAAAATAAAAAATATATCAGGTTGTGTTTTGGTTGCATTGATTCGTATAGGCTTGTTAGGTTTTCAGAATTTATTTGCATGAACCTTAAGTCTAGTGTTCTATTTTTCTGTTCTTGCTTAGGGGTGGCTGCGTATTTTCTTTGTTCAAGTATTCAAAAAAAAAAAATTAATTATTTTATTTGCTGGAATTACTAGGCGAGTTTTTCAGAGTTGGAAAGTAATTTATTTGTTTGCCTCTTATTTAAATTCGCATTTATTTAATTATATTATTTCCTTTTGCCTTTGATTCGTTTGCTAAAGTGTATTACAGAAGTCACGTGATGGACAATCCACATCAAGGAAACGAGGCCATTCTACAAGCCATCTCGGCTATGCGGCAAGAGATGCACGACAAGCTAGGTCTAGTCCAGGACAGGATGGACCGCTTGGAGAGGGATCCCCGACACTCTAGTGATGACCACTCCCCAAGTGATGGAAAAGGAGAAGCCCCTCAGCACCGACGACAACAAAACCAACAACATCAACAACCGGCTAACCCGCGGAGAGACCCGAACAACCGAGGCCGAATCCGTGACGATGAGGTAATACGCCCAAACAATAGTGACGTGAAACTAACGGCACATTTTGCAGGAAAGGTGAACCCGAGGCATACCTAGAATGGGAAAGGCGGATGGAGTACATGTACGAATATTATTCCTACAACGATAGGAAGAAGGTGGCCATAGCCGCGGCTCAATTGACGGATCATGTACTATCCTGGTGGGACAGGGAGGCATCTAAAAGAAGGAGACACCATCATGATCAGATTACTACTTGGAGAGATATGAAATACCACTTACGTAAGAGGTATGTACCGCCCCATTTCCATAGATACTTACAAAAGAAATTTCGTAAGTTGGTGCAGGGAAAAAGGTTGGTAGAGGAATATTTCGAGGAGTTTGAGCAGCTTAGGAACATGCTGGATCTTGATGATACGGAGGAGACTCTTATGGCCCAGTTTCTTGACGGGTTACAAGACCGCATCGTTAGTAAAGTGGAGATGCAGCCTTACCATGACATGACCGAGCTCTTACACTTGGCTATCCAAGCCGAGCAGCGTGTCAAACGTAAGTCAGCAAGCAATAGACCCAAGTCTAACACTACGTGGACACCACCAGCACCAAAAGCCCTTGATAAAGGCAAAACGGTGGAGATAGACTCTCAGTTCAAGAAGCCCGTAGCCGACGCCTCTAACACGTCCCGAACGGAGCAAGGTAAATATCCCAGCACCTCAAGGGCTAGAGATATTACGTGTTATAAATGTCAGGGATGAGGTCACTTGGCAAGAGAATGCCCAAACAACCGGGTCATGATGATGACACCACCCGGCGGCTATTAATCCCATGATGAGCAAGAAGACGATGAGATGCTGGACCAAGGAATTGATATTGAGTATCCGGACAAAGGAGAAATGTTAGTAATCCGTAAAGCCTTGAGTGCTCTAGTGGATCCCGAGATGGTCCAAAGAGAAAACATTTTCCATACGAGATGTACCGTGCGCGGCAATGTATGTGGTTTAATTATTGATGGAGGCTCGTGTGCTAATGTTGCTTCCAAGTTTATGGTTGATAAGCTAGGTCTCAAAACGACGAAGCATCCTAAGCCTTATCGGCTAAGGTTGCTTAACGATGACACGGAATTAAAAATTGCGGAGCAAGTAATCGTATCCTTTAGTGTCGGCAAATAATGTAACCAGGCCGTGTGTGATGTGGTGCCAATGCAAGTGGGCCACATGCTGCTAGGGAGATCATAGCAGTTTGATAAAGAGGCCATGCACAATGGACACACCAATCATTACTCGTTCATCCATGACAAGCGCAAGATTGAACTTGCCCCGCTTACACCACTAGAAGTCCATGAAATGCAAATGAAATTTGCTAAGGACTCCAAGGTAAGTCAAACTAATCTTTATGTCTCTCCTACTATTGTGTTTAGAGCTATTCAACATAAGACACCCGTGCTACTAATGATCTTCAGAGAAGGGTTACTTTCAGGTCCAAGCGAGATTGAGCTCCCACCCGAAGTCACTTCTTTGTTGGACCGATTTAGGGATGTCTTCCCCGAGGAGATTCCAGCTGGGTTACCACCCATTAGGGGGATTTAGCACCTGATTGACATCGTGCCACGTGCCACCCTTCCAAACCGAGCCGCATATCGCGTAAACCCAACCGAGGGCAAGGAGTTGGAAAACAGGTCCAAGAGCTCATGTCCAAAGGTTATATACGGGAGAGCCTCAGTCCATGTGCTGTGCCAGTTCTGTTGGTGCCCAAGAAGGACGGAACGTAGAGGATGTGTGTAGACTGCCGAGCAATAAACAACATCACCATCAAATATCGTCATCCTATACCGAGGCTCGACGATATGTTAGATGAGCTCCATGGAGCTTCCGTGTTCTCAAAGGTGGATTTAAGGAGCGGATACCACCAGGTAAGAATGAAGGAAGGGGCCGAATGGAAGACTGCCTTCAAGACCAAGCAAAGTCTCTATGAATGGCTAGTTATGCCGTTCGGTCTCACGAACGCCCCAAGGATGTTCATGAGGTTAATGAACCAAGTCTTGAGAGCGTACATCTGTAAGTTTGTGGTCGTTTACTTTGATGACATATTAATTTATAGTACTTGTCTTTCCGACCACTTGAAACACCTTGAGCAAGTACTAGAGACTCTTCGCCAAGAAGATCTTTCCGCGAACCTTAAGAAGTGTACCTTTTGCACTGATCAGCTAGTGTTTTTAGGTTTTGTTGTAATCTCACAGGGATTACAGATAGACCAAGGGAAAATTAAGGCATTCCAGGGATGGCCAACCCCAACGACGATCGGACATGTTAGGAGCTTCCACAGACTTGCAAGCTTCTACCAGTGCTTTGTCAAGGACTTCAGCACCGTTGCTGCTCCTCTCACTTATGTGACCAAAAAGGACGTGTCATTCTCATGGGGACCAGCTCAAGACGAAACATTCCAAACGCTTAAGGATCTCTTAACCAATGCAGCGGTATTAATGGTACCAAATTTTGATAAAATGTTTGAGGTTGAATGTGATGCCTCAGGTCTAGGGATTGGAGCTGTGCTAACACAAGGAGGACGGCCCATAGCATACTTCAGTGAGACTCTAAATGGAGCCACACTCAACTATCCCACCTATGACAAGGAGTTATACGCCTTATTATGGTCTTTGGAGACATGGTAGCACTATTTGCTGTCCAAGGAGTTTGTCATACACACTGACCATGAGACGTTAAAGCATTTAAGAGGACAAACAACTCTAAAAAGAAGACACGCATGCTGGTTAGAGTTCGTCGAAACATTCCCTTATGTCATCAAATACAAGAAGGGCAATGATAACATAGTAGCCGATGCTCTCTCAAGGCGACACACTCTCATCACAACCATGGAGGCCAAAGTAATGGGATTCGAGCACATTAAAGGAAACTATGAGGAGGACCCAGATTTCGGAGACATCTACCAAGAATGCAACAAAGGAGCCCGCAGATAATTTTATCTACATGAGGGGTTCTTATTTCGTGACAGGAGGCTATGCATACCCCAAGGAACCATGCGAGAGTTACTTATACGAGAAGCCCACAGAGGAGGTTTGATGGGCCACTTCGGAATCGATAAATCACTAAGTGTTTTGGTGGCACACTTCTTTTGGCCGCATCTTAAGCGAGACGTGGAATGGTTTTGTGCTAGGTGCAACACGTGCCTTAAGGCAACATCCAGGTCACATCCTTACGGTCTTTATATGCCATTACCTATTCCTAACAAAATTTGGGTAGATATATCTATGGATTTCGTTTTAGGTTTGCCAAAAATCAGGAACAAAGATTCGATATACGTAGTGGTGGACCGATTCTCAAAAATGGCGCATTTCATACCATGTGCTAAAACAAATGATGCAATGCAAACGGCGGACCTATTCTTCAAGGAAGTAGTACTTTTACACGGCATTCCTCGCACGATTGTGTCGGACCGAGACACAAAATTCCCAAGCCACTTTTGAAAGACGTTGTGGAGGAAATTGGGAACGAACCTACTATTTTCCACAACATGTCACCCCCAAACTAATGGGCAAACCAAGGTCGTAAATCGCACATTATCAACCCTTTTGAGGGCCACAGTCGGTAAAAATATTCGTAATTGGCTTGATTGTATTCCTTTTATCGAATTTGCTTATAATAATGCTAGCCACTCAGCTACTAAGCTCTCACCGTTTGAGATTGTGTATGGATTTAAGCCAGAAACACAGTTAGATCTTACAGCAACGTTGCCCCCACTAGAGTACAGAAATCAGGACAGAGCAAGCAAGACAGAATACATCAAAAAGCTTCACCAAAGGGCACGAGACAACTTAGAAAAGAAGGCAGCCCAAAACAAGCAACAAGCGGACAAGCACCGCAAAGAGATGATCTTCCAATCAGGCGACTCGGTTTGGGTACAAATGAGGACAGAAAGGTCCCCGGACAGGAGGAAGTCAAAGCTCTCACCTCGTTGAGATGGCCCTTTCGAAGTCATGGAGCGCATCAACGACAATGCCTACCGGCTCGATTTACCCGGTGAGTTTAAAATTTTGTCAAGTTTTAATGTAGCTGATCTTTCTCCGTTTCTTGCAGATGAAACAGTTCTGAGGTCAGAACCTTCTCAAGGGGGAGGGAATGATGAGGACATCGACCCAACGAAGCATGATCCGGACGACAAAAATTCATTTCCGGTCATGAGACATCCCCCACGTACTAGATCGGGAACGAGGAAATTACGAGAAGAAATACAAAAGGGAATGGAGGTTCTTATCAACTGGAGAAGCTTCGAGGACATCACCAACGGCATTGGCCAGCTCGCCCTTGATCACGAACAACCCGTCCTCAATCAACTCGCGATGGACCTAGCCGTGTGATGGCTCCAACAAACGGACGACGATACGGAATAGCTTGAAGGACCGCCCGGACATGAAGAACTTCCCACCAACGGCCCAGCTACAACGATGATCAAGTGGCCTGACCCAACACACAAATGGCCCCTCTTGAAGGCCCAACAAGGACCATGCGTGATCTTTACGATTTTGGCTGAAAACGTCTAAGTCCCTAAGACCAAAACGACAAGCAAGGTGAGTGTTTAATTTACAATTATTCAAACTCACAAACTTTCCTTATTTTGCAGGTTTCCTTTATTTAGTTTATTTGCGTATTTTGGCCTTAGGATTAGCGGCCACTTTTCGTTTATTGCCGCAATATTTTCTTTCCTTTTTTGTAAGGTTTTTGCATTTAATTTCGAACCTTGAAGGTCAAGTCGAGGAGTTGTTTATGAAGCTTCTTTGCGACATTGTAGTCCCTCAGACTTTTTACCCTAATCAATAAAGAGCGAACATTTTTCTTTATAGCGGCCGCCGCTTGAGTTCTTGAGCTTTGCATGGATACTCTTTTGCTCTTGAGTTCGTTATCGACTTATCACAGCCTTCCCATCAACTGTGAGGCGTCACCTCGATCCATCCTTCACTCGTTCATCCCTTCATCCATCGATCTAGATAAGGAGAGCCCCTCGGCCAATTGTCTTCATTCCATCATCAATCTTCGATCATCCCTCGGCTTAGTGAAGAGCGCCCCTCGGCCAGTAACTTTGTCCCATTCGGAAACTTCCGTTAGATCCCTCTTTGGATCTTACATCAGGTTGTTGCCGAGATGTTGTGGTGCCGAGCGACTTTGGTCTGGGATGGGAGGCGGGGTTGAGAAGTCTTTGGTGAGAAAGGTTTCATGCCGGGGGACTTCAAGCCGGGATGGAAGGCCGGGATATCCCCTGCCCGAGGGAAAGTTTCATGCTAGGGGACTTCAAGCCGGGACGGAAGGCCTAATGCAAGACAAGACCATGATTATTCATGCGAATTACACAAAACTCTAAATGAAATGCATGATAAAATATGCAATATATGAGTATATCACTAGCCTCATCCATATACCCGTGTTCACCATGATCCTTGACCAAAGCAACTTGTAAGCCATCCTCAAGATTTAATTCTTCCAAAAGCCCGTCCGCTAGTTCATCCATGGTATCGATGTATAAGACTTGCCCATCGATGGTGGGTCTCTTCATCGCCTTATTGATGTCAAACTCTAGTACCTCGTCCTTGCCCAAGTGAAGATCGAATTTCCCTTTCCTTACGTCGATGATTGCACCCGAAGTTGCCAAGAAAGGTCTACCAAAAATCAAGGGGTCCTTGAGTTCCTCATCCATTTCCAAGACCATGAAGTCCGTTGGAATATAAAGTCTCCAACCGCGATTGGCAAATCTTCAACTAGCCCAATTGGTACTCTAACGCTTCTATCCGCAAGGATTAAGGAAATCTTACAAGCTTTGTAGCTCGTGAATCCCAATCTTTTAGCAACGGATAGCGGCATTAGACTCACGCTAGCTCCTAGATCGCAAAGGCAATTGTCGAAAGCAAGAGGTCCCAAAGAGCACGAGAGTGTGAAACTACCTGGATCTCCAAGTTTCTTGGGCAATACTTTCTTTTGGATAATGGCACTACACTCATGTGTCAATACCACCATGGACTCCATCTCCTTAGCTCTTCCTTTCACAGCATCCTTTAAGAATTTGGCATATTGAGGAACAAGCAAAAATGCATCAACCAATGGCATGGTAAGCTCGACCTTTTCCATTTGTCTATCAAACACCGTCCTATATTTCTCCATTAATTGCTTCTTGAAGCGTCCGGAAAATGGTAACTTACGCACATAAGGTGGTGGTTGGACAAATAGAGTTTCTCTCTTTTTCGGCTTCTCTTGAGCAACAACCTTGGTCTTGATCTCCTCAATCCGTTTACCCTTGTCTTTGCATTCCAAAATCGTGTCTTCAACTACCACTTCATCTTGAATCTTAAGTTCCACCCCCCACTTTGGTTCTCAATGTCCTCATTGAGATCAGAAGGGGCATCTCTAGTGGGTAGGACCGTGCCACTTCGTAGTGTGATGGCGTTTACATACTCCTTGGGGTTAGTCTCGGACTTTCCCGGTAGTTGACCTTGGGGCCGTGAAGAGGAAACGGCTCCTTTGCCCTCGAGTTGCTTAACCTTGGAGCTCAACGTCTCGAGCTTGGAATTTAGATCGTTGTAAGAACAATCGACCCGTGTATTGATCTCCGTTTATTGATATTCCCATATTTTGTCCCCTTTATGCATTCATTTAGCTTAGGTTTAAACGCATATGCATATAGTTTCATTACATTTTTTATTGGTTTTGTCCCATTTAGAGTTTAAACCTCTCATGCTAAGTCCTAGAGAGTCTTGCATGTTTTGGAGTCCTTTCTAGGTACTTTGGAAGCTTTCGGATACTTTGGAGGAGTTCGCACTTAGCTCGGGATCTTGAAGCGACGGTTAGAAACATGAACGCTTATAAATAGTTCTCCCTCGGATTTCCCCTCAACACCAGCCCGGGACAAGACTTTCCCTCAGCCGGTATGAGATTTCCCTTCAGGCAGGAGGTTTCCCGGCCTCACGTCCCGGCCTCGTCTCGCCACGTGTGAAATCTTAGTCTCCCTCGGATTTCTCCTCAGCACCGTCCCGGGCAAGACGAAGCCGGCACACATGCTCGGTGTTGGACGCTAAGCTCGGCAGGGAGTTTCCCGGCCTCTCATCCCGGCTTGAATCATCCCGATGCCAAACCTCTCGGCAACAACTCCTCAGCACCGTCCCGGACAAGACGAAGCCGGCACACATACCCGGTGTTGGACGCTAGGCTCAGCAGGGTGTTTCCCGGCTTCCCGCCCCGGCTTGAAGCCGCCCGGTGCCACACCTCTCGGCAACAACTCCTCAGCACTATCCCGGGCAAGACAAAGCCTGCACTCATGCCCTGTGTTGGACGCTAGGCTCGGCAGGGAGTTTCCCGGCCTTCCGTCCCGGATTGAAGCCACCCGGTGCTGCATCTCTCGGCAACAACCTTTCATCCCGGCCCACTACACCGGACATGCACCGGACGGGATTGAATTCTGACCCAAATTCGACCGGGTCAACACCCTGTTTGTTGCGGGTTGACCTGGTTCCCTTCTTTTTATTATAAATACTCTAAACCCCTAATTTTATTTTCCAAGCTTTTCTTAAGTCTAAAACCCTCACCTTTGAGAGAGAACTTGAGATTTGTAAGAAAGATCCTTTGTTTTATGCAATTTAGTGTTGATTTCTATCAATATCTTCCATCTATCTTATATCTATCTTGATTATCTAACACTCATCCATGGATTCAACCTCTTTCCATATCGATTTTGGGTTGTTCTTGATGGGTCTTGAGTAGTCTTTTAGGATCTTGAGATGGGGTAGATTATGTTGATCCAAGGCATGGTTTATGGTGTTTAGGGATAGATTATCTTATTTCATACTTTTAATAGTGTCCTTAATGCTAGATCTAGCTTGATGAAATAGATCTAGATCACAAGGCGTTTCATGCACACCAAGTGTTTGATGAAATGCCTTGATGAACTATTCAAGGGATTTATGCTCCTAACCTAAGAAAGTAGTTGTTTATGGCATTTCTTTGGTTGATCTTGTTATTATTCTTAATGCTTGCTAATTGTTAATCCACAAATAAGAATTTGCTAATGGATTTGATAATTAACATAGTGATTAATTGCTTGAGAAAGAACTAATCAAGATTAGAGATCTATTGCCTAGGGATATCTTGTTTTAGTGAAAGAACACCATGAATTGTGCTTGGGTCACCTTAATTCGATAACCCTATCTCTAGATTCGCTTTCGTTATTTGATTTACATCTTGTTTAGTTATTGCATTGCTTAATTCGAATTGGATACTTAACAACAAACCACACTTGTTTAACTTAACTTACTATAAGCACATTCCATTCTTAGTGATTGAAATAATTCCAATTATGGATTGATAACCTCAATACTACATCATTTTTAGGGTATTGATACATCTTAAAGACTAAAAAGTCTTGTATCAATTTGGCGCCGTTTCCATATTGGGATTTGTTTTAACATTGAGTTTAGGCTCTTTGTGTGATTAAGTTTTATTTTCTACCAAAGTTACTAATCTTCTTTTCTTCCTATTGCTCGTTCTCTCTATAGGTGCATGCATACCCGTTCCCGTGGAAATACTAACCTAGTAGAACCGAGGGACAACATTGATCAACTTGATAGAGGATCAAGAACAAGACGAAACCGAGTGAGAGTTCAAGAAGAGGTTGGTAGCGACATGGAGCACTTTGAGAATGTTCCACTTGGGAACATTAACGAACCCATTCCCCACCAAAGGAATGGTGGGAATGGGAATGGAAACGGCAACAATCAAGGAGGGGGTGGCAATGGAAACCATCACCGTCCCAACCATCCACCAAGAGCTAGAAGCGTTGTTGGAGAGGGTGATGCCGCTAATGCTCACCAAAACCGGCAAGGCATTCAAGCTCCACCTGTAGAGAACAACAACTTCAAAGTGAAACCTAGAGTTATCAACACGGTTCAAGCCAACAAGTTTCACGGTTTATCCATGGAGGATCCCTTAGACCACATTAACAAATTTAACCAGATATGTGGTCTCACTAAGATCAATGAGGTCTCCGAAGATGGGTTCAAGATTCGTCTCTTCCCGTTCTGATGAGGACATCGAGTCATCGACCCAAGTCATACAAGCACCACTAGTACCAAGTCGACCAGTGACTAGAACCAGGAGCAGGGACATGGAAAAGAAGTTCAACATGTTCATGGACCAGCTCAGACAAGAAAGTTTAGTTTCCAGAACACTAAAGATCAGCCCAAGAATCCTTACCATTCGGACCAGAACGTCCAAACACTGAAGACATATCGGCTGGATCCTTTGCTGGCCGATAACACTAAGTGGCCACTCATCAAGCCCAGGCTCGTGGCCCACTTATCTATGGTCGATTTCACTTCACCAGAGATGACTTAGGCCCAAGGAAGCTCATTACTTGGGTTTGTAAGTCGTTTGGTGCTCTTTTCCCAACCTTCGTTTTTATCCCAATGGGTTTTGCGAAGATGGGTTTTTACCGAGGCCAAACGACTTGCAATATTATTGGCCTAATTAATGACTCTCTGTAAGCCCATGAAGACCAGCTAAACGAGCCCTCACTTCTTTTTCTCTTAGTCTTTTAATTATTTTGTAAACGGACCTAAATTGTTAAGGACCCGTCTTGTTATTTCCTTTTCGGTTTATTTCCTTTTCTTTGGGGGCGTGAGCTCTCTTTAAAAACCCTAAGGCCTTGTTCTTCTTGGTCACGCAGACATAAGTATTTTTCTTGGTTAATTTTTGAGTTTTTGTTCTTCACAAAAACGTTTTCTCTCTTTAGATCGTGAGTGAGTCCGATCCTTAGGGAAACCCCTTGAAGTATCAAGAGACCGTCGCCTCTCTTGTGGTTCTCATCGCCCCACCAGCAACCTCCATCTTATCCCGTTGAGAAGCTATTATCATCGAGATCTTCAAAAGAGGTTCCAAAAATTATCCCAAGGAACCAGGAGCGTGGAAGAATACTTTGAAGAGTTTGAACATCTTAGAAATCGTTTGGAGCTGGACGAAGACATCGAGACACTCATGGCTCAGTTCCTAGACGGACTCAATGAACGACTAAGTCACAAAGTGGAGAAGCTTCCATACCATGACTTGAAGGACATCTTACACCATGCCAATCAAGCTGAGCAACACTTGAAGAAGAAGTCCTATGCTACTGGACGGACATGGAGTAACCAAACATTGGACCAGAACCGAGCCAAGACCCAAACTCCAACCAGCTTTCCATCTAAGGCCGCGGAGAAGGGCAAGTCGGTCGAAATCGACCCTAGGTTCACTTCTAAGGCCTCTGAGCCTAATCAAGGTAAGTTTTCTAACCCAAGTACTTCTAGAACTCGTGACATAACATGTTTTAAGTGCAAGGGCAGAGGACACATGGCTAGAGAATGCCCAAATCCCCGAGTTATGATCATGTTGGATTCGGGTGAGTACGAGTCTCAAGATGAGGCCGATGTGCAAATGACCGAAGCAGCCACTGAAGAAGTAGATTGTGAGGCTGAATATGGTGAGTCTCTGGTCATAAGACGAGCCTTGAACCTCACGGTTCATCCTGACGAGACAGCCCAAAGAGACAACATCTTTCATACAAGATGTTCCATCCGAGGCAAGGTATGTAACTTGGTAATTGATGGAGGGTCGTGTACCAATGTAGCAAGTGACTACATGGTCACTAAGCTCTGTCTAGAACGTGCTAAACACCCTCACCCATATAAGCTAAGATGGTTGAACGATAAGGTTGAATTACGCGTCACGGACCAAGTGCTTGTACCATTCAATGTGGGCAAGTACTCGGATGAAGTTGTGTGTGATGTTGTTCCTATGCAAGCTGGCCATCTTCTTCTTGGTAGACCTTGGCAGTTTGACAAGGACGCCATTCACCATGGCCGAAGTAACATGTATTCGTTTGTGCATGATAAAAAGAAGTATAATTTAACACCTCTTACACCTACTCAAGTACACGAATTACAAGTTAAAATGTTAAAAGAAAAGGATGCATCGACCAGGAACAATTTGTTTATCAAGTCAAGTTATATTTCTAAGGCAATCACTTGCAAAGAACCGGTATTACTAATGATCTTTAAGGAGACTTTAAGTGCAGGTTCTAGGGCGTTGGAGCAACAGCTTCCTACTGAGGTTACTCAACTCTTGGACCGATTTGCTGATGTGTTTCCTGATGAGATACCTCCTGGCTTACCTCCTATAAGAGGAATAGAGCACCAGATCGATTTTGTGCCCGGAGCCCCATTACCCAATCGAGCCGCATATCGCGTTAATCCGGACGAAGCCAAGGAACTAGAGAAGCAAGTGAGAGAACTTATGGACAAGGGCTATGTTCGTGAGAGCCTTAGTCCATGTGCCGTGCCAGTCCTTTTGGTGCCAATAAAAGATGGGACGTGGAGGATGTGCGTGGATTGTCGCGCGATAAACAACATAACGATCAAATACCGACATCCGATACCAAGGTTAGATGACATGCTTGATGAGCTTTCTGGTTCTAATTTATTTTCCAAGATTGATCTCAGGAGTGGATACCACCAAGTACGAATGCGAGAAGGTGACGAATGGAAGACGGCCTTCAAGACGAAGCAAGGCCTCTACGAATGGCTAGTTATGCCTTTTGGGCTAACTAACGTGCCAAGTACCTTCATGCGACTCATGAATGAGGTTCTTCGACCCTACATTAGTAAGTTTGTAGTGGTATACTTCGATGATATTCTCATTTATAGTCGAACTCTAGCTGAACATTTATCTCATTTGGAACAAATTCTTAAGACGCTTCAACGAGATGGTCTTTACGCCAACTTGAAGAAGTGCACATTTTGCGCTAATGAGCTTGTGTTTTTAGGCTTTGTTGTGAGTTCACAGGGACTTAGAGTGGACCATGAGAAGGTCCAAGCCATCCAAGAATGGACTACGCCAACAACCGTTAGCCAAGTTCGAAGCTTTCACGGCTTGGCTAGCTTTTACCGACGGTTCGTGAAGGACTTCAGCACCCTTACTGCACCTCTAACTGCCATCGTCAAGAAGGACGTGACATTCAAGTGGGGAGACGCCCAGGAAGAGGCCTTCAAAGGCCTAAAGGATCGTTTGACTCATGCTCCCGTTTTAACTTAACCCGATTTCTCTAAAACGTTTGAAATTGAGTGTGATGCCTCAGGTTTAGGGATCGGTGCTGTGCTTACTCAAGGAGGCAAACATGTTGCTTACTTCAGTGAGAAACTTAGTGGAGCCACTCTCAACTATCCTACTTATGATAAGGAGCTCTACGCCTTAGTCCGAGCAATGGAGACGTGGCAGCATTACCTACTATCGAAGGAGTGTGTCATCCACACGGACCATGAGACTTTGAAGCATCTTAGGGGTCAGACTAACCTCAAGAGAAGACATGCTAAATGGCTGGAGTTTATAGAGACGTTCCCCTATGTGATCAAGTACAAGAAGGGAAAAGATAATGTGGTGGCCGATGCACTATCTCGGAGATACGCGCTAATATCGACCATGGAAGCCAAGGTTCTTGGATTTGAAATGATTATTCCATTGTATGAATCTGATGTTGATTTTGCAGAGATATACAAGAACCATGGAAAGGGAGCCCACGCTTCTTACTATGTCCATGACCGTTATCTTTTTAAAGATAAACGCCTATGCATCCCGCAATGTTCGTTACGAGAACTTATAGTCCGAGAAGCTCATGGAGGAGGCCTCATGGGTCATTTTGGCGTTGAGAAGACTCTTGCCATGCTGAAGGAACACTTCTTTTGGCCACACCTTAAGAAGTCGGTCGAAACTTTCTGTGCAAGATGTATCACTTGCAAGAAAGCCAAGTCTCGGGTTCACCCGCACGGTTTGTATCTTCCTTTACCGATTCCTACTTTACCATGGATTGATATTTCTATGGACTTTGTGTTAGGTTTGCCTAAGATCAGACACAAAGACTCCATCTTTGTCGTGGTGGATCGGTTCTCAAAGATGGCACACTTCATCCCATGTGCCAAGACAAACGATGCTACACAAACCGCGGACCTCTTTTTCAAAGAGATTGTCCGCCTACATGGAGTACCTAGGACGATCGTCTCAGATCGCGACACCAAGTTCCTGAGCCACTTTTGGAGAACCCTCTGGAAGAAGCTAGGAACCAAGCTGCTCTTCTCCACGACCTGCCATCCACAAACCGATGGCCAAACTGAAGTCGTTAACCGTACACTGGGAACGTTGCTTCGAGCAACAATAGGGAGAAATCTCAAAACTTGGCTTGAAGCTCTACCTTTTGTCGAGTTTGCTTATAATAGAGCTGTCCATAGTGCTACTCATTTGTCTCCTTTTCAGGTTGCATATGGATTTAATCCACAGACACCATTGGATCTTATGCCTCTACCTCAAACGGAGTTCTTAAACCTCGATGGAGCTAAGAAGGCCGCAGACGTGAAAAAGCTACACCAATCGGTCAAAGATCAGCTCGAAAGGACCAATGCCCTACGTGTGAAGAATGCCAACAAGGACATGAAGCACGTGTCTTTTGAAGTTGGATAATGGGTGTGGTTGCACATGAGACCGGAGCGATTCCCGGACAAACGCAAATCGAAGCTATCGCCTCGCGGAGACGGCCCATTCAAAATCTTGGAGAAAATCAATGACAATGCCTACAAGCTCGAGCTCCCAGGTGAGCTTAAAGTGTCTGCTACATTCAATGTTTCTGACTTAGCTCGTTTTGATGCAGGTGATGATGTTTTGGGGTCAAAACCTCATGAAGAGGGAGTGAGTGATGAGGACATCGAGTCATCGACCCAAGTCATACAAGCACCACTAGTACCAAGTGGACCAGTGACTAGAACCAGGAGCAGGGACATGGAAAAGAAGTTCAACATGTTCATGGACCAGCTCAGACAAGAAGGTTTCTTCAAAACGGACACTAGTCCGCTAAGCCCATTTGCGAGCAGTTATTGGGCCGATACTTTGAAGCAGGATCCACTCATGATCACGGACGATCCAGAAGGCGATCCACATATGGATTTGAAGCTCTTTTAGTCTAGTTTCCAGAACACTAAAGATCAGACCAAGAATCCTTACCATTCGGACCAGAACGTCCAAACACTGAAGACATATCGGCTGGATCCTTTGCTGGCCGATAACACTAAGTGGCCACTCATCAAGCCCAGGCTCTTGGCCCACTTATCTATGGTCGATTTAACTTCACCAGAGATGACTTAGGCCCAAGGAAGGTCATTACTTGGGTTTGTAAGTCGTTTGGTGCTCTTTCCCCAACCTTCGTTTTTATCCCAATGGGTTTTGCAATATTATTGGCCCAATTAATGACTCTCTGTAAGCCCATGAAGACCAGCTACACGAGCCCTCACTTCTTTTTCTCTTAGTCTTTTAATTATTTTGTAAACGGGCCTAAATTGTTAAGGACCCGTCTTGTTATTTCCTTTTCTTTGGGGGCGTGAGCTCTCTTTAAAAATCCTAAGGCCTTGTTCTTCTTGGTCATGCAGACATAAGTATTTTTCTTGGTTAATTTTCGAGTTTTTGTTTTTCACAAAAACGTTTTCTCTCTTTAGATCGTGAGTGAGTCCGATCCTTAGGGAAACCCCTTGAAGTAACAAGAGACCGTCGCCTCTCTTGTGGTTCTCATCGCCCCACCAGCAACCTCCATCTTATCCCGTTGACAGAAGAGAGAGACCTTAGTCCAGCTTCTTCAACACTTGAGCTCGTATCACGTTCTCTTTAGGTGAAATGGCTCACCAATGGGAAAAGACCTTATCCCAAGGATCTATCACCTCGTGGGCCGATTGCAAACGTGCGTTTCTTGCCAAATTCTTTTCACCGGCTCGAACCGCCAAGCTTCGTAACGAGATCTCAAGCTTCACACAACGGTCCAATGAGTCTTTCAACGAGGCTTGGGAGATATTTAGAAGCTATACTTCTCAATGCTTACATCACGGCTTTAGCAACGCCTCTCTCCTTAGCACCCGCTACCGAGGTGTTTTGCCTAAGATCCGTATGCTACTTGACACGGCATCAAACGGGAACTTCTTGGCTACGGACGTTGAAGAAGCCATGGATCTTGTCGAGAACATGGCCCAAAGTTACGGGACCTATGGCGATGATATGACCGCGCCACAAGGACCACTAGCGACTTTGATGAGAACAAGCGGGCCAAAGAAATGAAGGCTCTTAATGACAAGTTGGACAAGCAAGCCAATTTGATTGATAACTTCTAGTGTCTTCTCAAAAGACGGTTAATTTTGTGGATGCTTATGATGAGAATCAAGGTTGCTATCAAGAGGAGAACGTGGACATGAACACCCAAGAGGAGGTGAACTATGTGGGGAACCAAGAGAACTACCAAAACCAAGGGAACTACCAAAGACAAGGGTTCAACCAAAACTATAGGAACCACCCCAACTTCTCTTACCGGAACAAAAATATGGAGAATCCACAAGACCAAGTCTACCCTCCGCAACCTAATCAAGCTCAAGGAGTCCCACAAAATCAATTCCAACCTCAAGGCCAAGCTTCTAATACCAACCAACAAGGTTTTGTCCCGAGGAACCAATTCCAAGGGAATCAAAGCCCCACCCGGTTTTCAAGGCCAACAACAAGGGTTTGTGCCTCAAGGTCAAGCAACTACGTTTAAACCGCAATAACTTGACTTGAGCTCCATGTTCCAATAATTACTTACGGGACAAGCGGAGAACAATACGCGGGTAGATTTCTCTTACAACGACCTCAACACAAAGATTGAGGCTTTGAACTCCAAGGTAAAAAAAAAGTGGAGAACAAAGGTGTTGCTTCTTCTTCACGACCACAAGGTCAAC
The DNA here is from genome assembly GCA_030161315.1 of Eutrema japonicum. NCBI lineage: Eukaryota > Viridiplantae > Streptophyta > Magnoliopsida > Brassicales > Brassicaceae > Eutrema > Eutrema japonicum. The sequence goes on along the minus strand of BSQW01000012.1, from coordinate 25,556,788 downwards.
TCCCGGGTAAATCCGAAGCTAATCCTAAAGAGTATGTAAACGCCATCACCTTAAGGAGTGGTACGATTTTGCCTCCAAGAGAAGCTCCTTCTACTCTCAATGAGAACATTGAGAAGAAAAGTGGGGGTTAAAACTTCAAGAAGATGACGATTTGGTTGAAGATGAGGTAGTGAGAGAGCAAGACAAGGTTGAAGAGGTTGAGAAGGTCAAGCCTAAGGTTGTTGTTGCTCAAGAGAAGCCGAAGAAGAATGTGTTTGTCCCTAAGCCATACGTTCCTAAGCAACTTTTTCCCAGGCGGTTCAAGAAGCAACTTATGGACAAGTACAAAGCCATCTTTGATAGGCAAATGGAGAACGTAGAACTCACAATGCCTTTGGTTGATGCCTTCTTACTTGTCCCACAATACGCCAAGTTCTTGAAAGATCCCGTGAATGAGAGAGCTACGGAAATGGAGTCTACGGTCATTCAAACTCACGAGTGTAGCGCCATCATACAAAAGAAGATGGTGCCGAAGAAGCTAGGAGATCCGGGATCATTCACTCTACCTTGGGCACTTGGTCCTCTAGCTTTCAATCATTTTTTGTGTGATCTTGGAGCGAGTGTAAGCCTCATGCCGTTTTCGGTAGCCGAGAGACTAGGCTTCACACGGTACAAGGCATGCAACATTTCCCTAATATTGGCGGATAGGAGCGTGAGGGTTCCTATTGGTTTGCTTGAGGATCTTCCTATCGTGGTGAAAGATTTTATTGTCCCCACGGATTTCGTGGTACTTGAAATGGATGAGGAACCGAAAGACCCTCTTATCTTTGGTAGGCCATTCCTAGCAACCGCGAGAGCGATAATCGATGTGAAGAAAGGCAAAATAGACATCCACTTGGGTAAAAGAGAAGTCCTTGAGTTCGATATCAACAAGGTGATGAAGAAACCCATCATAGATGGCCAATGTTTCTACATAGAGACCATGGATGAACTAGCCGACGAATTGCTCGAGGAAATGAAAGTAGAAGACGGATTGGAAGTGGTCTTGACTAAGGAGCGTGGTGATCATGGGTTCTTGAGTAAAGAAAGTCAAGGGTATGAGCTACTCATGGACTTGCACAAGCCGGTTGAAAGGGATACGCCATTTGCTGAGTTGGGTGTTCGTGGTACCGAGGTTCAAGATGGTTTAAGAGTTGGCACGGTTCAAGAGGAGTTTGTTCTAGCCGTTGAAGAGACTAGCAAGGGTAAGTCTAGTCTTGAGGAGGACGATTGGAGCGAACTCAAAGCCTAAAAGGTGGACCTAAAGCAACTTCCCATGGGACTAAGGTACGCTTTCCTAGGTCCAAACGAGTCATACCCGGTTATTGTAAATGATAGTTTGAATGAGAATGAACTATCCTCCCTTTTAGTTGAACTTAGGAAGTATAGGAAGGCTATTGGTTACTCTTTGGACAATATCAAGGGTATTTCCTCTACTTTATGCACACATAGAATCCATCTAGAGGATGAATCAAGGACCTCTATTGAACATCAAAGAAGGTTGAATCCTAATTTGAAAGAAGTTGTAAAGAGAGAGATTCTTAATCTTTTAGACGCGTGCATTATCTACCCAATATCGGATAGTACTTAGGTTTCACCCGTTCATTGTGTGCCTAAGAAAGGCGGGATAACGGTTGTTAAAAACGAAAAGAATTAAATGATACCTACTAGGACAATAACCGGATCACTTTCCGTTACCTTTCATAGATCAAATGCTTGAACGTCTAGCTAATCATCCATTTTATTGCTTTCTAGACGGTTATTCGGGTTTCTTTCAAATTTCCATACACCCGAATGACCAAGAGAAAATGACTTTCACATGCCCTTATGGCACCTTCGCATATCGAAGGATGCCATTTGGGTTGTGTAATGCACCCGCGACATTCCAACATTGCATGATATCCATTTTCTCTGATCTTAATGAAGACATAGTAGAAGTCTTTATGGACGACTTCGCCGTGTATGGGTCTTCGTTTGGTGTTTGCTTGTCCAATCTTTGTAGGGTCTTGCAACCATGTGAGGAAGCAAACTTGGTACTCAATTGGGAGAAGTGTCATATATGGTGCGTGAAGGGATCGTGCTAGGACACAAAATCTCCGAGAAGGGCATAGAGGTATACAAAGCCAAGATCGAGGTGATGGTTAGCTTGGAGCCGGCTAAGTCGGTCAAGGAAATCCGGTCTTTCTTGGGTCATGCGGAATTCTACCGAATGTTCATCAAAGACTTCTCGAAAATCACAAGACCTCTCACAAGGCTACTTTGCAAGGAGGTTGAGTTTGTGGTCGATGAAGAGTGTATGGTGGCATTTCTAGAGATCAAGAAGGCGGTTGTTAGTGCTCCCATTGTCCAAGAACCGGATTGGGATATTCCTTTCGAGATAATGTGTGATGCTAGTGATTACGTGGTTGTTGCGGTCCTGGGGCAAAGGAAGGAGAAAAAGACCGACCAATGTGATCTACTATCCTAGTAGAACTTTTGATGACACCCAAGCCCGGTATTCCTCAACGGAGAAGGAGTTGCTAGCCGTGGTGTTCGCAATGGAAAAATTTAGGTATTATGTTGTGGGATCAAAGGTGATTGTCTACACCGATCACGTGGCCCTAAGATACATTCATGCAAAGAAGGACACAAAGCCAAGGCTACTCCGTTGGATCTTGCTTCTACAAGACTTTGACTTGGAGATAGTAGACAAGAAGGGGATAGAAAATGGAGTGGCGGATCATTTGTCTAGGATGAGGATAGAAGATCTAGTTCCCATTGATGATAAGCTAACCGAGGAGAGCCTCGTGGTTGTGAATGTGTTGAGAAAGGGGATTGAGGCCGTGAATGGTATTGAGGATGCTAATGGTTTGCATATCTAGTCAACTATCTAGTGTGTGAGAAGGAACCGCCTTTGGACGGGTACAAGAAGAAGAAGTTTTTCCATGACGTGACACGATACTATTGGGACAAGCCGTTCTTGTATAAACTATGCTCGGATGGCTTGTATAGAAGATGTGTTGCGGAAGAATAAGTCCAAGGAATCATACTCCATTGTCACGGGTCAAGCTATGGTGGTCATCATGCCTCATACAAAACAGACACAAAGGTTCTTCAATCGGGTTTTTGGTGGCCTTCATTATTCAAGGATGCGCACCTCTTTGTCTCCACATGTGATGGATGCCAAAGGAAATGTAATATTGGGAGGAGAGATGAAATGCCCCAAAACCCAATCCTTGTGGTGGAAATGTTTGACGTATGGGGCATCGATTTTATGGGACCTTTCCCGTCATCGTATGGTAACCAATACATATTGGGGCGGTTGATTACGTCTCTAAATGGGTGGAAGCCATTGCTAGGGTTGTCCTCAAACTATTCAAGTCCGTTATATTCCCAAGGTTCGGAGTTCCAAAGGTGGTCATTAGTGATGGAGGTAGTCATTTCATGAATAAGGTGTTTGAAAGTCTACTTAATAAGCATGGTGTGAGGCATAAGGTAGCAACACCTTACCATCCTCAAACGAGTGGCCAAGTAGAAGTATCCAACCGGCAAATCAAAGCCATACTAGAGAAGACGGTTGGGAGTTCAAGAAATGATTGGGCCAACAAGTTAGATGATGCTTTATGGGCTTACCTAACCGCCTTTAAGACGCCTATATGGACTTCACCATTCCACTTGCTTTATGGGAAGTCATGCCATCTACCGGTTGAATTGCAATACAAGGCTCTATGGGCGGTGAAGCTTCATAACTTCGGCATCAAGACCGCACAAGAGAAGAGATTAATTCAACTTCAAGAGTTAGAAGAGAATAGGCTTGAGGCCTATGAGAGCTCGAAAATCTACAAGGAGAGGGCCAAAGCATTCCATGATAAGAGGATCGTGCACAAGGACTTCAAACCCGGAGACCGATTACTCATGTTCAATTCCCGGTTGAAGCTTTTTCCCGGAAGCTCAAATCGAGGTGGTTGGGTCCATTTGAGGTTAAGAAAGTAAGGCCATATGGAGCCGTGGTATTTGTTAACAAGGAGGGCCAAGATTTCATTGCAAATGGCCAAAGGCTCAAACTCTACCGAGCAAATCAAATCGTCGAAGAGGGAGGCTCGATCCCTCTCGATGATGTCCCTCTAGCTTGAGAACGGTAACAAACGTCGAACTTAGTGACGTTAAACAAAGTGCTCTTGGGAGACACCCCAAGCTTATCATTTTATATATTTCTTTTTATGCATTTTTTGATCTTTGTTGTTTCTTTTTGATCTGTTTGTTGAGTATTTTTAGAGTTCTTGGTGGCTAAATAGGTAAAATCTTTCTAGGGAAGTTCAAAACGAGGAATACCGGGTGTAAGCGGCCCGGTGTGGGATCATTTCCCTTGAGCATCGAATGGTTTCTGACCATCGGTCCAAAGCTTCGTCCAACGGTCCTTAGATTGGATCTATTATCCAATGGACCGCCAGGTAAGTCTTCTTCCTACTCCATTTTCGCGGCCATGACCTCTTTTCTCACTCTCAAACTTCTTTTGCTCATAACTTTCTCAATTTTAAACCAAAAATTATGATTCAAGTTGCTAAATTCCGGATTTTCATCCTCTTTCTGGATCTACCAACGTCTTTTCCATTTACAGCTTGCATCTCCAAGGTATTTCACTCATATTTTTCATGAAAATTCAAGAGCTTGTTCATAAGGGAAAATTTGAATTTGTTTGGATAGTGTTTCCACTTGCATAAAAACCTTGGGATTAAGATCGAAAATTGTTAGAGTGTGTGGTTCATGTGCTAATTTGTCATGCATTTGAGGAATTTCAGATTTGTAGGCCAAGAACTTGATTTTTGGTGTTTGTGCTTAAAAGTTTCAAACTTTGAGATTTGATTGGGTTCTTGTATCACTTAATAGGTATACTCAATCTTGCAAATGAGAAATTGAATGTCTTTTTTCAAATTGAGCATTATCCTTTTTGTCTCATGTTTGCCTTTCCTTGGTAATGACAAAGGTTGTATCTTGGTTTCTTGAAACTTATACATTCCTTGAGACAATGTAGGTATGATACGTGCTCAAGTGTTGAAGAAGGTGGACTAAGGTCTCTCTCTTCTGTCAATGGGATAAGATGGATGTTGCTGGTGGGGCGATGAGAACCACAAGAGAGGCGACGGTCTCTTGATACTTCAAGGGGTTTCCCTAAGGATCGGACTCACTCACGATCTAAAGAGAGGAAACGTTTTTGTGAAGAACAAAAACTCGAAAATAACCAAGGAAAATTCTTATTGTCTGCGTGACTGAGAAGGACAAAGCCTTAAGGTTTTAAAAGAGAGCTCACGCCCCCAAAGAAAAAGAAATAAACCGAAAAGGAAATAACAAGACGCGTCCTTAACAATTTAGGCCCGTTTACAAAATAATTAAAAGACTAAGAGAAATAGAAGTGAGGCCTCGTGTAGCTTGTCTTCATGGGCTTACAGAGAGTCATGAATTGGGCCAATAATATTTCAAGCCGTTTGGCCTCGGTAAAAACCCATCTTTGCAAAACCCAGTGGGATAAAAACGAAGGTTGGGAAAAGAGCACCAAACGACTTACAAACCTAACTAATGACCTTCCTTGGGCATAAGTCATCTCTGGTGAAGTGAAATCGCCCATAGATAAGTGGGCCACGAGCCTGGACTTGATGAGTGGCCACTTAGTGTTATCGGCCAGCAAAGGATCCAGCCGATATGTCTTTAGTGTTTGGATGTTCTGGTCCGAATGGTAAGGATTCTTGGGCTGATCTTTAGTGTTCTGGAAACTAGACTCAAAGAGCTTCAAATCCATATGTGAATTGCCTTCTGGATCGTCCGGGATCATAAGTGGATCCTGCTTCAAAGTATCGGTCCAATAACTGCTCGCAAATGGGCTTAGCGGACTAGTGTCCGTCTTGAAGAAACCTTCTTGTCTGAGCTGGTCCATGAACATGTTGAACTTCTTTTCCATGTCCTTGCTCCTGGTTCTAGTCACTGGTCCACTTGGTACTAGTGGTCCTTGTATGACTTGGGTCGTTGACTCGATGTCCTCATCACTCCCTCCCTCTTCATGAGGTTTTGACACCAAAACATCATCACCTGCATCAAAACGAGCTAAGTCAGAAACATTGAATGTAGCAGACACCTTAAGCTCACCTGGGAGCTCGAGCTTGTAAGCGTTGTCATTGATTTTCTCCAAGATTTCGAATGGGCCGTCTCCGCGAGGCGATAGCTTCGATTTGCGTTTTTCCGGGAATCGCTCCGGTCTCATGTGCAACCACACCCATTCTCCAACTTCAAAAGACACGTGCTTCCTGCCCTTGTTGGCATTCTTCACACGTAGGGCATTGGTTCTTTCGAGCTGATCTTTGACCGATTGGTGTAGCTTTTTCACGTCCGCGGCCTTCTTGGCTCCATCGAAGTTTAAGAACTCCGTTTGAGGTAGAGGCTTAAGATCCAATGGCGTATGTGGATTAAATCCATATGCAACCTGAAAAGGAGACAAATGAGTAGCACTATGGACAGCTCTGTTATAAGCAAACTCGACAAAAGGTAGAGCTTCAAGCCAAGTTTTAAGATTTCTCCGTATTGTTGCTCGAAGCAACGTTCCAAGTGTACGGTTAACGACTTCAGTTTGGCCATCGGTTTGTGGATGGCAGGTCGTGGAGAAGAGAAGCTTGGTTCCTAGCTTCTTCCAGAGGGTTCTCCAAAAGTGGCTCAGGAACTTGGTGTCGCGATCTGAGACGATCGTACTAGGTACTCCATGTAGTCGGACAATCTCTTTGAAAAAGAGGTCTGCGGTTTGTGTAGCATAGTTTGTCTTGGCACATGGAATGAAGTGTGCCATCTTTGAGAACCGATCCACCACGACAAAGATGGAGTCCTTGTGTCTTATCTTAGGCAAACCTAACACAAAGTCCATAGAAATATCAATCCATGGTAAATTAGGAATCGGTAAAGGAAGATACAAACCGTGCGGGTGAACCCGAGACTTGGCTTTCTTGCAAGTGATACATCTTGCACAGAAAGTTTCGACCGACTTCTTAAGGTGTGGCCAAAAGAAGTGTTCCTTCAGCATGGCAAGAGTCTTCTCAACGCCAAAATGACCCATGAGGCCTCCTCCATGAGCTTCTCGGACTATAAGCTCCGTAACGAACATTGCGGGATGCATAGGCGTTTATCTTTAAAAAGATAACCGTCATGGACATAGTAAGAAGCGTGGGCTCCCTTTCCATGGTTCTTGTATATCTCTGCAAAATCAACATCAGATTCATATAATGGAATAATCATTTCAAATCCAAGAACCTTGGCTTCCATGGTTGATATTAGCGCATATCTCCGAGATAGGGCATCGGCCACCACATTATCTTTTCCCTTCTTGTACTTGATCACATAGGGAAACGTCTCTATTAACTCTAGCCACTTAGCATGTCTTCTCTTGAGGTTAGTCTGACCCCTAAGATGCTTCAAAGTGTCATGGTCCGTGTGGAGACGTTTCCATTGCTCGAACAAAGGCGTAGAGCTCCTTGTCATAAGTAGGATAGTTGAGAGTGGCTCCACTAAGTTTCTCACTGAAGTAAGCAACAGGTTTGCCTCCTTGAGTAAGCACAGCACCGATCCCTAAACCTGAGGCATCACACTCAATTTCAAACGTTTTAGAGAAATCAGGTAAAGTTAAAACGGGAGCATGAGTCAAACGACCCTTTAGGCCTTTAAAGGCCTATTACTGGGCTTCTCCCCACTTGAATGCCACGTCCTTCTTGATGATGGCAGTTAGAGGTGCAACAAGGGTGCTGAAGTCCTTCACGAACCGTCGGTAAAAGCTAGCCAAGCCGTGAAAGCTTCGAACTTGGCTAACGGTTGTTGGCGTAGGCCATTCTTGGATGGCTTGGACCTTCTCCTGGTCCACTCTAAGTCCCTGTGAACTCACAACAAAACCTAAAAACACAAGCTCATTAGCGCAAAATGTGCACTTCTTCAAGTTGGCGTAAAGACCATCTCGTTGAAGCGTCTTAAGAATTTGTTCTAAATGAGATAAATGTTCTGCTAGAGTTCGACTATAAATGAGAATATCATCGAAGTATACCACTACAAACTTACTAATGTAGGGTCTAAGAACCTCATTCATGAGTCGCATGAAGGTACTTGGCGCGTTAGTTAGCCCGAAATGAATAACTAGCCATTCGTAGAGGCCTTGCTTCGTCTTGAAGGCCGTCTTCCATTCGTCACCTTCTCTCATTCGTACTTGGTGGTATCCACTCCTGAGATCAATCTTGGAAAATAAATTAGAACCAGAAAGCTCATCAATCATGTCATCTAACCTTGGTATCGGATGTCGGTATTTGATCGTTATGTTGTTTATCGCGCGACAATCCACGCACATCCTCCACGTCCCATCCTTCTTTGGCACCAAAAGGACTGGCATGGCACATGGACTAAGGCTCTCACGAACATAGCCCTTGTCCATAAGTTCTCTCACTTGCTTCTCTAGTTCCTTGGCTTCGGCCGGATTAACTCGATTGGGTAATGGGGCTCCGGGCACAAAATCGATATGGTGCTCTATTCCTCTTATAGGAGGTAAGCCAGGAGGTATCTCATCAGGAAACACATCAGCAAATCGGTCCAAGAGTTGAGTAACTTCAGTAGGAAGCTGTTACTCCAACGCCCTAGAACCTGCAATTAAAGTCTCCTTAAAGATCATTGGTAATACCGGTTCTTTGCAAGTGATTGCCTTAGAAATATAACTGGACTTGATAAACAAATTATTCCTGGTCGATGCATCTTTTTCTTTTAACATTTTAACTTGTAATTCGTGTACTTGAGTAGGTGTAAGAGGTGTTAAATTATACTTCTTTTTATCATGCACAAACAAATACATGTTACTTCGGCCATGGTGAATGGCGTCCTTGTCAAACTGCCAAGGTCTACCAAGAAGAAGATGGCCAGCTTTCATAGGAACAACATCACACACAACTTCATCCGAATACTTGCCCACATTGAATGGTACAAGCACTTGGTCCGTGACGCGTAATTCAGCCTTATCGTTTAACCATCTTAGCTTATATGGGTGAGGGTGTTTAGCACGTTCTAGACAGAGCTTAGTGACCATGTAGTCACTCGCTACATTGGTACACGACCCTCAATCAATTACCAAATTACATACCTTGCCTCGGATGGAACATCTTGTATGAAAGATGTTGTCTCTTTGGGCTGTCTCGTCGGGATGAACCGTGAGGTTCAAGGCTCGTATTATGACCAGAGACTCACCATATTCAGCCTCACAATCTACTTCTTCCGTGGCTGCTTCAGTCATTTGCACATCCGCCTCATCTTGAGACTCGTACTCACCCGAATCCAACATGATCATAACTCGGGGATTTGGCATTCTCTAGCCATGTGTCCTCTGCCCTTGCACTTAAAACATGTTATGTCACGAGTTCTAGAAGTGATTGGGTTAGAAAACTTACCTTGATTAGGCTCAGAGGCCTTAGAAGTGAACCTAGGGTCGATTTCGACCGACCTGCCTTCTCCGCGGCCTTAGATGGAAAGCTGGTTGGAGTTTGTGTCTTGGCTCGGTTCTGGTCCCATGTTTGGTTACTCCATGTCCGTCCAGTAGCATAGGAATTCTTCTTCAAGTGTTGTTCCGCTTGAATGGCATGGTGTAAGATGTCCTTCAAGTCGTGGTATGGAAGCTTCTCCACTTTGTGACTTAGCCGTTCGTTGAGCCCGTCTAAGAACTGAGCCATGAGGGTCTCAGTATCTTCATCAAGCTCTAGACGGTTCCTTAGGTGTTCAAACTCTTCAAAGTATTCTTCCACGCTCATGGTCCCTTGGGATAATTTTCGGAACCTCTTTTGAAGATCTCGATGATAATAGCTCCGAACATAAGTTGTCTCATCTCTCGCCAAGTGCTGACCTGAGGTGAATGGCTCCTTCTTCTGTCAGCTACCTCACGATCCCACCATGAGAGAGCATGGTCAGTGAGTTGAGCAACGGCCAAAGCCAGCCTTCTTTGTTCGTTGTAGTCGTAGTACGCGAAAATATGCTCCATGCGTTGCTCCCACTCCAAATAAGCCTCGGGATCAACTCTTCCAGCAAACGTAGGTGCCTTGAGCTTCATGTCCTAGGAGTGTTGGTGCCTTGGGAAGTCACCTTCGGCCTCCTCAAAGACGTCTTGCATCGGTCCTCTTCTCCTTACTCGCGGCTGTTCCTCTATCGGAACATCGTTCGGATCTTCGCCTAGGTTGTTGGCTCGTAGTTGTGCTCTTGCTTGAGGATTGTTGTTGGCTTGAGGCTGCTCCATATGATCAAGCCTTTGGACTACTCTTTGGAGCTGTTGTTGCATAGCCGTGATTGCTTGCATGAGAATGGCATTAGGGTCTTGCGGTACAGCATTGTTTGCCATTGTTTCTCCTTGCAAAGAAAAAAAAATTCCACAAAGTGTATCAATGGAGCTCCAAAAAATAGACAAAGACAAGTAATAAGGTAAGAAAAAATTTATTAAATCTAAAAGGAAATATTCTAAACTAAAAATACTTTTTTTTTTTTTTGATTAACTTAACAAAAAAGGAAATACCAAAAATCGAAAATCCTAATATATGGTACTTTTTTTTTTTGACTAAAATTCTAAAAGGAAAAAAAATTAAAATTCGACTAAATAAAGATATGCTAAGTTTCTTTTTTTTTTTTTTTTTTGAATCTAACAACCTAACAAGAACAAAAAAAATACAGAAAATTAAAAGATGATAAGGGAACGTTTACACCTTAGATTCAGGAGCTTTTGAAGCTCTGATACCAGAATGATACGTTCTCAAGTGTTGAAGAAGCTGGACTAAGGTCTCTGTCTTCTGTCAACGAGATAAGATGGATGTTGCTGGTAGGGCGATGAGAACCACAAGAGAGGCGGCGGTCTCTTGATACTTCAAGGGGTTTCCCTAAGGATCGGACTCAGTCACGATCTAAAGAGAGAAAACGTTTTTGTGAAGAACAAAAACTCGAAAATAACCAAGAAAATTCTTATTGTCTGCGTGACTGAGAATGATAAAGCCTTAGGGTTTTTAAAGAGAGCTCACGCCCCCAAAGAAAAAGAAATAAACCGAAAAGGAAATAACAAGACGGGTCCTTAATAATTTAGGCCCGTTTACAAAATAATTAAAAGACTAAGAGAAATAGAAGTGAGGCCTCGTGTAGCTGGTCTTCATGGGCTTACAGAGAGTCATTAATTGGGCCAATAATATTGTAAGCCGTTTGGCCTCGGTAAAAACCCATGTTTGCAAAACCCAGTGGGATAAAAACGAAGGTTGGGAAAAGAGCACCAAACGACTTACAAACCCAACTAATGACCTTCCTTGGGCCTAAGTCATCTCTGGTGAAGTGAAATAGACCATTGATAAGTGGGCCACGAGCCTGGGCATGATGAGTGGCCACTTAGTGTTATCGGCCAGCAAAGGATCCAGCCGATATGTCTTCAGTGTTTGGACGTTCTGGTCCGAATGGTAAGGATTCTTGGGCTGATCTTTAGTGTTCTGGAAACTAGACTCAAAGAGCTTCAAAACCATATGTGGATCGCCTTCTGGATCGTCCGGGATCATGAGTGGATCCTGCTTCAAATTATCGGTCCAATAACTGCTCGCAAATGGGCTTAGCGGACTAGTGTCCGTCTTGAAGAAACCTTCTTGTCTGAGCTGGTCCATGAACATGTTGAACTTGTTTTCCATGTCCCTGCTCCTGGTTCTAATCACTGGTCCACTTGGTACTAGTGGTGCTTGTATGACTTGCGTCGTTGACTCGATGTCCTCATCAAGGTACCATGACGATAACAAGTGACCCAATCATATAGAAAGGTCCATCAACAAAAAGGAGAGAGTTAGCACTAGCGGAAAGCGCTAAAGGCACCGAAAAGAGGATAAAGAAGACACTTGCTAATGACGAGGGAGACAATGTGGAAGACGTGGGGCAAGTGAAAAAGAAGAAAAAAGTCCCCAAGCCCAAGCCAAGAGTCCCCACCTATAGTGAGTATGCCAAGAAGCTCAAGGAGGTGAAATTCTAGGAGACAAAATTCTTGGATAAGATTGTACTTGAGAAGATGGGGATCCTTGAGGATGTGAAATCGATTTTCACCAACATGGGTTTTGGTGGAATCTTTGATGTGGCTAACCTCTCTCATAAAGACCAAGCTTGCCAATTTCTTGCATCATTGGAATCTATGTTCTATGAACGAGGGGATAAAGATGCCAATGAAGATGATGGCCACGGTTTCATTGAGTTTAAGGTGGGGAAAGAAGCATACAAGATGACGTTCCATGAGCTAAGTCAAGTGTTTGGGTTCAAAGAAGAAGGAACCAGGAGAGGCCTCAAGTTTCTCTATGTGAAGAACGATTTGACCTACTTGTGGAAAGTCATTGGTGTGGGAGAATATAGTCCCGGGAACATCAAGGGCACATGCATCCACCACGCCGCCATTCATTATGCCCACAAGATCCTTGTTCACACCTTCTTTGCCAAGAAAGAGTATGGAACGATTTCGGAAGAAGATATGGAGTTGCTTGCTTTAGGCTTGGCACCATTTCTTGACACACCTCAAGATGAGCGACGTTTCATTGGAGAGAGTGCACGCCCGTGCCTAGCCGCCATTCTAGTGAACCACTTACTTGGCTACAAAGATTGGGCTCTCACTACAAAGAGAAAGGAGCCGAAAATCTTCATAGGCGGTTTGGTAACTTCGATCCTCAAGGCTAAAGGGATTAAGTTGTTGGATGAGACTACGAAAGTGGAGTTTATGGATGAGACCTATCTCTCAAGAACCAAGTTCTTCGAAGGCAAGATAGGCAAGACTTTCGCCTCCAACCTAAAGCTCACCAAGACAACTACGGTCAAAGTCCTTTTGCCTAACACTCCTCTCACCACACTCCGAGGGAGGAAACAGATCTACTTCTATCCGACCAATGATCACTTCTACAACCCGGCAACTGACCCACCACAAGAGATAATCCGCCAAAGAAAGAGGAGGGCGAGGAAAGTGACAAGGAAAGAAGATGATCACTCCAACGACCAAGAGGATGAAGGAGATGAAGATGCACACTCGGTTCCCACTCGACCAACGTATGGGAGTGAGAAGTATTGCTTTGATCCATATGATGGGAAGATGCCGGACATTGCCACTAGACATGCCAACCACCAAACGAGGTTACTTCAATGTTGGTGCAAGTGCAAGATAGGACAATCCAGAAGTTGGTAAAGGCGGTAAAGGACTTGAAGGGCACGATTAGAGACCTCAGGTGAAAGAAAAGAGAGGCTAGCTCCTCTCGCGGCCAAGGAGAACCGAGCACGGTGGAGCAAGAGGAGATTGGGGAATGCTCTACATCATTGAACCAACGTCCTCAACTACATGGAGGAGAGTTGGTGATTCATGACGAAGAGTACGTTCCATCCTACTACGAGGTGAAAGCGGCCAAGAAAAAGATGATGAAGACACCGTCTCCATGCTCTAGCAATCCATTATACTCGATGGGGTCTTCTTTCCCATCCGAAAGCTTTTGAGGTATCACTCCAAAACCTTGTAAATAGTTTTTCTTTTACTTGAGTCTTGCATTCTATTTCGTTATTTTTGGGTCTCTTGCTTTTATTTATTTCACATCGAGACGGTGTGATTTAAGTTTGGGGGAGGGACCGTATCTAATCTCATTTGTTTTGTCTTATTTTGAGTTTTGCATTTTGAGTCTCATGCATTCATTTAAGCATAGAAAAACAAAAAACAAAAACAAAAAAATCAAAACTTTTGAAAATCGAAACACAAAAAGAGGTCATTTAGGTTGTCATTGAGGATGCATTTGCATTTGTACATTGAGTCTAGGATTGCATATTTATGATTCATTGCATATGCATGGGAACAATGATGAATTTTCCTTGTAGAGTAGCACTTTAAGAAGTTAATTCAATTCCCTCGTTCGTAATGGTTTGATGCATTTAAGTGAGCATGAAAGTAAAGATTCACCATTCTTTGTTCTCATGTATCATCATACTTGCCTTGATTGAAGCATGCTTGAGTTACACCCAACCCCATTTAAGTGATAACCCTAATCTTGACTTGTAAATATCGTGTTTATGCATGTTTGAATGAATTCGTGGATCACATATACATATTTGGATAATCTTTTCCCTTTTTACCATTCTTGTTTATCCAAGTAGCCATATCCCATCATTGGAATGGTTTCCCCTACCTTAACCTCAACCTTCTTTCTTGCCGTTGCTATTAATGTGTGAATTGTGAGGAATTTCTTTAGAACAAACTTGGCAAAACGTGTTAGGTTTAGGGCGACAAGAGGGAATTCTCATGTAGACTTAACTCCATCATCGCGGGGTTAATCTAGGAATAGGCTAGTTAGGATGATGGGTATTGGTTCAAGTTTGAGGGGGAACGGTTTTAGACTTGGTGAATGTTTGAGAATGGATTGTGGAATGGAAAAGAAGAGAAGGAGAAAGGAAAAAGGGGATCGGATTTATGTATATTGGTTGGTGCAAAAATCATAAGACTAGCTGTAAAGATTAAGATAGCCTCAAATGATAGAAGGAAAAAGAAGAAAGCCGAAAGGCCAAAGAATCAAGGAATGAGAAGAGGCGTGAACCCAAAAAAAGGAAAGAAGAGCTAGATCACAACAAAAGGAGCACCAAACCATGAAAGAACAAGGAAGAAGAAGTGATCCCCGAATGAGAAGAAGGTGAAATGAAAAGACAAGAAGCATGTGAGTTTGAGAAGGCAAAATGCCTTAGGATAAAAAAAAGGTAGCTTAGGATGTGGGAACAACGGGTTAGAAGGCTTTAGGTTAGAGACACTCTAGGGACTTGGGTAGATGAGAATTCTCCCTTGTATGCATAGGTTGCCTTTTATCTTTAGAATTTTGCTAAGGTTTGTTCATTCCATGAGAGATCCTTGAACTTAATTACCCATGCATGATAATGAGATCACCTTCATCTCATAACCATACCCTTAGCCAAACGAATTCAATTTAACTTTGCATAAACATGATCCATGGTTACACCACTAATGAATGTTAAGGGGTTAGGAATATGATTGCTTGTGTAGATTGGGGTTTGGATTTGATACATGATGAAATATGAATGGCTAACTCCTTTGGAGTAGGCTCACTTGTGCATTTAGAACAACATTACTTGGACGTTGAACATGATTTCTTTTTGTGCTACTTGTGGATTTGAGCTCCCACCTTCAAACCTCTCTCCCTACTTTTTCTTATTTGTTTGCTTGAGGGCAAGCAAATGAGTAAGTTTGGGGGAGTTGATATTCCCATATTTTGTCCCCTTTATGCATTCATTTAGCTTAGGTTTAAACTCATATGCATATAGTTTCATTACATTTCTTATTGGTTTTGTCCCATTTAGATTTTAAACCTCTCATGCTAAGTCCTAGAGAGTCTTGCATGTTTTGGAGTCCTTTCTAGGTACTTTGGAAGCTTTTGGATACTTTGGAGGAGTTCGCACTTAGCTCGGGATTTTGAAGCAACGGTAAGAAACATGAAAGCTCGAAAATACTTCTCCCTCGGATTTCCCCTCAACACTGGCCCGGGACAAGACTCTCCCTCAGCTGGTATTAAATTTCCCCTCAGGCAGGAGGTTTCCCGGCCGCACGTCCCGGCCTCGGCTCGCCTAGTGTGAAAGCTTAGTCTCCCTCGGATTTCTCCTTAACACCATCCCGGGCAAGACGAAGCCGGTACACATGGCCGGTGTTTGACACTAGGCTCGGCAGAGAGTTTCCCGGCCTCCCGTCCCTGGTTGAAGCCGCCCGGTGCCACACGTCTCGGCAACAACTCCTCAACACCATCCTGGGCAAGACGAAGCCGGCACACATGCCCGGTGTTGGACGCGAGGCTCGGCAGGGAGTTTTCTGTCTTCCCGTCCCGGCTTGAAGCCGCCCGGTGCCACAACTCTCGGCAACAACTCCTCAGCACCGTCCCAGGCAAGACGAAGCCGGCACTCATGCCCGGTTTTTGATGCTAGGCTCGGCAGGGAGTTTCCCGGCCTCCTGTCCCGGAATGAATCCTCCCGGTGCTGCATCTCTCGGCAACAACCTTTCATCCCAGCCCACTACACCGGACATGCATCGGCCGTAATTGAATTCTGACCCAAATCCGATCGGGTCAACACCCGGTTTGTTCCGGGTTGACCCGGTTTGTTATGGGTTGACCCGGTTCCCCTCTTTTTATTATAAATACTCTAAAAACCTAATTTTATTTTCCATGCTTTTCTTAAGTCTAAAACCCTCACCTTTGAGAGAGAACTTGAGATTTGTAAGAAGGATCCTTTGTTTTATGCAATTTAGTGTTGATTTCTATCAATATCTTCCATCTATCTTCTATCTATCTTCTATCTATCTTGATTATCCAACACTCATCCATGGATTCAACCTCTTTCCATATCGATTTCGGGTTGTTCTTGATGGGTCTTGAGTAGTCTTTTAGGATCTTGAGATGGGGTAGATTATGGTTATCCAAGGCATGGTTTATGGTGTTTAGGGATAGATTATCTTATTTCCTTCTTTGAATAGTGTCATTAATGCTAGATCTAGCTTGATGAAGTAGATCTAGATCACAAGGCATTTCATGCACACCAGTATTTGATGAAATGCCTTGATGAACTATTCAAGGGATTTATGCTCCTAACCTAAGAAATTTGTTGTTTAGGGCATTTCTTTGGTTGATCTTGTTATTATTCTTAATGCTTGCTAATTGTTAATCCACAAATAAGAATTTGCTAATGGATTTGATAATTAACATAGTGATTAGTTGCTTGAGAAAGAACTAATCAAGATTAGAGTAGGGATAGCTTGTTTGAGTGAAAGAACACCATGAATTGTGCTTGGGTCACCTTATTTCGATAACCTTATCTCTAGATTCGCTTTCATTATTTGATTTACATCTTGTTTAGTTATTGCATTGCTTAATTCGAATTGGATACTTAACAACAAACCACACTTGTTTAGCTTAACTTACTATAAGCACCTTGCATTCTTAGTGATTGAAATAATCCCAATTATGGATTGATTACCTCCTTACTACATCGTTTTGAGGGTATTGTTACCTCTTAAAGGCTAAAAAGTCTTGTATCAATTTGGCGATGTTGCCATATTGGGATTTGTTTTAACATTGAGATTTAGGCTCTTTGTGAGATTAAGTTTTATTTTCTACCAAATTTACTAATCGTCTTTGCTTCCTATTGCTCGTTCTCTCTATAGGTGCATGCATACCCGTTACCGTGGCAATACTAACCTAGTAGAACCGAGGGAAAACATTGATAAACTTGATAGAGGATCAAGAGCAAGACGAAACCGAGTGAGAGTTCAAGATGAGGTTGGTAACGACATGGAGCACTTTGAAAATGTTCCACTTGGGAACATCAACGAACCCATTCCCCACCAAAGGAACGGTGGGAATGGTAAGGGAAACGGCAACAATCAAGGAGGTGGTGGCAATGGAAACCATCACCGTCCCAACCATCCACCAAGAGCTAGAAACGTTGTTGGAGAGGGTGATGCCGCTAATGCTCACCAAAACCGGCAAGGCATTCGAGCTCCACCGGTAGAGAACAACAACTTCGAAGTGAAACCGGGAGTTACCAACATGGTTCAAGCCAACAAGTTTCACGGTTTGTCCATGGAGGATCCCTTAGACCACATAGACCAATTTGACCGGATATGTGGTCTCATTAATATCAATGTGGTCTCTGAAGATGGGTTCAAGCTTTGTCTCTTCCCGTTCTCTTTAGGTGACAAGGCCCACCAATGGGAAACGACCTTATCCCAAGGATCTATCACCTCGTGGGCCGATTGCAAGGGTGCGTTTCTTGCCAAATTCTTTTCACCGGCTCGAACCGCCAAGCTTCGCAACGAGATCTCAAGCTTCACACAACGGTCCAATGAGTCTTTCAACGAGGCTTGGGAGATATTTATAAGCTATGCTTCTCAATGCCCACATCACGGCTTTAGCAACGCCTCTCTCCTTAGCACCCTATACCGAGGTGCTTTGCCTAAGATCCGTATGCTACTTGACACGGCATCAAACGGTAACTTCTTGGCTAAGGACGTTGAAGAAGCCATGGAGCTTGTCGAGAACTTGGCCCAAAGTGACGGGACCTATGGCGATGACTATAACCGCGCCACAAGGACCACTAACGACTTTGATGAGAACAAGCTGGCCAAAGACATGAAGGCTCTTAATGACTAGTTGGACAAGCAAGCCAATTTGATTGATAAACTTCTAGTGTCTTCTCAAAAGATGGTTAATTTTGTGGATGCTTATGATGAGAATCAAGGCTGCTATCAAGAGGATAACGTGGACATGAACACCCAAGAGGAGGTGAACTACGTGGGGGACCAAGGGAACTACCAAAACCAAGGGAACTACCAAAGACAAGGGTTCAACCAAAACTATAGGAACCACCCCAACTTCTCTTACCGGAACACAAATGTGGAGAATCCACAAGACCAAGTCTACCCTCCGCAACCTAATCAAGCTCAAGTAGTCCCACAAAATCAATTCCAACCTCAAGGCCAAGCTTCTAATACCAACCTTTGTCCCAAGGAACCAATTCCAAGGGAACCAAAGTGGATTCCAAACCAAAGCCCCACCCGGTTTTCAAGGCCAACAACAAGGGTTTGTGCCTCACGGTCAAGCAACTATGTCTAAACCGCAAGAGCTTGACTTGAGCTCCATGTTCCAACAATTACTCAAGGGACAAGCGGAGATCAATACGCGGGTGGATTGGTCTTACAACGACCTCAACACAAAGATTGAGGCTTTGAACTCCAAGGTAAAACAAATGGAGAACAAAGGTGTTGCTTCTTCTTCACGACCACAATGTCAACTCCCGGGTAAATCTGAAGCTAATCCTAAAGAGTATGTAAACGCCATCACCTTAAGGAGTGGTACGGTTTTGCCTCCAAGAGAAGCTCCTTCTACTCTCAATGAGGACATTGAGAAGAAAAGTGGGGGGGTGAAACTTCAAGAAGATGACGATTTGGTTGAAGATGAGGTAGTGAAAGAGCAAGACAAGGTTGAAGAAGTTGAGAAGGTCAAGCCTAAGGTTGTTGTTGCTCAAGAGAAGCCGAAGAAGAATGTGTTTGTCCCTAAGCCATACGTTGCTAAGCCAAAGAAGAATGTTTGAGGTCAAGAAGCACCTTATGGACAAGTACAAAGCCATCTTTGATAGGAAAATGGAGAAGGTAGAACTCACAATGCCTTTGGTTGATGCCTTTTTACTTGTACCTCAATACGCCAAATTCTTGAAAGATGTCGTGAATGAGAGAGTTAAGGAAATGGAGTCTATGGCCATTCTAACTCACGAGTGTAGCACCATCATACAATAGAAGATGGTGCCAAAGAAGCTAGGATATCCGAGATCATTTACTCTACCTTGTGCACTTGGTCCTCTAGCTTTCAACCATTGTTTGTGTGATCTTGGAGCGAGTGTAAGCGTCATGCTGTTTTCGATAGCCAAGAGACTAGGTTTCACACGCTACAAGGCATGCAACATTTCCCTAATATTGGTGGATAGAAGCGTGATGGTTCCTATTGGTTTGCTTGAGGATCTTCCTATCGTGGTGAAGGATTTTATTGTCCCCATGGATTTCGTGGTACTTGAAATGGATGAGGAACCGAAAGACCCTCTTATCTTTGGTAGGCCATTCCTAGCAACCGCGGGAGCGATAATCGATGTGAGGATAGGCAAAATAGACCTCCGCTTGGGTAAAGGAGAAGTCCTTGAGTTCAATATCAACAAGGTGATGAAGAAACCCATCATAGATGGCCAATGTTTCTACATAGAGACCATGGATGAACTAGCCGACGAATTGCTCGAGGAAATGAGAGTAGAAGACGGTTTGGAAGTGGTATTGACTAAGGAGCGTGGTGATCATGAGCTCTTGAGTAAAGAGAGTCAAGGGTATGAGCTACTCATGGACTTGCACAAGCCGGTTGAAAGGGATACGCCATTTGCTGAGTTGGGTGTTCGTGGTACCGAGGTTCAAGATGGTTTAAGAGTTGGCACGGTTCAAGAGGAGTTTGTTCTAGCCGTTGAAGAGACTAGCAAGGGTAAGTCTAGTCTTGAGGAGGACGATTGGAGCGAAATCAAAGCCCCAAAGGTGGACCTAAAGAAACTTCCCACGGGACTAAGGTATGCTTTCCTAGGTCCAAACGAGTCATACCCGGTTATTGTAAATGATAGTTTGAATGAGAATGAACTATTCTCGCTTTTAGTCGAACTTAGGAAATATAGGAAGGCTATTGGTTACTCTTTGGATGACATCAAGGGTATTTTCTCTACTTTATGCACACATAGAATCCATCTAGAGGATGAATCAAGGACCTCTATTGAATATCAAAGAACGTTGAATCCTAATTTGAAAGAATTTGTAAAGAGAGAGATTCTTAAGCTTTTAGACGCGGGCATTATCTACCCAATATCGGATAGTACTTGGGTTTCACCGGTCATTGTGTTCCTAAGAAGGGGATGATAACGGTTGTTAAAAACGAAAAGTATGAAATGATACCTACTAGGACAATAACCGAGCATAGAATGTGCATTGACTATAGGAAGCTAAATTCATCTATCGTAAGGATCACTTTCCATTACCTTTCAAAGATCAAATGCTTGAACGTCTAGCTAATCATCCATTTTATTTCTTTCTAGACGGTTATTCGGATTTCTTTCAAATTCCCATACACCCGAATGACCAAGAGAAAACGACTTTCACATGCCCTTATGGCACCTTCGCATATCTAAGGATGCCATTTGGGTTGTGTAATGCACCCGAGACATTCCAATATTGCATGATGTCCATTTTCTCTGATCTTATTGAAGACATGGTAGAATTCTTTATGGACGACTTCTCCGTGTATGGGTCTTTTTTGGTGTTTGCTTGTCTAATCTTTGTAGGGTCTTGCAACCATGTGAGGAAGCAAACTTGGTACTCAGTTGGGAGAAGTGTCATTTATGGTGCGTGAAGGGATCGTGCTAGGACACAAAATCTCCGAGAAGGGCATAGAGGTATACAAAGCCAAGATCGAGGTGATGGTTAGCTTGGAGCCGCCTCAGTCGGTCAAGGAAATCCGGTCATTCTTGGGTCATGCGGGGTTGTACCGAAGGTTCATCAAAGACTTCTCAAAAATAACAAGACCTCTCACAAGGCTACTTTTCAAGGAGGTTTAGTTCGTGTTCAATGAGGAGTGTATGGTGGCGTTTCTAGAGATCAAGAAGGCGTTGGTTAATGCTCCCATTGTCCAAGCACCGGATTGGGATCTTCCTTTCGAGATCATGTGTGATGCTAGTGATTACGTGGTTGGTGCGGTCCTGGGGCAAAGGAAGGAGAAAACGACCGACCAATGTGATCTACTATGCTAGTAGAACTTTGGATGACACCCAAGCTCGGTATGCCACAACGGAGAAGGAGTTGCTAGCCGTGGTGTTCGCAATGGAATAATTTAGGTTTTATGTTGTGGTATCAAAGGTGATTGTCTACACCGATCACGCAGCCCTAAGATACATTCATGCAAAGAATGACACAAAGCCAAGGCTACTCCGTTGGATCTTGCTTCTACAAGACTTTGACTTGGAGATAGTAGACAAGAAGGGGATAGAAAATGGAGTGGCAGATCATTTGTCTAGGATGAGGATAGAAGATCTAGTTCCCATTGATGATAAGCTCCCCGAGGAGAGCCTCATGGTTGTGAATGTCTTGAGAAAGGGGATTGAGGCCGTGAATGGTATTGAGGATGCTAATGGGTTGCAAGATGAGAAACTTCCATGGTTTGCAGATCTAGTCAACTATCTAGTGTGTGGGAAGGAACCGCCTTTGGACGGGTATAAGAAGAAGAAGTTCTTCCATGACGTGACAAGATACTATTGGAACGAGCCGTTCTTGTATAAACTATGCTCGGATGGCTTGTATAGAAGATGTGTTGCGGAAGAAGAAGTCCAAGGAATCATACTCCATTGTCATGGGTCAAGCTATGGTGGTCATCATTCCTCATACAAAACGGCCACAAAGGTTCTTCAATCGTGTTTTTGGTGGCCTTCATTATTCAAGGATGCGCACATCTTTGTCTCCACATGTGATGCATGCCAAAGGAAAGGGAATATTGGGAGGAGAGATGAAATGCCCCAAAACCCAATCCTTGTGGTGGAAATGTTTGACATATGGGGCATTGATTTTATGGGACCTTTCCCGTCATCGTATGGTAACCAATACATATTGGTGGCGGTTTATTACGTCTCTAAATGGGTGGAAGCCACTGCTAGGGTTTTCCTAAAACTACTCAAGTCCGTTATATTCCCAAGGTTCGGAGTTCCAAGGGTGGTCATTAGTGATGGAGGTAGACATTTCATCAATAAGGTGTTTGAAAGTCTACTTAATAAGCATGGTGTGAGGCATAAGGTAGCAACACCTTACCATCCTCAAACGAGTGGCCAAGTCGAAGTATCCAACCGGCAAATCAAAGCCATACTAGAGAAGACGGTTGGGAGTTCAAGAAAATATTGGGCCAACAAGTTAGATGATGCTTTATGGGCTTACCGAACCGCCTTTAAGACGCCTATATGGACTTCACCATTCAACTTGTTTTATGGGAAGTCATGCCATCTACCGGTTGAATTGGAATACAAGGCTCTATGGGCGGTGAAGCTTCTTAACTTCGACATCAAGACCGCACAAGAGAAGAGATTAATTCAACTTCAAGAGTTAGAAGAGAATAGGCTTGAGGCCTATGAGAGCTCGAAAATCTACAAGGAGAGGGCCAAAGAATTCCATGATAAGAGGATCGTGCACAAGGACTTCAAACCCGGAGACCGAGTACTCATGTTCAATTCCCGGTTGAAGCTTTTTCCCGAGAAGCTCAAATCGAGGTGGTCGGGTCCGTTTGAGGTTAAGAAAGTAAGGCCATATGGAGCCGTGGTACTTGTTAACAAGGAGGGCCAAGATTTCATTGCAAATGGCCAAAGGCTAAAACTCTACAGAGCAAATCAAATCGTCGAAGAGGGAGGCTCGATCCCTCTCGATGATGTCCTTCTAGCTTGAGAACGGTAACAAACGTGGAACTTAGTAACGTTAAACAAAGTGCTCTTGGGAGACACCCCAAGCTTATCATTGTATATATTTCTTTTTATGCGTTTTTCGATCTTTGTTTTTTCTTTTTGATCTTTTTGTTGAGTATTTTTAGAGTTCTTGGTGGCCAAAGAGGTAAAATCTTGCTAGGGAAGTTCAAAACGAGGAATACTGGGTGTAAGCGGCCCGGTGTGGGATCATTTCCCTTGAGCATCGAATGGTTTTGGACCATCGGTCCAAAGCTTCGTCCAACGGTCCTTAGATTGGATCTATTATCCAATGGACCGCCAGGTAAGTGATCTTCCTACTCCATTTTCGCGGCCATGACCTCTTTTGTCACTCTCAAACTTCTTTTGCTCATAACTTTCTCAATTATCAACCAAATATTGTGATTCAAGTTGCTAAATTCCGGATTTTTCATCCTATTTTTGGATCTACCAACGTCTTTTCCATTTACAGCTTGCATCCCTAAGGTATTTCACTCATATTTTTCATGAAAATTCAAGAACATGTTCATAAGGGAAAATTTCATGAATTTGTTTGGATAGTGTTTCCAATTGCATAAAAACCTTGGGATTAAGCTCGAAAATGGTTAGAGTGTGTGGTTCATGTGCTAATTTGTCATGCATTTGAGGAATTTAATATTTGTAGGCCAAGAACTTGATTTTTGGTGTTTGTGCTTAAAAGTTTCAAACTTTGAGATTTGATTGGTTCTTGTATCACTTAATGGGTATACTCAATCTTGCAAATGAGAAATTGAATGTCTTTTTTCAAATTGAGCATTATCCTTTTTGTCTCATGTTTGCCTTTGCTTGGTAATGACAAAGGTTGTATCTTGGTTTCTTGAAACTTATACATTCCTTGAGACAATGTAGGTACCATGACGATAACAAGTGACCCAATCAAATAGAAAGGTCCACCGACTAAAAAGAGAGAGTTAGCACTAGCGGAAAGCGCTAAAGGCACCGAAAAGAGGAAAAAGAAGACACTTGCTAATGACGAGGGAGACAATGTGGAAGACGTGGGGCAAGTGAAAAAAAAGAAAAAAGTCCCCAAGCCCAAGCCAAGAGTCCCCACCTATAGTGAGTATGCCAAGAAGCTCAAGGAGGTGAAATTCTAGGAGACAAAATTCCCGGATAAGATTTTACTTGAGAAGATGGGGATCCTTGAGGATGTGAAATCGATTTTCACCAACATGGGTTTTGGTGGAATCTTTGATGTGGCTAACCTCTCTCATAAAGACCAAGCTTGCTAATTTCTTGCATCATTGGAAGCTATGTTCTATGAACGAGGGGATAAAGATGCCAATGAAGATGATGGGCACGGTTTCATTGAGTTTAAGGTGGGGAAAGAAGCATACAAGATGACGTTCCATGAGCTAAGTCAAGTGTTTGGGTTCAAAGAAGAAGGAACCAAGATAGGCCTCAAGTTTCTCTATGTGAAGAACGATTGGACCTACTTGTGGAAAGTCATTGGTGTGGGAGAATATATTCCCGGGAACATCAAGGGCACATGCATCCGCCTCACCGCCATTCGTTATGCCCACAAGATCCTTGCTCACACCTTCTTTGCCAAGAAAGAGTATGGAATGATTTCGGAAGAAGATATGGAGTTGCTTGCTTTAGGCTTGGCACCATTTCTTGATACACCTCAAGATGAGCGGCGTTTCATTGGAGAGAGTGCACGCCCGTGCCTAGCTGCCATTCTAGTGAATCACTTACTTGGCTACAAAGATTTGGCTCTCACTACAAAGAGAAAGGAGCCGAATATCTTCATAGGCGGTTTGGTAACTTCGATCCTCAAGGCTAAAGGGATTAAGTTGGTGGATGAGACTAAGAAATTGGAGATTATGGATGAGACCTATCTCTCAAGAACTAAGTTCTTCGAAGGCAAGATAGGCAAGACTTTCGCCTACAACCTAAAGCTCACCAAGATAACCACGATCAAAGTCCTTTTGCCTAACGCTCCTCTCACCACACTCCGAGGGAGGAAACAGATCTACTTCTATCCGACCAACGATCACTTCTACAACGCGGCAACTTACCCACCACTAGGGATAATCCGCCAAAGAAAGAGGAGGGCGAGGAAAGTGCCAACGGAAGAAGATGATCACTCCAACGACCAAGAGGATGAAGAAGAATAAGATGCACACTCGGTTCCCACTCGACCAACGTATGGGAGTGAGAGGTATTGCTTTGATCCTTATGATGGGAAGATGCCGGACATTGCCACTAGACATGCCAACCACCAAACGAGGTTACTTCAACGTTGGTGCAAGTGGCAAGATAGGACAATCCGGAAGTTGGTAAAGGCGGTCAAGGACTTTAAGGGCACGGTTAGAGAGCTCACGTGAAAGAAAGGAGAGGCTAGCTCCTCTCGCGGCCAATGAGAACCGAGTACGGTGGAGCAAGAGGAGATTGGGGAATGCTCTACATCGTTGAACCAACGTCCTCAACTACATGGAGGAGAGTTGGTGATTCATGACGAAGAGTACGTTCCATCCTACTACGAGGTAAAAGAGGCCAAGAAAAAAATGATGAAGACACCGTCTCCATGCTCTAGCAATCCCTCATACTCGATGGGGTCTTCTTCCCCATCCGAAAGCTTTTGAGGTATCACTCCAAAACCTTGTAAATAGTTTTTCTTTTACTTGAGTCTTGCATTCTATTTCGTTATTTTTGGGTCTCTTCCTTTTATTTATTTCACATCGAGACGGTGTGATTTAAGTTTGGGGGAGGGACCGTATCTAATGTCATTTGTTTTGTCTTATTTTGAGTTTTGCATTTTGAGTCTCATGCATTCATTTAAGGCATAAAAAACAAAATTTAGGTTGTCATTTAGGATGCATTTGCATTTGTACATTGAGTCTAGGATTGCATATTTATGATTCATTGCATATGCATGGGAACAATGATGAATTTTCCTTGTAGAGTAGCACTTTAAGAAGTTAATTCAATTCCCTCGTTCGTAATTGTTTGATGCATTTAAGTGAGCATGAAAGTAAAGATGCACCATTCTTAGTTCTCATGTATCATCATACTTGCCTTGATTGAAGCATGCTTGAGTTACACCCAACCCCATTTAATTGATAACCCTAATCTTGACTTGTAAATATCGTGTTTATGCATGTTTGAATGAATTTGTGGATCACATATACATATTTGGATAATCTTTTCCCTTTTTACCATTCTTGTTTATCCAAGTAGCCATATCCCATCATTGGAATGGTTTCCCCTACCTTAACCTCAACATTCTTTCTAGCCGTTGCTATTAATGTGTGAATTGTGAGGACTTTCTTTCGAACAAACTTGGCAAAACGTGTTAGGTTTAGGTAGACAAGAGGGAATTCTCATGTATACTTAGCTCCAACATCGCGGGGTTAATTTAGGAATAGGTTAGTTAAGATGACGGGTATTGGTTCAAGTTTGGGGGGAACGGTTTTAGACTTGGTGAACGTTTGAGAATGGATTGTGGAATGGAAAAGAAGAGAATGAGAAAGGAAAAAGGGGATCGGATTTATGTAGATTGGTTGGTGCAAAAATCATAAGACTAGCTCTAAAGATTAAGATAGCCTCAAAAGATAGAAGGAAAAAGAAGAAAGCCGAAAGGCCAAAGAATCAAGGAATGAGAAGAGGTGTGAACCAAAAAGAAGGAAAGAAGAGCTAGATCACAACAAAAGGAGCACCAAACCATGAAAGAACAAGGAAGAAGAAGTGATCCCCGAATGAGTAGAAGGTGAAATGAAAAGACAAGAAGCATGTGGGTTTGAGAAGGCAAATTGCCTTAGGATAAAAACGGTAGCTTAGGATGTGGGCACAACGGGTTAGAAGGCTTTAGGTTAGAGACACTCTAGGCACTTGGGTAGATGAAAATTCTCCCTTGTATGCATAAGTTGCCTTTTATCTTTAGAATTTTGCTAAGGTTTGTTCATTCCATGAGAGATCCTTGAACTTAATTACCCATGCATGATAATGAGATCACTTTCATCTCATAACCATACCCTTAGCCAAACGAATTCAATTTAACTTTGCATAAACATGATCCATGGTTACACCACTAATGAATGTTAAGGGGTTGGGGAATATGATTGCTTGTGTAGATTGGGGTTTGGATTTGATACATGATGAAATATGAATGGCTAACTCCTTTGGTGTAGGCTCACTTGTGTATTTTAGAACTACATTACTTGGACGTTGAACATGATTTCTTTTTGTGCTACTTGTGGATTTGAGCTCCCACCTTCAAACCTCTCTCCCTACGTTTTCTTATTTGTTTGCTTGAGGGCAAGCAAATGAGTAAGTTTGGGGGAGTTTATATTCCCATATTTTGTCCCCTTTATGCATTCATTTAGCTTAGGTTTAAACTCATATGCATATAGTTTCATTACATTTCTTATTGGTTTTGTCCCATTTAGAGTTTAAACCTTTCATGCTAAGTCCTAGAAAGTCTTGCATGTTTTGGAGTCCTTTCTAGGTACTTTGGAAGCTTTCGGATACTTTGGAGAAGTTCGTACTTAGCTCTGGATCTTGAAGCGACGGTAAGAAACATGAAAGCTCGGAAATACTTCTCCCCGGATTTCCCCTCAACACTGGCCCGGGACAAGACTCCCCCTCAGCCGGTATGAAATTTCCCCTCAGGCAGGAGGTTTCCCGGCCGCACGTCCCGGCCTCGTCTCGCACGGTGTGAAAGCTTAGTCTCCCTCAGATTTCTCGGGCAAGACGAAGCCGGCACACATGCCCGGTGTTGGACACTAGGCTCGGTAGGTAGTTTCCCGGCCTCCCGTACTGGGTTGAAGCCGCCCGGTGCCCCACCTCTCGGCAACAACTCCTCAGCACCGTCCCGGGCAAGACGAAGTCGGCACACATGCCCGGTGTTGGAAGCTAGGCTCGGCAGGGAGTTTCCCGGCCTCCCGTCCCGGCTTGAAGACGCCTGGTGCTTCATCTCTCGGCAACAACCTTTCATCCCGGCCCACTACACCGGACATGCACCGGCCGAGATTGAATTCCGACCCAAATCCGATCGGGTCAACACCCGGTTTGTTCCGGGTTGACCCGGTTCCCCTTCTTAAGTCTAAAACCCTCACCTTTGAGAGAGAACTTGAGATTTGTAAGAAGGATCCTTTGTTTTATGCAATTTAGTGTTGATTTCTATCAATCTCTTACATCTATCTTCTATCTATCTTTATTATCCAACACTCATCCATGGATTCAACCTCTTTCCATTTCGATTTTGGGTTGTTCTTGATGGGTCTTGAGTAGTCTTTTAGGATATTGAGATGGGGTAGATTAGGTTGATCCAAGGCATGGTTTATGGTGTTTAGAGATAGATTATCTTATTTCCTTCTTTGAATAGTGTCCTTAATGCTAGATCTAGGTTGATGAAGTAGATCTAGATCACAAGGCATTTCATGCACACCAAGTGTTTGATGAAATGCCTTGATGAACTATTCAAGGGATTTATGCTCCTAACATAAGAAATTAGTTGTTTAGGGCATTTCTTTGGTTGATCTTGTTATTATTCTTAATGCTTGCTAATTGTTAATCCACAAATGAGAATTTACTAATGGATTAGATAATTAACATAGTGATTAGTTGCTTGAATAAGAACTAATCAAGATTATAGATCTATTGCCTATGGATAGCTTGTTTGAGTGAAAGAACACCATGAATTGTGCTTGGGTCACCTTAATTCGATAACCCTATCTCTAGATTTGCTTTCGCTATTTGATTTACATCTTGTTTAGTTATTGCATTGCTTAATTCGAATTGGATACTTAACAACAAACCACACTTGTTTAGCTTAACTTACTATAAGCACCTTGCATTCTTAGTGATTGAAATAATACCAATTATGGATTGATAACCTCCTTACTACATGGTTTTGAGAGTATTGATACCTCTTAAAGACTAAAAAGTCTTGTATCATTTATCCCTTGAGGAGTTGTTGAAACATGGTGTTCAAGTCAAGCTCTTGCGGTTTAGACGTAGTTGCTTGACCTTGGGGAACGAATACTTGTTGAAACCCGGGCGGTGCATTGAAAGGTGTTTTGGCTTGAAACCTGCGTTGGTTTCCTTGGAACGTGTTCTTTGGAACATAGTCTTGGTTGTTGGATCCTTGCCCTTGTTGTTGTGGAATAAAAGGCTTTTGTTGGTCACCTTGTTTCCCTTGTTGTTGTTGAGGGTAGATTTGGTCTTGTGGGTTCTCCACATTGGTGTTCCGGTAGGAGAAATTATGATGGTTACGGTAGTTGTTGTTAAAACAACCCCGGTTATATCCTTGATTACCTACAAAGTTCATCTCCTCTTGGGTGTTGCCCTCTACAACCTCATCTTGATAACCTTGGTTGTCTTCATAGTCTCCGACAAAGTGAACTTGCTTTTTAGATGATTGAAGAAGCTTGTCGATCTTCTCGTTGAGGTTCTTCAATTCCTTGGCCCTCTTTTTCTCATCAACATCGCTAGTGGTTCTCGTCGCGCGGTCATAATCATCCCCATACGTACCATCGCTTTGAGCAAGGTTCTCCACGAGGTCCATCGCATCAACCACTCGTTTTGCCAAGAAGTTTGCGTTAGAGGCGGTGTCCAATAGCATCTGTATCTTTGGTAAGGCACCACGGTATATCGTACTCAAAAGCGAGGCATCCAAGAATCCGTGGTGTGGACATTGAGTGGGGTAGCTCCTAAATCTCTCCCAAGCATCATTAAAGGTCTCATGGTTCCGTTGAGTGAAACTAGAGATGTCATTTCTCAACTTTCTGGTTCATGAAGGTGATAAGAACTTTGCCAACAATGCTCTCTTGCACTCATCCCAAGTGGTGATCGAACCTTGAGGAAAACTCTTCTCCCATTGATGAACCTTGTCACCGAGAGAGAAAGGGAAGAGTCGCAACTTGAAGCTATCCTCCGATACACCGTTCATCTTTGTAAGGCCACATATCCGATCAAATTGGCCAATGTGGTCAAGAGGGTCTTCCATGGCCAAACCGTGAAACTTGTTGTTTTGGACCATGTTAATCAAGGCGGCTTTGACCTGGAAGTTGTTGATCTCGACCGCATGAGCTTGGATACATTGCCGATTCCGGTGAGCGTTCGCGCCATCACCTGCACCAACCACATCGTGAGCTCTACGAGGGTGGTTTGGAGCCCTCACGTTATGGGCGGGTGAGTGTGGGTTTTGGCCGTGAACTCCTTGTATTTGGTGGTTTCCATTACCACTTTGCCTATGATGTGGAAGGTTGTCCACATTGTCATGAATGTCCCCAAGTGGAACATTTTCAAAGTGATCCATGTCGATCTCAACTTGTTGTAGTCTCACACGTGCTTCCCTTTCTCTAACCCCGCGATACGAGCGATGTATGTCGTCCCTCGGTTCAACTAGGTCGTGATTGCCTTGAGAACGCGTATGCATACACCTATAAGATAGATATATAGCAATGGAAAGTGAAGACATTAGTAATCAAAGAGAAAAGGAAGCTTAATATCAAAAAGAATTGAAATCTCAATGTTGAAATCAAAACCCAATTGGCAACGGCGCCAAATTGATGAAGGACTTTTGTGTCTTTGAGATCAATTACTCAATATACAAGTAGTATATGAGGTTCAATCCAAATGGGCAAGAATTCAAGCACCAATAATGCAAAGCACTAATTGAGTTAAGCAAAATATGGGAAAATTGTTTTTAACTAATGAACCTAGCAACTTAAATTAAGGAAGAGAAATAGCAAACTAAACAAGTGTAATGCAAGATATATAAGCGAATCCAAGGATGGGATAATCGAGTTTAGATGATCCATGACCAATTCATGATGCTCAATAAACAAACAAGCTATTCCTAGGCAATTATCATTAAGTGTGACTAATTCTCTCTCAAGACATTAATCACCATGCTAATTACTAATTCAAGATCAAACTCTCATTTGTGAATCATTAACTAGCAAGCATTAAGTGCAACAATCAAGATCAATCAAATATACACCCTAGAAAACTACTCTCATAGGCTAGGAATACATATCTCTTGATTAGCTTATCAAGGCATTTCATCAAACACCTTGTGGGTGTTAAATGCCCTTTGGTCTAAATTGGCTTTCTCAAGCGTAATCTAGCATTAAGACTACTAATAAAGAAGAGAAACACGATAGTCTACCCCTAAGCATCATAAATCAATCTTGGAATCACCCTAACTCTAACCCATCCTCAAACTCTAAGAACTACTCACTAATCACCATAGTTTCAACAAGTCACATAATAGAAGAGTTAAAACCCATGATCAATTGATTGGATGATTAGAAAATAGAAGATAGATGGATAGAATCAAAGAAAACAATACTCAAATGCATACAATAAAAAGGATCAATCTCTTACAAATCACTCTAGATCACACTTAGCTAGGGTTTTTCTTAGAAAAAGACTTAACCCATGAAAATTAGGTTTATGGGTATTAATAGTGAATAGTGGCGAACCGGGTCGACCCGGTCCAATTGGGTAAAAATGGTTATGGGGGGTTTTCACCGATCGATCCTGGATCGGTATAAACAATCGGTGCAAAATGTCTTCCGCAGGTTTGCTGTTCGGTTGCGAGCTAGTTGGTGCGGGCGATGCGAGCTTCGGCTGGATCGACGTCATCCTATTGGACGTTGGACTGATCCGTGGCACCGCTCCAGGATCGACCGGTGCTAACCTTATGCTACTTCAGCCCTCCTATCGGATGCAATAAAAATCTGATGCACCGATCCATGAGGGATCGGTGTTGTTCTTCTTCTCTCCTTGCGTTTCCCTCATATATTTGAATCAATCGACTGAACCGATCCAGGAGGGATCGGTGTATTCGTCCGGGACTTCTATCTCTTGGCTGAGGGATCCCTCGGTGACCATACCGATCTCCTGGATCGGTGCATTTTCCTTGCTGAGGCGCTTCTCTCGGATGTTTGCATCGATCAACTGCACCAACCCAGGGGAATCGGTGCGTCTTCTGAGAATCCTTTTCTCCTTCATGCTCCATAGTTCGGATGTGCTCGGTTTCAAGGCTTCTTATCTCCATCAAACTGCTTCCAAGCCCCTAGAAACCACTCCAAAACATGCAAGACTCACTCGGACCTAAATGCAATACCCTAAACTCTAACATGACACTAAAATGTCAAAGAAATATAGGAACTAGCATGTGAACGATCTAAAATGTTAACTAATATGCATGCTAATGATATGTAAAATATAAAACTATCATGCATATTAGAGTTATGTTTTCAAAATTCTTGGTTTTTTTGGGGTAGCCCGAATAATATTATAGTTCAATGCAAAACGGGTTAAATAGAAAAATTATTACAAATTGAGAGCTTTATCTATAAGACTACGCGTAATGGCACTTTTATCAACCGTTGATATATTTTAACATCATTTGAAATGCTTACAATGGTTTGTTGGAAAAAAAAATGATGTGTCAAGTTGGAGTGTTGATCATTAGTTAGCCATTTGTAAAATTCAGATAAAAACAATTTTTTAAAATTTCAAAATAAGTTCTTTAAAAAACAATTACTCCGCGCTATAACTAGCGTGGGTTAAGTCTTAGTTGTAGATATTTAGAAATGCTTCTTAAAAGGTTAGAAAAGCTTTGGAAACCTCTTAAATATTTAATAGAATTTCATAAACTCTTATGAATCATTCAAAAAGACTTCTATAACATTTAGTAACGCATTCCTGAAAGTTTTAAAATGCGTCCTAAAATGTTTGAAAAACTTCCTAAAACATTAGTAATGCTTTGTAAATGTTCTTTTAAATATTTAATAGAATTTCGTAAACTCTTAAGAAACATTTATAAAAACCTTTCAAGAAATCTTTCATAAATGTTATTAGTAAGACTTCCCTAACATTTAGGAAAGCGTTCCTAAAACGTTCGAAAAGCTTCCTAAAACATTATAAATGCTTTCATAAATATTTTTAGTAAAACTTCCCTAACATTTAGGAAAACGTTCCTAAAAGTTTAAAAAGGCTTCCTAAAACGTTCGAAAAGTTTCCTAAAACATTCGTAATGCTTTGTAAACCTCTTAAAATATCCAGAAGTTTTAAGACTCTTAAAAAGGATTCATAAACCATTCAAGTTTCCAGAATACCCATGTCTGTTTGAGAGGTAGAAACCCTTATTGCAGAACAAACACTTAAATCTAAGCGTAACATTTGATAAACTACCATTGGGGTACTTCCGGATCAAACAATAGTCGGAGAAGAAAAAGATAGTGTGTTTTTATAAATATTCACATCATGTGACCCTTGACCTTTAGATCAGAACCTTTGGATCATACCTTCCTATTTAGGGAAACACAAAAAGAGGTCATTTAGGTTATCATTTAGGATGCATTTGCATTTGTACATTGAGTCTAGGATTGCATATTTAGGATTCATTGCATATGCATGAGAACAATGATGAATTTTCCTTGTAGAGTAGCACTTTAAGAAGTTAATTCAATTCCCTCGTTCGTAATTGTTTGATGCATTTAACTGAGCATGAAAGTAAAGATGCACCATTCTTAGTTCTCATGTATCATCATACTTGCCTTGATTGAAGCATGCTTGAGTTGCACCCAACCCCTTTTAAGTGATAACCCTAATCTTGACTTGTAAATATCGTGTTTATGCATGTTTGAATGAATTCGTGGATCACATATACATATTTGGATAATCTTTTCCCTTTTTACCATTCTTGTTTATCCAAGTAGCTATATCCCATCATTGTAATTGTTTCCCCTACCTTAACCTCAACCTTCTTTCTAGCCGTTGCTATTAATGTGTGAATTGTGAGGCCTTTCTTTCCAACAAACTTGGCAAAATGTGTTAGGTTCAGGGCGACAAGAGGGAATTCTTATGTAGACGTAGCTCCAATATCGAGGGGTTAATATAGGAATAGGCTAGTTAGGATGACGGGTATTGGTTCAAGTTTGGGGGGAACGGTTTTAGACATGGTGAACGTTTGAGAATGGATTGTGGAATGGAAAAGAAGAGAATGAGAAAGGAAAAAGGGGATCGGATTTGTGTAGATTGGTTGGTGCAATATCACAAGACTAGCTCTGAAGATTAAGATAGCCGCAAAAGATAGAAGGAAAAAGAAGAAAGCCGAAAGGCCAAAAAATCAAGGAATGAGAAGAGGCGTGAACCAAAAAGAAGGAAAGAAGAGCTAGATCACAACAAAAGGAGCACCAAACCATGAAAGAACAAGGAAGAATAAGTGATCCTTGAATGAGAAGAAGGTGAAATGAAAAGAAAAGAAGCATGTGTGTTTGAGAAGGCAAAATGCCTAAGGATAAAAAGGGTAGCTTAGGATGTGGGCACAACGGGTTAGAAGACTTTAGGTTAGAGACACTCTAGGCACTTGGGTAGATGAGAATTCTTCCTTGTATGCATAGGTTGCCTTTTACCTTTAGCATTTTCCTAAGGTTTGTTCATTCCATGAGAGATTCTTGAACTTAATTACCCATGCATGATAATGAGATCACCTTCATCTCATAACCATACCCTTAGCCAAATGAATTCAATTTAACTTTGCATAAACATGATCCATGGTTACACCACTTATGAATGTTAAGGGGTTGGGGAATATGATTGCTTGTGTATATTGGAGTTTGGATTTGATACATGATAAAATATGAGTGGCTAACTCCTTTGGAGTAGGCTCACTTGTGCATTTTAGAACTACATTACTTGGACGTTGAACATGATTTCTTTTTGTGCTACTTGTGGTTTTGAGCTCCCACCTTCAAACCTCTCTCCCTACTTTTTCTTATTTGTTTGCTTGGGGGCAAGCAAATGAGTAAGTTTAGGGGAGTTGATATTCCCATATTTTGTTCCCTTTATGCATTCATTTAGCTTAGGTATAAACTCATATGCATAGAGTTTAATTACATTTCTTATTGGTTTTGTCCCATTTAGAGTTTAAACCTCTCATGCTAAGTCCTAGAAAGTCTTGCATGTTTTGGAGTCCTTTCTAGGTACTTTGGAAGCTTTCGGATACTTTGGAAGCTTTCGGATACTTTGGAGGAGTTCGTACTTAGTTCGGGATCTTGAAGCGACGGTAAGAAACATGAAAGCTCGGAAATACTTCTCCCTCGGATTTCCCCTCAACATTGGCCCAGGACAAGACTCTCTCTCAGCCGGTATGAAATTTCCCCTCAGGCAGGAGGTTTCCCGGCCTGGTCTTGCTCGGTGTGAAAGCTTAGTCTCCCTCGGATTTCTCCTCAGCACCGTCCCGGGCAAGACGAAGCCGGCACACATGCCAGGTGTTGGACACTAGGCTCGGCAGGGAGTTTCCTGTCCTCCCGTCCTGGGTTGAAGCCGCCCGGTGCCACACCTCTCGGCAACTACTCCTCCGCACCGTCCTGGGCAAGACGAAGCCGGCACACGTGCCCGGTGTTGGACGCTAGGCTCGGCAGGGATTTTCCCGGCTTCTCGTCCCGGTTTGAAGCCGCCCGGTGCCACACCTCTCGGCACCAACTCCTCAGCACCGTCCCGGGCAAGACGAAGCCGGCACACATGCCCGGTGTTGGACGCTAGGATCGGCAGGGAGTTTCCTGGCCTCTCGTCCCGGCTTGAAGCCGCCCGGGGCTGCATCTCTCGGCAACAACCTTTCATTCTGGCCCACTACACCAGACAAGCAGCGGTCGAGATTGAATTCCGACCCAAATCCGACCGAGTCAACACCCGGTTTGTTCCGCGTTGACCCGGTTCCCCTCTTTTTATTATAAATACTCTAAAAACCTAATTTTATTTGCCAAGCTTTTCTTAAGTCTAAAATCCTCACCTTTGAGAGAGAACTTGAGATTTGTAAGATTGATCCTTTGTTTTATGCAATTTAGTATTGATTTCTATCAATCTCTTCCATCTATCTTCTATCTTCTTGATTATCCAACACTCATCCATGGATTCAACATCTTTCCATATCGATTTTGGGTTTTTCTTGATGGGTCTTGAGTAGTCTTTTAGGATCTTGAGATGGGGTAGATTAGGTTGATCCAAGGCATGGTTAATGGTGTTTAGGGATAGATTATCTTATTTCCTTCTTTGAATAGTGTCCTTAATGCTAGATCTAGATCACAAGGCATTTCATGCACAACAAGTGTTTGATGAAATGCCTCGATGAACTATTCATGGGATTTATTCTCCTAACTTAAGAAATTAGTTGCTTAGGGCATTTCTTTGGTTGATCTTGTTATTATTCTTAATGCTGGCTAATTGTTAATCCACAAATGAGAATTTGCTAATGGATTTGATAATTAACATAGTGATTAGTTGCTTGAGAAAGAACTAATCAAGATTAGAGATCTATTACCTAGGGATAGCTTGTTTGAGTGAAAGAACACCGTGAATTGTGCTTGGGTCAACTTAATTCGATAACTCTATCTCTATATTCGCTTTCGTTATTTGATTTACATCTTTTTTAGTTATTGCATTGCTTAATTCAAGTTGGATACTTAACAACAAACCACACTTGTTTAGCTTAACTTACTATAAGCACCTTGCATTCTTAGTGATTGAAATAATCCCAATTATGGATTGATAACCTCCTTACTACATCGTTTTGAGGGTATTGATACCTCTTAAAGACTAAAAAGTCTTGTATCATTTATCCCTTGAGGAGTTGTTGAAACATGGTGTTCAAGTCAAGCTCTTGCGGTTTAGACGTAGTTGCTTGACCTTGGGGAAGGAATCCTTGTTGAAACCCGGGTGGTGCATTGAAAGGTGCTTTGGCTTGAAACCCGCGTTGGTTTCCTTGGAAAGGGTTCTTTGGAACATAGCCTTGGTTGTTGGATGCTTGCCCTTGTTGTTGTGGAATAAAAGGCTTTTGTTGACTACCTTGGTTCCCTTGTTGTTGTTGAGGGTAGATTTGGTCTTGTGAGTCCACATTGGTGTTCTGGTAGGAGAAATTATGATGGTTGCGGTAGTTGTTGTTAAACCACCCCGCTGATATCCTTGATTACCTACAAAGTTCCTCTCCTCTTGGGTGTTATCCTCTACAACCTCATCTTGATAACCTTGGTTGTCTTCATAGTCCCCAACAAGGTGAAATTGCTTTTGAGATGATTGAAGAAACTTGTCGATCTTCTCGTTGAGGCTCTTCAATTCCTTGGCCCGCTTTTGCTCATCAACATCGCTAGTGGTTTGATATATCATGGTTTTTACCCCTTTTTGGCCATGATATTAGTCCGTTTTATAGAGTCTTTCTACTATTTTGTAGTGGTTTAGAGTCTTTTACAGGTTTTAGCACGTTTGGAGCATAATTGGAGATATTGGAGCTTTCTGGAGCATTTTGGAGCAAAGCAGACGTTCCTGTAGCTGAGTACCTGATTTCACGCTTGGTATCGATCGATACTCACTAGTATCGGTCGATACCCATCGCAGCAGACACGACCCGCGACTTTAATGAAGAGTTGAAGAATTGAAATTTGGTCCAGAAGTCTTTATTATTTACAAGAAGCCCCAAAACGTGATTTAGGTTATTTATAGGGCTTTTACAGCCACTTTGTTGGCTATGCTTTGTTCTACGCTTTATTTTACTTTGGTTTTTGGAGAGACTACTTTGAACTCCTGTTTCTTATTGATTTCTTTGATGATCTATTCAATCATGTTGTTTTCATTCTCCATGTCTGAGTATATCCACTTTAGGTTCAGGGTTCTCATAAGCGTTTTCTCTGAATGCTAGGTTGATTAGTTATTAGGATTCACCATCTAAATTAGTTCTTCACCTTAGGTTGTGTTCAAAGCGAATTCTAGGTTGACGAATCTGGAACTTAGATCTTAGGATAATTGATTAGGCACGAGAGTGCGATTAACTACCTGATAGAACCTTAGGTGAGCAAAATAACTATTCGCAAAGAGTTTTGGTTTAGTTTTTTTGTGAACAAATCAAACATGATCTAAAAGCTTATTTAGACTTTAGGATTCGCAAAGAGATTTGGAATTCCTAGGATTTAGATTTAGATAGTTTCCGCAACGAGATTTGGTTAGCTATACTTTAGTGATTTGAGTTCAAGAACCGCGCTAAATCTGAATCCTGTTAGTTAGTTTACCTGCATTCATTGATTTCCAGAGAAAAACACTGAACCTATCTTTCTCTAATTGAATTTACAACCGTTTTAATTTAAGTCTTGTTTTCAATATTATTGATTGCTTAGCTTAATTCTCGTCTTCATAATCTATTGTGTGTCTCTGTGAGTCCTTGTGTTCGACTCCTACTTTATTGCAACTACTGCTTGGTACTTTTAGGGTATTAATTTGAGCATATCAAATTTGGCGCCGTTGTCGGGGACTCAATTCGCCATTAGATTGTCGTTTGAGAATTTCGACTAAGTTCGTCGGTATCGATCGATACCTACTAGTATCGGTCGATATTCGTCATTCTCTTTTCTTGATATTGATCGACACCACTTTGTATCGGTCGATACTCATCGTGCTACCGATTACTTACGTTTTTGACTTCTGTTTTCAGGTGTATGCCTAATCATAAACCCAGAGGAAATAAGAACACTCAGCTAGTTGAACTGTATTTGGAGCAGCTAGCACTTGTGGAACGCACAAACAGAAAAGCAAAGAAACCAGCAGAGATGAACAACAATCAGGAAAAGTTGGTTCGAGATGAGGGTGGTGCTTACAGAGACCAAGAAGGTCGTTTGTGCAATGCGCAGGGACAACGTCTGGATGGAGAGGGGAACATCATTCCCGCTGCTCCTGTTGCTGTTAGGATTATCGCTGGGAACGCGAACGCTGAGAATGTTGCGGTTAATCGTGGTAGAACGATTGGTGAGTGCAACAGACCTGATCAGTTCTATGCAAATCGATCAACGATTCGTCCTCCACCTTACCAGAGGAATGACTTTTAGCTGAAGCCTGCATACTACACTCTTGTGGGACAGCATCCTTTTCATGGTCTTTCCAGCGAACATCCCATGGATCATATTGAGAGGTTCGAGGACTTGGTCACTAGCATCAAGAGCAATGGAGTGTCCTACGATTACCTCTTCTGCAAGCTTTTCCCATACTCACTTGGTGGAGAAGCGACTTACTGGCTGAAGCAGTTGACTCCTGGATCGCTGACTACGTGGGATCAAACTAAGACTGCGTTTCTGAACAATTTCTATGATGATGCACGATCTGAGGATCTGAGGAACAATATCTCCCAGTTTTCTCAAGGACCTACTGAGGCGTTCAAGGCCGCTTGGACAAGATTTAGATCGTATCAGAGAGATTGTCAACATCACGGGTACTCTGATGTTCAGTTTATGGGATTCTTTTTCAGAGGGCTCGATTGGAGGTATCCGATGACCTTGGACGCTACAAGCAATGGAAACTTCAACACCAGGTATCCTAAGGATGCTTATGCGTTGATTGAGAACTTGGCGTCTAGTAATAGCACCAAGAATGCCGATTTTGAGAGGAAGAAGCTAGCTGGCAGCATGGATGGTACACAGACTGCTGATGTTCAAGCCAAGTTGGATTCTATGCACAATCTTCTGATGGGAAAGACACCAAAGGCTGTTCACTTTTCTGAAGAAGTTGAGGTATTTAACGAGGATGAAGTAGAGGATGTTAACTACATTGGTGGGTCTGGTTTTCATGGACAGAGTAATCAATTCAACAACAACCGAAACTTCAACAACAACTATCAGCAAGGAAGTTCGATTCAGTCTGGTCAGAAACCATCCCAGAAAAGTGGGTACACCAGGAACTATGGAAATTCTTCTTATCAACCCGTACATGCTAAGCTTTCGGACAGCAAGATCGAGGCTATGTTTGAACAGCTGGTTCAAGGACAGCAGCAGCTCATAGTGAATCTCAACGGAAAGATAGATGATGTGTACAAGGATCTAAGTGGAAGGATCGATGCTCTCAATACCCATCAGAAGATGCTGGAAACGCAAGTGGCTTAAACTGCAGCTGCTGTGAACGGAAAGGCGACTCAAGCACAGAACGAATACGTAAATGTAATGACCTTGAGAAGTGCAGGGAATCTCGAAAACCCTCTCGAATGTGATTCCAAAACTGATTCGTCAGTATCGATCGATACCACTGCTGATATCGATCGATACCACTCTGAAGAACTGATACATGAACCTTGTGTCGATCGACACCACCCTAGTATCGATCGACACCCATCAAAAGCCGAACCAAAGACTGTAAAGAAACCGGAAGTGATCGAGGAACGTGTCTACAAACCTAAGATACCATATATGGGACTACCTAGACATCTCAGGGATCCAATTTCTCCGAAGCAGCTACTTGGCTTTGAGAAGATGGTACGAAGGATCCCCCTCTCACTGAATTTTGAAGAAGCTCTAGAGTACCGCCCCCTGCTAAGTCACTTCCGAGATTGCAGAGAAACTGAAGAAGAGATTAAGGCACTTTTTGCCAAGGTCAGAAGTACACCACCTCCGTTGAAGCAGTTGACTAAGAGGGAGGACCCAGGAATATTCTCTGTTCCATGCTCTATCTCTAGATTTGAATTCAAAGAATCTCTGGTTGACTCAGGGGCAAGCGTCAATGTCATGTCGAAAGCAATTACAGAGAGATTGGGAGCTGAGATTCGTTCTCCCAAGACATCTATCACATTCGCAAACTGCTCCACCTCAATTCCATACGGTACAATCCCTGATTTGATGGTCACAATAGGGGACTCTCTAGTTCCTACTGATTTTCAGGTTGTGGAGATGAGTGAACTGTCCACCACGCAGTTGATTCTTGGAAGACTGTTCATGGCTACAGTAGGTGCAATCATGGACACGCCCAGCAAGAGAACCTCGTTCTCGTACATTGACAAGGAGGTTTTCTACGACGCCATTCCTACTAGAGGAACTCCCACGCGTGTCTCTTGCATCGATGTTGTCACAAGAGAGTCGTTGGTAGCTGAAAATCAGGATGAGTTTTCTAACAAGCCTAACGCCATAGACATACTAGACCATCCTCCTATTGTCACTATGGACGTCATAAAAAGGACTAAGGCAAAGAAGAAGGTGAAGAGCAAAGGAGTACAAAGTGCTCATTCTATGACCTTAATCCCTTTGAAGTGCGATGGAGATTCAATTGAATACAAGGTGAAATGCAAAGGGACCACGCGACCATTTTCTAAAGCTAGAGTTCTTCTTACTCCAGAGCTGAAAGAGAAAGGACATGAGGTTGTGGAGCGCATGTTGCGCAGGACCCTGAAGTTGGAAATGTCAAGTTGTGGAGCCTGTTTTGCTGTGTGTCGGTCGATACTCGATGTTCCAGCACGGTAACTTCTTGTTTCTCCTAATTCCATTTGATCCATTTGGTTTCTTTCACCAACTCTAGGCTAGATAACACTGGGGACAGTGTTGTTTCAGTCTGGGGGAGGAAGTCGCTGACTTTGTTTTGTTTTTCTTAGAGTCAGTCGTTTTTGAATCATTCGTTGTTTTATTGAGTCAAAATTTTGTTGGAGACAGTGATCTTTTTCTTGAACCTATTGATCTGACCTTGCTTCTAAGTGACCATTGTTACAAAATCAGCTCTAGATCGACTAATGAAAAATCCAAAGGCTGACCAGTTAACTAGAAGACACTCATGTTTCCAGCAAAGTTCCTTAAAGCCTGAGCCAAATATTTGCACTTCATCGATGTGGTTAGTATCCATAGCGCTTGATTCCTCATTCGAATTTGACAAAGGAACACATGTGTTTTAAAATAATGGTATTTCTCTCCCTGTTACAAGTTAATTAATAAATAAGTGCATTAAAAGATGAAATGATTTTCTTCTGAGTAGAGGGTTAGGA
The DNA here is from genome assembly GCA_030161315.1 of Eutrema japonicum. Taxonomy (NCBI): domain Eukaryota; kingdom Viridiplantae; phylum Streptophyta; class Magnoliopsida; order Brassicales; family Brassicaceae; genus Eutrema; species Eutrema japonicum. Next base: position 25,514,943 of record BSQW01000012.1, on the reverse strand, counting down.
TAATTTCCAGCGATCCCATTATTCTACTTTAGAGGGAATGATCACACAAACGATTAGAAGTGAGGTTAGGATTTTCTTATGATGCCATTATTCGCCTACATCCTTTGATACATTGAGAGGGAAGAACCGGGGATTAGGTGGCAAACACCATCAATACTCGCGTCTCCTACCTTGATATGTATATGCATAATCTAAAAAGAAAAAGAGAAGAAAATATAATAAGAAATAAGTATGGGGGAGAGAAATAATACCAAAAAGTGTGAAAAAGGGTAGTTCCTTGTCATGATATTGTATGGAAAAGAATCAAGAAGGTTCTTGGTATTAAGCACAGCGATGAAACTGGCGAGGAAGGCTTGATTGAACAATGCTGTGAAACAATGTGTGTAGTTTGGAAAGCTGCGAATGTCTAAGGAGAAGTACATGGTGGTTTGATCAAAAAGCTGGTTAGGTGATATGTGGAGCACTAAGGAAATTGGTCATTGCAATGTTTCATGAACAGATGAGTCTCTATGTTTTCAAACCTCTTTCTCTGGTTTAGTTTTCTGTTTTGCTTGAGGGCAAGCAAAAGGCTAAGTCTAGAGGAGTTGATATATCATGGTTTTTACCCCTTTTAGGTCATGATATAAGTCCGTTTTATAGATTTTTTCTACTATTTTGTAGTATTAGAGTCTTTTACAGGTTTTAGCACGTTTGGAGCATAATTGGAGATATTGGAGCTTTCTGGAGCATTTTGGAGTAAAGCAGACGTTCGTGTAGCTGAGTACCTGATTTCACGCTTGGTATCGATCGATACTCACTAGTATCGGTCGATACCCATCGCAGCAGACACGACCCGCAACTTTAATGAAGAGTTGAAGAATTGCAATTTGGTTCAGAAGTCTTTATTATTTACAAGAAACCCCAAAACATGATTTAGGTTATTTATAGGGATTTTACAGTCACTTTGTTTGCTATGCTTTGTTCTACGCTTTATTTTACTTTGGTTGTTGGAGAGACTACTCTGAACTCCTGTTTCTTATTGATTTCTTTGATGATCTATTCAATCATGTTGTTTTCATTCTCCATGTCTGAGTAGATCCACTTTAGGTTCAGGGTTCTCATAAGGGTTTTCTCTGAATGCTAGGTTGATTAGTTATTAGGATTCACCATCTGAATTAGTTCTCCACCTTAGGTTGTGTTCAAAGCTAATTCTTGGTTGACGAATCTGGAACTTAGATATTATGATAATTGATTAGGCATGAAAGTGCGATTAACTACCTGATAGAACCTTAGGTGAGCAAAATAAATATTCGCAAAGAGATTTGGTTTAGTTTTTTTTGTGAAAAAATCAAACCTGATCTAAAAGCTTATTTAGACTTTAGGATTCGCAAAGAGATTTGGAATTCCTAGGATTTAGATTTATATAGTTTTCGCAACGAGAGTTGGTTAGCTATACTTTAGCGATTTGAGTTCAAGAACCGCGCTAAATCTGAATCATGTTAGTTAGTTTACCTGCATTCATTGATTTCCTGAGAAAAACCCTGAACCTATCTTTCTCCAATTGAATTTACAACCGTTTTAATTTAAGTCTTGTTTTCAATATTATTGATTGCTTAGCTTAATTCTCGTTTTCATAATCTATTGTGTGTCTCTGTGAGTCCTTGTGTTCGACCCCTACTTTACTGCAACTACTGCTAAGTACTTTTATGGTATTAATTTGAGCATATCATGGTTCTCGTGGCGCGGTCATAATCATCCCCATACATACCATCACTTTGAGCAAGGTTCTCCGCGAGGTCCATCGCATCAACCACTCGTTTTGGAAAGAAGTTTGCGTTAGAGGCGGTGTCCAATAGCATCCGTATCTTTGGTAAGGCCCCACGGTATATCGTACTCAAAAGCAAGGCATCCGAGAATCTGTGGTGTGGACATTTAGTGGTGTAGCTCGTAAATCTCTCCCAAGCTTCATTAAAGGTCTCATGGTTCCGTTTAGTGAAACTAGAGATGTCATTTCTCAACTTTGCGGTTCGTGAAGGTGAGAAGAACTTTGCCAAAAATGCTCTCTTGCACTCATCCCAAGTGGTGATCGAACCTTGAGGAAGACTCTTCTCCCATTGATGAGCCTTGTCACCGAGAGAGAAAGGGAAGAGTCGCAACTTGAAGCTATCCTCCGATACACCGTTCATCTTTGTAAGGCCACATATCAAATCAAATTGGCCAATGTGGTCAAGAGGGTCTTCCATGGCCAAACCGTGAAACTTGTTGGTTTGGACCATGTTAATCAAGGCGGCTTTGACCTGGAAGTTGTTGATCTCGACCGCAGGAGCTTGGATACATTGGCGATTCCGGTGAGCGTTCGCGGCATCACCCGCACCAACCAAATCGTGAGCTCTAGGAGGGTGGTTTGGAGCCCTCACGTTATGGGCGGGTGAGTGTGGGTTTTGGCCGGGCACTCCTTGTACTTGGTGGTTTCCATTACCACCTTGCCTATGATGTGGAAGGTTGTCTACATTGTCATGAATGTCCCCAAGTGGAACATTTTCAAAGTGATCCATGTTGATCTCAACTTGTTGTAGTCTCACGTGTGCTTCCCTTGCTCTAACCCCGCGATACGAGCGATATATGTCGTCACTCGGTTCAACTAGGTCGTGATTGCCTCGAGAACGCGTATGCATACACCTACAATATTGAGATATAGCAATGGAAAGTGAAAGACATTAGTAATCAAAGAGAAAATGAAGCTTAATATCAAGAAGAATTGAAATCTCAATGTTAAAATCAAAACCCAATTGGCAACGGCGCCAAATTGATGAAGGACTTTTGTGTCTTTGAGATCAATTACTCAATATACAAGTAGTATATGAGGTTCAATACAAATGGGCAAGATTTCAAGCACCAATAATTCAAAGCACTAATTGAGTTAAGCAAAATATGGGAAAATTGTTGTTAACTAATGAACCTAGCAACTTAAATTAAGGAAGAGAAATAGCAAACTAAACAAGTGTAATGCAAGAGATATAAGTGAATCCAAGGATGGGATAATCGAGTTTAGATGATCCAAGACCAATTCATAATGCTCAATGAACAAACAAGCTATTCCTAGGCAATGATCACTGAGTGTGACTAATTCTCTCTCAAGACATTAATTACATTGCTAACTACTAATTCAAGATCAAACTCTCATTTGTGAATCATTAACTAGCAAGCATTAAGTGCAACAATCAAGATCAATCAAATGTACACCCTAGACAACTACTCTCATAGGCTAGAAATACATATCTCTTGATTAGCTTATCAAGGCATTTCATCAAACACCTTGTGGGTGTGAAATGCCCTTTGGTCTAAATTGGCTTTCTCAAGCCTAATCTAGCATTAAGACCACTAATAAAGAAGAGAAACAAGATAGTCTACCCCTAAGCATCATAAATCAATCTTGGAATCACCACAAACTAACCCATCCTCAAACTCTAAGAACTACTCACTAATCACCATAGTTTCAACAAGTCTCATAAAAGAAGAGTTAAAACCCATGATCAATTGATTGGATGATTAGAAAATAGAAGATAGATGGATAGAATAAAAGAAAACAATACTCAAATGCATAAAATAAAACGGATCAATCTCTTACAAATCACTCTAGATCACACTTAGCTAGGGTTTTTCTTAGAAAAAGATTTAACCCATGAAAATTAGATTTATGGGTATTAATAGTGAATAGTGGCGAACCGGGTCAACCCGGTCCAATTGGGTAAAAATGGTTCTGGGGGGTTTGCACCGATCGACCCTGGATCGGTATAAACAATCGGTGCAAAATGTCTTCCGCAGTTCTGCTGTTCGGATGCGAGCTGGTTGGTGCGGGGGATGCGAGCTTCGGTTGGATCGACGTCATCTGATCGGACGTTGGATTAGCACCGATCCGTGGCACCGCTCCAGGATCTACCGGTGCTAACCTTATGCTGCTTCAGCCCTCCTATCGGATGCAATACAGATCTGATGCACCGATCCATGAGGGATCGGTGTTGTTCTTCTTCTTTCCTTGCGTTTCCCTCATATATTTGAATCAATCGACTGAACCTATCCAGGAGGGATCGGTGTACTCATCCGGGACTTCTATCTTTTGGCTGAGGGATCCCTCGGTGACCATACTTTATCAACCGTTGATATATTTTAACATCAGTTGAAATGCTTACGATGGTTTGTTGGAAAAAAAATGATGTGGCAAGTTGGAGTGTTGATCATTAGTTAGCCATATTGTAAAATTCAGATAAAAACAATTTTTTTAAATTTTAAAATAATTTCTTTAAAAACATTTACTCCGCGCTATAATTAGCGTGGGTTAAGTCTTAGTTGTAGATATTTAGAAATGCTTCTTAAAAGGTTAGAAAAGCTTTGGAAACCTCTTAAATATTTAATAGAATTTCATAAACTCTTATGAATCATTCAAAAAGACTTATATAACATTTAGTAACGCATTCCTGAAAGTTTTAAAATGCGTCCTAAAATGTTTGAAAAGCTTCCTAAAACATTAGTAATGCTTTGTAAATGTTCTTTTAAATATTTAATAGAATTTCTTAAACTCTTAAGAAAAATTTATAAAACCCTTCAAGAAATCTTTCATAAATGTTATTAGTAAGACTTCCCTAACATTTAAGAAAGCGTTCCTAAAACGTTCGAAAAGCTTCCTAAAACATTATAAATTCTTTCATAAATATTTTTAGTAAGACTTCCCTAACATTTATAAAAACGTTCCTAAAAGTTTAAAAAGGCTTCCTAAAACGTTCGAAAAGTTTCCAAAAACATTTGTAATGCTTTGTAAACCTCTTAAAGTTTCCAGAAGTTTTAAGACTCTTAAAAAGGATTCATAAACCATTCAAGTTTCCAGAATACCCATGTCTGTTTGAGAGGTAGAAACCCTTATTGCAGCACAAAAACATAAAGCTAAGCGTAACATTTGATGAACTACCATTGGGGTACTTCCGGATCAAACAATAGTCGGAGAAGAAAAAGATAGTGTGTTTTTATAAATATTCACATCATGTAACCCTTGACCTTTAGATCAGAACCTTTGGATCGTACCTTCCTATTTAGGGAAACACAAAAAGAGGTCATTTAGGTTGTCATTTAGGATGCATTTGCATTTGTACATTGAGTCTCGGATTGCATATTTATGATTCATTGCATATGCATGGGAACAATGATGAATTTTCCTTGTAGAGTAGCACTTTAAGAAGTTAATTCAATTCCCTCGTTCGTAATTGTTTTATGCATTTAAGTGAGCATGAAAGTAAAGATGCACCATTCTTAGTTCTCATGTATCATCATACTTGCCTTGATTGAAGCATGCTTGAGTTGCACCCAACCCCATTTAAGTGATAACCCTAATCTTGACTTGTAAATATCATGTTTATGCATGTTTGAATGAATTCGTGGATCACATATACATATTTGGATAATCTTTTCCCTTTTTACCATTCTTGTTTATCCAAGTAGCTATATCCCATCATTGGAATGGTTTCCCCTACCTTAACCTCAACCTTCTTTCTAGCCGTTGCTATTAATGTGTGAATTGTGAGGCCTTTCTTTTGAACAAACTTGGCAAAATGTGTTAGGTTTAGGGCGACAAGAGGGAATTCTCATGTAGACTTAGCTCCAATATCGCGGGGTTAATATAGGAATAGGCTAGTTAGGATGACGGGTATTGGTTCAAGTTTTGGGGGAACGGTTTTAGACTTGGTGAACGTTTGAGAATGGATTGTGGAATGGAAAAGAAGAGAATGAGAAAGGAAAAAGGGGATCGGATTTGTGTAGATTGGTTGGTGCAAAAATCATAAGACTAGCTCTAAAGATTAAGATAGCCTCAAAAGATATAAGGAAAAAGAAGAAAGCCGAAAGGTCAAAGAATTAAGGAATGAGAAGAGGCGTGAACCAAAAAAACGAAAGAAGAGCTAGATCACAACAAAAGGAGCACCAAACCATGAAAGAACAAGGAAGAAGAAGTGATCCCTGAATGAGAAGAAGGTGAAATGAAAAGACAAGAAGTATGTGTGTTTGAGAAGGCAAAATGCCTTGGGATAAAAAGGGTAGCTTAGGATGTGGGCAAAACGGGTTAGAAGGCTTTAGATTAGAGACACTCTAGGCACTTGGGTAGATGAGAATTCTCTCTTGTATGCATAGGTTGCTTTTTACCTTTAGCATTTTGCTAAGGTTTGTTCATTCCATGAGAGATCCTTGAACTTAATTACCCATGCATGATAATGAGATCACCTTCATCTCATAACCATACCCTTAGCCAAACGAATTCAATTTAACTTTGCATAAACATGATCCATGGTTACACCACTAATGAATGTTAAGGGGTTGGGGAATATGATCGCTTGTGTAGATTGGAGTTTGGATTTGATACATGATGAAATATGAGTGGCTAACTCCTTTGGAGTAGGCTCACTTGTGCATTTTAGAACTACATTACTTGGACGTTGAACATGATTTATTTTTGTGCTGCTTGTGGATTTGAGCTCCCACCTTCAAACCTCTCTCCCTACTTTTTCTTATTTGTTTGCTTGAGGGCAAGCAAATGAGTAAGTTTGGGGGAGTTGATATTCCCATATTTTGTCCCTTTTATGCATTCATTTAGCTTAGGTTTAAACTCATATGCATATAGTTTCATTACATTTCTTATTGGTTTTGTCCCATTTAGAGTTTAAACCTCTCATGCTAAGTCCTAGAAAGTCTTTCATGTTTTGGAGTCCTTTCTAGGTACTTTGGAAGCTTTCGGATACTTTGGAGGAGTTCGTACTTAGCAAAGTTCAAATTTATATGTTTTAGAAAAGGCTTCCTAAATGTGTAGGATTGCTTTCTAAATTTGAGTAGTTGTATAAATAAATAAAAAATTCCCAATTATTGAGTAAGAAAATTATGTGGACAGTCTACAAAGATCATACAGTTCATAATGAGAAACCATAATCCCATTTATTCACCTTTCATCTCATGCTCTTGTGCTGCTTCTGATTTGATCCTAGAAAAAACTCTCGTTAATTAACAACATTAATACAAATTAGCATTTTCTTTGTATCCTCCAAATTCTTTCAAAGCTCCCTCTATCGATAAACCTTCTTCTCTTTGTTTTCCAAATGAAGTCATCTCAAAGATGTGGTTCGAGTGGAACTTTGAGGTACAGACAATCGATGTGGATGAAGCTGGTGATATGTTCCTTGAGAGTCGTGCCTTAAGAGAAGACATAAGAGTTCTCTACAAAATAATAACATCAGTTATGACCAGATCCTCACATAAGTCATCTTTCTCTTTGTTATTATTAAACTTCCTCAATGCTTCTTTTTCAGGTAAACCAAGACAATGCTGCTGACGGAAACTTGTTCATGTGGTTTTGGACATGCTTAGATTTTAGAAACCTGTCAATAAGATAACTTCTGATAGATCCTTTTGAACTTTAATGGTTAAATGTCAAACTTTTGGCCTCATGTTGCCTCTGAACTTTACTTAAGATGGTTAAATGTCAAACTTTAGAATGTACCCTTTTGCTCTCTCTTACAAAACGAGCCACAAGCGTTGCTCTTGCACTTGAAGAGTTATGGTTACCTTATTATTTATTTCATCGCTGTCATCATCAACTTTAGAATGTAACATGTTAAACGATTTCAAATGTTTGAAATATTTATGTATTTGTTGTTTATTTTAATCTTTGTATCATCGAATTATTTTAATCTTATGAATGTTCCTGGTTGATTTTGCGGGTTCTGATCATGGTCTATTCATTTTTCAGAAACCATATATCATTATATTTGTTATGGACAACAGTATTGATCACGCTTCATTTGATCAAGCTCAAGCATTTAAGCAGAGTGTTGTTGTGGGAACTGTAATTATCATTAAGATGGACGGTCATGCCAAGGGTGGTGGTGCTCTTAGCGCGTAAGTATCTTTCAGCTATTGATTCTCGTTCTATGTAGTCATGCCAAGGGTGGTGGTGCTCTTAGCGCATAGTGCAGACAAGAAAGGCAAAGAACGCGCTGCGAAAGTTGATAACTGAAGATGGAGCCACTATTACTGACCCGAATGCTATTAAGGAAGAAGCAGTTAACCACTTCAATCAGTTTCTTCACTTGCAACCGCAACAATCTGATGATCCTCTTCCAAATATCTCGGATCTGAATTCTTATCGGCGCTCACCGCAACTCACTGAGAGTCTGGTCAGACCGGTCTCCGAAGAAGACATCAAGAAGATTTTACACTCGATACCGTCAAATAAAACCCCTGGTCTAGATGGCTTTACAAAAGAATTCTTCCTAGATGCTTGGTCGATTGTTGGGGCAGATGTCATTGTGGCAGTCCAATCATTCTTTTTGAATGGTTTCATGCCTCACAGGGTCAATGCGACTATCCTCACTCTTGTTCCGAAGATCACGGATGTGCAGCATATGAACTTTTTTGACCCATTGCTTGCTGTAATATCTTATACAAGATCATCTCCAAGCATCTCACACAGTGGTTAAAGCTGATTCTCTCCGAGGCCATAAATCCAAATCAGAGTGCGTTTATTCAAGGTCGTCTCTTACTTAAAAACGTGTTCCTTGCTACGGAGTTGGTGAAAAACTATCATAAAGACTCCATCTCTTCTCGATGCGCTCTGAAAATTGACATTTCAAAAGCTTTTGACACTGTGAGATGGGATTTTATTATCGCAGCTTTACAAGTCATGGAAATTCCGGCTCTATTTGTCTCTTGGATTCAAAGGTGTATCACTACATCACATTTCTCTGTCTGTGTCAATGGTGAGATTGAGGGATTCTTCCCGAGCTCGAGAGGCCTTAGACAAGGTTGCTCACTTTCTCCATACCTCTTCGTCATAGCTATAAACGTCTTGTCTCTTCGTCTGAACCGAGCAGCATTTAGTGGAAGAATTGGTTACCACCCGTCTTATCAGGAGATAAATCTAAATCATCTAAGCTTTGCGGATGATATGTTGGTCTTTATGGATGGTTCGGAGAGATCTCTTACAGCAACAATTGACATTTTAAATGACTTCGCTAGGGACTCGGGGTTAGCCATAAATGCCTCAAAGTCTTCTCTATATATGGCTGGGCGAATAAACTCTTCTCTCCAAATACAAGCTACGAATCTTGGACTTCCAATAGAACACCTCCCAATCCGATATTTGGGGCTCACTCTCACTATGAGCCTTGACTATGAGCCATCTAAATCGTTATCGTTTCCCGGTAGACTTCAACTAATCCAATTTGTCATCATGAGCATCACTAATTTTTGGAGTGCGGCTTTTCGTTTGACTAAGAGATGTTACGACACCATTGAAAGTAAGTGTTCAGATTTTCTTTGGTCGGGTTCTGCGCATTCCTCGTCAAAAGCGAAAGTATCTTGGGAAGATCTATGCATCCCAAAAGGAGAAGGTGGTTTGGGTACAAGACGGCTACAAGATGTTTCTCGGTTTTTCTATTTGAAACTAATTTGGTGGTTAATCACTAATTCGGGATCACTTTGGGTTGCTTGGACACATCACTACCTATTGAGAGAGGCTTCGTTTTAGGATGTATGAGAAGGTACCAGGGGATCTTGGATATGGAAAAAGCTTCTCAGACCGAGACCTTTGGCTTATGAGTTCATTAAAATTGAGGTCAAGGATGGACAATCGACCTATTTTTGGTTTGATAATTGGGCAAAGATGGGTCGGCTAATAGATATGACTGGCGATGTAGGGACTAGACTCCTCGGTATTTCTGGAACAGCCTTGGTCTCGGAAGCAGGAAATGGTTCTTCATGGACATTTCGGAGATGTCGTGGTTCACAAGTGCAGCAAATGGTTCGGTGGATTCGAGCACTTCCTCCACCAAATTCTTTTGTCGGACCTGATATCCATCTATGGAAGCAAGGGACTGATGAGTACAAACAATTCTTCTCAACAAGGAGAACGTGGGACCAAATTCGTTTGTCGAAGCTAGTGGTTTCTTGGTACAAAACAATCATGGTTTGCTGAAGCTACCCCATGCCTATAATGCTCCCGACGCATTCTCATTACCACGTAAGTGATGAATGTCCACCTCCACAGGCCTGGGTCGAGAGGAACGATAGTAGGGGAACGGTTTGGCTTAAGTAGAATGGGATGCTTAAGTTTGGGTTATTTTCCGTGAGCGGAAGGTTTGGGACCATCCGTGATGTCGTTGCTTATGGCTCGTTCGTCGTGATAATGGGAACACTTCGGGGGCGTTACAAATGGTGGTATCAGAGCATGGTTCAGGATCATGCTTCGGAACTCAGTTTTCAAAGTGTTTTATCGAGTCAAAATCTACCGCAGGGGCAACTAGGAAAACTGATATGTTCCTTTGTAGTTAGATGAATTAGGACTTTCCCTTGGAAATCGATGCAGATGCCGGTGAGACGAATTTTTGGTGAGGGGACAGCCTCGCGGGTCGCGGTCGGTGAGGAAAGCGGTACGGCATCAGGAATCTCCTACTCCTTCTAATTCGGGGACAATATCTGATTGGGGGACATCAAAGGACACATAAACTGAAGTGGAGAGTGAAAGCGTTACACTTTCCGAAGACTACTTAGAGCAGCAACAGTCGAGTCGGGTGAGACGGAACGAAAGGAATCAAAGGACATATAACTTGAGCCAAGGCATATTAGCCCAAGACATTCGAAGGAACGTAGGGACCGAAGAAGGAACCCAACGATCATAACGAGGAAAGACATACATGCCTGGGAAATACGACATCACCAAGCCGATAATGTTGTTTTCCCTAGAAGTTCAGCACCATCGGAATATCTACAAATGATAACCTTGATGAAGAGTCTAGGATTATAACATTTTGAAGTAGGAATAAATCCGTTAGACGTGGATGCTTGGTTGCAAAAATTAGAGAAGGGATGTGCGGCCATATGATGTCCAGAAGAATACAAGAAGGATGTCGCGGTCTACTACTTGGATAAAGATGCGGAGAATCGGTGATCAAGTATCGAGAGACACTACGGTTAAATAGAACCCACATGACGTAACTTCCAGCAGGAGTTTACAATAAAATATTTTCCACCTGAGGCAAGAGACCGAATGGAGAATAAATTCACAAGATTGGAACAAGGAGAAAAGAGTGTACGAGATTACGAAGAAGAATTTACAAGACTACGGAGGTATGCTCGCTGTGGTTATGACGATGAAGATGCCATCATGAGAAGGTTCATACAAAGACTAAGGCCAGAACTCCGAAGGCATATACAAGCTGTTAAGTTCAGATATTTTCTGGAATTAGTTGAGAGAGCTATGAACATAGAAGAGAGTATTAATGGTGAGATTAAATTGGAAGTCAACGAGGCTTTAAGTAAATCGGGCCAAGTCGGCGATGTTAACTTTATTAAACCGTTTCGGTTTAGGATCCTAATTAAGTCAAACAGTTCAATTTCTTGGTTAAATTGATTTTAATTTGGTTTACGTTTGTTTGTTATACAAACCGTTTAATCTGATTTATTTGTTTTCAAAATTCAATTTGGTTATTCAGTTTTTTTATTTAATTCAATTTTACTTTAGTTAAGGTTGGCTTTAGGGTTTGACTTTGGTCAAAATTAATTTGGTTCGGTTTATTGTAAACTATTTAATTAAACAGTTTAGTTTGATTTGATTTAGTTAAGTTGGTGTATTTGATCAATGTTTGACTAACAAAATCATATCTTATTATGTTTTATTTAATCAATTTTCAATTATATTTTGATACGTGTTTAATAAATTTATAATTATATTTTAACACATAATATTAACAATAAAAGTAAAATTTGCAATCGATTCCTAATATAAAAAGTTAAAAGAAAAAATGAATAATAGTTATGTTTAGATTAACAAAATTAAACAAAAATTATAAATGAAAACAAAAGTTGTAAAAAAAAGCATATTTCACTTTAGAATATATAAATTACACAATAGATAGCAATACTAAAAATAAAATAAATAAAAAGCTACAATTTTTTTTAAAAGATTTATCCATATTTCAGTTTAGAATAAGAAAATCTTAGTATATAAATGTGAATGTTTCAGTTTTGATAAAATTTTGTTTTCCATTTTTTTCATGGGTTATAAAATATTAAACTACAAACCCGTATATATGCGGGTACTTATCTAGTAAGAATATAAAGTTTGAATGCAAGTAATAATTATGACATATAATAATTTAAGATTTCCAAAGATTTTTAGGAAAAAACAATTTTCCAAAAACAATTTAGCAAAAGTTGAAGATTTGACATTTTTATATTTTTATGTTTCAGATGGACATAGGCAATCAAGACAAGCAAAACGAAGATATATGGTATCAAGAGAATCTAAGATTATATATTTAGGAAGTATTTCATGAATATATAGGAAAGCTTCCTAAAAATCTTTATAGTTTTATTTTCAAATAGACAGAGGCAATCTTAGAGATGTATCGTCCTCAAATCGCCATCAACCCAATTAAGATAAGCAAAACAAAGATGTATGATATAAAAACAATCTCAGATTATATATTTAAGAAGTGCTTCCTGAATATGTAGAGAAGCTTCCTAAAAATATTTATGGTTTTATGTTCAGATGCACAGAGACAATCTTAGAGATGTATCTTCCTCAAACGTTCATCCAAGACAAGCAAAACGAAGAGGTATGGTATCAAGAAAATCTAAGACTATATATTTATGAAGACTTTCCTAAATATATAGGAAAGTTTCCACAAATTTTTTATGATTTTACTAATTGTGTTATTTGAAATTGGTTATTCTTTACAAAATAGCAACTCAAAACTTTGTTTTTTACTTTCATTTTTGCAGGTTTATGAAGAAAGCGGATATTTTGAAGAGTTTTCTGATAATTCCTAGAAAATAATGAGTTGTTTACATTTTAATTTCTAAGTCTTATAACTTGTTTTTGTGCTGTTAGATGAGTTTATGTCCTGTTGTGCTTTATCAAACTATTTTTTGAATCTTCAGACATGTGAACCCAATATGACAAGTAAAATTCATTTTTATTTGATCAAATAGTAATTAACATACGATTTAAGAAAGCTTTCTAAATTTTTAAGAAATTTACTGAAAATTCAAAAATGCTTCCTAAATTCCTAAATTTAGGAAGCATTTTTAAATATTTAGGAAACATTCATACAACATTAGGAAGGCTTTCCTAAATAGTCGAGATACAAGAGAATGAATGTTAAATTTATATCTAGATAATAACTTTTTATCTTTAATTACTTGTCAATGCTATTATGAAAAGATTTGATTTTTATGAAGAATTTCATAGTGGCATTTATTTATGTGCGGAATAGAAGAAGGGAAAGGCGACCCCTGTGGAATTTAATAAAAGACATGTCATCTACAACTCTCCTCTCAAATTCACCGTGGCTCCTAGTTGGGGACTACAATCAGGTTTTGACTTCAGAAGAAATATACTCTCTCCTTCCTCACTCATTTTCGCTTATTGGTCAAGTAGAACTCAGAGATTGTCTCGAAGAAAGCAACTTATTTGATATGCCGATGAGAGGTTGTCTTTTCACTTGGTCGAATCACCAGCTTCTTGACCCTATTGCGAGGAAGCTAGACCGAGCAGTCATCAATGAACCATGGTTGGACTCTTTTCGTAACTCCTCTGTGGTATTTCATGCCCCTGGAAGTTCAGATCACTCTCCCTGCATAGCTTCCCTAACCACCGTTGAAAGAAGAAGAAAATCTCCTTTTAAATACTTCACCTTCCTTTCGTCACATCTTGATTTCCATAATCTTCTGCGAGAAGCGTGGCAGGATGTTGATGTCTCAGGTTCTCCTCTGGTTGTTTTGTGCCAAAAGCTTCGGTCGGCTAAAACTTGTTGCAAGGCCTTGAATCGCAAAAGTTTCTCAGATATTGAGCTAAGGTCGAAGGAATCATTCTTCAGACTTGAAGCTATCCAGAATCTGGTTCTAACCTCTCCTTCTCAATCTCGGTTTACAGAGGAATAGTTAGCAAGAGATGATTGGTTATTTTGGGATGCAGCAGAAGAGTCCTTCTTCAAACTCAAGTCTCGTATCCGTTGGTTAGATGTTGGAGATGCAAATACTCCATTATTTCACAAATCTGTCAAAGCAAACATCTCAAGAAACTCTATTCACTATCTCCGAGATGTGGCAGGTAATAGAATTTCAGATCCTTCTCATATTAAGTAAATGGTGGAACTGTTTTACTTCGATATGTTGGGGAAAGTGAATGATGTGGTGACACCTTATTCCATAAATCAGATTAGAAGAATGCATCCCTTCCATTGTTCCTCTTCACTTAGCGCTCAGCTTAGTGTTATTCCGTCTGATGAAGTCATTCGAGCCACAGTATTTCCTCTGCCCAGATGCAAGGCTCCGTGCTAATGGGTTCTCGGTGGAATTTTTCATTTCCTCTTGGGAAACTACTGGATCTGACCTTATAGCGGCAGTTCGAGACTTCTTCCATTCTTCAAGAATGCTAAGGCAGGTTAATGCAACAATCATCTCTCTAATCCCCAAGGTATCAGGGTCTATAAAGCTAGCTGACTTTAGACCAATTTCGCGTTGTAACACGGTGTATAAGGTGATTTCTCGGATCATTGCTTATCGGCTTAAGCTTTTCCTTGACGTGGCAGTTCAAGGAAACCATGCAGGGTTTATGAATGGGCGCCTCTTGTGTGAAAATGTTCTTCTCGCCTCTGAATTGGTGTCACATTTCAATAAAGATGGTCCGACCTCTCGTGGTTGTCTACAAATCGACTTAACAAGGGCTTATGATAACATTGACTGGCGGTTTTTTTTTTAATATTCTTAGAGATTTTAATCTGCCTCCTGTGTTCATCCGGTGGATCCGCGAATGCATTTTTCAGCCTGGTTCTATATAGCTCTCAATGGTGAGTTGATGGGGTTCTTCTTGGTTCTATATTTACTCTCATCTATGTGAAATCATACAATCCAAACAGAAATTACGAAATCATACCCTAAATTCCGATTTTTTTCCTGTTCTACTACCATTTCCGCATTGAAATTTCAAAACCAAAAGGTACTCTCAGATTTGTGACAGAACCGTGCATAGAAAATACCGACCTCGAGCTGAGCGGAGCAGCACGATTGTCTCGTCGAGCGTATAGAAGAACGAGGTTCCATTCAAGGTCGTACATGATGCCACCGAGCTGCTCTGGGATAATACGAAATTACGACATCGCCGTTTTTGATCTGAGATGATTATGACCTCGCCGTTTCTGTTCGTATAAATGATTAGATTCTACCAAATACAAAACCAGATATGTTTTTCATAAGAAGATCAGCTTCCTTTGACTGAAAGAAAGACTTCACATATCAATCAAGTTGTTACATCATTTTTTCCTTCCCAACAAGAGGCAGAACAAGTTTAAAGGATGGGCCAGATATATATCTTTACCGTTCTATGTCGTTTAAATAATAAAGGAAGACCATTTAGAATCGTATGAACAAGGTTATTAGATGGACATGCATGTCTGACGAAAGGGTGCTTTAAAAGATTTTCTGAAGTTGGACCCTTATTTTGGTCCTTCACTAGGCATGTACCCACCATTTCCTTGAAGGCATGTAAAGCAAAGCAACCCTTATGGTGAAAAGAAAACACGAGAAGCTAGAGGATACAAAAACATAAGAAGCTTCAGATCCACAAAGCATAACCTAGAACCAATCACCAAGTGTTTTCGTGCATCTTCAGTTTTAAACACTGGAAAAATTGCTTTTAGCAGCTAATAACTCTAAAGAGAAATTAATATCTCAAGAAACGCAGACAATAAATCCTAACGAGAAATCGATCAGGAATGCCAAATTAAAGATAACCGAGCTGAAATCGAAAGGAAATCAAATATAGCACGGATCTTGTCTTTGAATCTTAAACTCAAAATCCGAAAACAACAAAGAGGATTTCACGAGAATAGACTGAGAGACGTATCAATAGATATCGTAGATGTAAAGAGAGGAGGATCCAAACCTTCATCACTGTCGTGTTTTGTTTTTATCAGAATCAGAGAGAAGAAAGAAGTTGGACATGCTCTTGCTCCGCCTTCTTCGATTCTCCGTGTTCGTCGTCTTATATTTTTAGGTTGAAAAGTTTTGATTCTCCGTGTTCTCCGTCTTTTTTCTTTGTTTGTCCTTTTTTTCTTTTTTCAGCATTTGTTAACAAAAACATTTTTATTAAAGATTGGATTGAGTATATATGATGGGTTGACATATATTTAGGAAAGTGACAATCGATAAAGGCATATTAGTTTTGGCAAATATTTTAGCTGATTTCATGCAGACTTGCCTCTACATGAAATAGAAGTGAGTTGAGTTGTTTGCATTAAATGCTATGTCACAGCATTAAATGCATTATCGCATCATTAAATGCATAGATGCTACATAATATATATTTGAGCGGGATTATAGTTAAACGAGTTAGCACAGTTATCGGTGATACTGTTCATTATTCCTAGTTATATATCATTTCGCGTTTAGTTTATGTTTATCGTGTTAACCTAGTTATCAAATCATACGTTAACGTTTAAGGTTGCATATATTTTTCTTAGACCAAATGAAAGAATTTTATCTCGTATGGAGCAATGGTAACGTTGGATGGGGATTAAGTTAACAGATATAGTTAGCAGATTTATATTGTTAACATAGTTATTATATAGAATGTTAACGTACTAACAATAATATCTGATATTTGTAATGTGCTAACAATTATATCCGATGGTTTACATATATGTGTTAAACATATAGTTATCGGATTAAATCAATTATTACATTAAACAACCAATGATGTATCAATTTAAAGATGCAATGATAACAATAACGATTAACACATACTTTTAATGTGCTAATATATTTAGTTATCATGTTAAGTTATCACGTAACGATAACAATAACTATGTTACCATTTAATTTATTGGAACAAAGAACAACTACATAATTGAATAATTATATCTCGATTTTCTCTCTCTTAACATGTCTCCTTTTCCCGACTGTCTGTGAGGCCTCACGCCGTCGGCGAGAAGATCATCTCTCTCTGCTCACCACAACAAACAATTCGAAATCGGGAACTAGTGATTACATAGAACATATATATAATCTTCCAACACAATGAACATATCTAACGAACAAAGAGCAACAATGGATCGAAGAATTTATCCCAAAAACAAAACAATGAATCAAAGAAAACAAACATGTTAACAAAGTAGAGGAAATAGAGAGAGAGAGAGAGAGAGAGAGAGAGAGAGAGAGAGAGAGAGAGAGGAGATATTTATTGATTTTGTAAAGTTTTATAAAGTATAATGGAGACATTGTCAGATATTTAAGGCCCACAAAAATATGCAATCACCTACGCATCTATAAGGGGTAAATCGCATTTTAAACCTTAAAGGATGAAAAATGTAGCACTTAAAACCTTGAGAGATCTGTACTATCACTTTAAACATTCAAGTTAACGAAACTAACACATTAAACCTTCAATGTGGCAATTTTGTTTGCTCCGCCAAAAATATGACTGGAACTATTCAGTTTACGGTAAAAAAGGGTGACGTGTCTATAAAAATATTTATTTTTAAATAAAAATAATTTTAATTATTTATTTATTTTAATAATAAAACTAAAAAATACAAAAAAAAAATCTTCTCCTCCGTTGGTCTGTTCTTCTTCTTCTTCTCTGATTTTCCTTCGATGCTTGAATTTCCTTCCTTCTTCTTCTTCTTCTTCTCTGATTTTCCTTTTTCGAATTTTCCCTGAAAATTACTCTCTCGAACTCACATTTCTAATGTAGAAAAATGGATTCGATCGATTTCGACAACGTGAAAGCAGAGAAAGTGGAGGCGTTTCATCGTTTCCACAGTTTCCGTAGCATCGGTTTCTTCTTTCGTGTGACGGAGATCTGTGTCACTCTTCTCTTCGTCTGTTGGATATTCACTTGCCTCCCTTTCGCCGTTCGAATCTATAAGCTCTTGTGGTAGACATGTAGGGGTATGTGGGTCTTTCTACAGTGAGCAGTACCAGTTACACAATGTCGTTTTGTGAGAACTAATTTCTATATTAATTAATGGTAGTTGTTCATAATACTCTATATTAAATCAGGGTAAATGTAATAACCTAATTTCCAAGAAGAAAAAACCCAGTAAGAAAAGGCCGAACAGAAAACCCTAGTTTAATCTCCTATATAAGTGAGTCTTTAGAAGAAGTAGAAGCTATTTTGCTAATTAAAAACTCTAGCCGTCGACCACGACCAGAGCACCACCGCCGCCGCTTCGAGGAGGAGCTGCCGCGAAGTTGCTCCTAGCTGTCGTCTTCTTGATTCCTTTGCTTCAAGTCACCGTGAATTAAGATCTAAGCCGTGCCATCCTTTTTCTAGAACCCTAACATCCAAATCTCTAAGGTGAAGATTAGATCTAGGCTTATCTCTATGTTCTCTTGTCTTCTTATGGTATGTTGAGTCTAAGTATACTCAGGTATGATGTGTGCTACGAAGCACGAGCACGTTTATGTGATGCATCATGTTGCATCTATACTTTTGAATGAATATGGACTAGGAAATCATTAGAGAAAGAATCATCATACTTGATTGATAAACATGTTGGGTGATTAATGGTTGTAAAGTAGATAGATGGTATGAAAGCACTATGAGGTATTCGTCACGGCGTAGAGGGAGCCTATGGTACGAACTGTTTGCGGGAACTGGAAAAGGTCGTATGCCTTGGCATCATAACCATTTGTGTGATGGATCTGGTGAGGTGTATACCTTGGCATCGAAACCAGTTGTGTGATGGAGCTGGTGGGGTGTAACCTTGGCATCGGAACCAACGCCGTGTGGGGTTTGGGTGAGCTCTGGTGTCTGTGTGACCCAAACAATTGTGAGCTATTGGCTCGATATATATCTTTATTGTGGTACCTCTTGTTTGGTAGTTGAGTGGGCGCTTCTAGAGCGTGATATATGATTACTTTTTTATACTTATTTTTGATATATTGGTTGAATATGAGTGGGTGTGGGGATGAGATTCTAGGTTTAGTTCTCGCTGAGTAATCCCAATTACCAACCCCTCTCTCTTCTTGTAGATGAGTATGATGATGTTGTTTATGATATTAAGTACGTGGAACTGGATGAGTAATTCCGGTATGGTGCGCGGTTTTGGGAGTTCGGAAGTTCTCCTTTGGGCTTTATTTGGCATTTTAGTTATATCACTTTAAAGACAATTATTCGTTATTTGATTCGGTTTTATTTATGATTTAAGTTGGATTTAGTAAGACTATTTGGGATTAAAAGGAAGGAATTATTTAGAAATTAAATTCTCCGAGGTCGGGATCTCACAAGTGGTATTAGAGCTGGTTACGATATGAGAGGTTAAATCTAGGTTAGTGGGAATGTGAAAAAATCGGATTGCAAAGTTTTTTTTTTAAAATGGAGATTTTACAAAAGTTATAAAACCACCACCTAGATGAGCCTCCAGTTATTATTGTCGTTCTATCTCGCATGGAGATCAGTTTTTACGGGACTGGACTGACTCACTTGCTATTGTTTATGTACAGATGCCGCCAAGGAACGCCAGGAACATGTTGAAAAGATCCGCAACTGCCGTGAAGCTCAGGAAGAGCAGGATACCGCAACTGACGGGAGTGTGAATGAGAATCAGAATAACCAACACAAGGAGGAAGTGAACCAACCGGAAGGAAACCGAGTTGGGGAGCCTGGCCCAGTACCATATGCGGCCCACGATGCAGTGTTGGAAGAGATGCGCCGATACCAAGGAAGGTACGGTGAATGGAGAGTCGAACCGAACCCGCAAGTGAATGTTCGAGAACAGCAGTTGCCACCTCCACCGCCTATGCGAGTTAATTAGTTGGGATTGACTTACTACAAGGCGATGAGGCTCATGAAGGACATGGGGACATATTCATTTGGAGGGAAGTCTGACCCGGTTTCTGTAGACAATTGGAAGAAGAGGCTTGAACAGAATTTTGAGTCGATAAGGTGCCCGGAGGTGTACCGAAGGGAGCTGGTTGTTCAGCACCTTAGGGACGAGGCGCTGATTTGGTGGGAAGGTGTGATAGAAAGAATACATGGACGCTAGTAGCGGTTTTGCTCTTCTTTTGTACTCTCGTGCGGAAAGCATCAGTTGGTGGGTCGACGGTTCGGTTGTAGAAATAGTCCTTGGTTGGGTAAAAGAAGATGTTTCTCGGTTCATCAAGTTTTGTGATGACGATGTTAGGCAATAGGACTTCCGTGTGGAACGTCTTGTTGAGCTTAAGGTTGTAGGTAAAATTGTCGTCTACCTTTCCCTTGAAGAACCGCGTCCGTACAAGGTAGCTCTCATCTATCAACTTCAATTCCTCATAAACCACTGCAAGATTGATCCCTTTTGCCTTGAGGATGGGAGTGATGATCCAACCGATGGCTAATGCGGATTTCTTCGAATTAGTCTCCCAAGCCCAATTCTTATGAAATAGCATTTGCCTCACCAAGGTAGTGGCAAAGGAAGGGGTCTTCTCATTGTCCATAAATTCCTTTCCATTGCTTAGCGACTTGAGTAGGGTTTGCACACCGAGGCCTAGCAATTCCATTTCCTCTTTGATAACCTTGTTAAACTCCACCTTAGTGTAGAATGTGCGGGTTAGTGCAATTTGCACGTATTTGAGGGTAGGGTTCCAGATGCTAGAGCCCTTGGAAATGCCGGGTTTGTAGGCATCAGAAGCAATTGTTTCCCAAAAGTATTGGAGCTCATGCTCCGGATAGTGGAATTATGGTTCACCATAGGTACCTTCTTCTTTGAAACCAAAAATTTCACAAAGCTCATGAAAAGTGACCCGGTAGGTCTTCTTATTCACATCAAATCTGATTTCTCCAAAGCCGGTACTTGCATTTGCTCTCTTGTTCACCATTCCATAGAATCGCGCTTCAATGGATGCACGGAATTGACAAGTGAGGTCCTTGTGAGCTACTTCCTTCATTGTCATGAATTTCCCGAGACCCATGTTCTCGAACACAAGAGCAACATCTTCATATATGCCAATTTTCTCCAAAACCACCGAGTCCACGAATAGCCCTTGCTCGAACTTCATAGTTGAGAACTTCTCATAATATTCTTTAACCGTTGGCTCTCTCTCCGTCTCCTCTACCAAGGTGTCTTCTTCTTCCTCTTGCACAACGCTCTTTCCCTTAGCCTTAGCCTTGGATTTCGTTGCTAAAGCGAGCTTCTTTGCATTTCCCCTTGAGGTACTTGCCGCAGACTCACCGTTCCCTAGGCCTTGGAATTTTTCATATTAGGGTACAAGTAGGAAGTGATATTTGGATAATTGTGTGTATCCAAACCAATTACCCAAATGCTATCGTTGTAGCACTTGGGATCAATCCAAGGAGGCACAAAGAACAACACACTAGGAATGCAAGAAATGACTTAAGCTAAGCAAACAAAGGTGGTTTCGATTATCTAGCAACCTAATGGTTCAAATTAAAACAAACAAACAAGAACAAGACACTAAAAGAAGTTAAGAAAATGATTAAAGGAGGATCTTTGGGCAAGGCAATTGATTTGGGGGAATCCAAGCAAATAAATGATGTCTAAACAATCATATAAGTGCATTTCCTTAAGCTTAGAACACTAATCAAGATTAATGTAATCTCTTAGAACTAATCATTTCACTAATTACAAATTCAAGAACAAACTCTCATTTGTGAAAATATAATTAGCAAACATTAAACACAAGTTCCATTAACTAAAATTCACACTAGACATTCACTCTCATGAGCTAGGTATGAAAATCTCTTATTTAGCTCAAGAGGCATTTCATCAAACACTTGGTGTGCATGAAATGCCCTTAGCTCTAGATTAGCTTTCTCAAGTATAATCTAGCATTAAAACCTCTAAATAAGAAAGGAAACAATTTAATTAAACCCTAGACATCAAGAATCAACCTAGAATCCCCCTAATCTACCAAACCCAAATGATACAAGAAGGTTCTACTCACTAATCATGAGGAACACACCAAATCTTGTGAAAGAGGTGATGTTAATCATGATTAGTGATTAGGAAGATGAAAGATTAAAGAAAAAATACAAGAATTAAACTCAAACTTTCATAAAACGAAAGATCCTTGAGAAAAATCCCAAAAACCCTAAAAAGAGAGGTTTTTGTTCTTGAGAGAAAAAGAGAAAAAAACATAAAAAAGAGATAGATCAAAAAAATGGGTCTAAACAATATTTAAAAGTGTTTTATTGAGCTGGGTCGGACCGGGTTAACCCGGGACAAACCGGGTATTGACCCGGCCGAAACATGGATACGTTTTCAGTGAATCGACCATATCTCCTGCACATGACATCCGAATGACCTGAATCCAACTCCACAAGACAGCCAACTCAATTATCTACAACTTCTATGAAAAACGCAGAAGCTGAATCAGAGTGGAAACCCTTGGTCTGGGTTGATCTTTCAGACGTCGTATTTAGAGCATAACTCATTTGGATGCCAGACCGATACGTCCTTGCTATATTTGACATATCTCTTGAACAGCCGATCTGAATAACATGAAACCACCACTAAACGAACTTCAGCTCGATTTCATATGACTTTCATGAAGACCTGAGATTAAAAGGGGCACGGGAAGGTCTTCATTTGGCCTAATCTTCGAGTCACTTCAGCTGGTGCTGAACTTGGATGTTTGGACCGTGTGGAGCTAACCGAGTGGATCTTGGTCGGTTGAGATTTGTCTTGTCTGTAACCGGGCATGATCTGGGCGGTTAGCTTTGGTCGGTCGAGTTGCATGTGCTAGGACCGACCCGATTAGGCCAGGCCGATGGTGCAAGGTGCGTTTTCTCGGCCAGGCAGATACGTCTTCAGTAAAACTGTGGTAACTCACGAACCACTCATCCGAATGGCCTGATTAAACCTCCCCTGGACATCTCACTCACCTCTCTACAACCAGAGGGAATGATCACACAAAGGTGGAAGCGAGGTTAGGAAAATTTCCTGTGATACCATTATTCGCAATTTTTCATGAACAGGTGAGTCTCCGAGTTTTCAAACCTCTTTCTCTGGTTTTGTCTTCTATTTGCTTGAGGCCAAGCAAAGGCTAAGTCTGGGGGAGTTGATATATCATGGTTTTTACCCCTTTTAGGCCATGATATAAGTCTGTTTTATAGAGTCTTTCTACTATTTTGCAGTGTTTTAGAGTCTTTTACATGTTTTAGCACGTTTGGAGCATAATTGGAGATATTGGAGCTTTATGGAGCATTTTGGATCAAAGCAGACGTTCGTGTAGCTAAGTACCCGATTTGAAGCATCAGTGTCGATCGATCGAAGCAGACACGGATCGCGACTTTAATGAAGAGTTGAATAATTGCAAAATTACACAGAAATATTTATTATTTACAAGAAGCCCCAAAACGTGATTTGGGTTATTTAAGAGGATTTTACAGTCACTTTAAGGGCTATGCTTTATTTTATTCTGGTTTTGTGAGAGAGCTTTTGAAGGGAGACAAGTCTGAAACTCTGTTCGTCCGAGAGAAGATTTTGAACCCTCTTGTTACTCTTTCTATTTTATTTGATGATTTATTCAAACATGTTTATTGTTTCAATTTCCATGTATGAGTAGATCCACTTTAGGTTTAGGGTTTTCTCTGATTGCTGGTAATTTATTTGTTAGGATTCACCATCTGAATTAGTTCTTCACCATCGGTTGTTCTCAAAGCTAATTCTAGGTTGACGAATCTGAAATTTAGATCTTAGGTTAATCGATTAGGCATGACAGTGCAATTGAGTAATCTGGCAGAACCTAGAGTGAGAAAATTGATTATTCGCAAAGAGATTTGGTTTAATTGAATTGTGAACATATCAAACTCGGTATTAAGGCTGATTTATTCTTAGGAATTTGCAAAGAGATTTGGGATTCTGAAGTTTAGATTTAGATAATTCTCGCAACGACAGTTGGTTAATTATAGTTTAGTGATTTGAGTTCAAGAACCGCGCTAAATCTTAATCCTGACTGATTGGTTATCTGCATTCATTGATATCGTGAGAAATACCCTGGGCCTATATTCTTCCATCGATTTTACAACTCTTTTACTGTTTATTGCTTTTTATTTCAACTGAATTGCTTAGTTTAATTCTCATCTACATAATCTATTGTGTGTTTCTATGAGTCCTTGTGTTCGACCCCTACTTTACTACAACTACTGCTTTAGTACTTTTAGGGTATTAATTTGAGCATATCAAATTTGGCGCCGTTGTCGGGGACTCAATTCGCCATTAGATTTTAGTTTGAGAATTTCGACTAAGTTCGTCGGTATCGATCGATACTACCTAGTATCGGTCGATATTCGTCATCTTCTTTTTGTTGATATCGATCGACACCACCCAGTGTCGGTCGATACTCATCGTGTTACCGAGTTACTTACGTTCTTGAGTTTTGTTTTCAGGTGTATATATATTCATGAAACCAGAAGGAGCAAGAACACTCAGCTAGTTGAACCGTCATTGGAGCAGCTAGCACTTTTGGAACGCACAAACAGAAGAGAAAAGAAGCCAGAAGAGATGAACAACCCAGTGGTTTTGGTTCGAGATGAAGCTGGTGCTTACAATGACCAAGAGGGTCAGTTGGGCAATGAGAGAGGACAACGTCTGGATGGAGAGGGGAACATCATTCCACCTGCTCCTGTTGTCGCTGGGAATGTCGTTGTGATCGCGAATGTAGGGAACGCTGTGATTAATCGTGGTAGAACGATTGGTGAGTACAACAAGCCTGATCAGTTTTACGCCAATAGAATAGCGATTTGTCCTCCTCATTTTCAAATGAATGACTTTGAGCTGAAACCTGCATACTACACTCTTGTGGGTCATCACCCTTTTCATGGGCTTCCCAATGAACATCCCATGGATCATATTGAGAGGTTTGAGGATTTGGTCACTAGCATCAAGATCAATGGAGTATCCTATGATTACCTCTTCTACAAGCTCTTCCCATACTCTCTTGGTGGAGATGCAACTTACTGGCTGAAGCAGTTACCTCCTGGATCACTGAATACCTGGGAAGACACTAAGACTGCTTTCCTGAACAACTTCTATGATGATACACGATCCGAGGATCTGATATATCATTGTTTTTACCCTGTAAAAGCCATGATATAAGCACATTTGGAGCAATATTGGAGATGTTGGAGTTTTATGGAGCATTCTGGAGCAAAACTGAAGTCTGGTGACTAAGTGCCCGATCAAAGCGTCAAGCATCGATTGATACCCCCTGGTATCGATCGACAACCATCGAGCAGATCACGACACGCGAATTTAATGAAGTTTGAAGAATTGCAGAACTTGCCCAGAAGACTTTAATATTTACAAGAAGACCCCAATTCGTGTTTAGACTATTAAATTAGGTTTTACAGCCACTTTGGCTGTGTGCTTTTCATTAAGAGTATTTTGAGGATTTCAGAGAGAGCTTGAGAGTAGACAAGTCAGAACTATGTTCGTCTGAGAGAAGATTTCGAACCTCTGTTTTATTCTCTATTCTTATATATTCTATTGATGATTTATTCAGTTATGTTGATTGTTTCAATTTTCATGTCTGAGTAGATCTCTTGTTAGGTTCAGGGTTCTCAATAGGGTTTTCTCTGAATGCTATATTGATTTGTTATTAGGATTCACTATCTGAATTGATTCTTCGCCATATGTTGTTTGCAAAGCTAATTCTATATTGATCACCTAGAACTTAGATCTTAGGATAATTGATTAGGCGCGAGAGTACGATTAATTACCTGACAGAACCTAGGGTAAGCAAAATAACTATTCACAAAGAGATTTGGTTTAGTTGTTTTGTGAACAAATCAAACTTGATAATAAAAGCTTGTTTAGACTTTAGGATTCGCAAAGAGATTTGGAATTCCTAGGATTTAGACTTAGATAGTTTTCTCAACGAGAGTTGGTTAGCTATATCTTAGTGATTTGAGTTCAAGAACCATACTAAATCTGAATCCTGTTAGTTAATTTATCTGCATTTAGTGATTCCCTGAGAAATACCCTGAACCTATCTTTCTCCAATTGATTTCACAACCGTTTTAACTTGCATTATATTTTCAATACCATTAATCACTTAGAGTAATTCTCACATCTTTAATCTATTGTGTGTTTCTGTGAGTCCTTGTGTTCGACCCCTAGCTATACTATAACTACTGCTTTAGTATCTAAATAGGGTATAAATTGGAGCATATCAGGATCTGAGGAACAAGATCACCCAGTTTTCTCAAGGACCTACTGAGGCGTTCAAGGCTGCTTGGACAAGATTCAGATCATATGAGAGAGATTGTCCACATCACGGGTACTCTGATGTTCATCTGATGGGTCTCTTCTTCAGAAGGATTGACTGGAGGTGTTAGATGGCTTTGGATGCTTCGAGCAATGAAAATTTCAATACCAGGTATCCAGATGATGCTTATGTGCTTATTGAGAATTTGGCGTCCAAAAATGCAGACTTTGAGCGAAAGATACAAAATGGGAACATGGATGGTTCGCAGATTTCTGAAATTCAAGCCAAGCTAGATTTTCTGATCGAGAAGTCGAAGAATACTGTACACTTTGCTGATGGAGTCGATAATATTGATAAAGATGAAGTGGAGGATGTTAACTACGTTGGTGGTTCTGGTTTTCAGGGTCAGCGATTTGGGTACAACAACAACCGAAACTTCAACAACAACACTCAGCAAGGTGGGTACAAGCTTTAGGGAAACCAATCTGGCTTTGGAGCAAATCAATTTGCTACGAAACCACTCCAGAGCAGCGATTTCACTCGCAATTATGGGAACTCATCGTACCAACCCATCTCTCCAAAGTCCACAGAGAGTAAGATGGAATCCATGTTTGAACAAATTATTCAGGGACAACAAAAGCTGCAAGTGGATTTCAATGGGAAAATTGACTCTCTGTACACTGATCTGAATGGTAAAATTGAAGCTCTCAATGTCTCTCAGACACCAGCATCTGTGAAGAGGCAGGAAGGTTTTCTTCCAGGGAAAACAGAGAATCCAAGAGCATACATCAATGCCATCACCTTGATGAGTGGAAAAGAGATGATTACATGAGTGAAGAACGGTGCAATTGCAGAGACTTTCATCGATTTTGCTGAAGATGACGACTGGGATTCTGAAAATCCCCGTGAATCGATCAATACTCCCTTGTATCGATCGATACCAGTCCAGACACCTGCACGTGATCCAAAATCCCGTGTATCGATCGATACACCTTCTTTGTCAGTCGATACTGAGGCGCAGGTCGAGAAGGAACCATAGATTGTCAAGGAGAGGGTGTACAAACCCATGATACCTTATCCTATGCCTCCTAAGATGACAAAGAAGGAATGGGAGGACGCCAGACGCAAAACTATGCTGGATAAGTTGGTTTTGGAGCTTCCTTTTATTGATGATATATCTGACGTTGAGAATTCGAACACCACCCATGTGTCGACCGATACTCCCTTGTATCGATCGACACACGTCCAAAGTTCTGCCAGGGACGATTCCAGAGCAAAAGCATCGATCGACACCACTCCTGTGTCGGTCGATACCAGTTCAGTTGCTAAAACGAAACCGGAGTTGAGTGCAGAAAGGGTTTATAAACCTAAGGAGCCATACCCCATGCCGCCCAGACACCTCAGAGATCCCATTTCTCCAAAGCAGTTGCTTGGCTTTGAGAAGATGGTACGAAGGATTCCCCACACACTGACTTTTGAAGAAGCTCTAGAGTACCGCCCTCTGCTGAGTCACTTCCGAGATTGCAGAGAAACTCTGGAAGAGATCGAAGTACTGTTTATCAAGGCAAGAAGCAAGTCATTACCGCTGAGGCAGTTGACTAAGAGGGAAGACCCAGGAATATTCTCAGTTCCATGCTCTATCTGCGAAATTGAATTCAAAGAATCTATGGTTGATTCAGGATCTAGCGTCAATGTCATGTCAAGGGCACTTGCAGAGAAGCTGAAAATAGATGACATAAGATCTACTCAGATGGCTCCCACATTCGCGAACTCTCTCACATCGGTTCCATACGGTACAATCCCCGATTTGATGGTTAAGGTAGGAGACTGTATGGTCCCTATCGACTTTCAGGTTATGGAGATGCATGCAAGGTCTAGCACACCTTTGATTCTTGGAAGACCGTTCATGGCCACGGCCGGTGCAGTTATGGACACGCCCAGTAAGAGAATTTCATTCTCGTACATTGACGAACATGTCTCCTACGAGGCAATCCCTTCTAGAAGAGCTCCCACACAGATATCTTGCATCCCCGTTGGTGCAGGAGAAACATTGATGGTTGATCTTTTGGAAGAACCTTATGATGAGCAACCTGTCATAGAAATTCTGGAGCGCCCTCCTATCATCACCAAGGAAATCATCAAAATGACTAAGGCAAAGAAAGAGGTGTAGAGCAAAGGAGTGAAAGGTACTGCTTCTATGACTTTAATCCCTCAGAAGTACGATGGATACTCGATCGAATATAAGGTGAAATGCAAAGGGGCCTCAAGACAATTTTCTAAGGCTAGAGTTCTTCTTACTCCAGAGCTGAAAGAGAAAGGACAAGAAGTTGTGGAGAGCATGTTGAGCAGAACTCTGAAACTGGCAACGTCAAGTTGTGGAGCTTGTTTCGGAGTAAGTTCTCAATCTTCTCCTAACTTATCGCCTGAACGGCAGTACAGTCAAGCTAATGACGTTAAACGAGCGCTTGGTGGTAGGCAACCCACTGGTGAGTTTGTTTTCAAGTCTTTTTCTTTTTATTTTTTGTTTTGTGTTTGTATCAGGATAAACAAGGAGCAAAAACACGAAATCGCCCGGAGCATCGATCGATACCCTGTTGGTATTGGTCGACACCTTACGCGAATGAGAAAGGTTCATCATGGCGACTTAAGCCTGGTATCGATCGATACCAGGCCGTGGGTCGGTCGATACTCGATGTTCCAGTACGGTAACTTCTTGTTTTTCACAATTATATTTTGTTCTTTTGCTTTCTTTCACCAACTCTAGGCTAGATAACACTGGGGACAGTGTTGTTCAAGTCTGGGGGAGGTAGTCGCTGACATTGTTATAGTTTTTCTTAGAGTCAGTCGTTTTTGAGTCATTCGTTGTTTTATTGAGTCAAAATCTGTTGGAGACTGTGATCTTTTTTCTTGAATCTATTCATCTGACCTTGCTTCTACGTGACAATTGTTACAGAATCAATTACAGATCGACTAAAAAAATTCCAAAGGCTGACCAGTTAACTAGAAGACACTCATGTTTCCAGCAAAGCTCTTTAAAGCATGAGCCAAATTTTTGCATTTCATTGATGTGATTGATGTCCATAGAGCTTGATTCCTCATTCGTATCTGACAAAGGAACCCACGTGTTTAAAAGTAATGGTATTTCTCTCCCTGTTACAAATTAATAAATAAGAGGCATTAAAAGATGAGATGATTTTCTTCTGAGTAGAGGGTTAGGAAAATTTCCAACGATCCCTTTATTCTACTTTAGAGGGAATGGTCACACAAAGGTGGAAGCGAGGTTAAAAAATTTCCTGTTATACCATTATTCGCCTACACCTTTGATTACTTTTTAAGGGAAAAACCGGGGATTCGGTGGCAAACACCATCAATACTCGCGTCTCGAACCTTAATAAGCATATGCGAGAACATAATAATAAATAAGTCTGGGGAGAGAAAATAATACCAGAAAGTGTGAAAAATGGTGGTTCCTTTTCATGATATTATATGGAAAATAATCTAGAATGTTCTTGGTATTAATCACAGCGATGAAACTGGCGAGGAAGGCTTGATTGAACGATGCTATGAAATAATGTGTGTAGTCTGGAAAACTGCGAATGTCAACGGAGAAGTACATGGTGGTTAGATTTGGAACTGTCTAGGTGATATTTGGGTGCTTGGAAAAAGGGTCATTGCAATGTTTCATGAACAGGTGAGTCTCCGCGTTTTTCAAACCTCTTTCTCTAGTTTTGTATTCTATTTGCTTGAGGGCAAGCAAAGGCTAAGTCTGGAGGAGTTGATATATCATGGTTTTTACCCCTTTTAGGCCATGATATAAGTCCGTTTTATAGAGCCTTTCTACTATTTTGTAGTTTTTTATAGTTTTTTACTGGTTTTAGCACGTTTGAAGCATAATTGGAGATATTGGAGCTTTCTGGAGCATTATGGATCAAAGCAGACGTTCGTGTAGCTAAGTACCCGATTTGAAGCATCAGTGTCGATCGATACTGACTAGTATCGGTCGATACTCATCGAACCAGACACGGATCGCGACTTTAATGAAGAGTTGAAGAATTGCAAAATTACCCAGAAGTCTTTATTATTTACAAGAAGCCCCAAAACGTGATTTAGGTAATTTAAGAGGATTTTACAGCCACTTTAAGGGCTATGCTTTATTTTATTCTGGTTTTGTGAGAGAGCTTTTTAAGGGAGACAAGTCTGAAACTCTGTTCGTCCGAGAAAAGATTTCGAACCCTCTTGTTACTCTTTCTATTTTATTTGATGATTTATTCAAACATGTTTATTGTTTTTATTTCCATGTCTGAGTAGATCCACTTTAGGTTTAGGGTTATCTCATAGGGTTTTCTCTGATTGCTGGTAAATGATTTGTTAGGATTCACCATCTGAATTAGTTCTTCACCATAGGTTGTTCTCAAAGCTAATTCTAGGTTGACGAATCTGGAACTTAGATATTAGGTTAGTCGATTAGGCACGACAGTGCAATTGAGTAATCTGACAGAACCTAGAGTGAGCAAATTGATTATTCGCAAAGAGATTTGATTTAATTGAATTGTGAACATATCAAACTCGGTATTAAGGCTGGTTTATTCTTAGCAATTTGCAAAGAGATTTGGGATTCTGAAGTTTAGATTTAGATAATTCTCGCAACGATAGTTGGTTAATTATAGTTTAGTGATTTGAGTTCAAGAACCGCGCTAAATCGGAATCCTGACTGATTGGTTATCTGCATTCATTGATCTCCGGAGAAATATTCTGGGCCTATATTCTTCCATCGATTTTACAACTCTTTTTACTGTTTATTGCTTTTTATTTCAACTGAATTGCTTAGCTTAATTCTCATCTACATAATATATTGTGTGTTTCTGTGAGTCCTTGTGTTCGACCCCTACTTTACTACAACTACTGCTTTAGTACTTTTAGGGTATTAATTTGAGCATATTACAAGTCAAGTGAATCCATTTGGCTATGGTGAAGGTCTTGAGATAAAGATGATCTCAAATGTATGGGATTACTCCATTGCAAGGGATCTCTCAAAGAATGAGCAAGCTTTAGCAAAATTCTAAGAGTAAAAGGCAATATATGCATACAAGGATAGACTCACATCTACCCAATTCCTAAAATGTCTCTTACCCTAGCATATCTACCCATGAAGTCTTCATCCTAAGCTACCCTTTTCTCACTTGGCCTTTTTGCCGTCATGTCTCATACTTGAACTCCTTCTTCCACTTAATCCTTTCTCACTTGGGGAATTTCTTTTTCTCCATTGAATCTTGTGGTCTCGTGTTTCTTTTTGTTGTTTCTTTAGCTCTTTTTCTTTCTTTTTCTTTGCCTTGCCTCATCATTTACAAATTGATGCCTTAACCAATTTTTGGCTTTTTCTTTGTTTATATGAGGCTATAACTATCACTAAGAGCTTTTCTTGATAACTTGCACTAACCACATCACAATATTGCATTCCCCTTTCACCTTCACTTTCTCCCTTTCGAACCCACTTCCTTCTTATCCACAATTCCATTAGTCACACATTTTCGTTCACACCAAACCCAAAACTTACCTTTCCCACGAGCTTAGCCTAGTCTAGCCTTTGATGTTCGGCTACATCTACATGCAAACCTATCCTTGTCGCCCTAAACTCAACACTTTTTGCCAAGCTTACTCAAAAAATTAGGCCTCACATACGCACACTAAAGATTTTGGCTTGAAAGGAGGGTAGGTTAAAGGTATGGTAAACCGTTCCAATGATGGGAATCGGCTACTTGGACTAGCAAAAGAGTGGTGAAAAGGATAGGAGAGCCCCAGTATGTATATGGTAACCATGAATTCACTATGCAATGCACAATCATGATAATTTCAATGTCAAAATTATGGTTTTCACTTTGGTAGGATTGAAATCAAATCAATGCTTGCTTTAGCTAAGACCCTAGTAATGAAACGCAAGATCGAAATATGGTTCATCCTTGATTTCAACACGAGATCAAAAGCATCAAACAACAAGCAACAAAGACATTGAATCAAGCTCTAAAAATGACACTTTACAAGGATAAATCTATCATTGCTCCTAATGCTCATGCAAAGCTACCTAATATACTATGCATCTAGACTCAATCCTATATGGAATGCACAAAATTTCAATTTTTAAAAAAATTATTGAAAATGCATGATATCCATCAGACTCAAGATGCAAAAGGCAAAATAAGATCACAAAACACAAAGTTAGATAACACATAGACCCTCCCCCAAACTTAAATTACACAGTCCTTTGTGTAATAGAAGCTTAAGAGAGAGCTAGACAATGCATGAAAGAGAGAAGAAGATATGATTCTATATTCACAAAGTTTGGAGTATTACCTTGTAAATGAATGAATGGAACGAGAGTGATCACCTCAATCCTACACACCTTTGTCCTTAAGCCCATGACCATTAGACCATCAATAACCTATTCACACTAAGCAAACCCATCAAAAAGAACAAGAAAACATAGAAAGTCATAGAAAGAGAGTATGTACAAGGATAAGCTTGGGGTGTCTCCCAAGAGCACTTTGTTTAAAGTCACTAAGTTTGACTTTGGTTACCATTTTAGGCGGGTGAGAGGGGAGTGTGAGCACTCCATGGCGGATCTTTGAGCTCGAGCTTGAGCACCTTGCTCATGACCTCTTGAAGACCCTTTGAACCTTTCTCCTTAAGTTCGGTGGTGAGGAGCGCTTTAACCTTTTCAAATGGCTTACATCTTCCCTTACACTTCACCTTGTAATGAATGGCCACATCATCATACATCCAAGGTATGAGTGTCATTGTGTGAGAAGATGGTTCAAGTGTGGGAGGGTGGTTGCCATTGGGTTTCTTCTTCTTGAACTTAGTGCTTTCACCCTTCTTTTGATCATTGGTACTTTCTTTCTCTCTCCCCATTGTGGTAGAGAAAAGATATTCCAAGCAAGCTCCATCTAATGTTAAAGCTTCTTCAACATTACCATAACCCAAAGCATTCTTGTCATGGGATTCTATCTCCTTCATACGAGCTTTTAGGGGTGAAGCTTTTTCTATCTTCTCACAACTACCCATGTCTTTTACTTTCTTAGCATTCCTCTCTTGCTCATCATTTTCCTTAATCTCAAATGAGGGAAAGAAGAAAGAGCTTAGGCATTTTCCATCTAGAGCAATTTCATCGTCAATAGCATCTCCAAAAGTTGTTTCCCCTTTGTTTTTCTCAAAACAACTCTCTTCTTCATGAGTGCATCGGGCGGAGGCTAAGACATACCTTGGAGTTTTGTCAACGTCTCTAACTTCCTCTTCTTGCTTGGAGTCTCCAATTTGCTCATTAAAACCCATGGAAGTCCTTTCTTCATCTCACTTCTTTTGGTTCCTCGGATGGCGAAGAGAGTGTGACCAATTTGGGTTCCAAGGTCTCCAAATGGAACGCTAATTGCTCAATCTTATTAGTGATCTCATCATGCAATCTCTTTATTTTATCATTTATTGTTCCCATCATCTTGCCAACCTTCCCATCATTTATTGTTGATCTTCTAGGAATTGATGGAGCACCTCTCTTTGTTGCACATCTATGAGCTTTTCCGTTGTATCCAATTCATCTTGAAAGCCTTTAAATTTAGAGTCTTGACATGATCCTTCTAGAGGGGTCGTATCATTCCTCTCCACATATCTTTCAAGACTCTTAGCAAAGTTCTCAACAAGTAGCTCTCCTTGCTCGACGGTGGCGTTTGCAAAACTCCCTTTGCTAGCGGCATCCAACATCCATTTGTGCTCTTGGTTAACTCCCCAATACAAGATGCTAAGACTGACTCCTTTCTTGAACCAATGATGGGGACAATCTCGAGTGTATCCCTTTAGTCTTCCCCACACATCTTCAAAACTCTCATGTGTGCCTTTCTTGAAGCTCAAGATGTCCTTCCTAGTTTGGATCGTTCTTTGGATGGGATAGAACTTGTTAAGGAATATCTCTTTGTAATCATCCCAAGACTTGACCAAGTGGGAAGGTAATGCTCTCTCCCATCGGCTTGCCTTTTCTTCAAGAGAAAACGGAAACAAGATGAGCTTGATACACTCATGGGGCACTCCTTTAATCCTAATTGTGTCACACAATCTCTCAAAGGAGTCCAAATGATCATAAGGATTCTCCTCCTTCGTCCCCATGAACCTAGACTCTTGAATCAATCTAACCAAGCTTGCTTTGATCTCATAAGCCTTGGCTTTAATTGGAGGAGGGTGGACACTTTTTAGTCTCTAGGAGGTATCAATAACTCCAATACGTGTAGTATGAAAGTTATCAATCCATAAAGGGATTTATCCTAATCACTAAGAATGCAATGTGCTTATAGTAAGTTAAGCTAAATAAGTGTGGTTTGTTGTTAAGTATCCAATTCGAATTAAGCAAAAGCACTAAACAAGATTGTAAATCAATAAACAAAAGCGGAGCTAGAGATGAGGTTATTGATGTAAGGTGATCCAAATCCAATTAGTGGTGTTCATTCACTCAAAGAAGCTAATTCCTAGGCATAAGATCCTTAATCTTGACTAATTCTCTTTCAAGCAACTAATCATTATGCTAATCACTTAATTCATTAAAAAACTTTCATTTGTGAATCATTATTTAGCAAGCATTAAGAATACAAACAAGATCAACCAAAAATACACCCTAGACAACTATTATCATAGGCTAGGAGCATAAATCTCTTGTCTAGTTCATCAAGGCATTTCATCAAACACGTGGTGTGCATGAAATGCCTTATGATCTAGATCCACTCTTTAAGGCTAGATCTAGCATTAGGGACACTAGACTAGAAGGAATATAAGATTATCTAACCCTAAACACCACTAATCAACCCTTGGATCATCCTAATCTACCCCATCTAATCCACATGCATTTATGGTATAGTCTTGCATTTAGAGAGTAATAGGTGTTTGCATTAGGTGTTAGTGAGTTTTGCATACATTTGGAGTTTTTTAGGTGTCTTGGAGGCAATTGATGATGTTTGGAGTTATGGAGCATAAGAGGAATGCAAAGCCCATCCGAGATGCTGTAAAGATGTGTCTGGACGGTCTTCATGGAATATGTAGAGGAAGGAGTTAGCTGTCTACCAGAGTTGGATTCAGGCCATGCGGACATGTGGATCGAGAGATATGGCCGATTTTCTGAGGAGTATCCGTTTTTCTCGGCTAAAAACTCCCTCAGCATCGTCCCGGCTAGAAGTCCCCCGGGACAAGAAAATCCCTCAGCCCGGCACAAGAATTCTCCTCAGGCAGGAGATATGCCGGCCCCTCATCCCGCCTTGAATCGACCCGGCACAATTTTCTCAGCTAAAAATCCCTCAGCACCGTCACGGGCTGATTTTAGCCGGCACAAGAAGAATCCCTCGGCAGGAGATATGCCGCCCTATCGTCCCGGCTAAAAACAGCCCGGGACCGAAGAGCTCGGCTAAAATGCTTCATCATCGTCCCGCTCTGATTTTAGTCGGCACAAAGGAGTCCCTCAGCCCGGCACAAGAAGAATCCCTCGACCTAGAGATATGCCGGCCATCGTACCGGCTAGAATCTCCCCGGGATCAGTTATCTCGGCTAAAAACTCATCAGCCCGTCCTGGGTTGATTTTAGCCAGCACAAAAGAAGTCCCTTAGCCCGGCACGCGATTTCTCCTCGAGCCGGAGATATGCCGGTCTCTTGTCCCGTCTAGAATCGACCCGACACACAATGCCTCGGCTAAATCTCTAGTCCCGGTCTCCCTCATCCCAGCTAGAATCTCCCCGGGACACAAATCGCTCGGCTAAAACTGTCATCCCGGTCCCTTGTCCCGACCAGTCACATGCCGGGATAGACTCCTCGACCAAAAAATGTCCCGGTCAAAACCCGGTTTGTTCTGGGTTGACCTGGTTCCCCTCTTTTATTATAAATATCCTAAAACCCTAATTTTATTAGGTATGCTTTTTGTGAGTAAAAAACAAAAGACCTTTGGAGAGAGTTTGAGATTTGTAAGAGAGATCTTTGTTATTTTATGCAATTAAGTGTTTATCTCATTGAATCTCTTCCATCTATCTTCTTTTCTTATTGATTATTCAACATCTATCCATGGAATCATCCTCTATCAAAATCGATTTCGAGGGGTTCTTAATGGGTCTTGAGTAGTCTTTTAGGATCTTGAGATGGGGTAGATTAGGATGTTCCTAAGCTTTATTCATGATGTTTAGGGCTAGATCTTCTTATATCCTTTCTTGTTTAATGTTCTTAAGGCTAAATCTAGCTTGAAAAAGTAGGTTTAGATCATAAGGCATTTCATGCACACCAAGTGTTTGATGAAATGCCTTGATGAATTAAACAAGAGATTTACATTCATAACCTATGACAATAGTTGTCTAGTGTGTATTTTTGGTTGATCTTGTTGATTTAAACTTAATGCTTGCTAATCAATGATCCACAAATGATGATTTGCTAATGGGTTAGGTGATTAGCATAGTGATTAATTGCTTGAAAGAGAATAAGTCAAGTTTAGGATCTTATGCCTAGGGATTAGCTTGTTTGAGTAAACGAACATCATGAATTGAACTTAGGACTTCTTATATCGATAACTAGGGCTGGGCATATTTACCAAACCAAACCGAACCGAATCGAACCAAATTGAATAACGTTATTTAGTTCGGGTTCAGATAATCCGAATAACCCAAATGGATACATTTCTAAATTTATTCGGTTTTCAGTTCGGTTCGGTATATTAACCGTTAACCGATTGGGTAACCGAATTAAAACCAAACTCATAGAATACCATATAGGGTTTTGGACTTAGTCTTTAATAATTTTTATAATTAGTATTTAGTAGCACCTTTGAGTATTTAACGCTTGAAATCCTCTACTTCTTTGTTCCAAATCGCTTAATCTTCTCCTCTAAGTCGTTTAGTTTCCAGTAACCATAACATCAAGACATAATTTCCATCAAGTGAGACTTCGGCTCATGTAACGTGATTCTAAGGTGTGTTCATATTGTCTCTCTGTCTCTTCTTTTTTGGTAAAGTTTGTAACTAGAGATGCAAAATAATTCTAACTTACGACTAACACATATGGAGTTTGTTCGTTTTTGTTGGATAAATATTTTTTTCACAATGGTCAAACTCTTCATCTTATCTAAAAAAATACACGTATTCTTCAAAATAATCAAATTTACCCTAAAGTGATTTTAGTTTGATTATTAATGGTAAAAACCAAAAAACCAGAAAACCAAACCGAACCGAACCGAAATAGAATTTAATCCCGAATGGGACCTAAAATTTTAAAACCGAAAAACCCGAAAACCGAAAAACCCGAACCGAACCGAACCAATTAACCGAATGCCCAGCCCTAGACGATAACACTATCTCTAGATTCGCTTTTGCTTATTGATTTACAATCTTGCTTAGTGCTTTTGCTTAATTCTAAATTGGATGCTTAATCACAACACACTTGTTTAGCTTAATTTACCATAAGCACCTTGCATTCTTAGTTATTAGGATAAATCCCGATAAGGTTCGATAACCTCTTATGCTACAATTGCATTTAGAGAATTGACTCTAGAGACCCCAAAAAGTCTACTATCACTATTCTTACCAAGTTTCAGATTGATCCAATCTGGTTTGTGTGTCCGATACTCTTCTCTTCCAAAACGGGTTAGATCTTCCTTATAGGAGGTTGCAGTGGCTTCTCCTTTGATGTTGCTCAACGGTGGTGGATCCAACGAGATTCCGGTAGGGCTTCGCCACAAGATCACCCTTTGATCTCCTCTAGGTCGTGGCTCCTCTATTTATAGAGCAAGGGATTTAATTTTTTAAGTTTAGGGGTTTCCGATGAAATGTCTGATTTGCCCTTACTGATCCTAGTGGGCTTTTAAACTTGGGTTTCCCTTCTCATCACTTTAGGACCAAGAAAATTAGGCTAATAAACCTTATGATCCTTTTTAGGATGATCTTAATTACTTTCTTTCGTTTGTGGGTTTTGCTTAACACAAAGTAGGACCGACCCTCGTCTAATGCTTTTTTCGGCCCAACACTTCTACATTCTTTGGCTCAAATCTTATGTAGACCAACTTAAGACGAAATAGGCCATGGCCCAAAAGGTTTGAACGCAGAAACAAAGAGTTAAAAATATTGCTTCCTTAGCAAGCTAGGGTTTTCTTCTTCGGAAAGCTAGGGTTAGGGTTTCTTTGCTTGCAAGGTTTAGGTTTCTCGCCTTAGGGTTTTAATTAAAAAAATAGGCCGTAAAACTCATTCTTGGGATGTAAAAAACTCCCCCACTTGAAATAAATTCGTCATCGAATTTGCGTGTTGCTTCTCCCCTACTTGATTTTTGACCACACTTTAGAGCATCCTTCTTCTTGATGTTTGATCGTGACATCCCAACGTCCATAACCTCGCGTTCATTTAATAACTGGCTATGAACCTTCGCTTTACTCTCTGGTGCTCTCTTCTTGTATCGACGTGCTCATGTATAATTATGGTCCCATAAACTTCACTTAAACACTCCGTCGCGAAGCAATTGTTGATCTAACTATGCACATGATAGAACTAGGAACTAACTTAGATTTTAATCTATCTAATCCTTATACCCAACTATGACACAGAGCAAAAACCACTGACCCTCCGGGTCAAAACAAGAGTAGCCTTGATCTAGGCTCTGATACCAAAGTGAGACACCCTTTCCCGGGGAAACCCTAATAAATAACTTGACTTGCACTCCCCGCAAATTGAACTCTTAAGAAAAACCTGAAAAGGGGAAGAGGGGTGAGTATTTTGGGAATACTCAGTGAGGGTGTGCTTTTGGGGCACACAAGATTCTTAGACACATCATTTAAAATAGCAATAACGAGTATACATAATATAGATATTAAATACACGCACACATCCTACACAACAAGACTAGCATTACTATATAACATGATTAAAATATCCCTAATTACAATCATTCACTTCACAGCATAACACTTAACAAGGCCACTTCACATTCCCAAGGAATTCCTCATCCAGTGTACTCATTCTCTGCCTCGACCCATTCTGGGCTTAACAAATAATCATGGTGCCACCGCCCACTTCAGGGTTTGACTATGGCTCGTCAGCACTTTCTCGATCACTACAACTTCACAATAATCAGTCCCTTGTTGTAGGCCGTCAAACAATTTATTTATCATTATTACTTCACAGTATTCAGTTCCTCGTTGTATGCCGTCAAACAATATTGTACACAACGGTTCCACAATAAGTACTACTATACCTAGCAAATGAACACTTCATAACTAAATAATCATGTCTCAATAATTACTCATTATGCAACATTAATCATCAATCATCAACCATAAGTCATATCTAATGCCTACACTAAGCATACACATATCACTAATCCAACTAATGTATCTTAGGAATCCACAACCTAGTCCTCACATTTGCCTTTTGATTGAAGAATCGGCCAGAACGTACCAGATAATAAGATACAATGATAACTTTTAACACAAATCTCAGATCTAAACACATGTGGCCTTTACAGAAAGCTAAGACTCGGGGCTTTCCAGAGGTATGTGGATCGCTTCCTGATATTCCCATATTTTGCATCTCTTAGCATGCATTTTTGTTATTGTTTTGTGTCTCATGCATGTGTCTTTCATAGTTTTTATGACATTTTAGTCTCAATTAAAGTAATAGGTGTTTGCACTAGGTTTTAGTGAGTATAGCATGCATATGGAGTGTTTTTAGGTGATTCGGAGACAATTGATGATATTTGGAAAATGGGCCAAAGTAGAATGCAAAGTCCATCCGAGACGCCAGAAAGATGTGGCTTCACGAAGGCCTTACGTTTTGAATCAGCTTCAATGGGCATCATAGAGGTTGTAGAGGAGTGAGTTATCTGTTTATAGGAGCTATAATCAACTCATTCGGATGTCAGATTCGTGAGATATGGCCGTTTTACCGAGAGGATGTCCGTCTGGGCGATGAAAAGAAGAAGGGAGTTTCCGGATGACAACACCGACCCATCCTGGGTCGGTGCTGTGGGTCGGTGTAGAAACAGAAAGAAGTGCCAAAGAAGAATAATTAGCACCGATCGTTTGAACCGATCCACGGTCGATAGTTGCAAACGATCCCAAGATCAGTTTGATCCAGACCCGACGTACCTGAAAGACCTGGATGGACGAAGTTCTCCAATCTGAATTAGCCTCAGTAGTCGTCACAAAAGTTTTAGCCCAGTGAGTTATCTGTCCACAGGAGGTAGTTTGAGGTCATTCGGAGCGGTGGTTCGAAAGTTACATCAGATTTAGCGGGGATGTGTCCGTCTGGTGCCCAAAGGAGTTATGCTCAGAAGTGTTTGCACCGACCATTTGCACCGATCCAGGACCGGTCGGTGCAAACTCCCTAAATCAGCAAAAACCCATATTTGGCCGGGTCAATACCCGGTTTGTTCCGGGTTGACCCGGTTTGTTCCGGGTTGACCCGGTCCGTCCGGGTTGACCCGGTCCGTCCGGGTTGACCCGGTCCAAAACCCCCCCCCCCCCCCCCCCCCCCCCCCCTTTCTATAAAAGGCCCTAGACCTAATTTTCTTAGGGATATCCCATTTTTTTAAGGCAAAGAACCCCCTTTTGGTGATTTGCAAAGGATTTGTAATAGATCTTGGTTTATTTATGCAATCTAAGTTTATTAATCTAGTTTTCATCTTTCTTTCTCTAATCTCTCTTTTCTCTAATCACTTAATCAAGGGATCATTTCACTACAAGAAATTTGACTATTGATAGCATAACCAGATAGCGTTTTTGATGTTTATGCTATGTTTAACTAAACCGCATATTCTAGATAGCGTTTAGTTATTTGTGAATGCTATCAATGTGTTAAGCGGGAAAAAAAAATTCACGCAAACAATTTTTAAGCGGGGACTATACATTAAAGCGCTATGAAATGGTTTAAGCGGGGACTAAAAAATTTATGTCCCGCGTGACTTAGAAAAAAAAAGCGTTTAAGAACAAAATTTCTTTTGCTCGTCTTTTCTCATCTGTTCTTTCGTTCTCATTCTCATGATCTAGGGTTCCAAACAGGTCACCTAACGCAGAGCCAGAAGAGATAAGATTTCAATCTTCGCAGATGTCCATCGCGAATGTTTCGGTTTCTTCCTTCGGCGAGCCACCGGAGAGATTCTCCGATCCAGAAACTGAGAAAGCCACCGGAGAAATTCTATGATCCAGAACCTGAGATGCTGATTCAAAACTGAAAACCCTAGCAGTTACAGATCCGTTCGAGGTAGTAGTCTCTAGTGGCACTCTTGCGGTGGCTCTTCAAGTATCTATCCGTTTCTTCTCCCTCTTGTAGGCCTTTATCTCTCTCTGCTCCGTATCTTCATAGTTGCTTTGATTTATCAAAATTTAGTTGTCTGTTCGTCTAGATATGAAGATGATATTGTTTGATCTGAGAAAAGTGAAGATGGAGGAGGAGACCAGAAAATTCACGAAGGTAATGAAACCAATTTGTTTTTTAGGTTTTCGAAATTTGGGGTTTTTGATTTACATTGATCCTCTGCTGCTTCACTTTCGGTTTTCAGGGCTTCAGGCGAAAGCAAGTTTCTGTGAATCCACAGAGCAATTACTTACCCTATGAACTCTCTTCTTATCGCGCATTTAGCTTCATTTCATTCTTTTGGTATTTGGCAGCTTCTCTTGGACAAGTAACTATCTCTGAATCCCAAAATTTAGTAAGTAATTCCTCCTAAAATCGTTTTACTTGTGAGTTTTTGTGATTCCTGGAGATATTTTAGTTCTTTGTTTTGGTGGTATAATAGTACTCGAGTCATCTTACTTCTCTATGTTTCTTTTGGGACCTCACTAGGCAAACATGTAATATTTATGGATTCGGAGTTTGAAGATAGTCTTTGACCTGAAACTTGAAGAAGTATGAACCCGTGCTTGGTTCATCGTCTATTAGCCCGCATGTAAAATCTTTGAAACCTTCCAATACTATGGTTATAACCGAGCTTACCGCCACTCTTGTACGCTCATGCTTTCTTAAGTTTAACTACCCTTGCCTGATTTGATGGTAAGCACAAAGAAATTTTCTTCAAGATATGTTTCAACAAGTTATTGAACTAGGTTGTGCTTTGATTTACTTTCTGAATGTGGTTTATATGCATATCGCAGATGAAGCATGTGAAATGTGGACCCGTTAAGTCGATTAAAGTCCAGAGGCAAGTTAAGTATATATATTTTGGTTTCTTTGTTTTTTTTTGCTTGTTTCATTACTTAAGCATTTTTTTCTATGTATATATATTTATAAGAAGAAGCAAGTAACACGGTGACAATTGGTATCTCGGATGAGCATATAGGATTGGTCCTTGGCCGTGGAGGAAGAAACATCATGGAAATCACTCAGGTTTGTAGTCCGTACCTCCCTTGTTCAAAATTCACAGTCTCGTATCCATTCTCTTATAATGATTAAAGTAGTTTATTGTGGATGGATTTATTCACCTCCTTGTGCATTGCAGGAACAAGCGGCCTCACAGCATCTGAGAAGCTCTTCACGTTTTGTCTATGTGCACTCCTTTTGGCGTCACTATCTCTCGGCAGCAGTTTCTAAAAGGATGAACATGGTTCAGCTGGTTGAGATTGTTTGATTTGTTTGTGATGCAATATTGAAAACACAGTTCACATCATTGGCCCGTCAACAAACGATTCAAATAAAACGAGGCCAATTTATGAAAGAATCAATCCCAAATGCTCAAAGAGGTTTTCGAAGACAATCAAACCATGGATATATCAAGAAGTTGTCTAGATACAAAGAACCAATCACCATTAATGGGGATAACTAAAATTATGTCAATAATATATTTTTACGATTTTTGTAATTAATTTGATTTATTTTTGCATTTATGTTAATTTATTTGATCATTTGTAATTTTGGCCTATATAAGCTCACTTCTCAATTCAATGTAAACATATAGAGATTTTTGGAAAAATAAAGAAAGTAATTTTCTTGTAAAGCTTTATGCTTTGTTTTGCTTGTATTTTCTATGGTGTGTGATTCCCTTAGAAAACAAGTGGGATCTCTGTCTCTGTGTGTGATTCACATAGACATTGATTCGTGTTCTTATCACAAAGACTTCCGTATCTTTGAGTGGCGAACTTCAATCCACCCACGCTTCCATCCTACCCCGGCCTAGACAAGGAGCGACCTTAGTCCAATTGTCTAGACCACCCGGCCTTGTACCTTAGGCCGTGAGCTCGTATCATTTTGGTATCAGAGCTAAAAGCTCCTATCCTCTATCGTTTTCATTTCTGTTTCGTTTTTGTTTCATCTTTTTATCAAAAAAAAAAAAAAACAAACAAAGTTTTCTGCTTTTGTTCTTTGATTTTAAATTTAAAAAAAACCATAAAAAATAGTATTTTTTGTTTTCCTTGAAGTTTTAATTTGTTTCTCTCATTAAACGAAATTTTAAAAAAATAAATATATATATATATATATATATATATATATATATATATATATATATTTTCATTTGTTTCTGATTTGTTTTCAGATTTTCAAAAAAAAAACAAAAAATTTAAAAAAAAACAAAAATCTTCTTCTTCTTTATT
Organism: Eutrema japonicum; assembly: GCA_030161315.1. Taxonomy (NCBI): domain Eukaryota; kingdom Viridiplantae; phylum Streptophyta; class Magnoliopsida; order Brassicales; family Brassicaceae; genus Eutrema; species Eutrema japonicum. Next base: position 25,471,154 of record BSQW01000012.1, on the reverse strand, counting down.
CAGATTTAATATTTCGGTTTAAAAAAAAATATATATATATATATATTCAAAAACAAAAATGCAAAATCTGGTTTTAGTTTCGAGGACGAAACATTTTGAAGAAGGAAAGAATGATGCAATATTGAAAACACAGTTCACATCATTGGCCCGTCAACAAACGATTCAAATAAAACGAGGCCAATTTATGAAAGAATCAAGCCCAAAAGCTCAAAGAGGTTTTCGAAGACAATCAAACCATGGATATATCAAGAAGTTGTCTAGATACAAAGAACCAATCACCATTAATGGGGATAACTAAAATTATGTCAATAATATATTTTTACGATTTTTGTAATTAATTTGATTTATTTTTGCATTTATGTTAATTTATTTGATCATTTGTAATTTTGGCCTATATAAGCTCACTTCTCAATTCAATGTAAACATATAGAGATTTTTGGAAAAATAAAGAAAGTAATTTTCTTGTAAAGCTTTATGCTTTGTTTTGCTTGTATTTTCTATGGTGTGTGATTCCCTTAGAAAACAAGTGGGATCTCTGTCTCTGTGTGTGATTCACATAGACATTGATTCGTGTTCTTATCACAAAGACTTCCGCATCTTTGAGTGGCGAACTTCAATCCACCCACGCTTCCATCCTACCCCGGCCTAGACAAGGAGCGACCTTAGTCCAATTGTCTAGACCACCCGGCCTTGTACCTTAGGCCGTGAGCTCGTATCAGTTTGTAACTTAGACAGGATACTTGCATTGAATCTCCTTTGTTTCCCAATTTCAGGATCGAGTGGGAGGGAAGAGAAGATCTTTGTTTATGTTCGTCCGAGGCATTAAATGTGAGAGAAAGAGCAAGGAACGATGTGGCATATTGGGAGTGTATCAATGATGAAACAGTCATATACATGAGCCATCTTCTCATTGCTGAGCGGAGGAGAGAAAGAGGTGAACTGTCTGATAGTCTTTGAACCGGGTTATTTCAGCAGCTGGTTAGACTTGGTAGGTTTTATTCTGTTTCTTTCTCTTTCCTATGAAACTTCTACGAGCATGATTGTCCAAGTTCTATAGCTTTTATGATTTTGTCCTGTGTCTCAAATGATTTATGTTTGTTCTAATTTGGGTTTCATCTCTTTAATATATCTTGTGAAGAGAGAGTACTTCAAACAAGGAAAATTTGAGCAGTTCCGCCAAATATTACAAGAAGGGTCAAGTTCTGGTACGTAATTGCATAATGCTCATCAATTTGTTATACAATTCGACGGGTTATGGTGACGAGCTACTGCTAAGTGCCACTCTACTGTTTGTTTTTATCATCTTCTGAATCAGTCTGCTTCTAATTCGGGCTGATTTGTGCAGTTAGTGAAGAACAAATTTTTGTTTTGTTTTTGTAGTTCACAATATGTAATTTTATTGTCATCTAATTATGGTGTTTTTATTTAGTAATAACATTTGCTTCTTATCAATATTTTTTTAATGATCAAAATATAACAAAGTAAATAAATTAATTACGTACAAATAACATATCCCAATAAAAATAGTCCAGCAAAAATTTACTAAAATGAACAATAAATAATAACAAACATAAAATGCTATTATAAAATATACAATTGCAAAACTAGTAAATGCCATGGAAAAAATAACTAGCGTAGCATAAGGAAAAAATGCTATCTAAAGCGCCAGACCTATTATGATGGGCGAAGATGGAGCGTTTGCGATAACGCTATGGTATCCTGTCATAGTGTTTATGTGGTGCTCTATATAAGACATTTTCTTGTAGTGTTTATTTCTCTTATGGGATTTAAGGATCTTATGATTATTAATGAGTAGTTTGCTTTAAAGCTCATGGGTGAGGTAAATTAGGTGTCTTATTGAAGGGTTAAGGATGTTTAGGACATAGATTCATCTTCTCCCTCTCTTATCTAAAGATCTTAATGCTAGATTAGGCTTGGAAAAACTAGTTTAGACCTTAGGGCATTTCATGCACATAAGATGTTTGATGAAATGCCCATATATTTTAGATAAGAGATTTTACTTGTTTAGCCTAAGGAATTTGTTGTCGAAAGAGTATTATGGCCATTGGAAGTTGTTATTCATGCTTGTTAATTAGTTTTTCACAAATGGAAATTTGTTCTTGATTAGCTAATTAACAAAGTGATTAAGATCATGGAAGTAGGTTAATCTTGTTTTGACATTCTAAGCCTAGGGAGAAATGCTTGTTTATGTTGTTTAGCATCCTTGATCAATCAACGAAGTCACCCAAGACAATAACCTCACTCTAGAGCTTGCTTTGATCATTTTATAAAACTCGATTTGTACTTGTTTTATTGTTAACCTATTTGCTTTCTTGAATTTAATTAGGATTGCTAGAACTCAAACTAAAACCAACTTTGTTGCTTAACTTAAGTAGTTCTATGCATTCTTGGTGTTTTGGAACTTAACCCATTGGATTTGATACCTCTTATACTACTTGTATCTAGAGAATTGATATCTAGAAAGACCGAAAAGTCTATTATCAATTTGGCGCCGTTGCCAATTGGGTTTAGCCTTTCAACATTAGGATTTTACTTCTTTTTGAGATTAAATATTTTTCTTTTCTTTTGTTTACTAATCTCTCTTTCAAGCTCTCTCTTGTAGGTGCATGAACTTGCGTTCTAAAGGCAACAACACCCTTGTTGAGCTAAGAGACGACATCCACCTTCTACAACGCGGTCTTAGAGCAAGAAGAGAGAGGGAACGGGTTATGCACATTGCTAGGCTCGGTATGGAGAACGTGCAAGTGAATCCGGATGGTGGTAATGACCACGTTGCTAATGCTCCACATCAAGGAGCAAATGGTGGTTATGGAAACCACCACCCACCCCCCGTAATGGTCATAACATAGTTGGAGCGGATCATGCGGCCAATGCTCATGTTAACCGCCAAGGTATTCGAGCACCACCGGTTGAGACCAATGACTTTGAGGTCAAAGCTAGCTTCGTCAACATGATGCAAAGCAACAAGTTTCATGGCTTGGCGGTGGAAGATCCTCTTGATCACTTAGATCACTTCGACCGGATTTGTGGCTTGACAAAGATGAACGGTGTCTAGGAGGATAGCTTCAAGCTAAGGTTGTTCCCATTTTCTCTTGGGGGCAAGGCAAGGCAATGGGAAAAGAGCCTTCCCCACGGTTTCATCACTTCATGGGACCAATGCAAGACATCATTCCTTACCAAGTTCTTCTCTCCCTCTAGAACGGCCAAACTCAGGAATGAGAACTCAAGCTTCAATCAACATGCTAATGAGAGCTTAAATGAAGCGTGGGAGCGGTTAAGGGGATATACAACGCAATGCCCTCATCATGGATTCACGGATGCTTCCCTCTTGAGCACTTTATATCGTGGAGCATTGCCCAAGATCCGTATGTTGCTTGATACTGCTTCTAATGGAAACTTTTTAGCCAAGTACGTGAATGAAGCAATGGAGTTGGTTGAGAGCCTTGCTTTGAGTAATGGAACATATGATGATGAGTTCGATCGGTCCACAAGAACCACAAGCGATTTTGAAGAGCAACGACGAACCAAAGAGATGAAAGCTCTAAGTGACAAGTTGGATAAGCTTCTCACTACATCTCAAAAGGCGGTTCAATTTGTTGGAAATAGTGAGGCAAACCAAGGATTCCAAGAAAAAATGATGGATTTGAGAAACCAAGAAGAAGTGCACTATGTTGGGAATAATGGTGGCTATCAAAAAAGTTTCAACAACAACTATGGCAACCAAGGTCAAGCCCCCATTAATCACCGACAAAGCTATGCTCCAAAAAACAACTTTCAAGGGAACCAAGGTGGTTTTTAACAAAGCTTTGTCCCACAAACTTAAGGAAACAACTCCATGCCTCAAGACCTTGATATGAAGAACGTGCTTCAACAAATTCTACAAGGACAAACTAGTGGAGCATTGGATATGAGAAAGAAGATAGAGGAAACAAATACCAAAGTAGCTTGCTCATACAATGATCACCAAAAAAAACTTGAGGCATTGAGTTCAAAAGTGCAACAAATGGAGACCAAGGGAGCCAATGGAGACAAAATGCAACAAAGTTCTTCAAACGGGAAAGCAATACAAACCTCAAAGGAGTATTGCAATGCCAACCTCTCAAATGAATCACGTCCCATTGACGATCATGAAACCGCCATTTGGGAAATTGAGCTTCTACTTCATGGTTCATATGTTGAACACCTTCCCCCTAGAGACGTTCCCTTGAAGCTCAATGTGAACATTGAGGAACAAGGTGGGGGAGTGATACAAGATATTTTGGTATCTATAGAGTCAATTCTCTAAATGCAATTGTAGAATAAGAGTTTATCAAACCTTATCGGGATTTATCCTAATCACTAAGAATGCAAGGTGCTTATAGTAAGTTAAGCTAAACAAGTATGGTTTGTGATTAATTATCAAATTCAAAACAAGAAATGCAATAACTAAACAAGATGTAATTCAAATAACAAAAGCGGAACTATAGATGAAGTTATTGATGTAAGGTGATCCAAGTCCAATTAGTGGTGTTCATTCACTCAAAGAAGCTAATTCATAGGCATAAGACCATTAATCTTGACTAATTCTCTTTCAAGCAACTAATCACTATGCTAATCACCTAATTCATTAACAAACTTTAATTTGTGAATCATTGATTACCAAGCATTAAGAATACAAACAAGATCAAACAAAAATACACCCTAGACAACTATTATCATAGGCTAGGAGCATAAATCTCTTGTCTAGTTCATCAAGGCATTTCATCAAATACTTGGTGTTCATAAAATGCCTTATGATCTAGATCCACTCTTTCAAGCTAGATCTAGCATTATGGACACTAGACAAGAAGGAATATAGGATTATCTAACCCTAAACACCACTAATCAAACCTTAGATCACCCTAATCTACCCCATCTCAAGATCCTAAAAGACTACTCAAGACCCATTAAGAGCATCCCAAAATCGATGAGGATAGGAGATGAAACCATGGATGGATCTTCAATAATCAAGGTAGAGAAGAGATAGATAGAAGAGATTCAATGAGATAAACACTTAAGTGCATAAACTTAAAATATCCCTCTTACAAAATCCAAGTTCTCTGGAAAGGATTTTAAACAAAAGAAAGCATACACTCAAAATTAGGCTTTTAGTCTATTTATATGAAACTGGTCTTGTGATTCGGTCGAAATCGAGTGGACTGGGTGATGCAACAGGTCGATGTTGGTTGCTGGGTTTTTGCATCGCCCAGTTGCATCGCTCCGTGGTCGTTGGTTGCTGGTCGATGCTAAGGTCCTGGTCTTCTATCGCTCTGTTGCATCGCCGGGTGGTCGCGGTGTAAACGTCCTGAAGCGCAACATCGCAGCAACTGGGCGATGTAAAGGAGAGCCGGATCGATGCTAAGGCCCTGGTCGTCCATCGCTCCGTTGCATCGCCGGGTGGTCGCGGTGTAAGCATCCCAGGCAGAGACAACTCTAGTAAAACCGCGGTAACTATCAAACCACATATCCAAATCGCCTGATTCAACTTCCCCTGGACATCGAACGCACTCCTCTACAACATTAATGAAGGTTCTCAAGGCTGATTCGGATCGGAGGGCCTTTGTCTAGACACATATTTCCGGCCTCTCGGATGGACTTCGCACTCCTCTTAGGTCAATGTTGGTTGCTGGGTTTTTGCATCGCCCAGTTGCATCGCTCCGTGGTCGTTGGTTGCTGGTGGATGCTAAGGTCATGGTCTTCCATCGCTCCGTTGCATCGCCGGGTAGTCGCGGTGTAAACGTCTTGAAGCGCAACTGGGCGACATAAAGGAGAGCCGGATCGATGCTAAGGCCCTGGTCTTCCATCGCTCAGTTGCATCGCCGGGTGGTCACGGTGTAAGCGTCCCAGGCAGAGACGACTCTAGTAAAACCGCGGTAACTATCAAACCACACATGCAAATCGCCTGATTCAACTTCCCCTGGACAGATAACACACTCCTCTACAACATTCATGAAGGTTGTCAATGCTGATTCGGATCGGAGGGGCTTTGTCTAGACATATATATATCCGGCGTCTCGGATGGACTTTGCACTCCTCTTAGGTCCAACTCTCCAAATATGTCCAACCGCCTCCAATTACCTAGGAAATACTCCAAAACTTGCAAGAACACACTAAACCTAATGCAAATGTCCTAATATATAATTGAGACCTAAATGCAAGACAAGACCATGATTATGCATGCGAATTATACAAAACTCTAAATGAAATGCATGCTAAAAATGCAATATATGATTATATCAATTCTCCCAAACTTAAACCTTTGCTTGTCCTCAAGCAAACAAGAATAAAGAAAGGGAGAAGACTAGAAATGAGAGCTCAAATCCAAAAGTGCCATAAAAAGAATCCGAGCCCAATGTCCAAGTTGCAAACTTCTTGATGCGATCAAACAACTTACTCAAAAGTGACTAGCCATACTTATCCTTGCATGACTTACATTCGAACCTCAACCTACACAAACTTTCATATCTTCCAACCTCTTGACATTGATTAAGTGTAATAGGTGTGAATCATGTTTATGCAAGATCAAATGAATTCGTTTGGCTATGGGTAAGGTTATGAGATGAAGGTGATCTCATTATCATGCATGGGTAATTAGGTACAAGGATCTCTCATGAAATGAACAAACTTTAGCAAAATACTAAAGGTAAAAGGCAACCTATGCATACAAGGGAGAATTCTCATCTACCCAAATGCCTAGAGTTTCTCTAACCTAAAGCTTCTAACCTGTTATGCCCATATCCTAAGCTACCCTTTTTATCTTGAGGCATTTTGCCTTCTCAAACCCACATGCTTCTTGTCTTTTCATTTCACCTTCTTCTCATTCGGGGATCACTTCTTCTTCCTTGTTATTTCATGGTTTGGTGCTCCTTTGTTGTGATCTAGCTCTTCTTTTCTTCTTTTTGGTTCACGCCTCTTCTCATTCTTTGATGCTTTGGCCTTTTTGGCTTTCTTTTTTTTCCTTCTATATTTTGAGGCTATCTTATTCTTTAGAGCTAGTCTTATAATTTTTGCACCAACAAATGTATACAAATCCGATCCCCTTTTTTCTTTCTCCTTTTCTTCTTTTCCATTCCACATCCATTCTCAAACGTTCACCAAGTCTAAAATAGTTCCCCCCAAACTTGAACCAAAAACCGCCATCCTAACTAGCCTATTCCTAGATTAACACCGAGATGTTGGAGCTAAATCTAGATGAGAATTTCCTCTTGTCGCCCTAAACCTAACACGTTTTGCCAAGTTTGTTCGAAAGAAATGCCTCACAATTCACACACTAATAACAATGGCTTAAGAGAAGGCTAAGGTTAGGGTAGGGGAAACCATTCCAATGATGTGATATGGCTACTTGGATAAGCAAGAGTGGTAAAAAGGAGAAGGAATATTCAAGTATGTATAGGTGATCCACGAATTCATTCTAGATTGCACAAACATAATATTTACAAGTCAAATTTATGGTTATCACTTAGATGAGGTTGAATTCAAGTCAAGGTTTGTTTCAATCAAAGCAAGAACAATAAGACATAAGATCAAGGCATGGTTCGTTCTTAATTTCTACACGAGATCAAAGCATCAAGTAAATAGCGACAATAGCATTGGACTAGGCCCTTAATAAGGTACTTTACAAGGACAAATCTATCATTGCTTCTAATGCTCATGCAAAGCTACCTTATATGCTATGCATCTAGACTCAATCCTATATGGAATGCACAAAAGTTCAAAAAATTTCAAATTTATTGAAAATGCATAATATGCATGAGACTCAAGGTGCAAAATGCATAATAAGAACACCAAAAACGATGTTAGATAACACACAAACCCTCCCCCAAACTTAAATTACACAGTCTCTTGTGTAATAGAAGCTTAAGGAAGAGTTAAACAATGCATGAAAGAAGGAAATAAGATATGATTCTAAATGCTACGTACAAAGTTTGGAGTGTTACATTGGAAAAGGATGGAGGGGACGAGAGGGATCAAGGGACGCCATACTCCATCACCTCATCCTATGCCCCTTAGTCCATAATTCCATGCCCATAAGACCATCGAAAACCTACTTGCACTAAGAAATCCCATCAAAAGGAACTAACAACGAAAGAAGAGCTTAAAAGGAAATGTATATACAAGGATAAGCTTGGGGTGTCTTCCAAAAGCACTTTTTTTAGAGTCACGAAGTTTGACTTTTGTTACCCTTTTAGGCGGGTAATGTAGGAGTGCAAGAACTCCTTGGCGGTTCCTTAAGCTCGAGTTTTAGAACTTTATCCATTAAGCTTTGAAGACCGGTTTGATCTCCCTCTCTAACCTTCGGTGTGGGGGTTGCTATGACCTTGGCAAAGGGCTTGGGACACCCTCTACATTTGACCTTGTACTCAATCATCCCTTCTTCATGTTTCAATGGGATGAGAGTCACGGTTGAAGGTTGGTCTAGCAAGGGTCCAATCCCCTTGAGCATGCTCGGTTTCCTCTTCTCGGACCTAGTCTTTGTTCTCTTCTTATCGACCTTATAATTTTCGACTTCACCCTCTGTTGTGGTGTGAAAGAGTGAACTCAAGCAGCTTCCATCTAGAGCTAGTTCTTCTTCAACCATCCCATAACTCACCGTCTCACATACGCCCGCGTATTCAATCTTTTGATCTTGGGCTCCATTGTTTCCACAAACAATGGTCCCACAAATGGCGGTAGAAGAGGGCATCATTGTGTAGGATTTCCTTTCATCCACGGTCTTGAGCACAACCCTCTTGTTTATAAAGTCCAAGCTTGCACCGATTGTGTTGAGGAATGGAGTCCCGAGGAGTAGAGGGAGCTTTATGTTTGGTGCCATCTCCATTACAACGAAGTCCATTGGTACAAGACACTTTCTAATCTTGAGAGCAAAGTCTTCAACCATGCCAAGAGGTTTCTTCATGGAAGAGTCTCCAAATGTGATGGTGGAGGGGAAATCTTTCAAATTATCTATTCCAAGACTTTTGGCCATCTCCAAGGTCATGACATTCAAGGTTGAGCCCGAGTCATACAAAGCATCATCAATTTCCAAGCTTCCAAGGGTGCAAGATATTGAGAATTTCCCGGGGTTTCCAAGCTTTGGGAGAGTCTTAGACTCGATCCTTGTTGTGCTTGGAGGCACTTTCTCTTGTGCCTTATTGAGGAAACGACCGGGAAATGGAAGTGGAGGCTCATATGGGGGAGGTAAAGTGCGAATGGGCTCTCTTTTTGACCCAACAAGTATCTCTACGTTTTTCACTCTAGCCACGTCCTTGATGGACTCCTCAACCTTGTTATTCTCTTCTTCAACCAACACCATATCATTCTCATGCCCAAGGGTCGCTTCTTCTTCCTTGTTCTCAATGTCCTCATTGAAGCTAGAGACTAACCCGAGGAACTCCTCAATTATGTGATCTTGCTCCTCAAGAGTGGAAAAGGTGTTGCAAGACTCTTTAGAGGTTAGTATTGCCTTCCCATTTGAAGAGCCTTGAGGATGATTTGAGGAAGGGGAGGCACTACGTTGCTCTATTGATTTCACCGTTGAGCTCAATGCCTCAACCTTGCTATTAAGATCATTGTATGAGAATAAGACCTTGTTAGTAGTTTCCGTTTGGCCCTTGATTAGTTGTTGGAACATGGAGGCCAAGTCAAGCTCTTGCGGTTTAGACGTAGGTGCTTGTCCTTGGGGCACAAATCCTTGTTGTTGACCTTGAAAACCGGGTGGGGCTTTTGGTTGGAATCCACTTTGTTTTCCTTGGAATTGGTTCCTTGGGACATACCCTTGTTGGTTGGAGTTAGAAGGCTGACCTTGAGATTGGAATTGTTGTTTTGGAACTCCTTGAGCTTGAGTAGATTGTTGAGGGTAGAGTTGGTCTTGTGCATTCCTATAGTTTTGGTTGAACCCTTGTCTTTGGAAGTTACCTTGGTTCCCCACGTAGTTCACCTCCTCTTGTGTTTCCACGGATTCCTCTTGATAGCAAGATTGATTGTTCTCGTAGTCACCAATGAAATGGACTTCCTTTTGAGACTCTTTTGAAGACACAAGAAGCTTATCTATCAAACTTGCTTGCTTATCCATCATGGAGGCTTGTTTATCCAACTTCTCATTTAAGGCTTTCATGTCCTTGGCTTTCTTGTTCTCATCAAATTCACTCGTGGTCCTTGTGGCACGGTCATAATCATCGCCATAGGTGCCATCACTTTGAACCAAGTTCTCCACTAGCTCCATTGCCTCCTCTACGTCCTTAGCTAAGAAATTACCATTCGAAGCCGTGTCAAGTAGCATTGGAATCTTAGGTAAAGCGCCTCGGTAGAGAGTACTAAGAAGTGAGGCGTTGGAGAAGCCAATATGTGGGCATTGGGCATTGAGAAGTGTAGCCTCTAAATATCTCACATGCCTCGTTGAAAGACTCATTAGACCGTTAAGTGAAGCTTGAAATCTCATTGCGAAGTTTGGCGGTTCTAGCCGGTGAGAAGAATTTGGCTAGAAAGGCCCTTTCGCAATCATCCCATGAAGTAATACAACCTTGAGGAATGCTTTTCTCCCATTGGTAAGCCTTGTCACCCAAAGAGAACGGGAAGAGACGAAGCTTGAAACCATCTTCGGATATTCCATTGATCTTGGTGAGACCACATATCCGGTCAAATTGGTCAATGTGATCTAGAAGATCCTCCATTGACAACCCATGGAACTTGTTAGCTTGAACCATGTTGATTAGCCCGGGTTTGACCTCAAAGTTGTTGTTTTCAACCGGAGGCAGTTGAATCCCTTGACGGTTTCGGTGTGTATTTGCCGCATCACCTTCTTCTACGACATGCCTAGCTCTAGGCGGGTGGTTAGGACGGTGATGGTTTTCATTGCCACCACCTCCTTGATTGTTGCCGTTTCCATCCCCATTCCCACCGTTCCTTTGGTGGGGAATGGGTTCGTTGATGTTCCCAAGTGGAACATTCTCAAAGTGCTCCATTTCTTCGTTGTCAACTTCCTCTTGCACTCTCACACGGTTCCTTCTTGCTCTTGAACCCCTCTCAAGTTGATCAATATCGTCCCTTGGTTGTATGAGATTGGTATTACCACGTGAACGGGTATGCATCCACCTATAGAGAGAAAAAGCAATGGGAAGTGAAGAAGATTAGTAACTTGGAAGAAAATAATACTTAAGCTCACTAAGAACCAAAATCTCAATGTTAAAACAAATCCCAATATGGCAACGGCGCCAAATTGATACAAGATATTTTGGTATTTATAGAGTCAATTCTCTAAATGCAATTGTAGCATAAGAGGTTATCGAACCCTATCGGGATTTATCCTAATCACTAAGAATGCAAGGTGCTTATAGTAAGTTAAGCTAAACAAGTGTGGTTTGTGATTAATTATCAAATTCAAAACAATAACTAAACAAGATGTAATTCAAATAACAAAAGCGGAACTAGAGATGAGATTATTGATGTAAGGTGATCCAAGTCCAATTAGTGGTGTTCATTCACTCAAAGAAGCTAATTCCTAGGCATAAGACCCTTAATCTTGACTAATTCTCTTTCAAGCAACTAATCACTATGCTAATCACCTAATTTATTAACAAACTTTCATTTGTGAATCATTGATTAGCAAGCATTAAGAATACAAACAAGATCAACCAAAAATACACCCTAGACAACTATTATCATAGGTTAGGAGCATAAATCTCTTGTCTAGTTCATCAAGGCATTTCATCAAACACTTTATGTGCATGAAATGCCTTATGATCTAGATCCACTCTTTAAAGCTAGATCTAGCATTAGGGACACTAGACAAGAAGGAATATAATATTATCTAACCCTAAACACCACTAATAAAACCTTAGATCACCCTAATCTACCCCATCTCAAGATCCTAAAAGACTACTCAAGACCCATTAAGAGCATCCCAAAATCGATGAGGATAGGAGATGAAACCATGGATGGATCTTCAATAATCAAGGTAGAGAAGAGATAGATAGAAGAGATTCAATAAGATAAACACTTAAATGCATAAACTTAAAAGATCCCTCTTACAAAATCCAAGTTCTCTCTCAAAGGGGAAAGGATTTTGAACAAAAGAAAGCATAAACTCAAAATTAGGTTTTTAGTCTATTTATATGAAACTGGTCTTGTGATCCGGTCGACATCGAGTGGACTGGGTGATGCAACAGGTCGATGTTGGTTGCTGGGTTTTTGCATCGCCCAGTTGCATCGCTCTGTGGTCGTTGGTTGCTGGTCGATGCTAAGGTCCTGGTCTTCTATCGCTCTGTTGCATCGCCGGGTGGTCGCGGTGTAAACGTCCTGAAGCGCAACATCACAGCAACTGGGCGATGTAAAGGAGAGCCGGATCGATGCTAAGGCCCTGGTCTTCCATCGCTCCGTTGCATCGCCGGGTGGTCGCGGTGTAAGCATCCCAGGCAGAGACAACTCTAGTAAAACCGCGGTAACTATCAAACCACATATCCAAATCGCCTGATTCATCTTCCCCTGGACATCGAACGCACTCCTCTACAACATTAATGAAGGTTCTCAAGGCTGATTCGGATCGGAGGGCCTTTGTCTAGACACATCTTTCCGGCCTCTCGGATGGACTTCGCACTCCTCTTAGGTCCAACTCTCCAAATATGTCCAACCGCCTCCAATTACCTAGGAAATACTCCAAAACATGCAAGAACATACTAAACCTAATGAAAATGTCTTAATCTCTAATTGAGACCTAAATGCAAGACAAGACCATGATTATGCATGCGAATTACACAAAACTCTAAATGAAATGCATGCTAAAACATGCAATATATGAGTATATCAGGGAGTGACCCTTGAGAAGGATGAGGACGTGACCATTGTTGATGACAAGGGTATTGTCAATTTGGTTGATTCACCAAGCAAGACAAGGATTGAGCCTAAGTCTCTCCCCAAGCTTGAGAATCCCGGTAAGTTCTCCATCACTTGCTCTCTTGGTGATTTGGAAGTTGAGGATGCTTTGTGTGACTCCGGTTCACGTGTGAATGTCATGTCCCGTGAGATGCTAAAGAGTCTAGGGATAAAAAACCTCACTCACCACCCATCACCCATCACCCATCACCCATCACCCATCACCCATCACTTTCGGATATGCCTCTTCATGGAAACCGCTTGGCCTTCTTGAAGATTATCCGCTTAAAGTGGGGAATTGTATAGTTCCAACGGATTTCGTTGTTATGGAAATGAAGAATACCAACAAGCTCCCACTTCTCCTGGTAACACCATTCCTACTTACTACCGGTGCTAGAATGGATTTCAAAAATCAAAGGGTAGTTCTCTTGAATGTGGATGACAAGGTATATTACCAAATGAGAACTTCTTCCAACAAGCTTTGTGGCACAATCACCATTGAAGATGATGGGTACCGTGATGAGGAAGTGCAGTATGTGGGTAGTTATGAGATGGTTGATGAAGCTCCATCCCCAAGGACTTGTGAAAAAGAAGAATCTCGAGAGAAAAAGAGCTTGGGTTATGGTAATGGTAAGGAAGCTTTGGAAATTGATAGAGCTTGTTTGGAATCTCCTCCTCCCAGCACAATGGAGGACATGAGTCAGACTAAGAAAGGGAAAGGGAACAGTGAAGGCACTAAGGCAAAGAAAGGGATACCAAAGAAGCACCACCCTCCCACCCTTGTGAGAAACGAACAAAGCAAGCTTGATGGGTCAAAGTCTGTACTAGACAAGCCCTCCGCCATGTCTCATACTCCTTGGAAGTACAAGGATAGAGTGATTGAGTACAAAATCAAGTGCAAGGGACGGCCCAAACCTTTTTGCCTCAGTCAAGGCGATCCTCAAACCGCAGCTCAAGGAGAAAGGGCAAGCCGGTCTTCAAGAAATCATGAACAAGGTGCTCAAACTTGAGCTCAAGGATCAACCTAGGATTTCCACCACTCCTTCTCTCTCACCCGCCTAAAAAGGTAAAAAACGTCGAGCTTAGTGATGTTAAACAAAGCGCACTTGGGAAACATTCCCATGTCTATCTTTGTAAATACTTTCTCTCTTTTTAAATGCTTCTTAATGTGTTTGCTAAGCGGTTTCAAGGTTCTTGACGTCTCACGGTCTTGTAAAACAACAACGATGTGGGAGTTCAAGTGCCTCTTCTAATAGGGCACTCCACCACTTCCTTTTCTCCATCCCAAGGTTTGAACTACACTCTATTGCATTGTACATTCATCTTTTGTGTTTTTTTTGCTCTCTCTTTGACTTTTGTTGCACTGAGACGGTGCAATTCAAGTTTCGGGGAGGGGTTTGTGTTATTTGACCTTGTGTTTTGTTTTCTTACTTTTCTCTTTGCATACTTGAGTCTCATGCATAGAAAACCACAAAAATTTGAAATTTTGCATTCATATAAGTCATCTAGTTGCATCTCATGTTAAGATTGAGTCTAGAGTTCATATAGGATTTGCATTCATACGCATGGGTGAAATGATGAAATTGTCCTTGTAAAATGTCAATTTAAAGCTTAAGTAATTAAATGCATTTGAACAACTTGAAAGTACTTGGATCATATGCATTGATGCTTTCATCTTGGTTGAAACAAGCTTTGAATTGAACCCGATCCTAACTATTTGAACCCTTAATTTTGACTAGTAATTATCATGTTTATTCATCGAAAAATGAACTCATGGATACCATAGACATACTTGGGCTACCTTCTTCCTTTTAACCACTCTTGTTAGCCCAAGTAGCCAATCCACATCTTTGGGACGGTTATCCTCACCCTTAACTTACCCTCCTTTCAAGACTAAATCTTTAGTGAGTGTTGTGAGGCCTATATTTTTTCGAATGGACTTGGCAAAAAGTGTTGGGTTTAGAGCGAAAAGGAAAGGCTTTCAGGTAGATTTCGCTCGCACATCATCGGGCTACGCATAGGTTAGGCTAGATGGAATGGGAGTTTGGGGTGGAATGAAAAGAGAAAGTTTTAGGCGTGTAATGCAAATAAAAGGTGGAAACAAGGAAAAGAGTTGGAGAAGAAGAAGGGGAAAAGCTAATGATTGAAATGGTTGGCAAGGAATGTTTGGTATAGCTCAAGGTGTTTAAGAAGTGGTGGTCTCTACCTACAAAAAAGAAGAAAAGAAGCCAAAAATGGCTACTGCATCCAAAGGATGAAGAAAGAGACCAAATAAGGAAAGAAAAAGATGAGATAAAGAAGAAAAAGAAAAGAGCCAAGCCAATTCAATTGTTGATCAAAGGTAAAAAAGAATTTTTCCCCAAGTGCTTAAACAAAGAAGAATCGATGGGGTATGTGGTTTATGAAAGGCAAAATGCCTTGGAGAAAGGGTAGCTTAGGATTGATCTTCATGGGGATTAGAGATAGGGGTTGAAATCATTTGGGACATTGTGTAGATGGAAGTCTATCCTTGTATGCATCAATTGCTTTTTACCCTTAGCATTTTTGCCAAAGTTCATTTATTTATTGAGAGATACCTTGCTATGGAATTGCCACATTCATTGAGATCATTTTTTTTTATCTCAAACCCTTTGTCCCCCAGCTAAGTGAGTTCATTTGATGTGCATAAGTGTGATTCATGGTTTCGCTTAATGAATGTTAAAGGATTTAGGGATATGAACGCTTGTGTAGGCTAATTCTTGAGCTTGATTCATATTGTGAAGAGTATGGCCAAATCTTTTGGAGTAGAGATTGTTCAAGTGCATTTTAGAATCACCATTGATTTGTTTTCTTTTGTTGACATTTTTTTGGACTCTATCTTCATTGCTCTCTCTCTCTCCCTTTTCGTGTTTGTTTGCTTGGGGAAAAGCAAATGAATAAGTGTGGGGGATTTGATATTTCCATATTTTGCATCTCTTAGCATGCATTCTTGTTATTGTTTTGTGTCTCATGCATGTGTCTTTCATAGTTTTTATGACGTTTTTGTCTCAATCAGAGTAATAGGTGTTTTCACTAGGTTTTAGTGAGTCGAGCATGCATATGGAGTGTTTTTAGATGATTTGGAGACAATTGATGATATTTGGAGAAATGGGCCAAAGTAGAATGCAAAGTCCATCCAAGATACCGGAAAGATGTGGCTGAACGAAGCCCTTCCGATTTGAATCACATTCAACGGTCTTCATGGAAGTTGTAGAGAAGTGAGTTAGCTGTTCAGAGGAGCTAGAATAAAGTCATTCGGATGTCAGGTTCATGAGATATGGCCGTTTTACCGAGAGGTTGTCCGTCTGGCCGTCGAAAAGAAGAAGGGAGTTTCCGGAAAACAACACCGACCCATTCTGGGTCGGTGCTGTGGGTCGTTGTAGGCAAAGAAGGAAGTGCCAAAGACCCAGGACCGGTCGGTGCTGTGGGTCCTGGGTCGGTGCTGGTGATCCAGGACCGGTCGGTGCAAACTCCCAGAATCAGCAAAAACCCATATTTGGCCGGGTCAATACCCGGTTTGTTCCGGGGTGACCCGGTCCCCCCCCCCCCCCCCCCCCTTTTCTATAAAAGACCCTAGACCTAATTTTCTTTAGGGATATCCTATTTTTCTAAGGCAAAGAACCCCCTTTTGGTGATTTGCTAAGGATTTGTAAGAGATCTTTGTTTATTTATGCAATCTAAGTTTTATTAATCTAGTTTTCATCTTTCTTTCTCTTATCTCTCTTTTCTTTAATCACTTAATCATGGGATCATTTATTTCTCTTATGGGATTTAAGGATCTTATGATGATTAGTGAGTAGTTTGCTTTAAAGCTCATGGGTGAGGTAAATTAGGTGTCTTCTTGAATGGTTAAGGATGTTTAGGACCTAGATTCATCTTCTCCCTCTCTTATCTAAAGATCTTAATGCTAGATTAGGCTTGGAAAACCTAGTTTAGACCTTAGGGCATTTCATGCACATAAGGTATTGGATGAAATGCCCATATATTTTAGATAAGAGATTGTACTTGTTTAGCCTAAGGAATTAGTTGTCTAAAGAGTATTATGGCCATTGGAAGTTGTTATTCATGCTTGTTAATTAGGTTTTCACAAATGAAAATTTGTTCTTGATTAGCTAATTAATAAAGTGATTAAGATCATGGAAGTGGGTTAATCTTATTTTAACATTCTAAGCCTAGGGAGAAATGCTTGTTTATGTTGTTTAGCATCCTTGATCAATCAATGAAGTCACCCAAGTCAATAACCTCACTCTAGAGCTTGCTTTGATCATTTTATAAATCTCGATTTGTACTTATTTTCTAGTTAACCTATTTGCTTTCTTGAATTGACGTAGGATTGCTAGAACTCAAACTAAAGCCAACTTTGTTGCTTAACTTAAGTAGTTCTATGTATTCTTGGTGTTTTGGAACTTAACCAATTGGATTCGATACCTCTTATACTACTGGTATCTAGAGAATTGATATCTAGAAGGACCGAAAAGTCTATTATTAATTTGGCGCCGTTGCCAATTGGGTTTAGCTTTCAACATTAGATTTTTATTTTTTTTTAGATTAAGCCTTTTTCTTTTCTTTTGTTTACTAAACTCTCTTTCAAGCTCTTCTTGTAGGTGCATGAACCTGCGTTTTAAATGTAACAACACCCTTGTTGAGCCAAGAGACGACGTCCACCTTCTACAACGCGGTCTTAGAGCAAGAAGAGAGAGGGAACGGGTTGTGCACATTGCTAGGCTCGGTATGGAGATCGTGCAAGTGAACCCGGATGGTGATAATGACAACGTTGCTAATGCTCAACATCAAGGAGCAAATGGTGGAAATGGAAACCATCACCCACCCACCCGTAATGGTCATAACATAGTTGTAGCGGGTGATGCGACCAATGCTCATGTTAACCGCCAAGGTATTCGAGCACCACTGGTTGAGACCAATTACTTGGCTTGGCGGTGGAAGATCTCAAGGTCAAAGCTAGCTTCATCAATATTGTACAAAGCAACAAGTTTCATGGCTTGGCGGTGGGAGATCCTCTTGATCACTTAGATCACTTCGACCGGATTTGTGGATTGACAAAGATGAACGGTGTCTCGGAGGATAGCTTCAAACTAAGGTTGTTTCCATTTTCTCTTGGGGACAAGGCAAGGCAATGGGAAAAGAGCTTTCCCCACGGTTTCATCACTTCATGGTACCAATGCAAGACATCATTCCTTGCCAAGTTCTTCTCTCCCTCTAGAACGGCCAAACTCCGGAATGAGAGATCTCAAGCTTCACTCAACGTGCTAATGAGAGCTTCAATGAAGCGTGGGAGCGGTTTAGGGGATATACAACGCAATGCCCTCATCATGGGTTCACGGATGCTTCCCTCTTAAGCACTCTATACCGTGGAGCATTGCCGAAGATCCGTATGTTGCTTGATACCGCTTCCAATGGAAACTTTTTAGCCAAGTACGTGCATGAAGCAATGGAGTTGGTTGAGAACCTTGCTTTGAGTGATGGAACATATGATGATAAGTTTGATCGGTCCACATGAACCACAAGCAATTTTGAAGAGCAACGACGAACCAAAGAGATGAAAGCTCTAAGTGACAAGTTGGATAAGCTTCTCATTTCAATTTGTTGGAAATGGTGAGGCAAACCAAGGATTCCAAGAACAAATGGTGGATTTGAGAAACCAAGAAGAAGTGCACTATGTTGGGAATAATGGTGGCTATCAAAGAAGTTTAAGAACAACTATGACAACCAAGGTCAAGCCCCAATTAATCACCAACAAAGCTATGCTCCCAAAAACAATTTTCAAGGGAACCAAGGTGGTTTTCAACAAAGCTTTCTCCCACAAACTCAGGGAAACAACTTCATGCCTCAAGACCTTGATATGAAGAACATGCTTCAACAAATTATACAAGGACAAGCTAGTGGAGCATTGGATATTAGCAAGAAGATGGAGGAAATAAATACCGAAGTAGCTTGCTCATACAATGATCTCCACAAAAAACTTGAGGCATTGAGTTCAAAAGTGCAACAAATGGAGACCAATGGAGCCCATGGAGACAAATTGCAACAAAGTTCTTCAAACGGGAAAGCAATACAAACCTCAAAGGAGTATTGTAATGCCATCTTCTCAAATGAATCACTTCCCATTGATGATCATGAAACCGCCATTAGGGAAATTGAGCTTCTACTTCATGGTTCATATGTTGAACACCTTCCCCCTAGAGACGTTCCCTTGAAACTCAATGTGAACATTGAGGAACAAGGTGGGGGAGTGACCCTTGAGAAGGATGAGAACGTGACCATAGTTGATGATAAGGGTATTATCAATTTTGTTGATTCACCAAGCAAGACAAGGATTGAGCCGAGGTCTCTCCCCAAGCTTGGGAATCCCGGTAAGTTCTCCATCACTTGCTCTCTTGGTGATTTGGAAGTTGAGGATGCTTTGTGTGACTCCGGTTCAAGTGTGAATGTCATGTCCCGTGAGATGCTAAAGAGTCTAGGGATAAAAAACCTCACCACCCATCACCCATCACTTTCGGAGATGCCTCTTCACGGAAACCGCTTGGTCTTCTTAAAGATTATCCGCTTAAAGTGGGGAATTGTATAGTTCCAAAGGATTTCGTTGTTATAGAAATGAAGAAGACCAACAAGCTCCCACTTCTCCTTGGAACCCCATTCCTACTTACTACCGGTGATAGAATGGATTTCAATGATCAAAGGGTAGTTCTCTTGAATGTGGATGACAAGGTATATTACCCAATGAGAACTTCTTCCAACAAGCTTTGTGGCACAATCACCATTGAAGATGATGGGTACCGTGATGAGGAAGTGAAGTATGCGGGTAGTTGTGAAATGGTTGATGAAGCTCCATCCCCAAGGACTTGTGAAAAAGAAGAATCTCATGAGAAAAAGGACTTGGGTTATGGTAATGGTAAGGAAGATTTGGAAATTTATAGAGCTTGTTTGGAATCTTCTCCTCCCACCACAATGGAGGACGTGAGTGAGACTAAGAAAGGGAAAGGGAACGGTGAAGGCACTAAGGCAAAGAAAGGGATACCAAAGAAGCACCACCCTCCCACCCTTGTGAGAAACGAACAAAGCAAGCTTGATGGGTCAAAGTCTGTATTAGACATGCTCTCCGCCATGTCTCATACTCCTTGGAAGTACAAGGATGGAGTGATTGAGTACAAAATCAAGTGCAAGGGACGTCCCAAACCTTTTGCCTCAGTCAAGGCGATCCTCACACCGGAGGTCAAGGAGAAAGGGCAAGCCGGTCTTCAAGAGATCATGAACAAGGTGCTTGATATGCTTGGTTTTTACCGCTTTCTAACGTATGTTTTAATGTTTCTTTCAAATGTTTTATCGAGTGAAAGTCCGTTTTAGAGTCTTTTAGTCTTCTATTTACATATCTTAGGTAAAATGCGTTCAAAGACAAAATTGGAGTCACGAGGGCAAAAACGCACGAAACCATGAAGAAAGAGCCAGTATCGGTCGATCCCAGTGGGACAGGTCGATGCCACCCCTACCCGAGAGGTCGGCATCAACCGATGCTGAAGAAGACGGGTCGATGCTACCCCTACCTGAGAGGTCAGCATCGATCGATACTGAAGAAGACGGGTCGATGCTACCCCTACCCGCGAGGTCAGCATTGACCGATGCCAAAGGAGACGGGTCGATGCTACCCCTACCCGAGAGGTCAGCATCGAGCAATACTGAAGAAGACGGGTCGATGCTACCCATATCCGAGAGGTCAGCATCGACCGATACTGAAAAAGACGGGTCGATGCTACCCCTACCCGAGAGGTCAGCATCGACCGATGCTAAGCTGGTATCGACCAATACCAGCCGACGAGAAGAAGAAAAGAAACTTCTGTTTTTCTTATTTTGCCCGGGGAACTTCCTGTTTCGACCTAATTTGACCTAGACCTATATATACTATATTTTGAGCCTCTTGGAGGCAGCCACCCTTTTGGTTCTATTCAGACCTTTTTCTATTGAATCATTGTAAGTTTTAGAGAAAAATATCTGCATCTATTGAGAAGAATTCTAAACCCTTTCACTCTTTATTTATATTATGATTTCTTCATCTCTTTGCTTGTTCTTCATTACTATGTCTGAGTAGTTCCATAGTTAGGTTAGAGTTTTCAAGGGGATCCATGAGTCATTGAATTAGACACAGATAGGGATTTATCTTTTGTGGTTTACGCTTATTGTTGTGCTTATTGCTTAGACTTGAGCTAACCGCTATGTCTATGAACTAGGGTTTAATCTAATAGCGCGAGAGTGTGAAGATTGATAGAAAGAACATAAGTGAGCGAATCACCTAGTAGCGCGAGAGTGTATTGGGTTGATTCGTGAACATATTGAACTTGCTCGTAAGGCTGATCTAGAATTCTATGAGCACGAGAGTGGATTAGGTTGTTAGGTTTAGTAACCATGAGCACGAGAGTGGATTAGTTAATATTTATGTTTGAGTTTGAAACTTGCTTCTAATTATTCCCTGAATAGTTGTCTGAAATATGATCTCTGGATTCCTGCGAATAAACCCTCGACCTAACGCTTTTCCTTTATTGAATTTACATTGTTTAAACCGCTTTCGTAACCTTTCTAAAACAAATCATATTTCTGTCTTAGCTTAATTTAATAATTGTGAGAATAGTAGTGTACCCTTGGTCTATATGGATTCGATCCTAAAGTACTGCATTGACAACCGTTATGATTGCGGTAGTGTGAACTTTAGTTTTAATTGACTGAGTGAAAATGCTTAAATCAATTTGGCGCCGTTGTAGGGGACCAATAACGTTACCTTCAATTTTGAATTTGAAATTTCGTCTACGATTTACCAATACATTTTACTTTAAACTCTGATGTATTTCATGAACCCCATCGAGATGGATTACTACTCAAGAAACAATGGCAATCGATCCCATCTTGGCCGGGAAGCTCAGGGACGACCACCCATGAGGCGTGAACCCGCTGGCGATAACGTCCCGATGCCAGATTTTTACACAAATCAGCCATCCCCGCTCTACTCTTACGAAGACCGGAGCTGGAGCAACGAAGGGTGCATCCATCAAGGTCACCAGCCAAGAGCCCATGCACACCCTCGAGCTCAGGGCCTCCTCCCTAGCGTCTCTAGAAGATATGATGCACACAGTGCTGAAAAACAAGCAGGAATCCTCGTTCGAGATTGATGCGAAACTGGAATATATCAAAAGGGATCTTGGTGGAAAGTGTGATGCTATCTACGCCCAAGTAAAAAATCTTGAAGAGAAAGTGAGACAACTGGAGGAGATACAACTGCGACAGGCCCACGAGATCGAGAAAAATTAAATTTTCATCGATCATGTCAACGAGTCCATGAAGCTCATGGAAGACAACTTTGAAAGGAGATTCATGAGCTTGAGAGAAAGCCTCTCAACCACTGCTACAGGCCTGGAAATCGTTGCGACTAAGACACACATGGTTGAGCGGAGAATGGAGGAGATTGGCAGCCAAGGGAAAGAAGCATATTCGTCTATCCATGTTCTCCACAAGGGGCCGAAACAGACAGTAGAAGCAGTCAAGGACGTTCGTTTTATAATGGATGGAAGGTACAATGACCTTCTTGGGAAAACTATGGGTTTTATGGACAAGTCGTCCAACCTTTATGGTGAGTTCAAGACGCTTCAGAAACGTCTTTGTTTCAATTAGAGTAATAGGTATTTGCACTAGGTTTTAGTGAGTCTAGCATGCATATGGAGTGTTTTTAGGTGATTTGGAGACAATTGATGATATTTGGAGAAATGGGCCAAAGTAGAATGCAAAGTCCATCCGATATGCCGGAAAGATGTAGCTGAACGAAGGCCTTCCGATTTTAATCAGCTTCAAAGGTATTCATTGAAGTTGTATAGGACTGAGTTATCTGTTCATAAGAGCTGGAATAAAGTCATTAGGATGTCAGGTTAGTGAGATATGGCCGTTTTACAGAGAAGATATCTGTCTGGCCGCTGAAAAGAAGAAGGGAGTTTCCGGAAGACAACACCGACCCATCCTGGGTTGGTGCTGTGGGTTGGTATAGACACAGAAGGAAGTGCCAAAGCAGAAGAATTAGCACCGATCATTTGCACCGATCCAGGGTCGATCGGTGCAAACGATCCCAGGACCAGTTTGATCCAGACCCAACGTACATGAAAGACCTCGCTGTACGAAGGTTCTCCAATCCGAATTAGCCTCGATAGTCTTCACAAAAGTTGTAGCCCCGTGAGTTAGCTATC
Source organism: Eutrema japonicum (assembly GCA_030161315.1). Taxonomy (NCBI): domain Eukaryota; kingdom Viridiplantae; phylum Streptophyta; class Magnoliopsida; order Brassicales; family Brassicaceae; genus Eutrema; species Eutrema japonicum. Next base: position 25,448,016 of record BSQW01000012.1, on the reverse strand, counting down.
CACAGGAGGTAGTTTGAGGTCATTAGAAACGGTGGTTCGAAAGTTACATCTGATTTAGCGGAGATGTGTCCGTCTGGCGCCCAAAGGAGTTATGCTCAGAAGTGTTGGCACCGACCATTTGTACCGATCCTGGATGATATGCTAAAATTAATACCCTATAAGTACTAAAGCAGTTGTTGTAGTATATGTAAGGGTCGAACACAAGAACTCAAGAAATCACACAATAGATCAGATAGATTCGAATTAAGCTAAACCAAAAGATGTAATTGAAAGCAATACGTAAATTAAACAAGTTGTAATTCGATTGGGAGAAAGATAGGTTCAGGGTATTTCTCAGAAAATCAATGAATGCAGATAAACTAACTAGTCAGGATTCAGATTTAGCGCGGTTCTTAAACTCAAATCACTAAAGTATAATTAACCAACTCTCGTTGCGAGAATTATCTAAGCCTAAATCTTAGAATTCCAAATCTCTTTGCGAATTCTAAAGTCTAAACCAGCTTTTAGTCCAAGTTTGATTTGTTCACAAAAAAACTAAACCAAATCTCTTTGCGAATAGTTATTTTGCTCACCCTAAGTTCTATCAGGTAATTAATCGCACTCTAGTGCCTAATCAATTATCCTAAGATCTAAGTTCCAGATTCGTCAACCTAGAATTAGCTTTGAGAACAACCTATGGTGAAGAACTAATTCAGATGGTGAAGAACTAATTCAGATGGTGAATCCTAATCAACTAATCAACCTAGCATTCAGAGAAAACCCTTATGAGAACCTTAAATCTAAAGTGGATCTACTCAGACATGGAGAATGAAAACAACATGATTGAATAGATCAACAAAGAAATCAATAAGAAACAGGAGTTCAGAGTTGTCTCTCCAAAAACCAAAGTAAAATCAAGCATAGAATAAAGCATCGCCATCAAAGTGGCTGTAAAACCTAATAAATAACCTAAGACACGTTTTGGGGCTTCTTGTAAATAATAAAGTCTTATGGGCAATTTCGCAATTCCTTAACTCTTCATAAAAGTCGCGACTCGTGTCTTGTTGCAGTGAGTATCGACCGATACTAGTCAGTATAGATCGATACCGAAGCTTCAAATCGGGCACTCAGCTACACAAGCTTCTGCTTCGCTCCAAAATGCTCTAGAAAGCTCCAATATTTCCAATTATGCTCCAAACGTGCTAAAACCTGTAAAAGACTCTAAACCACTACAAAATAGTAGAAAGACTCTATAGAACAGACTCATATCATGGCTTAAAAGGGGTAAAAATCATGATATATCACAGGACCGGTCGGTGCAAACTGCAAGAATCAGAAAAACCCATATTTGGCCGGGTCGATACCCGGTTTGTTTCGGGTTGACCCGGTCCGCCCCCCCCCCCCCCCCCCCCCCGCCCCCCCCGCCCCCCCCCCCCCCTTTTCTATAAAAGACCATAGACCTAATTTTCTTAGGGATATCCTTATGAGAACCTTAAACATAAAGTGGATCTACTCAGACATGGAGAATGAAAACAACATGATTGAATAGATCATCAAAGAAATCAATAAGAAACAGGAGTTCAGAGTTGTCTTTCCAAAAACCAAAGTAAAATCAAGCGTAGAATAAAGCATCGCCATCAAAGTGGCTGTAAAACCTAATAAATAACATAAGACACGTTTTGGGGCTTCTTGTAAATAATAAAGTCTTATGGGCAATTTTGCAATTCTTTAACTCTTCATAAAAGTCGCGACTCGTGTCTTGCTGTAGTGAGTATCGATCGATACCGAAGCTTCAAATCGGGCACTCAGCTACACGAGCTTCTGCTTCGCTCCAAAATGCTCCAGAAAGCTTCAATATTTCCAATTATGCTCCAAACGTGGTAAAACCTGTAAAACACTCTAAACCACTACAAAATAGTAGAAAGACTCTATAGAACGGACTTATATAATGGCTTAAAAGGGGTAAAAACCATGATATATCACAGGACTGGTCGGTGCAAACTCCCAGAATCAGAAAAACCCATATTTGGCCGGGTCAATACCCGGTTTGTTCCGGGTTGAACCTGTCCGCCCCACCCCCCCTTTTCTATAAAAGACCCTAGACCTAATTTTCTTAGGGATATCCTATTTTTCTAAGGCAAAGAACCCCCTTTTGGTGATTTGCTAAGGATTTGTAAGAGATCTTGGTTTATTTATGCAATCTAAGTTTTATTAATCTAGTTTTCATCTTTCTTTCTCTAATCTCTCTTTTCTCTAATCGCTTAATCATGGGATCATTTATTTCTCTTATGGGATTTAAAGATCTTATGATGATTAGTGAATAGTTTGCTTTAAAGCTCATGGGTGAGGTAGATTAGGTGTCTTCTTGAATGGTTAAGGATGTTTAGGACCTATATTCATCTTCTTCCTCTCTTATCTAAAGATTTCAATGCTAGATTAGGCTTGAAAAAGCTAATTTAGACCTTAGGGCATTTCATGCACATAAGGTGTTTGATGAAATGCCCATATATTTTAGATAAGAGATTTTACTTGTTTAGCCTAAGGAATTAGTTGTCTAAAGAGTATTATGGCCATTGGAAGTTGTTATTCATGCTTGTTAATTAGTTTTTCACAAATGGAAATTTGTTCTTGATTAGCTAATTAACAAAGTGATTAAGATCATGGAAGTGTGTTAATGTTGTTTTGACATTCTAAGCCTAGGGAGAAATGCTTGTTTATGTTGTTTAGCATCCTTTATCAATCAATGAAGTCACCCAAGTCAATAACCTCACTCTAGAGCTTGCTTTGATCATTTTAGAAATCTCGATTTGTACTTATTTTCTTGTTAACCTATTTGCTTTCTTGACTTGAATTAGGATTGTTAGAACTCAAACTAAAACCAACTTTGTTACTTAACTTAAGTAGTTCTATGCATTCTTGGTGTTTTGTAACTTAACCCATTGGATTTGATACCTCTTATACTACTTGTATCTAGATAATTGATATCTAGAAAGACCGAAATGTCTATTATCAATTCCTGGTTCCTCCCGCTTCGCCGGATAATCTTCTTGCAATATGGCTGCTTACAACAAATATCGATCATAGAAAAACGGCAATAACTTTAGCTTTATAGCTCCAAATCGAGATCCTCTTTCGACTATGCCTAGATATGGGCGCCTAGACTATTCTTACCAAGTTTCAGATTGATGCGATCTGGTTTGTGTGTCCGATACTCTTCTCTTCCAAAACGGGTCAGAACTTCCTTATAGGAGGCTGCGGTGGCTTCTCCTTTGAGGTGGCTTAACGGTGGTGGCTCCATTGAGATTCCGGCAGGGCTTCGCCACAAGATCACCCTCTGATCTCCTCTAGGTCGTGGCTCCTCTATTTATAGAGCAAGGAATTGAATTTTCTAAGTTATAGTGTTTTCTGATGAAATGTCTGATTTGCCCTTATAGATCCTATTGGGCATTTAAACTTGGGCTTCCCTTTTCCTCACTTTATGGCCACGAAAATTAGGCTAATAAACCTTATGATCCTCTTTAGGATGATCTTAATTACTTTCTTTCGTTTGTGGGTTTTGCTTACAACAAAGCAGGACCGACCTTCGTCTAATGCTTCTTTTGGCCCAACACTTCTACATTCTTTGGCTCAACTCTTATGTAGACCAACTTAAGACGAAATAGACCATGGCCCAAAAGGTTTGAACGCGGAAACTTAGAATCTGAAACATTACTTCCTTTGCAAGCTAGGGTTTTTTCTTCGGAAAGCTAGGGTTAGTGTTTTTTTGGTTGCAAGGTTTAGATTTTAATCTATCTAATCCTTTTACCCAACTAAGACACAGAGCAAAAACCACTGACCCTCCGGGTCAGAACCGGAGTGGCCTTGACCTAGGCTCTGATACGAAATTGAGACACCTTATCGCGGGGAAACTCTAGTAAATAACTTGACTTGCACTCCCCACCAAATTGATCTCTTAAGCAAAACCTGAAAAGGGGAAGATAGGTGAGTATTTTGGGAATACTCAGCGAGGGTGTGCTTTTGGGGTACACAAGATTCTTAGACACATCATTTGAAATAGCAATAACGAGTATACATAATATAGATATTAAACACACGCAAACCTCCTACACAACATGACTATCATTACTATATAACATGATTCAAATATCCCTAATTACAATCATTCACTTCACAACATACAACCTAACAAGTCCAATTCACATTCCCAAAGAATTCCTCATCCAAGGTACTCGACCCATTCTGGGCTTGACAAATAATCATGGTGCCACCGCCCACTTCAGGGTTTGACTATGGCTTGTCATCCCTTTCTCGATCCCTACAACTTCATAATATTCAGTCCCATGTTGTAGGCCGTCAAACAATTTCTTGATCACTACAACTTCACAGTATTCAGTTACTCGTTGTATAACGTCAAACAATATTATACACAACGGTTCCACAATAAGTACTACAATACCTAGCAAATGAATACTTCATAACTAAATAATCATGTCTCAATAATTACTCATTATGCAACATCAATCATCAATCATCAATCATCAACCATCAATCATATCTAATCCCTACACTAAGCATACACATATCACTAATCCAACTAATGTATCTTAGTAATCCACAACATAGTCCTCACATTTGCCTTTTGATTGAGGATTCAGCCAGAATGTACCAGACAATAAGATACAACGATAACTTTCAACACAAATCTCAGATCTACAGAAAAGTGGGCTTTACAGAAAGCTAAGACTTGGGGTTTCCAGAGGTATGTAGATCGCTTCCTGTTTCCTCCTGCTTCGCCAGATAATCTCCTTGCAATATGGTTGTCCGAAGATTCTAACAACAAATATCGATCTCATAAAAAACGGCAATACCTTTAGCTCTATAGCTCCAAATCCAGATCCTCTTTCGACTACTGCTAGATATGGGAGTCTAGACTATTGTTACCAAGTTTCAACTTGATCCGATCTGGTATGTGTGTCCGATACTTTTCTCTTCCAAAACGGATCAGATCTGCCTTCTTGGAGGCTGCGGTGGGTTCTCCTTCGAGGTGGCTCAACGGTGGTGGCGCCAACGAGTTTCCGGTAGGGTATCTCCACAAGATCACCCTCTGATCTCCTATTGGTCGTGGTTCCTCTATTTATAGAGGAAGGGAGTGAATTTTCTAAGTTTAGGGGTTTCCGATGAAATGTCTTATTTGCCCTTACTTATCCTATTGGACTTTTGATATTCACGTATTTTACATGTTCTATCTTGAATTTTAGTTAGATCTTTTAGTTATTTGCTTGAATGATCATACCTTTGTTTATCATTTTGGTCTCATTTAGAGTTTAGGAAGTCCACACTTGGTCCTAGAGTGTCTTGCATGTTTTGGAGTGTGTTTAGGTGATTTAGAGACCTTTGGAGACCTTGGTGAAGTTTTCACTTGGATAGAGACCTTGAAGAATGAGCTAGGAGCCTAGGCACTTGCGGATTGGCTACACCGGCCAGCTCCACCGACTGCCTCCTTCCCGATGTCGAAGACTTCCCGAGGACAGGAGATCCACTGGCTTGGAGCACCAGCCTGACCTTACCCGAAGCTGAAGACTCGTCCCGAGGAAAGGAGATCCATCGGCCGGCTCCACCGACTGCATCCTTCCCGATGTAAAAGACTCGTCCCGAGGACAGAAGATCCACCGACTGGAAGCACTGGCCTGACTTTTCCCGAGGCCGATCTTCAGGACACCCGAAGACACGCTCCTTCGACTGGCCCTCACCCGATGCAACCGGCCGGTGCGAAGAACCAAACGAAGGCATGAGATCCACCGGCCACCAGCACTGGGTACCCCTTGCCCGCTGTGAAGCCGCCGACTAAGGAAGATCCAGACCCGACCGGGTCAAGACCCGGTTTGTTCCGCGTTGACCCGATCGCCCATCTTTTTCTATAAAAACCCCTAAACCTAATTTCTAGTTTCGATCCAATTTTCTTAAGGCAAAAACCCCCTTTGGTGATTTGCTATGTATTTTGTAAGAAGATCTTGGTTTTTATTTATGCAATCTAAGTTTTATTAATCTAGTTTGATCTTTCTTTCCTTAATCTTTCATTTCCCTAATCATTTTAATCATGAGATCGTTAACTTCTCTTATGAGATTTGAGGGTCTTATGATGATTAGTGAGTAGCTTAATTTAAATCTCATGGGTGAGGTAGATTAGGTGTCTTCTTGAATGATTAAGGATGTTTATGACCTAGATCATCTTCTCCCTCTCTTATCTAAAGCTCTTAATGCTAGATTAAGCTTGGAAAAGCTAGTTTAGACCTTAGTGCATTTCATGCACATAAGGTGTTTGATGAAATCCCCTTATAAGTTAGATACGAGATTTTACATGTTTAGCCTAAGGGATTAGTTGTCTAAAGAGTATTATGGCCATTGGAATTTGATTAGTTTTTCACAAATAGAAAACTGTTTTTGATTTGTTAATTAACAAAGTGATTAAGACCATGGAAGTGGATTAGTCTTGTTTTGACATTATAAGCCTAGGGAGAAATGCTTGTTTGTATTGTTTAGCAACCTTGATCAATCAATGAAGTCACCTAAGTTAATAACGTCACTCTAGAGTTTGGTTTAATCATTTATCAATCTCGATTAGTACTTGTTAACTTGTTTACTTATTTGCTTTGCTTGAACTGAATTAGGATTGCTAGAATTGAAACTAAAACCAACCGTGTTGCTTAACTTAAGTAGTTCTATGTATTCTTGGTGTTTTGGAACCCAACCCATTGGATTCGATACCTTTTATACTACTTAGTATCTAGAGAATTGATATCTAGAAAGACCGAAAAGTCCGTTATCAATTTGGCGCCGTTAACAATTGAGTTTAGCTTTCAACATTGAGATTTTAGATCTTATTGATATTAAGCTTTCTTTCTATTTTTGGTTACTAGTCTCCTTCAATATCTATTGCTATCTCTCTATTCTAGGTGTATGCATACGCGTTCTCAAGGAAAAGACAACCTAGTTGAGCCAATAGACGACATCCACCTTCTAGACCGAGGTCGTAGATCTAGGAGAGCAAGAGACCGAGTTCAAGAAGTTGCCGATTTGGGTATGGAAGACATTGACGATATTTCGATCGGTGACATACATGACAACGTGCAACCACGACAAGTTGGCATAGAATCCACCCCGCACAAGGTGGCAATGGAAACCACCACGCTCAAGGTGGCTAAGCTCACCACGTCCCACCACCACCCGCCCGGCCAATGAGAGCCCCTAGCCATACCCCAAGGGCTCAAAACATGGTTGGCGCGGGTGATGCCGCCAATGCTCATCGAAACCGTCAAGGGATCCAAGCCCCTCCGGTTGAGAACAATAACTTTGAAGTGAAGCTGGGATTGATCAACATGGTCCAAAGTAACAAATTTCACGTCCTATCTATGGAGGATCCATTGGATCATATCGATCAATTCGATAGTATATGTGGGTTAACCAAGATGAACGGTGTTTCGGAAGACAGTTTCAAGCTAAGACTTTTCCCATTCTCCCTTAGAGATAAGGCTCATCAATGGGAAAAGAGTCTTCCTCAAGGTTCAATCACTTCATGGGACGATTGCAAGCGAGCTTTCCTTGCCAATTTCTTTTCTCCTTCAAGGACCGCCAAGTTGAGGAACGATATTTCGAGTTTCACGCAACGCGGAAATAAATCCTTCAACGAATCTTGGGAACAGTTTAGAAGCTACACCTCTCAATGCCCGCGTCATGGCTTATCCAACGCCTCTCTTTTGAGTACCCTCTATCGCAGTGGTTTACCCAAGATAAGGATGCTCTTAGACCTGACTTCTAATGGGAACTTCTTAGCCAAAGATGTAGATGAGGCCATGGAGCTCGTGGAGAACTTAGCTCAAAGTGATGGAACTTATGGGGATGATTATGACCGGGCTACGAGGACGACTAGTGATTTTGATGAAAAAACCGGTCTAAAGAAATGAAGATTCTCACCGAGAAGATGGACACGCAAGCTTTGATGATTGACAAGCTCCTTAGCTCTTCTCAAAAGCCAGTACACTTTGTTGGCGACTTTGAGGACACACAAGGTTACCAATAAGAAGAGGGAGACGTGGGTACACAAGAAAAGATGAATTACGTGGGTAATCAAGGATACCAAATAGGCGGTTTCAACAACAACAACCGCAACCACCCAAACTTCTCATATCGCAACCCCAACGTCGAAAACCCTCAAGACAATGTTTATACGCAACAAAAGACCTTTGTGCCGTCCAACCAAGCTCAAGGTTCAAACTTCCAACAACAAGGTTTTGCTCCAAAGAACACTTTCAATGGGAGCAAAGTTGGTTTTCAACCTAAGCAATCATTTCCACCACCCGGTTTCCATCGATTTGAAAGCCATGCTTCAACAAATCATCTAAGGTCAAGCAAATGGGGATATGGACATAAGCAAGAAGATGGCGGAGATCAACAACAAAGTCGATTGCTCCTACAACGAGCTCACATCTAAATTTGAGACGTTGAACTCGAAGATCATGCGACTTGAAGGAAAATGAGTGGCTTCCTCATCGCGGCCACACGGTCAATTACCAAGCAAGCCTGAGACTAATCTAAAGGAGTATGTGAACGCCATCACACTTTGATGTGGCAAGGAACTTCCTTCTCGTGAAGCTCCTAAAATCGATTAGGTCACCGATGTCCAAGTTGGGGGGAGAGAAGCTTGAAACTGAAAAAGATGTGACTAAGGATGGCATTGTGGGTATTGAAGACAACGAGAAGAAAGTTGTTGTCAAGAGATGCCCAAGAAGAGAGAGAGAGACCTTATTTGTTCCACCACCACTTTATGTACCGAAGCTACCATTCTCGGGCCGCTTCAAGAAACAATGGTTGGAGAAGTATATGGCAATATTTGATAGACAAATGGGAAAGGTTGAACTTACCATGCCATTAGTTGATGCGTTTCTCCTAGTGCTACAATATGCCAAGTTCCTTAAGGGATGAAATGTGAAGACGGTTCCACAATGAGCTCGGTCCAAGAGAGCTTTGCTTTGGAAGTGGAGTTAGACGAGAACGGGCAAGAAGCTAGGAATGGTAACACTAGCGTGGGAGACGATTTGAGTAAACTTAAGGCGCCTAAGGTGGACCTCAAACCAAACCCTGTTGGGCTAAGGTACGCTTTCCTAGGTCCCAATGACTCATACCCGGTCATAGTGAATGAGAACTAGAAAGATGAAGAATTGTCCTCCCTTTTGAACGAATTGATGAAGTATAGGAAAGCCATTGGTTATTCATTGGATGACATCAAACACATTTCCTCTACTCTTTGCACATATAGGATACATCTAGAAGATGAATCGATGACTTCAATCGAACATCAAAGGAGGTTAAATCCGAATTTGGAAGAAGTCGTCAAGAAAGAGATTCTAAAGCTTCTAGATGCGGGGATTATCTATCCTATCTCCGATAGTAGGTGGGTATCCTCGGTCCATGTGGTGCCCAAAAAGGGAGGAATGACGGTTGTGAAGAACAAAAAGATGAATTGATACCCACTAGAACCATAACCGGCCATAGGATGTGTATTGATTATCAAAAATTTAACTCCACCTCTAGGAAAGATCACTTCCCACTCCCATTTATTAACCAAATGCTTGAAAGGCTTGCAAACCACTAATACAATTATTTTCTTGACGGGTACTCGGGATTCTTCCAAATCCCGATACATCCCAATGATCAAGAAAAGACAACATTCACATGCCCCTACGGTACCTTTGCTTATCGAAGTTCGGGTTATGTAATGCACCGGCAACCTTTCAACGGTGTATAATATCTATATTTTCGGATTTGATTGAGGAAATGATTGAGGTTTTTATGGATGATTTTTCCGTATATAGCTATTCGTTTGGTGTGTGTCTTTCCAATCTTTTCAAGGTACTCACTAGGTGCGAGGAAGCAAATCTCTTTTTGAATTGGAAGAAGTGTCATTTCATGGTTCGTCAGGGTATCGTCCTTGGGCACAAAATTTTAGAGAAGGGAATCGAAGTGGACAAGGCCAAGATCGAAGTTATGGTGAGCTTGGAACCGCCAAAATCGGTTAAAGATATTCGAAGTTTCTTGGGTCATGTCGGGTTCTATCGGAGATTTATCAAGGACTTTTCAAAGATAGTAAGACCACTCACAAGGCTTCTTTGCAAGGAGGTGGAGTTCAAGTTTGACGAAGAATGCCTTAAGGCGTTTTTGGAGATCAAAAAGGCTCCTGTGAGTGCTCCGATTGTGCAAACACCGGATTGGAGTCTCCGTTTTGAGATTATGTGAGATGCTAGCAACTATGCGGTAAGAGCGGTTCTTGGGCAAAAGAAAGACAAGAAGATGCACGTGATCTACTATGCTAGTAGGACACTAGACGATGCACAAGGAAGGTATGCTACTTCGGAGAAAGAGCTACTTGCGGTTGTGTTTGCTATCAAGAAGTTTAGGTCTTACGTGGTTGGCTCCAAGATCATCGTTTACACGGATCATGCTGCTTTGAGGCATATCTATGCTAAAATGGACACCAAGCCAAGACTCTTGCGATGGATCTTGTTGCTTCAAGAATTTGATATGGAGATTGTCGATAAGAAGGGTATTGAGAATGGAGTTGCGGATCACTTGTCTAGGATGCGCATTGAAGATCTTGTGCCAATGGACGACTCACTCCCCGATGAGCAATTGATGTTAGTGAGCGTTTTGAGAAGAGGGATTGAAGCCGTGAGAGGTTTTGAGGACGCTAAAGGATTGAAGGATGAGAAGATACCATGGTATGCAGACTATGACAACTACTTAGCTTGCGGGAAAGAACCGCCAAGGTTGGATGGCTATCAAAGAAAGAAGTTCTTTAGAGACGTCACTCGTTTCTATTGGAATGAGCCGTACTTGTATACTCTTTGCAAGGACAAGCTCTATAGGAGATGTATCCCTGAGGAAGAAGTTAATGGTATCTTGATGCATTGTCACGGTTCGTCGTATGGAGGTCACTTCGCTTCATTCAAGACGGTTGCTAAGGTTCTACAAGCGGGTTTTTGGTGGAATTCTATGTTTAAGGACGCTTAAGAGTTTGTGTCTACTTGTGACGCTTGTCAAAGGAAAGGGAACATTGGTAAACGGGATGAGATGCCTCAAAATCCCATTCTCGAGGTTGAAATCTTTGATGTTTTGGGCATTAACTTCATGGGGCCGTTTCCTTCTTCGTATGGCAACCAATACATCTTGGTGGCGGTGGACTACGTTTCTAAATGGGTTGAAGCCATAGCAAGTCCTACCAATGATCCCAAGGTGGTCCTTAAAATTTTAAAGTCTATCATTTTCCCGCGCTTTGGAGTGCCAAGAGTTGTGATAAGTGATGGCGGTTCCCACTTCATCAATAAAGTCTTTGAGAGCCTACTAAACAAGCATGGGGTTAAGCACAAGGTGGCCACGCCTTACCACCCTCAAACAAGTGGTCAAGTGGAGGTATCAAATCGCCAAATCAAGTATATCCTAGAGAAGACCGTTGGAGCTTCAAGGAAAGATTGGTCCGTGAAGTTGGATGATGCATTGTGGGCATACCGAACCGCTTACAAGACACAAATTGGGACAACGCCATTCAATCTTCTTTATGGAAAATCTTGTCACTTGCCGGTTGAGTTGGAGTACAAGGCCTTGTGGGTGGTTAAACCTCTCAACTTTGATTTAAAATCAGCCTCGTAAAGCACTACAAGAAAAAACAGTTTTTGCGACCATTTTTTGTGAATCTTTTTTTTGTCGCAAAAAAGTGGGACAAAAATGTGACCACTTTGCGACGGATTTGCGACCACTGGTATTGCAGTGTCAAAAGAGTCGCTTATTTGCGACTATTTAAGGACTTGCAAAAGTAGTCCCAAATTTGTGACTGATTTGCTTCGGAGAAAGAAGGAGAAGGTGACTCATGCCTAGAAGGAGAGATGGTGACCTACTCACATCCTTCGGCTTGGGAAGATCGAAGGAACAAAAGAAAAGCCATGAAGTCTCTCTCTCCGTGCTCGAGTAACTCGTCCTATTCCATGGGGTCTTTCTCCCCATCTCAAAGCTTTTAAAGGTAACACTCCAAAGCCTTGTAAATAGCATTTAGATTTATTTTTAGTCTTTTGCATTTGTTTATACTCTCTCTCAAGCCTCTATTACACAAGGGACCGTGTAATTTAAGTTTGGGGGAGGGTTTATGTGTTTCTAATCTTGTTTCTTTGTTCTTATTTTGATTTCCCCATCTTGAGTCTCATGCATTCAAATATATATATATATATATATATATATATATATATATATATATATATATATAATTGAAAATATGCATTCATATAAGTCATCTAGTTGCATCGCATATTAAGATTGAGTCTAGAGTTCATATAGGATTTTCATTCATTCGCATGGGCGCAATGATGAAATTTTCCTTGTAAAATGTCAACTTAAGCTTTAGTAGTGAAGTGCATTTGAACATCGTGAAAGTAAGGACTCATCATACTTGGATCATATGCATTAATGCTTTCGTCTTGGTTGAAACAAGCTTTGAATAGAACCCATTCCTAACTATTTGAACCCCTAATATTGACTAGTAATTACATGTTTATGCAATGAAAAATGGACTCATGGATACCATAGACATACTTGGGCTATCTTCTTCCTTTTTATCACTCTTGCTAGTCCAAGTAGCCAATCCCCATCTTTGGGACGGTTATCCTCGCCCTTAACTAATTCTTTAGTGAGTGTTGTGAGGCCTATATTTTTTTTCGAATGAACTTAGCAAAAAGTGTTGGGTTTAGAGCGACAAGGAAATGCTTTCATGTAGATTTAGCTCGCACATCATCGGGCTAAGCACAGGTTAGGCTAGATAGAATGGGAGTTTGGGGTGGAATGAGAAGAGAAAGTCTTGGGCGTGCAAAGTACAAGAAAAGGTGAACAAGAGGGGAAGAGTTGGAGAAGAAGAAGGGAAAAAGCTAATGATTGAGATGGTTGGCAAGGAATATTTGATATAGCTCTAAATGATAAAGAAAATATGGTCTCTAGTTACAAAAAGAAGAAAAGAAGCCAAAAATGGCTAGTGCATCCAAAGGATGAAGAGAGAGACCAAGTAAGAAAAGCAAAATATGAGCTAAAGAAGAAAAGGAAATGAGCCAAGCCATTTGTTGATCGAAGGTGAAGAAGAAATTTTTCCCATGTGCTTAAACGAAGAAGAATTGATGAGATAATGTGGTTTCTGAAAGACATATTGCCTTGGAAGAAAGGGTAGCTTAGGGGGTCATCTTAATGGGACTTAGATGTAGGGGTTGAAATCATTTGGGACATTGGGTAGATGGAAGTCTATCTTTGTATGCATCAATTTCTTTTTACCCTTAGCATTTTGCCGAGTTCATTCATTCGTTGAGAGATCATTTGCTATGGAATTGCCATATCTATTGAGATCATCTTTATCTCAAAACTCTTGTCCCTTAGCCAAGTGAGTTCATTTGATTTACATAAATATGATTCATGGTTTCGTTTAATGAATGGTGAAGGACTGGGGATACGAAAGCTTGTGTAGGCTAATTCTTGAACTTGATTAATATTGTGTTGAGTATGGCAAAATATTTTGGAGTAGAGATTGTTCAAGTGCGTTTTAGAATCACCATTGAATGGTTTTCTTTTGTCGACATTTTTGGACTCTATCTTCATTGCTCTCTCTCCTTTTTCTTGTTTGTTTGCTGGGGGACAAGCAAATGAATAAGTTTGGGAGAGTTGATATTCATGCATTTTACATGTTCTATCTTGCATTTTAGTTAGCTCTTTTAGTTATATGCTTGCATGATCATAGCTTTGTTTAGCATTTTGGTCTCATTTAAAGTTTAGGAAGTCCACACTAGGTCCTAGAGTGTCTTGCATATTTTGGAGTGTGTATAGGTGATTTAGAGACCTTTAAGAATGAGCTAGGAGCCTAGGCATTAGCGGATTGGCAACACCGGCCAGCTCCACCGACTGCCTCCTTCCCGATGTCGAAGACTTCCCAAGGACAGGAGATCCACCGGCTTGCAGCACTGGCCTGACCTTGCCCAAAGCTGAAGACTCGTCCCGAGGACAGTAGATCCACCGGCCGGCTCCATTAACTGCCTCCTTCACGATGTCGAAGACTCGACCCAAGGACATGAGATCCACCGGCTGGCAGCACCGGCCTGACTTTGCCCGACGCCGATCTTCAGGACACCCGAAGACACGCTCCATCGACTGGACCTCACCCGATGCAACCGGTCGGTGCGAATAACCAAACGAAGGCAGGAGATCCACCGGCCATTTATGAGATTTGAGGTTCTTAATCATTTTAATCATGGGATCTTTAACTTCTAAAATGAGATTTGAGGGTCTTATGATGATTAGTGAGTAGCTTATTTTAAAGCTCATGGGTGAGGTGGATTAGGTGTCTTCTTGAATGATTAATGATGTTTAGGACCTAGATCATCTTCTCCCTCTCTTATCTAAAGCTCTTAATGCTAGATTAAGCTTGGAAAAGCTAGTTTGTGTTATTAACCTTAGGAAATTTCATGCACATAAGGTGTTTGATGAAATGCCCTTATAAGTTAGATAAGAGATTTTACTTGTTTAGCCTAAGGGATTAGTTGTCTAAAGAGTATTATGGCCATTGGAATTTTGTATTCATGCTTGTTAATTAGTTTTTCACAAATGGAAATTTGTTCTTGATTTATTAATTAACAAAATGATTAAGACCATGGAAGTGGATTAGTCTTGTTTTGACATTCTAAGCCTAGGGAGAAATGCTTGTTTGTGTTATTAAGCATCCTTGATCAATCATTGAAGTCACCTAAGTCAATAACCTCACTCTAGAGCTTGCTTTAATCATTTATCAATCTCGATTAGTACTTGTTAACTTGTTTACTTATTTGCTTTGCTTGAATTGAATTAGGATTGCTAGAATTGAAACTAAAACCAACCTTGTTGCTTAACTTAAGTAGTTCTATGTATTCTTGGTGTTTTGGAACTTAACCCATTGGATTCGATACCTCTTATACAACTTAGTATCTAGAGAATTGATATATAGAAAGATCGACCTTTCATGGAGCTCAATCGTCGTACCTACGAAGATCTAACCAAGGATTTTTCTAGCCTATGTCACCATGTGCTACAAGAGGCGCTCCAATCCGAGAGGGAGGGACGGTACGCTCTAATACGTTGGTACTCTAATTCGCTAACCGTTCCGGAACTTTGTGAAGCTTTGAAACTTCAATAACTCGATGAGATTAACCCTGAGAAGGACCTTGATAGAGACGTATGGCACACAATTTGACAAGGCGTCTACGACAACAGAAGGTCTAACACTACAATAAAAACACCCCTTTTACAAGGACATATATCGTTGTAAAAATTGTTGCAAAACAGGTGTACCATCGAATTTGCGATGAAACCAAAATCGTCGTTAACTGATCGTCGCCAACCAAAAATCATCGTAAAATCGTCGGGAAATTACGAGGGGCAAAAACTCGTCGGTTAAAAATAGTCAAAAAATTGTCGTAAATTTTACATCGAAATTAGGAGGAAAAGAAACACGTCGTAAGACCGATGGAAATTCGAAGGTAACCATTTCATCGTAAATTCGTCGGAAAACAAGAACCATCGTAAATACGTCGCTAATAAATCATCGTAAATAAAGAATGATTTTACGACGATTTGTTGAAAAACAAGAACCGTCATATATACGTCGCTAATAAATCGTTGTAAATTAACAACGATTTTACGACGATTTGTAATTATTTTTAGTTTAATTAATTAATGAATTATTTTGTTTTATTTTTATAATTTACTTAATTTCGAAATTATAAAGTGAAATTTTAAAAAATATTATATAATAAAATTTTCTTACAAAATTTTCTTACAAAAAAGATTATATAATAAAATTTAGATTTCGAAATCCTAATCTAAAGAATTATTCTATAATCCTCGAGAACCAAATCGTCTTTGGGACGTGGTTCCTCATCTCTCGGCGCATCGGATGTCTGCGTCGGTGGCTGATTACTTGTCTCCGCTTCTTGTGTCGCTGCCGCGTTTTCCTTTGCTCATCTTCGTCTCTTATCCCGCAACATGGCTTGCATTTGCGGGTTCCCTATTGCCATATGTCGAAGAGCGAGTCATTCTCTGTAGCATCCATTTCAACCCGCTGCTGAATACTCGCAATCTTTGCCTGATATGTCGTAGACTCGGTCTCAACCCGCTGCTCAAGACTCGTAATCGTTGCACGTAAGACGACTGGATCATCTTCTGGTGATCGTCGTCGCGGAGCAAATGATGAGGCGGCTGAGACATCTTGAATAGATCCCATCCCGACGACCTTTCCCTTTCTCTTAGGGGAGACCTACATTTAAGTTTACAGTTAATTAGAATTTTATAAAAATTAAGAACTAAAAATTATTAAGAACTAATTATTCTATATACCTCATCGAAGATCCGGTCAATATCGGGTGTGGTCAACCCTCTAGACATGACCGACGAACCGCCAGGAGATAGTTTCTGAGAAAGCTGTGTCTCTCGCTCGGTGACCTTGAAGTCACCTCGTTGAAGATCTGCTCGGCCCTCTCTGAAACAAAGGCACCATTCTTCTTCCGGTGCGTCCGCTCAAAAACCTTCGTCTTCGGCGGCCTAAGCAACAAAATATGACGTTATTGATGAAGTAAATTATATAAACAAAATAATTTAAATAAATTTAATTACCATATTTAGACGAACACCCGTAAAAGGCGTTTGGCCGGCTGTATTAGGCAAATGCTTGGGTTTGCCGTCCGGATCAACGGTGTTGCGGGAAGCCGAACACTTCTCCAAAGTTCTTATCGATTTCGGATCCAGCCAATACCGCACCATGATGACACCGTATTTTTACCCATTTTGCTATATATTTTAGAACACTTATTAAAGTGTTCCGCTTGGTTTTCTATGCTTTTATTACGGGTTTCGTATGTTTGCAGTTTTAAGACTCTCTTCAGGTAACTCGGGATTAAAGAGTGCATTTCGGAGCAAAAGTACGTTTTTGGATATATTTGGACAGTCAAGAAGTCTTGCAGCTTATGAAGACTTTTTCACCGTTTGATCCTCACCAAATTTGGATACAACAAAGTAGAGATAACCAGTTTTCAAATGCAATTGGATTAGGGACAATCCAATGGTAGGATCCTAAAATATACCGAAGCACTGAAGACCGATGAAGCTTCCCGAAGAAGCAGTCCACCGCTAGTCGAGGAGCTGGACCCTTGGCCAAGCACCATTATGCCGCCCCAAGAGCCACTCCACCCGCGGCCAGAGCCCAGTTCGCCGCGGCCAGGAGCTTCACCACTGCGGCCAAGCCTAATTACACCCAAGATGATCTGTTTCTTCACCCGAGGCCAAACCGTCTTTTTCCGTCAAACCCTAAAACGACCTAAGCTTGTTGAGGACCTATAAATACTAGTTTTAGACACAATTTTCGACAATCATCATCAAACAATCCACCCCTAATACACTATACACACTAGTTTTGCTTTCATTCTTGTACCCTTGCATCGAGATTTTCGGGATTGGTAAAGAGGTTTCTCACCGAGCTTAGCTCTTGAATTCGTGAGGCTCTTACACCAATCTCGTTTTTAAATTAATTATGTATTTTTCCAATATGTGCGAGTAGTTTAGATTGTTGGGTTTAAAGGATTATCAAGGAGAATTATATGTTCGATAAGGATTTCACTCGGTAAACCCTGGCCGATTTCTAGAGCTCTTCTTGTGGAAAGTTGTTAATGCATGAATCTAGTGTCATGAACTAGAGGCTGATAGGGGGAGTTTAGAACCATGGAATTATTGCATCTAATCACCAGCAAAGTTCATCCATAAGGCGTGCGCGTCATAAGATTTCGAAAGTATACTCACGCAGAGCCGTGAACCTATAGACCCACTAGCATATCACAATCTTACGCGTGAACAGAGACGGAAGCTATTGGTCGAGTGAATAGATTGTAGGACGTAGGTTGTACGGAAGTAGACTACGTCATTATTCTGCCATGTTCATGGGGTTATAATCTAGAAACACTAGTTACTAATGAGCTATGGGCCGTTTTATTGAATCGAGCATACCCCGAGATATTCCTCTCGACTCAGCAATGTTTTAGGATAGTTACAACCGTATATAGTAGTGTAGTTTAGCAATAGAATTCGTAAAAGTAGTTTAGTTATCGATTTTATTAGGTTTAGGTTAGTAGTCGATTTTCTTAGGTATTAGGATAGTCTTAGTTTTTCTTAGGATAGGTTTAGTTTCTCTTAGAAATAGTTTAGTAGTTAAAATTCCCTTAGTTTAAAGTAGCCATCGATTTTCTTAGATAATATTAGTAGAAGTTTTCCGTTTCTCGTTCTTTACCATTCTAGTTACAAAAACCCAATAAAAATATATTCGTTCTAGGTTTATTTACTATAGTGTCTAAGGTCTCATAGAACAGCACCCTCTCCCAGTGTATCGATACCTCAAGTACTACAACGCACATATGTGGACTTGCTGGCTTTAAAGTTTATAAATTTAAGACCTGAAGTTTCGGAGACGAATCCGATACGCATCATGTTTTTGGTGCCGTTGCCGGGGAGAGATCGCTACAGCTTCTATCACACCTTAGAGTTTAGTAGAACGACTCTAGAACAAACTTTTGCTATTTGAATTTTGGTTTTGTTTTTCTTCGTTTCAGGCTTTGAAACATGAACTCATCTCTAGAGCGAGATTGCTACTATAAGCGGGGTTAATATGACCCATCTTGCGCTCACCGCTGCCATGACTCACATGCTGTGTGTGACTCGTTCTACATGGATCAAAAACCGGCAACGACTAACTACTCTCAAGGAAGCCACGAGCCTCCTTACTACCGAGACGAACGTTTTGCGCCTCCCGTTGTCAACTCTAGATAACGTTCATACCATCAACACCATCAACTTTCGGACCAGCATGTGTTCAACTCAGATATTAGCATACGTCTAGACGCAATCAACGTCATGCTTAATCAATACCTCGATTGCCAAGTAGTGACTGAGGCGGCCATGAACAAAAGACTAGACACAATCTACACCGAATTCAACAAGAAGTTTGATGACCTTGCTGCTCACATCACCATCCTTGAGGAACAAACTCTACAAGACGCTGCTGCTATTAAAGAAAAAACAAAAACCATTGAGGAGGAACAAACGAAGCAAAAATACGATATTATTCAAAATTCCATGGAGATTCGCGATTCAAAGCAAAAAATTAAAGAGACTAATGAGTTTGCCTCTTGGTACAGAGAGAAGACTGATGATAAACTTCAAGAAGTCGAGTATCGTCTCAGCATACTCGAATACAAGGCTAGAGAAACCCGATGCTTCGGTTAGTCACTTGTCCGACACACAAAAGTCAAAAAAGCCTTGTTTGGGGGAACTATCCAAAGATCATGAGAAGCATGATTCAACACTTGACGCCCATGTTCCTGACCTAGAGGAAAAGCCAAATGACTCCCAAGAACAAGAAAACACCGAAGTAGATGAAGAAGACGACGAACCGAACAAGTCCCCACGGATTCCTCTCACCACTGGCGCGAACTCTCCGGCCACGGCCAGCTCTCCCTCCGCCGCAGGTGCCTTCACTCCACCGCGCCTCCGTTTCTCGGACCCGCGGCCAGCTCCTGTTCGTATCCCTCTGAACCGTTCGAGTCCCGAATGCTCTTCTTCGAGCAAGCTGCACTCTCTACTGATTCTCAAGCCTCAACAGAGCCTACAACCAACCTGTAACAAGACTTCATTGCACCGTGCAACATAGTTTTATTAGCCCAATCCTCCAATGAAGTCGAAGAAGAAGAGTTGAGTGACTCTGACGTTTCACCAACACTACCACCAGGTCCAATAATGGAAGAGCCAAGGACATAATGCATCACCCGAGAGAGATTGATCAAGTTTAATAGATTTGTGAAATCAATCCCGATGTACACCTCCTTCGAAGAAGTTTGGGAAAAAGACCTATATACACTTTCTTCCACTACAGAAATGAGAACAAGGAAGACATTCACGCCTATTTCATGAGAACGAGACGTTCAACAACACCCTATGCCGCTTCCCAAGCTACCCGAATTTACCATCCCAAGAAGTACCGAGATTATCCGAACAAGATAAGCCGAGAGAAGTTAGAGGAATTCAACAACGTGGTCCATAATCTACCTAGAGGTACTACTTTTGCTAGAGTTTACATGGATCATATGATTGGTCATTTCTTTTTAGAAAGCAAGGAGTCCATAACGGAGATAGAAGATCTTTTCGACAATGCCATGAACCGAAAACCCGTTAGAAGTCTCCACAAAATTGAAGAACAAGGTCAGTTCCTTTTCACTTGTAGCATCTGTGGAGTTGAACTTAAGAACGTTCTTTGTGATTACGGAGCTTGCTTGAGAATCATGTCAAAATCGATCGCAAAGCGCATCGGTATTATGCACATACAGCGTACCCGGACAAAAATCAGCAAGACCGACGAGACTTGTGCCACACCAAAAGGGATTGCCCGAGACATGCCAATAAGAAGCGGAGATTGCATAGCACCCGTCGATTTTTAGATCGTCCAAACAACGAAGAAAGATTCAACACCGATAATTCTAGGATGGCCGTTCTTATCAACCGTTGGAGCATTCATGGATTGGCAAAATCGACGCGTTTCATTCGCTAACATCGACAAAGATGTGTTCTACACTGCCATACCACTCAAAAAAGGAGAAGAAAGACTTTCTAGCACGATGGATCCCGAACTTGATCCCGATCCCGATCCACGAACAAGCGATGATTCACATGATGACGAAACCAAAAGAAGAACAAAGAATACTTGTCGTAAGACGCTGTCTTTCAACGACTAAGCTCACCTCGATACCAACGTCGACCTAAACGACTTTAAACAAAAGCGCTCAATGGAAGGCAACCCATTTTAGGTACATTTTTCTTTCTAGTTTTTTTTTATTTCTCTACTAACTTTTTTAGTTCTTAGTTTTCAGTTTTCTAAAAAAAAAAAAAAAAAAAAAAACCCAAAAACCCAAAAAAAAAAAAAAAAAAAACCCAAAAACCCAAAAAAAAAAAAACCGAAAAGATAAAAAGATGGAGACACGGTTCCAAGCTGCTCAGTCCAGTCCGAACCGCGGGGAAGGAATCGACCGCAAAAGAAGCTCGACCACGGCTGCACGAGCCAGACCCACGGCGAGCTAGCCCATGGCCGCGGTCGTGATCAACCGACCCGCGGCCAGCCCCCATGACGATCCCGATCTTCTCCGTTCGATCCCCGATCGATTCCCATTCATTCCCAACCACCCCACATCCATTACCATCACCATATCATCATCTACCATCCCTAAATCACCACCATTCCATTAACAAATCCATTCCCCAACCGCATCCAGGTAAGTTTTGTTTTTTCCTTAAACTTTTTCAATTATTACAAAAATCTATTATTCGTCCTTAACCAATTTATTTCACATTGAGGACAGTGTGATTTAAGTCTGGGGGAGGATTCCATTCCCTAATAACCACCACTTCTTTCATTTGTGTTCACATTTTGCATTTTTCGAAGTTTTTCTTAAAAAATTTCATATTTTTCGAAAAACGTAGGAATACGTTTTGAGGGAATGATGAAAGGAATCCATGACGATAACCGACCAGTGTGCATCTACACTATCTCCTAGTAACATGCTCTTTCGTAATTTGGTTCTAGACTAGGCGGTAGCTAGATTTTCTGTTAATTCGAAATCCCCAAAGGAATTTAGACCGTAGAGATTCTCTAGGATGGAATATGCTAGTTCTATTTTATTTGGACTTAATCTTGACTTAATTTTCTTATCAAAGGTTTAGGCAAAGATAACGAATCATACATTTATGACGTTCCTTCACCTTTTACCACTCTTTGTCGTACATGAATGGCCATCTCATCTTTAGTTGGTATCCCACCCGAAACTTAACCTTTGTTCAAACCTCATGCAATTCTCTTTGTGACCTATGTGCAGATATGTGGAGAAACGCTGTAAAGGGAGGAACGACACATCTTTCAGTCACTAAAGAAGAAGACTATACGCGATCGTTGATGGTGAATTCAACAAAGATGCGAGCTTCGTTATGCCTTGGAAAACCTCAAAATCATGGTAAATTTCCGTGCCAATAAAAGGCGTTTCCCCCTTTCGAAAAAAATAAATAATAATAATCAAAAATAAGTGAAAGGGAAAGGAAACAAGAGCCTTAAAAGAGTCTAAGTTGGTCGAAATACTTATGAGGCATCCATGCCCACAGAAAATTATAAGTCTGGGGGAATGACAGAAAACTTCTGTTTTTGGAGAAAAGAGGAAGTGCAACATTTTTACGCAAGAAGAAGTGACTGGAAGTTGAGGTGATCAATAGGTCCTTCTTCTCTTGCTGTTTTGCATAATAGCTTGCACCATCCGGTAAAATTACGGTAACCCGAAACACTCTTAACCTCACCTCTAAATGCCTTTAATACCTAGCATCGATTGTCTTGGTTTAATCCTTTTGATGAAAAACTCACGCCTATGCTTAATGAATGTAGAGAGCTAGCAGACCTGATTTTTGGATTTTGAAGGTTTATATTTCGTATGACGGATACCGTAGA
Organism: Eutrema japonicum; assembly: GCA_030161315.1. Lineage (NCBI taxonomy): Eukaryota > Viridiplantae > Streptophyta > Magnoliopsida > Brassicales > Brassicaceae > Eutrema > Eutrema japonicum. The sequence continues at coordinate 25,425,413 of BSQW01000012.1, read as the reverse complement.
CTAGTGTTACGGGAACTTCTAGTGAGAATTTTATAGGCTAGATTGCGATTGATGTAGTTCGATGGTTATGGTTTAGACGGATGGTCTCTGATATTTCTAGTTCCTAATGATTTTCGTTTGATCATTTCCAAGCTTGAGCTTTGTCTTGTTTGAGGACAAACAAGGTTTAAGTCTGGGGTGTGATAACACCGTATTTTTACCCGTTTTGCTATATATTTAAGTACACTTTAATAAGTATTCCGCTTGGTTTTCTATACTTTTATTACGGGTTTAGCATGTTTGCGGTTTTAAGACTCTCTTCAGGTAACTCGGGATTAAAGAGTGCATTTCGGAGCAAAAATACGTTGGGGGGAGAGAAGCTTGAAACTGAAAAAGATGTGACTAAGGATGGCATTGTGGGTATTGAAGACAACGAGAAGAAAGTTGTTGTCAAGAGATGCCCAAGAAGAGAGAGAGAGACCTTATTTGTTCCACCACCACTTTATGTACCGAAGCTACCATTCTCGGGCCGCTTCAAGAAACAATGGTTGGAGAAGTATTGGGCAATATTTGATAGACAAATGGGAAAGGTTGAACTTACCAAGCCATTAGTTGATGCGTTTCTCCTAGTGCTACAATATGCCAAGTTCCTTAAGGGATGAAATGTGAAGACGGTTCCACAATGAGCTCGGTCCAAGAGAGCTTTGCTTTGGAAGTGGAGCTAGACGAGAACGGGCAAGAAGCTAGGAATGGTAACACTAGCGTGGGAGACGATTTGAGTAAACTTAAGGCTCCTAAGGTGGACCTCAAACCAAACCCTGTTGTGCTAAGGTACGCTTTCCTAGGTCCCAATGACTCATACCCGGTCATAGTGAATGAGAACTAGAAAGATGAAGAATTGTCCTCCCTTTTGAACGAATTGATGAAGTATAGGAAAGCCATTGGTTATTCCTTGGATGACATCAAACACATTTCCTCTACTCTTTGCACATATAGGATAGATCTAGAAGATGAATCGATGACTTCAATCGAACATCAAAGGAGGATAGATCCGAATTTGGAAGAAGTCGTCAAGAAAGAGATTCTAAAGCTTCTAGATGCGGGGATTATCTATCCTATCTCCGATAGTAGGTGGGTATCCCCGGTCCATGTGGTGCCCAAAAAGGGAGGAATGACGGTTGTGAAGAACAAAAAGATGAATTGATACCCACTAGAACCATAACTGGCCATAGGATGTGTATTGATTATCAAAAATTTAACTCCACCTCTAGGAAAGATCACTTCCCACTCCCATTTATTGACCAAATGCTTGAAAGTCTTGCAAACCACTAATACAATTATTTTCTTGACGGGTACTCGGGATTCTTCCAAATCCCGATACATCCCAATGATCAAGAAAAGACAACATTCACATGCCCCTACGGTACCTTTGCTTATCGAAGTTCGGGTTATGTAATGCACCGGCAACCTTTCAACGGTGTATAATATCTATATTTTCGGATTTGATCGAGGAAATGATTGAGGTTTTTATGGATGATTTTTCCGTATATAGCTATTCGTTTGGTATGTGTCTTTCCAATCTTTTCAAGGTACTCACTAGGTGCGAGGAAGCAAATCTCTTTTTGAATTGGAAGAAGTGTCATTTCATGGTTCGTCAGGGTATCGTCCTTGGGCACAAAATTTTAGAGAAGGGAGTCGAAGTGGACAAGGCCAAGATCGAAGTTATGGTGAGCTTGGAACCGCCAAAATCGGTTAAAGATATTCGAAGTTTCTTGGGTCATGTCGGGTTCTATCGGAGATTTATCAAGGACTTTTCAAAGATAGTAAGACCACTCACAAGGCTTCTTTGCAAGGAGGTGGAGTTCAAGTTTGACGAAGAATGCCTTAAGGCGTTTTTGGAGATCAAAAAGGCTCTTGTGAGTGCTCAGATTGTGCAAACACCGTATTGGAGTCTCCGTTTTGAGATTATGTGAGATGCTAGCAACTATGCGGTAAGAGCGGTTCTTGGGCAAAAGAAAGACAAGAAGATGCACGTGATCTACTATGCTAGTAGGACACTAGACGATGCACAAGGAAGGTATGATACTTCGGAGAAAGAGCTACTTGCGGATGTGTTTGCTATCAAGAAGTTTAGGTCTTACGTGGTTGGCTCCAAGATCATCGTTTACACGGATCATGCTGCTTTGAGGCATATCTATGTTAAAAAGGACACCAAGCCAAGACTCTTGCGATGGATCTTGTTGCTTCAAGAATTTGATATGGAGATTGTCGATAAGAAGGGTATTGAGAATGGAGTTGCGGATCACTTGTCTAGGATGCGCATTGAAGATCTTGTGCCAATGGACGACTCACTCCCCGATGAGCAATTGATGTTAGTGAGCGTTTTGAGAAGAGGGATTGAAGCCGTGAGAGGTTTTGAGGACGCTAAAGGATTGAAGGATGAGAAGATACCATGGTATGCAGACTATGACAACTACTTAGCTTGCGGGAAAGAACCGCCAAGGTTGGATGGCTATCAAAGAAAGAAGTTCTTTAGAGACGTCACTCGTTTCTATTGGGATGAGCCGTACTTGTATACTCTTTGCAAGGACAAGCTCTATAGGAGATTTATCCCTGAGGAAGAAGTTAATGGTATCTTGATGCATTGTCACGGTTCGTCGTATGGAGGTCACTTCGCTTCATTCAAGACGATTTCTAAGGTTCTACAAGCGGGTTTTTGGTGGAATTCTATGTTTAAGGACGCTCAAGAGTTTGTGTCTACTTGTGACGCTTGTCAAAGGAAAGGGAACATTGGTAAACGGGATGAGATGCCTCAAAATCCCATTCTCGAGGTTGAAATCTTTGATGTTTTGGGCATTAACTTCATGGGGCCGTTTCCTTCTTCATATGGCAACCAATACATCTTGGTGGCGGTGGACTACGTTTCTAAATGGGTTGAAGCCATAGCAATTCCTACCAATGATCCCAAGGTGGTCCTTAAAATTTTAAAGTCTATCATTTTCCCGTGCTTTGGAGTGCCAAGAGTTGTGATAAGTGATGGCGGTTCCCACTTCATCAATAAAGTCTTTGAGAGCCTACTAAACAAGCATGGGGTTAAGCACAAGGTGGCCACGCCTTACCACCCTCAAACAAGTGGTCAAGTGGAGGTATCAAATCGCCAAATCAAGTATATCCTAGAGAAGACCGTTGGAGCTTCAAGGAAAGATTGGTCCGTGAAGTTGGATGATGCATTGTGGGCATACCGAACCGCTTACAAGACACCAATTGGGACAACGCCATTCAATCTTCTTTATGGAAAATCTTGTCACTTGCCGGTTGAGTTGGAGTACAAGGCCTTGTGGGTGGTTAAACCTCTCAGCTTTGATTTAAAATCAGCCTCGTAAAGCACTACAAGAAAAAACAGTTTTTGCGACCATTTTTTGTGAATCTTTTTTTTGTCGCAAAAAAGTGGGACAAAAATGTGACCACTTTGCGACGGATTTGCGACCACTGGTATTGCAGTGTCAAAAGAGTCGCTTATTTGCGACTATTTAAGGACTTGCAAAAGTAGTCCCAAATTTGTGACTGATTTGCTTCGGTTTAGCAACACCACTCTATTTTTTTAAATAAACATCAAATAATATTTAAAAAATATAAACTATAAATTCTAAACCCTAAACCATCAAATAATATAAAAAAAAAATTCAAATAATAATAAAAAAAATTCAAACTTACTATTTAAAAAAATATAATCATTTATAAATCCTAAATTCTAAACCCTAAACCTCTAACCCTTAATCATAAATTCTATATCTTAAATTGTAAAATATATATTACACATAAACATAAATAATATAAAAAAACTTAAATTGTAAATATTAAATTATAAACTAGATCTTACACATAAACATCAAATAATATACAAAATATTCAACACTTACAATTTTTTAAAAATATAATCATTTTAGGGTTTAGGGTAACATGTACACTAATTTGCAAACCCTATATCTTAAATCATAAACTATAAATCTTAAATCATAAACATCTAACTCTTAATCATAAACTCTATATCTTAAATCATAAACCTCTAACCCTTAATCATAAACTCTAAATCTAAAACCCAGCTTTTGTGACCAATTTGAGACTAATTTGCGAGTATTTTCGAAAGTGGTCACAAAATAGTCTCAAATTTAGGACTAATTTGCGACTCTACTCGATAACAGTCACAAAATAGTCACAACTTTGGGAATAATTTGCAACTCCACTTGATTTTTTTTATAGAAATCAATAAATTATAAACTCAAACCAAAAACCTTAACCATAAACCCTAAACCTCTAACACATAATCATAAACTTGATCTAAATCTTAAATTGTAAACAAAATTTTACACATAAACATCAAATAATATACAAAAAAATTCAACACTTACAATTTTTTTTAATATGATCATTTTATAAATCCTAAATTCTAACTTACAAATTTTTTTAATATGATCATTTTATAAATCCTAAATTCTAAACCTCTAACCCTTAATCATAAACTATAAATCTTAAATTGTAAACTAGATGTTACACATAAACATCAAATAATAAACAAAAAAATATAACACTTACAAAATTTTTAATCTAATCATAAGATCTACTAAGTGTTACATGTCTTTTATAAGGAATGATTTTGAAATATAAAAATTATCTCAAAAATTATTTATTTTTAAGTTTTAACATATTTTTGAAGTGCTATATACACAAAATCATTGTAAAGTCATATTCAAATTTTCTAGGTTCTTAAAGTTTAGTGTTTAGGGTAAAGAATTTTGATTGTCACAAAATAGTCACAAATTTGCGACCGTTTAGCAACCCCAGTCGATTTTTTTAATAGTAGTCACAAAAGAGTCACAAATTTGTGACTCTTTTGCGACCAAATGACAAAAATAATAAAATCTTCTCATTGGCTAGTTCCTTGTGACGAGGATTGAGATCCTCCACCGTTGATTGGTATAATCCAACGGTGGAAAATTTATACTGCTTTATTTATTATTTTTTAATTGATTTTTCTCCAACCTTATCTTTTTTCTCTCTCCTTCCCACCATTATCTTCTTCTCCTCCTCCTTCTTCTTCTTCTTCTTCTTCTTCTTCTTTTTCTTCCGACGGTCTCCTGGAGATAGAGGAATCTGTTGTCCATATCTTAGGTCAGTCTCGTCACGTTCTCTTCACTCACCGGTAAGTTCCAACCTCCACCGCCGGTGTCTTCACCATTTGTTTTTGTTGGTTTTTGATATTTAAACGCTTGTTCGATCTAGTGTGTTGAAGGTATGAGCAGATCCTTGTTTCTGCGGCGCCGGAGGAGCAGATTCGCCAGCAAGGCTTCGGAATTTGTCGCCGAGACAAGGGCGTCGGAATTCGTTGCCGGGAAGCTTCATCTCGGAGGAGGATGAGGAGGCGGCGGCTTCAACTCGAAGAAGGAGGAGGAGGCAGCGGCTTCAACTCGAAGAAGGAGGAGGAGGCGATGGCTTCATCTCGGAGAAGAGGAGGAGACTCGCCGTGAAGCTTCATCTCGGAGAAGAGGAGGAGGCGGCGGCAATGTCAACCTCTTTTTTTTTTTCTTTTTTTTTTAATTTTAATTTTTGTAATTAATTAATTTACTAAATAAAATAAATTTTTTTTGGAATTTGTTTTTGTTTTTTTTATTTTATTTTTTAAACAAGTAGTCACAAAATCAGTCTCTAATTTAGGTCAGATATTATAGTCACATATCAGTCACAAATTTGCGACCGTTTTGCGACCATTTTATTTAGCGACCAAATATTTGCGACTACTGTTTTTGGTCACAAAATGGTCGTAAATGAGTCATTTGCGACCATTTTGGGACTCTTTTGGTGGTCGCAAAAACTGCGTTTTCTTGTAGTGAAGGCGTCTACTTCAATTGAGCTCGATGAAGTCTGCCTCGATGCTGATGAAAGTTCACGTCTCGACAAGGAGAGAACGAAGTTGTTCAATGACAAGAAGATAACACCCAATGATCTTAAGGTTGGGGACCAAGTGTTGTTGTTTAACTCCTGGTTGAAGCTATTTCCCGGGAAGCTCAAGTCAAGATGGTCCAGTCCTTTTAAGATAAAAGAAGTAAAACCGTATCGCGGGGTTGTGTTGTTCAACAAGACTGGTGGAGAATTCACGGTAAATGGACAACGTCTCAAGACCTATATGGCGGGTGATTACATTGAGGAAGGGATCACGGTTCCTCTCTCGAACACTCTTTCCGCCTAAACGGGATAACAAACGTCGAACTTAGTGACGTTAAACAAAGTGCTCATGGGAGACACCCCATGCTTATCCCTTGTATATACTTTTCAATTTTGATGTTTTGGTAAGTGTCTATAGGTTTCTTGTGGTCTAAGTGGTGATGCCTTGCAAGCAATAATGTGTAGAGAGGAGGAATGCTTAATCCCATTCAAAACAGGGAGAAAACCGGGTGCCAACACCGTCCACGCCTTGCCCAGTGCAGGGAGACGTCTGATATATCATGGTTTTTACCCTATTTAAGCCATGATATAAGTCCTTTTTATAGAGTCTTTATAGTATTTTGGAGTCTTTCAGAGTCCTTTACAGGTTTTAGCACATTTGGAGTATTCTTGGAGATATTGGAGTTTATGGAACATTCTGGAGCGAAACTGAAGCCTGCTGGCTAAATTACTCGAATTCACGTCAAGTATCGATCGATACCCCCTGGTATCGATCGATACCAATCGAAGCAGATTTCAAAGTCGCGACTTAATGAAGTTTGAAGAATTGCAAAAAGTGCCCAGAAGACTTGGATAATTACAAGAAGACCCCAAATCGTGATTTAGGTTATAAATAGGATTTTACAGCCATTGTTTAGGCTATGCTTTATTTTGCTTTAGTTTAAGAGAGATTTTGGGGAGAGACAAGTCTGGTTTCCCTTCGTCCGAGATCAGATCTCAAAACCTTGTTTCTCTTTCTGATTTAATATAAGAGTATTTATTCAACATGTTTATTAATTTAATATCCATGTCTGAGTAGATCACCTGTTAGGTTTAGGGTTTTCTCATAGGGATTTCTTTGAATGCTAGGTTGATTATCTGTTAGGATTCACTATCTAAATTAGTTCTTCGCCTTAGGTTGTTCTCAAAGCTAATTCTAGGTTGACGAATCTGGAACTTAGATCTTAGGATAATTAATTAGGCACGAGAGTGCGATTAATTACCTGATAGAACCTTAGGTGAGCAAATTGATTATTCGCAAAGAGATTTGGTTTAATTGATTTGTGAACATATCAAACCTGATTTTAAAGCTGATTTAGACTTTAGGATTCGCAAAGAGATTTGGAATTTCTAGGATTTAGATTTAGATAGTTTTCGCAACGAGAGTTGGTTAACTATATTTTAGTGATTTGAGTTCTAGAACAGTGCTTAATCTGGATCCTGTTAGCTAACTTAGCTGCATTCATTGATTTCCTGAGAAATACCCTAAGCCTACATTCCCCCAATTGAATTTACAAACGTTTTACTTGCAACCCTGTTTTTCAATTACATCATCTGGTTTAGCTTGTTTCTGATCTATAGAATCTATTGAGTGATTCTTGAGTTCTTGTGTTCGACCCCTGATTTACTGCAGCAACTGCTTTAGTACTTTTTAGGGTATTAAATTGAGCATATCAATTTTGGCGCCGTTGCCGGGGACTCAATTCGCCGTTAGATTTTAGCTAGGAAATTCGTCTAAATCGCCCGAGTATCGATCGATACCCTTGAGTATCGGTCGATACCCGTCGTAAATTTCAGTTACTTACGCTCTTTACTTGTGATTTCAGGTGCATGCATAATCTTGAAACCAGAAGCAAAAAGAGCACTCCGCTAGTTGATCTATCACTGGAACAGCTAGCACAAGTGGAACGCACAAACAGGAAAGCAAAGAAGTCAGCTAAGATGAACAACAATCAAGTTGGGTTGGTTCGTGATGCTGCTGGAGCTTACAGGGACCAACAGGGTCGGTTGTGCAATGAGCAAGGACAACGTCTGGATGGAGAGGGGATTGTCATTCCACCTGCTCCTGTTGTCGCTGAGAATGCCGCTAGGGACGCAAGGGATGCTGTGGTTAATCGTGGTAGAACGATTGGTGAACACAACAGGCCAGAGCAATTTTTCGCCAATCGCTCTGCGATTCGTCCCCCTGCGTATGAGCGGAATGACTTTGAGCTGAAGCCTGCTTACTACACTCTAGTAGGACAGCATCTCTTCCATGGTTTGCCTCATGAGCATCCAATGGATCATGTAGAGAAATTCGAGGACTTGGTCACTAGCATCAAGAGCAATGGAGTGTCCTACGATTATCTCTTCTGCAAGCTCTTCCCCTACTCTCTAGGTGGAGAGGCTACCTACTGGCTGAGGCAGCTACCTCCTGGATCACTGACTAATTGGGAAGACACCAAGAGAGCCTTCCTAATTAACTTCTATGATGATGGACGATCTGAAGATCTGAGGAATAAGATCTCCACTTTTTCTCAAGGACCTACTGAGGCGTTCAAAGCTGCTTGGACAAGATTCAGATCGTACCAAAGAGACTGTCCACACCATGGATACTCTGATGTGCAGCTGCTGGGTATCTTCTTCAGAGGAGTAGATTGGAGGTATCAGATGGCTCTGGACTCTTCAAGCAATGGGAACTTCAACACCAATTATCCCGAGGACGCCTATGTGTTGATTGAGAATTTTGCATCTAGCAGCAGCACAAAGAGTGCAGATTTCGAGCGCAAGAATCTAGCTGGTAATCAAGATGGATCGCAGATCGCTGAGTTTAAGGCTCAACTAGATTCTATGCACAGTCTTCTGCTGGGAAAGACAACAAAAGCTGTCCATTTTGCTGAGGATGTTGAGGTTTTCAATGAGAATGAAGCAGAAGACGTGAACTACATTGGTGGTTCTGGCTTTCAGGGACAGAGGAACCAGTTCAACAACAATCGGAGCTTCAACAACAACTTCCAGCAAGGAGGATTCAACCAGAAACCTGCCCAGATCAGTGGTTACACCAGGAACTACAGAAATCCTTCTTACGAGCCTGTGACTGCTAAGACATCAGAGAACAAGATTGAAGCCATGCTTGAAACACTCGTTCAAGGACAGCAACAGATTACAGTGACCTTCAATGGTAAGATGGACGCCATGTACAAAGATCTGAGTGGAAGGATCGATTCTCTGGGTATTGGTCAGAAGAAGCTGGAAACTCAGGTAGCTCAGACTTCAGAAAGTTCAAGAAGACAAGAAGGTTTTCTACCAGGAAAAGGAGAGAACCCAAGGGCACACATCAATGCCATTACCTTGAGAAGTGGCAAGGAGGTCAAATCAGGAGCAAAAGTGGATCAGCCTACTGTAAATTTCGAGATGTCTGACGACGAAGACACTGAAATCGCTAAGGCATCGATCGACACTCCTCAGCATCGATCGACACCGATCGCGATTCTCAGACGGGAAGACTCAAATTCCCGTGTATCGATCGATACCCCCCCTATATCGATCGATACCGAACCTGAAGACGATGCAGAAGTTGAGGTTGTGAAGGAGAAGCTTAAAGCAGCACCAGAGAGGGTCTACATCCCAAGGGTACCCTATCCCAGAGCTCTTGGGAAGACTAAGAAGGAAGTAGAGGATGCTAAATGCAAGGAAATTTTGGACAAGCTGGTTGTTGAACTTCCCTTCATCGATGCTATCAAGACCTCTGTAGCTTTCAAGAGGTATGTCAAGAAGATGGTGTCCAGCAATGTAAACCTTGAAGAAGGCTGTTTGATGATCACTCATGAGTGCAGTGCAATCCTAAGCAACAGGATCCCAACGAAACTTCCAGATCCAGGGAGCTTTGTCTTGGATTGCACAATCGCTACTGACAGGTTTGAACGTTCTCTCTGTGACCTTGGCTCAAGTGTCAACCTCATGCCATACTCGGTTGCTAAGAGGATGGGAATGACAGACTTCACTGCTACTAGAATCTCGCTGATTCTCGCTGATCGTTCAATTAGACTTCCAGAAGGATTGCTCGAGGATGTTCCGATTGTGATTGGGAACTGCTTAATCCCAACTGATTTCATTGTCTTGGAGTATGATTCGGAACCCAGAGATCCTCTCATCTTGGGAAGGCCATTCCTAGCAACAGCTGGTGCTCTGATTGATTGCAGGAATGGGAAGATATCTCTTAACATTGGTGAGTTGGTCATGACTTTTAACATGGAGAAGATGATGAAGAGACCAACCATCGATGGGCGGACTTTCTTCGTTGATACCTTCTGTGATATTGCTGAGGAGTATTTCTTAGAGATGCATCCTGAGGACCCATTGGAGAAAGCATTGGCCTGTTCGGCTGAGTCAGAGGTTAAGCCACACGATGCTGCTGCTGAATACGGAAGGATACTAGATTCAGCACGACCAGTATCGATCGATACTCTGATGGTATCGATCGATACCCTACGGCCAGAAAGAAGTTTGGCCGAAAGAACTATGCAAGCTGCTGGGCTTGGAGATTGGAGCGAGGAGAACGCTCCTAAAGTGGAACTCAAACCACTTCCTGCGAATCTAAGGTATGGTTTTCTTGGTCCTAATTCCACGTACCCTGTAATCCTTAATTCTTCTTTGAACAACGCAGAGATCACTTTACTGCTAAGCAAGCTGCGCAAGTATCGCAAAGCTCTTGGCTATTCTCTTGATGACATTTCAGGTATTTCACCGAACCTGTGCATGCATAGGATTCATCTTGAGGACGAGTCAAAGGCTTCAGTTGAGCATCAAAGGAGGCTAAATCCAAACCTGAAAGAGGTGGTTAAGAAAGAGGTCATGAAACTCTTGGATGCAGGAGTTATCTATGCCATCTCAGATAGCTCTTGGGTCAGTCCAGTGCACGTTGTTCCTAAGAAAGGAGGGATAACTGTGGTGAAGAACAACAGGGATGAGATGATTCCCACAAGGACTATCACTGGACATCGAATGTGCATTGATTACAGGAAGTTGAATGCGGCCACACGGAAAGATCACTTCCCATTGCCATTCATTGACCAGATGTTGGAGAGGTTGGCCAGTCATCCCTACTACTGCTTCCTTGATGGATATTCAGGTTTCTTCCAGATTCCTATCCATCCAGATGACCAAGGATATACCACTTTCACGTGTCCCTATGGCACGTTCGCATACAGGAGAATGCCATTTGGATTGTGCAACGCTCCAGCCACTTTTCAGAGGTGCATGATGTCTATCTTCACAGACATGATCGAGGATTTCATGGAGGTGTTCATGGATGATTTTTCAGTATATGGGTCATCATTCAAGATCTGTTTGGCTAATCTGTGCAAGGTGCTACAGAGGTGTGAAGAGAAACACTTGGTCCTTAACTGGGAAAAGTGTCATTTTATGGTTCAGGATGGCATTGTACTTGGGCACAAGGTCTCTGAAGCTGGAATCGAAGTTGACAAAGCCAAGATTCAGGTCATGACAAGTCTCCAACCACCTACTTCTGTGAAGGATATTCGGAGTTTCCTTGGTCATGCAGGGTTTTACAGGAGGTTCATCAAGGATTTCTCCAAGATAGCACGTCCACTCACTGCTCTGCTGTGCAAAGAGATCAAATTTGATTTCACAACTGATTGTCTTGCAGCCTTTGAGGAGATCAAAAAGGCTTTAGTGAGTGCTCCTGTTGTGCAACCTCCTGATTGGACTCTGCCTTTCGAGATCATGTGTGATGCCAGTGACTTTGCTGTGGGGTCAGTTCTGGGTCAGAGGAAAGACAGGAAGCTGCACGTCATCTACTATGCCAGCAGGACTTTGGATGAGGCTCAGAGGAATTACAGCACCACGGAGAAGGAGCTACTTGCTGTTGTTTTCTCCTTTGAGAAATTCCGATCTTACTTGATTGGGAGCAAGGTGGTTGTTCATACTGATCATGCTGCTCTCAAGTATCTGATGAATAACAAGGATCTCAAGCCTCGTCTCTGTCGTTGGGTTCTTTTGCTACAAGGGTTTGACATTGAGGTTAAGGACAAGAAAGGCATAGAGAATGGAGTTGCTGACCATCTCTCGCGGATGCGGATCGATGAGGACGTCCCCATTGATGATCAACTACCTGAGGAAGCCATCTACTTCATTGAAACCGGGTTTCAGATGAATCTGGCCGAGAATCAGCAATTTCCACGAGTTGCAGGTTTCGGTATCGATCGATACCATGATGGTATCGGTCGATACCCTGACGATTCAGAAGCTGTTTTCATCATCGATCATTCAGTCGCTTCTAACCACCATCTCGTCGCTGCAGCAGATTCTGATACTCCATGGTACGCTGATATTGCAAATTATCTCGCTGCAGATGCAAAGCCAAACCACCTCAAGAAGTATGACAAGAAGAAGTTCATGCGCGACATAAGGAGATTCTTTTGGGATGAACCTTACTTGTACAAGCATTGTTCTGATGGCATGTACAGGAGATGCATTGCTGAGTCAGAGGTTTCAGATGTTTTGTTTCATTGCCATGGATCAGACTATGCTGGACACTTTGCCACCTTCAAGACAGTATCCAAGGCTCTTCAAGCAGGCTTTTGGTGGCCTACCATGTTCAAGGATGCTCACACTTTCGTCTCACAGTGCGACGCTTGTCAGAGGAGAGGGAAGATCAGTAAGAGACATGAGATGCCACAAAATTTCATCCTTGAGGTTGAAGTTTTTGATTGCTGGGGCATTGACTTTATGGGTCCTTTCCCATCTTCACACAAGAAGAACTACATCCTGGTTGCTGTGGACTATGTGTCCAAATGGGTGGAAGCGATAGCTAGTGAGAAGAATGACTCTGCGGTGGTTCTTAAGCTGTTTAAGACCATCATTTTCCCTCGCTTTGGAGTACCTCGAATTGTGATAAGTGATGGTGGCTCTCACTTTATCAACAAGGTGTTCGAGAGGTTGTTGAAGAAGTATGGTGTAAACCATCGTGTGGCTACTCCTTATCACCCTCAGACAAGTGGGCAAGTTGAAGTCTCCAACAGGCAGATCAAGGAGATCTTGGAGAAGACAGTGAATGCTTCTAGGAATAATTGGTCTACAAAGCTGGATGATGCACTTTGGGCATACAGGACTGCCTTCAAGACACCGCTGGGTACTACACCTTTCCAAATGCTGTATGGGAAAGCATGCCACCTTCCAGTGGAGATTGAGCACAAGGCTGCATGGGCAACAAAGATGCTGAACTTCGACCTCAAGCCTGCTGCTGAGAGGAGGTTGATTCAGCTGAACGAGCTGGATGAGATCAGGCACCATGCTTATGAGAACTCGAGGCTGTACAAGGAGAGAACCAAAGCTTATCATGATAAGAAGATCATCTCCAGACACTTCGAGCCGAACGACCAGGTACTTCTGTATAACTCTCGTTTGCAATTGTTTCCTGGTAAACTGCGTTCACGTTGGTCAGGTCCCTTCACAATCAAAGAGGTCAGACCACATGGTGCTGTAGTGCTGATAAATCGCAAAGGCGAGGAATTCACTGTCAATGGACAAAGAGTGAAACACTATTGGGCGCAAGCCGAGATTCCAACAGGGCAGATAATGCCTCTGGATGATGCACCAACAGCCTGAATGGCGTTACAGTCAAGCTATTGACGTTAAACGAGCGCTTGGTGGGAGGCAACCCACTGGTGAGTCTGTCCTTGAGTCGTTTTTCCTTTTGATTTTTCGTTTGTTTTGAGTCTGTGTCAGGATGAACAAGGAGCAACTCGAAATCGCCTAAGTATCGATCGATACCCCATTGGTATCGATCGACACCAATCGCGGATGATAGTTCACCAAGTCGATCTAAGCGTGGTATCGATCGATACCATGCTGTGTGTCGATCGACACTCGGTATTCCAGGAAGGTAATTTCTTTTTTCTCTTCATTCTATCCTTTTCTTTTGTTTCTTTTACCTACTCTAGGCTAGATAACACTGGGGACAGTGTTGTTCAAGTCTGGGGGAGGTGTCTGACTGACAAAGTTTTTGTTTTTCTTAGAGTCAGTCGTTTTATAGAGTCAAAACTGTTTTATTGAGTCAAAATTTGTTGGAGATTATGATCCTGTGCTTGAACCTATTGATGTGATTTCGTTTTTGAGTGCACAGTGTTACAGGATCAGTTCTAGATCGACTAATGAAAAATCCAAATACTGACCAGTTGACTAGAAAACATTCATGTCTCCAGCAGAGTTCTTCTGAAGCCTGAGCCAAATTTTTGCACTTCATCAATGTGGTTAGTGTTCATAGAGCTTGATTCATCATTCATATCTGATAAAGGAACCCGTGTGTTTAGAATTATGGTATCTCTCTCCCCTGAAATAAGTTGATAGATTAAGAGCATAAAAGATTGAAATGATTTTCTTCTGAGTAGAGGGTTAGGAAAATTTCCAGCGATCCCATTATTCTACTTAAGAGGGGATGATCACACAAAGGATTGGAAGCGAGGCTAGGATTTTCCTATGATGCCATTATTCGCCTACATCCTTTGATACATAGAGAGGGAAGAACCGGGGATTTGGTGGCAAACACCATCAATACTCGCGTCTCCTACCTTGATATGTATATGCTAAGCTGAAAATAAATAAAAAATAATAATAATAAGGATATAATAAGAAATAAGTCTGGAGGAGAGAAATTGATACAAAAAGTGTTAAAAAGGGTGGTTCCTTTGTCATGATATTGTCTGGTAAAGAATCTAGAAGGTTCTTGAACATTAACTGCAGCGATGAAACTGGCGATGAAGGTTTTACTTGAACAATGCTGTGGGATAATGGGTGGAGTCTGGAAAAGCTGCGAATGTCTACGGAGAAGTACATGGTGGTTAGATCAAAAGCTGGTTTGGTGACATTTGGGTACTTGAAAAAAAAGTCATTTCGATGGTTCAGGAACAGGTGAGTCTCTACGTTTTCAAACCTCTTTTTCTGATTTAGTCTTCTATTTGCTTGAGGACAAGCAAAAGGTTAAGTCTGGGGGAGTTGATATATCATGGTTTTTACCCTATTTAAGCCATGATATAAGTCCTTTTTATAGAGTCTTTATAGTATTTTGGAGTCTTTCAGAGTCCTTTACAGGTTTTAGCACATTTGGAGTATTCTTGGAGATATTGGAGTTTATGGAACATTCTGGAGCGAAACTGAAGCCTGCTGGCTAAATTACTCGAATTCACGTCAAGTATCGATCGATACCCCCTGGTATCGATCGATACCAATCGAAGCAGATTTCAAAGTCGCGACTTAATGAAGTTTGAAGAATTGCAAAAAGTGCCCAGAAGACTTGGATAATTACAAGAAGACCCCAAATCGTGATTTAGGTTATAAATAGGATTTTACAGCCATTGTTTAGGCTATGCTTTATTTTGCTTTAGTTTAAGAGAGATTTTGGGGAGAGACAAGTCTGGTTTCCCTTCGTCCGAGATCAGATCTCAAAACCTTGTTTCTCTTTCTGATTTAATATAAGAGTATTTATTCAACATGTTTATTAATTTAATATCCATGTCTGAGTAGATCACCTGTTAGGTTTAGGGTTTTCTCATAGGGATTTCTTTGAATGCTAGGTTGATTATCTGTTAGGATTCACTATCTAAATTAGTTCTTCGCCTTAGGTTGTTCTCAAAGCTAATTCTAGGTTGACGAATCTGGAACTTAGATCTTAGGATAATTAATTAGGCACGAGAGTGCGATTAATTACCTGATAGAACCTTAGGTGAGCAAATTGATTATTCGCAAAGAGATTTGGTTTAATTGATTTGTGAACATATCAAACCTGATTTTAAAGCTGATTTAGACTTTAGGATTCGCAAAGAGATTTGGAATTTCTAGGATTTAGATTTAGATAGTTTTCGCAACGAGAGTTGGTTAACTATATTTTAGTGATTTGAGTTCTAGAACAGTGCTTAATCTGGATCATGTTAGCTAACTTAGCTGCATTCATTGATTTCCTGAGAAATACCCTAAGCCTACATTCCCCCAATTGAATTTACAAACGTTTTACTTGCAACCCTGTTTTTCAATTACATCATCTGGTTTAGCTTGTTTCTGATCTATAGAATCTATTGAGTGATTCTTGAGTTCTTGTGTTCGACCCCTGATTTACTGCAGCAACTGCTTTAGTACTTTTTAGGGTATTAAATTGAGCATATCAACGTCCAAAACAGGGAGAAAACCGGGTGCCAACACCGGCCTGCCCCTGCTCGGTGTGAGCTGATTCGATGGAAAACCCCTTTGACTAGCGGTCCAAAATCTGGATCTATTGTCCAGCGGTCCGTAGTCCGGATATATTGTCCAGCGGTCCGTCCAGTGCTCTCGCTCCAGGTAAGTCGGCCCGCGACCTGGCCCGCGCATGTAATGTTTCTTCTTCCCCATTTCGTGATCAGCTCCCTCTTTTCCCTCATTTGCGAAAATCATATATATATCTCTCTCTCTCTCCATTTCTTCATAACGTTCTCTCCTTTTGCTCAAAAATTGTGACTCAAGTTGCTAAAATCTTTATTTTCCATCACCTCCTTGGATCTACCATCGATTTCACCATTTAGTCTTGCTATCCCAAGGTATTTGCTCGAAATTTTGTTGTGAAATTCAAGATTTTGCTCTTAAAATAGAAAGCTTCAAATTTTAGTTTGGATAAGGGAAAACGGTCATTTAAATTATGAACTTACACGATTTTGTCAAATCAAATACGAACTCTTTGATAAGCCGAAAAATACACAAACTTATGTTGACCTGACCAGATTAATTACAAATTAGTCAACATTATATTCTGTGTATTAATTGTAATTATCGTTAACAATCCGTTAAAACTGAGACGACATCGTTTCCATCAAACAAAAAAAAACACAAATCATTTTCCCAAATCCCTAATTTTTCTAATCTCTCTCGCGGCCTACTCCTCTTTTTTTTTTTTTTTAGTCGATAATCCTCTTCTCTTCTCCAGCCACGATCCTCCAAGGATTCTCCGGGATCCGATTTGAAATATTCGAAGCGATCACCAGTCTCCTCAATCACAACATATCTCCTTCTCTTCTCCTCTGTGGAACCATAACCGCGAGCAAGAGCCTGTTTAACGGATATCGATTTCCAGTTTTAAGACAAAGCTAATCACAATATCTCACAACATCTCTCCTTCTCTTCCTCTCTTTTGGATGTTTAGTTTTTGTAATAGATGTCTACAATCCTTGTCTTTGTGAAAAACACATTGATGTCTGCAATCTAAAGTGCCAAAAGCTTCTCTACAAATTCGAAAAATATGACTTTATGACTATGAATCTGGAGAAGTTCCTTATGCAGCTTTAGACTGATTAAATGTAAATGGTGGTTGTTTGAATTTGCATATATAGTTTGGGTTTTAGTTTGAATGGAAAAAGACTGATTTTAAAAACCTGCAACATTTATATGATTGAAATCAGCCTGAAAACAGGTCCTACAACAACCTGAAAACATGTCCTAAAATAGACCAAATACAAGTCTTAAAATTGCCCGAAAACAGGTCCTATAATACTGGCTGAAAACATGTCCTTATACTGCTGCAAAACAGGTCCTAATACTGCTACAAAACAAACTAAACTGAAAACTGCAAAACACATCATGCCATTCGATGATCTACTTTGAAGTGCAAGGAGTACATTCTACATGAAAAAATCAAACTATATGATGTCAAAATGGAAGTTCATCAAATCGAATCCCAAAACTGAAATCCCGAAATCGAAATACCAAAACCGAAATCCCGAAACAGAAATTAGGAGAGCGAGAGATCCCCAAACTTTTGTCCCACTCTGGTTTTGTATCCCTAGGTGGTTCGGTTCATAAGATAGCTTGGAGGATTTGGGGGCAAAATTAGGAGAGCGAGAGAGAGAGAGAGAAGAAGAAGAAGAAAATAAAAAAAGAGTGAAGAAGAAGTCTAATCGTAAGAGTATCTTTGGGCTTCAATTTGGGGGAATTATGTATGGAGCAGGGAAGCTATGTCACCGCCGTCGGCGTGTGTCTGAAAGTGGAGAAGAGAAGAGGAGAAGATTGTGGAATTTTTTTATTTTTGAGAAACGATGTCGTCTCAGTTTTAACGGATTGTTAACGACAATTACAATTAATACACAGAATATAATGTTGACTAATTTGATAACTAATCTGGTCTGGTCAACATAAGTTTGTGTATTTTATGGTTTATTAAAAAGTTTGTATTTGATTTGGCAAAATCATGTAAGTTCATAATTTAAATGACCGTTTTCCCGTTTGGATAATGCATCAACTTTATTAATACCTTGGGATTCTTGTGGTGATTTGTGCTTCACTTGGAAATTTTGTGCTTCTTGAGCCCATTTCGATTGTTGAATCATTGAGCTTAAAGGTTGCAACTTTGATGATTTATGGTTGTTATGCTTGGTCTTCATTATCTTCTAGCTCATTGCATCTTGTCTCATCTTGAATGCATTTGTTTGATGTTGAAAAAGGTTGTGCCTTCATCTCTTGAATCTTACATTCTCTATGAGACAATGTAGACACCATGGGTAGAAAAGGCAAGGAAACTCAAGATGAATCTCAAAGCCAACAAACAAAGAAACAATCGGATCCAATTGTTTGTCCTAAGGACAAGAAGAAGAAGAAGAAGGTGGTTAACGACAATGAGCAAGATGAAAACGAGATTGTGGTGGAGAACAAAAGAAAGAGAGTTCCCAATCCAATACCGAGAACCCCTACCTACAATGAGTATCTCTAGAAGCTAAAGCCGGTAAAATTTGTCGAGACAAGATTCCCGGATAAGGCCATACTAGAAGATGGGGATTTTCGAGGATGTGAAAAAGATCTTCGACAACATGGGTTTTGGCAAGGTGTTTGATATAGCTCAACCATCTCACAAGGAGAAAACATGCCAATTTTTGGCATCATTGGAAGCGGTTTTCTATGACCAAAGAGACAAGGATGTCGACATTGAAGATGGCCACGGGTATATGGAGTTCAAAGTTGGGCGAAAAGTTTACAAGATGACATTCGATTAGCTAAGTCAAGTGTTCGGCTTCAAGGAAGAATGAACCAAGAGAGGATTCATGTTCTACTATGGACGAAACGACCTTGCCTACTTGTGGAAAGCTATTGGACGTGGAGAGTACAACCCCGATAATATCAAAAGCTCCACCATTCGCCACCCCGCAATACGCTATGTGCATAAGGTCCTTGCTGACACACTCTTTGCTAAGAAAGAGTCTGCCGCCGTATCGGAAGATGAGATGGAGTTGATGGCACTAGGGCTAAGACCGTTTCTAAACTCTCAATTGCACATTGGTGGTTTTGTCACTTCGATTCTCAAGGCCAAAGGGAACAACTTGGTAGAGGGATATAATTATATAGAACTTATGGATGAAGCCTATCTCTCGAAGATCACATTTTTCGAAGGGAAGATAGGCAACAAATATGCCTACAACCTTCGGCTCACCGATTCCAACACCATGAAGCTTATGTTGCCTAAGATCTCTCTCACCTCTATTCAAGAGAGAAACGAGCTCACCTTCTATCCCACGAAAGATAACTTCTACAAACCAACCATCGAACCACCAATTGAGGTGATCTCCATGAGAAGAGCCAAAAATGTTGGGCCCGGAAAAGAGGACACCACTGTGAACTCTACTTGCTCCGACGATGAGGTTGCTAGCCCACTCTCTAACGAGATAACATATGGGAGTGAGCGATATCAGTTCGAACCATTTGACGGAGTGATGCGTGATTCCATAGCCCGCCACTCACATCAAGCAACCCGTCTCCTCCAACGTTGTTGCAAATGGCAAGATATAACGATTCAGAAGCTCGTAAGGACGGTGAAGAGTATGGGTGAATTGATCAAGGAGCTGAAGAAGAAGGACAATGAGGCTGGCACATTTAGAGCCCTAGATGTTGGGAACGAGGTGGAGAAAGAAGGAGAAGGTGACTCATGCCTAGAAGGAGAGATGGTGACCTACTCACATCCTTCGGCTCGGGAAGATCGAAGGAACAAAAGAAAAGCCATGAAGTCTCTCTCTCCGTGCTCGAGTAACTCGTCCTATTCCATGGGGTCTTTCTCCCCATCTCAAAGCTTTTAAAGGTAACACTCCAAAGCCTTGTAAATAGCATTTAGATTTATTTTTAGTCTTTTGCATTTGTTTATACTCTCTCTCAAGCCTCTATTACACAAGGGACCGTGTAATTTAAGTTTGGGGGAGGGTTTATGTGTTTCTAATCTTGTTTCTTTGTTCTTATTTTGATTTCCCCATCTTGAGTCTCATGCATTCAAATATATATATATAATTGAAAATATGCATTCATATAAGTCATCTAGTTGCATCGCATATTAAGATTGAGTCTAGAGTTCATATAGGATTTTCATTCATTCGCATGGGCGCAATGATGAAATTTTCCTTGTAAAATGTCAACTTAAGCTTTAGTAGTGAAGTGCATTTGAACATCGTGAAAGTAAGGACTCATCATACTTGGATCATATGCATTAATGCTTTCGTCTTGGTTGAAACAAGCTTTGAATAGAACCCATTCCTAACTATTTGAACCCCTAATATTGACTAGTAATTACATGTTTATGCAATGAAAAATGGACTCATGGATACCATAGACATACTTGGGCTATCTTCTTCCTTTTTATCACTCTTGCTAGTCCAAGTAGCCAATCCCCATCTTTGGGACGGTTATCCTCGCCCTTAACTAATTCTTTAGTGAGTGTTGTGAGGCCTATATTTTTTTTCGAATGAACTTAGCAAAAAGTGTTGGGTTTAGAGCGACAAGGAAATGCTTTCATGTAGATTTAGCTCGCACATCATCGGGCTAAGCACAGGTTAGGCTAGATAGAATGGGAGTTTGGGGTGGAATGAGAAGAGAAAGTCTTGGGCGTGCAAAGTACAAGAAAAGGTGGACAAGAGGGGAAGAGTTGGAGAAGAAGAAGGGAAAAAGCTAATGATTGAGATGGTTGGCAAGGAATATTTGATATAGCTCTAAATGATAAAGAAAATATGGTCTCTAGTTACAAAAAGAAGAAAAGAAGCCAAAAATGGCTAGTGCATCCAAAGGATGAAGAGAGAGACCAAGTAAGAAAAGCAAAATATGAGCTAAAGAAGAAAAGGAAATGAGCCAAGCCATTTGTTGATCGAAGGTGAAGAAGAAATTTTTCCCATGTGCTTAAACGAAGACGAATTGATGAGATAATGTGGTTTCTGAAAGACATATTGCCTTGGAAGAAAGGGTAGCTTAGGGGGTCATCTTAATGGGACTTAGAGGTAGGGGTTGAAATCATTTGGGACATTGGGTAGATGGAAGTCTATCTTTGTATGCATCAATTTCTTTTTACCCTTAGCATTTTGCCGAGTTCATTCATTCGTTGAGAGATCATTTGCTATGGAATTGCCATATCTATTGAGATCATCTTTATCTCAAAATCCTTGTCCCTTAGCCAAGTGAGTTCATTTGATTTGCATAAATATGATTCATGGTTTCGTTTAATGAATGGTGAAGGACTGGGGATACGAAAGCTTGTGTAGGCTAATTCTTGAACTTGATTAATATTGTGTTGAGTATGGCAAAATATTTTGGAGTAGAGATTGTTCAAGTGCGTTTTAGAATCACCATTGAATGGTTTTCTTTTGTTGACATTTTTTGACTCTATCTTCATTGCTCTCTCTCCTTTTTCTTGTTTGTTTGCTGGGGGACAAGCAAATGAATAAGTTTGGGAGAGTTGATATTCATGCATTTTACATGTTCTATCTTGCATTTTAGTTAGCTCTTTTAGTTATATGCTTGAATGATCATAGCTTTGTTTAGCATTTTGGTCTCATTTAAAGTTTAGGAAGTCCACACTAGGTCCTAGAGTGTCTTGCATATTTTGGAGTGTGTATAGGTGATTTAGAGACCTTTAAGAATGAGCTAGGAGCCTAGGCATTAGCGGATTGGCAACACCGGCCAGCTCCACCGACTGCCTCCTTCCCGATGTCGAAGACTTCCCAAGGACAGGAGATCCACCGGCTTGCAGCACTGGCCTGACCTTGCCCAAAGCTGAAGACTCGTCCCGAGGACAGTAGATCCACCGGCCGGCTCCATTAACTGCCTCCTTCACGATGTCGAAGACTCGACCCAAGGACATGAGATCCACCGGCTGGCAGCACCGGCCTGACTTTGCCCGACGCCGATCTTCAGGACACCCGAAGACACGCTCCATCGACTGGACCTCACCCGATGCAACCGGTCGGTGCGAATAACCAAACGAAGGCAGGAGATCCACCGGCCATTTATGAGATTTGAGGTTCTTAATCATTTTAATCATGGGATCTTTAACTTCTAAAATGAGATTTGAGGGTCTTATGATGATTAGTGAGTAGCTTATTTTAAAGCTCATGGGTGAGGTGGATTAGGTGTCTTCTTGAATGATTAATGATGTTTAGGACCTAGATCATCTTCTCCCTCTCTTATCTAAAGCTCTTAATGCTAGATTATCCTTGGAAAAGCTAGTTTAGACCTTAGGAAATTTCATGCACATAAGGTGTTTGATGAAATGCCCTTATAAGTTAGATAAGAGATTTTACTTGTTTAGCCTAAGGGATTAGTTGTCTAAAGAGTATTATGGCCATTGGAATTTTGTATTCATGCTTGTTAATTAGTTTTTCACAAATGGAAATTTATTCTTGATTTATTAATTAACAAAGTGATTAAGACCATGGAAGTGGATTAGTCTTGTTTTGACATTCTAAGCCTAGGGAGAAATGCTTGTTTGTGTTATTAAGCATCCTTGATCAATCATTGAAGTCACCTAAGTCAATAACCTCACTCTAGAGCTTGCTTTAATCATTTATCAATCTCGATTAGTACTTGTTAACTTGTTTACTTATTTGCTTTGCTTGAATTGAATTAGGATTGCTAGAATTGAAACTAAAACCAACCTTGTTGCTTAACTTAAGTAGTTCTATGTATTCTTGGTGTTTTGGAACTTAACCCATTGGATTCGATACCTCTTATACAACTTAGTATCTAGAGAATTGATATATAGAAAGATCGACCTTTCATGGAGCTCAATCGTCGTACCTACGAAGATCTAACCAAGGATTTTTCTAGCCTATGTCACCATGTGCTACAAGAGGCGCTCCAATCCGAGAGGGAGGGACGGTACGCTCTAATACGTTGGTACTCTAATTCGCTAACCGTTCCGGAACTTTGTGAAGCTTTGAAACTTCAATAACTCGATGAGATTAACCCTGAGAAGGACCTTGATAGAGACGTATGGCACACAATTTGACAAGGCGTCTACGACAACAGAAGGTCTAACACTACAATAAAAACACCCCTTTTACAAGGACATATATCGTTGTAAAAATTGTTGCAAAATAGGTGTACCATCGAATTTGCGTTGAAACCAAAATCGTCGTTAACTGATCGTCGCCAACCAAAAATCATCGTAAAATCGTCGGAAAATTACGAGGGGCAAAAAACTCGTCGGTTAAAAATAGTCAAAAAATTGTCGTAAATTTTACATCGAAATTAGGAGGAAAAGAAACACGTCGTAAGACCGATGGAAATTCGAAGGTAACCATTTCATCGTAAATTCGTCGGAAAACAAGAACCATCGTAAATACGTCGCTAATAAATCATCGTAAATAAAGAATGATTTTACGACGATTTGTCGAAAAACAAGAACCGTCATAAATACGTCGCTAATAAATCGTTGTAAATTAACAACGATTTTACGACGATTTGTAATTATTTTTAGTTTAATTAATTAATGAATTATTTTGTTTTATTTTTATAATTTAATTAATTTCGAAATTATAAAGTGAAATTTTTAAAAATATTATATAATAAAATTTTCTTACAAAAAAGATTATATAATAAAATTTAGATTTCGAAATCCTAATCTAAAGAATTATTCTATAATCCTCGAGAACCAAATCGTCTTTGGGACGTGGTTCCTCATCTCTCGGCGCATCGGATGTCTGCGTCGGTGGCTGATTACTTGTCTCCGCTTCTTGTGTCGCTGCCGCGTTTTCCTTTGCTCATCTTCGTCTCTTATCCCGCAACATGGCTTGCATTTGCGGGTTCCCTATTGCCATATGTCGAAGAGCGAGTCATTCTCTGTAGCATCCATTTCAACCCGCTGCTGAAGACTCGCAATCTTTGCCTGATATGTCGTAGACTCGGTCTCAACCCGCTGCTCAAGACTCGTAATCGTTGCACGTAAGACGACTGGATCATCTTCTGGTGATCGTCGTCGCGGAGCAAATGATGAGGCGGCTGAGACATCTTGAATAGATCCCATCCCGACGACCTTTCCCTTTCTCTTAGGGGAGACCTACATTTAAGTTTACAGTTAATTAGAATTTTATAAAAATTAAGAACTAAAAATTATTAAGAACTAATTATTCTATATACCTCATCGAAGATCCGGTCAATATCGGGTGTGGTCAACCCTCTAGACATGACCGACGAACCGCCAGGAGATAGTTGCTGAGAAAGCTGTGTCTCTCGCTCGGTGACCTTGAAGTCACCTCGTTGAAGATCTGCTCGGCCCTCTCTGAAACAAAGGCACCATTCTTCTTCCGGTGCGTCCGCTCAAAAACCTTCGTCTTCGGCGGCCTAAGCAACAAAATATGAAGTTATTGATGAAGTAAATTATATAAACGAAATAATTTAAATAAATTTAATTACCATATTTAGACGAACACCCGTAAAAGGCGTTTGGCCGGCTGTATGAGGCAAATGCTTGGGTTTGCCGTCCGGATCAACGGTGTTGCGGGAAGCCGAACACTTCTCCAAAGTTCTTATCGATTTCGGATCCAGCCAATACCGCACCATGATGACACCGTTTTTTTACCCATTTTGCTATATATTTTAGAACACTTATTAAAGTGTTCCGCTTGGTTTTCTATGCTTTTATTACGGGTTTCGTATGTTTGCAGTTTTAAGACTCTCTTCAGGTAACTCGGGATTAAAAAGTGCATTTCGGAGCAAAAGTACGTTTTTGGATATATTTGGACAGTCAAGAAGTCTTGCAGCTTATGAAGACTTTTTCACCGTTTGATCCTCACCAAATTTGGATACAACAAAGTAGAGATAACCAGTTTTCAAATGCAATTGGATTAGGGACAATCCAGTGGTAGGATCCTAAAATATACCGAAGCACTGAAGACCGATGAAGCTTCCCGAAGAAGCAGTCCACCGCTAGTCGAGGAGCTGGACCCTCGGCCAAGCACCATTATGCCGCCCCAAGAGCCACTCCACCCGCGGCCAGAGCCCAGTTCACCGCGGCCAGGAGCTTCACCCCTGCGGCCAAGCCTAATTACACCCAAGATGATCTGTTTCTTCACCCGAGGCCAAAACCGTCTTTTTCCGTCAAACCCTAAAACGACCTAAGCTTGTTGAGGACCTATAAATACTAGTTTTAGACACAATTTTCGACAATCATCATCAAACAATCCACCCCTAATACACTATACACACTAGTTTTGCTTTCATTCTTGTACCCTTGCATCGAGATTTTCGGGATTGGTAAAGAGGTTTCTCACCGAGCTTAGCTCTTGAATTCGTGAGGCTCTTTCACCAATCTCGTTTTTAAATTAATTATGTATTTTTCCAATATGTGCGAGTAGTTTAGATTGTTGGGTTTAAAGGATTATCAAGGAGAATTATATGTTCGATAAGGATTTCACTCGGTAAACCCTGGCCGATTTCTAGAGCTCTTCTTGTGGAAAGTTGTTAATGCATGAATCTAGTGTCATGAACTAGAGGCTGATAGGGGGAGTTTAGAACCATGGAATTATTGCATCTAATCACCAGCAAAGTTCATCCATAAGGCGTGCGCGTCATAAGATTTCGAAAGTATACTCACGCAGAGCCGTGAACCTATAGACCCACTAGCATATCACAATCTTACGCGTGAACAGAGACGGAAGCTATTGGTCGAGTGAATAGATTGTAGGACGTAGGTTGTACGGAAGTAGACTACGTCATTATTCTGCCATGTTCATGGGGTTATAATCTAGAAACACTAGTTACTAATGAGCTATGGGCCGTTTTATTGAATCGAGCATACCCCGAGATATTCCTCTCGACTCAGCAATGTTTTAGGATAGTTACAACCGTATATAGTAGTGTAGTTTAGCAATAGAGTTCGTAAAAGTAGTTTAGTTATCGATTTTATTAGGTTTAGGTTAGTAGTCGATTTTCTTAGGTATTAGGATAGTCTTAGTTTTTCTTAGGATAGGTTTAGTTTCTCTTAGCATTAGTTTAGTAGTTAAAATTCCCTTAGTTTAAAGTAGCCATCGATTTTCTTAGATAATATTAGTAGAAGTTTTCCGTTTCTCGTTCTTTACCATTCTAGTTACAAAAACCCAATAAAAACATATTCGTTCTAGGTTTATTTACTATAGTGTCTAAGGTCTCATAGAACAGCACCCTCTCCCAGTGTATCGATACCTCAAGTACTACAACGCACATATGTGGACTTGCTGGCTTTAAAGTTTATAAATTTAAGACCTGAAGTTTCGGAGACGAATCCGATACGCATCATGTTTTTGGTGCCGTTGCCGGGGAGAGATCGCTACAGCTTCTATCACACCTTAGAGTTTAGTAGAACGACTCTAGAACAAACTTTTGCTATTTGAAGTTTGGTTTTGTTTTTCTTCGTTTCAGGCTTTGAAACATGAACTCATCTCTAGAGCGAGATTGCTACTATAAGCGGGGTTAATAAGACCCATCTTGCGCTCACCGCTGCCATGACTCACATGCTGTGTGTGACTCGTTCTACATGGATCAAAAACCGGCAACGACTAACTACTCTCAAGGAAGCCACGAGCCTCCTTACTACCGAGACGAACGTTTTGCGCCTCCCGTTGTCAACTCTAGATAACGTTCATACCATCAACACCATCAACTTTCGTACCAGCATGTGTTCAACTCAGATATTAGCATACGTCTAGACGCAATCAACGTCATGTTTAATCAATACCTCGATTGCCAAGTAGTGACTGAGGCGGCCATGAACAAAAGACTAGACACAATCTACACCGAATTCAACAAGAAGATTGATGACCTTGCTGCTCACATCACCATCCTTGAGGAACAAACTCTACAAGACGCTGCTGCTATTAAAGAAAAAACAAAAACCATTGAGGAGGAACAAACGAAGCAAAAATACGATATTATTCAAAATTCCATGGAGATTCGCGATTCAAAGCAAGAAATTAAAGAGACTAATGAGTTTGCCTCTTGGTACAGAGAGAAGACTGATGATAAACCTCAAGAAGTCGAGTATCGTCTCAGCATACTCGAATACAAGGCTAGAGAAACCCGATGCTTCGGTTAGTCACTTGTCCGACACACAAAAGTCAAAAAAGCCTTGTTTGGGGGAACTATCCAAAGATCATGAGAAGCATGATTCAACACTTGACGCCCATGTTCCTGACCTAGAGGAAAAGCCAAATGACTCCCAAGAACAAGAAAACACCGAAGTAGATGAAGAAGACGACGAACCGAACAAGTCCCCACGGATTCCTCTCACCACTGGCGCGAACTCTCCGGCCACGGCCAGCTCTCCCTCCTCCGTTTCTCGGACCCGCGGCCAGCTCCTGTTCGTATCCCTCTGAACCGTTCGAGTCCCGAATGCTCTTCTTCGAGCAAGCTGCACTCTCTACTGATTCTCAAGCCTCAACAGAGCCTACAACCAACCTGTAACAAGACTTCATTGCACCGTGCAACATAGTTTTATTAGCCCAATCCTCCAATGAAGTCGAAGAAGAAGAGTTGAGGTTATTCTTTCGAAAATCAGATTTCATCTCGTTGAGTGACTCTGACCTTTCACCAACACTACCACCAAGTCCAATAACGGAAGAGCCAAGGACATAATGCATCACCCGAGAGAGATTGATCAAGTTTAATAGATTTGTGAAATCAATCCCGATGTACACCTCCTTCGAAGAAGTTTGGGAAAAGACCTATATACACTTTCTTCCACTACAGAAATGAGAACAAGGAAGACATTCACGCCTATTTCATGAGAACGAGACATTCAACAACACCCTATGCCGCTTCCCAAGCTATCCGAATTTACCATCCCAAGAAGTACCGAGATTATCCGAACAAGATAAGCCGAGAGAAGTTAGAGGAATTCAACAACGTGGTCCATAATCTACCTAGAGGTACTACTTTTGCTAGAGTTTACATGGATCATATGATTGGTCATTTCTTTTTAGAAAGCAAGGAGTCCATAACGGAGATAGAAGATCTTTTCGACAATGCCATGAACCGAAAACCCGTTAGAAGTCTCCACAAAATCGAAGAACAAGGTCAGTTCCTTTTCACTTGTAGCATCTGTGGAGTTGAACTTAAGAACGTTCTTTGTGATTACGGAGCTTGCTTGAGCATCATGTCAAAATCGATCGCAAAGCGCATCGCTATTATGCACATACAGCGTACCCGGACAAAAATCAGCAAGACCGACGAGACTTGTGCCACACCAAAAGGGATTGCCCGAGACATGCCAATAAGAAGCGGAGATTGCATAGCACCCGTCGATTTATAGATCGTCCAAACAACGAAGAAAGATTCAACACCAATAATTCTAGGATGGCCGTTCTTATCAACCGATGGAGCATTCATGGATTGGCAAAATCAACGCGTTTCATTCGCTAACATCGACAAAGACGTGTTCTACACTGCCATACCACTCAAAAAAGGAGAAGAAAGACGTTCTAGCACGATGGATCCCGAACTTGATCCCGATCCCGATCCGCGAACAAGCGATGATTCACATGATGAGGAAACCAAAAGAAGAACAAAGAATACTTGTCGTAAGACGCTATCTTTCAACGACTAAGCTCACCTCGATACCAACGTCGACCTAAACGACTTTAAACAAATGCGCTCAATGGAAGGCAACCCATTTTAGGTACATTTTTCTTTCTAGTTTTATTTTATTTCTCTACTAACTTTTTTAGTTCTTAGTTTTCAGTTTTCTAAAAAAAAAATAAAAACCAAAAAACCCAAAAACCCAAAAAAAAAAAAACCGAAAAGATAAAAAGATGGAGACACGGTTCGAAGCTGCTCAGTCCAGTCCGAACGGCGAGGAAGGAATCAACCGCAAAAGAAGCTCGACCACGGCTGCACGAGCCAGACCCACGGCGAGATAGCCCATGGCCGCGGTCGTGATTAACCGACCCGCGGCCAGCCCCCATGACGATCCCGATCTTCTCCGTTCGATCCCCGATCAATTCCCATTCATTCCCAACCACCCCACATCCATTACCATCACCATATCATCATCTACCATCCCTAAATCACCACCATTCCATTAACAAATCCATTCCCCAACCGCATCCAGGTAAGTTTTGTTTTTTCCTTAAACTTTTTCAATTATTACAAAAATCTATTATTCGTCCTTAACCAATTTATTTCACATTGAGGACAGTGTGATTTAAGTCTGGGGGAGGATTCCATTCCCTAATAACCACCGCTTCTTTCATTTGTGTTCACATTTTGCATTTTTCGACGTTTTTCTTAAAAAATTTCATATTTTTCGAAAAACGTAGGAATACGTTTTGAGGGAATGATGAAAGGAATCCATGACGATAACCGACCAGTGTGCATCTACACTATCTCCTAGTAACATGCTCTTTCGTAATTTGGTTCTAGACTAGGCAGTAGCTAGATTTTCTGGTTTTAGACAGTAGAGATTCTCTAGGATGGAATATGCTAGTTCTATTTTATTTGGACTTAATCTTGACTTAATTTTCTTATCAAAGGTTTAGGCAAAGATAACGAATCATACATTTATGACGTTCCTTCACCTTTTACCACTCTTTGTCGTACATGAATGGCCATCTCATCTTTAGTTTGTATCCCACCCGAAACTTAACCTTTGTCCAAACCTCATGCAATTCTCTTTGTGACCTATGTGCATATATTTGGAGAAACGCTGTAAAGGGAGGAACGACACATCTTTCAGTCACTAAAGAAGAAGACTACACGCGATCGCTGATGGTGAATTCAACAAAGATGCGAGCTTGGTTATGCCTTGGAAAACCTCAAAATCATGGTAAATTTTCGTGCCAATAAAAGGCGTTTCCCCTTTCGAAAAAAATAAATAATAATAATCAAAAATAAGTGAAAGGGAAAGGAAACAAGAGCCTTAAAAGAGTCTAGGTTGGTCGAAATACTTATGAGGCATCCATGCCCACAGAAAATTATAAGTCTGGGGGAATGACAGAAAACTTCTGTTTTTGGAGAAAAGAGGAAGTGCAACATTTTTACGCAAGAAGAAGTGACTGGAAGTTGAGGTGATCAATAGGTCCTTCTTCTCTTGCTGTTTTGCATAATAGCTTGCACCATCCGGTAAAATTACGGTAACCCGAAACACTCTTAACCTCACCTCTAAATGCCTTTAATACCTAGCATCGATTGTCTTGGTTTAATCCTTTTGATGAAAAACTCACGCCTATGCTTAATGAATGTAGAGAGCTAGCAGACCTGATTTTTGGATTTTGTACGTTTATATTTCGTATGACGGATACCGTAGACTAGTGTTACGGGAACTTCTAGTGAGAATTTTCTAGGCTAGATTGCGATTGATGTAGTTCGATGGTTATGGTTTAGACGGATGGTCTCTGAGATTTCTAGTTCCTAATGATTTTCGTTTGATCATTTCCAAGCTTGAGCTTTGTCTTGTTTGAGGACAAACAAGGTTTAAGTCTGGGGTGTGATAACACCGTATTTTTACTCGTTTTGCTATATATTTTAGAACACTTTAATAAGTGTTCCGCTTGGTTTTCTATACTTTTATTACGGGTTTAGCATGTTTGCGGTTTTAAGACTCTCTTCAGGTAACTCGGGATTAAAGAGTGCATTTCGGAGCAAAAATACGTTTTTGGATAAACTTGGACCGTCACAAAGTCTTGCAGCTTATGAAGACCTTTTCACCGTCTGATCATCACCAAATTTGGATACAACAAGGTAGAGACAACCAGTTTTCAAATGCAATTGGATTGGGGACAATCCAATGGTTGGATCCTAAAATATACTCGAAGCACTGAAGACTGATGAAGCTGCCCTAAGAAGCAGTCCACCGCGGGTCGAGGAGCCGGACCCGCGGCCAAGCACCATACCGCCACCCCTGGAACCACTCCACCCACGGCTAGAGCCAAGTTCGCCGCGGCCAGGAGATTCGCACCCGCGACCAAGCCTAATTCCGCCCAAGATGATATGTTTCTTCACACGAGGTCAAAACCGTCTTTTCCCGTCGATACCCTTAAATGACCTAAGCTTGTTGAAGACCTATAAATACTAGTTTTAGACAGAATTTTCGACAATCATCATCAAACAGTCCACCCCTAATACAATCTACACACTAGTTTTGTTTTCATTCTTGTACCCTTGCATCGAGATTTTCGGGATTGGTGAGGAGGTTTCGCACCAAGTTTTGCTCTTGAATTCGTGAGGCTCCTTCACCAATCTCTTGTTTAATTTAATTATGTCTTTTTCCAGTATGTGCGAGTAGTTTAGATTGTTGGGTTTAAAAGATTATCGAGGGGAATTCATTGTTCGATAAGGATTTCACTCGGTAAACTCTAGCCTATTTCTAGAGCTCTTCTTGTGGAAAGTTGTTAATGCATGAATCTAGTGTCATGAACTAGAGGCTGATAGGGGGAGTTTAGAACCACGAAAGTGTTGCATCTAATCACCAGCAAAGTTCATCCACAAGGCGTGCGCGTCATAAGATTTCGAAAGTATACTTACGGAGTGCCGTGAACCTATGGACCCACTAGCATATCACAATCTTACGAGTGAATCGATTGTATGAGTAGGTTGTAAGGAAGTAGACTACGTCATTATTATGTCCTGTTCGTGGGGTTATAATCTAGAAACACCGATTACTAATGAGCTAGGGGCCGTTTGATTGAATCGAGCATACCCCAAAATATTCCTCTCGAGACAGCTACATTTTAGGATAGCTACAACCGTCTCTAGTAGTGTAGTTTAGTAATAGAGTTCGTAGAAGTAGTTTAGTTATCGATTTAATTAGGTTTAGGTTAGTAGTCGATTTTCTTAGGTATTAGGATAGTCTTAATTTTTCTTAGGATAGGTTTAGTGTCTCTTAGCATTAGTTTAGTAGTTAAAATTCACTTAGTTTAAAGTAGCCATCGATTTCTTAGATTAGATTAGTAGAAGTTTTTCGTTTCTCGTTATTTACAATTCTAGTTACAAAAACCCTATAAAAATATATGCGTCCTAGGTTTATTTACTATACAATGTCTAAGGTCTCATAGAACAGCATCCTCTCCCTGCTCCCCCTGTGGATCGATACCTCAAGTACTACAATGGACATATGTGCACTTGCAGGCTTTAAGGTTTATAAATTTAAGACCTGAAGTTTTGGAGACGAATCCGATACACATCACACCAAGCCGTTCCATACGGCTTTATCCATGTATGGGGGCTTTGCTTCATCGCAATCCTTCTTCGATGCCTTTTTCCATTCACCAACTACCACTTGGATGCGAAACTTCACCCTGTCGAGGAACAATGATTGAACCTCGCCATGAATCGCAAGATCCCAGTCATATTTTTGTTGCAAGATAAATAAAAAGAATTAAATATTTTATAAAATTAAATTAACTATATATATAAATATAATAAAAATAAAGAAAAATCAAATTTTTTGTTCATACATACCGCAAATATCTTGAACTATGTCTCCTTGACGTGTGTCGGGAGCTGTTTCCAGTTGGTATGAGGTTCGGAAAAGTAAGTTTTGATGATGTTAGAAACGGTGCGTCAGACCTTGCATTCAATACCAAACAAGAAATATATTAATTAAATATAAATATGTAATAATAAATGTAATTCAAAAAAAAAATATTACCATTATGCACCGTCAGTATGGTACGGGTCTAATCTCTTAAGCCTACGCTTGCCCGGCTGTGCAAGCAAGTCATGGACCGTCATATGTGCATATGGGGCCGGCGCACATCCTTCAGCTTGCGGAATCTCAGGTGGTGGTGGCGGCGGTGGAGCACTCTGTGTTTGCGTTGGAGGGACGCAATCCATTGGCTGCTCAGCATGATAATCAAATTGATGAAAATTATTTGAGTCATCAAAATTCAATGTTTGATAATTGCTACTACTACTAGCTGCATTTCCTCCATGACCCTCTACATGATAATACTAGATATAGTAATGTGGCATAAACCCTGTATTTAATATATGCGACCACACCTTTGAGGTAATGACAAATTTCCTATTCATGCATTTTGGACAAGGACAGTACATCTTACCACTGGTAATCGTATTTTGTATACTTTCCGCCTGATGCATGAATCCCTCCACCCCATCACTGAACTCCTTTGTTAGCGATCCCTCCGAATCAATACGATTTTACAATCATTTTCTAATTTCGTATATTGACATCTTTTGTTGGTCAGAGAGAAGTAAATGTTTCTGAATAAGAAATTTTTATTATGAGTTTGGTCACTATATATAGATTTTTATTTTTGTTCCCAACGAATTTAGCATCGATTTTGCAATGAATATTAAAATTACCAATGAAATAACGACGATATGTTTCATCGTGAAAAACCAGTACACCCAGAAAAATAAACATGTTCACCTAACTCAAAAATCGTCTAGAAATCGTTGGTAAATTGCAACGAATATACATCGTCGGTAATTCATCGCTAGTTAACGACGATTTTACAACGATTTCCGAAATCGTTGTAAAATCGTCGTTAAGTAGCGACAAATTACTGACAATGTATATTCGTTGCAATTTACCAACGGTTATCAAAGTCTTTGTAAAATCGTAGTAAGGGGATGGTGTTTTGCTACAAAAATAAATCGTTGCTAAAATAGTGTTTTCTTGTTGTGTAAGGCTTCCCTACTCACGCATCATGATGTCCGCTTCCTACACAAGCTCTTGGCGTACACTATCTTTTCGAGAGCAAATGCGGCGAGTGTCTGCAAAGGCGTGGTCGTTACTCTTCAATTGCTATTCACCGCCAACCCACGCTATGCTTGTTTCGCTTGCATCATTGCGAAGAATTTGGTAATGGTGAAACACGAAGCTCCCGCCACGAGACCCGAGGACTCTACCATAGCTTTTGGAAGTATCATCACAACGGTCCTACAAGTCGTCGACTTCGATTTCTCGACCGAGACTCCACTTCAAAGGACTTGATTCGATCTCATGAAGTTTTCCCGAGAGCACACTATCTCTCGTACATCGCTCGATCCGGACATATTTGGCTACAAGTACTGCCCAAACGTCGGTGAGTCCTACTTTGTATTTTTATCCTCTTATTATGTCCCTAGACTCCTAGAAGGAGCAACTCCTCAATGGCGACCAGAGATAACAGACTATGTACCGATTGTCCCTCGTCTGCCATACACTATCGGCCAGATCCTAGCGGCCAAAGCCAAGCGAGACGCAGATGCAGAGCGTTCTCGACTACTCCTACTATCACAAGCACATGCACCATCCGCCCCTGCAAGCTCCTCACACACAAAAGGACCAGAATATGCAACCATCACTACAACAAAACACGCGTATTTCCGACGGCATTTTCGACGGGCTTAAAACCGTAAAAATTTCCGACGAAATACCCAGGGAATACCGGCGAATATAAGCACTTATATAGGACTGGATCTATGTCTGGTTACAAGATTTGGTATAGCCACGGAGAAGCTGATTCAATAGTGCAATATTATGGTAATTATGGTAGCACATCGGATAGGTTTGGTAGTACTTCGGGTACTAGGTTAGAGGAACCAACACCGGAAGTAGATCTAAACGCAGGTTACACCCAGATGGTGAATGATACGTTTCGTGAAAACATAGCATCGTATCATGTTGAGGATGGTAACAGGATAAATGAACCAAATTTAGAAGCGTGGAAGTTTTTTTATATGCTAGATGCGTCTAAGCAACTATTATACAAAGGATGTAGAGATGGAATATTGTCTCTATCAACTGCAAGCAGGTTGATGACTATAAAGACATATTTCAACTTAGCCAAGGATTGTGTTGATGCGATAGCTGATTTTATGAGAGATATCTTACCTGAAGATAATATTTCACCGGCTTCATACTACGAGATTCAGAAGCTTGTAGCTGGTCTTGGATTACCGTATCAGATGATAGATGTCTGCATCGACAATTGTATGATCTACTGGAGAAAGGACGAAAACCGGTTGAAGTTTCGCTTTTGTCACAAACCTCGGTATCATGATACATGTGGCAGAGTACATGTTCCACATAAACGGATGTGGTATTTGCGCCTAGATGATAGGTTGAAGAGGTTATATCAATCTGAGCGCACGCCAGGGCCTATGAGATGGCATGCGGAACATAACTCAGATGGAGAGATTGCGCATCCCTCAGATGCAGAAGCATGGAAACATTTCCAAGAGGTTTATCCTAGTTTTGCGTGTAAGCTAAGGAACGTATACCTCGGGTTATCTATGGATGGATTCAACCCTTTTGGAAAGCATGGGAGGCAATAATCGTTGTGGCCAGTAATCGTCACATCTTACAACTTGCCTCCAACTTTGTGCATGAAACGAGAGTTTACGTTCCTCACGATCCTCGTCCCCGGTCCAGAGCATCCTAAGATATCCCTTGATATTTTCTTGCAGCCATTAATTTATGAGTTGAGAATGTTGTGGAAAAATGGTGTTGAAGCGTTTGATGTTTCCCTGCAACATAATTTTATGATGCGTGTGGTACTTATGTGGACCATAAGTGATTTCCCAGCATACGGTATGTTATCTGGATCGTCGATGCATGTAAGGCTGGCGTGTCCATATTGTCAAGATAATACTGATGTGTTCCAATTGAAGAATGGACGTAAGACCTCTTGGTTCGATTGTCATCGATGATTTCTACCGCATGATCATCCATATCGTCGGAGCACAACATTGTTTAGAAAGAACAAAAAAGTTTTTGACAGTCCAGCTCCTGAGTTAGTTGAGAATTATATTATGACTCATTTGAGAGATTTTGGTGCTGATAGAACAGTTTCATGCGGGGGTAATGGACATTATCCCCTTGACGGTTGTGGCGAGTACCACAATTGGCACAAAAAGAGTATTTTATGGGATTTGCCATATTGGAAGGACCATTTGCTGCGCAATAATCTAGATGTGATGCACATTAAAAAGAACTTTCTCGACAACATCATGAACACTGTTCTAAATGTGCAAGGAAAGACTAAAGATAATTTGAAGGCCAGATTGAACTTGCCAGATATTTGTTCCCGTAAGGAGTTGCCCCCTGCTTTCCGGTTGGATGCGACTTCAAAGGAGGAGTTCTTCGATTGGATTAAGCACGGTGTCAAATTCTCATACGGATACGCATCTAACCTTCGTAATTGCGTTGATAGTTCAGAAGAGAAGTTTTCTGAGATGAACAGTCATGATTGTCATGTTGTCATGCAGCGCCTCCTTCCATTTGCATTTGAAGGTTTTCTTCCTATTAACGTCCATGCAGCTATTGCAGGTACATACATTTACACTATTACGTACGTTACCATTTTGAACTTACAATTGTAATCATTATACGTAAGTTATTTTATTTTGTATGTTATGTAGGGATCGGTGCTTTCTTCTAGGATCTATGCACGAGATCACTTACATCAGCCGGAATCTGAAATCTGGGGAAAAACATACCGGTTCTCCTTTGCAACCTCGAGAAAATATTTCATCATGTCTTTTTTGATGTTATGGAACATCTTCCTATTCATCTCCCTCGAGATGCAGCACTTGGTGGGCCGGTTCAATACCGATGGATGTACCCTTTTGAGCGTTATATGTTCCACCTAAAGAAGAAGGTGAAAAATCTTGCTAGAGTCGAGGGTTCTATTGTCGCACAGAGCATTAATGAAGAAACGTCCAACTTTGCAGGCTACTACTTTCCAGCGCAAGTCGAAACAAAAAGTAGAAGCCCCGCACGACATGATGATGGAAGGAACAAAGCTAGTTATCTTGTTTATGTCCCCGATATATTTACTCAGATTGGACGACTAAGTGGAAAAAATAAGGATCGGCGACTATCAGAGGAAGAGCAAATGCGCTTGCATATGTATAATTTGACAAACTGCGACGACGTTTTGGTATATGAGAGGTACCTAAATATTTATTTTTAATTAGTTAACAAATTAAGTTTACTAATGCTATTTTCTAATGCATTTGTTCATGCACATGATGTTCATGGCCCAAATACGCGATTGGTATCCAGATTACACAGAGGATGAACTTGCTGTCGTCAAGCAAAATGACTTTGGTGATTTGTTGAAATATTATGTAAGTGTTAAATGATGCTTTATTTTATAATTAAATTGTATAACTTTCTTATATAAACATTGTGTCGATTATTGATCCACATGAAATTTTAATTTACAGGTTGGTCAAATGACTGACAGCGGGGTTTCGTTTCCGACGTGGTTAGTTGTGATGGTGAAAGTCCCGTCGTTTATTGCAAAGTCTTATCTGATGTATTGCACCCGAGGGTATGCTTTTAAGGCTCATCCGGAAGGAAGCTCAAAGACAACTTGTAATTCAGGTATATCATCTCAATCTGGAGAAGTTGTCTACTACGGTGTCCTCAACGAAATATTGGAGGTCCATTATCCGGGAATGATCAACTTGATGTGCATTGCATTCTACTACGATTGGTATAATTCAGTTGAAGATCTACGTCAGGACGCATTTGGTGTTACATATGTCCACTCTCGAAGGCGACTTCAGAAATACGATCATATCATTCTTGCTTCACAAGCGGATCAGGTTTCCTATATTCGATACCCCCGGGTTAGGAATAAGCAAGACCCTTGGATTATTGTTACATCGATACACCCAAGGGGAAGAATTTATGGTGTTTCCGAGCATGACCCTTTGCTGGAAAATGCAATTGGTAACGTAGGTTCAATCGAGCATTCTCTTGAAGTTAACCTCATGGTTGTTTTTTGCATGGACGGGGATTTCGAGGTATTTGAGTATTATGAGGAAGAAATCGGCAAATTTGACGAGGATTCCGATTCAGCTACGTCAGATTATTCGTCGGACTCGGAGTAATTA
Organism: Eutrema japonicum; assembly: GCA_030161315.1. Taxonomy (NCBI): domain Eukaryota; kingdom Viridiplantae; phylum Streptophyta; class Magnoliopsida; order Brassicales; family Brassicaceae; genus Eutrema; species Eutrema japonicum. The sequence goes on along the minus strand of BSQW01000012.1, from coordinate 25,387,370 downwards.
ATTATATTGATTTATGTATTTTTCTTTTATTTCGAAACATAGTTAATTTTGGCGATTGAACGCCGTGTAGTTTTTCTTTTCATAAGTCATGTTATTTCGAGTCTTTTTTGTTTCATTGAGTCTAAGCTGATAGGACCAATATATAAGGTCCCTTTGCAGCCGGGTAATGTTTTTCACCTTTTGATGAAATAAAAACTTATTTTTCACCTTTTGATGTTTAACACTTAGCATTTTCGGGTAAAAAACATGAAAAATATCTAAATACGTGAGAATTTCAGGTTTTCGGATTTTTATTCGACAGAATTTAGAATCCCCGTCTAAAACCTCTCGGCTAAAATTGAAACTCTGATTTTCGAGGGATTTCCGACGGATTCAGAGTTTCAGTTTTAGCCGAGAGAATTTTTCACCTGATCAGTTTTAGCCGAGAGGTATGAAAAATTCTCTCAGCTAAAACTGATCAGATAAAACTCAAATCCGGCGGTAATTCCTCGGACATTTTCGACCGTTTAGGGTATTATACCTCAAATTTGACGGATTTTGAACTTGTTCGTTCTTGATAAATGTAGGAGTAACAAATAAGAACTACTTTCTGTGAAATGTTAATAAGAATCAAACATTTTGCAGTTTTTTACTGAAACCATCACCGGACACATAAATGTTCTTATATGTTTTATGTGTTTTTATGAAACCTTGAACTCGTTCATCGATCGATTGTTAAGAAATCCAAAATATCTTGTTTTGTTTGGTTTTAAAATTTGTTTTTTTATTATTATGTAACACTAGTTGCTATTTAGCATTAAATTTTTGAAATTTTCAAAATCTATACCCTAAACACTAAACCCGTCGGACATTCGTCACACATCCGTCAGAAATCTCAAAAACTTTCTGAGGGATTTCCAACGGACTATGATATTTTCTGCGAATTTAAATCCGATAAATGCTAAGTATAAACTGGCCAATGAAAAATCATGCAATTTCACGATCCGTTGGAACTTTCCGAGGGATTTCCGACGGATCCTGAAATAAACCGCGAAATTAAACAGCGAAACAAAAATTGATCGAAACCAAAATTAAACAGCGAAACCAAAATCATACAATTTCACGATCCATCGGAAATCCCTCGGAACTTACCGAGGGATTTCCGACGGATCCGGAAATAAACCGTGAAATTAAACCGCAAAACCAAAATTGATCGAAATCAAACTTAAACCGCGAAACCAAAATCATACAATTTCACGATCCGTTGAAAATCCCTCGGAATTTACCGAGGGATTTCCGACGGATCCAGAAATAAACCGCGAAATTAAACCGCAATACCCAAATTGATCGAAAATTATGGCGGTTAATTCATCTAATCGACGGATTCCGGATGGATCGAGTCCGTCAGAAAGCTTTAATCATATATTTGCGATCAGATCTTGTTCTCTTCATCTCCTTCATCTCTTTCATCTCTGCGATACCTTCTCCTCTTCTCTCTTCTTCTTCATTTTCTTCTTCTCCTCTCCGGCCTCTCCTCGAAACTGTCGCCGCCTCTCCTCCCCTCGAAACCGCCGCCGCCTCTCCTTCTTCTCGTCTTCTCTCGGCGTCTTCTCTCGATTCCGATCGCCGCCGCCTCAGACGCTCCACTCCGCCGCCGACCCGCCGCCTCTCCACGTAGCCTCCGCCGAGCCGCCAGCGCCTCCTTCCTCTATTTTGCAGACCGCCGCCGATGGAAGGGTAATTTTTTAAATTTTGTGAATGTTAGGTTGATGTTAGGATGAATTTGATGTTAGATTGATGTTAGGTTTCGGGATGTTAGGTTGATGTTAGATTGTCTCTGTGAATTTGATGTTAGGTTGTGGTTTCGGGATGTTAGGTTGTGGTTTCAGGATGAATATTGTGGTTTCGAGATGTTAGGTTTTGGGATGTTCTTGAAGTGAATTTCGGATAGACAGACACATGTCCTAAAAAACGTGTGGTGATGGTTTTGTGGTTTTGGTTTTGGTTTGTTAATGTCGGTTTTGGTTTTGGTTTGTTAGTCTCTATTAAAATCGGTTTTGGTTTGTTAAAGTCGGTTTTGGTTTTTTGGTTTTAGTCTCTGTTTTTTTGTGAGTTTAGATTGTTTGTTCTTATAAAAACGTAAAGTGGTTGTGTTTTTTGGAATTGTGAGTTTATAAAAACTTTTTTGTGATTTTGTTTTTGTAGGTTGTACGGTAATTTTTATACCGCACGTGATGGGGGTCTCGACGATCGGGGGCATCGGGGCGGAGGAGCAATCCCTCAACTCCGACCCCGAGTACTCGTCCGCCTCCTGCGCCGGATGAGCCTCCTACGCCGGATGCGCCTCTTGCGCTGGACAGTCACAGTGGGGCTCCTCCTCCGATCATTATGGTTGAGGAGCTAGTCCAACAACCGGGACGAGAATTACTCACAGTTCTCGATCTTCATCTCCGCATTCCGGGATCTACATGGTAATGTTTTTTTTTTCTATCGAATTAAATAATATTTTTTCTTTAATAAATGATTCAAAATTTGATGGGTTTTTTTTTGGTTTGGAATATCCGGGAATGGCATTAGCAAGTCAGTCCTCGGGGTAAGTAAAAATTATAAATTATCATTTCAATTATAAATTATAGATTATTATTTGTTAATAAGATCTAATGTTTTTGTAGGAGGTACCCGTTAAAAAAGGTCATCGGCCAGGGTTGAGTAAGATTGCGACTCAGCCCGCATCTTCTTTGGCCGGATTCCAGATGGATGAAGAAACTATCCGGCAAAACGAAGAGCTCAAGGAGAAGGTCACGGCTTTGGATGACGAGTTCTCGACTCAGATAACGAAGAGCGGGAAATTGGCGGATTACTTTAAATCGAAGTTCGATGATTTTCCTCCTGATCTATTTTGAAATAATTTTGTATTGTAATTTCTAAAACTTTTATTAATATTTTGTAATTCTATACGATTTTATTAATATAATTTTTGTTTTTATAAATTATTTAAAAATAAATAATTAAATAATTTTATTACATCAAATAAATGACATTTAAAAAAAAAAAAATTCGGAAATCCCTCGAAAATCCGTCGGAGTTATCGGTCCTCAGAAATCCAACGGAAATATTGGTCTTCGGAAATCCGTCAAAATGTTCTGGACGAATTGAGCCTCGGTACTCCGTCGGAATTATCTGGACAGACTGGTCCTCAGAAATCCATCGGGATTATCGGTCTCCGGAAATCCGTCGGGATTATCCGTCCTCAAAAATTCATCAGGATTATCGGTCCTCGGAAATATTGCTCCTCGGAAATCCGTCGGAATTGTCCGGACGGATTGGTACTCGGATATCCGTCGGAAATTTCCGGACGGAGTGGTCCTCGGATAGCCGTCGGAATTGTCCGGACGGACTTGTCCTCAGAAATCCGTCGGAATTATCCCGGACGGACTTGTCCTCAGAAATCTGTCGGGTAATTTAGCCGTCGGAAATCCGTTTGGAATGGTTGTTTCCGACGGGATACCGACGGATTTGGCCGTCGGTTTCAGACGGTTTTCTTGTAGTGCATGGAGAGGAAACTAGAACCACAAGCGTATGATACGCTTTCTTGGGAGAACCACAAGTTCGATGGTAACTTGTCCGATTCTGAGACTTATGGCTCACATGACGTTTAGCATCGCGCTTCATCACTCACGACCAGCCTCACACATCACAACCACGGTTCAATCGATCTTCTTCCCTTTATCTTTTTATTTTTATTTTCGAACTCTTAACTTTATTTGCTATTTTATTTTAATGTCTTTTCCATCTTTTCACCAATATTTTCTTAAAAGCACAAAATCTATGATGATTTCGACATGTATGCTTCTACGTTGTTTCCTCGTACAAGCTCTTTTGTGGTTTGGTACTAGACTAGGCGGTAGCTAGAGTGCTTGCAATGCGACATCCCCAGAGGATTTTGACCCATAGATTCTTTCTGACAGGATATACTAGCTCACTCTATTTGAACTTAATCTGAATATAATTTTCTTATCAAATGTTTAGGCGAGTCAACGAATCACGCATCTAGGACATCTTTTTCCTTTTTACCACTTTTTTGTCCTAGATGGCATGTTCATCTTTAGCTGGTACCCTACCCATAACCTAAACCATCATTTTCGGACCTCATGGTTTCCTCTCATGTTGTCTCATGTGCAAAGATGTGCAAAAACGCCGGACAGGGAGGAACGACAATGTTTTCAGTCACTCGAGAAGACATAAGACAAGATTGATTCAGTTATAGAGGTACCAACAATTCAAGCTTAAAAAGTTGTCTTGGAAATTTCTCATCATCGTTGATTTTCGTGCTCCCTACAACTCCCGTTTAAAGGCGTTTTCCCTTTCAAAAAACAAAAAAAAAATCGAAAGGAAAGGAAACAGCCTAAAGAGTCTTAGGGTAGTTGATATTTTTATACCAAGACAACAATGTTTCGTATGTGAGGAGTAAGAAGCCGTTCGAATCATTACTCGGAGATAAATCTAAGTTTGGGGGAACAGCAAAAATGTTTCGAAGAAGGAGAAGTTCGCAACAATGCTTATGCGAGTAGGAATTGACTGGAAACTGAGGACTTCAATAACTCCATCTTCTCTTGCTTTTTCGCATAATATCTAGCATCCTCTGGTGGATATACGATAACCCGAAACACTTTTAACCTCAATACTAAAAGCCCTTAATGCCTACCCCTACCCGAGAGGTCAGCATCGACCGATGCTAAGCTGGTATCGACCAATACCAGCCGACGAGAAGAAGAAAAGAAACTTCTGTTTTTCTTATTTTGCCCGGGGAACTTCCTGTTTCGACCTAATTTGACCTAGACCTATATATACTATATTTTGAGCCTCTTGGAGGCAGCCACCCTTTTGGTTCTATTCAAACCTTTTTCTATTGAATCATTGTAAGTTTTGGAGAATAATCTCTGCATCTATTGAGAAGAATTCTAAACCCTTTCACTCTTTATTTATATTATGATTTCTTCGTCTCTTTGCTTGTTCTTCATTACTATGTCTGAGTAGTTCCATAGTTAGGTTAGGGTTTTCAAGGGGATCCATGAGTCATTGAATTAGACACATATAGGGATTTATCTTTTGTGGTTTACGCTTATTGTTGTGCTTATTGCTTAGACTTGAGCTAACCGCTATGTCTATGAACTAGGGTTTAATCTAATACCGCGAGAGTGTGAAGATTGATAGAAAGAACATAAGCGAGCGAATCACCTAGTAGCGCGAGAGTGTATTGGGTTGATTCGTAAACATATTGAACTTGCTCGTAAGGCTGATCTAGAATTCTATGAGCACGAGAGTGGATTAGGTTTTTAGGTTTAGTAACCATGGCACGAGAGTGGATTAGTTAATATTTATGTTTGAGTTTGAAACTTGCTTCTAATTATTCCCTGAATAGTTGTCTGAAATATGATCTCTGGATTCCTGCGAATAAACCCTCGACCTAACGCTTTTCCTTTATTGAATTTACATTGTTTAAACCGCTTTCGTAACCTTTCTAAAACAAATCATATTTCTGTCTTAGCTTAATTTCATAATTGTGATAATAGTAGTGTACCCTTGGTCTCTATGGATTCGATCCTAAAGTACTGCATTGACAACCGTTATGATTGCGGTAGTGTGAACTTTAGTTTTAATTGACTGAGTGAAAATGCTTAAATCAATTTGGCGTCGTTGTCGGGGACCAATAGCGTTACCTTCAATTCTGAATTTGAAATTTTGTCTACGATTTACCAATACATTTTACTTTAAACTCTGATGTATTTCATGAACCCCATCGAGATGGATTACTACTCAAGAAACAATGGCAGTCGATCCCATCTTGGCCGGGAAGCTCAGGGACGACCACCCATGAGGCGTGAACCCGCTGGCGATTACGTCCTGATGTCAGATTTTTACACAAATCAGCCATCCCCGCTCTACTCTTACGAAGACTGGAGCTGGAGCAACGAAGGGTGCATCCATCAAGGTCACCAGCCAAGAGCCCATGCACACCCTCGAGCTCACGGCCTCCTCCCCAGCGTCTCTAGAAGATATGATTCACACGGTGCTGAAAAACAAGTAGGAATCCTCGTTCGAGATTGATGCGAAACTGGAATATATCAAAAGGGATCTTGGTGGAAAGTGTGATGCTATCTACGCCCAAGTAAAAAATCTTGAAGAGAAAGTGAGACAACTGGAGGAGATACAACTGCGACAGGCCCACGAGATCGAGAAAAATTAAATTTTCATCGATCATGTCAACGAGTCCATGAAGCTCATGGAAGACAACTTTGAAAGGAGATTCATGAGCTTGAGAGAAAGCCTCTCAACCACTGCTACGGGCCTGGAAATCGTTGCGACTAAGACACACATGGTTGAGCGGAGAATGGAGGAGATTGGCAGCCAAGGGAAAGAAGCATATTCGTCTATCCATGTTCTCCACGAGGGGCCGAAACAGACAGTAGAAGCAGTCAAGGACGTTCGTTTTATAATGGATGGAAGGTACAATGACCTTCTTGGGAAAACTATGGGTTTTATGGACAAGTCGTCCAACCTTTATGGTGAGTTCAAGACGCTTCAGAAACATCTTGGTTTCAATTAGAGTAATAGGTATTTGCACTAGGTTTTAGTGAGTCTAGCATGCATATGGAGTGTTTTTAGGTGATTTGGAGACAATTGATGATATTTGGAGAAATGGGCCAAAGTAGAATGCAAAGTCCATCCGATATGCCGAAAAGATGTAGCTGAACGAAGGCCTTCCGATTTGAATCAGCTTCAAAGGTCTTCATTGAAGTTGTATAGGACTGAGTTATCTGTTCATAAGAGCTGGAATAAAGTCATTAGGATGTCAGGTTCGTGAGATATGGCCGTTTTACAGAGAAGATATCTGTCTGGCCGCTGAAAAGAAGAAGGGAGTTTCCGGAAGACAACACCGACCCATCCTGGGTCGGTGCTGTGGGTTGGTATAGACACAGAAGGAAGTGCCAAAGCAGAAGAATTAGCACCGATCATTTGCACCGATCCAGGGTCGATCGGTGCAAACGATCCCAGGACTAGTTTGATCCAGACCCGACGTACCTGAAATACCTCGCTGTACGAAGGTTCTCCAATCTGAATTAGCCTCGACAGTCTTCACAAAAGTTGTAGCCCCGTGAGTTAGCTATTCACAGGAGGTAGTTTGAGGTCATTCGAAACGGTGATTCGAAAGTTACATCTGATTTAGCGGAGACGTGTCCGTCTGGCGCCCAAAGGAGTTATGCTCAGAAGTGTTGGCACCGACCATTTGCACCGATCCTGGATGATATGCTCAAATTAATACCCTATAAGTACTAAAGCAGTTGTTGTAGTATATGTAAGGGTCGAACACAAGAACTCAAGAAATCACACAATAGATCAGATAGATTCGAATTAAGCTAAACCAAAAGATGTAATTGAAAGCAATACGTAAATTAAACAAGTTGTAATTCGATTGGGAGAAAGATAGGTTCAGGGTATTTCTCAGAAAATCAATGAATGCAGATAAACTAACTAGTCAGGATTCAGATTTAGCACGGTTCTTAAACTCAAATCACTAAAGTATATTTAACCAACTCTCGTTGCGAGAATTATATAAGCCTAAATCTTAGAATTCCAAATCTCTTTGCGAATTCTAAAGTCTAAACCAGCTTTTAGTCCAAGTTTGATTTGTTCACAAAACAAATAAACCAAATCTCTTTGCGAATAGTTATTTTGCTCACCCTAAGTTCTATCAGGTACTTAATCGCACTCTAGTGCCTAATCAATTATCCTAAGATCTAAGTTCCAGATTCGTCAACCTAGAATTAGCTTTGAGAACAACCTATGGTGAAGAACTAATTCAGATGGTGAAGAACTAATTCAGATGGTGAATCCTAATCAACTAATCAACCTAGCATTCAGAGAAAACCCTTATGAGAACCTTAAATCTAAAGTGGATATACTCAGACATGGAGAATGAAACAACATGATTGAATAGATCATCAAAGAAATCAATAAGAAACAGGAGTTCAGAGTTGTCTTTCCAAAAACCAAAGTAAAATTAAGCGTAGAATAAAGCATCGCCATCAAAGTTGCTGTAAAACCTAAGAAATAACATAAGACACGTTTTGGGGCTTCTTGTAAATAATAAAGTCTTATGGGCAATTTTGCAATTCTTTAACTCTTCATAAAAGTCGCGACTCGTGTCTTGCTGTAGTGAGTATCGACCGATACTAGTCAGTATCGATCGATACCGAAGCTTCAAATCGGGCACTCAGCTACACGAGCTTATGCTTCGCTCCAAAATGCTCCAGAAAGCTTCAATATTTCCAATTATGCTCCAAACGTGCTAAAACCTGTAAAACACTCTAAACCACTACAAAATAGTAGAAAGACTTTATAGAACGGATTTATATCATGGTTTAAAATGGGTAAAAACCATGATATATCACAGGACTGGTCGGTGCAAACTCCCAGAATCAGAAAAACCCATATTTGGCCGCGGTTTGTTCCGGGTTGACCCGGTCCCCCCCCCCCCCCCCCCCCCCCCCCCCCCCCCCCTTTTCTATAAAAGACCCTAGACCTAATTTTCTTAGGGATATCTTATTTTTCTAAGGCAAAGAACCCCCTTTTGGTGAATTGCTAAGGATTTGTAAGAGATCTTGGTTTATTTATGCAATCTAAGTTTTATTAATCTAGTTTTCATCTTTCTTTCTCTAATCTCTCTTTTCTCTAATCGCTTAATCATGGGATCATTTATTTCTCTTATGGGATTTAAGGATCTTATGATGATTAGTGAATAGTTTGCATTAAAGCTCAAGGATGAGGTAGATTAGGTGTCTTCTTGAATGGTTAAGGATGTTTAGGACCTATATTCATCTTCTTCCTCTCTTATCTAAAGATTTCAATGCTAGATTAGGCTTGAAAAAGCTAGTTTAGACCTTAGGGCATTTCATGCACATAAGGTGTTTGATGAAATGCCCATATATTTGAGATAAGAGATTTTACTTGTTTAGCCTAAGGAATTAGTTGTCTAAAGAGTATTATGGCCATTGGAAGTTGTTATTCATGCTTGTTAATTAGTTTTTCACAAATGGAAATTTGTTCTTGATTAGCTAATTAACAAAGTGATTAAGATCATGGAAGTATGTTAATGTTGTTTTGACATTCTAAGCCTAGGGAGAAATGCTTGTTTATGTTGTTTAGCATCCTTTATCAATCAATGAAATCACCCAAGTCAATAACTTCACTCTAGAGCTTGCTTTGATCATTTTAGAAATCTCGATTTGTACTTATTTTCTTGTTAACCTATTTGCTTTCTTGACTTGAATAAGGATTGTTATAACTCAAACTAAAACCAACTTTGTTACTTAACTTAAGTAGTTCTATGCATTCTTGGTTTTTTGTAACTTAACCCATTGGATATGATACCTCTTATACTACTTGTATCTAGATAATTGATATCTAGAAAGACCGAAATGTCTATTATCAATTCCTGGTTCCTCCCGCTTCGCCGGATAATCTTCTTGCAATATGGCTGCTAACAACAAATATCGATCATAGAAAAATGGCAATAACTTTAGCTTTATAGCTCCAAATCGAGATCCTCTTTCTACTATGGCTAGATATGGGCGCCTAGACTATTCTTACCAAGTTTCAGATTGATCTGATCTGGTTTGTGTGTCCGATACTCTTCTCTTCCAAAACGGGTCAGAACTTCCTTATAGGAGGCTGCGGTGGCTTCTCCTTTGAGGTGGCTTAACGGTGGTGGCTCCAACGAGATTCCGGCAGGGCTTCGCCACAAGATCACCCTCTGATCTCCTCTAGGTCGTGGCTCCTCTATTTATAGAGCAAGGAATTGAATTTTCTAAGTTATAGTGTTTTCCGATGAAATGTCTGATTTACCCTTACTGATCCTATTGGGCATTTAAACTTGGGCTTCCCTTCTCCTCACTTTAGGGCCACGAAAATTAGGCTAATAAACCTTATGATCCTCTTTAGGATGATCTTAATTACTTTCTTTCGTTTGTGGGTTTTGCTTACCACAAAGCAGGACCGACCCTCGTCTAATGCTTCTTTTGGCCCAACACTTCTACATTCTTTGGCTCAACTCTTATGTAGACCAACTTAAGACGAAATAGGCCATGGCCCAAAATGTTTGAACGCGGAAACTAAGAGTCTGAAACATTACTTCGTTTGCAAGCTAGGGTTTTTTCTTCGGAAAGCTAGTGTTAGTGTTTTTTTGGTTGCAAGGTTTAGATTTTAATCTATCTAATCCTTTTACCCAACTAAGACACAGAGCAAAAACCACTGACCCTCCGGGTCAGGACTGGAGTGGCCTTGACCTAGGCTCTGATACGAAATTGAGACACCCTATCGCGGGGAAACCCTAGTAAATAACTTGACTTGCACTCCCCACCAAAATTATCTCTTAAGCAAAACCTGAAAAGGGGAAGATAGGTGAGTATTTTGGGAATACTCAGCGATGGTGTGCTTTTGGGGCACACAAAATTCTTAGACACATAATTTGAAATAGCAATAACGAGTATACATAATATAGATATTAAACACACGCAAACCTCCTACACAACATGACTATCATTACCATATAACATGATTCAAATATCCCTAATTACAATCATTCACTTCACAACATACAACCTAACAAGTCCACTTCACATTCCCAAAGAATTCCTCATCCAAGGTACTCGACCCATTCTGGGCTTGAAAAATAATCATGGTGCCACCGCCCACTTCATGGTTTGACTATGGCTTGTCATCCCTTTCTCGATCCCTACAACTTCATAATATTCAGTCCCACGTTGTAGGCCGTCAAACAATTTCTTGATCACTACAACTTCACAGTATTCAGTTCCTCGTTGTATAACGTCAAACAATATTATACACAACGGTTCCACAATAAGTACTACAATACCTAGCAAATGAATACTTCATAACTAAATAATCATGTCTCAATAATTACTCATTATGCAACATCAATCATCAATCATCAATCATCAACCATCAATCATATCTAATCCCTAAACTAAGCATACACATATCACTAATCCAACTAATGTATCTTAGTAATCCACAACATAGTCCTCACATTTGCCTTTTGATTGAGGATTCGGCCAGAATGTACCAGACAATAAGATACAACGATAACTTTCAACACACATCTCAGATCTACAGAAAAGTGGGCTTTACAGAAAGCTAAGACTCGGGGATTTCCATAGGTATGTAGATCGCTTCCTGGTTCCTCCTGCTTCTCCAGATAATCTCCTTGCAATATGGCTGTCCGAAGATTCTAACAACAAATATCGTTCTCATAAAAAACGGCAATACCTTTAGCTCTATAGCTCCAAATCCAGATCCTCTTTCGACTATTGCTAGATATGGGAGTCTAGACTATTGTTACCAAGTTTCAACTTGATCCGATCTGGTATGTGTGTCCGATACTTTTCTCTTCCAAAACGGATCAGATCTGCCTTCTTGGAGGCTGCGGTGGGTTCTCCTTCGAGGTGGCTCAACGGTGGTGGCTCCAACGAGATTCCGGCAGGGTATCTCCACAAGATCACCCTCTGATCTCCTATTGGTCGTGGTTCCTCTATTTATAGAGGAAGGGAGTGAATTTTCTAAGTTTAGGGGTTTCCGATGAAATGTCTTATTTGCCCTTACTTATCCTATTGGACTTTTGATATTCACGTATTTTACATGTTCTATCTTGCATTTTAGTTAGATCTTTTACTTATTTGCTTGAATGATCATAGCTTTGTTTATCATTTTGGTCTCATTTAGAGTTTAGGAAGTCCACACTTGGTTCTTGGGCAAAAGAAAGACAATAAGATGCACGTGATCTACTATGCTAGTAGGACACTAGACGATGCACAAGGAAGGTATGCTACTTGGGAGAGAGAGAGCTACTTGCGGTTGTGTTTGCTATCAAGAAGTTTAGGTCTTACGTGGTTGGCTCCAAGATCATCGTTTACACGGATCATGCTGCTTTGAGGCATATCTATGCTAAAAAGGACACCAAGCCAAGACTCTTGCGATGGATCTTGTTGCTTCAAGAATTTGATATGGAGATTGTCGATAAGAAGGGTATTGAGAGTGGAGTTGCGGATCACTTGTCTAGGATGCGCATTGAAGATCTTGTGCCAATGGACGACTCACTCCACGAGGAGCAATTGATGTTAGTGAGCGTTTTGAGAAGAGGGATTGAAGCCGTGAGAGGTTTTGAGGACGCTAAAGGATTGAAGGATGAGAAGCTACCATGGTATGCAGACTATGACAACTACTTAGCTTGCGGGAAAGAACCGCCAAGGTTGGATGGCTATCAAAGAAAGAAGTTCTTTAGAGACGTCACTCGTTTCTATTGGGATGAGCCGTACTTGTATACTCTTTGCAAGGACAAGCTCTATAGGAGATGTATCCATGAGGAAGAAGTTAATGGTATCTTGATGCATTGTCACGGTTCGTCGTATGGAGGTGACTTCGCTTCATTCAAGACGGTTGCTAAGGTTCTACAAGCGGGTTTTTGGTGGAATTCTATGTTTAAGGACGCTCAAGAGTTTGTGTCTACTTGTGACGCTTGTCAAAGGAAAGGGAACATTGGTAAACGGGATGAGATGCCTCAAAATCCCATTCTCGAGGTTGAAATCTTTGATGTTTTGGGCATTAACTTCATGGGGCCGTTTCCTTCTTCGTATGGCAACCAATACATCTTGGTGGCGGTGGACTACGTTTCTAAATGGGTTGAAGCCATAGCAAGTCCTACCAATGATCCCAAGGTGGTCCTTAAAATTTTAAAGTCTATCATTTTCCCGCGCTTTGGAGTGCCAAGAGTTGTGATAAGTGATGGCGGTTCCCACTTCATCAATAAAGTCTTTGAGAGCCTACTAAACAAGCATGGGGTTAAGCACAAGGTGGCCACGCCTTACCACCCTCAAACAAGTGGTCAAGTGGAGGTATCAAATAGCCAAAGCAAGTATATCCTAGAGAAGACCGTTGGAGCTACAAGGAAAGATTGGTCCGTGAAGTTGGATGATGCATTGTGGGCATACCGAACCGCTTACAAGACACCAATTGGGACAACGCCATTCAATCTTCTTTATGGAAAATCTTGTCACTTGCCGGTTGAGTTGGAGTACAAGGCCTTGTGGGTGGTTAAACCTCTCAACTTTGATTTAAAATCAGCCTCGTAAAGCACTACAAGAAAAAACAGTTTTTGCGACCATTTTTGTGACTCTTTTTTTGGTCGCAAAAAAGTGGGACGAAAATGTGACCAATTTGCGACGGATTTGCGACCACTGGTATTGCAGTGTCAAAAGAGTCTCAAATTACCGACAAAAAAAAATTGGTCTGAAAATAGTAGCTTATTTGCGACTATTTAAGGACTTGCAAAAGTAGTCCCAAATTTGTGACTGATTTGCTTCGGTTTAGCAACTCAAATCTATTTTTTTAAATAAACATCAAATAATATTTTAAAAATATAAACTCTAAATTCTAAACCCTAAACCATCAAATAATATACAAAAAAATTCAAATAATAAAAAAAAAATTCAAACTTACTATTTTAAAAAATATAATCATTTATAAATCCTAAATTCTAAACCCTAAACCTCTAACCCTTAATCATAAACTCTATATCTTAAATTGTAAAATATATATTACACATAAACATAAATAATATACAAAAAACTTAAATTGTAAATATTAAATTATAAACTAGATCTTACACATAAACATCATATAATATACAAAATATTCAACACTTACAATTTTTTAAAAATATAATCATTTTATGGTTTAGGGTAACATGTACACTAATTTGCAAACCCTAAATCTTAAATCATAAACTATAAATCTTAAATCATAAACATCTAACTCTTAATCATAAACTCTATATCTTAAATCATAAACCTCTAACCCTTAATCATAAACTCTAAATCTAAAACCCAGCTTTTGTGACCAATTTGAGACTAATTTGCGACTATTTTCGAAAGTGGTCACAAAATAGTCTCAAATTTAGGACTAATTTGCGACTCTACTCGATAACAGTCACAAAATAGTCACAACTTTGGGAATAATTTGCAACTCCACTTGATTTTTTTTATAGAAATCAATAAATTATAAACTCAAACCAAAAACCAAAAACCTTAACCATAAACCCTAAACCTCTAACACATAATCATAAACTTGATCTAAATATTAAATTGTAAACAAAATTTTACACATAAACATCAAATAATATACAAAAAATTCAACACTTACAATTTTTTTTAATATGATCATTTTATAAATCCTAAATTCTAAACTTACAAATTTTTTTAATATGATCATTTTATAAATCCTAAATTCTAAACCTCTAACCCTTAATCATAAATTATAAATCTTAAATTGTAAACTAGATCTTACACATAAACATCAAATAATAAACAAAAAAATATAACACTTACAAAAATTTTAATCTAATCATAACATCTACTAAGTGTTACATGTCTTTTATAAGGAATGATTTTGAAAGATAAAAATTATCTCAAAAATTATTTATTTTTAAGTTTTAACATATTTTTGAAGTGCTATATACACAAAATCATTGTAAAGTCATATTCAAATTTTCTAGGTTCTTAAAGTTTAGTGTTTAGGGTAAAGAATTTTGATTGTCACAAAATAGTCACAAATTTGCGACCGTTTAGCAACCCCAGTCGATTTTTTCAATAGTAGTCACAAAAGAGTCACAAATTTGTGACTCTTTTGCGACCAAATGACAAAAATAATAAAATCTTCTAATTGGCTAGTTCCTTGTGACGAGGATTGAGATCCTCCACCGTTGATTGGTTTAATCCAACGGTGGAAAATTTATACTGCTTTATTTATTATTTTTTTAATTGATTTTTCTCCAACCTTATCTTTTTTCTCTATCCTTCCCACGATTATCTTCTTCTCCTCCTCCTTCTTCTTCTTCTTCTTCTTCTTCTTCTTCTTCTTATTTTTCTTCCGACGGTCTCCTGGAGATAGAGGAATCTGTTGTCCATATCTTAGGTCAGTCTCGTCACGTTCTCTTCACTCACCGGTAAGTTCCAACCTCCACCGCCGGTGTCTTCACCATTTTTTTTTGTTGGTTTTTGATATTTAAACGCTTGTTCGATATAGTGTGTTGAAGGTATGAGCAGATCCGTGTTTCTGCGGCGCCAGAGGAGCAGATCCGCCGGCGAGGCTTCGGAATTTGTCGCCGAGTCAAGGGCGTCGGAATTCGTTGCCGTGAAGCTTCCTCTCGGAGGAGGATGAGGAGGCGGCGGCTTCAACTCGAAGACGGAGGAGGAGGCAGCGGCTTCAACTCGAAGAAGGAGGAGGAGGCGATGGCTTCATCTCGGAGAAGAGGAGGAGACTCGCCGTGAAGCTTCATCTCGGAGAAGAGGAGGAGGCGGCGGCAATGTCAACCTCTTTCTTTTTTTTTTTCTTTTTTTTTTAATTTTAATTTTTGTAATTAATTAATTTACTAAATAAAATAATTTTTTTTTGGAATTTGTTTTTGTTTTTTTTAAAATTTTTTTTTTAAACAAGTAGTCACAAAATCAGTCTCTAATTTAGGACAGATATTATAGTCACATATCAGTCACAAATTTGCGACCGTTTTGCGACCATTTTATTTAGCGACCAAATATTTGCGACTACTGTTTTTGGTCACAAAATGGTCGCAAATGAGTCATTTGCGACCATTTTGGGACTCTTTTGGTGGTCGCAAAAACTGTGTTTTCTTGTAGTGAAGGCGTCTACTTCAATTGTGCTCGATGAAGTCTGCCTCGATGCTGATGAAAGTTCACGTCTCGACAAGGAGAGAACGAAGTTGTTCAATGACAAGAAGATAACACCCAATGATCTTAAGGTTGGGGACCAAGTGTTGTTGTTTAACTCCCGGTTGAAGCTATTTCCCGGGAAGCTCAAGTCAAGATGGTCCAGTCCTTTTAAGATAAAAGAAGTAAAACCGTATCGCGGGGTTGTGTTGTTCAACAAGACGGGTGGAGAATTCACGGTAAATGGACAACGTCTCAAGACCTATATGGCGGGTGATTACATTGAGGAAGGGATCACGGTTCCTCTCTCGAACACTCTTTCCGCCTAAACGGGGTAACAAACGTCGAACTTAGTGACGTTAAACAAAGTGCTCATGGGAGACACCCCATGCTTATCCCTTGTATATACTTTTCAATTTTTATGTTTTGGTAAGTGTCTATAGGTTTCTAGTGGTCTAAGTGGTGATGCCTTGCAAGCAAGAATGTGTAGAGAGGAGGAATGCTTAATCCCATTCAAAACAGGGAGAAAACCGGGTGCCAACACCGGCCACGCCTTGCCCGGTGCAGGGAGACGTCCAAAACAGGGAGAAAAACGGGTGCCAACACCGGCCTGCCCTTGCTCGGTGTGATCTGATTCGATGGAAAACCCCTTTGACTAGCGGTCCAAAATCTGGATCTATTGTCCAGCGGTCCGTAGTCCGGATATATTGTCCAGCGGTCCGTCCGGTGCTCTCGCTCTCAGGTAAGTCGGCCCGCGACCTAGCCCGCGCATGTAATGTTTCTTCTTCCCCATTTCGTGATCAGCTCCCTCTTTTCCCTCATTTGCGAAAATCATATATATATATCTCTCTCTCTCCATTTCTTCATAACGTTCTCTCCTTTTGCTCAAAAATTGTGACTCAAGTTGCTAAATTCTTTATTTTCCATCACCTCCTTGGATCTACCATCGATTTCACCATTTAGTCTTGCTATCCCAAGGTATTTGCTCGAAATTTTGTTGTGAAATTCAAGATTTTGCTCTTAAAATAGAAAGCTTCAAATTTTAGTTTGGATAAGGGAAAACGGTCATTTAAATTATGAACTTACACGATTTTGTTAAATCAAATACGAACTCTTTGATAAGCCGAAAAATACACAAACTTATGTTGACCTGACCAGATTAATTACAAATTAGTCAACATTATATTCTGTGTATTAATTGTAATTATCGTTAACAATCCGTTAAAACTGAGACGACATCGTTTCCATCAAACAAAAAAAAACACAAATCATTTTCCCAAATCCCTAATTTTTCTAATCTCTCTCGCGGCCTACCCCTCTTCTTTTTTTTTGAGTCGATAATCCTCTTCTCTTCTCCAGCCACGATCCTCCAAGGATTCTCCGGGATCCGATTTGAAATCCTCGAAGCGATCACCAGTCTCCTCAATCACAACATATCTCCTTCTCTTCTCCTCTGTGGAACCATAACCGCGAGGAAGAGCCTGTTTAACGGATATCGATTTCCAGTTTTAAGACAAAGCTAATCACAATATCTCACAACATCTCTCCTTCTCTTCCTCTCTTTTGGATGTTTAGTTTTTGTAATAGATGTATACAATCTTTGTCTTTGTGAAAAACACATTGATGTCTGCAATCTAAAGTGCCAAAAGCTTCTCTACAAATTCGAAAAATATGACTTTATGACTATGAATCTGGAGAAGTTCCTTATGCTGCTTTAGACTGATTATATGTAAATGGTGGTTGTTTGAATTTGCATATATAGTTTGGGTTTTAGTTTGAATGGAAAAAGACTGATTTTAAAAACCTGCAACATTTATATGATTGAAATCAGCCTGAAAACAGGTCCTACAACAACCTGAAAACATGTCCTAAAATAGACCAAATACAAGTCTTAAAATTGCCCGAAAACAGGTCCTATAATACTGGCTGAAAACATGTCCTTATACTGCTGCAAAACAGGTCCTAATACTGCTACAAAACAAACTAAACTGAAAACTGCAAAACACATCATGCCATTCGATGATCTACTTTGAAGTGCAAGGAGTACATTCTACATGAAAAAATCAAACTATATGATGTCAAAATGGAAGTTCATCAAATCGAATCCCAAAACTGAAATCCCGAAATCGAAATACCAAAACCGAAATCCCGAAACAGAAATTAGGAGAGCGAGAGATCCCCAAACTTTTGTCCCACTCTGGTTTTGTATCCCTAGGTGGTTCGGTTCATAAGATAGCTTGGAGGATTTGGGGGCAAAATTAGGAGAGCGAGAGAGAGAGAGAGAAGAAGAAGAAGAAAAGAAAAAAAGAGTGAAGAAGAAGTCTAATCGTAAGAGTATCTTTGGGCTTCAATTTGGGGGAATTATTTTTGGAGCAGGGAAGCTATGTCACCGCCGTCGGCGTGTTTCTGAAAGTGGAGAAGAGAAGAGGAGAAGATTGTGGAATTTTTTTATTTTTGAGAAACGATGTCGTCTCATTTTTAACGGATTGTTAACGACAATTACAATTAATACACAGAATATAATGTTGACTAATTTGATAACTAATCTGGTCTGGTCAACATAAGTTTGTGTATTTTTTGGTTTATTATAAAGTTTGTATTTGATTTGGCAAACTCATGTAAGTTCATAATTTAAATGACCGTTTTCCCGTTTGGAGAATGCATCAACTTTATTAATACCTTGGGATTCTTGTGGTGATTTGTGCTTCACTTGGAAATTTTGTGCTTCTTGAGCCCATTTCGATTGTTGAATAATTGAGCTTAAAGGTTGCAACTTTGATGATTTATGGTTGTTATGCTTGGTCTTCATTATCTTCTAGCTCATTGCATCTTGTCTCATCTTGAATGCATTTGTTTGATGTTGAAAAAGGTTGTGCCTTTATCTCTTGAATCTTACATTCTCTATGAGACAATGTAGGCACCATGGGTAGAAAAGGCAAGGAAACTCAAGATGAATCTCAAAGCCAACAAACAAAGAAACAATCGGATCCAATTGTTTGTCCTAAAGGCAAGAAGAAGAACAAGAAGGTGGTTAACGACAATGAGCAAGATGAAAACGAGATTGTGGTGGAGAAGAAAAGAAAGAGAGTTCCCAATCCAATACCGAGAACCCCTACCTACAATGAGTATCTCTAGAAGCTAAAGCCGGTAAAATTTGTCGAGACAAGATTCCAGGATAAGGCCATACTAGAAGATGGGGATTTTCGAGGATGTGAAAAAGATCTTCGACAACATGGGTTTTGGCAAGGTGTTTGATATAGCTCAACCATCTCACAAGGAGCAAACATGCCAATTTTTGGCATCATTGGAAGCGGTTTTCTATGACCAAAGATACAAGGATGTCGACATTGAAGATGGCCACGGGTATATGGAGTTCAAAGTTGGGCGAAAAGTTTACAAGATGACATTCCATTAGCTAAGTCAAGTGTTCGGCTTCAAGGAAGAATGAACCAATAGAGGATTCCTGTTCTACTATGGACGAAACGACCTTGCCTACTTGTGGAAAGCTATTGGACGTGGAGAGTACAACCCCGTCAATATCAAAAGCTCCACCATTCGCCACCCCGCCATACGCTATGTGCATAAGGTCCTTGCTGACACACTCTTTGCTAAGAAAGAGTCTGCCGCCATATCGGAAGATGAGATGGAGTTGATGGCACTAGGGCTAAGACTGTTTCTAAACTCTCAATTGCACATTGGTGGGTTGGTCACTTCGATTCTCAAGGCCAAACGGATCAACTTGGTAGAGGGATATAATTATATAGAACTTATGGATGAAGCCTATCTCTCGAAGATCACATTTTTCGAAGGGAAGATAGGCAACAAATATGCCTACAACCTTCGGCTCACCGATTCCAACACCATGAAGCTTATGTTGCCTAAGATCTCTCTCACCTCTATTCAAGAGAGAAACGAGCTCACCTTCTATCCCACGAAAGATAACTTCTACAAACCAACCATCGAACCACCAATTGAGGTGATCTCTATGAGAAGAGCCAAAAAGGTTGGGCCCGGAAAAGAGGACACCACTGTGAACTCTACTTGCTCCGACGATGAGGTTGCTAGCCCACTCTCTAACGAGATAACATATGGGAGTGAGCGATATCACTTCGAACCATTTGACGGAGTGATGCGTGATTCCATAGCCCGCCACTCCCATCAAGCAACCCGTCTCCTCCAACGTTGGTGCAAATGGCAAGATAGAACGATTCAGAAGCTCGTAAGGACGGTGAAGAGTATGGGTGAATTGATCAAGGAGCTGAAGAAGAAGGACAATGAGGCTGGCACATTTAGAGCCCTAGATGTTGGGAATGAGGTGGAGAAAGAAGGAGAAGGTGACTCATGCCTAGAAGGAGAGATGATGACCTACTCACATCCTTTGGCTCGGGAAGATCGAAGGAACAAAAGAAAAGCCATGAAGTCTCTCTCTCCGTGCTCGAGTAACTCGTCCTATTCCATGGGGTCTTTCTCCCCATCTCAAAGCTTTTAAAGGTAACACTCCAAAGCCTTGTAAATAGCATTTAGATTTATTTTTAGTCTTTTGAATTTGTTTATACTCTCTCTCAAGCCTCTATTACACAAGGGACCGTGTAATTTAAGTTTGAGGGAGGGTTTATGTGTTTCTAATCTTGTTTCTTTGTTCTTATTTTGATTTTCCCATCTTGAGTCTCATGCATTCAAATATATATATGTATATATATATATATATATATAATTGAAAATATGCATTCATATAAGTCATCTAGTTGCATCGCATATTAAGATTGAGTTTAGAGTTCATATAGGATTTTCATTCATTCGCATGGGCGCAATGATGAAATTTTCCTTGTAAAATGTCAACTTAAGCTTTAGTAGTTAAGTGCATTTGAACATCTTGAAAGTAAGGACTCATCATACTTGGATCATATGCATTAATGCTTTCGTCTTGGTTGAAACAAGCTTTGAATAGAACCCATTCCTAACTATTTGAACCCCTAATATTGACTAGTAATTACATGTTTATGCAATGTAAAATGGACTCATGGATACCATAGACATACTTGGGCTATCTTCTTCCTTTTTATCACTCTTGCTAGTCCAAGTAGCCAATCCCCATCTTTGGGACGGTTATCCTCGCCCTTAACTAATTATTTAGTGAGTGTTGTGAGGCCTATATTTTTTTCGAATGAACTTAGCAAAACGTGTTGGGTTTAGAGCGACAAGGAAATGCTTTCATGTAGATTTAGCTCGCACATCATCGGGCTAAGCATATGTTAGGCTAGATAGAATGGGAGTTTGGGGTGGAATGAGAAGAGAAAGTCTTGGGCGTGCAAAGTACAAGAAAAGGTGGACACGAGGAGAAGAGTTGGAGAAGAAGAAGGGAAAAAGCTAATGATTGAGATGGTTGGCAAGGAATATTTGATATAGCTCTAAATGATAAAGAAAAGATGGTCTCTAGTTACAAAAAGAAGAAAAGAAGCCAAAAATGGCTAGTGCATCCAAAGGATGAAGGGAGAGACCAAGTAAGGAAAGCAAAATATGAGCTAAAGAAGAAAAGGAAATGAGCCAAACCATTTGTTGATCAAAGGTGAAGAAGAAATTTTCCCCTTGTGCTTAAACGAAGAAGAATTGATGAGATAATGTGGTTTCTGAAAGACAAATTGCCTTCGAAGAAAGGGTAGCTTAGGGGGTCATCTTAATGGGACTTAGAGGTAGGGGTTGAAATCATTTGGGACATTGGGTAGATGGAAGTCTATCTTTGTATGCATCAATTTCTTTTTACCCTTAGCATTTTGCCGAGTTCATTCATTCGTTGAGAGATCATTTGCTATGGAATTGCCATATCTATTGAGATCATCTTTATCTCAAAACCCTTGTCCCTTAGCCAAGTGAGTTCATTTGATTTGCATAAATATGATTCATGGTTTCGTTTAATGAATGTTGAAGGACTGGGGATACGAAAGCTTGTGTAGGCTAATTCTTGAACTTGATTAATATTGTGTTGAGTATGGCAAAATATTTTGGAGTAGAGATTGTTCAAGTGCGTTTTAGAATCACCATTGAATGGTTTTCTTTTGTTGACATTTTTGGACTCTATCTTCATTGCTCTCTCTCCTTTTTCTTGTTTGTTTGCTGGGGGACAATCAAATGAATAAGTTTGGGAGAGTTGATATTCATGCATTTTACATGTTCTAGCTTGCATTTTAGTTAGCTCTTTTAGTTATATGCTTGCATGATCATAGCTTTGTTTAGCATTTTGATCTCATTTAAAGTTTAGGAAGTCCACACTAGGTCCTAGAGTGTCTTGCATATTTTGGAGTGTGTTTAGGTGATTTAGAGACCTTTAAGAATGAGCTAGGAGCCTAGGCATTAGCGGATTGGCAACACCGGCCAGCTCCACCGACTGCCTCCTTCCCGATGTCGAAGACTTCCCAAGGACAGGAGATCCACCGGCTTGCAGCACTGGCCTGACCTTGCCCAAAGCTGAAGACTCGTCCTGAGGACAGTAGATCCACCGGCCGGCTCCATTAACTGCCTCCTTCCCGATGTCGAAGACTCGTCCCAAGGACATGAGATCCACCGGCTGGCAGCACCGGCCTGACTTTGCCCGACGCCGATCTTCAGGACACCCGAAGACACGCTCCATCGACTGGACCTCACCCGATGCAACCGGCCGGTGCGAAGAACCAAACGAAGGCAGGAGAACCACCGGCCATTTATGAGATTTGAGGTTCTTAATCATTTTAATCATGGGATCTTTAACTTCTCTTATGAGATTTGAGGGTCTTATGATGATTAGTGAGTAGCTTATTTTAAAGCTCATGGGTGAGGTGGATTAGGTGTCTTCTTGAATGATTAATGATGTTTAGGACCTAGATCATCTTCTCCCTTTCTTATCTAAAGCTCTTAATGCTAGATTAAGCTTGGAAAAGCTAGTTTAGACCTTAGGGAATTTCATGCACATAAGGTGTTTGATGAAATGCCCTTATAAGTTAGATAAGAGATTTTACTTGTTTAGCCTAAGGGATTAGTTGTCTAAAGAGTATTATGGCCATTGGAATTTTGTATTCATGCTTGTTAATTAGTTTTTCACAAATGGAAATTTGTTCTTGATTTATTAATTAACAAAGTGATTAAGACCATGGAAGTGGATTAGTCTTGTTTTGACATTCTAAGCCTAGGGAGAAATGCTTGTTTGTGTTATTTAGCATCCTTGATCAATCATTGAAGTCACCTAAGTCAATAACCTCACTCTAGAGCTTGCTTTAATCATTTATCAATCTCGATTAGTACTTGTTAACTTGTTTACTTATTTGCTTTACTTGAATTGAATTAGGATTGCTAGAATTGAAACTAAAACCAACCTTGTTGCTTAACTTAAGTAGTTCTATGTATTCTTGGTGTTTTGGAACTTAACCCATTGGATTCGATACCTCTTATACAACGTAGTATCTAGAGAATTGATATATAGAAAGATCGACCTTTCATGGAGCTCAATCGTCGTACCTACGAAGATCTAACCAAGGATTTCCTAGCCTATGTCACCATGTGCTACAAGAGGCGCTCCAATCCGAGAGGGAGGGACGGTACGCTCCAATACGTGGGTACTCTAATTCGCTAACCGTTCCGGAACTTTGTGAAGCTTTGAAACTTCAATAACTCGATGAGATTAACCCTGAGAAGGACCTTGATAGAGACGTATGGCACACAATTTGACAAGGCGTCTACGACAACAGAAGATCTAACACTACAATAAAAACACCCCTTTTACAAGGACATATATCGTTGTAAAAATTGTTGCAAAACAGGTGTACCATCGAATTTGCGATGAAACCAAAATCGTCGTTAACTGGTCGTCGCCAACCAAAAATCATCGTAAAATCGTCGGGAAATTACGAGGGGCAAAAACTCCTCGGTTAAAAATAGTCAAAAAATTGTCGTAAATTTTACATCGAAATTAGGAGGAAAAGAAACACGTCGTAAGACCGATGGAAATTCGAAGGTAACCATTTCATCGTAAATTCGTCGGAAAACAAGAACCATCGTAAATACATCGCTAATAAATCGTCGTAAATAAAGAATGATTTTACGACGATTTGTCAAAAAACAAGAACCGTCATAAATACGTCGCTAATAAATCGTTGTAAATTAACAACGATTTTACGACGATTTGTAATTATTTCTAGTTTAATTAATTAATGAATTATATTGTTTTATTTTTATAATTTAATTAATTTCGAAATTATAAAGTGAAATTTAAAAAAATATTATATAATAAAATTTTCTTACAAAAAATATTATATAATAAAATTTAGATTTCGAAATCCTAATCTAAAGAATTATTCTGTAATCCTCGAGAACCAAATCGTCTTTGGGACGTGGTTCCTCATCTCTCGGCGCATCGGATGTCTGCGTCGGTGGCTGATTACTTTTCTCCGCTTCTTGTATCGCTGCCGCGTTTTCCTTTGCTCATCTTCGTCTCTTATCCCGCAACATGGCTTGCATTTGCGGGTTCCCTATTGCCATATGTCGAAGAGCGAGTCATTCTCTGTAGCATCCATTTCAACCCGCTGCTGAAGACTCGCAATCTTTGCCTGATATGTCGTAGACTCGGTTTCAACCCGCTGCTCAAGACTCGTAATCGTTGCACGTAAGACGACTGGATCATCTTCTGGTGATCGTCGTCGCGGAGAAAATGATGAGGCGGCTGAGACATCTTGAATAGATCCCATCCCGATGACCTTTCCCTTTCTCTTAGGGGCGACCTACATTTAAGTTTACAGTTAATTAGAATTTTTTTAAAATTAAGATCTAAAAATTATTAAGAACTAATTATTCTATATACCTC
Source organism: Eutrema japonicum (assembly GCA_030161315.1). Taxonomy (NCBI): domain Eukaryota; kingdom Viridiplantae; phylum Streptophyta; class Magnoliopsida; order Brassicales; family Brassicaceae; genus Eutrema; species Eutrema japonicum. The sequence goes on along the minus strand of BSQW01000012.1, from coordinate 25,362,764 downwards.
ATCGAAGATCCGGTCAATATCGGGTGTGGTCAACCCTCTAGACATGACCGACGAACCGCCAGGAGATAGTTGTTGAGAAAGCTGTGTCTCTCGCTCGGTGACCTTGAAGTCACCTCGTTGAAGATCTGCTCGGCCCTCTCTGAAACAAAGGCACCATTCTTCTTCCGGTGCGTCCGCTCAAAAACCTTCGTCTTCGGCGGCCTAAGCAACAAAATATGAAGTTATTGATGAAGTAAATTATATAAACGAAATAATTTAAATAAATTTAATTACCATATTTAGACGAACACCCGTAAAAGGCGTTTGGCCGGCTATATGAGGCAAATGCTTGGGTTTGCCGTCCGGACCAACGGTGTTGCGGGAAGCCGAACACTTCTCCGAAGTTCTTATCGAGTTCGGATCCAGCCAATACCGCACCACGATAACACCGTATTTTTACCCATTTTGCTATATATTTTAGAACACTTATTAAAGTGTTCCGCTTGGTTTTCTATGCTTTTATTACGGGTTTCGTATGTTTGCAGTTTTAAGACTCTCTTCAGGTAACTCGGGATTAAAGAGTGCATTTCGGAGCAAAAGTATGTTTTGGATAAATTTGGACAGTCAAGAAGTCTTGCAGCTTATGAAGACTTTTTCACCGTCTGATCCTCACCAAATTTGGATACAACAAAGTTGAGATAACCAGTTTTCAAATGCGATTGGATTAGGGACAATCCAATGGTAGGATCCTAAAATCTACCGAAGCACTGAAGACCGATAAAGCTTCCCGAAGAAGCAGTCCACCGCTGGTCGAGGAGCTGGACCCTCGGCCAAGCACCATTATGCCGCCCCAAGAGCCATTCCACCCGCGGCCAGAGCCCAGTTCGCCGCGGCCAGGAGCTTCGCACCTGCGGCCAAGCCTAATTACACCCAAGATGATCTGTTTCTTCACCCGAGGCCAAAACCGTCTTTTTCCGTCAAACCCTAAAACGACCTAAGCTTGTTGAGGACCTATAAATACTTGTTTTAGACACAATTTTCGACAATCATCATCAAACAATCCACCCCTAATACAATATACACACTAGTTTTGCTTTCATTCTTTTACCCTTGCATCGAGATTTTCGGGATTGGTAAAGAGGTTTCTCACCGAGCTTAGCTCTTGAATTCGTGAGGCTCTTTCACCAATCTCGTTTTTAAATTAATTATGTATTTTTCCAATATGTGCGAGTAGTTTAGATTGTTGGGTTTAAAGGATTATCAAGGAGAATTATATGTTCGATAAGGATTTCACTCGGTAAACCCTGGCCGATTTCTAGAGCTCTTCTTGTGGAAAGTTGTTAATGCATGAATCTAGTGTCATGAACTAGAGGCTGATAGGGGGAGTTTAGAACCACGGAATTGTTGCATCTAATCACCAGCAAAGTTCATCCATAAGGCGTGCGCGTCATAAGATTTTGAAAGTATACTCACGCAGAGCCGTGAACCTATAGACCCACTAGCATATCACAATCTTACGCGTGAACAGAGACGGAAGCTATTGGTCGAGTGAATAGATTGTAGGACGTAGGTTGTACGGAAGTAGACTACGTCATTATTCTGCCATGTTCATGGGGTTATAATCTAGAAACACTGGTTACTAATGAGCTATGGGCCGTTTGATTGAATCGAGCATACCCCGAGATATTCCTCTCGACTCAGCAATGTTTTTGGATAGTTACAACCGTATATAGTAGTGTAGTTTAGCAATAGAGTTCGTAAAAGTAGTTTAGTTATCGATTTCATTAGGTTTAGGTTAGTAGTCGATTTTCTTAGGTATTAGGATAGTCTTAGTTTTTCTTAGGATAGGTTTAGTTTCTCTTAGCATTAGTTTAGTAGTTAAAATTCCCTTAGTTTAAATTAGCCATCGATTTTCTTAGATAAGATTAGTAGAAGTTTTCCGTATCTCGTTCTTTACCATTCTAGTTACAAAAACCCAATAAAAATATATTCGTTCTAGGTTTATTTACTATAGTGTCTAAGGTCTCATAGAACAGCACCCTCTCCATGCGTATCGATACCTCAAGTACTACAACGCACATATGTGGACTTGCTGGCTTTAAAGTTTATAAATTTAAGACCTGAAGTTTCGGAGACGAATCCGATACGCATCATGTTTTTGGTGCCGTTGCCGGGGAGAGATCGCTACAGCTTCTATCACACCTTAGAGTTTAGTAGAATGACTCTAGAACAAACTTTTGCTATTTGAATTTTGGTTTTGTTTTTCTTCGTTTCAGGCTTTGAAACATGAACTAATCTCTAGAGCGAGATTGCTACTATGATCGGGGTTAATATGACCCATCTTGCGCTCACCACTGCCATGACTCACATGCTGTGTGTGACTCGTTCTACATGGATCAATAACTGGCACCGACTAACTACTCTCAAGGAAGCCACGAGCCTCCTTACTACCGAGACGAACGTTTTGCGTCTCCCGTTGTCAACTCTAGATAACGTTCATACCATCAACACCATCAACTTTCGGACCATCATGTGTTCAACTCAGAGATTAGCATACGTCTAGACGCAATCAACGTCATGTTTAATCAATACCTCGATTGCCAAGTAGTGACTGAGGCGGCCATGAACAAAAGACTAGACACAATCTACACCGAATTCAACAAGAAGTTTGATGACCTTGCTGCTCACATCACCACCCTTGAGGAACAAACTCTACAAGACGCTGCTGCTATTAAAGAAAAAACAAAAACCATTGAGGAGGAACAAACCAAGCAAAAATACGATATTATTCAAAATTCCATGGAGATTCGCGATTCAAAGCAAGAAATTAAAGAGACTAATGAGTTTGCCTCTTGGTACAGAGAGAAGACTGATGATAAACTTCAAGAAGTCAAGTATCGTCTCAGCATACTCGAATACAAGGCTAGAGAAACCGATGCTTCGGTTAGTCACTTGTCCGACACGCAAAAGTAAAAAAAAGCCTTGTTTGGGGGAACTATCCAAAGATCATGAGAAGCATGATTCAACACTGGAGGCCCATGTTCTTGACCTAGAGGAAAAGCCAAATGACTCCCAAGAACAAGAAAACACCGAAGTAGATGAAGAAGACGACGAACCGAAGAAGTCCCCACGGATTCCTCTCACCACTGGCGCGAACTCTCTGGCCACGGCCAGCTCTCCCTCCGCCGCAGGTGCCCTCACTCCACTGCACCTCCGTTTCTCGGACCCGCGACCAGCTCCTGTTCGTATGCCTCTGAACCGTTCGAGTCCCGAATGCTCTTCTTCGAGCAAGCTGCACTCTCTACTGATTCTCAAGCCTCAACAGAGCCTACAACCAACCTGTAACAAGACTTCATTGCACCGTGCAACATAGTTTTATTAGCCCAATCCTCCAATGAAGTCGAAGAAGAAGAGTTGAGGTTATTCTTTCGAAAATCAGATTTCAGCTCGTTGAGTGACTCTGACCTTGCACCAACACTACCACCAAGTCCAATAACGGAAGAGCCAAGGACATAATGCATCACCCGAGAGAGATTGATCAAGTTTAATAGATTTGTGAAATCAATCCCGATGTACACCTCCTTCGAAGAAGTTTTGGAAAAAGACCTATATACACTTTCTTCCACTACAGAAATGAGAACAAGGAAGACATTCACGCCTATTTCATGAGAACGAGACGTTCAACAACACCCTATGCCGCTTCCCAAGCTATCCGAATTTACCATCCCAAGAAGTACCGAGAGTATCCGAACAAGATAAGCCGAGAGAATTTAGAGGAATTCAACAACGTGGTCCATAATCTACCTAGAGGTACTACTTTTGCTAGAGTTTACATGGATCATATGATTGGTCATTTCTTTTTAGAAAGCAAGGAGTCCATAACGGAGATAGAAGATCTTTTCGACAATGCCATGAACAGAAAACCCGTTAGAAGTCTCCACAAAATCGAAGAACAAGGTCAGTTCCTTTTCACTTGTAGCATCTGTGGAGTTGAACTTAAGAACGTTCTTTGTGATTACGGAGCTTGCTTGAGCATCATGTCAAAATCGATCGCAAAGCGCATCGGTATTATGCACATACAGCGTACCCGGACAAAAATCAGCAAGACCGACGAGACTTGTGCCACACCAAAAGGGATTGCCCGAGACATGCCAATAAGAAGCGGAGATTGCATAGCACCCGTCGATTTTTAGATCGTCCAAACAACGAAGAAAGATTCAACACCGATAATTCTAGGATGGCCGTTCTTATCAACCGCTGGAGCATTCATGGATTGGCAAAATCGACGCGTTTCATTCGCTAACATCGACAAAGACGTGTTATACACTGCCATACCACTAAAAAAAGGAGAAGAAATACGTTCTAGCACGATGGATCCCGAACTTGATCCCGATCCTGATCCACGAACAAGCGATGATTCACATGATGAGGAAACCAAAAGAAGATCAAAGAATACTTGTCGTAAGACGCTGTCTTTCAACGACTAAGCTCACCTCGATACCAACGTCGACCTAAACGACTTTAAACAAAATCGCTCAATGGAAGGCAACCCATTTTAGGTACATTTTTCTTTCTAGTTTTTTTTATTTCTCTACTAACTTTTTAGTTCTTAGTTTTCAGTTTTCTAAAAAAAAAAAAAAAAAAACCAAAAAACCCAAAAACCCAAAAAAAAAAAAAAAAACCAAAAAACCCAAAAACCCAAAAAAAAAAACCGAAAAGATAAAAAGATGGAGACACGGTTCGAAGCTGCTCGGTCCAGTCCGAACCGCGAGGAAGGAATCGACCGCAAAAGAAGCTTGACCACGGCTGCACGAGCCAGGCCCACGAGCCAGACCCACGGCGAGCTAGCCCATGGCCGCGGTCGTGATCAACCGACCCGCGGCCAGCCCCCATGACGATCCCGATCTTCTCTGTTCGATCCCCGATCGATTCCCATCCATTCCCAACCACCCCACATCCATTACCATCACCATATCATCATCTACCATCCCTAAATCACCACCATTTCATTAACAAATCCATTCCCCAACCGCATCCAGGTAGGTTTTGTTTTTTCCTTAAACTTTTTCAATTATTACAAAAATCTATTATTCGTCCTTACCCAATTTATTTCACATTGAGGACAGTGTGATTTAAGTCTGGGGGAGGATTCCATTCCCTACTAACCACCACTTCTTTCATTTGTGTTCACATTTTGCATTTTTCGACGTTTTTCTTAAAAAATTTCATATTTTTCGAAAAACGTAGGAATACGTTTTGAGGGAATGATGAAAGGAATCCATGACGATAACCGACCAGTGTAAATCTACACTATCTCCTAGTAACATGCTCTTTCGTAATTTGGTTCTAGACTAGGCGGTAGCTAGATTTTCTGTTAATTCGAAATCCCCAAAGGAATTTAGACCGTAGAGATTCTCTAGGATGGAATATGCTAGTTCTATTTTATTTGGACTTAATCTTGACTTAATTTTCTTATCAAAGGTTTAGGCAAAGATAACGAATCATACATTTATGTCGTTCCTTCACCTTTTACCACTCTTTGTCGTACATGAATGGCCATCTCATCTTTAGTTGGTATCCCACCCGAAACTTAACCTTTGTTCAAACCTCATGCAATTCTCTTTGTGACCTATGTGCAGATATGTGGAGAAACGCTGTAAAGGGAGGAACGACACATCTTTCAGTCACTAAAGACGAAGACTATACGCGATCGTTGATGGTGAATTCAACAAAGATGCGAGCTTGGTTATGCCTTGGAAAACCTCCAAATCATGGTAAATTTTCGTGCCAATAAAAGGCGTTTCCCCCTTTCGAAAAAAATAAATAATAATAATCAAAAATAAGTGAAAGGGAAAGGAAACAAGAGCCTTAAAAGAGTCTAGGTTGGTCGAAATACTTATGAGGCATCCATGCCCACAGAAAATTATAAGTCTGGGGGAATGACAGAAAACTTCTGTTTTTGGAGAAAAGAGGAAGTGCAACATTTTTACGCAAGAAGAAGTGACTGGAAGTTGAGGTGATCAATAGGTCCTTCTTCTCTTGCTGTTTTGCATAATAGCTTGCACCATCCGGTAAAATTACGGTAACCCGAAACACTCTTAACCTCACCTCTAAATGCCTTTAATACCTAGCATCGATTGTCTTGGTTTAATCCTTTTGATGAGAAACTCACGCCTATGCTTAATGAATGTAGAGAGCTAGCAGACCTGATTTTTGGATTTTGAACGTTTATATTTCGTATGACGGAAACCGTAGACTAGTGTTACGGGAACTTCTAGTGAGAATTTTCTAGGCTAGATTGCGATTGATGTAGTTCGATGGTTATGGTTTAGACGGATGGTCTCTGAGATTTCTAGTTCCTAATGATTTTCGTTTGATCATTTCCAAGCTTGAGCTTTGTCTTGTTTGAGGACAAACAAGGTTTAAGTCTGGGGTGTGATAACACCGTATTTTTACCCATTTTGCTATATATTTTAGAACACTTTAATAAGTGTTCCGCTTGGTTTTCTATACTTTTATTACGGGTTTAGCATGTTTGCGGTTTTAAGACTCTCTTCAGGTAACTCGGGATTAAAGAGTGCATTTCGGAGCAAAAATACGTTTTTGGATAAACTTGGACCGTCACAAAGTCTTGCAGCTTATGAAGACCTTTTCACTGTCTGATCATCACCAAATTTGGATACAACAAGGTAGAGACAACCAGTTTTCAAATGCAATTGGATTGGGGACAATCCAATGGTTGGATCCTAAAATATACTCGAAGCACTGAAGACCGATGAAGCTGCCCGAAGAAGCAGTCCACCGCGGGTCGAGGAGCCGGACCCGCGGCCAAGCACCATTCCGCCACCCCTGGAACCACTCCACCCACGGCCAGAGCCAAGTTCGCCGTGGCCAGGAGCTTCGCACCCGCGACCAAGCCTAATTCCGCCCAAGATTATATGTTTCTTCACCCGAGGTCAAAACCGTCTTTTCCCGTCGATACCCTTAAATGACCTAAGCTTGTTGAAGACCTATAAATACTTGTTTTAGACAGAATTTTCGACAATCATCATCAAACAGTCCACCCCTAATACAATCTACACACTAGTTTTGTTTTCATTCTTGTACCCTTGCATCGAGATTTTCGGGATTGGTGAGGAGGTTTCGCACCAAGTTTTGCTCTTGAATTCGTGAGGCTCCTTCACCAATCTCTTGTTTAATTTAGTTATGTCTTTTTCCAGTATGTGCGAGTAGTTTAGATTGTTGGGTTTAAAAGATTATCGAGGGGAATTCAATGTTCGATAAGGATTTCACTCGGTAAACTCTAGCCTATTTCTAGAGCTCTTCTTGTGTAAAGTTGTTAATGCATGAATCTAGTGTCATGAACTAGAGGCTGATAGGGGGAGTTTAGAACCACGAAAGTGTTGCATCTAATCACCAGAAAAGTTCATCCACAAGGCGTGCGCGTCATAAGATTTTGAAAGTATACTTACGGAGTGCCGTGAACCTATGGACCCACTAGCATATCACAATCTTACGAGTGAATAGATTGTAGGAGTATGTTGTAAGGAAGTAGACTACGTCATTATTATGTCCTGTTCGTGGGGTTATAATCTAGAAACACCAATTACTAATGAGCTAGGGGCCGTTTGATTGAATCGAGCATACCCCGAAATATTCCTCTCGAGCCAGCTACATTTTAGGATAGTTACAACCGTCTCTACTAGTGTAGTTTAGTAATAGAGTTCGTAGAAGTAGTTTAGTTATCGATTTAATTAGGTTTAGGTTAGTAGTCGATTTTCTTAGGTATTAGGATAGTCTTAATTTTTCTTAGGATAGGTTTAGTGTCTCTTAGAATTAGTTTAGTAGTTAAAATTCACTTAGTTTAAAGTCGCCATCGATTTCTTAGATTAGATTAGTAGAAGTTTTTCGTTTCTCGTTCTTTACAATTCTAGTTACAAAAACCCTATAAAAATATATGCTTCCTAGGTTTATTTACTATACAATGTCTAAGGTCTCATAGAACAGCACCCTCTCCCTGCTCTCCCTGTGGATCGATACCTCAAGTACTACAATGGACATATGTGCACTTGCAGGCTTTAAGGTTTATAAATTTAAGACATGAAGTTTTGGAGACCAATCCGATACGCATCACACCAAGCCGTTCCATACGGCTTTATCCATGTATGGGGGCTTTGCTTCATCGCAATCCTTCTTCGATGCCTTCTTCCATTCACCAACTACCACTTGGATGCGAAACTTCACCCTGTCGAGGAACAATGATTGAACCTCGCCATGAATCGCAAGATCCCAGTCATATTTTTGTTGCAAGAGAAATAAAAAGAATTAAATATTTTATAAAATTAAATTAACTATATATATAAATATAATAAAAATAAAGAAAAATCAAATTTTTTGTTCATACATACCGCAAACATCTTGAACTATGTCTCCTTGACGTGTGTCGGGAGCTGTTTCCAGTTGGTATGAGGTTCCAAAAAGTAAGTCTTGATGATGTCAGAAACGGTGCGTCAGACCTTGCATTCAATACCAAACAAGAAGCAATAATTCAAAAATATATTAATTAAATATAAATATGTAATAATAAATGTAATTCAAAAAAAAAAATTACCATTATGCACCGTCAGTATGGTACGGGTCTAATCTCTTAAGCCTACGCTTGCCCGGCTGTGCAAGCAAGTCATGGACCGTCATATGTGCATATGGGGCCGGCGCACGTCCTTCAGCTTGCGGAATCTCAGGTGGTGGTGGCGGCGGTGGAGCACTCTGTGTTTGCGTCGGAGGGACGCAATCCATTGGCTGCTCAGCATGATAATAAAATTGATGAAAATTATTTGAGTCATCAAAATTCAATGTTTGATAATTGCTACTATTACTTGCTGCATTTCCTCCATGACCCTCTACATGATAATACTAGATATAGTAATGTGGCATAAACCCTTTATTTAATATATGCGACCACACCTTTGAGGTAATGACAAATTTCCTATTCATGCATTTTGGACAAGGACAGTACATATTACCACTGGTAATCGAATTTTGTATACTTTCCGCCTGATGCATGAATTCCTCCACCCCATCACTGAACTCCATTGTTAGCGATCCCTCCGAATCAATACGATTATACATCCATTTTCTAATTTCGTATATTGACATATTTTGTTGGTCAGAGAGAAGTAAATGTTTCTGAATAAGAAATTTTTATTATGAGGTTGGTCACTATATATAGATTTTTATTTTTGTTACCAACGAATTTAGCATCGATTTTGCAATGAATAATAAAATTACCAATGAAATAACGACGATATGTTTCATCGTGAAAAACCAGTACACCCAGAAAAATAAACATGTTCACCTAACTCAAAAATCGTCTAGAAATCGTTGGTAAATTGCAACGAATATACATTGTCGGTAATTCATCGCTAGTTAACGACGATTTTACAACGATTTCCGAAATCGTTGTAAAATCGTCGTTAAGTAGCGACAAATTACTGACAATGTATATTCGTTGAAATTTACCAACGGTTATCAAAGTCTTTGTAAAATCGTAGTAAGGGGATGGTGTTTTGCTACAAAAATAAATCGTTGCTAAAATAGTGTTTTCTTGTTGTGTAAGGCTTCCCTACTCACGCATCATGATGTCCGCTTCCTACACAAGCTCTTGGCGCACACCATCTTTTCGGGAGAAAATGCGGCGAGTGTCCGCAAAGGCGTGGTCGTTACTCTTCAATTGCTATTCACCGCCAACCCACGCTATGCTTGTTTCGCTTGCATCATTGCGAAGAATTTGGTAATGGTGAAACACGAAGCTCCCGCCACGAGACCCGAGGACTCTACCATATCTTTTGGAAGTATCATCACAACGATCCTACAAGTCATCGACTTCGATTTCTCGACCGAGACTCCACTTCAAAGGACTTGATTCGATCTCATGAAGTTTTCCCGAGAGCACACTATCTCTCGTGCATCGCTCGATCCGGACATATTTGGCTACAAGTACTGCCCAAACGTCGGTGAGTCCTACTTTGTATTTTTACCCTCTTATTATGTCCCTAGACTCCTAGAAGGAGCAGCTCCTCAATGGCGACCGGAGATAACAGACTATGTACCGATTGTCCCTCGTCTGCCATACACTATCGGCCAGATCCTAGCGGCCAAAGCCAAGCGAGACGCAGATGCAGAGCGTTCTCGACTACTCCTACTATCACAAGCCAGTGCACCATCCGCCCCTGCAAGCTCCTCACACACACACGGACCAGAATACGCAACCATCACTACAACAAAACACGCGTATGTACGACGGCATTTTCGACGGGCTTAAAACCGTAAAAATTTCCGACGAAATACCGAGGGAATACCGGCGAATATAAGTCCTTCGGAATTCGGTCAGAAATTTCCGACGGTTTGAAGCCCGTCGGAAATTAATTGGAATATTCCGAAGAATTTTTGACGAAATTCAGACGAATCTATAATCACCGGTATTCTTTCGTAAATCGGTGGGTAAATTCCGACCGTTTCAAGGCCGTCGGAAATCGGTGGGTAAATTCTGACCGATATCCAAGGGATATATAGCCCCGAAATTGCCGACTGATTTCCGATGGATATATATATATATATATATCCGTTTATGTATCCATTGTAGTATCCGTTGTAGTAGCCGTTAATTTCACAACAAACACAAAGAAAACAAATTACACAATGTCTTATTTTCGATCGTGGATGGACAAACCTTCGCGTGGTCCCGTGACAGGGGAATTGACAGATGAGTTCGCAGAAGGTGTGGAGGAGTTCATGAACTTTGCGTTAAACAATAGCATGACATCGGAATACAGTAATATGTATTGTCCTTGTACTAAATGTCGGAATCATAGATTAGTCTCTGTTAGGGAAGTACGGAAGCACTTATATAGGACTGGATTTATGCCTGGTTACAATATTTGGTATAGCCACGGAGAAGCTGATTCAATAGTGCAATATTATGGTAATTATGGTAGCACATCAGATAGGTTTGGTAGTACTTCGGGTACTAGGTTAGAGGAACCAACACCGGAAGTAGATCTAAACGCAGGTTACACCCAGATGGTGAATGATGCGTTTCGTGAAAACATAGCATCGTATCATGTTGAGGATGGTAACAGGATAAATGATCCAAATTTATAAGCGTGGAAGTTTTTTTATATGCTAGATGCGTCTAAGCAACTATTATACAAAGGATGTAGAGATGGAATATCATCTCTATCAACTGCAAGCAGGTTGATGACTATAAAGACAGATTTCAACTTAGCCAAGGATTGTGTTGATGCGATAGCTGATTTTATGAGAGATATCTTACCTGAATATAAGATTTCACCGGCTTCATACTACGAGATTCATAAGTTTGTAGCTGGTCTTGGATTACCGTATCAGATGATAGATGTCTGCATCGACAATTGTATGATCTACTGGAGAAAGGACGAAAACCGGTTGAAGTTTAGCTTTTGTCACAAACATCGGTATCATGATACATGTGGCAGAGTACATGTTCCACATAAACGGATGTGGTATTTGCGCCTAAATGATAGGTTGAAAAGGTTATATCAATCTGAGTGCACGCCAGGGCCTATGAGATGGCATGCAGAACATAACTCAGATGGAGAGATTACGCATCCCTCAGATGCAGAAGCATGGAAACATTTCCAAGAGGTTTATCCTAGTTTTGCGTGTGAGCCAATGAACGTATACCTCGGGTTATCTATGGATGGATTCAACCCTTTTGGAAAGCATGGGAGGCAATAATCGTTGTGGCCAGTAATCGTCACACCTTACAACTTGCCGCCAACTTTGTGCATGAAACGAGAGTTTACGTTCCTCACGATCCTCGTCCCCGGTCCAGAGCATCCTAAGATATCCCTTGATATTTTCTTGCAGCCATTAATTTATGAGTTGAGAATGTTGTGGAAAAATGGTGTTGAAGCGTTTGATGTTTCCCTGCAACATAATTTTATGATGCGTGTGGTACTTATGTGGACCATAAGTGATTTCCCAGCATACGGTATGTTATCTGGATCGTCGATGCATGTAAGGCTGGCGTGTCCATATTGTCAAGATAATACTGATGTGTTCCAATTGAAGAATGGACGTAAGACCTCTTGGTTCGATTGTCATCGATGATTTCTACCGCATGATCATCCATATCGTCGGAGCACAACATTGTTTAGAAAGAACAAAAAAGTTTTTGACAGTCCAGCTCCTGAGTTAGTTGAGAATTATATTATGACTCATTTGAGAGATTTTGGTGCTGATATAACAGTTTCATGCGGGGATAATGGACATTATCCCCTTGACGGTTGTGGCGAGTACCACAATTGGCACAAAAAGAGTATTTTATGGGATTTGCCATATTGGAAGGACCATTTGCTGCGCAATAATCTAGATGTGATGCACATTAAAAAGAACTTTCTCGACAACATCATGAACAATGTTCTAAATGTGCAAGGAAAGACTAAAGATAATTTGAAGGCCAGATTGAACTTGCCAGATATTTGTTCCCGTAAGGAGTTGCCCCCTGCTTTCCGGTTGGATGCGACTTCAAAGGAGGAGTTCTTCGATTGGATTAAGCACGGTGTCAAATTCCCATACGGATACGCATCTAACCTTCGTAATTGCGTTGATAGTTCAGAAGAGAAGTTTTCTGAGATAAACAGTCATGATTGTCATGTTGTCATGCAGCGCCTCCTTCCATTTGCATTTGAAGGTTTTCTTCCTATTAACGTCCATGCAGCTATTGCAGGTACATACATTTACACTATTACGTACGTTACCATTTTGAACTTACAATTGTAATCATTATACGTAAGTTATTTTATTTTGTATGTTATGCAGGGATCGGTGCTTTCTTCTAGGATCTATGCACGAGATCACTTACATCAGCCGGAATCCGAAATCTGGGGAAAAACATACCGGTTCTCCTTTGCAACCTCGAGAAAATATTTCATCATGTCTTTTTTGATGTTATGGAACATATTCCTATTCATCTCCCTCGAGAAGCAGCACTTGGTGGGCCGGTTAAATATCGATGGATGTACCCTTTTGAGCGTTATATGTTCCACCTAAAGAAGAAGGTGAAAAATCTTGCTAGAGTCGAGGGTTCTATTGTCGCACAGAGCATTAATGAAGAAACGTCCAACTTTGCAGGCTACTACTTTCCAGCGCAAGTCCAAACAAAAAGTAGAAGCCCCGCACGACATGATGATGGAAGGAACAAAGCTAGTTATCTTGTTTATGTCCCCGATATATTTACTCAGATTGGACGACTAAGTGGAAAAAATAAGGATCGGCGACTATCAGAGGAAGAGCAAAGGCGCTTGCATATGTATAATTTGACAAACTGCGACGACGTTTTGGTATATGAGAGGTACCTAAATATTTATTTTTAATTAGTTAACAAATTAAGTTTACTAATGCTATTTTCTAATGCATTTGTTCATGCACATGATGTTCATGGCCCAAATACGCGATTGGTATCCAGATTACACAGAGGATGAGCTTGCTGTCGTCAAGCAAAATGACTTTGGTGATTTGTTGAAATATTATGTAAGTGTTAAATGATGCTTTATTTTAAAATTAAATTGTATAACTTTCTTATATAAACATTGTGTCGATTATTGATCCACATGAAATTTTAATTTACAGGTTGGTCAAATGACTGACAGCGGGGTTTCGTTTCCGACGTGGTTAGTTGTGATGGTGAAAGTCCCGTCGTTTATTGCAAAGTCTTATCTGATGTATTGCACCCGAGGGTATGCTTTTAAGGCTCATCCGGAAGGAAGCTCAAAGACAACTTGTAATTCAGGTATATCGTCTCAATCTGGAGAAGTTGTCTACTACGGTGTCGTCAACGAAATATTGGAGGTCCATTATCCGGGAATGATCAACTTGATGTGCATTGCATTCTACTACGATTGGTATAATTCAGTTGAAGATCTACGTCAGGACGCATTTGGTGTTACATATGTCCACTCTCGAAGGCGACTTCTGAAATACGATCATTTCATTCTTGCTTCACAAGCGGATCAGGTTTCCTATATTCGATACCCCCGGGTTAGGAATAAGCAAGACCCTTGGATTACTGTTACATCGATACAGCCAAGGGGAAGAGTTTATGGTGTTTCCGAGCATGACCCTTTGCAGGAAAATGCAATTGGTAACGTAGGTTCAATCGAGCATTCTCTTGAAGTTAACCTCATGGTTGTTTTCTCCATGGACCGGGATTACGAGGTATTTGAGTATTCTGAGGAAGAAATCGGCAAATTTGACGAGGATTCCGATTCAGCTACGTCGGACTCGGAGTAATTAATTATATTGATCTACGTATTTTTCTTTTATTTCGAAACATAGTTAATTTTGGCGATTAAACGCCGTGTAGTTTTTCTTTTCATAAGTCATGTTATTTCGAGTCTTTTTTGTTTCATTGAGTCTAAGCTGATAGGACCAATATATAAGGTCCCTTTGCAGCCGTGTAATGTTTTTCACCTTTTGATGAAATAAAAACTTATTTTTCACCTTTTGATGTTTAACACTTAGCATTTTCGGGTAAAAAACATGAAAATATCTAAATCCGTGAGAATTTCAGGTTTTCGGATTTTTATTCAACAGAATTTAGAATCCCCGTCTAAAACCTCTCGGATAAAATTGAAACTCTGATTTTCGAGGGATTTCCGACGGATTCAGAGTTTCAGTTTTAGCCGAGAGAATTTTTCACCTGATCAGTTTTAGCCGAGAGGTATGAAAAATTCTCTCAGCTAAAACTGATCATATAAAACTCAAATCCGTCGGTAATTCCTCGGACATTTTCGACCGTTTAGGGTATTATACCTCAAATTTGACGGATTTTGAACTTGTTCGTTCTTGATAAATGTAGGAGTAACAAATAAGAACTACTTTCTGTGAAATGTTAATAAGAATCAAACATTTTGCTGTTTTTTATTGAAAACATCACCGGACACATAAATGTTCTTATATGTTTTATGTGTTCTTATGAAACCTTGAACTCGTTCATCGATCGATTGTTAAGAAATCCAAAATATCTTGTTTTGTTTGGTTTTAAAATTTGTTTTTTTATTATTATGTAACACTAATTGCTATTTAGCATTAAATTTTTGAAATTTTCAAAATCTATACCCTAAACACTAAACACGTCGGACATTCGTCACACATCCGTCAGAAATCTCAAAACCTTTCTGAGGGATTTCCAACGGACTATGATATTTTCTGCGAATTTAAATCCGATAAATGCTAAGTATAAACTGGCCAATGAAAAATCATGCAATTTCACGATCCGTCGGAACTTTCCGAGGGATTTCCGACGGATCCTGAAATAAACCGCGAAATTAAACAGCGAAACAAAAATTGATCGAAACCAAAATTAAACCGCGAAACCAAAATCATACAATTTCACGATCCATCGGAAATCCCTCGGAACTTACCGAGGGATTTACGACGGATCCGGAAATAAACCGTGAAATTAAACCGCGAAACCAAAATTGATCGAAATCAAACTTAAACCGCGAAACTAAAATCATACAATTTCACGATCCGTTGAAAATCCCTCGGAATTTACCGAGGGATTTCCGACGGATCCGGAAATAAACCGCGAAATTAAACCGCAATACCCAAATTGATCGAAAATTATGGCGGTTAATTCATCTAATCGACGGATTCCGGATGGATCGAGTCCGTCAGAAAGCTTTAATCATATATTTGCGATCAGATCTTGTTCTCTTCATCTCCTTCTTCTCTTTCATCTCTGCGATACGTTCTCCTCTTCTCTCTTCTTCTTCATTTTCTTCTTCTCCTCTCCGGCCTCTCCTCGAAACTGTCGCCGCCTCTCCTCCCCTCGAAACCGCCGCCGCCTCTCCTTCTTCTCGTCTTCTCTCGGCGTCTTCTCTTGATTCCGATCGCCGCCGCCTCAGACGCTCCACTCCGCCGCCGACCCCGCCGCCTCTCCACGTAGCCTCCGCCGAGCCGCCAGCGCCTCCTTCCTCTATTTTTCAAACCGCCGCCGATGGAAGGGTAATTTTTTAAACTTTGTGAATGTTAGGTTGATGTTAGGATGAATTTGATGTTAGATTGATGTTAGGTTTCGGGATGTTAGGTTGATGTTAGATTGTCTCTGTGAATTTGATGTTAGGTTGTGGTTTCGGGATGTTAGGTTGTGGTTTCAGGATGAATATTGTGGTTTCGAGATGTTAGGTTTTGGGATGTTCTTGAAGTGAATTTCGGATAGACAGACACATGTCCTAAAAAACGTGTGGTGATGGTTTTGTGGTTTTGGTTTTGGTTTGTTAATGTCGGTTTTGGTTTTGGTTTGTTAGTCTCTGTTAAAATCGGTTTTGGTTTGTTAAAGTCGGTTTTGTTTTTTTGGTTTTAGTCCCTGTTTTTTTGTGAGTTTAGATTGTTTTTTCTTATAAAAACGTAAAGTGGTTGTGTTTTTTGGAATTGTGAGTTTATAAAAACGTTTTTGTGATTTTGTTTTTGTAGGTCGTACGGTAATTTTTATACCGCACGTGATGGGGGTCTCGACGATCGGGGGCATCGGGCGGAAGAGCAATCCCTCAACTCCGACCCCGAGTACTCGTCCGCCTCCTGCGCCGGATGCGCCTCTTGCGCTGGACAGTCACAGTGGGGCTCCTCCTCCGATCATTATGGTTGAGGAGCTAGTCCAACAACCGGGACGAGAATTACTCACAGTTCTCGATCTTCATCTCCGCATTCCGGGATCTACATGGTAATGGTTTTTTTTTTCTATTGAATTAAATAATATTTTTTCTTTAATAAATGATTCAAAATTTGATGGGTTTTTTTTGGTTTGGAATATCCGGGAATGGCATTAGCAAGTCGGTCCTCGGGGTAAGTAAAAATTATAAATTATCATTTCAATTATAAATTATAGATTATTATTTGTTAATAAGATCTAATGTTTTTGTAGGAGGTACCCGTTAAAAAGGTCGTCGGCCAGGGTTGAGTAAGATTGGGACTCAGCCCACATCTTCTTTGGCCGGATTCCAGATGGATGAAGAAACTATCCGGCAAAACGAAGAGCTCAAGGAGAAGGTCACGGCTTTGGATGACGAGTTCTCGACTCAGATAACGAAGAGCGGGAAATTGGCGGATTACTTTAAATCGAAGTTCGATGATTTTCCCCCTCATCTATTTTGAAATAATTTTGTATTGTAATTTCTAAAACTTTTATTAATATTTTGTAATTCTATAAGATTTTATTAATATAATTTTTGTTTTTATAAATTATTTAAAATAAATAATTAAATAATTTTATTACATCAAATAAATGACATTTAAAAAAAAAAATATTTTCGGAAATCCCTCGAGAATCCGTCGGAGTTATCTGTCCACGGAAATCCAACGGAAATATTGGTCTTCGGAAATCCGTCAAAATTTTCCGGACGAATTGAGCCTCGGTACTCCGTCGGAATTATCTGGACAGACTGGTCCTCAGAAATCAGTCGGGATTATCGGTCTCCGGAAATCCGTCGGGATTATCCGTCCTCAAAAATTCATCAGGATTATCGGTCCTCGGAAATATTGCTCCTCGGAAATCCGTCGGAATTGTCCGGACGGATTGGTACTCGGATATCCGTCGGAAATTTCCGGACGGAGTGGTCCTCGGATAGCCGTCGGAATTGTCCGGACATACTTGTCCTCAGAAATCCGTCGGAATTATCCCGGACGGACTGGTCCTCAGAAATCTGTCGGGTAATTTAGCCGTCGGAAATCCGTTTGGAATGGTTGTTTCCGACGGGATACCGACGGATTTGGCCGTCGGTTTCAGACAGTTTTCTTATAGTGCATGGAGAGGAAACTAGAACCACAAGCGTATGATACGCTTTCTTGGGAGAACCACAAGTTCGATGGTAACTTGTCTGATTCTGAGACTTATGGCTCACATGACGTTTAGCATCGCGCTTCATCACTCACGACCAGCCTCACACATCACAACCACGGTTCAATCGATCTTCTTCCCTTTATCTTTTTATTTTTATTTTCGAACTCTTAACTCTATTTGCTATTTTATTTTAATGTCTTTTCCATCTTTTCACCAATATTTTCTTAAAAGCACAAAATCTATGATGATTTCGACATGTATGCTTCTACGTTGTTTCCTCGTACAAGCTCTTTTGTGGTTTGGTACTAGACTAGGCGGTAGCTAGAGTGCTTGCAATGCGACATCCCCAGAGGATTTTGACCCATAGATTCTTTCTGACAGGATATACTAGCTCACTCTATTTGAACTTAATCTGAATTTAATTTTCTTATCAAATGCTTAGGCGAGTCAACGAATCACGCATCTAGGACATCTTTTTCCTTTTTACAACTTTTTTGTCCTAGATGGCATGTTCATCTTTAGCTGGTACCCTACCCAGAACCTAAACCATCATTTTCGGACCTCATGGTTTCTTCTCATGTTGTCTCATGTGCAAAGATGTGCAAAAACGCCGGACAGGGAGGAACGACAATGTTTTCAGTCACTCGAGAAGACAGAAGACAAGATTGATTCAGTTATAGAGGTACCAACAATTCAAGCTTAAAAAGTTGTCTTGGAAATTTCTCATCATCGTTAATTTTCGTGCTCCCTAAAACTCCCGTTTAAAGGCGTTTTCCCTTTCAAAAAACAAAAAAAAAACATCGAAAGGAAAGGAAACAGCCTAAAGAGTCTTAGGGTAGTTGATATTTTTATACCAAGACAACAATGTTTCGTATGTGAGGAGTAAGAAGTCGTTCGAATCATTACCCGGAGATAAATCTAAGTTTGGGGGAACAGCAAAAATGTTTCGAAGAAGGAGAAGTTCGCAACAATGCTTATGCGAGTAGGAATTGACTGGAAACTGAGGACTTCAATAACTCCATCTTCTCTTGCTTTTTCGCATAATATCTAGCATCCTCTGGTGGATATACGATAACCCGAAACACTTTTAACCTCAATACTAAAAGCCCTTAATGCCTATCCTCAATTGTCTTGGTTAGTACTTTTTTATGAGAATCACGCAGCCCTTAATGAATGTTAAGAGCTAGTTGACTGAAAGCTAGGGTTTAAGTGTTTAGATTTTCGCATGACGGATACCATGGACTAGCGTTGCATTACTTTGGTGAGAATTTTCTAGACTAAGTCATGATTGATGCATTGCGTTGGTTATGGTTGACGGTCACTGAGATTTTTGTTAGTTCCTAAGTTTTTGAAAACTTCTTTCCGAGGACAGATTTCTGTTTTGTTTGATTACAAACAAAGATCTAAGTCTGGGGGAGTTGTTAACACCGGTTTTTGACCATTTTTATGGATCACTTTGATATATTTTGCAGGTGTTTTAACTCAGTTTTCAAATGATTTCCATGTTTTAGAGTTTTAAAGAACATTTCAGGTAAATTGGGATAAAGAGTAAATTTCGGAGCAAAAGTACGTTTTTTGATAAACTTGGACCGCCAAAGGTCTTGCAGTCAAAGAAGACCTTCTCACCGTATGATCATCCCCAAATTTGGACACAACAAATAAAACACAACCAGCTTTCAAATGAAATTTGTTTGGAGTCATTCTAATGGTTGGATCATCAAATATTTATAAAGCATTGAAGGCAGACGAAGATGCCTTGAAGCAGAGCCACCGCAAGCAGAGAAGCTACACCCGCGGCCAGGAGAGCTCCGCCCGCAGCCAACAAGCATTCCACCGCGGGTCGAGACCACACACCTGCGGCCACCCATGTGCGACAAAATCAGGCTCGTTTCATTTTGCCAAGGCCAATTCCGTCTTCTTAACTCAAACCCTAAACGTCCCAAAAAAGTGAAGACTATAAATACATGCTTTTAGGTCTCTTAGAGAATCTCTTTCACACTTTTAGACATAGACGAATTTCTTAGCAACTTTTATTCTTGTTCATCGATTTGGAGCAAAGATTCTCGACTTGTGTCTTCTATAGAGAAGCCTTTATTCATCTCTTTCTCTTACTGTTTTTCTTTTATTTATTATGGTTTTTAGCTCATCTATGGCTGAGTAGTTCTCTTGTTGGTTATAGGGTTCTCAAGGGGCTCTCATGGTTCGATTCATCATAAGGTTTTAAGGTTAGGATATCGATTAGGGTTTTTCGTTCTATCCTTATTATTAATGCATGTTTGCTTGATTGACCATCTTTGCAACTGAACTTAGGTATTTTTAGAGGTACGAAAGTACTGGATCTAGATGCTTGACCTAGGGTAGACGAACAAAACCGTTACTAGATATGAAAGTATACTTGTAGAGAGGTTATGAGCGTTAACGAACTTGTTTGTTCATCATAATTTTCTGCCGGCTAGAGACGAAAGCTACTAGTCGAGTATATAAATTATAGGTGTGTAGAATGTACGAGAGTAGGCTACACACTATCTTGTTCAAATTTTATGAACCAAAAGACGACAAAAGTCGCATTAAAAATCCTAGCAAAATTCTTATGATAATCGGCCATGATCCCTAGAGAGTTCCCGATTGCCCAACGTTTCGTTAGTTAGTTTACAAACTCGTTTTAAATACCCGCTTTACTTACTTGCTTTCTTTATTTTCTCGCTTAATTTAGTTTAATTTCCTAGCTACAAAACCATGACACACAAAACCCTTTTAATAGATTAATTCTAGACACAACTTAGAAATCGATAGAAATCTACGGCACTCAAATCTCTGTGGATTCGATCCCTTAAATACTATTGTGTTTGCTTAAGGGTAAAACTTGTTAAGTCAATCCCACACAACATCAGATAACACCCGAGGGTAAATGGGATGCACGCAAGTTGAAGGTTATCAGTGCACGGTTCCTGGTAAGGAACAAAAACCTGTATAAACGAAGCATCGACGGACCCTACCTCAAAGGAATTCATGGGGAAGATGTAGAAACAATAATGAAAGCAACCATGATGGGGCTTGTGGGAATCATTCCAGTTGAAGGACGATGGTAAATCGAATTAAAATGCAAGGGCTTTATTGGCACACAATGATGGTTGATTGCGAAGTTTAGTTGCAAAGGTGCGAAAAATGTCAAATGCATGCTCCTCACATCAAACAACCAGCCAAGGCAATCTCGAGCTTGTCCGCACCATACATGTTTATGCGTTGGTCGATGGACATAATTATTCTGATTGTTGAGTCTAATGGAAAGACAAGGTTCATTCTTGTTCTGACCAATTACTTCTCAAAATGGATAGAAGCCTATGCATTCAAGAATGGAACTGCAGATGTAGTCAAACGCTTCTTCTGTATGCATATAATATGTTGTCACGGATTGCTGTACGAGATTGTCACAGATAACAAAAAGCATTTTGTTTTGAAAAGGTTGACGAGGTGACAAGCAGACCTGAAAGGTCCACCGGGGTGAAGTTTACGGTCAAAGTGAATTAAATGCAGAACCGTTAGTCAATCCGACGAGACCAAAGATTCGTTCAAACCACTGAATTAAGGCGCCTGAACATAACTACCGGAGCCTCAAAATTAAAGGCACGATCTCAGAATATAAAACAAGGACGATGGCAAAGAGCGGAAGGACCTCTAACAACTACCTTTTACCACAACTAGCTCTACTCTAAAACACTTAGCAATTATTTGTTCTTGTTCTTGTAAAATCACTCTTGAGAATCTAAATACCAAATCCAGTTTACTCCGCAAAACCTTGTCCACATCACTTCTGAATCCTATTTGATTCGATTGAGCAACAAAATTTATGTTTATTGCTTGATAGTCCCTCGGTTCTTCTTTTCATAAAGATAAGCAAAACTACTCCATTTATTTATATTTATAAATTTAGATCGTTGTATTTTTAACTACAACAATAAGTAACACACTTTTTCAAGATAGTGACTTTTATATGTTAATCTCAAATCAAATTACACTTTATGATCACAATTAATATTACTTAGACCATTTTAGTCAAATCCAAATTACAAAATTTCATACCATATATATCTATTAAATTTTATGAATTTCTAATTCAAAATCAATGACTAATATCTCTTTTACCTTTCTCTAAATTCTATCACGCTTACTAAATATAATTCTAAAAATATTAGATATCATTTTAAAGTTTTTTATATTGAATTTTTAAATATCCTTCATGTTTTATATTTTAATGTTTTTCAGCATCTATTTAATATTGGTTGATTTTTCCAAATTTTTTTCATGTATGATATAATATATTAATTATGATTTATAACGTTCTTATCTGTTTTCACTTTTTGACTAATTTCTAGATATCTTTCCTATTTGTTTTTTATGGTCTTTTCTGTTTCAAGCATCTAATTAATTAATAGTTGATTTTTTTTCAATTTTTTATAAGTCGTGATATTTATGTAAAAATAGATGAAGGCATCCAATTTATCATATATATCACAATACAATTACATCCATCACTTTTATTTTAATTGTTTCATCAAATATGACTAAAGGCATCGTTCTTGCAATTTTTATGGTTGTCTTTGTTTTAGGTTTTTTACACTTAAAATATATTAACTATTTCACGTTTCGTCTTGTTTATTTGATGGTTCTTTGTTCATCACCTTTTTATGTCTATAACTAAAAGAATTGATATGAAATTAATATATGTTTTAAATATGTATTATTAGGAATGGTGATGGATGAGACGCAAGGTTATATATGTCATTCCTATATTAAAGCAGAACACTGTGAAAGAAATCAGTGTAACGATATGTGTGCTGCTAAGTTTAAAGGAACATGAGTATGTGACCCACTAGGACCATGCTACACACTAGTAAAAAATACATGCTTATGTAGTTTTATTTGTAAATTTTCGTTTTTATATATATTATTATATAAAATAAAATATTTCAAAAATGCTATCTCGCATGATTGCGATACGTATCAAGTCAATTGATCAGATTCTAACATATGTTAAAATTTACCAAATTTATAATTGATTGATAATTGAATCTAAGTCTTCCAAAAAAATTGATCAGATTCTAAGTCTTTCAAAACAAAATTGATCAGATTCTATGTCTTATAATTGATAATTCATTAGATTCTAAGTCTTCCAAACAATAATTTACTAAATTTATAATTGATTCATAATCTTAAAAGGTAAAATTACTTAACAAAAAAGAAAAATAGAAAATAGAAATTGATCCTAAAAGCTAAAGTTAATAATAGAGGAAGGGAAAAATTTAATATTGATTAATAACCAATTAATAAAAACATAAAATTTTGGAAAGATTAATAAACGATCTATAATCCTAAATGGTAAAGTTACTTAACAAAAATAGAAATGTAAAAAATGAAAACATTAAAATATGGAAAAATTAATAATCGATTCTTAATCCTAAAAGCTAAAGTTACTTAAAAAAGGAAAAATACAAAATCTATACTTTATCCTAAAAGGCAAAGTTAATAAAAAAAAAGGAAAACAAAAAACTTAGTTTTTCTATTTAGATTAAGTAAATAAAACAATTGATTACTTATCCTAAAAAAAAAAACTCTAATTTATCATCTCTATATAAATAATTTGGTAGTATATAACAATTACATACCAAAAATCAAAAGTCCAATAATTGTTTCCAAAGCTATTTAATGTATCTGCTCCACCAAATTCGTCTTTCATTGTATATATTTATTTCATCGGAAACTTTGTTTCTAAATTTTAATGTTATTTATTTTCACGGGTGATATAGTTTTGTTTTTTATTTTTATTTTTTTCAAGGGTTATAAAATATCTTATTATAAAACGAATAATAAAATAATGGGTTGGGAAACAAAATAATTTTGAAATCTTTTCTAATTTTTATGTTAATGTGAAGTCTGATTTCAATTGTTTGACATCATGACATGAAGTATAACCCGAATGTATTTTATATCAATTTGGGAGATTTACGGTGTAACTAAAATTTTACACAAAATTTTCGGTTTAGTTTTAATTTGGGAGATTAACGGTATAACTAAAATTTTAGTTATACCGTAAATCTCCCAAATTAAAACTAAATCAAAAATTAAACCCAAAACTCGGAACTTAATCGTACAATTAAGTTACCTCCATCTTGAGGAAAAATTGCAAAAAAAAACTTGAAGGTTTGAAATTTCACCTACAAAAACCCAAAGAAAAATGAGGTGTATTTTAAAACCCAAAGTTTTATTTTTTTGTATTTAAAAATCCAACGTTTCGTATGATGCAAATTAAACCCCAAACGCTAACGAGTTAACTTTCTGTCGGAGACCAAAACTCACCGTTTCATTAACTCCTACAAACGATAATGTATTGCCTTTTACACATAAATCTCAAGGAAAAATTGCAAACAAAAAAAACCCTGAAGATATGAGATTTCACCACAAAACCCCCCAAGAAAAAATAAGATGTATTTTAAAACCCAAAGTTTTATATCATGGATTTAAAAACCCAACGTTTCATATCATGCAAATTAAACCGCATACGCTAACAAGGTTAACTCTATCATGGAGACCAAAACGCACCGTTTCATTAACATCTATAAACGATAGTGTATTACCTTTTACATATAAATCTTTATCTATTTCTCTTATCTTTTTTATACACCAAGAAATTTCTTTTACATTTGACACAAAGGGGAAAATGATGGATATAAATCGATATGGAGAATAAAATGGCTCAATTTTTGGGATTCATGTGCGAAATACATCATCCACCTATGGAGTAAGTTTCACTACAAGAAAACACGGTTTTGCGACTACTTAAATCGTCATAAATTGGTTACAAATGCGCTATTTACGACTAATTTAAAACTATGTGGATTTATGCGGGTTTATGTTATTCAAATCAACAATCCAAATTTTCATACCACTAGATTAGTTCCTGCATATATGCGATTTATAATTAATATTTTATAACGAGTATAAAATAAACTACAAACGAAAAAATAGAAAACAAAAGTAGACCACCCGTGAAAATATATAATATATAAATTTATAAACAAAGTTTCTGATTAAATAAATATATACATAGAATGAATAATTTGGTGGAGCAGATGCAATAAATTATTTTGGAAACGATTATTGGACTTTTGATTTCTTGGTGTGTTATTGACATACTTTATATAGATGAGAAATTATAATTCTTTTTAAAAAACAAAAATTAATGTTGCCATTTATATATAAATTTAATATTTTTCTTTTTATTTTTGCTTAGTAACTTTACAATTTTGGATTATAAATCAGTTATTAAAGTTTTCGAATTTTTAGTTTTTTAATTAATTGTTTATTAATCGAGTTTTTCATTATTAATTATTTTTCCTTTTTATTAACTTTGACTTTTTGGATAAATTTAAATTTTCTATTTTCCTTTTTGTTTAGTAACTTTATCTTTTAAGATTATGAATCGATTACACAGTTTTCCTATTATTGTTAATATTTAATATTATGTGTCGAAAACGTTTTTGGAAATTTCTTTTATACATGTCAAACTCTAATCGATTCACTTAACATGTTCCATGATGAGATGAGTTAGCAACTTTGAAGCATTCAACTTTATATAATAATTATCTTTTAAATATTATGAATTTCTAATTCAAAATCAATTGACTTATATCTCTTCTACCTTACTCAAAATTCTATCACACTTACTAAATAGGATTTTAACCATATTAGTTGTTTGGGATAAATACGGTTTTTCTACTTGGACGAATTATGTGTTGCCACATATCGTTCATGATTTTTTTTAGGTACAACCGCTATGGGCCAAGCACCCCAGGCTTTTGCGCTTTTGCACCTGACTTAGGCCGGCTCCCCGTATCTGACAGTGCATGCCACACTGTCAGGTACAGAGATACCAGGGCCTGAGTTGTCAAGAAGAGTGAGCGGTTATTCTTTCCTTACCTCGTCCGAAGATCAATAATCTGGAGAGATCACGGTCGTGAAAGAGTAATCGACATAGGTATCGGAAGCACGCCGGGCTGGATAGCCTCTATAGCACGATCCCTGGTATCACGGGATTTGGGCCAGGTATGCCAATCGTTTAGGCGGGAATAGTTATTTCAATATTTATATTTTCTCTCCAATCGACAATTATAATATGTTCAAACTTACTCTCATGCTTCTTGCAACCTACGTATCATGCAATTAATGCCTTATGTTCACATCTGATATATGAAAGTGATAACACTCTGAGCATAGGAAAGAGCAACGCTATGGGAGATGCCCATACCGCGCCTAATTAGTTGTTTCCAAGAGCATACATTAAGAAAGATAGCGACGCAACAAGACTTGGTCGAGTAGCAGGCGCAAACTGTCAAAGAAAGTAGGTGAGAAGTCAGACGTATTCTTGGTACAAGACCCATTCAGCGGATCCGCTATCCGACCCAACAGCCCAATAATCCAACATTCCATGATCCGACCCGGCATACTAACTTGGGTCAAGTAAAACTCTATAAATATCACCCATTCTCCAACGAGAAGGGGGTTCACACTTTTCTTACACTTTCCTATAGATTGATGTGACATATGTGTGCTAGCTACTTCTAAACATTTAGCTTTCCTTCATTCTGGGACTTTCAATCTCCTTTCCGACCACTCTACGGTCATCTTCACGGTTGCTCCTAAACCATGAAGTTCTCTCACCCAAACTTTTATTTTCTTCTCTTTACCATAAAAAGCCTATCGCGGATCCATCATTTCTTTCAGACCAGATTGGCATATCCATTCACCTCGTTTTCCGATCACTCTTTCCGTTCTCCTATTCACCACCATGTGGTCTTTCTTTATACGTTTTCTGACTTGGGCGTCAGAGAACCATCGGAAAACACCCATCCATCGTGTTTTCCAGGTCTTCACGTATTTGCCTGTTTTGTTGGAGACTTGCCCGCGAGAAGACGAAAAATCCCTTAAACAATTTGATGCAAGAAGGAAGGAGGCGTATTCTCCTAAGTCAAAAACTAAACTCAGCTAGAAAGTAGCCTATATCCATGGGGAAAAAGACCCGGAAGGAGGTAACATTTCGATCTGTCCACCGAACGGTTCGAGGAGGAAAAGACCTATGAGAAAAAAGAAAAGGACGGCCCTTGCATATCCGGAAACGATGAGCCGGCTCTGACCCAAACATCGACGGAAGAAGGTGGCGACGGGGCAGAAAAAGAAAAGCTAAAAAGTGAACAAGGCAAAGTGGTGAACAACAAGCAATGCAAAATCATTCGACCGCCACAAAGAAATATGTTCATACAGAACAAAGAGGAATGAAAAAGCACAACATGAGCTATGGAGATCGGAGAGGACTCTTTGGACTCCTTAAGCTTCCAACGCCTCCTTGCGATCCTCCACAAACGCCGAGACCCTCGAGAGCGTGCCGAACCAGACAAAGATGACAGTGCAATCTTACGAGACGAAGCCATTCTAGGGCAATTTCCTCTTCCACGAAAGCCTATTTTAGGAGGAGTCCGGAATGAGAGGATGGGAGAGTCGCAAAATTGTTGCTCGATTCAACACCATGTCTCTGAGGGAAGACACAACACTTACTCGGCGACGGCAGAGAGATCCCAGAACCAAGCAAAAACAACAAATGGGAAGTTAAGGTTAGAAACGCCAGGAGAAAGTGGGAAGACATGTCGCCAAAACTCCATGGATTGGGGGGAAGACAAAGAAAAGGATAAAGATCTCCCATCCACCTGCGAAGATATATCGGAAGCGGCACCAGTCTCTCACAAGGTGGCATTCTAGAGATCACCAAAAACCAAGTCGGGATCCTCGCTCGAAGAATCTTCACCAGAAGAAGCGTCTCTTGTAGTAGCGCCAACACCCCGAAGGATTCCCTTGTACTTCCGACACGCACCGGTCAGGCCATCCAATGACTCTATAAATAAGGAAAGGAGGAATGAATCAGAAGCGAGCCGACGTGATGCGTCAACAAAAAACAAGAGGCTCACCAAATCTTCCCTGATGGAGGATACATAGGCGATGGGAAGCATTGAAAGAAGTATCGTCCACCACTCGCGGGATATAATTAAATATTTTTTTTGCATATATCCATAGCAATTCCCTCGTCAATATTTGCGAGTGATTTGCGACTTCTCAGAGCACAACATGCGATTTGCAACAACTTTGCTACAGTTAGATTCCTCGCAAATTTGCGACGGTTTATTTCCCTCGCAAAATTGCGATGGAAACTTTCCCTCGCAAAATTGCGATGGAAACTTTCCCTCGCAAAATTGCGACGAAAAATTTCCCTCGCAAAATTGCGACGAAAACTTTCCCTCGCAAAATTGCGACGAAAACTTTCCCTCGCAAATTTGCGACGAAAACTTTCTATCGCAAATTTACTACGGAAACATTCCCTCGCAAATTGTGTGAGGGACTTGCAAAGCGTTTTGATTTGCGACGAGTGATTTGTGACGGATTGATGGACATCGCAATTCAGTTGCTATATATGACTTGTGATGGAACTACTACAGATTTTGCCATCGCAAATCGCCTGTTTTCTTGTAGTGATCCCCTAAACTTTAGTTATCATTTTAAAGTTTTTATTATTATATTTTTAAATATCTTTCGTGTTTTATATTTTTATGTCTTTTCCAGCATCTATTTAATTTTTGTTGACTTTTTCAAAATTATATTCTTGTATGATATAATAATATTAGTTATGATTTATATCATTCTTATCTGATTTCAATTTTAGTTAATTTCTAGATATCTCTCCTATTTTTGTTTTATTGATTTTTCCATTTCAAACATCTAATTAATTACTAGTTGATTTTTTTTTCTTTTATTTTTTTATAATTTGTGATACTTTTCTAAATATAGATGTATGCATCTAATGTATCATATATATAAAATGTTCATAATACAATTATATCCATCACTTTTATTTTAATTATATCATCAAAGATGACTAAAAACATCGTTTTTGCAATATTTATAGTTGTCTTTGTTTTAGGTTTGCATTACATTTAAAATATATTTAATCTTCTATATTTTTTCCTTTTTATTTGATGGTTGTTTTGTTCATCATTGTTTTATTTCTATAACGAAAAAAATTTAGATGATATATGTATTTTTAAAACTAATATTAGTATATGTTTAAAATATGTATTATTAGGAATGGTGATGAAGGAGACGCAAGGAGCACTGTGTCATGACTATCTTGAAGGAAATTACTGTGCAATTAAACAGTGTAACAATGAGTGTGCTGCCAAGTGGAAAGGAACAGGATCGTGTGTACCACCAAAGGTCGACCCATCAATGCAGGACTGCATGTGCACTTTTCAATGCAATAATTGATTTTTCTTTATTATTTATAAACTATCATCAAATATAATTTAATAATAAAAAAAGAATATTGCAATCTTTTCTAATTTTATGTGAATCTGAATTCTGATTTCAATTATCTAAACAAAACCGAATGTATTTTATATTAATTCGGCCGATCGATTCTATCCTAATAACCAAAACAAAAACGAAATAAGCAAACCTCGATTCGGTTTGATTCAGAAGTTCTGGTTCGATTTTTAATCCAGCCTACCCACGTCTAAGTACCCAAAGTCAGTCATGAGTTAACTGTAACATTAGCCTGAGTTAACAAAAATTCTCGTACGTGGTTTGCCAAAGGTTTAGTTAAATTGTATGTATTTCCCAAATTAATATTAAACCGAACATTAAACCCAAAATTCGGAACTTAACCGTACAATTAAGTTACCTCATTATTGAACCAAAACTCTCTAAATAATAATCCCTAAAATTCCTAATCCGGAAACACGACGAATTCAGTCAACGAGAAAGAGCAACGTTGATAATGTGTTCGTAATCGAAGAGGTTCTGTGAACAGTTCGAATTTGTGCGATTTTGTCTCGCAAGAGAGAGGAAAAGATGAGAGTAGTCGGAGGACCGTTTCTATCAATCGGAGATCTTCTCGTTGATCTTGTCTAAGAAACTGCTGAGTCACCGGCAAACGCTCCAAATCCTGAAAGTTCATCAAAACTAGACTATCATGCCATCTCTAGACCGTTGGATCTAACCCGACTCTTTCTGGTCCGAAACCTTTCTTATTATTAAGTTTTAAACGAAAATCATTTGGATTCAATAGAATTTGTATCATTGCTCATTCATCATAATGAATTGGATCTTCATTGAGCTATGCAATTTATATCAACATATTGTTTCATTGCTAGTTCAAAATTTTATGCAACATTTTGATTGATCTTGGAATTTTTCGACACGTTTTTCTGGTTTGACTTGGAAAATTTATCATAGTAAAGGGTAATTTGAAATTTGTGTGTATCATTAATGTTCTTGTGGAAGAGTTGTACGGTAAACATTTTCTTAATCCATATAATTGATGCATTCTTGAAATTTTGCGGACTTGTTATGTTATTTTTATCAGCATTGTTTCTATGATTAGTAATTTAGTATAGTAGATTTTGATGTAGTTTCTTACTTAGTTCTTATCAAGAGTAAGCCAATATTGGATTCAATGAACTTTTTTCAGTTTTGAACCAAAAAAACTCTATCAATGGACTTGATTGGTATGTGAGACATCGGGATTTACCCAGCGTGTCGGTTTTACCCTTTATTAGGCCGCAAGTGTACGACAAACGCAGTAGTATTTAGGGATCGAATCAGCGGGGGGACATTGTTCAATTTCTAACGAGTTCTAACTTATGTCTAGACGGGAAATATATTTTTATGGTTTTGTCACGTCGTAGCAAGAGAAATAAACTAAGTTAAGCAATGAAAATAAATCTAATCAAAGTGAACAGTAGCAAGCAATAATTATTTCAAGGTTGTGAATAAATTAAACGAAGCGTTGGGCATTCGATAATTTTCTAGGGTTTATGGCCGATTTTTACAAGGAAAATTCTAGGATTTCTAAAGCAAATTTTGTCTACTTTGGGTTCTTGAACTTGAAACACGTACGCTGCGTGTAGTCTACTCCCGTTATCTTACACACCTACTCACTTCAGTACTCGGACAGTAGCTTTCATCTCCGCCCACGCAAGAAGTGAATGATACTCTCAAAGGTCATTTACGCCCATAATTCCTCCGTAAGTATACTTCCGAAATCTTACGACGGATTTGCTCGTCTACCCTAGGTAAAGCGATTAGATATAGCACTCTTGTGGCTCTTCAACGCCTAATATCAGTTGCTAAGACGGTTAGTCAAGCAACGCATTAACAACAAGGACATAACGAAGAACCTTTATCAGTATCCTAGACTAAAAACCTAATAAGAATCGAACCATAAATACACCTTCAAACCCCTTTCACCCAACAAGAGAATTACTCAGCCATAGCTGAGGTAAACATATTCAATAAATTCAAAAGAAAACAGTGCATAAAAAGGGATGGAGAAAACTTCTCTATCGAAGAACACCGATGAAGAAATCTTCTTCCAATCCTTGAAAAACCAAGAATACAAATTTCTAGGGGTTTGCCTCTGCCAAAAAGCTTGAAAATAATCTAATGTACTGTCTAAGAGGCATAAAATAAGTATTTATAAAGGTATTCTACGTTTAGGGTTTGGTGTGAAATGACGGTTTTAGCCTCGGGTAAGTGAAGTGATGATTCGAGCGAAGAAGGGCTTAGCCGCGGGTGCGGCCTCTCCAGGAGTGGTGAAATGCCTCTTGCCCGCGGGTGGAGGCTCTTTAGGAGTGGCAGATTGGCAGTTGGCCGCGGCTTCAGCTCCTCGAGGCGCGGTGGGCTCCTCTTCGGGGAAGCTTCATCTGCCTTCAGTGCTTCGGGTATATTTAAGGATCCAACCATTGGAGTGTCTCCAATCCATTTGTATTTGAAAGCTTGTTGTCTCTACTTTGTTTTATCCAAATTTGGGGATGATCAGATGGTGAGAAGGTCTCCATTAGCTGCAAGACTTCTTGACGGTCCAAATTTATCCAAAAACGTACTTATGCTCCGAAATACACTCTTTTATTCAGAGTTACCTGAAACGTCTTTCAAATCTCTAAAATATGAAAATCACTTGAAAACCATTGAAAACATAGTTAAAACACCTGCAAAAGAATATGAAAGTGATCAATAAAAATGGTCAAAAACCGGTGTTATCAACTTTCCCATACTTAGATCTTTGTTTGTCCTCAAACAAAACTGAAATCTAAACTCGAAAAGAGGTTTTCGAAAATATAGGAACTAACCAAATTCTCAGTGACCGTCCTTCTAAACAATAACTAACGTAATGCATCAATCCGGCTTAGTCTAGAAATTCTCACCAAAGTACTACAACGCTAATCCATGGTATCTGTCATGCGAAAGTCTAACCAAATAGATCCTAACTTTCAGTCAACTAGCTCTTAACATTCATTAAAGATTGTGTGATTCTTACCAAAAATATTAGACAAGACAATCGATGCTAAGCATTTAGGGCAATTTAGAGGTGAGGCTAAAAGTGTTCCGGGTTACTGTATTCGGAGGATGCTAGATATTGGTACCCACAGTTTTCAATCACTCCTTGCTCGCATAAGTGTTGCTGCAAAACTCTTCCTTCGTCGGGACTCTTCTCCCTTTGGCAGAACTTTTCTGTCGTTCCCCCAGACTTGATTTTTTTCTGGGTAATGATTCGAACGGCTTCTTACTCCTCACATATTGAAACATAGTTGCCTTGGAAAAAATATAGACTACTCTAAGACTCTTAGGATTTTATTTCCTTTCCTTTCGCCTTTTTTTTTTAGAAAGGGGAAAACGCCTTAAAAGGGGAGCCTTAGAGAGTACGAAAATTACCAGTTACAAACGATTTCCAAGGCAACGTTTTTGCTTGATTTGTCGATACCTCCATGATAAGCTCAAATTAATACACTAAAAGTATTAAAGCTTTGTCGATTGTAATACTTAGGGATCGAATCCACAGAGACTCAAAGAAACACACAATAGATTGTATAGGTGAAAATTAAGCTAAGTGATTAATGGAATTGAAAGCAAATACGTAAATTAAACAAGTTGTAATTCGATGGAAGAAAGATAGGTTCAGGGTATTTCTCAGGAAATCAATGAATGCAGATAAACTAACTAATCAGAGTTTAGGTTATGCACGGTTCTTGAACTCAAATCACTAAAGTATAATTAACCAACTCTCGTTGCGAGAATTATCTCAGTCTAAATCCTAGAATTCCAAATCTCTTTGCAAATCCTAAAGTCTAAACCATCTTTTAGTTCAAGTTTGATTTGTTCACAAAACAACTAAACCAAATCTCTTTGAGAATAGTTATTTTGCTCACCCTAAGTTCTATCAGGTTTCTCAATTGCACTCTCGCGCCAAATCGATTAACCTAAGATCTAAGTTTTAGGTGATCAATCTAGAATTAGCTATGAAGAAATAATTCAGATTATGAACCCTAAACAACTAATCAACCTAGCATTCAAAGAAATCCCTTATGAGAACCCTAAACCTAACAGGAGATCTACTCAGACATGGAGATTGTAACAATAAACATGACTGAATAAATACTTGAATAAATAATAAGAAAGAGTAACAAGAGGGTTCGAAATCTTCTCTCGGACGAACAGAGTTTCAGAATTGTCTCCCTTCCAAAGCTCTCTCTCAAAACCAAAGTAAAATAAAACATAGCCATCAAAGTGGCTGTAAATCCTAATAAATAACATAAGTCACGTTTTGGGGCTTTTTGTAAATAATAAAGTCTTCTGGGGCAATTTGCAGTTTCTTAAATCTTGGAAAAGTCGCGATCCTTCTGTCTCTTCGACGGGTATCGATCGATACCATAAGTGTATCGATCGATACTCATGCATCAAATCGGTGTCTCAGCTACAGGATCTCTGCTTGGCTACAAAATGCTCAAAAATGCTTCAGTATTTCCAATAATGCTCCAAACGTACCTAAAACCTGAAAAGACTCCAAAATACTAGAAATACTCTAATAAAAGGAGTTATATCATGGCTTAAAACAGGTAAAAACCATGATATATCAACTCCCCCTGACTTAGCCTTTACTTGCCCTCAAGAAAAACAGAAAACTAAACAAGAGAAAGAGGTTTGAAAACATATGGACTCACCTGTTCATGAAACATTGCAATGACCTTTTTCTTTAGTACTCCACATATCAACTAACCAATTCCAAATCTAACCACCATGTACTTCTTCGTAGACATTCGCAGCTTCCCAAATTACACACATTATTTCACAGCATTACCCAATAAAGCCCTCATCGCCAGTTTCATTGTTGTGATTAATATCAAGAACTTTCTAGATTCTTTCCCATACAATATCATGACAAGGAACCATCCAATTTCACACTTTCTGGTATTATTTTCTCTCCCCCAGACTTATATCTTATTATGTTATCTCGCATATTCTTATTAAGGTTCGAGAAGCGAGTATTGATGGTGTTTGCCACCGAATCCCTAGTTCTTCCCTTAAAAGTAATCAAGGGTGTAGGCGAATAATGGTATCACAGGAAATTTTCCTAACCTCGCTGTCACCTTTGTGTGATCATTTCCTCTGAAGTAGAATAATGGGATTACTGGAAATTTTCCTAACCCTCTACACAGAAGAAAATCATTTCATCTTTTAATGCATCTTATTTATTAACTTGTAACAGGGGAGAGAAATACAATTACTTTAAACACATGGGTTCCTTTGTCAGATATGAATGAGGAATCAAGCTCTATGGACATCAGTCACATCGATGAAGTACAGATTTTTTGGCTCAGGCTTTAAAGAACTTTGCTGGAAACATGAGTGTCTTCTAGTTAACTGGTCAGCCTTTGGATTTTTCATTAGTCGATCTAATACTGATTTTGTAACAATGGTCACTTAAAATCAAAGTCAGAACAATAGAGTCAAGAAAAAGATCATAGTCTCCAACATGTTTTGACTCAAAAATGACTGACTCTAAGAAAAACAAAAACAATGTCAGCGACTACCTCCCCTAGACTTGAATAACATTGTCCCCCGTGTTATCTAGCCTAAAGTTGGTGAAAGAAACAAAAGAACAGAGTGTAATCATGAAGAAAAAGCAGTTACCGTAATGGATATTCGGTATCGATCGACACACGGCCTGGTATCGATCGATACCAGGCGTAAATCGAAACAGGTCCGTAAGTCAGCGACAATGGGTCAAATGTTACTCCCGATTTTGTGTCAAACGATCCAAGTGTTATGGTTAGCACTGTTAAAT
The DNA here is from genome assembly GCA_030161315.1 of Eutrema japonicum. Classification (NCBI taxonomy): domain Eukaryota; kingdom Viridiplantae; phylum Streptophyta; class Magnoliopsida; order Brassicales; family Brassicaceae; genus Eutrema; species Eutrema japonicum. The sequence continues at coordinate 25,327,683 of BSQW01000012.1, read as the reverse complement.
CACTCAAACACAAGTCAGATGCAGCAAAAGATCATAATGCATAATCCACAAAGTTCAAAAATAAAATAAAATGCTGACAATAAAATTCAAAAGTTCAAAAGATAATAAAGAGAAAAAGAAAAAGACAAGTGAACCAAATAAAAGAGATGACTAATCCTCATCAGAATCATCATCTCCAGCAGTATGAGACGGTCCTTCTCCTGAAGGGGAGCGTGGGCGAGACGAGACCATGCAACTGCATCGAGAAATTTGATACCTTGCAGATCTGCGCATGGGGTATCGATCAATACCCAGGTGGTATCGATCGATACCATGGCGATTTGGTCGATGTAAGGTCTTTTTCTCTTCGTGTAACCTGATTTACTAAAGATACAAAACACAAAAACGAAAAAAAAAAGACTTATATACAGACTCACCAGTGGGTTGCCTCCCACCAAGCGCTTGTTTTATGTCACGAGCTTGACTTTACGGACGATCATTCATGATAAGAATGAGAACTTGCTCCAAAACAAGCTTCACACTTTGACATTTCCAGCTTTAGAGTTCTGCTCAACATGCTCTCCACAACCTCTTGTCCTTTCTCTTTCAGTGCTGGAGTAAGAATAACTCTAGCCTTAGAGAATAGTTTTGAGGTTCTTTTGCACATCACCCTATATTAAATCAAATCTCCATCACAATTATGACGGGTTAAGGTTACATAGGTAGCACTCTCGACTTTTTTTGTTCTTCACTTCCTTCTCTGCCTTAGCTGTTTTGATGTCTTCCTTGATGATGATAGAGGGGCCATCTAAAACGTCTATGACAGTTGGCTCATCATAAGACTCGTCCAAAAGATCAACCATTAATGTCACTCCTGTGACAACAGTGATGCAAGAGATATGCTTGGGAGCTCTTCTAGAAGGAATGGCTTTGTAGGAGACATGTTCGTCAATGTATGAGAACGAGATACTCTTACTGGGCGTGTCTATAACTGCACCAACTGTAGCCATGAACAGTCTTCGAAGAATCAAAGGCGTACTAGATCTTGAACTCATCTCCACAACCTGAAAATCAGCAGGAACCAGACAATCGCCTACTTTAACCAGCAAATCAGGAATTGTACCGTATGGAACTGAGGTGGAAGAGTTCATGAATGCGAGAGTCATCTGAGTAGATCTAATATCACCAATTTCAAACTCTCTGCAAGTGCCTTTGGCATGACATTGACGCTCGACCCTGAATAACCGAGAGATTCCTTGAATTCAATTCCAGAGATAGAGCATGGAACTGAAAATTTTCTTGGGTCTTCCCTCTTAGTTAACTGCTTCATCGGTGGTGGTGTACTTCTTGCCTTGATGAAGATTGCCTTGATCTCTTTCTCAGTTTCTCTGCAATCTCGGAAGTAACATTCCAAAGGTCGATTTTTAAAAGCTTCTTCAAAAGATATAGTATGGGGAATTCTCCTCACCATTTTCTCAAAAGCGAGCAACTTCTCTGCAGTGATGGGATTCATGAGATGTCTAGGTGGTCTAGGATATGGCACCTTAGGCTTGTAGACACGTTCCTCTGTTGTCTCCTGTTTTTTCACAATTTCCGGCTTAGTCTACAAGGGGTTTCGATCGACACAAGTAGTGGTATCGACCTCAGAGAGGGTATCGATCGACACAGGAAGGGTATCGATCGATACTCGGGCGATTTCAGAATCCTCATCGTCATCTACTACAGTGTTTTCAAAATTTCCTGCACCTCTTAAGGTGATTACATTGACGTATTCATTCTGTGAATGAACCATCTTTCCCTTGACAGCTGCTGCAGTTTGAGCTACTTGAGTTTCCAGCATCTTCTGATGAGTACTGAGAGCCTCGATACTTCCACTCAGATCCTTGTACAGAGCATCCATCATTCCATTGAAATCCACTGTTATCTGCTACTATCCTTGAGTAAGCTGTTCAAACATAGACTCGGTCTTGCTCTTATGGGTTTTTGCATGTATAGGCTGATAAGATGAATTTCCATAGTTCCTGGTATACCCACTGTTCTGAGATGGTTTATGGACAAACTGATTCGAACCTCCATGCTGAGAATTGTTGTTGAAGTTTCGGTTGTTGTTGAATTGATTCTTCTGACCTTGAAAACCAGAACCACCAATGTAGTTAACATCCTCTACTTCATCCTCATTAAACACCTCAACATCTTCAGCAAAGTGAACAGCCTTCGTTGTCTTGCCCATCAGAAGATTATGCATAGAATCTAACTTGGCTTGAACCTCAGTAATATGTGAACCCTCCATGCTACTAGCTTGCTTCTTGCGCTCAAAGCCTGCATTCTTGGTGCTATTGCTAGATGCTGAGTTCTCAATCAGCACATAAGCATCTTCAGGATACCTGGTGTTGAAGTTTCCATTGCTAGAAGCATCCAAAGCCATCTGATACCTCCAATCAATTCCTCTGAACAAGAACCCCATCAGCTGAACATCAGAGTACACGTGATGTGGACAATCTCTCTGATATGATCTGAATCTCGTCCAAGTAGCCTTGAACGCCTCAGTAGGGCCTAAAGAAAACTGGGAGATTTTGTTCCTAAGATCCTCGGATCATGCATTATCATAGAAGTTATTCAGGATAGCAGTCTTAGTCTCTTCCCATGTAGTCAGTGATCCAGGAGGTAACTGCTTCAGCCAATAAGTCGTATCTCCACCTAAAGAATATGGGAAGAGCATGCAGAAAAGGTAATCATAGGACACTCCATTGCTCTTGATGCTAGTGACCAAATCCTCGAACCTCTCAATATGATCCATGGGATGTTCATTGGAAAAACCATGAAAATGGTGCTGACCCACAAGAGTGTAGTATGCAGGTTTCAGCTCAAAGTCATTCCTCTGAAAATTAGGAGGGCGAATCGCTGATCGATTGGCATAAAACTGACCAGACCTGTTGTACTC